>JAREYC010000008.1:45710000-46960000 GCA_030015325.1 Cryptoblepharus egeriae | reverse complement strand
TGGGACTTGGGTCTTACCCTTGGGTCTAACTCTCCTTCCCCCGCTGCATACAGCATACATCTATTTGTTGCATTTGACAGGGAATAGGTTTGGGTAATTAAAATGCTTAATTGTTTTTATTGCACTATAACACTGTTAATGAAGATAGGATTTCTTAGTACTAAATACTTCAACAATATCATTTTGTACTGAGATACTAAAACAGTCATTAGTCTGAACAACTAAAAACAAGAAAAACTGCACAAAAATCAATTGCTTGCCAGTATATATGTCCTATTTTAATACTTTTCCCGCACAAATATTACAAATTATATATTTTTAACAATATATTTGAATCATGTGCTTAATTTAAATAAACAAGACTGGCTAGAATCCTAACCACACTTTCCTGGGAATAAGTCCTTTTGAACACAATGGGACTTATTTCTGAGTAGACTTGCTTAGGACTACACTGTTTGGCAAAAGCAACACTTATTAACTATAGGAATGAGAAAAAACTGTATTACCGAGAAGAAATTCTGGAGTTTGATAAAACTCTAGTTCATCATTGTTTAACATTATGTTTCTAGGCAAATCAGCCAGTATCAAATCAGGAGCAATTTGGGATATTGGAATGGTGCATTTTGGCTGATCCGGATTGATTAAGAGGTCACCTGTGGAAAAAAGACAGAGAAATGAGGATGATACACAGGAAACAAGGACAAACTCCCAGAGATACCAGAATCTGCAGATATTGGGATCCAAATATAGAAGCTTTAAAAATTAAAAAAGCAAGTCAAAATCATGTTTATTACTTTGCATTGCCAAACCATGCACTTTCCCAGCCTCAAAAGCAGTTCTGAGGATGAAAGGATCCACTTCTAGGACATACAGAGGTTCCTCTTCCCAAGTTTGCCCCTGAATTTATTATTAGTCAAATTTGTGGATGCCAGATCCATGAATACTAGGGTTCCATAGTATACATTCTACTTTTTACTTAATACTTAATGTAAGCTTTTGCAATTAAAGATGCTTCTCTGTCATGGGACAGAAGCCATGCCCAGGTGGATACTGCTGAAGTTTCTCTTAATGATAGCTACAAATGCAGTACTAGTACTGGTAATAAACAAAACTGGAGTTTGATATTGTTCTGAGTGGAGCCAATAATATTGTTCTTAGAAATGTATAAGGATTTTCTAAAAACATAAGTGTCAGAGCAATGAAGGTTTGGCTTGACTCTGCAGACAGATTCAGAATTGTCCCGGAAATAGTAGCAACTCAGTAGAAACATACAGATGACATAATTACCATTAACACTTATTATACACATTATTAAAACTGCAGTCCTGTACATACATACCTTGAAGTAAGACTTATTGAACAAAGAGGACTTATTTCTGAGTAAGGTTTAGTTAGGCACCCTAAACCCCATCTAAACTCTAGCTAGGCTGGCATAAGTTCCATGCTGACCTAGGAGTGTTGCAAAAGTGCCGTAAGGCACTTCTGTGCCACTTCTGTGAAGGTTAGACCAGGGAACAGACATGTGCAGGCTTCCCCAAACCATTGCAGTAATGGGGAGTGGGTGAGTTGTGCTGGCCTAAATTGTTTAGGATTGCACCCTGATATACAGTATCCAATTAGGATGCTATGGTGCAATTTTTAAAAAATGCTAAGATATGCATTTATTCATGTATTCATAAGATCCACTGCATAGTAGTTTGTTAAAGCACAAAATACCTTCTTCTGCTTTTTTAAGAAGGTCATCGAGTAATATTTTTCGATGCTCTTCACCATCCTCAAAACTATACAAAGCCCATTTTTTCAAGAGTGTTTCTCCTTCACCGCATACATCCACATCAAGTAAACCAGGAAACCATTCTTCCATCAGAGAATCAATGTGATCTACAACTTGTCCCAAGAGGATACATCCTTAAGAGAACCAGGAAAATTTTATGAGTGTTACAGTGATAACCCAACTTAAGTATAAACAAAATGGCCAAACACTCCAAGTATGCTAAACCTTTTCTGCAAGAAGGCACAGTAATTTTAAGGAAACTGTTCGGATTATTTTCAAAAACTGCTGATTCCACCAGACAATAGGCTTCAGGTGACCAGTTCAGGTATATGCCTTGTCTCCAATACATTCTGTTAGGACGAAGAGCTCGCTCTAAAGAGAGGAGGAAAAAGAAATGCTTTTTAATGCCATTGTACTGATGTAATGCTATTTTAAAATATACACTACACTCACTTATGAGTTCCTATTATTTTATTAATGCACAATACATGCATACGTTATTCTGCCTATCTCTAGGTCAATGTGATCTTAAGAAGTATTAACACACTGAATAAATTGAGAACAGCTTAACTGGAATCATAAAATATTGGGTCCAAGTCTAACTACCAAGGTTAAAGTATAACATATTAAAAATAACTTCAGAGAGGAAGCCTGTTGCAGAAAAGAGTCTTGTAGCACCTAAAAATACATTCATTTATTTTGCATCAGCTTTCATGTGAGAGAGAGGGAGAAAGCTATGAAATGCAATTCTATATAGTTAGATATACAAGACAAACATAGGGACAATTCATAACAGTAATTGGGAAGTACACAATTTTACTAGCTTTTATATAGATGGGAGTGCCAACACACTCAGTATTGTTACTCCCAGTTAAGTGTGCACAATACTGCAGTCAGTATTTAGTATTATAATATGCATCATCCATTAGTAGTTGTTAGGAAAGCACAATTCAGTTTCTAACTGTTGCTGCCCACAGGTCATAGTATGTATTTTATGGATTTGACCAAGGATATAGTGGCAATACAAGACTTTGGAGGCTCAGTGGTTAAAGATGTGCTTGTCAACCTGAAAGTCAGCAGTCTGAGACCTGAGTACTGCACAACGGAGTGAGCACCCAGCTGCTGCCAACCTAAAAGTTTGAAAGCATGTAAATGCAAGTAGATAAATAGGTGCCACTTTGATGGGAAGGCAATAGTGTTTCATGTGCCTTTGGCATTTTGTCATGCTGGTCACATCACCCTGGAGACATATTCAGACAATACTCGCTCTTTGGCCTTGTAATGAAGACGAGCATTAGATTTGCCCTTAGATTTGCTCATGACTATCAGGGCACCTTTACATTTACCTATAGGGGCAATGGTCAGCGGAAGAAAGTAGAGAAGTACCTAGGCCATGCAACTGGAGTAAAAATTGCCAGTAGTCAGTTTTGCTATTCTTTTGCTAGTCTTCCATTTAACATAAAAGGATACGAAGACTTTAAACAGTCAAACTTCATAGAATCATAGAATCGGAAGGGACCTAGTAGGTCATCTAGTCCAACCCCCTGCCTGCAGCAGGAATTCCCCCTAGAGCATCACCAACAGGTGCTCATCGAGCCTCTGCTTGAAGATCCCCAGTGAGGGAGAGTCCACCACCTCCCTTGGTAATCTGTTCCACTGCCGAACCGCCCTCACCATCAGGAATTTTTTCCGGATTTCCAGCCGGAATCTCCTTTCTTGCGGTTTGTACCCATTGGTTCTAGTTCTGCTTTCAGAAGCAGCTATGAACAAATTGGCCCCTTCCTCCATATGACAGCCCTTCAGGTCTCTAAAGAGGGCAATCATGTCTCCCCTCAGCCTCCTCTTCTCCAGGCTGAACATCCCAAGTTCCCCCAACCTTTCCTCGTAGGGCTTCCCTTCCATCCCACTGATCATTCTTGTCGCTCTCCTCTGGACTTGCTCCAGTTTGGCTGCATCTTTCTTAAAGTGAGGTGCCCAGAACTGAACACAGTACTCAAGGTGAGGTCTCACCAATGCAGAATAAAGAGGAACTAGAACTTCTCGTGACTTGGAAGCTAGTCCTCTTAATGCAACCTAAAATGGCATTTGCCTTCTTTGCAGACACATCACACTGCTGACTCATGTTCAGCTTGTGATCCACGGCGACTCCAAGATCCCGCTCACATGTTGTGCTGCCAAGCCAAGTATCCCCCATTTTATACCTATGTTTTTGGTTTTTATTGCCTAAGTGCAGAACCTTGCACTTCTCCCTGTTGAAATTCATTCTGTTACAGCCCAGGATTCCAGTTTATCCAGATCCTCCTGGAGGTTTCTCCTATCTTCGGATGTGTTTGCTACTCCTCCCAGTTTGGTGTCATCTGCAAATTTGATCAGGCTCCCCCGTATCCCTTCCTCCAAGTCATTGATGAAAATGTTAAAGAGAACCGGTCCCAAGACAGAGCCTTGGGGGACCCCACTAGAAACTGACCTCCAGGTTGACACAGAACCATTTACTAAAACCCTTTGAGTGCGGCCATCGAGCAAGTTGCAGATCCACCTAACAATTGCCTCATCTAGCCCATATTTTTCCAACTTCCTAATTAAAATGTCATGTGGGACTTTGTCAAATGCTTTGCTGAAGACAAGATAAATGACATCCACAGCATTGCCACTGTTCAGTAGCTCGTAACCCGATCAAAAAAGGAGATCAGATTTGTCTGGCAAGATTTATTTTTGGTAAATCACCGAGTACTTGTCTAGATGTGCACAAATTGTGTGTTTTATGATTTGCTCTAATATCTTGCCCGGGATTGAAGTCAAACTGACTGGTCTATAATTTCCCGGGTCTTCTTTTTTCCCCTTCTTAAAAATTGGGACTACATTTGCCCTCTTCCAGTCCAGTGGCACTTCTCCACTCCTCAAGGATTTCTCAAAGATGATCGACAGAGGCTCTGCAAGGACATCTGCCAATTCCTTCAGAACTCAAGGATGCAGCTCATCCGGTCCAAATGACTTGAATTCATTTAGGCCAGTTAAGTGGTTTTGAACCAGTTCTCTGTCAATCTTAATCTGCTGTTCTGCACCATCCATGTTTTCATTACCTCTTAGGGGATGTAAACACATCCCCGAATCAGTCAATGATCCCGCACCCCCATTTGCACAGCCCTCCTTCTGTGAATAGTCGGGTGCAAAGTAGGAGTTGAGCAGCTCCGCCTTCTGCTGGTTTCCAGACACCTGTTGTCCATCCTTGTCCAAGAGCAGCCCCACCCCCTCGTCTCTCCTCCTGTTCCTTTGGGCATATCTAAAGAAGCTCTTTTTGTTATCTTTGACTCCCCTGGCCAGCCTCAGCTCATACTGAGCTTTAGCATCCCTGACCCCCTCCCTACAGGACCAGGTTACCTGCCTGTACTCCTCTCTGGTGATCTTTCCAGACTTCCACTCCCTATACTTCTCTTTCTTTAACTTCAGCTGATCCCCAAGTTGCCTGTGGAGCCAACCCGGTTTTTTCAGCATTTCCCCCCCTTTCTTTTTTATTGGAATTGTTTCTGACTGTGCTTGTAGAAGCTGCCTCTTAAGGAGCTCCCACCCATCTTGGGCCCCTTTCCCCATTAGATCATCAACCCATGGGATCCCACCTATGACTCCTCTCAGCCTGTTGAAATCAGCTTTCCTGAAATCCAACATATAAGTTTCACTCTGCACTCTTTTTATTTCCCACATTATTCTAAATTCCAGCAGCTCATGATCACTTTCCCCTAAAGTTCCCACTATGTTGACCTGATCAACCTTCACGATTTGTTAAGATCAGGTCAAGGATGGCCCCTCCCCTTGTCGTTTCCTCCACTTTCTGGACCATGAAGTTATCTTCCAGGCCCATCAGGAATCTACTGGAGCTTCCATGTTTGGCTGAGTTTGTCTCCCAGCAAATGTCTGGGTAGTTAAAGTCCCCCATTACTACTACCTCATATTTCCTTGCAATGCCTGCCAGTTGCTCCAAGAAGACATCGTCTACTCCTTCTCCTTGGCCTGGCGGTCTATAGTAGACGCCCACCACAATGTTTTGTTTCTTATTTTCCCCCCTTACTTTTACCCAAACACACTCCACAGGGATATCCGGACCACTCTCCTGGATTTCAGAGCAAGTATATATGTTCTTGACATATAATGCTACTCCACCTCCCCTTTTGCCACTTCTGTTCCTCCGGAACAGCTGATAGCCTTCCAATTGTGTGTTCCAGTCATGGGAGTCCCACCAAGTTTCAGTTATTCCTATCAAATCAAATTTCCCTTCACTTGCTAAAAGCTCCAGCTCATCTTGTTTATTTCCCAGGCTCTGTGCATTTGTTTAAATGCAACTTAAGCCCTGGAGGTTGCAACTCAATGCATTTCCCTCTTTTTTTGTAAGGCCAGGCCCCTCTAAAGATTTTTGAGTTACAGCTGTGCCCTGGCAATTTCCATCCAGAGCATTTTCCTTATTCCTAGGTTCCCTTTGGACGTAACCCACCCCCTTCTTATTTAGTTTAAAGCCCTCCTGATAAGGTTGGCCATCTCCCATCTGAAGACACTCTTCCCCCAACCTGTAAGATGTAGTCCATCCTTTGCTAGGAGTCCTTCCTCAAGGAAGTTCATACTGTAATCCCAGAATCCAAATCCTTCCCGATGACACCATTTTCGAAGCCAGCTATTGACCTGAAAAATCTTGCTATCTCTCTGAGGACCTTTGCCAATTACTGGGAGGATGGATGAGAATACCACCTGGGTATCCCCCAGGTCCTTAATCTTCCTCCCCAGAGCTTCATAATCCCCAACTATCTTTTGGAAAGTTTCCCAAGCAGTATCGTTTGTTCCTACGTGGATGAGTAAGAACGGGTGACAATCAGCAGGTGTGATCATCCTCGGTAGCCTCTCCGTGATATCCCGTATCCTAGCACCAGGGAGGCAGCACACCTCACGGGAAAACGGGTCTGGTCGGCATACAGCTTCCATGCCCCTCAGGAGAGAATCTCCAATCACCACCACCCTCCTCCGTGTTCTCCTTCTGTGTCTAGCTTCCCCCACACTAACTGGTTGTGGCTGCTGTCTATGAGGGGGATCTGTAGGCATGCCAGTATGGGCAATCCCAGGATCCGGTGTAGGTGTGCTAGCAAGAGGAACTTCTGCCAGCATGGTGGAATCTGAGAGACTCTGGAAATGGTTGTATAGCTCCAGTGGTTCTCGACTGCTCCTGCCCTTTTTTCTCCTGACTGTCACATGTCTCCATAAAGAGACATCATTGCTGGGGTCCCCACTGGTGTCATCCCTCTGGAGAAGTTCCGTGTGTGTTGTATCTAGGAACTCCTCAGATGCCTTAATTTGACGAAGGGTGGAAACTTCACCCTCCAATGCTGCCATCTTCTCCTCCAACAGTGCAACCAGTTTGCGCTTGCAGCATTGATAATCCCCGGGGTCCTTGGGCAAGAAGACAAACATGGCACACGTGGTGCATGTCACAACAACTGCGCCCTTCCCTTCCATCTCCTGTCAACTTCACAAGTCCTCCTTGCTCACAGGCTCCGGTCCACAGGATCGCGCCTCAGGCCCTAATAAAGCCCTTGAAAGCTCCTCCCACCAGGCAACCAGCCAATGAACACCTAGCAGCAATTAAGCACTCAGCTAAGCAGCCCCCCTCCTCCACTCACCTGAGACTCTGTGTTCCTTCTCACCTCTCCTCAGAAAAAGGAGACCAGAAATATAAAAGGAACCAGAAATATAAGACATCTGTAATATTTTAGATTCCCATTCCCTGATATGAAATAATGCAATGGTATTCATGGTGAAAAGGTAAAATTAAATGCAAGTACCTCTCCCAGTAAGTATATAAGGAGAAACTTCAAGCAATCTGTTGATTAGCCTGGACCAGAACCCCATAGGGAAATATGGCATCTCATATAGCCGAATGATAATTTCCGAGTTTTCACAGTGAGGTAGTTCTATCACAGGCCTGTGATCTGACAAGCTAGAAGAAAGAAGAACGTTATCTTCAAACTCTCTCAATTTACTCTTTCCAGAGTGAGTAAGCGCACAATGCTAACAAACTTTCCAGCACCAATGTGAGAAATTACTGTTGGATTAACCCCTTCCCACCTCTTACCCCTGGTTCTTTCCCCCTCTCTACCCAGAAATGCCCTGGTCCTCCCATCCTTTCCCCATTCAAGACCCACACTATTGCTGATTTTCTGGTGCTGTGGGTTCCAAGGAGGCCACTATCACTTGGCCACTGCCACTCATTGTTTGTATAATAGTGGCCAGACTAAGCACCCTAAGGTGAATCTTATTTTGCAACCACCATAATGCAGCTGTACTGCAGGATCATGAATCTTGGTGGTGCAGTAGGCTCTCAGGATTGGGTTGTAAATAACATTGATGACAGTAAAGTTAGTTGGAGTCAGAATGCACACAGCATTTTCCCCTGGTGCTCTTCACAGTTGCATCCAGTGGACGATTCTTAGTTACAGGTCTCATAATGCCAATTTCCACAAAAGCAGCTATGCTTTTTAAGTCATGTTTACCTGCTTGGAATAAGGAGTTGATCTTCTCCTAGGGGCAATGCAATTTGGAACCTCTCTAGAAGCCTGAAGTATTGAGACATGTATATTTTAGGAAACTTGTTCTTCGTTAAAAGGAAGTTTTCTACATCAGAACGCTTTATGATTCCTTTTGGGTACTTAGAAAAGCCTTCAACTTTAACTGTCAAGATCTATGGAAGACAAAGAAAACACATACAGTCATACTTCTAATACAAGCACATCTTGGAAGTACCCTGACTATTCGTAAATCTTATCTGCATATTGCCAATTCATATGGTGCTGCTTACTTTACACAAAAGTGAACAGAGCAATGCAACGGTGCATAAAAATGCTTTAGCTGGTACAAAGGCCCCATATCATGTGCTTTATTATGTGACTGTGTGTACTTGAAAGGAACCACAGTACTGTGCCCTCCTCATCTTGCCATTTTTTCTGCAGGTGCTCCAGATGAACAAATTAGCGAATGCAGAGAAAAAATAGAAATGGCATAACTTAGAAACTATGAATAAATTTAGAGGGAAAGGAGATGAGAGAAAGAGCTGGAATAGCAAAGGACAGTACTGGAAAAAAATATTGTAAACTGACCTGTGCCATAATTTTACACAGCCATTTAGGGTCAATAAAATATAAGTCTCTTAGCTGAAGTGCTGGGTCTTGAAAATGTAGTAGTACACCTGGGCAAAGAATATTATGGTTAGTGTACCAATATATATTTTGTAGCAATATATATACTGTATAATCAATATTATCAATTATGTATCAATATATATTAATAGCATGGTTAGTGTATCAATATAAAATAGATTTGGTTTTTGTTCAGTGAAGGACATGAAGCAATGTCCAGTTTAACCTTACTTTAGTGCTGTATTTCTAAGAGTTCAAAAGCAACATTCACACAAATGATCATATTTACAATCACATGCATGGATGGTGGGGGAGGAAGACGCAGTAGTAACTTCCCCAGTCTATATTTTACAGGAGGAAAGATGGGCTATTAATTATTTCAAAGAAATAAATATGTACAGTTCAGTTTCATGGCAGAGTATAGGTTGAAAAGCATGGCTGTTGTCCTGTTTTCTTGTTTATTATTACTGTACTTGTTTATTTTGCTTGTTATCATCATGAAAATTATGTTAAGATAATAGCCAAGCCTATTTACAAAATATTGTTTTCGTTAGAAATATTAATTTTTATTATTTGATTCTTCTCACATTACAGTTGCTGCTTTTTTCATTTTTCAAGACAATTCACTAAATAGCCTACAAATTCAGGGGGGAAATGCAAAGATTTTCTTTACTCAGGCTATTAATTTGAACATCCTTTAACATTTTTGCAGTATTTTAATTCTATGTGTTCTGCAATATTGTTGAGTCATATTATTCTTTTGATAATACCAAATGTTATTAACATTTTGAATGTATGCTTTTACTGTTTTGTTTTATAAATAGATCTACTGGAATGTACTGACTACCAAATAAATGACAGTATTGTGGTCTTCGGCTGCAATCCTAAACATACTTTCCTGGAAGTAGGCCCCGCTGAATACAATAGGACCTACTTCTGAGTAGATGTGCTTGGAATTGCACTGTTAGTCTCTCTCAAGATGTCCAGGGTGATCAGATGCCCAAACCTCAAACGGAGGACAAGGTCTTGGATTCCTCTCCTTTCTGGCAGACAATGGCACTGTTGCCTACTCTCAAGAAAAGCCGCAATATTGGGGACTTTCACTTTCCCACAAAGTTCAATGCATTTTTTAAAAAGATTTTTGACCATAACTTTTGATAGGAAGGAGATATTTCAAAACCGATTTTTGCCTTGGATTCTGCTCTTCAATACAAATCCAATGGACAGAAGACATGATGAGTCATATGACACCATTGCAAAGTTCCAAAATGAAGCCAAGATGGGGGACAATGAAGCCCTTTTGGAGGACACCTGGACAGGAGGCTACAAATGAGGACAAATCTGGAAATTTCCAGTCTTATGGGCAACCTGAAGATATCTTTACCTAGGAAGTGCATTATACTGAAGTATGTAAAAATAGAGAAATTAATCAATTTCTGCCCAGCCCCCGAGTGTACACATTTGATCTCTGTTGCACAGAACCAATGTTGAGTAGAAATAGTTTTAAAGTTCTTGTCAGCTAATGAAAGAGGTACTGAAAAACCACTGATTTAAAATGGAACTCAGCTAGTTCCTACTTTAGTTCCTGTGCCTGTGCCTAGTTCCTGTGCCTAGTTTTTAGGCTAGGAAAGATTCCGTAGTTCTATCTATAAATCATTAACAGAATGATCCTCTGCCTGACATTTAATGTGACCACTTAATTCTGGAATATTTACCCTTCCTCCCACAACATGGCAGTTTTCCAGTCCCAGCAGAATGAGGTTTTCAGAAATGATTGAATGCCCCGTAGACATCACTTTGGAAGAGAAACAACAAAAATCCTAGCTCAATTATCCTGAAATCTATAACACAGTAAACCCTTTGAGGCAACTTAATTACAGAGAAATCATCAGTGCAATAACTGTTAAGATCAATACTATGGGAAAAGTCTGAGTTCCTGAATAAATTCAAACAGCTACCTCAAGAGTTCATAACAATTTCTGCAAATATGGACAATAGGCAAATACGAACTCATTCTGCATGTTGAGTATAGATAGGGTTACCAGATACAAATGGAGGATAGAATGCCTAGATTATCCATTAATGATTAATGCCTGTCATTAAATCCACTAAGATTAAGGCCTAGGCATCTACAATGCCTAGATTAACCATTGTAAAGAAAAGAGAATTTTGGCAGGTGCCACTTTTCACCTGCCAAGATTCCTTCTACTAAGGCAGTGATTTTCAACCAGTGTGTCATGGCCAGTCCTCAGGTGTGCTGTGGGAATTTGGAGACAAACATTAATTAATAGGAAAATTGGGGAATTTGAACAGCCTGGTGTGCCTTATCAACATTTAAAACAACTGATGGCATGTCTTGAAAATTTCAGTGCCTTGTTAGTGTGCTGTGAGATGAAAAAGATTGAAAATCACTGTTGTAAGGTTAGAGGTATGGCATTCTGCCCCCATCTGGTAGTACTAATTATAGGGTCAAGAAACTACATCCTTCCAAAATGCATGTTACCTGATTCATTCAAAAAGTGAACAGCATGAGGGAGCTCATTTTCATCCAAATGCAACTTCTTTTCATCCACCAATTCAAGTAATCGCTTCTGGTTAATCACAGGAAATTCAGTTGGAACACATGCGCGTTCTTCCAAAATTCTCTTCTCAAGTTCCAAATAGCTATCTGGAATCAGCTGTCCAACAACTGGCTGGTCTCTAATCTGTAGAATTTATTTTCATGTATAAGCATATTTTGTTCTGATATTTTTATGAACACATTTTGAACTTTTGAAGTTATAAGCTGTATCAAATGGGCTGTGTGATTATGCACCCATTCAAGCCCTTCTCTTCCTTAGCAAATATCCCTACCATCCCCAGATGCCTTTAAATATCTATGCAGATATAATGAGCTATAGACAGAGGGGGCTGTATGCACTAGAAAGGATGAGCATTCAAATTCACAATAACTAATTTACTTGAATTTTTCCAGATACCTGGATATATAAAGGGGGTTGTATCTGCAGATCCCATATCTGTGGATTCATTAATCTACAGATTAATTACAGTTATTGGGTGAACAGCAGTACAGTACTTTCCAACTGGTAACAATGCTGCAGATAATCTATTGCTGTTTGGCTGTCACGCTTCCTCCTACCTTTCTTGCATTTTGGATACCCAATGTCAACACACCAGGATAGTAAATACTTTGGGTCACATAATGGAATATAATTGTCACATTGATATAAAAATAACCCTAAGCCCACCAATATGCCTGACCAGAATCAGCACTTGGGTTCACTGAACAGGGTCCAGGATTCTGGGGCATGCAAATTTAGATGACCCTTTGTGCACCACTCCCCTGGCCCAGTTAGATGACACCTTTCCTTCCTTCCTATATAAAAGGATAGAAATGTCACTGTTAAGATGGGGTTTGGCACCTGCAATTTTAACAGTGTTTGTATAATCTGTCTAATCATTCAGTCTGCTTTTTACGTTAATTAAACCACATTCTTTTGATTAACCTATCTGATCAGTCAATTAAAGCTTTACAGCTCTCACGCTTATTTTATTTTTAGCAGCATGGCTTACTTTGAAATTCAGACTTTCCTTTATGATAGTTTTTCGAAGTTTTATCATTGCATCAGATTCTTCTGTCGCATTCACAAAATGGTAATCCTGGATTGCTGGAAAGCCTCTCTGATTCATCAACTCTTTGGTAATTTTACAGACGCAAGCTTTACGTTGTTTCTCATTAGAGATGTCTAAATGAGTACCAATGAGAATCACAGGGGATGATGATGCTCGCGCCTGTAAAGCATGATTGGTCACAGTGTGTAGTTAGAACTCTTGTTCATATATTGGGTAGTTCTGCTTATTTGGTTATCATCCCACTCTTTGAGCTATTTCAACCAAAGCGCTTTCTATATAGTCCGAGTTAGCAGTAGCAACTGCACCATTTAGGAAACATGCAAATATGACCTTCAATATTTACTCTAAATTAAGGTTTGTTATATATATCTTGCTCTCAAGGAAGGCTTTCACAACAGCAATCTGTCCACTAAGGAATATGTGCATGGCAATTATATAATCTTTGCATGTGATAGCAAATTTTGGTACATTCTCAATTTAATTGGATGTTGCTGTTGCTCAATACAATACACACTGAATGTGCCATAGAGCAATACAAATACTGTACTCCACAGAAAGTTTTAGGATTTTAACAGACTGTCTTTTTATTGTATAGATCAGTGGGTTCCAAATTCTTTTGGGGCACTGTAACGTTTTTGGGGAGGAGGAGGAATGCAGCATTATCCCCAGGATCATGACTCTGTCAGGGGTGATTGCAGCTTATTTTATTCACCAGTAACAGCAGAAGCCTCTCAGGGGTGCAGGGAGCCCCACAGAAAACTCCACAGGGCTCCCCGAGCCACTAAAAATCTAAAAATAAAAATCATGACCCACTTCAGGGTTTCAATTGAAAACAAGGATTATGATCTTTATTTTTAGATTTTCTGAGGCTTGGGGAGCCCTACAATAAACAAACAGGTATTTGTATACTGCCTTTCTGGTCATTGGATTTTCTCCTCTGACTTTATTTCAAGATGGTTTATATGGATAGGCTTTCTAACCCTTGAGAGGGTTTTACAATTGACAAAAGGTTTTGTCTTTCAAAAACTTTCTAATTCTGAGGTGGTTCCATTAACGTCTGATCTTGCTTCTCTAGCTTCCGTTTTGCCTCGTGGAGCAGACTCAGCTGCAGTTGGCTTTCTTATCTTTACAGACGCTCACTAAGGGTGCAATCATAACCCTGTCTACTCAGAAGTAAGTCCCATTATATTCAATGGGGCTTACTCCCAGGAAAGTGTGTTTAGAATTGCAGCCTTAGCCCAGCGTCAAGGTCTCTCCTCGCACAGTGTGTTCAAGCAGACAACCTTCAGGTGTTATCTTCCAGCAATTAACAGCAGATCAACTCTCTAGACCAGACCTTTTGTGCTTTTGCAGAAGCTTCTACAGAGCTCTCTAAACCACTAGCAGGCTGCTGCTGATACTGCTGGGTAAAACAAAGCTTGTCGCCCTGGTAGCAACAGGATCTTGAAGAACGCATCACTGTATTCCCCTTTCCCTACTACTTAAACAGAGTCTCTCAGGCTGGAGTAATATGACACCCCAGTTTGTGATCCTCTGACATTGGGCGCAATCCAGAGTAACGACGGGGAGTCCTTGCTCCAGTGTAAGAACAATTTGCTCTAAATTGCAATATGAATTTCCCATAGGTTTTCACTAGGTGGTGCGGTAACTACCGGTACACGTAATGTCTCTTACATGCTCCCGTAGTTACTCTGGATTGTAGGGATAGACTATAGCAATACCTACATAATTCATAATTTCACTAAGGACCAGATAAAGAACTTGTAAGGCTACAATCCAAATCTCCATTTAGGCTGGCATAAGCCCCAGAATATGTTCTTGGCTTACCTGTGGTGTCACAAAAGTGCCATAAGGCACTTCTTCCCACTTTTGGGGGAGTTAGGTCAGTGCAGAGGTATACACCGACCATCCCACAACACCAAAACAAGATATACTGGCTAAGTTAGGCTGACCTAAATTGGTCAGGACTGCAACCTAAGGAATTGTGGAGTACCAATGTGAATAGGGTGAAAAGCCATATCTGTACACCATGTACAGCATTTCAGTTCTTCATGCCCAAATTTGTATTTTCCTGCTTTTTTCCTTAGAAATAAATATACCCCCAAATCCAGAGTAACTACGGGAGCACGTAAGAGACTTTACGTGCACCCGTAGTTTCTGCACCACCTAGTGAAAACCTATGAGAAATTCAAATTGGAATCCAGAGTAAGTTGTTCTTACACCGGAGCAAGGACTCCCCATAGTTATCCTAGATTTTGCCAATATTGTATTTACTCAAATATAATGCTCACCTTTTTCAGCCAAATTCAGGCTCCAAAATCAGGGTGCGTATTATATTTGATGTTAATTATAATTGAGTAAACACAGTATTTTGATTCTAAGTATGGGGTGTGCATTATATTCGATGGCACATTCAAGTAAATATGGTAATAAGACCTCTATAAAACATGCTTCCAAAGCTTGAAAGCAAGTCTTTCCTATGTGTCTACTGTTAAAATTCAACATAGAGGAGCTAAAGAGACAGGGGAAATGGAAATAGAAAAAGAGGTATTTGTGGAAATCCAAAACTAGGTGCAAAGGAATGCTTTGTGCTATTTCTGCAGAGGCCAGAGGTCCATTTTGAAATACTGACAATGTAAAGAGATTGAAAGCCTATCTATGTAGAGGCTATAAGTGTAAAAGCTACAGTTGTGTTACCTTGATGTTGAATAACCATGGTTTCATAGCATCCACTTCAGCCTCTCCTTTGCTAAGGTTATAAACCGCAAGGTACAGAGCTCTCTGAGTCATAAAGTGGGGGTGAGCACTATAAAATTCTTCTCGCCCTAAATAACACAATAAATATGTATTACATGCACTTTTATTTCTTTTATAACATGAAACTAAACTATAACATGAAACTAACATGTGTTAAAGGATCACATCTCTTTCACATTAAAAAGAAAGCCCTAAATCAGGTAAATACCGATGAGTCCCAAAATGTTCGAGTGATGTTTAGCAAAATAAACTTATGTTGTTCTTATGCACACTCAATGTTTGCCAAATTTCAGTGAAGGGTTTCAGTTTTAGGGCTTTTATTTGAAATTGCTCTGATGTTGAACAAGGCCGCTTTTAATATTATATATTTAGGGGGGAAAACTCTTGCAGGGAAAGGGAAGGCAAAACCATGTCTGGACACATCATTTTTCCTTTGCACACATATCAATTCTCTAAAACCTGGCTACTATCATTCCATGACTACTAATCCAGATTTACTACCTCAGTTAAGATTTCTAAGTTCCTTGTAGTATATTTGCTCAATTAACACTTGATGTAACCTTCAAGTATGCTGACTAGTACTACCTAGGTTTTCTTTATGTGATCCAAGTTTTGCCACCAATGCAAGATAGTTGAGACAAATTTTTATATAACATATTGTAACAAGGGATTGTGCCCACACTAGCCATAAAAGTATGACAGTCCCAGTTCCAGACACGTTCATGGCCACATACTGGTATATAACAACCAGGAAATGACTGGTGTAGTTTGCAAACAACTGTTGATAAATGGTAGGCTTTAGAATTTATTGGGTGTAGCTGATGGGATGAGCAGTTATGATCCTATTCTCCTGCCATCCACATATAGCAGGCCTCCGCCAGTCTTGAAAGACTATGGTATCATGCTCAGCGCTGCATACGCTGCATGCGAAGCACGAAAGCCTGGGTTGGATTGTTATGGAGGATAGGCTGTTACCCAAGCAGCAAATCCCCCCTCTCCATGCGACTGAATTAGTCCAATGGATAGGCAGAGCCAATACGATTGGATCCAGCTTGCGTCACAGAGCTGGGCTAAGACCAGGAGCTCACCCTGTCTTGTGGGGCCGACCCGGGTCTTGAACCCTGGCCTGCTGGTTAACAGGCACAGTGTCTTAGCCACTTGCGCCACCCACAGCCACCATCCACATATACCCACACAGAATTTATGCAAGTCTGTCCCTGTGTTCAGTGAAAATACCTGCAAAATCCCAGACATTTAGCACTACATCTTTCTTTATTTTGCCCTTCACTTGAACCTTCCAGTCATTCACATCAATGCCAATTGTAGCTTTCTCATTTCCCAACTCAGGTCGTTTACTTTTCATTAGTTGTTGCAAAAGAGTTGTTTTGCCACTGCCAGTGTTGCCAACAATCATGAGTTTCATTCGATTATAAGGAACAGCTTTCTTTAAACGCTGTTGAAGAAACCTGGAAAAAAAATTTGCAAGACTTTATTTTAAAAGGTATATATCGCTCAAACCAATCTACCGTATATACTCGAATATAAACCGATCTGAGTATAAGCTGGGTCACCACAAAAAACTAGGAAAACTTATTGACTCGAGTATAAGCTGAGGGTGGGAACTGCAGCAGCTACTGGTACATTTCGTAAATATTGTAAAAATAGATACCAATAAAATAACATTTACTGAGGCATCAGTAGGTTACCGGTAAATGTAAAAATTTTTCCCAGGACACAAGAGTGAAAAGAGGACATGTCATGGGAAAAATCTGTTCCTGGAAAAAAATATGAATGATAAGAAGGCTCCATGTTGCCTGCTCATAAGGAAAAGGAGAAGAGTGAAGATTTTTTCCTGGGACACAAGAGTGAAAAGAGGACATATCCTGGGAAATTTGTGGTCCTGGAAAAAATATGAATGATAAGAAGGTTCCGTGTTGCCTGCTCATAAGGAAAAAGTAGAAGAGTGAAGATTTTTTTCCCAGGACACAAGAGTGAAAAGAGGACATGTCCTGGGAAATTTGTGATCCTGGAAAAAATATGAATGATAAGAATGCTCCGTGTTGCCTGCTCATAAGGAAAAGGAGAAGAGTGAAGATTTTTTCCTGGGACACAAGAGTAAAAAGAGGACATGTCCTGGGGAGAATGTGGTCCTGGGAAAAAATAAGGCTGATGAGAAGGCCGCATGCTGTCTGTTAATAAGGATAAGGAGGACAATGAAGATTTTTTTCCCAGGCACAAGAGTAAAAAAAGGACGTGTCCTGGGGAGAATGTGCTCCTGGGAAAAAATAAAATTTATGAGAAGTCTGCATGCTGCCTGCTCATAAGGATGAGGACAATGAAGATTTTTTCCAGGCACAAGAGTAAAAAGAGGGCATGTCCCGGGGAAAATTGTGGTCCTGGAAAAAAGTATGAATGATAAGAAGGCTCCATGTTGCCTGCTCATAAGGAAAAGGAGGAGAGTGAAGATTTTTTCCCAGGACACAAGAGTAAAAAGAGGACATGTCGTGGGAAAAGAGGACATATGGTCACTCAGTACTTTCCTGGGAGTAAGTCCATTGACCATGATGGCTCAATGCTGCCAGCTCACAAGGAAAATAAGGGCAATGTATTTTTCCCCACCAGGATACAAGGCTATAAAAGAGGACCTGTCCTGGGAAAAGAGGACATATGGTCACTCAGTACTTGCTTCTGCAGAGGATTGGGCTCTGAGGCTGCAATCCTATCCACACCTACCTGGGAGTAAGCTCCATTGACAAGGATGGGACTTGCTTCTGAGTAGGCATGCAGAGGATTGGGCACTGAGGCTGCAATCCTATCCACACCTACCTGGGAGTAAGCGCCATTGATTAGGTAATTTGCTTCTGAGTAGGCATACAAAGGATTGGGCTCTGGATCTCCCAGTGAATGGAGAGAGGAGAGGACTCAAAGGTCCTCCCTCCCTCCTCAGGAATCCTTAGTGGGGAGTCTATGAAAGTGCCTGACCCAAAATACACAATGGGAGGAGGAAGGAGGGCCTCATTTGCATATATCCTGCTTTGCAAACAAACAAGAAAATACCTCCTTAAAACTTGTGAGGAATAGGATTTTTAATCAAAGTAAGATGTTTAGCAGAGAGAGGCTTCCTTAATAGCCTTCTCCAAGACTTCAGGGCAGAAGGGGCTTCTTACCCGCACTGGAAAGTATACAGCTATTTTGGACACCTATTTATTTAGGCTTTGTAGGAAAAGAGGGGGAGGAATGGAGGAGCCCCCTGGGAGGATGAGGAGGAGGAAGAGGAATAATGTAAAGAGACCTGTGCCTTCCAGGGAGCTCCTGGCGAAAAACCTGGCTTATATTCGAGTATATATGGTAATTATTATGATGATTAAATCATTAATTATACATGTATATTTTATGGTGTTTTGAAGAGATGGTATTTTGAAGAGATGTTTGATGAAGTACAGTACAGAGACTCCTGATCTGCAGAAGATTTTTGAAAACAGAAAGCAAATAGGCCGAGATAAGATATAAGAGAAGCTCAATAGGACAGCCTTCTATAAAACATGTTCTCAACCCACTAGAACAGTCAATCTTCTGACCCAATGTCATTGTTGTACAGGGTGATGAATGGGACAAAAAAGCAAGCAACCTTAAATTGCTGAAATGGATTTAATTTGAAAATAAAAATATAGCGTGAAAGTACAACTATACAGTACAAGTTTTATCTGGCAACAACAAAAAGTCTGCTATTATCAAAAATAATAATTAATAGGCCTTGTTTGTTTTCTTTCTGTCCTTTTTTCCTCAGGCCTGGCTTTTCACGACTTTTTTCACTGCAGGTTTGGGTTTTTCCCTCAGGCCTGGTTTTCAAACAGTGCCCTCCCCCACTTCTTTTCTGGACCAGACGTGCTGGGTCAAAAGATGTGCCATTACTTTTTAGGCCACCCAGATCCCCAAATCCAACACCGTGCAATTTTTTCCTTTGGAGGTACGTAAAGGACAAAGTGTTCGTGCCCCCACTTCCTCAGGACTTACAACAGTTAAAGCAGCGGATAAGTGACATGTTGGACTCAATAACACCGGATATGCTAGCAAAAGTGTGGCAGAAATTGGATTACTGCATAGACATTTGCCGTGTCATGGGAGGGACCCACATTGAACATCTTTAGAAACTTGTATAGTTATAGTTTCACATTAAATTTGTATTTCAAATATAAACCCATTACAGCAGTCACAGGTATGTTTTCTTTTTGTCCCATTCATTTTTAATCACCGTGTATAAATCTATACAACCAAAACATTCTTACAAACTCAGCATCATTGTATGTAACAGAATAGATGAACCTTCACAAGAATAGTGGACTGCTTTGTTTTGTTTCAAAATAAAAATTATCGAAAAAGCTAAACATTTTGAAACATTCCAATTCATTTTGACTGAAGCCAATTGACATGAAGAATATTAGAAAGACATGTAGCTTATGACTTCCACTACTTACTACATTGGTCACCAGAACAGGTAGCAACACAAAATTTAGCTCTAGTAATTTGTTCACATACACGCACATACAGAGAGATACCCTAAGGACAAACATCTACTAACCTTATAATATCCCTGGCTTTACATCCCACATGTTTGAAGTCCAAACTAAGATGCAATCCTTCCAATGGAAGATCCCATATTTTAGACAGCATTCCCATCTCATCAGGAAAGGATCTTAAGTTTGGATTGTAACTCACATCAAGAGATGTCAAGTTATCAAGGAATCCTATCTGAGGAGGAACCTAGAAAGAAAAGCAGTCTATTGGTAATTTAGGTGATAGGCCTGGATGGGCATCCTTGAGGTTTATGCCCCAAAGGGTCAAAATTCTGGAACTGCTAGCTGATAAGTTTGGAAGCTGGCTTGTGAGGCTGCCAGACTGGTCTTGGTCCTCTGTACTGCCTGAGGAGATGCTGGGGTGTGCTGACGTAAGGCATGAGAGGTCTATGTCTGTGATTTGTAAGGTGGCATGGCTGTCCTGTCCTTGGAGAATAGGATACTTTCGTTCTTCCTGGACTCCACTACAAAGGGCTATGCTGGCAGTAGTGTAGCTACTGGCAGGGACTCCCATGCCAGACAGACCTTTGTTGAACAGCCAGACTAAACCTGTCCAAAATCCCACTGAACGTGGTTTGTCTGAAGAAGGAAAACTCCCACCTCAAACCTCCACTGCCTTGTGGCTATACCCATCTATGGGAGAGGCTTCAGGAGTCAATATCAAGGCAAAATCCAGAGCCAGAGTCCCAGAAGCAGTTTGTGACCTGCCATCCCACTGAACTACAGTGGCGTGGAGAGGGGGGATTTGCTGCTTGGGTAACAGTTTATCCTCCATATTAATCTATGCAGGCCATCGTGCTCTGGAGAGGACACTCAGAGCACAATACCCTAGTCTTTCGAGACTGAAGGATGCCAATGATGATGATGGACTCCAGTAGAACCAGATTCAAGGTCTCCCTAAAGAGCTTGCTGCCCTGAAAGGGAACAATGGTGACCTGGTTTTCGGAGGCTACGTCCACATTTCAGTTGCACAGCCACTGTGGTGCTGGCATCATGAATTGTGGAACCCCCATCCCCTGGTAGGTTTGGGAGGGCTCTCCAGTGCTGGACTTGAAGAGGTCCTGCATCACCCCAGCCATGAGGGAAGGTAAGAGAGGAGCCTTTTGCTCCATGCCCTGTATTTCAGAATACACAACTCTTCAGACATTCCTGTGCAGATTCAGCAGCCTAAAACACTGATGGGCATCCTTTATTTACTACCTACCATTCTTTTCTCATTTTGTTTAATTCTCTTTTCTTTCAGGCTTCCATTTAAACTAGTTATATTTTGATCCTGAGTCCGGCTGGTCTACATTCATAAGTTCTTTACCAGAATGTTGTGTTTCTTCACCAACAAATAATACCGAGGGTTTGATTTTTAATAAGAATCCATTGGGATTTAATGTTCTCCTCAGAGGAGTATTTTTCCAATGACTCCCCCTCTGAGTGGTCTCTATAGCCAAGTTTGGCAGCATATACATACTTCAAAGGGCTGCTGTTTATAAAGAGGAAGTGAGGAGAAAGGGTTATTAAATATTCTTGCTCTATGAAGAATATTTATTGTCTACAGTGACATCAGCAGGTGATATGATATTATCATTGACAATTTGACAGTCAAGCTCATAGTTACCTCTTTCAATTTATTGTTGGATAAGTGTAGCTTTTCAAGTCGAGACCATGATAAAACATTTTCATCCAAGTCTAATATACTTATTTGATTATGGTTGAACATCAGCTCTCTTAAATTAGAGGACTTCCAGCGTGCTGGCCCTGGCAGGTTTATAATTTTATTGTTGCTTAAATCAACTGAGCGCAAACTAAAGAAAAGAAAAAGAACATTAATACATTTGCAACAAATCAATAAAATAACTGGAATTTAAGAAACAGAAGAGCTATATTGGACTACCAAAATTTCAACAATAATTAGCTTTGATAAATTTAAGATAAACCAGGAAGACAAAGGGGAGAAAGAACAATAGCCAAGCCGCTAACAGTTTGATGATAAAGGGGGACAATCAAGCAAGGATGCCAAGTTCATGAAGGTCCCTAAACAAGAAAACCTGTTTTAGAACCCACCCAGCTCTCTGTGCTCGGTTCCCAGAAGTGACAGCATAACCCATTTTTTTATCTTCCTCAGCATCTGAAAAGAAAAATTGTTAACTGCTTGGGTTACTCCTCTCATACTGCCACAACAGTGCCAAGAAAAGAATGAACCAATTGCTTCTTTGGTATTCCCAAAGAGACAGTGATGTTAAAAAAGAAGTGTTTCAGCCACCCCTATTCCAATGTACTAGCAACACTGATAAACAAGCAAAGGAATGCAATCTCACTGCCCATGTTTTCTTCAGTGCAGCCATATTTCCTGCCTTCCCACCAAAGGGCTTCCCCCAGAAG
Organism: Cryptoblepharus egeriae; assembly: GCA_030015325.1. Taxonomy (NCBI): domain Eukaryota; kingdom Metazoa; phylum Chordata; class Lepidosauria; order Squamata; family Scincidae; genus Cryptoblepharus; species Cryptoblepharus egeriae. The sequence goes on along the minus strand of JAREYC010000008.1, from coordinate 46,937,720 downwards.
TCCCTGTATCATTTGCTTTGCAAGCATCAAATTGTGTGGATCTTTCCAGTGACACTTGTCAGTTGCCAAGGTTATTGGTCATCAACCCAATGGACTTTCAAGGACCCATAGGCTCACAGCCAATAGCCAATCTGACCCCTGATACTATCATGCCACTATTATTTTAAAATATTCCTATCATTTAAAAAAGAAATATGCATACTGTAAGAAACACATTTTCTTTGATTCTGGAGATTTTTCAAAAGTCATTAAAGAAGTTCTAAAGAGCACAGTTTGAAACCTGATTAATGACACCAACAGCTGGAAATCCCTTTTTTAGGAAGACATGACAGCTTTTAAGCAATGTACATGTAAATATTTGAAGACATGTACATGTAAATGTACATGTAAATATTTGGCAGTAGTATTTTACAATGTACATGTAAATATTTGGCAGCAGTACTGCCAAAATCTAGGAAACCATATGGCTGATGTGTAGCTGAGCTGTGAGCAGTCATGAGGCACAGGCAGACATTGTAGCCTTTCCCAAAGCATTGTCTCTCGAAATCTCTGAAGGATGAAAGGCTCAATAGCAGAAAAGTGTGAGACAGACAATGAGCAGGTATTTGGTGGGCCTGAAAACTAACTAATATCTTAAAGAGGGTGTTTAAAGAAAGGAAAATGTTTTCATGAACTGCTATGGACATTTATTTTTATTATACAAAATCAAGAAAATTCTTCCATGCAGATGGCAATAATAATGTTACAATGCACAAACACACAATAAATGAAAAATATGATCTCTGTTGCAGAGCTCTCCCCAAAACAAACTACATAAAAGATAATAATAATCACAATTACTTATTAAGAATTTGATAAGAGGCAAAACACTCAGCTTGGAGAACTCTGTAGTACCAGTAAACTTTTTCTAAAAAAGCAAATGCAATGGTTTGAGTCGATACATTTTAAAAACTTATATGTTATAATAAACATTTAGCAAATGGATACACACAGTTTCAGTTTATCACTTCAATTCTTATTCCAAAAAAACTTACTGTGGAAGGAGAAGGATTGCTTCTGGAACAATAGAAAAATTATTCTGAAATAATTTTAATGTAGTTAAGTTACATGGCAAATCAGGTATGGAATCTAAAAGAGTAAAAGAAACACACATCACTAAAGAAAATGTAAAATTTCATAAGAGCACAATCCTTACCATGTCTACTCAGAAGTAAGCCCCATTGTGTTCAATGAAACTTACTCCCAGGAAAGTGTGTTTGGGATTGCAGCCTAAATTTATTATGACTAATTACCAGAACACTTAGAATACAATCCGATAAATAGTAATAATAACTTACAGAATCTTAAGTACAATAACAAAGACAATATAGAAAGACAATATAGCAAGGTTATCATATATGTATGTTACTTTCTGCTGCATATCACTTTTCTAGATGATGAACCATCTAGCACCTTGATCACTGTTTTGTTAAAAAAAATTCCAAGGACAAGGGAAATGGAGTGTATTGACTAAGGATGCAACCCTAACCAACTTTCCAACACCAAAGTAAGGGAATAAAGATTCCCTTGCTTGGAGCGAAGATTCCCTCTTTGGCTGCCATTCACCTGCAGGATGCATCATATGCCCCTCTGGCATAGCTGTGCCTGGGGCAGAAATTTGATTTTCACATTATTGTACCACCCTCCTACTGAGGAGCTCAGGGTTCCTCCCTTCCTTTTGTCCTCATATCAACCCTTTGAGGTGCATGAGCCTGAGAGATTGTGACTGGCCTAAGATCACTTAGGAAGCTTTACAGCTAGGCAGAATCTTCTAGGTCTGAGATCAACTCCTAAACCATTATACCCAACATACCCTACAATCCAGAGTAACTACGGGAGCACGTAAGAGACATTATGTGCAACCATAGTTACTGCACCACCTAATGAAAACCTATGGGAAATTCATATTGCAATCGAGAGCAAATTGTTCTTACACCGGAGCAAGGACTCCCCGTAGTTACTCTGGATTGCGCCCTTAGTATGTTATTTAATGTAATGCATTATACAGTGTAAATTATACTGCACTCCAAATTGTAATTCCCCACTGCCAAGGAAACAATTACAATAATGTCTGATGACTTCGGCAGTGGTGATTCAAATAAATTAACAACAGTTTCTACGTCCCATTAGTAACTGGTTCTCAGAACCAGGCACTCATTAGCAAAGGGTTCTATAGAACCTGTGAGAACCCCCTGAAGCCCACCACTGGACTTGGGAACAGAAAAAAAGGAGATAAGCTTTAAAACAAGTGGTTTGTCAAAAAGTGTCCTGCAATGAAAAATTAGTGACAACTGTGTATTTGTTACACTAGAAATTTAATCAATTTGTAAAGACTATCCTAAAAAACAATTTGTGACATGGGGAAAATATACAGTGGTGCCTCACATAAAGAGCTTAATTCGTTCCGGAGGCATGCTCTATAAGTGAAACTTCTTTAAGCGAAGAAATAATGGAAACTCAGACGACTGGTTCCACAACCCCAAAAAATATTCATATGAAAATGTTAACTGGATTTAAAAATGATGACAAAACACTGGAATTGAATTCAAAACATGCATTCAATGTGCATGATCCTATGAAGTCTACTTAGGCTGCAATCCTAAAGACACTTTCCTGGGATTAACCCTACAATCCAGAATAACTACGGGAGCATGTAAGAGACATTACGTGTACCCGTAGTTACTGCACCACCTAGTGAAAACCTATGGGAAACTCATATTGCAATCCAGAGCAAATTGTTCTTACACCGGTGCAAGGACTCCCCGTAGTTACTCTGGATTGCGCCCTAAGCCCCATTTAACACAATGGGGCTTACTTCTGAGTAGATATAGTCAGGAGACTGCAATCAAAGACACTTTCCTGGAAGGCTTACCTGGGCTGCTGCTGGAGGTTCAAGGTGGTCGGTGGGGGCACTTGGGGGCAGTTAGAGGCAGCTGCCTCTGGCACCTCCAGGCAACTGCCCCCAAGTTGGGGGCAGTTAGAGGCAGCACTGCTGGCCGGCAGCCCTTTTAAAGAGCCTCCATGTGGAGCGTTAGGGCTGCATAGCAGCGTGCCCATAGCACGCTTGCTTGTTAAGTGAAGCGGAACTTGTTATGTGAAGCAAGATTTCTTGGAAATTTTTGCTTGTTATGTGAAATGCTTGCTAAGCATTGTATACCACTGTATTTGATTTTGGCTCAAATACTGCCTCAGACATAATCTCTGTCAATTCCTTATCTTCAAAGCAGCATAATTTTGGGCTACTTGCAAGAAGGTTTTTTTATACCAAGAGTATACATTTGAAACTATGAAACATGCATTATGTGCTGTCTCCTTCATATACATCTGCAAGATCACGGCTTTCTTTTAAAAAATACATGGAGTGGGGGATCTGGTCCTTTCAATATCACCACAGTAATTATTAAAATAAGTTTCAACTTATTTGCATATTTACAATATTTATCAGTCACCTCTCAGTCCAAAGGCACAAAGGTGACGTAATAAAAAATTCATGATTTAAATTATACTAAAATATAAGAAGCAGAATCATTACTGATTCATTATAACACAGACAATAAATTACAAAATGTCAAAAAGTCAGCATTTTCCTTCTTTTTCTACACTATCAAATTAATTCCTCTCACTTGCTCCCTTTCACTACGATGTCTATCCATCCTTGGCGACGTTACATACCAAGTAAATTCATTCCAGCACTCAGCACTTCGAGTTTCAAGCATTCCTTCAGACAATTCTCAGTCAAGAAGGCTATAGCATTCTTACTCAAGTTTAAAACTTTCAGTTCCTTCAAACATATAGGTGCTGATATTCCTGTAAGTTTGTTACTAAATGAAAAGAAAAAAAGAGTTATAAATATACAATTATATGCCTAAAAATGAAGAGATACTAGAGGACTAGCAGGGCTGAGGTGGCTCAGTGGTTAAAGACACTGTGCTCATCAACTTGAAGGTTGGCAGATTGACAGTTCAAGAGCTGAGTACCGCATGACGGAGTGAGTTCCCCATTAGTTGCCTAACTCTTGCTAACCTAGCAGTTCAAACACATGTAAATGCAAGTTGATGAATAGGTAACACTTTGGTGGGAAGGACACAGACAAAACGTTCCATGCACCTTTGGTATTTAGTCATGCCAGCCATATGACTATGGAGATCTCTTCAGACAACGCTGGTCTTTTGGCCTTGTAACGGTGATGAGCACCACCTTTAGAATTGGACACAACTAAAAGGGCAACCTGCAGGGTACAGATTGACAATTCCAATCTGCCAGCAGGAATCCAATCAACCAGGTACCCAATCGTCATAATGAACTGTCACACGTTACCTTCTCTTTTTCTCCTCCCACCTTCTTGTTCATCTTTTTTTCTGGCCAATCATTTGTCTTTTTCCCTCCTGCCTCTCTTGCATCACCTACTTCTCCCATTTTTCTTATCCTTTCTCTTGTTACTTTGTCCCAATGCCTCCTCTCTGATGCATGCATTGTTTATGATGAGGCTTCATTAACACAAGCAAAACACAGGACAATTAAAAAGGCACACAAAAGCTGAAAGAAAGGATCGCGTTTTAAGGATAAACACCTGTCAGCAAAAATAAAATAATTTTATTCACCTTATAAAGCCAAGCGCAATATATGAAAGCAGATATTGGCCTGTGAGAGCAGGTCACCTGGCCTGACCCATCATTCTTGGTGGCTGAAGTTGGAGCGTAGCAGCTACAAAGTGATGTGAAGACAGTTGGAATGAAAGGAAAGTGGCAGTATGATACATTGGATAGCAAGGACCTGAAGAACTGCAAAGGTCTCATGGCTACCCACAAAGGAAAAGGAACATCTGATAAGCATCCATTAAGAGCCAAATTTGCCAAAAAATAACCATACATCCAACTTATCATTTAATGTTAGAATCAGTTTGATGTTCAGCTTCCTTTTTGCAATATCACTGCATTCACATTTCTATTTGGGTTTTCAAGTGACCCTTGCAATTATCAGAACGGGGCCTGACTAGACAGATCCAAGATCCAAGAACACAAGGCTACTGAATGAATGACTGATCCTAACATATTTACTAGGGAGGAAACCCATTACAGTTACAATTCCATTCTTCAGTAGATTTTAAGAAATGAGTGCTGCAAATATAGACTGGTGTACAACTAACTTATTTTGGCAGGGTTGCATTTGCTATTACACTGAAAAGGGAGAATCCACTCAAACTGGGATTCTTAATATACTGTCAGTACATGAATGTGCCTCTATATAAAGATATATTTTCTTGCCTTTTGCTTGTAAGATATCCTAAAGCTTAGTGATAGGCAGATTTTTCCTTGGGTGCCCTTGGGTAGAAAGGCAGAATACAAATATAATAATAAATACATGTAAATATTGCTATCAAGAGGAATAAAAGCATGATGCAATCAATATGTGTTCAATGGGACAGGAGAAAATTATGCACAGACCAGAAGAAAAAAGATTTAGTATGTGCATTAGAGGAACTTAGCTACAGAACACACTTTTGCATAGGGCTCCAGGGGCTGCTAGAAACCCTTAACAATCATCTGCCCAACCCAAATATGCACTGTTCTCACCCTTCCAATATAAGGTGCTCCAGGTTTTCTGCAACTTTGGGAAGAAATTCAGAAATAGATGACAGTTGGTTGTATGATAAATTCAGCAGTTTTAGAGTTGTACAGACAGTCTTTGTATCTAAAACTAAGGAAGGTCCAATGTCATTGCGTGAAATATCAAGGTGTTCTATATGAGGCATTTTCAGCAGGTATGCAGGAAATGATGAAAAATGGTTACTGTGCAGATCCAAATAACTCAGACATTTCAAAGACTGAAAAAGAGGGGATATGTATTTAAATTAACATGTCAAATAATACATTAGCATAATACATATGGTGGGCCCTCCTTATCCATGTAATCAGCATCTATAAATGCTGGGTCACAGCTCAGAGGACTTTCCAGACACAAACAGAAGTGATTTCGATCATAAAAAGACTTTAGGTACTATCTAGATTCCTGTGACAGATCTCAGAGGTTGCTTATGATCCTATATTTGATGTAGTACAGCCTTGTTATTTTCTGGGACTACTCCAAAATCTAGCAAAAATTGTTATATTTTGTCCTGCTCTTTTCTAGTAAGCTTATGCATCACACATAGACCTTCCCCACTCTATCCACTCAACAATCTTGTGAAATATTTAAGGTTGAAAAAAAGAGGTTGAACATGGACTTCAAATTATATGTGTCTCTGATCTAAACCCAAAACACTATTCTCTTACCCTCATTTCACCTGTCCCTCATCTAATCTCCCGAGCACACATAGTTAAATAGGTATAAACATTAGCATGCATTGTTCACCATTTTGTACAAAACTCGTTTATTGAGGTAAAATCTCACAATATTTAATACCTCAATTTGACACTGAATTAAGGTAACATGTCACAATTTATTAATATGTCATTATTAAGACTCACCTCACACAGTTGTTCTGGTATGTGTGAAAGTATATTTTGATGTAGCTCCAATTTCTCAAGATGTTCCAAATGAGCACTTAAGCAAGCACTTTGACTGATGTTATCCATACTCTCCAACTCATTTGATGAAAGGTCTAGTGACTTAATATATTCTCTGTCAGAAACTGATGAAGAAAAACTGTCCGTCCGCTTTATGCTTGATTGAAATTTAGATACTCCTGTTTTAAACAATATAAATAAATCACAGGTGAATTCAGCTTTATTAGGAAAAGGCTGCTATAATTTCATTTACTGCTTACTTGACGTTTCAAATATGACATCCTTTTACAAAGAGTCTTGCATTTCAGAACTGAGTTAAAATGCTGACAGAAAGAACCTACCATATATATAAATATTTTGAGAGAGGGCAAAAATACTTATAGAAGCAACTTTTTATGCTTTTAAAAGGAATTATAGGGGCTAATGAATCAATAAGAGCTTCCCAGGCCCTTATAATGCCTTTTAAAGGCATTAAAATGTCATTTTTGGATTTAGGGGGGATGGAGAAACCAGCAGTACAGGTTGAACCTTAGCAGCTACAAGGTTTGGTTCCAGGAACCTCCATAGATACCCATTTTCACGTTATTCAAAGTAATTGTTTACCATGGCAATGTGGCAGGCCATGAATAAATATGAATCAATTTCCCTTTCCCAGGTCTTAATACAGCTTAGATTCAGTGGCAGGAGCTTCCCCTTGCAAAGCAATTCAGAAGTGATTACTACCTTTTATTTATGCTGCAGGGGCACTGAAAGGGGAAGAGAGGAATCTGCCTCCCAGCTTAAACCTTAAACCTAAAGCCTTTCTGAAACCTGTCTCAGCCAAGATCAATTACCTGCCACACTACCATCTGGGTATTTTTAAGCCATTAACTGCAACTAAAGGAATGTAATTTAAATTTAAACAGCCAACTTTTAATTTAAACAGCCAACTTTTAATTTAAACAGCCAACATAATTTGTGTTAAGATTAATAGCCGATTAAAAACACTGATGAGATTTTGTGGGGTTTTCTGGTGGGGGGGGGAGGCTAAATTGCCATACTAAGGCCCATAGGCATGGCAGGGGCATCCTCCTCAGCCATGGTTTCAGGTAATCACAGGGAAGGGGTACTGGAGAACTTGTGCACATAGAAGGATCTTCCCATACCACAAAAATCTGAATAATGAAAATTTACAACAATATGGTTATTTTTTCCTCCCATTTGTTTTTCACTAAGGAATGTCTGTGACTGGTTTTATTGTTTTTAAATGCCCACATTCTTGCTCTGAGCATATTTATACAAGTAGGCAACAAATATATATATATATATATATATATATATATATATATATATATATATATATATATATGATTTTGGACATGTTCTTATTCTAACTGATCAATGCATTTCACAAGACATTTAGCTTCATAGCCAAGGTTCTTTTTTATTTTTCTATATGAGTATGCGTTGGTTTACTTGCCAGAGCCATCATTTTTGAGATTCACTTGTTCTCTACTTGTAGCATATTGAAGTCTGAGGGCACAATCCTAACCAATTTAGGCCTGTACAAATTTTTTTTTTAAAGTTTTACACTTACTTTCATCAGAAGATACAATTTTCCTCCTTATCTTCCTTGTGGGTTCATATGAACCAGGTCCCTACACAACACCAAAAGTTCAAACATTACAATTGTGAAAATTTGTTTACATTCACATCTCGCGTATGCTGAAAATGTAATTATAGCCTCATTGCTTTACTGGTCAAACAGTGCTAACAGAACAGCAAGAGACTCTTAATTGAGAATTTGTGCATCCATTAGATGACCATCTTACCACCGAACTGGAGTGCCTTTCTAGAACAGGAGAAGCTATTTCTTTATGGAGATCTGCAGCTGTAACAGAGTAGGATTTCTTCTTCATGAGAAAGGAGCTGTCACTCCCTAGTGAAAAAGTATGACTAAATAGTATTACAAGAACACTTATATAAAAATGAAGCCAAAAAAATTATATCACTGATTAAAAGATAACCTGTATACGGGCAATGTTACCTACACAAAAACTGTAACCAATATTAAACATTTACCCTACAATCCAGAGTAACTACAGGAGCACGCAAGAGACATTTACAACAATGTAGTTACGGCACCACCTAGTGAAAACCTATGGGAAATTCATATTGCAATCCAGAGTAAATTGTTCTTACGTCAGAGCAAGGACTCCTCGTAGTTACTCTGGACTGCGCCCTTAGAAAGACTAAGTTGCCTATGTAACAAAATCTATAGAGAATTCAGGTGGTTGGTATGCAAAAGAGGGCCACACACTCATAGTACCAGTTTCTAAGAACTCAGGAGAATCTCCACATACTCTCAAGTATGTATATCAGTGAATTAAAATTAAAAGGAGCCACTTTGAAATACCAAAGAAATATGGAATATATTGTAAGTCCTGTATCTTAAAAATAGATTAGAAAATTAAAACCTTAAAATCTCTGATATGGTCTGAGTGTATTTGTGGTTCCCAGAGCCAAAGAATGATGAGATATCAGTTGGAAAAAATAAACAGCAAAATATTGCTGAGAGGGAAAGAAACAAGAAGTACAGAGATGTAATTTGACAAGAGAGACCTGCAACAAAATGCATTTCTCCCGCCTTAGTGCCTAATAGATACAAACTGGCCAACTTCTCTGTACTTCTTGTTTTCCCATGCTCATGTTCAGCTTGTGATCCACGGCGACTCCAAGATCCCGCTCACATGTTGTGCTGCCAAGCCAAGTATCCCTCATTTTATACCTGTATTTTTGGTTTTTATTTCCTAAGTGCAGAACCTTGCACTTCTCCCTGTTGAAGTTCATTCTGTTTGTTACAGCCCAGGATTCCAGTTTATCCAGATCCTCCTGGAGGTTTCTCCTGTCTTCTGTTGTGTTTGCTACTCCTCCCAGCTTGGTGTCATCTGCATATTTGATCAGGTTCCCCAGTATCCCTTCCTCCAAGTCACTGATGAAAATATTAAAGAAAACTGGGGCCCCCATATTAAAGAGAACTGGAGCACCCCACTTGAAACCGGTCTCCAGGTTGACACAGAACTATTTACTAAAAACCTTTTGAGTGCGGCCATCGAGCACCTAACGATTGCCTCGTCTAGCCCAACCAGGTGATGCCAACCTGTGATGCCAACCAGTGATGCCAAAGCCTGCATGTGTGTGTCAAGGAGGGAAAGGATGTATGTGATATTCAGTGTACATCAACCACAGTGCCAGAGGGAAAGCCGTTTGGGCCAGTTTTAAAATTTGAATTGTTTCTCTATATTAATTTGAATTGTAGCAGATTCCACATATCCCTTCACCATCCCCTTCTTACACTAGTTCCACTTCAATACCATACATTGTGGGTCCAACAACTATGGGTGTACTGTTTCGATACCAAGGCTAGTGCCACACCACTAGCAGCCACATATGAAGATTTACTGCATATTTTCCAGGTCAGTGCTACTCAAACAGGGGGGTTGTGACCAGTGATGGGCTTCAAAGAAATTAAGAACCGGTTCTCTGTCCATCTGGCAGCCACTTTTAAATGGCTATTTTTAAACTTTATATGTACTATCTCTTGTTAAGAACCGGTTCTATAGCGTAGGTGCAAACCTGCTGCTGCCCACCACTGGTTGTGACCCCCCCATTCATATAAAGGCTCCCTCCTCCCTTTAAGGAGATTCTGACATCTGCTTGAATTGCACAAGAAACTTTCACTTATTTCCAGCCATGGGAAGAAATGCCAAGTATCTGCAGGGCTCCCCAGACCCCCAAGACCCTGGCAAAGCCTGGCATGACCCCTGGGGAGGCAGAAAATCACCACCCATTCCCCTGTAGGGATATGATTCTAATGATCACATCACTGCCCCAGCTCCTCCCCCGCAAAAGTGAGACAGTAAGACTACAATCCTAATCTCCACTAAAGAATGGTATAAATCCTGACATAAGTCCTGTGCTGACCTAGGGGTGTCACAGAAGTGCCATAAGACATTTCTGCCCCACTCCTGGTTGGATTATGCAAGTGAACAGGTATAAACCAACCTCCCCACACAACCCTGAGAATATATGCCAGGTGAGTTAGGCTGGCCTAAATTTGTTAGGCCTGCATGCTAAATCTCTCCCTAACTTTGAGAATGACTGTTCTAATCTAACGTTCTAACAGAAGACAAGTTCAATCTTTGCAATAGTACCTTCACTGTCAACATCATCACTCTGGCGAAAAACATTATCAACCAAAGGGTCAGGCAGGAATGCCCAGTCCTCAGACTTTTCCATAGCCTCTTCATAGAAGTTTACATCAGAGCTGGTTCTTGACTGGTCTTCATATAAGCCTTTCCTTTGATATCTGAGCACCATTCTTGCCAATGCAGAACCTTCAACTAATAACAAATCAAGAAATGAATACTTTTTGGAACATTAAACAAGCAATATACATGTACAGTTAAAAATATGTGAAAAAGACAACACAAGTACACACCTGAAATTAGCATCATCCTACATAATATGACAGAAATTCTGAAATTATTAGAATTTTGAAAGCTGATTAAAAAGGAAGCTGAAGCAATTAAATGCTTCCAATTTATGGTACTTTCAGGGTTTGTAAAACATGAAGCAAAGCGTTGTAACAAGAACAGTTAAGAGTTACAAATCTTCATGTGGCTGTATCCATAACTTTTACACACAAAACGCAATGGGAACTCACCAAGTTAGCAAATCCAGAGCTTCAGAACTCTTGGATTTGTATTTCTAGTTATTCTCTGTTGTCTTCAATGGCCAATACTTGATCCAAGTCAGAAATCGCTCTAAACCACTGAAACCTGCCTATTGCGTGTCTTTAATATGCTTTAATATCACACCTCTAGTTACCATAACTTACTTGATTGCTTCATGGAAGATGTCCTTTTATCTGGAAACAAGGGGCTCAGCCAAGAAGGTTCAATTCTACCAATACCAAAACCTCCAAGACATATGCTGCTGTTGGCCACATCCAGACTAAGCTTTTTTAAGAGCAAACTAATGATCTCGCTATCTCCTTTCTTGATGCTGATTGTTAGAGCACTCCGAACATCCTGCTCTCGAGCCCCACTATTTAGTAGCAGTTCAACCAACTTAGGATTGCTTCCTTTCTCACACACCTAAGCAGGAAAAATGGATGGATGAACTAATGAATCATAGAAATTCAAATGACACGATTTCAGCAGTCCATTGAGAATGTCATCACATGAATGTGAACATCAAAAATCCTACACTATTCTTTTACCTTTTGTTTACAAATTCTCTTGCATAGACAAGAAGTCAAAAAATGTCAGAAATATGGTCATTGGGGAAAGTCATTAATACTGTGAATGAAAATGTAGCAACCATGCCTAAGGGCAAAATCCAGAGTAACTACGGGGAGTCCTTGCTCTGGTGTAAGAACAACTTACTCTGGATTCCAATATGAATTTCCCATAGGTTTTCACTAGGTGGTGCAGTAACTACAGCTGCAAGTAAAGTCTCTTATGTGCTCCCGTAGTTACTCTGGATTTGGGGGAATAGGTGCAATCCTAACAAATATAGGCCAGCCTGACTCACCTGGCATATCTTTTCGTGATGATGTGGGGAAGTCTGAATGCCTGTGCAGTGGCCTAACACTCCCCACAAAAGGGGCAGAAGCAATGGTGGGCTTCAGGGGTTCTATAGAACCCTTTGCTAATGAGCGCCTGGTTCTGAGAGCCTGTTACTAATGGGACAGAGAACCTTATGTTAATTTAGGTTATTAGGACATAAAACCTGTTGTTAATATTTGAATCCCACCACTGAGCAGAGGTGCCTTATGGCACTTTTGTGACACCCATGTTGCGAGAATTGCTCTCTTACAATATTATACATTTTATTAATTTAATATTATAAATGTGTTGGCAAAGTGTCTCATTTCCCTTCCCCCCTCTTTCATTTCTAAACACACCTTTTGGGCCTACCAGCCACTAATCCTTTCTTCTTTGTTAACTACTCTGCCATCTATATGCTAATGTGCAAGTCAGTTGGAAACATGGTCTTATTGTTCTCCTTGCCAGCCACATGGTCACTTCCCCATTCTTTCTCTTTTCAAATCTTGACCACACTTAGCTGGATGTGTTCTTCTTTATTTTCTGATTGGGTGATGGCCCTCAGGTGGTAGTCTTCCAGCCTTCCCCTTCCTGTAAGGTAAACAGCCTTCCTGGACCTAGGTTATAAAGAGCCCTGCACTCTATTGTTCCTCCCTTTTTTTTCCGCTTGGACCCTCTTCCTCCTGGATCCTGGCATGGCTTGAAGAAGGTAGATATTGCTCTCTCCATTTTCTTTCCTACCTCCCTCTTTTCCCCTTCCCTTGTCTCCCTTCTCCTTGGTATACACTATGTAAGAAACAGGTACACTTCACTCTCATGCTACTGAATGTATGTAATATTTGTTTATGCTTTATGACAATAAAATCTGCATCTTTGTAATAAGTTTCCCTTAGTGGTTCACTTTCTAACAAGGGGTATCTTCTCTGCATGACGCTGTTTTCGAGTCCTGCCTAGATCCTGTAGTAACCAAAGAGAAGCACAAGCTAATTTCCCTATTTTTACTGCTCTCTTGGTAACACCCCCAGGTCAGCACAGGAATTATGTTGGGATTTATGCCGGCCTAAATGGAGGTTAGGATTGTAGCCTAAAACAATTTAGACAACAAAGCCTTGTGTCATTCTGCCAAAGACACGATGAAATGTCTAATGTCAAGAAGGTTCAAGTTCCTTCAAAACAGCCCTTCAAAAAGAACTCACAAGATTGTCAATGGAATTTTGAATGGAGTAGCACTTGTACACTTTACAAAACAGCCTGACCCATCAGGTTTGGAATGCAACCGTAAGTTGAAGTACCTTATTTGGAAGCTAATGCCTATATGGCACTCATACAAATGTTCACTGCTGGCAATTCAAACAAAAATGATTCCTGGGTTTTTGAAGCCCTGAGTCCAGATAGTTTTGTGTGTGTGTGTGTGTGTTTTTTTTTAATTTAAGCAGGCTACTTAGATTTTTTTGAAGCTGTTAGGATACAGCAATTGGGAAAAATGATTATGTACATAAAATTCCTACAGCTTGAAGGAATATTCCCAAGTGAAAAGTTGCAAAAGTAGCTATTTGTTATGTAAACATAATTTAAAGCAGCTGGCCACAGGGGGAAAATCCTGATCTTTACTGAAACTAGCAAAATGTCAAAACCTAGAAAAGTAGGTTGTATACAGAAGGCATGGATAGTTCAAGAACCTCTTGAATAATCATCTTTGAAAAGAGGTAAAGTTTTGTCCTCATCATAACTAGGGTTATGAAATGCAATGGGTGCCTACACTTATAAACTCTGTATAGGGAATTTTGACATGTGTGGCTTTAAAAAACCCTACCATGTTCCACCAAAATTCTCTTTTCTATACAATGGTTCCCCTTTGTATCTGGTAACCCTAAACATAACTTGTTCCTAAGTTCAGTTTTTTACTTTAACCAATTGAGAAACAAAGAATCAGGTAAAAGACACAAAGAAGCCATACCACCATGAGGTTAGGTGCCAAAACGGTTCATTGCCTTGGTGACACCAGCCCTATTTATTAGACAGGAATAATGGCTCAATCTGCATTGTCCCATTCTGGGTTTATAATCACATCAGATTATATATTAAGACAGCAGAATATAATGTCAGGAATTTTTTTTAATACATAAGTATTCATGAGAACGATGGATGTCTGGCACAATGTCTAGTGACCTTTTTCAAGGAGTTATCAATCATAAACGTAAAAGTTTTCTGGTAATATTCAAAATGTATGATGGGTGCTTTTTAAAAAGCACATTTAAGATATATTTACTTCAAACAACTGTGATTACTGAATTCTAACATACATACCTGATAAATTAAAGAGTTTGCCTTGGTCTTCTTATTCACATCTGCTCCCAACAGCAGCAAACATCCAGCCATAATATTATTGTATTCAGCACATGCTTTCTCCAACATCAAATCTTTTAAATCATCATTGTCAGCTATTCTGGCAAAGCATTTACAACAAAGACCTTGAAACTAAATTGGGAAGACAGGCAATTGAAACAGGGATAACATCTTTCAGAACATCGCAAATTAAATGTATTGAGAGAAGCACAATGAAGGGATCAGAGAGAAAAAAAAGAAAGACAAAGTGAAGAGATACCTGCTGATCTCTTCGTTCATTGAAGCACATGGACATCTGATAAAAAATAGCTGTGTCAAATGACTCCTGTATCAACAGCTTCGCAAAACAAGGCGACAGGTCAAGTATTGTTATAATCGTGTGAAATCCCTACAGATAAAAGGATACCAAAATAGTGAAAGCAGCGACCAAAATATGTTGTTGAAAACATGTAAATTGATACATATTCTAAAGCCCAAACATATCTGGTGAAATCTTGTCATACTGCACATCTCTGCAGAACATAACTGGAGGAACTTGTGCATTATACACATGGTGACCAGACGCCAATTTTTTCAGGATATGTTATTTTAACCTCATGTCCTGAAAAATAACTTCAATGCCTTCCTTTCCCCTGTGAGTAGCAGGCAGCTGCAGGCAGCACAAGGCCTTCTTGTAATAAATTTTATGTAACATAGATGTAAATTTAATAATATAGTGTTTAAATTAACCATATGAAATCTATCTACAGTGGTACATTGGTTTATGAGCACAATTTGTTCCGGATACATGATTATAATCCAAAACGTTTGTATAGCAAAGCAAGTTTTCCCATAAAAATAATGGAAACTCAGATATTCGTTCCACAACCCAAAAATATTCATATAAAAATTTACAATACTGTAATATAATACAAAAGAATATAAAATACAAAATATAAAGAAAAATAAAACAAATTAACCTGCAGTCCTGAAGACACTTTCCTGGGAGTAAGACCTATTGAACACAATGGAGCTTATTTTTTAGTAGACATGGCTAGGATTGTGCCCTTAGTCTCACAGGAGTGAGCCCCACTGATTATAATAGGGCTTACCTTAGAGTAGATATGCAAACCTAGATCTCTTAAGGCTCCTTTCCATTGCCCCCTTTACACAGGAATGGGCCTCACTCCTCAAAGTAGGATTTACTTTAGAGTAGACATGCTAGGCTAGGGGCAAAATCCAGAGCAGTTACAGGTCCACGCAGTTATGTCACCCTCTAGTGTTATCTTATGGAAAGTCACCTTAACTGCTCCCAGAGCAAAGGGCTTAATTTGACTTTAGGATATGGGCTTAGATCTCTCAGGCTCCTTTCCATTGCCCCCCTTACATAGGAGTGAGCCCCACTGACTTATAGGCAGAGTAGACATGCATAAGCTTCTCTCTAGAAGAGGCTGAGCAGGTGCTGGCAGAGTGCTGAAACCAACTGTATCCTGACCAGGACCTTTTTTGCTTGTTTTACAAGACATCGCTTATATTGCAAGTCAAAATTTATTAGAAATATCTGCTTGTCTTCCAAAATGCTCTCAATACAAGTTCAGGGTGACGAGATGCCCAAACCTCAAAAGGAGGACAAGGTCTTGGATTCCTCTCAGCCTGGCCTTTCTGGCAGACAATGGCACGTTTGCCTACTCTGCCTCCTTTGCCTACTCCAACCTACTCACGTTGGCTCACTGGCGTGTCTACTCTGTGGCGGCGGCGGCGGCTAAAAAGGTATACTTCGCTACCACCATTGCATCTGCAGAGAACCGTCCAGCAGAGCTCTTCCGTGTGATCCGGGGCCTACTCCATGTGGCCCCCTGCACTGACGTGGTAGAGCAGAGGCTCGCTGTGGCGAGTTCGCCCAACACTTTGCGGACAAGGTCGATCAGATCCGGCATAACTTGGACGCCACTTTAACAACATCCAACGATGTCCCTAGGGCACCTGTCTTGTCCATCTTTTGGGATTCTTTTCAGCTTGTAGAACCTGAGGATGTGGATAGGATTCTCTGTAGTGTGAGACCATCTGCTTGCCTGCTGGACCCTTGCCCAGCCTGGCTAATCAGATTGGCCCAGGATGGACTGGCCGAATGGACAGGGAGGGTGGTGAACTCCTCTCTGAAGGAGGGGGTGTTGCCTTCTGCATTAAAGCGGGTGATGGTTTTTCCCTTTCTGAAGAAACCCTCCCTGGACCCTAAAAACCTAAACAACTATCAGCCAGTCTCAAACATCCCATTTCTGGGCAAAGTGGTCAAGCGGGTGGTGGCGTCCCAGCTTCAGAGGGTCCTGGATGAAGCTAATTATCTGGATCCCTTCCAATCTGGTTTCAGGCCGGGGTTTGGGACAGAGACTGCCTTGATCGCCTTGGTGGATGACCTACGCCTTGGTGGATGACCTTGGTGGCCGGGGAATGGACAGGGGGAGTGCGTCCCTGATAGTTCTGCTGGACCTCTCAGCGGCCTTCGACACCATCGACCATGGTGTCCTCCTGCGTAGGTTGGCTGGGTTGGGGATTGGAGGCACTGTTTTGCAGTGGTTCTGCTCCTTCCTGGCTGACAGGTCCCAGAAGGTGGTGCTGGAGATGCTTGCTCGGCACCCTGGCCTCTTCGGTGCAGGGTGCCACAAGGTTCCATTCTATCCTCCATACTATTTAACATCTACATGAAGCTGCTGGGAGAGGTCATCCAGAGGTTTGGAGTGAGGTGTCATCAGTACACTGATGACACACAGCTCTATCTCTCCTTCCCTCCTGAGTCCAAGGAGGCGGTTGAAGTCCTGAATCATTGTCTGGAGGCAGTGGGGGACTGGATGAGGGTGAACAAGCTGAGATTAAATCCTGATAAGACAGAGGAAGTCCGGAAGTCCTCGACTCGGGTATTGGAATATCATCCTGTTCTGGATGGGGTTGCGCTCCCTCTGAAGGAGCAGGTTCACAGGTTGGGGGTTCTCCTGGATTTGCAGCTGCTCCTGGAGTCCCAAGTGGTGGCTGTGGCCAGGGGAGCCTTTGCTCAGCTTTGGCTGATCCACCAGCTGCAACCATACCTGAGTCGCTCGGATCTGGCCACGGTGACCCAGGCCCTAGTGACATCGAGACTAGATTATTGTAACGCACTCTACATGGGGCTGCCACTGAAGACGGTCTGGAAGCTTCAACTAGTCCAGAATGCGGCGGCCCATGTGGTTGCTGGGGCTCATCGGTTCGACTCTGTCGGGCCACTGCTTCAGCAACTACACTGGCTGCCCATTCGTTTCCAGGTTGAATTCAAAATACTGGTCCTGACCTTTAAAGTCCTAAACGGCTCGGGTCCAGTGTATGAGGGACCACCTTCTTCTGTATAATCCGACCCGTCACCTGTCATACTGACTGTGCCGTCACTAAGAGATGTGAGAGGTGTGGTGGCCAGAGATAGGGCCTTCTCGGTGGTGGCACCCCAGCTTTGGAACTCCCTCCACTTAGAACTGAGGAAAGCTCCCTCAATATAGAGCTTCAGGCGGAGCCTTAAAACCTTTTATTTTAAAAAAGCTTTTTAAAATAGGGCAGAGGTTGGGGGGCAGTTTTATTGTTGCATTTCTTATTATTGTTTTTAACAAATGGATTTTAGTCTGTTTTAGTTGTTCTTAGCTTTTTAAATCTAATTGTATTTTAATTGTATTTTAATTATGTTTTAATCTCTATGATCATTTTAATGGTGTTTTATTATGATCGATGTTAGCTGCCTTGAGCTCCCTCTTGCAGGTGAGGAAAGGCAGGATATAAATTATATAAATAAAATAAATACTCGTGAGTAAAGCCGCGATCTCGGGCACTTTCATTTTCCCATTGAGCTCAGTGCGTATTTTTCATTTTTAGATAGAAAGGAGATATTTCAAAACCAAGTTTTGCATTGGATTCTGCTCTTCAATACGAATCCAATGGCATATGACATGATGGGACACTGCACACCATTGCAAAGTTCCAAAATGAAGCCAAAATGAAGACAATGAAGTCCTTTTGGAGGACACCAGGACAGGAGACAAAAAAGAGGACAAATCCGGATGATCACCCTGTCCAAGTTACTCTTAATCCTAGATTTTATTGCACAAGTGTTTTCAGCTTTTATTTTGTCACATCCTACATTATTCTTGGGTACTCTACATTTTGGTAGGCTTGTCCTCTTTTGTGATTATGACAGTTGGTCACCCTTATTATACAGGTCCACCCACCCTCTGTGTCTGTGAGAGATACCTTCCTTCTGAAACCACAATTACCAGAAACCGTAAAACTGTGAACCTCCCCAAACCTTCACACTAAAAACCCTCTCTTTGTCACCAAACCCTATGGAACAGGGAAGTATTTGAGGACCATGGGTAAGTGAAACCACAGTCACAGAGACAGTAAATACACAGGATGAAGCCTGTACAGTCAGAATATGAACAAGTTCAATTGACTTTGATAAAACTAGGTGCCAATGGTAAGCAAGTACACATAAATAAAGAAAAGGTACCAGCCTTTTCATTTCTGAAAAAACTTACTGGATTTAACTTTCCTAAAAGCAGCCCCACCACTGAATAGATAAGAATTCCAACTTTATGAAACATTTTACATACATGTATCTGTATTTCAACAATATCCTTAAATCGTCGTAGAGTAGAAACCAAAACTGTTGCCAGAACGTGTATAGTCGCAATACACAAGCTCTTTCTTGTAATCAAGTATCTCAGTAGACTTAAACCTATGCACTGGATTTCTAGGAAGAAAAACATGTTAGGATCTGTTAGGACCAAACAGGTTTGTTTGTGTTTTTTTTAAATTGTCCCTAATACTTGTCTTCTATGCACTTTGCATGTTGTGATTAAAACAAATCATATACAGTATGAAAAGAAACATAAAAAAATAATCTTGTAGCACCTTAAAGGCCAACAAAATTTATATCTTCAAACAATCCACCTGCTCAGAAGCCTTAAAAGCATATCCTGAAACAAATGTGCTGCAAGATTCCTCGGGTTTGTTTGTGTTTTTTTTTGCAGCAGACCAACGTGTCCACACCTCTCTGGGTGAAAGACAAAACACACTACAGCTGTAATCCTAAAGACACTTTCCTGGGAGTAAGACTCATTGGACACAATGAGGCTTACTTTTAAGTAGATTTGGTTAGGATTGTGCTCTACATAATCTTCCCATAATTAAAAGAAACAACCTCTAACATTATATTTAAAGCTATGAGTGTACTACTTATCACTCTTCAAGGGTAATTCTTTTAAGATGTATGATGGTCTGGAGACTTTTGTACCATGCCTCCTTGCAGGTAATAAAGGAGCTACTATCAGCTATTTTTGGAGGAAAGGATGGACAAACATTTGAGATACTTTGGAAATAGGTGCCCTCCATTAGAGTACAAATTAAATTTATTCATTCAATTTATACTGTGTTTTTCTCTGGAATTTCTCAATTAAACAACATGTACAATGTACATTTCTTTCCCACCCTGCAGACCTATGAATGCTATCCAAATATAATTATTTTTCTTTGTACCTTGATCATCAGGATACATCTGTATTGTGTGGAGAACAGTATCTGTCATTCCTTGCTGTGATAACATTTCTAAAGCACCTGAACATTCCACTATAGAGGAAATTATTTGAAATCCACACTTTTGAATACTAGGATTTCCAATGAACTAGAAACAAAAATGAAATAAAATAAATAATATATAACTAACTAAACAACCAAATATTAAATATAAAGTATAAAACAAGTTAATTTTTATTCACTTTTGGAGATGTGAGTAGTTATCGCAAGTGATAATCATAAGTAGTTATCGTAATTATCACAAGAACAAATAATCATTAAATGGGAAATGTTGGGGGAAAACTCAGTTTTCTTATTTGTTACATTTACAATATATGTTGAGAGGAAATATTTCATTCCTCAGGCTGTGATCATCATTCATTTTACACTGCTGTGCCTTGCCTATTAACATCAGTTCAGGTAGCCAAATACTTGGAAAAATACTTGGAAAAATCCAAGCATAACCTGAAGTTGGAATACTCAATAATCCATAGGTGATATACCTTTCATCAATAGGACAACACAGGCCATGCAAATACTGGATAGGAGCTGCTGTGATTGTGATGTTTCAACAGAGTATATAAATGCTAGACTATGCAGCATGTTGTCTCCCAGAAAATACTGGTGTGTGCTCTACCTTTCCCCATACACCCCCAAAAGACAGACTGTGTCAGAACAGTAAGAGTTGTGGAAGTTGTGGATCATGCCCTGGAAAAGTTTTGAATGACAGATGAACATTATGACAGGTGACTTTACTGAGTGATGATTTGATTAAATGATTACTTAACATCTATTTAACAAAATCCATGTTTCAGAATATAGAAGACTTAAAACTATTTTAAACGCTTTAAACATAAACCAAATATTTCAGCATGAATAGAGATAGAGGCAATCTTGATTAGAGAGAGGAAAATAATTATAGAGGAAGGGAGTTAGAACAGACTATTCAATGTTAATTCCAATCAGTATACTTGATATGTGACATGGTAAGTTAAAAGGAAAACTATTTCTGATAAAACTGTCTATAGATTTACTGTGGATTATGCTCCAGGTGTGATCAATTTAAGCATGTTATATAAAGTAAATTTATCACACATTTCCAGGGTGACCATATGTACTCTTTCTCTCTCAGGCTACAATCCAGAGTAACTACGGGACCTTTTACACCGACGTAGTTATGGTGCCACAAATGGGAAACCTATGGGAAATGCACAGAGCAATCCAGAGTAAGTGCCTCTTACATCTTCCCGTAGTTACTCTGGATTGTAGGGTAAGGGCTCAATCCTATCCAACTTTCCAGGGTCGATACAACTTTGCAAATGGAGCATCCTGCAGTGGGAAAGTATGCACAGAGGCCTCTTCAACATAAGGGAACATTCATTTCATTACCTTATGGATGCATCAGTGCTGTAAAGTTGGACAGGAATGGGCCTTAAGTCAATGATTATTAAGACCTTAGTGGTGTATACTCTCTTCTTAATTCTCTTTTATTTTGTTTTACTTGAAAAGTATGTCCTTTCCTTCAATATCATTATACATTTCCAAGGAAGGTCAAAACAGTAACATCTAAATAACAATCGCATACGTTAAAGAAAGAATAAAAACAGGTTTTGTCAAAGAAAATCTCTGAGATGTGGATATGCTTGCAACTTAATATAGAAACGTCACATAAACCTGGCCAAAAATGAATTCAACCTGCAAAATTTATATGATCACTTGTTCTACCTGTTAAGAGTAATCAGTTCTTACACTTGCACTTATATCTGTCCATGTGACCTATATTCTCAAGACTGTTCTGGACTCCTTGTGTGTTTTGGAAAGTGACTGTGTGAGTCAGACTATTACAAACAAAGCAGTTTGCATAACCCTGAGAGATTACTCGTATAAAACTTATGTATGAAAAGCAGTCTAAAACTCAGTTATACTATTCTAAATGTTTACAATATCAGCCAAGTGGTTCCTTAATTGCTGAAAAACTTGAAGCTTTCTGCTTGGCTTGGGCCCATCTGTCTCTCAGCCTTACCTATCTCACAAGAGTTATTAGCACAAAAGGAGGGAAGGAACTATGTACCCCACCCTCCCTGATCCGTGGAAGAAGGGTGAAATAAACACATGAAAAATAAATACATACATATGTATACATGCATGCACACCAATAATTCAATTTGAATGCGGTAGACAGACAGACAGGCAGACAGATAAACAGATCTAGCCCTACCCTGTTGAGAGCATCCAGGACTAGCGTGTGAGTCCCTTCCAACAGACACTGGTTTTTAATCACTTTTAATGTTAGAGCTAATTCACTAATTCCTGAAGAACTATTCTGCTCTTCCTTCACTATTCCTGAAAGATATGGAAAACAGAAAGATATTCCGTATAAAAAGAAATACTACTGTTAAAACAAGTATACTGATATCCAAGATCTCATTTCTGCAATGGTTTAACTTGCCCTTTCCATAGGTCCATGGAAGACTTAAGTGACATTAAACATAGAATTCAGCTGGGTTTTTTCCCCCTTATCTTCTCTCAGAGTGCAAGATAGTAATGCCTCAGAGTACCTTTTTCAGAGAAAGGAATGAAAAAGTAAGGTCTTGGCTGGTTGGCTAACAGGGAAGTATTACAGGTATAATTTAACTATCAATGGATTTTTGTCACGTGCTGTTTTGTCACGTGCTGTAACAGCACGGTCACAGAAGAGACACCCACTCCAAATTTCATGCTTCTAGGCCCAGCGGTTTTGGCAGGGCGTTGATGAGTGAGTGAGTGAGTGAGTCAGTTTTCTCTTTTATGTATATATATATAGACAATAGCAGGCCTCCGTCAGTCTTGAAAGACTATGGTATCGTGCTTGGCGCTGCATACGCTGCATGTGAAGCATGAAAGCCTGGGTTAGATTGTTAATGGAGGATAGGCTGTTACCCAAGCAGCAAATCCCCCCTCTCCACGCCACTGAATTAGTCCAATGGAAAGGCAGAGCCAATACGATTGGATTCAGCTGGCGTCGCAGAGCTGGGCTAAGGACAGGAGCTCACCCTGTCTTGTGGGGCCGACCCGGGTCTCAAACCCTGGCCTGCTGGTTAACAGGCACAGTGTCTTAACCACTTGCGCCACCCATATATATATATATAGCGCCACCCACAACCTCTCTCTCTCTCTGTGAATATATATATATTCAGGGATAATGTATATAATTCAGGGATAATGTACAGAGTAAATGTACAAAGGAAAAAACAGTCATCATATCCACCACATCAGAAATATATTAAGGAATCTTCAATATCACATCTAGCTTAGGTCTTACAAGGATGAAAATCAGTTGAACAAACTTGTTTCCTTCTAAACATGCACAGGGCCTCGGCTGCATGTAATGCAATGGTTACATATATGTTCCAACAATTATCCAACAATACAGCTGTAGAATGTGTGATTCTGTGGACACAAACCTAAGTGTCCCTTGGGCTGGTGCAAGCCGTAGGAGGAGATAAAGTTGCTCTGGCTGAACTCATTCTGAGGCAGGGAGAAGTCGGGTGGCAGGTGATCCTTGGGTGGGCAGGCAGGCAGGGAGTGAAAGGTGGGCCCACATGGTTCCATTTGTGCTGGAACCGCACCCCATTCACAGGCAGCCCATACCAGTCTCAGCCTACTTGGATTTGTGGCACAGATTCAAATAGCCCCATCAGGGCTGCTGTTGTATTACCCTTTGCCACTGCAGCAAACTTTTTCCCCTTGCCATTGGCACAATAGCAGCCCCAAACAAGCACTGAATACAGCACAAGCACGCCAGACTGCCTGTTCCAGTACTAGTTAGGGTTGCATTGAGTATGGTATAATGTCTAGATTTTTTAGTGTCAAAACCGTTAAGTAATTAATTAGGTAGATGAAATGCCATGGATTAATAATTTGGTATTCATGGATTAGTCTGCATTTGTCAGCTGCTGCTTGCAATGTCAGGGACATTCCATCCAAATTTGAGCTGATTTACATCCCATTAATTACAGTGGAGGGGTAGTAATGCATATATTTAACTCCCCACCACAGAAATCAATGAGATTTATATGTGTTTAACTTGGCAAATTATTTTCCACATTGCGTAGTTCATTTTCATATTGACATATTGTTCTATTAGCAGAGGCTGATCAAATTATCATCTGCTTCCCCATACTAGCCAGAAGACATATGGCAAAATAACTTGTTTGCAAGTTCATTAAGGCTGCAATCCTAAAGACACTTTCCTGGGAGTAAGACCCATTGAATACAATGGGTTTTACTTCTGAGTAGACGTAGTTAGGATTGTGCTCTAAGTTGCGATTATTTTGTTTCTTCCTTTTCAATTCCATTATGAAACATTTCAACGACTTCTTATTTATATTTCCCCAAAGGGGCTATGACATATATCAATATTTTTCATGAGTTTATTACCTGGGGTCATAAAATGTAAAATTATGCGAAGTGCCTCCAGTTGTACAGATGGAAGTGTTTTATGGCTCTTCATGGCCTTCACAACTCTAGATGCAACCACTGTCATTATATCCAAAGGGGGAAAACTGGAAAGATAAAATGTATCAGTCCTTAAATTCATCCTTCAGTAACGCATTTTTTTACTAACTACCAGGTACTAGTTTACTGGTACAGTTTAAATACTACCTTCTCCTTGTTTTAATAGGAATGAAACTGCAGTGTAAAAAACTGCACTTCCAAATATATTTTACACAATATACCATTTTCACTCTTTATGCAGGCAATAATATCATTTATTTATTCCAAACTGGATCTGAGAATCAGTTAAGTCAGTTTCACATGTTCTAAGGGGCCTTAGCTTTGAATCTCTTGAATTACAGGCCCCCACACAACATCAGTTCACTATAGAATTGCTTGTTAGATCCTTCTGCCTTTGTTGGTGTAGACTAGTACTATACACAGAACCCAGAACTATCCAAAAATTACATTTGAGATGAGCTATCTGCATTTTACATGTTTGATCCATAAACTGACTGCTATCACATAGCCATTTATGTGGAGCATCTCTCCACAGAGACCAAGGTTTACACCTTTGGAAAACAGTGTCTAAGCCAGGAGAGCTGCTACTACAATAGGTAAAAGTAACCACAAGGTATTCTCCACCCAGCAAGTGTAAATGTAAATTGGCTGTTACAAATCCAATACTACTACTACCATGTACATAACAAAACTCTATTTTTAACTATAAATACTCATAGTATGAGACTAACAGCCAAATTCAGAGCAGCTAATCTGTCCACGCAAGAGCCCTTGGGTTGCCCTATCTATCGTTAGGGTGGAGCAACTGCAAGATGCTCCACCCCAGTTAATCTGGAAGAGGCTTAGGGCAGAGCAAGGCAACATAGAGTGCCCTAAGAGAGGTGGACCTGCTCTACCCTAGCTGCTCTGCCCTAGGCAGTTCAGGAGAGGCATGTTGAGGGCATGTTTAGCATTGCCTAGGGCAGAGCAGTTACTCTGTTTCCAAGACAGAAATGCCCTCTTCCAGATCCTCAGAGATATACCATCTCAGGAGAAGGTATAGTAATGAGTAGACCGACAGGGGTCCATGATAAGGCCCGAGTAAGAATGGCAGTGTGGACCAAAAATCTGAGATCTTGGCCATCCTGCTGCAACCCTTGCCTCTCAACCTCAGGATATGGAACAACTACGAATGCCCACAAACCTCAGGATATAGCAGGCTACTCCAAGAAGAATGTACAGGCATCTCATCAGAGACTCATTATAAGGCAAGCACCCAGTGGAACACCAGACTAGTTCAGCTGGTGTGGGCCGCATTGGGTGACGCGCTCCGTATGGGATGATGTGCTGGAGGAGTTTGGTAGGCCCTGGGTGTCATTGCTCACATTTGGGCCTACTCCAAGGCAGAGCAGCACCCAGAAGCTGCCACTTGTCCTTGGAGCTGGCCTCAACAGCCAGCTGAGGTGCACTGCGCAGAGACACACTGAGCATGCCAAACAGCTTCAGAGGAGACTTTCTTAGAGTGGAGGAAGTCCACACCTCTGCACGGCCATTTGGCCTTGCTCAGGAGGCGGAGTGGCAACCGAATGGCTTTAGAAGAGTCTGATGCCAACTCTGATGCCTGCAAAGTCTCTTTTGAAGCCAAAAGGCTTCAGAAAAGGACTGCGCAGGCATCAGAGAAGGTGCCTGTGCAGTACTCCTTCTAAAGCCAGTTGGCTTCAGAAGCAACTGTGCAGGCACCAACTTTGGCGACTGCGCAGTCCAGGTAGGGGGGTGCATGCGTCGTGGAATGACACATAGACTTCCGCACTCTGCGCATCACCACTGCAGGCACCACAGCTGTTCCTTGTTCAGTGTGATCTGACAGATGTCTCCTCAGGAGCAAGCCCTCCCCAGGTGTCAATTAATTAGCATGCTCTGGAGAAGTCAGGGGAGCCCAGGCTTCCTAACTCTCTGGACATAGCATAACTATAGATGTATCTGCTCAGGATACAGAGTACTTAGGAGAGAGCAGTTGGGGCAGAGCAGGGTGAACATGCTCTGGATTTCTCTGTAATTTACCTTCCTTCAAATGCATGATTCAGCAATCTGCAAGCACTTTCAGCAACTTCAGGGGATTTGGAGTGTTTCTTCATTATGTTGAGCACATTTATGTGTATTCCTTTTGCCAACAGAATTGTTCTAATGCTTACTAAAATAAAAAAGATAAATATATGAATGCAAGCATTGAGCTTTTTAACTGTTAGCTAAATGTGGGGCCCCTGTCTATCTCCAGTTGTTGGGGGAGGTGGGTCCCACAGAGCAACCCAACTAGACCTGGATTGGCTCTGGGAGGCACCCAGAGGGTCTGCAGGAAGGTGCCCCACTCACCCCATGGACACCAAGATGGGGGAGCACAGTAACCACCCACCCGTAGCAGCAGCAGCTGGCTCGTCCTTACCCTCCAATGGCATAGGCCAAGGAAGGGACAGCCAAGATGAGCCCAGCTGACTATCTTGGGGGGAGCAGAACCTCCATAGAGGTGCCAGATGATGCCAGCAAGGGTCAACATACTGGAGAAGCCCCTTGGCTGGCCCACGCTTGCCTGAGCTGCCAGTGGCCACTCACCAGGAGGCAGCAGCAAGTCTCACAGCTGGTCTAAGCCCTCCCAGGTCCCTAACAAAATATTTGTGTCAACCTAGATGCAAATTCATGTCTAAAGAAAAAGTTTCTTCTGCTACTAGTGCACCAGGCACTAGTACCTGTAATAACTCCCAGACCAAACTAAACTCTGCATTATTGTTTAGATTTCTCAAGGATCATCAGGGAAGATTTTGGGCTACCTATGTGACCTCTGGCATTATTAAATCGTCATACCATTCTGCTCTGATAGCGTTGCTAAGGCATTTGCAGCTGCTTGGAAGACTTCCTTTGAAGTAGAATGCATGAGCATGGCTAGCATCATTTCTCTGTGAGCTGGAAACCTAAAATAAAACAAAAGAATCACAAATGAAAACAATGTAAAGTTTGAAGATGCTAAAAATGTCTGCCAAGTTATTCCGTCCTCTTAAAATCACAGTGCATCTCAGGCAGTGTTGGAAATCCCAATGGCTACAATTTCACTTTCCTTAGAGAAAATTCCAATTGGATACAATGATTATTATTTCTGTATAATTATTTAGGCAGGGACATGCATATGATTGTGCTGTTAGCTTCTGGATACATCAATAGAGAAAGAAGACCACGTACACATTGTCTTCCTTGCTTTCTACTGTCCAAATATTAACGATCATGCAAAAAACGCACTATCCTGTATGAAGAAACAATTCCAGTTTCTTTGTCTCAGTACTAACTATTTGTCTCAGGGTATGCCCATCTCTTGATTTTTGTCTGCATTACTTAAGGTAAAGGGCATTAGAGAGAGAGGGGGGAAACATGCTTTCTACTCTGGGAGTTTACATTTCCAAACAATAAATTCAAGCTACTGACTTTTCCTCTTCATCTCCAATCTTCTCATGAAGACAGTGCTGGTACATAAGAAGATTGTTTAAAGCCCAACATGCAGCCTCCTAAAAGAAAATGATAAAGGAACAATTTAGAACAAGCACATTGTGTGACCAAGGAAAACCAAGGATTATAAAGCATGACAAAAAATTTAAGTCTCACCATCACCACCACCATTCAATGAGAATACTATTTTGTGCAGCAATGGAAGATACCAGAAGTATCTTTGGTGGAAGAATGACGGATAAAAATTTTGGACTTAGCAGAAATGGACAAACTGATGATCTAGCTTAAAGAAAAATCACAAAGGGCAATCATAACCAATTTATGCCAGCCTATCTAATCTGGAATATCTTCCTGCGGAGGTGTGGGGACGTTGGGACATGCGGCAAAAGTGTTTTACAGCACTTTTGTGACACCCTCAGTCAATAAAGGACTTATGCCAGGGCTTATACAGCTTCAGAGGAGGTTAGAATTCCAGCCTAATTTCTAGGATTGCAGCCTAAAATTTGAAGCCATTTTTGATTTTCTGTATATGAAGGTGGAAAAAAATGAGGATTTGAGGAATAAGAATAGAGGAAATAAACTTACTTATAGAGAAAAGATTAACAATGACGAGTATAAAAAGTTATGCAAGATATTGGAAACATGTAATCTAAAGTAAAAAATAGAATAGGTTATAAGTAAATTGGACATATTGCTTCATACATGCTATACTTCACCTTTAGATAGTTTGTGTGTATCTTTTTATATACTGTATACTGTATTTACTCAAATTTAACAGCCAAATTAACCCTACAATCCAGAGTAACTATGGTAGCACGTAAGAAACATTATGTGCACCTGTAGTTACTGTACCACCTAGTGAAAACCTATGGGAAATTCATATTGCAATCCAGAGCAAATTATTCTTACACCGGAGCAAGGACTCCCCGTAGTTACTCTGGATTGCGTCCTTAGTCTCCAAAATCAGGATGTGCATTAGATTCAATAATTAAATTTGAGTAAATGTGGTGTTTTGATTATGAGGATAGAGTGCGCATTATATTTGATGGTGCATTAGGTTCAAGTAAATACAGTATATTGTCTGTTATTAATTTGGAAAAAAAACTAAAAATAGAGAATAAAATAGAAGGGAAATATCTTTTCAAACCTCACAAATAATCTATTGTAGAACTTTGTATTCGTGAGATTTTTATTCTCTCGATAAGCCAAGAGAGAGCACTACTTAAATATATCCTGTAGAATATGGGTCTCCAAACCCAGACCTGGGGCCAGATGCGGTCTTCAGCAACCCTCCATCCTGCCCTCAGATAAGCCCTGTAATCCTCCAGGGTTAGGGGATCTCTACTTTCTATAGATGGGAGGTATTTTGAGGGCTGGAGAGGCTGCACACACACCTGTGTCTGTGTATGGAAGTGCTTATGAACTCAGACCAGTTTGAAGATCACCCTCTGTGTGTGTGTGTTGGAAAGTGTTTACGAACTGATTTGAATTCATTCATCAATTCACAATTTCAATCAATAATATATTCATTTATGTAAATTTATTCAAATCTGAAATATAAATCAATTCTCTTTTATTCTGGCCTCTGACACAGTATCAGAAAGACAATGTGGCCCTGCCTCCAAAAGGTTTCCCAGCCTTCCCACACCACGGGAACACACATTCTTTAGCCTGTTCTGTCTCATATTTCAAAAACCCTTTCTACATTTTGGCAATTATCTAAATTTTTTCTCCACCTAACTGTATTTATAGTTGGGTTTCTCTCTCTTCAAAACTATATATTGCTTTATCTACTTTTAACTATTCTTCTCATCTTCATTTTACATTCCACTTGAGTCAGTTTTAATACATCTTTGTATACTAACTTTCTCTAACTAGTTTCCCCCATGGAAATAAAGTCTCTCATGGTAAAAGCACATAGTAAAGCCCTTCAGGGCACAAATTCTGGTCACTGAACCAAAGATTAGGATTGGGCCTAACTCAGAATCCTAGTCATGTGTCAGTCAGTCCTTCCTTATGTTAGCAGATCCTTACCTGTACTTCTGGTTTTCTCCTATGCAATTTTAGTGCTCTATAACAAGCTTCCAACCAGAATGCTTTTTCTTCTTTCACTTCCTCCGTTTTTTCTTCCAAGTCTTGGTTTAAAAATATGGTTTCCGCTTGGAGAAAAAGTTATAATTTGTTTATAGATTGAAAATAAATGCATTCACTTATTTTCACATTACAGTACATATTAGCAAAGGTGATTAAACATGAGAATTGTGATCATTTGCAAGATATTTAATTACCATTTCCCAGCATTTGCATGTCATTAAGAAAAAGCAAAGTGACATTTTTAAAGTGGAAACACTTGGCAGAAGTTCAAATGTAATATCACTTAATATCATAATTGAGTGCTATCTTTATAAATTATGTCAGGAACACCTGGCCTACTTATATTTGAAGCCATTCTATTCCTAATGCCTATTGTTTGCTTTATTTTTAACTAGCAAGAAGCGTACCCACGTTGCGGGAGTAATATTTCCCCATGCCATCCCCCCACGGCGCATCAATATCCAATGTGCAACTTCCCCCATGCACAACTTTCCTGCATGCGCATCAATCCCAAATGCACAAATCCCCCATGCGCATCAACCCCCACGCGCAACTTCCCCCATGCGCAACTTCCCCCCATGCGCATCATCCCCCATGTGCAACTTCCCCTTATGTGCATCAACCCCCCATGCACAACTTTCCCCATGCGCATTCCGCTGGAACCAATTATATCTGCTATGCCGTTCCATTGGACTATTTCAGTGGTGTGGAGAGGGGGGATTTGATGCTTGGGTAACAGCCTATCCTCTATATTAATCTACGCAGGCCTTCGTGCTTCGCATACATCGAGCATGAAACCATAGTCTTTCGAGACTGATGGATGCCAGTACTAATACTAAATACTAATAAGAAGAGCCTCCACTGGATTAGGCCAAAGGCATACCTAGTCCAGTTTCCTGGATCTCACAGCGGCTCACCAGATGCCTCAGGAAGCACACAAGACATCTGCATCAAGGTGCCCTTCCCTGCATCTGGCATTTTGAGGTTGTGTCTGTATGTACTGTACCAAGGATACCAAAGAGGGAAAAAAACAATTCAAGCAAGAAAGCTTTATTATTTGACCATGCACTAACAAAGAGTGAAAGTTCAGGTTGCATAGGAACTCAAGTATGAATTGATGGTGAGTCATGGTGAAGACATTGGTTTCACAGACATCCCCACAGCAACCCACATGCATTTGCTCCATATTTAATAAGGAATAATGAGTGGATTGCCAAGGGTTTACTAAAGAAGTGGCCATGGTGCAAGAAATATGGAGGACAAATACAGTATAAAAGGTTTATATTACAGTGGAGTATCTAGGGCATCTGGCAATGGAGTCATAGGCTGCAATCCTAAACACACTTTCCTGAGAGTAAGACCCATTGAACACAATGGGGCTAACTTCTGAGTAGACACAGTTATGATTGTGCTCATAATCTTCTATGAATCTTTCCAAAATCTTTTGGAAACAATCTACAAAGCTGACACATTTTAATAATAATAGCAATACAAACACTTTGAAGCATTTGGTGATGACGTCATCACTGAGTTCTGGAGTGCCAATAGGGAAGTACTGTGTGGGGTTTTAATTCCAGCCACACAACTAACAGTTAACACCCACACAACTTTTGGGAACAACCACATAACCTTTATTTGGGTCACAACCTCTGGATTGGTAACCACTTGTATAAGACATACTCTATTCAGTAAAGTTGTAGTTATGCTGTAATTCATACCAGCTTTGCTGTCATTTAAATAGGGGTCTTAAAAGTAAACTGCATAAAGCGTTGAGAAACCAGATAAATTATATGGTTACTTACTGAGAAGGGCCAGGCAACTAAGGCCTGCAGTCTGTAGCTTCGTATTTGCAGGGAACTTTTCAACAGCTTTCACTACAACTTCATGCACATCATTTAATACCAGTATATTGAAAAAGTTTCCTGTTGGGAGAGAGAAATTCAAAAGATGTTTCAATCTAATGTTCACAGGATTGGTGTTGTGGTGACTGAGGCCAGTCACTATATAGACCCCTACACATTAAAGTGCCCGACCTGGCCAGGCTGATCCATGATTCTTCAATAGTGGAAGCACTCAATGGGGCCATTAAGGGCAGAATTTTTCCCCAGGGCTCCCAGCAACCTGGCACCATGATGCACATATACTATTTGTAGTTGATAATAAGAAATTAAATGACTAGTACACACAAAATTTGCATCAAAGACTTTTCAATTTTACTCTCAAACCAATACCAGTATCTATTACAGCAGATTGCTTAGCAGGCTTGGATGGTGCTCTTTTAAGGACCCTCACTTTGAGGCAGAGGAACCTGCCAAGGTTAGTTAGGGTCAGGGAAGCTGACCAGATAAAAGGAATTTCCCTGACAGAACTGGAAATGAGGCCCTGGAACTGGAAATCTGGGTAGAAGTCTCTCTGTCAGGAATTTGGGGGCCTTTAGGGACCTTTCCAGACATTTCCTAGGATTTTAGTCCTTTTTGGCCATTTTAGACCCACTGAGGCTGCTGGTTAAAAGATGAGGAAGGAGGAAAATTGTGGTTTTTCCCCTCCTCCCCATGCTAAAGCACCTTTCCAAGCCAGCTGTGGAAGAACTACGTCTCCCAGCATTGTGCCAGATTTCCCAAGTAGCTCCAGCTACCAAATGGCTGGGAAAATGGCTGTGCTTAGCAGTGATCTCCCAGTCCCTGCAGAGAAAAAAATCTGGGGTGGAAGGAAACTCTGCTTGCTGTTTGCTGCAAAGGGAGCTCAGCTTAGGCTTGCTGGAGAGGAGAGCAGAGCAGAAGCAAAGGAAAGGTTGCTAAGACCAAGCCTGTACATGCCTCCCTGAGAAAGGCTGGCTGCTTGAATCACTTAAATATGTGCCTTTTGGTTGGTGTCTGGTCTAAGGCAATAAGATTTGTGCAAAAATTAAGTACAGGAATGCAGTTTGAGTGTTTTTAGCTTTAACGTCCTACATTTGACCTACGTTTTTGGGGGGCGTTCTACATTTATTTAACTGGGTAAGAATTTTGGCTTGGAGGACAGGAATTTTGGGGAATTTGGAGGGGATTTTGGGTTCAGCATCTGGTCACCCTGGGGTCTGGAGACATAAAATGGTTCAGCTGGAGCTAGATCTCCACTGGATCAACTTGCTCCCTTGAATGTCTCCAATATCCACTGCCTTGCTTTGCTATACCACTCAGGAGATTCCTGGGTGAGGTCAGACAACTTTAACAGATTTATAACTTTAAAAACAAAAAAGTTCTTTTCTGCATATGACTTTACATGCATTTAGCAGTAAATGATTTTCTTTTCTGGTACAGAGTAGCTGAGCAAAAAAATTGACCTCAGGAAAAATGCATGAAGTGGAAAACAAAGTAAGATCTCAGACCATCTTATACAATATTATTTACAACTCTGTAATATACAGTGGTACCTCACTTAACAAGCACCTCGCTTAACAAGCGTTTCACATAAAGAGCAAAAATTTCCAAGAAATCTTGCTTCACATAACAAGTTCCGCTTCACTTAACAAGCAAGTGTGCTATGCAGCCCTGATGCTCTGGGTGGAGGCTCTTTGAAAGGGCTGCCGGCCAGTGCTGCTGCCTCTAACTGCTCCCAACTGGCCTGGGAGTGCCAGAGGCAACTGCGCCCAAGTGCCCCCACTGGCCACCTTGAACCTCCAGCAGCAGCCCAGGTAAACCTCCCAGGAAAGTGTCTTTGATTGCAGCCTCCTAACAGTGGTGGGCCCAGCCTGCCCCAACAACAAGTTCTCCGGAAGTGGGCGGGGCCAGGCTGGGTCAGGGGGCGGGGCGGGGAGGGCACACCACCTTAACCCTTAGTTTACCAAAAAAATTGTATCACTTGTGACCGCATCAATCAGTATTAATCCCCTGAGTTCAGTGTAATTTATTCCTATGTATTACACTTTGTTGTGCTCTCAGGGGGAACGTGTGCCACAAATAAGAACATAAAAGCATAAGAAAAGCCTCCACTGGATCACACCAAAGACCCAT
Source organism: Cryptoblepharus egeriae (assembly GCA_030015325.1). Taxonomy (NCBI): domain Eukaryota; kingdom Metazoa; phylum Chordata; class Lepidosauria; order Squamata; family Scincidae; genus Cryptoblepharus; species Cryptoblepharus egeriae. The sequence continues at coordinate 46,903,622 of JAREYC010000008.1, read as the reverse complement.
CTAGTCCAGCTTCCTGAATCACACAGCAGCCCACCAGCTGCTTCAGGGAGCACATATGACACTTGCATCCAGATGCCTCAGTACCAGCAGACACACCACAAGTTTCACAGGTGGTGCTCATACCACTGGTTGAGAAACACTGATCTACAGTTTAGAACCAGAGTCTGTGGTGTCCATCTGCAGGCTGAGGTTTGCCTCTAAGCCACTACTTAAGGCTTCAATCCTGTCCACACTTTCCTGTAAGTAAGCTTCATTGAATATAATAGGACTTCTGAGTAGTCAAGCAAAGGACTGAGCTCTTAGTAACCAGCCTCTGGCTCCAATCCTATTCACTTTCCTGAGAGTAAGCTCCACAGATTCTAATGTGACTTACTTCTGAGTAGCCAAGAATAGGATTGGGCTCTAATGCTGCACTCCTCTGCACACTTTCCTGGGAGTAAGCTTCATAGATTGAAATGGGATTAACTTTTGAGTAGTCAGGCATAGGATTACAAGCTCATAGAAACCAGTTTCTTTCCAGGGAGTAAGCTTCACTATTATAATGGAACTTACTTCTGAGTAGACAGATGATTGGGCTTTGAGGCTACACTCCTATCCTCACAGGGGAGTAAAACCTGCTGACTTTAATAGGATTTACTTCAGAGTAGGCAGTGGACTGGGCTCCTGGGGGAGCAGGATGGGAACTGAGGCTATTTCTTCAGGTGCTTCCCATCCTGCCACCCCATAATCTCAGGTGGAGAGATTTCTCAGAGGGGCAAGATGAGGTGGGGATATGGGGGGGGGGGGGGCGCAAAAGAACTACAGTGTGGATAGGATTGCAGCCTGAGCCCAATCCTAACTGTGTCTACTCAGAAGTAAGTCCCATTCAAGTCAATGTGGCTCATTCCCAGGAAAGTGTGGTCAGGATTTTAGCCTTACAGTCCAATCATATGCAGGCTTACTTAGAAATAAGTCTCATTCTAGTCAGTGGGGCTTACTCCCAGATAAGTGTGGATAGGATTGCAGCCTCAGAGCCCAGTCCTAACCATATCTACCCAGAAGAAAGTCCCATTATAGACAGTGGGCTTACTCTCAGGAAAGTAGGCAGGGCTGGAGAAACAGGGCTGGAGGGAGTGATCCAAGCAAGCCTTTGCCAATCTCAGAAGTAAGTCCCATTATAGTCAGTGGGTTTACTCTCAGGAAAGTCTGGATGGGAAAGTAGCCTCAAATCCTAATCCTATGCTACTAAGAAGGAAATCCCATGATAGTCAGTGGAAACTATCCCATTGCTCCCAGGAAAGTGTGGCTAGGATTGTGGCCACAGGCTGCAGCCCTCTACTATACAGTGTGGCTTACTCCTGAGTAGTTCTCCATGCCTAGTACTGGGCTGCAAAGGCACCTGGGGAGGCAGGCAGACATGGCCCCCACCAAAAGCCCTGGAGTTGCTCATTCTCACAACACTCAGAAGGGGAGGGAGGTTCAGAAGTGGAGGAGGGAGTGGAGCTGAACCTCTGGGAAGACAGACCCAGAGCCCCTTTAAGAGAAATTCAAACACACTTGCATGCAATTCAAAGATGACGGCCCCTCTTTAACAACCGGTCGTTACGTCAGCCCCAAATTAACAATTAACAACGGTTCTACAGATCCAGTGAGAACCGGCTTCAGCCCACCTGTGCCTCCTAACCATGTCTACCGAGAAGGAAGCACTATTGTGTTAAATGAGGCTTACTCCCAGGAAAGTGTCTTTAGGATTGCAGCCTAAGTAGACTTCATAGGATCATGCACATTGCATGCATGTTTTGAATTCAATTCCAGTGTTTTGTCATCATTTTTACATCCAGTTAATATTTTTATATGAATATTTTGGGGTTTGTGGAACCAATCGTCTTGAGTTTCCATTATTTCCTATGAAAAAATCTGCTTCGCTTAAAGAGCGTTTCACTTAAAGAGTATGCTCTGGAACGAATTAAGCTCTTTATGTGAGGCACCACTGTATATTTTCCCCATGTCACAAATTGTTTCTTAGGATAGTCTTTACAAATTGATTAAATTTCTAGTGTAACAAATACACAGTTGTCACTAATTCATTGCAGGACACTTTTTGACAAACCACTTGGGTTTGTGTTAAAGCTTATCTCCTTTTTTTCTGTTCCCAAGTCCAGTGGTGGGCTTCAGGGTGTTCTCACAGGTTCTATAGAACCCTTTGCTAATGAGCGCCTGGTTCTGAGAACCAGTTACTAATGGGACGTAGAACCTGTTGTTAATTTATTTGAATTCCACCACTGTATTTGATCAAATTTGCACTTAGTTCTGCACACAATGAATTAAGATTCTCTACCATATTATTCCAATTGCAATTCCTTATACTTACTGGAAGCTGTGTCCCAAATTTCCTTGGGATTCAAGAAAAAATTATTAGACCAGGCAATGAGCCATTTTGAAAAGATCAATTTCAGAAGCTCTATTACTGAACTTCATTTTCTGTTGCTGACAAGAGGTGCAATAATATTGGAGCTTGAAATCTTTCCAGTTGTAAACAAAGCTCATAATATTGTTTCAGAACTCACCCAATGTAAGTTTATGCAGCAAACAGCAGCTCACTTCCTGGACTGCTTCACTCTTGGGGAAGGTTTTCATCATCTCAACTATGACATTGTAACACCTCACATTTCCTGACATAAGAACTTCCACATTGCTGGCTAAGACAAACCAAAAGAAAAATGTTAATGTTACTTTAAGATGAACAAATTTTGGTATTGCTTTTAAACTGAATTATGCCTTGGCAAACATGAATATTGTAAACATAGAAAAGGAGCAACATCTTTAATTAAAGAACAGCTAGAAAATCCCAAGACTTTATTTTGCAGCTGCAATAAAAAGTCATAAAAACAACATAACATTGCAACAGGTATCAACACTCTGAAAAAAGGAGTGAGGATTTATTTTTTTCTGTATCTCTCTCACAGTTAATCTGTAGTTTATCAAGAAATAGACAGCCAAAATGATTTCATCATACTATTTCCTATTAGACATAGGCTGCAATCCTAAGTGAATTTTCCTGGGAGAAAGACCCATTGAAAATAATGGGGCTTACTTCTGAGTAGACGTGGTTAGGATTGTGCTCAAAGTTTTTAATGAATGTTGTATATGCTCCATTTTGCATACTGATTCCAAGGGGCCAACTCTAAGAGCACAATCCTAACCATGTCGATTCAAATATAAGCCTGTTGTGGTCAATGGGTCTTACTCCCAGGAAAGTGTCTTTAGGATTGCAGCCTAACTTTGTGGTTGCAAAAGACTGTGGTTGCAATATACGGACATCGAAATCATATCAGCCTTTCATCTGGGAGTGAAATCAATTAAACATAGTTAAATTTATTTCTGAGGGAACTTCCCTAAAATTGCTCTATAAGAGTGAGGTTCTCCCAGTCCTACAACTCCCACAATGTGGGAAGCATATGAAGTGACCTATGTGCAATCAGCTTAAATGATTACACATTTTGTTAAACTGATTTTTTTAGGTTTGCCAATCTTTTGTTTCAGTGTTTTACCATTGAAACTGAATTCAGAGAAATAGACTTGATTTTTTAAAGATTGCTCTTTCACACGTCTCACCACCACAAGATTAAGAAAAATGAATAACTGTGTCATTATAGAAACCGTTGTGATTGTCTACTCTGCATTAAGAAGTTTTATGATAAAATACGTTAATATTAAATAGTCATTTGGTCTTGGATGAACACTATTTTTACCTCTCATTCCTGATTTCCTTGCACTTCCAAATTACAAAAAATGCATTTTTAGACAGTGTAATAAAGCAAGCACCATCACTTTTAATCCATTATGTTGACATATGCATCATAAAAGCAGACATCCAGTTTACTAGTAAAAGTAAACTGACATGGTTATGCCTCCAGATTACATTCTGCTCAGTATCTTTACAGTATCTGCTGACCGTCTTCCATGTTGTATTGCACGGCTATAGTATTCAAAACAACCCTTTTGTGTTCAATGGGTCTTACTTCCAGGAAAGTGTCTTTAGGATTGCAGCCAAAGGAACCTATTTTCAAATGCTTCTATTTTGGCTGTGGTAGTTGTGGGCAGGCAAAGTTGTGGGTAGTTGTGGGTAGTTGTGGGCAGGCAAAGCATAGTGCCAGCAGTCATTGTCACCAAGGCTCACACCCACTTGAAAAATAATGCCAGTGTTTTATTCAGAACCAGGATTTCTCTTTAGCTTCGGTTACAATCCAGAGTAACTATGGGAAGATGTAAGAGTCACTTACTCTGGATTGTGCTATGCTTTTCCAAAAAGTTTCCCATAGGTGGCACCGTAACTACGTCGGTGTAAAAGGTCCCATAATTACTCTGGATTGTAGCCTCCGTTTCATACCTACTATACCCAAGGTGGCCTTATAGAATGGAAGACAGGGTGCCATTACCTGTAAGCATTACATAGTAGAGGGAATTCAGGCAGGTGCTACTTTTTAAACCCTCTTATGAGGAGCTAAACCTGCCTGAATTCCCTCCTCTATACAATGGTTAAAGGTAGAGGCACTCTGTCCTCCATTCTATATGGTCATCCTGGCAGTACCTCATTTCTTTACTGGCATAATCTAACAGTTAGCCTTGTGTTTAAACAAACAATGAGATATTGCATTACTGCATAGAGTATAAGTATTTGTCCTGCCTTCATTTTACATCGAATAAGTGTCATTAAGCAAGAGTTCACTGTGTACAGCCAATTTCTAAACTGATGGGGAAATTTAACTTCATTCATGCCAAGCAGATTCTGAAGTGGATCATTTTAAAAGTACAAAGGTTTTTCTGAAGGAAAAACTGGATAGGAGAGAGGACAAAGGTTTCCTTGTTAGTTTTTTCGATGAAACGATGCATTTCAGAATTATCTAGGACATTATTAGCACAACATGCAAAGCAGTGCAATGCCTCCTCAGAAGAAAGTCTTACTAAGCTCAGTGGGCTTTACATTTAAGTGGCTGTGTTTAAGATTGCAGTGTGAGTTAGGAAGATTTACCTTCATAGATTTCAATGGGTCCACTTTGGTGTTGGAGTATGGCTGCAGAGTTTCTGGCCAGCTGGGTTCACTTTCACATAAATTAAACTACTACCAATTATTGGTATATTAAATTTGCAAAGTGGTTTACAATCTTTGTTGTAGACACACTCATAATTACCCTTTAAAATAGGCCTTCACAAGTGAGGAAGAGCTTATCCTAGGTCAAACAATCCAGTTCAGAGACTTGGATTTTTGTTTGACTTGTTTATTGTTTTGAATTGGATTATCTGCAACCAGCGCTTCCAGTATCTCAATGAATGCTTCCCCTTTTGTGTGTTGGGGGTTGCACAACTATTTCATTACTTTCTTCAGTGGTTTGTGGGCTTCTAAAAGTAAGGAAGCACTGTTGTAGACCAAGCCCCTGGAGCATGTATTTGATGGTACTACCTCCAAGGTTAAGGCTTATGCACTCAGAAATGCATTGTCCAAAAAATAAGAAACAATGAAGTTGAACCTGGATCTCTTATTTAGGACAAGGCTCACCTCTGCCATGTATATTTATATACTAATATTGAAGAAAAACAGTAAATAATAAACAAACATATTTTCTACTTCTCTAGTGGTCCTTGAGGGAGAACTCATTTGGCAAGACAGTGGAAGTGCCAGCTGTGGCTGTCCATTCCCCACCCTTTTTCTTATGATTCAAGAACCTGTGTTGTAACATTTGATGGTTATTTGACAGCTTCAGCATTTGATGTTGAATCATATATGGGGATGTACTGTCATCTTTATGCTGGTCAGAGACCATAATAAAATTGAACTGCTATGACTGTGGAGAGCACCCCCTCTGTAATAATGCTAGAAGATAATCTTTTTTCTCAGGGTCTCGTAGACCACCTGTCATCCATGGACCACGTTTGGGTCAACTTCAAAAGATTCTTGTTCTACAATCTTGCGTAAGCCAGATACTCTCTCCCACTCTCAATTCCATTTGTTTAGATTTTTTAAAAACTGGTCCTGATACTGTACCTCTTCAGAAGTCTATTACTATGAGGTCAAGTAGATAAATCTTTTCCTATCATTTCAGGAGACACTTCTCCATATTTCTTCATACAGGTCATAGAATCATAGAATCCTAGAGTTGAAAGGGACCTAGTAGGTCATCTAGTCCAACCCCCTGCTTGCAGCAGGAAATCCTCCTCGATCATCCCTAACAGGTACTTGTCAAGCCTATGCTTGAAGACCTCCAGTGAGGGAGCGTCCACCACCTCCCTTGGCAGTCTGTTCCACTGCTGAACCGCCCTCACCATCAGGAATTTTTTCCGGATATCCAACCGGAATCTCCTTTCTTGCAGTTTGTACCCATTGGTTCTAGTTCTGCTTTCAGAAGCAGCTATGAACAAATTGGCCCCTTCCTCCCTATGTCAGCCCTTCAGGTATCTGTAGAGGGCAATCATGTCTCCCCTCAGCCTCCTCTTCTCCAGGCTGAACATCCCAAGTTCCCTCAAAGTTTCCTTGTAAGACTTCCCTTCCATCCCACTGATCATTCTTGTCGCTCTCCTCTGGACTTGCTCCAGTTTGGCTGCATCTTTCTTAAAGTGAGGTGCCCAGAACTGAACACAGTACTCAAGGTGAGGTCCAACCAATGCAGAAAAAAGAGGAACTAGAACTTCTTGTGACTTGGAAGCTACAGTCCTCTTAATGCAGCCTAAACTGGCATTTGCTCCCGGCCCACTTTTGCTTTACTGAGCGATAATTTGTCAGAAATTACAATTGCTGTTGCTAGCTTTTTAAATCAAATTATTAAACTATCTCTCTCCTACTACTACACTCCCCTCCCTTCCCTTTATTCCTCCCTTGAATTAATTTTCCTATTTTTCCCTTCCACACTCCCTATGATATTGTTCTTCTTCTTCTGATGATTTTGTTTTGTTGTAATCTTTAATGCTAATAAAGGTATTCGTAATCGTAATCATAACTGGCATTTGCCTTCTTTGCAGACACATTACACTGCTGACTCATGTTCAGCTTGTGATCCACAGCTACTCCAAGGTCCCGCTCAGATGTTGTGCTGCCAAGCCAGATATCCCCCATTTTATACTTATGTTTTTGGTTTTTATTCCCCAAGTGCAGAACCTTGCACTTCTCCCTGTTGAAGTTCATTCTATTTGTTACAGCCCAGTATTCTAGTTTATCCAGATTCTCCTGGAGGTTTCTCCTGTCTTCTGTTGTGTTTGCTACTCCTCCCAGCTTGGTGTCATCCGCAAATTTAATCAGGCTCCCCCGTATCCCTTCCTCCAAATCATTGATGAAAATGTTAAAGAGGACTGGGCCCAAGACAGAGACCTGGGGCACCCCACTTGAAACCGATCTCCAGATTGATGCAAAACCATTTACTAAAACCCTTTGGGTGCGGCCATCAAGCCAGTTGCGGATCCACCTAACGATTGCCAGAAACTGGGTAATTAAAAATTACCTCAATGCTTATATATTTTCGGACACCAAATGTGTCTTTGAACTTGATACACCAATGACATCTCAATTGTCAAGTCACCTGTGCTTATCAGCCACAGTTCAAAAATCCCAGGAGGAAATGAACAAAGGGCGCAATCCTAACCAATTTATACCAACCTAACTCACATGTCTAGGATGTTGGCATATACCTGTGTGCTGGCATAACCCTTCCAGGAGGGGGCAGAAGTGCCTTATGGTACCTTTGTGTCATCCCCAGGTCAAGACGGGACCTATGCCAGCATCTGACTAGAGGTTAAGCTTGCAGCCAAAGTCATGCATGCACATTTTCACCCCTCATCACTATAAATATAAATAGTACTGTACTTACGTGGTCCAGCCAATGAATGTAATGACCAAAGTGCCGGAAGTATAACATTTTCTTTTTCCGGAAATTTTTTAAATACATTTAGTATGATCATATGATCTTTGTCCTCAACAAATTCTATCAGCTGCTCATCTGGAACTTAATTTTAAAAGAAATGTCAGTGTTAGATCATATGGAAGCATAAATGATAGCAAAAGATATATAAGCAAAATTTACTGTGTAGAAAAATTTGGAGGTTGGCCCATCAGTCAGAGATCCTCCACTTGCCCCTTTGGTCCAATTCTGTATTTTGTATCCTCACCTCTGCTATATTTAAAAAAAAAATAAAGCTTCATGCTGTTAGCATTAAGGCTTGATATAGCATGTCGTTTGATCCTTCACTGTAAGGCAAGTGGAAAGAGGTGACTACTTGATATCAAATCCTCCACCATCTAATTCAGTGGTTCTCAAATGTTTTAGCACCAAAGGGCCCTCTTTTTAAAATGAGAATCTGTTGGAACCCACTAGAAGTGATGTCATGGCCGGAAGTTACTAAAATCAAGCAGGAAGATTAATTAAGGGTGCAATCCTGAGAAATTAAGGTTGGCCTCATTCACTTGGCCTATCTTTCCATGCCAACCCCCCAGGAGCAGTGCACAAGTGTCTTACTGCACTTTTGTCACATCCCCAGGTCAGGCAGGACTTAGGCTGGCCGAAGTGGAGCTTAGGATTGTAGCCTAAATCAATTAAGTAAACAAAAAGTTTTATAGATTTATAAAATAAGTTTTAGATTTATTTAAAATAAAGAAGAACCCTCTTGACTTTACCAAGCAGTTGCAGATCTATCTTTAAAAATTCCTCAGATTTTTGGAAAATTTGAATTATAGTACATCATCTTGAAAACAAAATATTTTCAAAGTTGTCAATCCAAGAATCTTTTCTATTATCTTTACATAGAAATTTTCAGCAAAATAAGTTCATAAAGCAGATTAAATAGCAAAAATAAATAGTCCTCATCTTATAGGGTCTCTCAATCCTAAAAAAATGCAGAAGCACCAACAAATATGCACTAGATATGCTCTGCTTTTACATAGATTTTTGAAAGGTGATTAATTTTTAATTCAACATGGGTAGTTTTATAAAAAGAAGTGCACTGTCACATATGCAAGCTCTGACCCTGCCTATGGCAGTTAGTAAGACCTCCCAAAATTATTCTGTTAGAGAATCATCAGGAACATATGGCACACTCCTAAGGCCACAGAAGGAGGGGGAAATTGCATGAAAATGTCCTCTTCCACCCCCCCCCCCCTGCAATCTCCAGCACCCCAACCCACACTGTTTCTGAGATTCTCCAAAGTTTCAGGAGCAGTTTTCAAGGGTGGGGCTCAGCGAATCACCAATTGAGAAGAGGGTAGGGAAGACAGCTTCTTTTATACTCACTCATTAGATGCTATTTCTGATCTTGACAATTCAAGTCTTCTGTTCTGTTCCCACCCCACTCCACAGGATTAAATTATAATTTCAACTACTTCAGACCACCAATACTTTTAAGATTACTTCTGATGCTTTATTAGCAGACTGGGTAAATCACAGAACACAGAAAACAAGAAACTTAAAGAAGATTTAAGTTGGAAATTTAGCTATCAGATTCTTTCTCCTGTAAACCTTGGTGTAGAAACATCTGATTTGTTTTTCCCCCATCATAATGCACACAAAAGCCTGAAGTATACAATGATCAAGAAATATACCTTTTTCTAAAAGTGTTTGCAAAGCATGACATCCATATTTCTGGATCTCTTCATTATCAGAAAATGTATCCATGGCATCAAATACTAATAAAAATACATCTGTTCCTTCCTCCAAGAGAAGAAGTGTTATTTCATCTACAAACGTAGGAGAAAAATTAAAGGTCATTTATGTAATAAATGTAGATTTCCTGATGTAATCACTACCCACTTTGAAAAATGCATTATTTCACAAGATTATCTCATTCTGCTTTTTAGGTATATGAAATCCTATGCATTTTTACTCAAAGGTCAATTGAAAGGGGGATATCTGTCTTAACAGCTACCTGATTTGTTCTTAGCCCTTACATTTCAGCAGAATTCACTTTTGGTACCAAGAGAACAAAAAATATTAAAGTGTAGATGGTACTTTTCAAGTGCTTTTTCAAGTGCTTTAGACCAACCTCCCAAAGTTTATTCATTTGACAAACTAAGCCATTCCGGCTCAGATTATACAGAATTACACATTAATCACATTACTCTGGCAATTTTATATATATATAAAATATATATATAAGGGTGTTCCTTTTGTGATGGAGGCACCCACTAAGAACTGGTTTTCAGAAATTCCAACTGGAAAGGGGTGCAACATGTTTTCCTCCCTATACTTTACACCGAAGAATACTCTGCCCCAATCCCCGAACTAAAAAGCATGAAATTCAGGGAGGGTGTTCCTTATGAGACATGAGCACCCACCAAGAACTGATGTTGAGAAATTTAACCTGTAAGAGGCTGAAAAGGAGTGCAATGTGTTTTTACCTAAACACTGACGATTAATCAACATCCTGCCTCAAATCCTGCTCCTACTCAGGTTGGGGGGGGTGTTGCCCAGGGGGGAGGGTGTTGTGCAGTGGGTATGATGCACATGGGGGTAGGTAGCACATGGGGGATTGATATGGATCAGGGGATTAATGTGCATGGGAAGATGATACACAAGGGGCATGTTGCACATGGGGGATGTTGCACATGAGGGTTGATGTGCATGGGAGGATGTTGCAAATTTGGGGTTGATGCACATGGGTGGGAGATGTGCATAGGTTATTGATGTGCATGGGTATTGATGCACATGGGCTACGTTACCTATGGGGGGACGTTGCGCATTTGGGGTTGATGCGCATGGGGGGATACTGTCACAGGTGGGCTGAAGCCGGTTCTCACCGGATCTGTAGAACCGGTTGTTAATTAGGGGCCGTCATCTTTGAGTTGCATGCAAGTGTGTTTGAATTTCTTTTAAAGGGTCTCTGGGACTGTCTTCCCAGAGGTTCAGCTCTACTCCCTCCTCCTTCCTCCCCTTCTGAGGGGGGTCTCTCTCTCTCCCCCCCTTCCCCTCCCTAAGGGTATTTTTAATTTAAAAATACAAAGAGTCTGTTCCCTTTACCATCATTCAGACAGGGCATTGCCATCATCCCACAGCACATTCAGACACTGACTGCTGAGATGGAGGGTGTTTGGATCACTATAAACTCAGTACATTCAAGTCAGGGTAAAGAAATTCTTCATACTCCCAATCTTTGTATGATGCTATTCAGGAAGGCTGTCTTTGCTAAACATCTTATTTTGATTAAAAACCTTATTTCTAGCAAGTTTTCAGAAGTTATTTCCTTGTGCAGTTCGCAAAGCATGATGGGTTTCTTATATGCAAATGAGGCAAGGGATGGTGTTTTGGGTCCTTGGGCGGGCATACAGAAGCCAGCATAGAAACATCTGGGAACCTTAGGTGAGTAATAGCAGCAAGACTGCCTGCCTGCCTGGGTGCCTTTGCAGCCCAGTACTAGGCATGGAGAACTACTCAGTACTACCCAGTACTACTCAGGAGTAAGCCACACTGTATAGTAGAGGATTGCAGCCTGTGGCCACAATCCTAGCTACACTTTCCTGGGAGCAATTCCAATTGACTATCATGGGATTTCCTTCTGAGTAGCATAGGATTTGAGGCTACTTTCCCATCCAGACTTTCCTGAGACTGACTATAATGGGACTTACTTCTGAGATTGGCAAAGGCTTGCTTGGATCACTCCCTCCAGCCCTGTTTCTCCAGCCCTGCCTACTTTCCAGAGAGTAAGCCCACTGTCTATAATGGGACTTTCTTCTGAGTAGACATGGTTAGGACTGGGCTCTGAGGCTGCAATCCTATCCACACTTATCTGGGAGTAAGCCCCACTGTCTAGAATGAGACTTACTTCTAAGTAACCCTGCATATGATTGGACTGTAAGGCTAAAATCCTGACCACACTTTCCTGGGAATGAGCCACATTGACTTGAATGGGACTTACTTCTGAGTAGACACAGTTAGGATTGGGCTCAGGCTGCAATCCTATCCACACTGTAGTCCTTTTGCCCCCCCCCCCCCCATATCCCCACCTCATCCTGCCCCTCTGAGAAATCTCTCCACCTGAGATTATGGGGTGGCAGGATGGGAGGCACCTGAAGAAATAGCCTCAGTTCCCATCCTGCTCCCCCAGGAGCCCAGTCCACTGCCTACTCTGAAGTAAATCCTATTAAAGTCAGCAGGTTTTACTCCCCTGTGAGGATAGGAGTGTAGCCTATGAATGAAGCTTACTTTCAGGAAAGTGTGGACAGGATTATAGCCTTAAGTAGTGGCTTAGAGGCAAACCTCAATCTGCAGATGGACACCACAGACTCTGGTCCTAAACTGTAGATCAGTGTTTCTCAACCAGTGGTATGAGCACCACCTGTGAAACTTGTGGTGTGTCTGCTGGTACTGAGGCACCTGGATGCAAGTGTCATATGTGCTCCCTGAGGCAGCTGGTGGGCTGCTGTGTGATTCAGGAAGCTGGATTAGATGGGTCTTTGGTGTGATCCAGTGGAGGCTTTTCTTATGCTTTTATGTTCTTATTTGTGGCACACATTCCCCCTGAGAGCATAACAAAGTGTAATACATAGGAATAAATTATACTGAACTCAGGGGCTTAATACTGATTGATGCTGTCACAAGTGATACAATTTTTTTGGTAAACTAAGGATTAAGGTGGCGTGCTCTCTCCCGCCCCGCCCCCTGACCCAGCCCCTGACCCAGCCTGGCCTCGCCCACTTCCGGAGAACTGGTTGTTGGGGCAGGCTGGGCCCACCACTGGATACTGTGCATTCAGGGCTGATGCGCATAGGGGATGTTGCCCATGGGGGATGTTGTGCATGGGGGAATGAGACGCATGGGGAGGGTCTTGTCCTTCGGGGGATGGGATACAGGATGGATGGTGCACAGGTGGGTATTTTACTCCCACAACGCGGGCACATTTCTCTAGATAAGAATAAAATATTTGGTAATATTTGACACATATTTTGCATATTTATTTATACTTTACATACACAGTACATGAATTAAACGAAAAACCACAAACACTACCTAGAATACTGCTGAGCTCCAGATATATGAAAAGCACAAGAAAGACCATGTTCTTCAAAACAGTAAGAGCGAAAATGATCCAACATGATCCAAAGCCATAGCCAATCAGCCACAATGAGCACACCCACAATCCCCCCCAAAAAAGTGTGAAAAGTACAGTCCAGACTTTACAGTACAGACTCCTCACTTTGCTGCTCCTTGTGTAATCTTTTCAACAAAACAGAAAGTGAAGGATAAACTGAGCACTCCTGGGTGTCCTGCACAGTTTAACAAAGGCTGCAATCCTAAAGGCACTTTCCTGGGAGTAAGGCCAATTGAACACAATGGGGATTACCTTTGAGTAGACATGGTTAGGATTATGCTCAAAGTTTTATTGAAAAGTATTGAACAGGAAAGAACAAGGCAAGTGAATGGATGAGCAAATCACTGTCTCCACATGATCTTTTTGGGCACAAGTGGTGAGAACAGAATTTTGCTTGTTCACCCATCCTACCTTTCTTGGTCCCATTGAACAAATCAGGCTCCAATCCCAAACTTCAGTTAGGCTGGCATAAGCCCCTGCATAAATCCTTTGCCTAGTTGGGGGTGTCACAAAAGTGCTGTAAAGCACTTCTGTCCCACTCTTGGAGGGGTTAGGCCAATACACAGGCATATGCATAAACCAACCTCCCCACACCACCATGGGAAGATATCCCAGATGAGTTACACACCCTTAGTGCACTTCTGATTTGTTTGAAGGGGCTGCAGAAGGAAAGCCTGATCTTTCAGTCTGCTTCACACTCACTTTTAGCAAGTGCATCAGTGTGGCTCCATATGCCTGGACAACTTCAAGGACTGACTATTTCCAGAGTACAGTATTTTATTCATTCAACCCAGGAGTAAGACAGAAAGAGAACTTGGCATCCATTAGTCTTGAAAGACTATGGTATCGAGCTCGGCACTGCATACGCTGCATGAGAAGCATGAAGGCCTGGGTTTGATTGATATGGAGGATAGGCTGTTACCCATGCAGCAAATCCCCCCTCTCCATGCCACTGAAACAGTCCAATGGAAAGGCAGAGCCAATACAATTGGTTCCAGCTGCATTGCAGAGCTGGACTAAGGACAGGAGCTCACCCTGTCTTGGGGAGACTGACCTGGGTCTCGAACCGTGGCCTGCTGGTTAACAGTCACGTGTCTTAACCACTTGCGCCACCCACAGCCCAACAGAAAGAGAGATTTAACCTTTTATCCTTGTATTTATGTCAGTCTGCAATAGACTTTTGCTTTATAGTAGAAGACAGATTATATATTAAATAATAAAAACAAAACAACTTTGACAACCAAAGGTCAGGTATTTTGCCCAAACTTTTACGGTGGTGGAAGTTTAACAAAATAAAAACTCAGAAAAATACCAAAGTATTTAGCAACATTTTACACTGTGATCTAATTAGGAAAACTTGATACCTGAAGTAAGAAGCAGGCTTAATGCTTTGAGTCCAACTGCTGAAAGAGATATATTTGCATTGTGAATTTTAAGCATCTTAAGAATCTGCCTAAAAGAGAAAGGGGGGAAAGAGAGAGAAACTCAAAATACGCAAAAATAAAAGTTTAGCTTATAATCCAGACTGTTTCAAGAAAGCTAGACTTGGTTAAGTATAAAAATTGATAAAACACAATCTTCTCCCAAGTTAACTCATATTTGACTCATATTTTACCTACCCAAAAACTGGAAGGAACTGAAACACTATAACATCTCCTATTTTCTGATAGCTATATAACAAAACACAGAGTGAAATATTTCTCAAATTCAGAAAAAAATACAGGAAATGCTAGGAGAATTTCCTTTGTTCACTTCTCAAAAGTGGTTACTATTTACTAAAATATCAGTTTTATGGGCTGCAATTCTAAAGACACTTTCCTGAGAGTAAGACCCATTGAACACAATGGGACTTACTTTTGCGTAGACATGGTTAGGATTGTACTCTAAATGTGGTAGACCATTTCAGACAAATTAACGACATTTTTACAACATAAGTTTCTGTTCTCTAAAAGAGCATAAATATCTTCCTAGTTTAATACCCATACTGTAGTGCAGCGCAGCACAAGCTCTTTCCCACAATTCCAATTTCTTCAGTTATTAGATTCACACTGCATACAACACCATGTTAAAATATGAAAAGATTAAGCTAATACTATATTTACTTGAATCTAACGTGCATCTTTTCAGCTGAATTTAGTCTACAAATTCATGGATTTGACCTTCAATTATATATGAGTAAATGTGGTATTTTGATTATAAGTATAGGGAGCATGTTTGATTTGATGGCACATTAGATTTGAGTAAATACTGTATATAGGACAGAAAGAAGGGGCTTTCAATGTAACATTTCAATATGTTTTTCCTTTCTGTGCATAGAAAGAGATGGGCTTACTCCTATGCTAAAACTACAGCTTCTTTTGAGAAAAAGGTAATGCTCTCAGATAAAACTAAAAACGACATGAGGGAAATAAAAACCAAAAACCTTCCAATCTGTCTCTCCTACACAGCAACGATATCCACTAAATTAGCAGTCCCTAACCTCACACTGACTCCTCATGTTTTCAATGTTTCCCATTTCACAGTCTTGGTTTTTGCACCTCCTGCCTTTGTCTAAAGTGATACTATGGTATAGAGGAAGTATATTTTAGGGTGTGCTGGGAAGGGGAAGTATTCTCAGCCAAAAAATAAATAAATTATCCAATGTTCTTTCTATAGTCCTAAGGGTAGGAAGGCTATTATAATAAACTGGCATCACAAGGTTTTAGGCTGCAATCCTATGGACACTTTCCTGGGAGTAAGAACTATTGAACACAGTGGGGATTACTTTTGAGTAGACATGGCTGGGATTGTGCTCTTTGATTCTGATCCAGCATTGCAAAATGCAAAAATGTGTATGCCAGCACCTGATGTCTAGAACAGTTATATGTTCCCTGATTGTCACTTAGAAGAAAAGGGAGGAACAATCCATACAGAATTTGCACAAACAGTGCTAACAATTTATCATTCACTCCTTTCTGGTGTGGTTGTAAAGAGCTCCAGCAGACACATCCTCCAAACTTCAGAACTCCCTTTCACTCCTAGTTTCTGCCAGCATGTTCCTTCCCTTCCATCTACTGGTGTATCTGTTACCACCTTCTTGGGACGACTGGGACCTGACTGAAATGAGATGTCGCCATTATCCCAAGACAAAATACTGTGGTGTCTAGCCCTGTTTCTTTGACTCCCTGAAGAGTATGCTTCCTCCTTGAAAGGGCAACAAGGAAGTCCTTCAGGCTCTGGTTAAATTATTTGTTTCCATCTTTGTAGAAACTCCTAAAGAACATGCTACAGTACTGTTTTCATAAAATATAAACATACTTACTGGTGAACACCAAGCACTTCCCAATCTTTTCCAACATCTTGAGGAGTAGCTAGATCACAAAGAGTGTCCGGGCAAATTTCGATAATTTTGCAAAGAAGAGACCAGCCAACCTTAGCAGCAAAAGAACACTCTTAATTTTCAAAATACCCATGAAGGTCTTTTATGCCTTATCCTAAAAATTTTCAGGTAGTAAGTACTTAGAGTAAGCACGTAGAATAACAGTTTATTCTATCTCACATGTCATTATACTATTTAGATTGATATGCTATTCTAAGTTTTGAACTAGGTTAATAGCTTGATGATTCGTGTGAATTTTCATACATTCATACAATCAATCAATCAATCAACCAACAGTATTCATATAAAACTTTTCAACAAAAAATTCACAAAGCAGTTTACAGAGAAAATGAAATAATTAATGGTTAATGGCTCCCTGTTCCAAAAGAGCTCACAATCTAAGAAAAGATTTTAAAAAGACTTCCTTCTGGAAATAATGCTGAGCTAAAAAATACAATTTTGTTTAAAATGCCATACCACTGCCATATCATTTCAGCTATTATGGACCAGCTACTCGAAGTACCAGCAGAAGTGAATAGCAGTGATGTCATCACCAGTTACTTTTGAACTGGGAAGCCAGACACAACACAAACACCAGTAAGAGTTTTGGGGAAATTGGAAAGGCCTTACTTGGATTAATCATAATCATTTTTTAAAAAAAAATTATTAACTAAAAAGAGTGCACCATGTAACATTTTTAAAATATAATTTATAAATTATAATATTTAGAGCACAATCCTAACCGTGTCTACTTAAAAGTAAGCTCCACTGTGTTCAATGGTCTTACTCCCAGGAAAGAGTCTTTAGGATGGCAGCTTTATTTATTTAATGAAATTTTATCCTGCCTTTCTCCCAGGGGAAGGACACAAGGCAGCTTCAAACAATTATAAAACCTATAGATGAAAGCTGCTTGGAAGAGGCATATAACCTTCTTGCACATACAGAAGGAAATACCTCCTCTAAGATGATTCCCATTATAATACTGACACACATCATCTACAATGTGTGGCCTCTCTGATATTGGTTGATGGATGAGTTTGGGATTTTTTTAGTTCACAACTACTTTATTTACTCAAATATTTACTCAAATATAACGCTCACCTTTTTCTAAATTCAGTGTCCAAAATCAGGGTCTGCATTAGATTCGATGGTTACTGGTAATTAGATTTGAGTAAATACAGTACAGTATTTTGATTATAAGTATAGAGTGTTCATTAGATTCGATGGCACATTAGATTCAAGTAAATATGGGTATATGTAATAATCAATTTTAATATGAATTTATTAATTACCTAAAAGTTCTACTGATAATGAAAAGTATTTTTTCAGAAGCATCCAGCTTCTCTACCATTCACAGATGCTGAATCCATTCAGCTTTGTATTTTTTCCAGCTGTTTAATAGCATGCCTTTTTTATATATCCATGGGCCACAAAGCTAGAAGATACAGTCTATGTCAGCAGTTCCCAAAGTCCTACTCATTCTTTGAAACAGCAGTATTTGCAAGGACAGTGTGGTGTGGGCAGCGAGCAGAGGCACTGATGGCACCACAGCTATCATGGTGCTGCAAAAACCAAAGGGGGGGGGGCTTACATATATCTGTGAAGTTGTCTCCAGGAGGCTTGCTGTCCCTCTGTGGACTTCCTTGCAGCCGCAAGTACTGTAGTGCCTTGGTTTAGAAGCATAATTTTTTATGGAAGCATGTTTGTAATCCAAAATGCTTGTAATCCAAAACAGATTTTCCCATAGGAAATAATGGAAACTCAGATGACTGGTTCCACAGTCCAACCCAATCCAGTCAATCTCCAACATTGTCAGTGGTACTCATAGTGGTGTCAGGACCCTCTCGGGCCAGGGGGGTCTGGCCCCACAATGGGACTACTTCCAAGTAGACATGGAGGAGCTCTGGCATCACAATGATGTCACATCCTGGTAAGTTTGACAGGGGGTTGAAAACAGATTTTTAAGTTTGAAAGGGGGTCTTGGCTGAAATGCCCGAGTACCACTGATCTATGTCACAACTTGTGATTTTGGACTGTTGTATGAGCCCTTCCATCTGATTCTATTTACTTTTTTCTCACACAGTACTTGACAGAAATGGTCTGTTTACTGCAACAGCTCAAGAGAGTTTCATTTTAAACATTCCAGTTTAATTTGTAGATCTGTATTATTGAATATATTCTTTACTATTTTAACCAACCAAATAAAGTTTAAATAATTAATTTTACTTATCTCTAAGTGTTACTGAATTTAGATTTTCCAGTAAGTTTTCCAAAAGTTTTCCCCAAAAATTTGTTTGAAAATGTCAGATGTTATATCTTCAAAAGAAAAATCATGAAATAGAACTTAAATGTTGCAATTAAAAAGCAGGAGTTTCTTCCAAGGGTTATATTTAAAACAATTCTTGTATAGGAAGCCATACTTAATAGGAAACAGTACAAATTTCTGCCTTTGACACACCCACTAAACTAAATGGGGGAGAATGACATAATCTGAAGCATTTTCTTTTCTGCCTATGTGGTCTGATAGACTGCCATTCAATGGTTTCATTCAGATTTACTGAGATTTCTCAGTGTTGGGCAATTTTGTACAAATCATCTTTAGCAACTCATTAACATGCAGGCCTCCATCAGTCTTGAAAGACTATGGTATCGTGCTCAGCGCTGCATACACTGCATGCAAAGCACGAAAGCCTGGGTTGGATTTTTATGGAGGATAGGCTGTTACCCAAGCAGCAAATCCCCCCTCTCCACACCACTGAATTAGTCCAATGGAAAGGCAGAGCCAATACGATTGGATCTAGCTGGCGTCACAGAGCTGGGCTAAGGACAGGAGCTCACCCTGTCTTGTGAGGCCGACCCAGGGCTTGAACCCTGGCCTGCTGGTTAACAGGCACAGCGTCTTAACTGCTTGCGCCACCCACAGCCCATCATTAATATGAATGAAATGCATTACAGATTCACGTATTTTCAGGCAATTCATGCATTACCGGAGCATGGTAAAGCTAGACAACATGAAAATAATTCATACACCACTCTAGTGCCACAAATATCACTGTAACTACAAAGTACATTCAAGACACCATTAATTATAATTTATCTGAAAGCATGAAAATAGCCAGGTTTCTTGAGCAATTTTAGGAATGGGCATGAAAAGTGAAAACATCTGGAAAGAATCTAGCTTTATTTTTCATAAAAAAACAGCACTACAAGTTCACTTTCCCATTCAACTTAGTGTTTTCTTCATAAGTTCAAAAAGTGAAATCTTAATCAGCCCAAAAATATATCAGAACTCCTGTATGATATTAAAAGACATTAAAACCAGCACAAGAGATGCTGTACAGTACATTTTTTAAAGATGTAACGTTAAAATGTACAGTACATTTTTAAAGACGTAATGTAAACCAAACCAAACTGAAGAATTTTCCTTTAAATACTTTGTGTATGTTCTTCTCTACAAAAATTACTCTGCAAAAATAGCAAGGCTCATTCACAATGAGCCAATGTGTAACTGAGAAGCTTTCGGGTTTCCCCATGCATTAACCAAAATAGGACAGAAGCTGTTTAGCTCTGAGCTTACTTCCTTATGGCAACCTGAAGTTCACTGTGGCAATACAAGTGTAATGCAGACACCCTTTCCTGACATGCAAATACGTAGTTACGGCAAATGCTTGATCTTGTTAAATATCTGCAATTATTAAAAGCACATGAGCCCTGCTAGAAAAAAGATGACTGTTAGTCTTTCGCAATCATTTTTCTGGCCCCTGACAGTGTCAGAGATGATGTAGTGCTCCTGCCAAAAAGTTTGGACACCCCTGATCTATACTGACTTCAAAGTGGTGATCCTGAGAAATAAAGTTTAATGCCCTTTAACAAGGACATGTTGTGAATGAGGAGGAGATAAGGCAGAGCCCGCACAACCAGATGTCCTCTTTTTCCAGGATATGCCCTCATTTCCTAGAAAAGAACTGTCTTTATTCTCTGTGAGTGGACCCTTGCAAGGAGCGCATAATCTTGAAATTAAATTATATGTGTTAAATTTTTCTTCTTTAGTCCTTAGCTGGCAACTGGGGAGAGGGTCATGCTCTCAACCAATACGCTGCTGTAAGTGCTGCTGAATTTCATGCATAATTCATGATATTCTTATAATGAATCATATGTATGACTTTTATTGTAAATTTAATAAGTAAAATACAGGTATCCCTCAATACAGGTATCCCTCCTTTATCCAGTAGGGTAACATTCTGGAGCCTGCCATGGATAAAAGAATATGTGGATAAATAATCAGTGGAAAAATAACTTTGAAGACCCACTTCTTGGTTTCTTGCTCTGCCATTCCTTCCAAATGGATTAAGGTTATGCCTCAATATCCACATGAGTTTGATTGTGGGACTCCCTGCTGATATTTATTTATTCAATTTATATTTCACCTTTCTCCCTAGAAGGGCACCCAAGATTTTTTCCAAGTCTCAAGGCTAAAAAAGAGGACATGTCCTAGAAAAAAAGGACATATGGTCATTCTGAGTCTGGTGGGAAGACTCAGCTACCTCCCCAATCACCTGCCTCCCCAATCACCACACTTCCCTGCAAACTGGACGAATCCAAGTAAAACTGACAGCATCTTGATAGCCAGGCTCTGTCATAACTTCTGAGCCACATGAAGTTGTATAGTCAACTTCACCTTACTACTGAGTAGTAAGAGTATGCATAGCAGGCGTGCCCATGGCGCGCTTGCTTGTTAAGTGAAGCGGAACTTGTGTGAAGCGGAACTTGTGTGAAGCAAGATTTCTTGGAAATGTTTGCTTGTTATGCAAAACACTTGTTAAGCGTGGTACCACTGTATTATATAAATACCAATATATTATTATTAAATATAAAAATATTACATACAATTTATTAATTCTAGTTATCCCCTTAATTACAGTTATTCGTTTTCTGACAATCCACTCAACACCTTTCAATTATACCCAGAACTCATTCATTCAACACATATTCCACTCTTTCAACCTCTCTCTGCTGTTCTAAAAGCCAAAATTGTCCTCCCTATGTTGTAACTCCTAGTCTAATCCCATTCCCAAATGAGTTTAGAATCCATTTGCAGAAATCTTTGTGTGGCAGCAGGAATTTCCAAGATAAAAGGGGCATTTGCAATTTATTAAGTAAAAAAGCATTGAAAACAACATTTATAAAATAAAAAGATTGGATTCCACTTCTGAACAGTTTTCACATTTGGATGGTGCTCCAGTCCCTAACCCATGTAATGATCGGTTATACAAGAAGGCTAGATGCTGTCTGCTTCCAAGGATAGGAAGAATAAAAAAAATTCCAGAACACAAGGCTAAAAAAAGAGGACATGTCCTGGATAAGAGAAGACATATGATCATCCTGCCCTGGAAAGGGAGGAGGAAGAGGAGGAGTGGAAGAAGGACTGATGCTTTACCTGTTGCACACCTGCCACCGTCATGTAAGAGAATAAGACCAGCAGCACAGGCACATGGGCATTTTTGCCACCAAACAACCTGGGACCTGAAAAGGAGAGACAGACAGAGAGGGCTTTTTAATTTTTAAGAAAAAAAGAAAAAAAAGAAAAAGGTGAGAAAAAATATTATAAATTATGTGTGAAGAGAAAGATGAATCAACTGATGAATTAAGAACTTCATGAACTGAAAACTGATGAATAATTTTCTTGTTAAATCTCCCTCTCGTTTACCTATTTAACTTCGTAGAAAATTTTTTTTAGGATATTAGATTGTTTAAGATATGCTATCAAAGATGTGTATGTGAGTGTGTATGCATACATGTGTTTGTATGTATATATGTGTGTGTACATATATATGTGTGTGTGTGTATGTGTGTGTATGTGTGTGTGTATATGTGTGTGTGTGTGTGTGTTCCGGAAGCATGTTTGTCTTACAAAGCATTCTTCTTACAAAGATTTTCCCATAGAAAATAATGGAAACTCAGATGATTGGTTCCACAACCCAAAAATATTCATATAAAAATATTAACTGTATGTAAAAATGATGAAACAACACTGTAATTGAATTCAAAGCACCATGACATGATACAGAACGCAATTACTGTAATAGAACACTATAATATACGGTACCGTAAAACAGAAAAAACCTTTATGGTCAAGGATGACTAATTTTCACTGATGCAGAGTCACTGGTGTCTTTTTGAGCAACTTTCACAAGGAACCTTCTAATGACACTTGCTTTTGTCTCTTTTTGGGGATTTCACAGAAAGGTGATGTTGCAATGTCATTCAACAGATTCATCACTCGCACTGCTACAGCCTTATTTGGGTGGTGCTTTTCTACCAAATTTTGCACAATATCCCAGTGTTTACAAAGGTCCTCAATCTCATTTGTTGTGAGGGATTCCTCCTCCTCCTCTGCAGATGAGATTTCTTCCATAACCTTTGCTGTTGCTCACCACCTTTTGCTCACAATGCACATTCATCAATTTGTTCATTTTACAACAAATTTTCCTTGTAAAGCTGCGTGCCGAACTCTGCCAAAATTGTTTGTCTTACAAGGCACTGTATGTCTTACAAAGCAGATTTCCTTAGAAATTGTAGTTTGTCTTACAAAGCGTTTGTCTTACAGGGTACCACTGTACCTAGTAAGGTACTGTATATGTATAAACAGTGTGTATATACATATGCTCTGTGTGTGTGTGTGTGTGTGTGTGTGTGTGTGTGTCAGGGTGCTTCCATAGGAAAAATAAACATTTTTTATGAAAACCATTTTTATTTATATAATAATATATTCTACATGGCTACCACTGCTGTGAAAACACATTTCACAGAACATGTATAAGCATTTAAAATAAAATGTTAAATAAAAATAAAAATGTTTATTTTTCCTATGTATGGAAACTTATGGGACACCCTGTGTGTGTGTGTGTGTGTGTGTGTGTGTGTGTGTGTGTGAGAGAGAGAGACTAATAATAAATAAATAATATAAGACTTATTATGGTTACTTTGTAGAAGACTAAAAAAAGTAAATGTGTATCCACACTGTATGTGTACATACAATGAAATGTATCCATACTTGATACACAATTTTTGGGGGGCCACATCACACCTCCTGCAGACATTAGTGGAAGGGCTTTCCCTGACGTCAGTGTTGCCTGCATGACGTCACACACTGACTGTGGAAGGGCTTTCCCTGACGTCAGTGTTGCCTGCATGGCGTCACACGCGGAGGGAAGGGAAACTTGGTCTAACTTTACCGCTTGGGGAAGAGGCCAGGGCTAGGAGGTCCTCCAGGGTCTGGATGAGGGTCTGGAGCTGCTTCCCCTCCTGCACGTTCTTCAGCCGGACGAGCAGCTTCTTGAGGGCTGCCTCCCTCCTCTCCTCCTCCGCCTCCTCCGCGCCCCCCGGGCAGCTCCGGCCACTGGCCATGGCCCCTCTTTCTCTCCCCCTCTCCGGGCCGCCAGCTGGAGAAGCCCGTCCGGTGCAGACACTCCCGCTGGCTCTGGGGCGGGGGCAGTGGAGGGAAGGGAGAGGGACGCCCTACATGGCTCTCCGGGGCGGCCCGGCTGGAGAGGGCGGGAAACCCCGCGCTGTCATGGCTCGCCCGTCCCTCCTGAGGGGAAGCCAAGCGCCTCCGCCTAAACTCCTCTGAGGAGAACAGATGGCGCCTGACAGAGAGAGAGAGCTCTGGTGATTTACAGCCACATCCAATGCAGGTCTACTCAGAAGTAAGGCCCATTCTAGTCAAGGGGGCTTACTACCAGGTACGTGGATAGGCTGCTGTCCCATCCACACTTTCCTGGGAGTAACCCCATTGACTTTTATGGGACTTACTTCTGAGTAGACATGCCTAGGACTGGGCTTTGAGGTTGTCAACCCATCCACACTTTCTTGGAATTAAGCCCCATTGAATATTATGGGACTTCTGAGCAGACATGCATAGGATTGGACTGTCAGGGTGCAATCCTATCCACGCTTTTCTGAGAGTAACCCCATTGACTTTTATGGGACTTACTTCTGAGTAGATATAGAGCACAATTGTAACAAAATGTCTACTCAAAAGTAAGCCCCATTGTGTTCAGTGGGTCTTACTCCCAGGAAAGTGTCTTTAGGATTGCAGCAATAGGGTTGGGATGTGAGGCTGCAATCTTATACACTGCATTGGAAGTAAGCCCCATTGACTATTATGGTACTTCTGAGCAGACATGTAAGAAGTTGAGCTGTGAAAATGCCATCCTATCCACACTTTCCTAGGAGTAAGCCCCACTGCCTCTAACTGGACTTAATTCCGAGTAGATATGCATAGGACTGAGCTGTGTCAATATCATCCCATCCACACTTTCCTGGAAGTAAACCCCATTGATGGGACATACATCTGAGTAGACATTAATAGGATTGGGCTGTGAAGATGTCATACTATCCAAACTTACCTGGGAGTAAATCCCATTGACTATTATGGGACTTCTGAGCAGACACACATAAGATTGGGCTGTGAAAATGCCATCCTATCATCACTTTCCTGGAAGTAAGCCCCATTAACTAGAATTAAGTAAGTCCCATTTACTAGAATGGGACATACATCTGAGTAGATACTCGTATTCATAGGATATCATCCAATCCACATTTTCCTGGGGAAAAACCCTATTGACTCTTATGGGAGTTACTTCAGAGTAAACAGCATAGGCTTGGGTTGTGAGGCCGCAATCCTATACACACTTTACTGGGAATAAGCCCCATAGGTGGACTATGTGAAGTGGTACAGCAGAAGGCAAACATTGGAAAACAGTACGGGTGGTTTTTGAATATTTTTAAACTCTTCTTATACAGGGGAAAGCAGCTATTTCATCAGGTATAAATGTATGGAATGTAAAAATATGTGTGGATATATGTACTAAATTTTCTGTCAGAAATGCATGTCAATAAACTTCACTATCTAAAATCTGGGGCCTGTACAAATCATCTTTTTCCCCTAGCTGTCCCAGTGTTCCATCCTGGTGATGCTGCTTTAATTATATGCAATTATCAGAACTGAGTTGTATAGACAATGAGTGGATTCAGTAAAGGAAACAGTGAAAACATTATGAAGATCTAAGGGGAGTAAAGTGACTTAGGGTGCAATCCAGAGTAACTACAGGGAGTCCCTGCTCCGGAATAAGAACACTTTATTCTGGACTAGCAAAAAGTGTACCCGCGTTGCGGGAGTAACATTTCCCCATATGCCATCCCCCCAGGGCACCCCATGCGCAACTTCCCCCCATGCGCAACTTCCCCACACGCAACTTCCCCACACTCCCTCCATGCGCATCAGTCCCCCATGTGCATCAACCCCCATGCGCAACTTCCCCATGCACAACTTCCCCATGCGCAACTTTCCCCCATGCGCAACGCCCCCCGTGCGCAACGTTCCCCCATGCGCATCATCCCCATGTGCATCATCCCCCATGCACATCATCCCCTCATGCACATCATCCCCCCATGCGCAGCTTCCCCCCTGGCGCATCATCCTCCCAGGTGCAACTTCCGCCAAGGCGCAACTTCCCCCCAGGCGCATCATCCCCCCATGCGCATCATCCCCCCATGCGCATCATCCCCCCATGCGCATCATCCCCCCATGCGCATCATCCCCCCATGCACAACTTCCCCCATGTGCAACTTCCCCCATGTGCAACTTCCCCCATGTGCAACTTCCCCCCATGCTCAGCATCCTCGCCAGTGCAACCTCTTCCTCCGAACAACATCCCAGTGCACCAGGCAGAGAGGACCAAATTGGCTGGAGGTTGGTCAGTCTTCCATGTTAAGTATAGGACAGAAACACGTTGCCCCCTTTTCAGCCCCTGAAGGGTTAAATTTCTCCAGATGGTTCTTGGTGGGTGTTCAGGTGACAGAAGGAACTCCCTCCCAGAATTCCATGCTTCCAGGCCCAGCAGTTGGGGTGGAATGTTGATGAGTCATCAATTCTCCAATGCAAAGTATAGGGAGGAAAATGCGTTGCCCCCCTTTTCACCCCCTTCCTGTTGGAATTTCCGAAAACTGGTTTCTTAGTGCACCCCTCCGTCACGGAAGGAACATCCACCCCTAATTTCTTTGCCCAGCGATTTTGGCAGGGCGGTGATGAGTGAGTGAGTGAGTGACTTTTCTCTTATATATATATAGATTGCAATATGAATTTCCCATAGGTTTTCACCAGGTGGTGCAGTAACTACGGGTGCACATAATGTCTTTTATGTGCTCCCATAATTACTCTAGATTGCAGCCATTGAGCACAATCCTAACCATGTCTACTCAAAAGTAAGCCCCACTGTGTTCAATGGGTCTCACTCCCAGGAAAATGTCTTCAGGATTGCAGCCTCACTTATATTTATCTGAAGAATTCCTTAATTATAAGGTCCTTAATTATCTGGTGAAGAAAGGAGTATCATAACATTTAAATATATATTTTCTCTTGGGCTTTTCAAAAGTTTAATTTAAAAGCAAAATTCTAATTTTTTTAATGACAAGGGTTGGTGAAGTAACCTGAGGCTGCTTATGAAAACTTTTGAAAAGTTTCTGGAAGTTTCAGTTTACTGATGTGCTCATCTCTATGAAGCAGTGGTTCCCAAACTTTTCTGACTGGTGGCTCCCTTTACCTACTGGGTCACTGGCAGCAGCTCCTCATTGAGGCATCAATCCTATACATTGGACAGGTGGTGCCCAACAGATATAGAAAACTGCAGATAACCTAAATTGCTGGTTTAGGATTGTTTGGAGCTACAACTGCAACCCAAAGCTTTGCTCTAATCCAGTCCAGATCTATTCTGAGCTTCAGAGAGGCCACACAAGGCAAACTGCAGGCTTCTAGGTCCAGAGGTTTTGGCTGGGCGTTAATGAGTCAGTGTGTGAGTGAGTCAGTCAATGACTCCTTTGATTTTATATATAATGCCCTTCTGTCATTGAATGAATATCAGATTGTGGTGAAGTAGTGACACCTGTGTACCTGTGGACTTCCTACATCAGCAAAAATACAAGCATTTGTAAATTTTTTTTAAAAAATAATTTTTTTAAAAAAGAAATTTGATGCAAGCTGATCAGGTTCAGTGGACTTTCAGAGCTACAGGAAATAGAGGTAGCAAATGGGGGGAAACTAATAGTAGAACAAGGGGTTGCCTGCTCAATGGCCCAATCCTATCTAAAATTATCCAGTGGAACATGCATTCAGCATTCACTGACTCCTACCCCATTGCCAGATCTGATTTGCCTGCATGGGTCAACACAGGCATCCATCAACCAGCAATATGGCTGACACTGAGTTGACTCATAACAGGAGTTATGATTATTGCTGGATGTCTGTCTTCATATATCCTCAATTACAGAGGCGAGGTTGGTGGCTACCATTGAGGGAGACTTTTCTGTATGAAGTGCATGGCTAAAAAAATAAGGAAAACAAAACTTAAAAATAAATCAAAAGTTTGAATGCACCAGGATGCCCCCACACGCACACACACACACAAACACCCATAGATTTTTTAAAAAGTGGATAATACAGTGGAAAATAGATTTTAAAGACCTACTTCCAGGTGTCTTGCTTCTCCATTGCTCCTAATGGAATAGGAGCAATGGAATGTCACAATATCCTTAGGTGGTATATATAAAAGCAGTTAAAATACTGTTGTTTAAAAACCATTTTTATTAGTATTGTAGAGAGGTAGTCAGCAATTAGAAATTCAAAGGATCCTCTACCTTTGCCTAAAAAAAAGCAGGCCTCCATCAGTCTTGGAATACTATGGTATCGTGCTCTGCACTGCATACGCTGCATGCGAAGCACGAAAACCTGGGTTAGATTGTTATGGAGGATAGGCTGTTACCCAAGCAGCAAATCCCCCCTCTCCACACCACTGAATTAGTCCAATGGAAAGGCAGAGCCAATACGATTGGATCCAGCTGGTATCACAGGGCTGGGCTAAGGACAGGAGCTCACCCTGTCTTGTGGGGCCAATCTGAGTCTCGAACCCTGGCCTGCTTGTTAACAAGCAGTGTCTTAGCCACTTGCGCCACCCAAACCTTTGCTTAGCTCAGGCCAAACCTTTGCTTAGCTCAGCTGAATAATGGAATGATTGCTTGCCTGACTGCCTCTCCACATCTGTAAGTAAAGCAGTTTTTAACCTGTGATTTTAAAGGGATGCATTTTCCCTTTGCTCCAGGGATCAAAACATTACTTCTCATTTGCAGAGGCCATTTATGTTGAGTCAAATTCATGTACAGCATTAAAAAATTGTGTTTACTAGGTTGGACCTGTACTCTTAATTTTCTGCATCATCATCATGTGTCAACACAAAAAGGGATGATTTAAATCACTTGTGATATACCAGAATTCCACCAGTTACAGAAAAAATGATAGCTTGTTCTCTGCATAACTTCAAAAGAATCACATTACTATTTGATCTTGCTTAGGTTTGCCATGACTAAACTGGTGCATGCTCAAACTGAATTTAACATGGCATGGCTGTGATCAACCATTGGCTTACATAGGCTGCAATCCTATACACACTTTCCTTAAACACAATGAGACTTACTTCTGCAGGACACAATGAGACTTACTTCTGCGTAGACATGCTTATGATTGTCTCAAGTACCTCTGCTGTGCATGATGAATGAAATCAGAATAAGTTCCTAAGGCTAAAATCCTAAACACTTTCCTTGGAGTAAGACCCATTGAACACAATTGAGTAGACATAATTAGAATTGTGCTCTAAATATCTTATTTCCATACCCATTTCACAGTGAAAACATACCCGTGTTGCAAGAGTAAAATATTCCCCGTACACCATCCCCCATTTTGCATCAACACTCTGGCGCATCAACCCCCCCCATGCCACAACATTTCCCCATGCTCATCAACCCCCCATGCGCAACATCTCCCCATGCACAACATTCCCCCCTGCACATCAACCCTCCATGCACAACATTCCCCCATGCACATCAACCCCCCCATGCACAATATCTGGCCCATGCACAATATCTGGCCCATGCGCAACATCCCCCTGCACAGCATTCCCCCATGTGCAACATTCCCCCATGCGCAGCATTCCCGCTATGCATCAACTCCCCCATGTGCATCAACCTCCCATGCATAACATTCCCCATGCACCATCCCCCATATGCAACATCCTCCCATGCGCATCATCCTTCCACATTCACCATCCCCCATGCCCATCATTCCCCCATTTGCACCATCCCTCCTCATGCACCCTCCCTCCCAGTGTATCAGACACTCAGAAGTAAATCTGATTGTGGTCAATGAGACTTACTCCCATTAAAGCCCAGTTTTCCAAAATGGTGGATCCCACTGTCTCATGACCACCACCACCCCCGACACATGGTTGAGACCCCTTAAACGGGTCCTGATCCCCATTTGTAAAGAGACATACTTTTTGAAAAATTGCTTTAATAGATTCTTTTGTATCAGCAGGAGTCCCTGCAAATATCAAGGCATAACATTCCATTAGGAGCAATGGACAAGCTAGAAACTTGGAAGTGGGTCTTAAATCTATTTTGCCTCTTGTTTTAATCCACTGATTTTATTTACTCACATGGGGGTTCTGGAACAGATTCCTAAGAGATAATAAAGAACACTTATATTTTTCTTTATGCCCCCAACTGTGTACAGCACCTTCAACCCAATCCTGTGCGCCCTGCTACACCCTATTTCCCATTATTACTACCAATCATTTATATTAACAAATAGTTATTACTGTTACTTTTTCTTTAGAAAAGCTACTTTAATTTAAAAAGTGGTGGCTTATTTTATTAAAATACATTACTGTTCCAAGTCATAACTCTCTTCTTAAGAAAAATCTAACAGGGATCAACTCCATTGTGATGTCCACACTTAAGCTTTTGAAGCCTCCTTTTAGCCAGGATGATTAACTGCTCAAACTGTTGATGTCTAACATTATTGCATAAGAAGTATCCTCTAATTCCCAAAAAGTGGGGCAGTTTTGCTTCTACCACCACATATTTACAAGGCTTCATACACAAAGAGACGCTTGTCTATGTTCACAATTAGAGATCTCAAACTGTGACTCAGTTCATGACACAATATTTGAAATGTGTTTTTTGTCCAAGTACTGAAAGGCAAGCATAATTCCACAGCACTTCATTCTTAGGCAATGACTCATATTAAGAAGCTTATTGAAAGTATGGAATTCCAGCACTGTCCAGTGGAATTATTGGATGTCCTATGTAATTATTTTTCTCTTTCTGGAACAATTACCATACCATGTGTTTTATTGGTTTTGCTATGTCATGAGATTTCAAGCACAAATGTTCTCTGCACTCAAAATTTAAACAAAGATCCACTGGCCTTTTTCCAGTTTGAAACTTCGACATATAAGAAGAATATGTTAAGAGAGGTACAATAGTTGACCTAGAGGGGGAATAATAGCCGGCATCTTTTAAAGTGTCAGGTTTGCCAAACAGCATTTGCTTTCATAGTTCATTCTGCAAACCAGGCAAGTCACCATAAAAATATTAAAAGTTAAGGGCTCTATAATGTTCTGGATACTGCCATCCCACTTTCCATGAAATGTTTCATAAGTAGTTCCTCTGTGCCAGCAGAAGCAGCATGCAGACCAGCATTCAATCCAGATAGGTTGAAAGTAGGAGCAGACTGGGGTGAGGATCAGGATAGTAGATTTCTGATGTAGCAGTGCCCAAAGGATCCAGGGTTCCCATCCTGAATCGACACACTCCCTCTGGTAATTTGGATCTATGTCAGCAAAAGAACTAGCACAGATCTGAGTAAACCCATAGGGGACCAGGCAGTGGTGGAGGAGATAAATACAAAGTTGATTTACCTCTCCCACTTGGCCTATTCCCCAGCTAGCCTGCAGGATGCAGCTGAGGCTGTACCAGCATCCCTGTGCTGGACAGACTGGCCCTGGATAGGATTGGGCCCTCACTCTTTTTATTAACAAGATAACAATAAACTTTTAGGTAACAATAATAAGAAACATCCTATGCATTGTGTAACCATAAAATATGCAGCTGCAGTACTTTCGCATCACACAGCAACTGGCTCACTTTTAAGTTTAATACTGCAATCCTAAATATTTTTCCTGGGAATAAGACCACTGAACACAATGGGGCTTACTTCTGAGTAGAAATGGTTAGGATTTTTGAGTTCAAAAGTTCAATCCTAACCATGTCTACTCAAAAGCAAGCCCCATCGTTTTCAATGAATCTTACTGGGAAAGATGCATAGGGGGAAAGATGTGCATGAGGGCGTTGATGTGCATGGGGGTTGATGAGCATTGGGGGGTTGATGCGCATGTGGGGGATGTTGCGCATGGGGGAATGTTGTGCATGGGGGGCTGATGACCATTTGGGGATGTTGCGTGTAAGGGAATGTTATGCACGGGGGATGATGCGCATGGGGGGATGATGCACATGTGGGGAGGATGCTCATGGGGGTGTTGCATATGGGGGTTGATGGGCATGGGTGGGTTGATGGGCATGGGGGGTTTGATGGGAAAGGGGGGATGTCGTACGAGGGGTATTTTTACTAGTATTCTATAATATTTGAAAGAAGGGTGAAACAATGTCAGAGTAACTCACTGGATTCCAACAACAGCTGCCCAAGAGAGCAGGAAAAAAATCGGCATTAAAGAATAAGAAATATTCCCCCCAAAAGTAATTTTTTGAAAAATGTTTTTAAATTTTAAAGGTACAGTATTTTATTAAGCTATTGGCTGCAATCTAGAGCAAATTCAGCCTGCTCTGACCTAACTGCACTCTCCTAACTATTCTGTATCCAGAGCAGAAAGTTATGCTGAATCCAGAGAGTCAGGAAGCCTGGGCTGCCCTAACTGCTCCATAGCATGCTAAGTAATTGACACAAGGGGAAGACTTGCTCCTGAGGAGACACCCCTCAGATCACACTGAACAAGGAACAGCTGTGGTGCCTACAGTGGTGACATGACTCTGCACATCACCTGGTGCGGAAGTCTGTGCGTCATACCTGGGATGCGCGCCCTCCCCAACCTGGACTGCACAGTCACCAAAGTTGGCGGCTGCGCAGTTGTTTCTGAAGCCAACTGGCTTCAGAAAGAGTACTGCGCAGGCACCATCTCTGACACCTGCGCAGTACTTTTCTGAAGCCTTTTGGCTTCGGGGGAGACTGTGCAGGCGTCAGAGTTGGTGCCTGTGCAGTACTCTTTCTGAAGCCATTCGGCTGCCGCTCCGCCTCCTGAGTGAGGCCGAATGGCTGTGCAGAGGCGCGGACTTTCTCTGCTCTAAGGAAGTCTCCTCTGAAGCTGTTCGCCATGCTCAGTGTGTTTCTGCGCAGTGCACCTCAGATGGCCATTCAGGCCAGCTCCTCAGACAAGTGGCAGCTTCTGGCTGATTCTCCGCCTTGGAGCAGGCCTGAATGGGTGTGCTGACGCCCGGAGCCTGCCAAAGGACAGTCAAACTCCTCCGGCACATCACCCCATACGGAGCGCATCCCCAATGCAGCCCACACCAGCCGCACCAGTCTGGTGATGCCACTGGGTGCCTGCCTTATAAGGAGTCCCTGATGAGATGCCAGTACATTCTACAGTGAATATAAGGGGCTTCTTGGAGTGGCCTGCTGTATCCTGAGGTTTGTGGGCAGCCGTAGTTTGTTCCATATCCTGAGGTTGAGAGGAAGGGGTTGCAGCTAGGCTGGCCAAGAACTCAGATTTTTGGTCAGCACTGCCATTCTTACTCGGGCCTTATCATGGACCCCTATGGGTCTACTCATTACTATACCTGCTCCTGAGGGGTATATCTCTGGGGAACTGGAAGAGGGCATTTCTGCCTCGGAAACAGGCTTTGGATACAGAGTGACTGCTCTGCCCTAGGCAATGCTAAACATGCCCTCAACTTGCCTCTCCTGAGCTGCTTAGGCTGCCCCAGTTAGGGCAGAGCAGGTCCACCTCTCTTAGGGCACCCTATCTTGCCTTGCTCTGCCCTAAGCCTCCTTCAGAGTAACTGGGCTGGAGCATCTTGCAGTTGCTCCAACCTAGTGTTAGATAAGGCATCCTAAGGGCTCTTATGTGGACAGATTAGTTGCTCTGGATTGGGCTGATTGTCATTTTTTTAAAAATCTAAGAAGTTGACTTACTCTGCAGTGTCCCCTAGTGTTTTATGTGTACAATATTTTTATAATGATGTGATACTTCATCTGTTTTCTGTGTAGAATCAAAGCATTTCTTTTTACAAAAAAGGCTTAACCTGTGTGTTGGGGTCTCTTCACCTTCTGAGGGTTCTATTCCCATGTGTCACTGGGGCAGAGAAGACTGAGAAGAACAGTCAACATTCCACTCACATTTCAACTGTTTTTCTAACTGTCTCTGGGACAGATTAACAGGCCAGGATAAGAAGAGCTTTGGAAGGCACTTGAGGTGAGTTGGAGTGCCACCAGGGTCCATGTCTCCCGGTGCAGGAGGCCAGCTCATCACTCTCTGTTATGAGTATGCATAGTACGCCTCTGAAGCCATCCACCCCAAGTCACTAAAGAAGTCTTCAAACTTGGCTAGAGTAGGCGAGGGCAGCCAGAGAAGTGGGCAGAAGGTCTGGTCTAGAGGGTTGAGCCGCTGTAAATTGCCTGAAGATAAGTTCTGAAGGTCGCTGGCTCTTCCAGAAGCTGGGCACAGATAGATGTTGATGCTGGACTGAGGGAGTGTGTAAACAAAGAAATGCAGTTGCAGTGGAGTCTATCCAAAGGCATAAAAGTGAGCAAGTGAATGTGAGACCGGACATAAAAGGAAACATCTAAGAATGTAGGCATTCTTAAAATTGAGAACCTTTCTTTGAATTGTAAAACCCTTCTAGGGTTAGTAAGTAAGCCTACCTGTGTAAACCACCTTACAAAGTGTAAACTGCCTTACAAAGGAAAATCTGATGACCTGAAAAGGCGGTTTATAAATACTGTACCTTTGTTTGTTTGTTGAGTTTCAAACTAAGATTCAAGTGACTAAAAGAAAAAGAGGCCTTACACCAGGACCCAACTCATCCACAACAAGATGCTAGCCAAGCACCTACCTACCTACCTACCAAGCATTGCCAGATTTGAACACATAGGGAACACATAGGGACCACCACATGCTCCAAGAACCTTACCAACTTTCTTAGACAGCAGTAGTAAGGACTACTTTGTTCTGTACTGGATGTGCTCAGAACCAGTTACAAATGTACAGCTCTATCAAGCTGGAAACCTGTGAAGAATGTGGAAGAATGTGGAAATCTTATAAACCAATGATCCTCCCACCTCCCAAATTATTTTATCCTGATATCCCAGGTTCTCAGTACCAAAGAGATCCCTGGAGGCCATAACTGAGATATGCTTATGTCGTGTTTGAATCTAAACGATGTTTGAATCTAAACTATGTGTCTTGAAGGGCACATTGAAGGGCAAACTATTAAGTCTTGAAGGGCAACTGTTTTACTATGTATCTACCTGGCTTTTAACACCAACACCCTTAGGGCACAATCCAGAGTAACTACAGGAAGTCCTTGCTCCGGTGTAAGAACAATTTGCTCTGGATTGCAATATAAACTTCCCATAGGTTTTCATTAGCTGGTGCAGTAACTACGGGTACACGTAACGTCTCTTACGTGCTCCCGTAGTTACTCTGGATTGTAGAGTTAGACTCAATTTCATATATGGATTTAGCACCAGCATCCTGAGATTCAACTTCTTATACAGTGGCACCTCATATAACAAATTTAATTCGTTCCGGAGGCATGTTTGTTACGTGAAACATTCTTTACAGGAAGCGGATTTTCCCATAGGAAATAATGGAAACTCAGATGATTGGTTCCACAACCCAAAAAATATTCATATAAAATATTAACTGGATGTAAAAATTATGACAAAACACTGGAACTGAATTCAAAACATGCATTCAATGTTTCATTCCTATGAAGTCTTTTTAGGCTGCAATCCTAAAAACACTATCCTGAGAGTAAGCTCCATTTTTCAAAGTGTCTCTCCACTTTCTCCTTCTCTTCATGCTGAGCCTCTCTCTCCCCTGCTCTCTTCTGGCTAGCCCTGACCTGCTTCCCTCTTCTCCACTGCTGTTCTCTCCCTCTGCCCAGCAAATGCCCAGCCACAGGAGGAACAGCACGGAAGTGTTGCTTTTGCTATGGGCAGGTGCGCTAGGCAGCTCTGATGCTTTTCAAAAGGGCTTCTGGCCAGTGCATCTGCCCCAACTGCCAACAGGTGTGTTTGTTACATGAAGCAGAATCCTACAGAAATTTTTGTTTGTTATGTGAAACATACTTTACGTGAGGCATTTGTTACGTGAAGGCACCACTGTATATCTCTCATTGTCAACAAATTCAGGGTGGTGGTGGAAAAAGTTGGACCAATGCTGATTTTGACTTTGCAAATAAATACGGCATATAATTGGATATCAGGGATATGTAAATTTCAGCACACATCTATGGCTTGTATATGTTGTGTTACATGAGATGTGGTAAAAAAAAATTCATGCAAAACAAATGGGCTA
The DNA here is from genome assembly GCA_030015325.1 of Cryptoblepharus egeriae. Lineage (NCBI taxonomy): Eukaryota > Metazoa > Chordata > Lepidosauria > Squamata > Scincidae > Cryptoblepharus > Cryptoblepharus egeriae. The sequence continues at coordinate 46,867,736 of JAREYC010000008.1, read as the reverse complement.
TGATCCAGGGCTAGAATCAATAAATGATCAACTATGAACAAATGGGCTTTGATCAATATAAAGATCCTGGATATTCTATCCTTCTGGATAGAAGTCACAGAAAAATCATTAGAATAGAAAAACTCAGAACCCCAACATAACCTTTTCTTGTTGTTAGCACAACCTGCATTGCTAAGAGAAACATCAAGTAGGGAAAAAACTTGATGGGAGCAAAGGCAGTTATAACATTTCCACACTTCTGAATTCATATTCCATTAGATTCAATAAGCATTTTTCCGATGGTATCACATTTTCAACTTTATAAGTTTATTTCACTTATTCTTCTCCTATTCTTGCTAACAAGGCAATGAATAACATGGAATTGTCAATACAGAGGGCAGGGCAATGTTTTCAAGTGATGGCATTTTGAATTATGGAAGCAGTCTTCGTTTAATCAAATGAAATCCCCTGAAGATCAATACATGACCTTGTGTACTTCGCCCACGGTTCTGTGTGTTGCAGCATCCCTTCGTTAAAATGGAATGCATTCAACTCTGGCTGTCTACAAGCACTTTTCTCAAGGTAGTATCATGCTTAGTTTGCCCTGCTGCATCATTAATCAAGTCACCAGCCATTATTTTACTTCTGGAAGTATTACCAAGCCAACTACTTTATTGGAATCCTGAAATATTTCACTGCTGAACAGCAGCCTAAGCAGCAAGAATCCATAAAAGAAACATCTGCATTAAGTATTAAACAGGGTGCCCATATAGAATGGAGGACAGAGTGGCTGTACCTTTAACCTTTGCATAGAAGATGGAATTTATGCAGGTGCTGCTTTTTAAACCAGTATATTGAGATACATGGTCTGCCTGAATTCCCTCTTCTATGCAATGGTCAAAGGTACATGCACTCAGTCCTCCATTCTATATGGTCACCCTGGTATTAAACAAACAGGCATCTCTATATGGTACGTTATTCAATTAGACAAGAGGCCCTTCCATCAACATTCAAACACAACCTTTGTACTATTGAGTTTCAGTCAAATCCTCTTAGTCCATCTTTTGCTTGTCCCTTCAGTTTCCAGGACAGGATACATATTTCTAAAATATGCTTCTGAACTTAAGGGGTTGGGATATATAGGTAGGATCCAAAGATGCATGGCCAAATTAACGTAGCCACTTACCTGGGAGTGAAGCCCACTGTTCACAAGGTGAGTCCACAGAACATGCTGTTTCAAAGCTAATTGAGACGAGAACTTGAAACACAAGGAATAGCTGTAACAGATAGTGAAATGACGAAGAAGGAGGAGAGTGTGTGCTCTAGAGACTTAAGGCACAATCCAGAGTAACTATGGGGAGTCCTTGCTCTGGTGTAAGAACAATTTACTCTGGATTGCAATATGAATTTCCCATAGAATTTCACTAGGTGGTGCCGTAACTTTGAGTACATGTAATGTCTCTTATGTGCTCCCGTAGTTACTCTGGATTGTAGGGTTAGGCTGCAATCCTAACAACACTTTCCTGGGATTAAGCTCCATTGAACACAATAGGACTTCTGAGTAGACATTCATAAGATTGTGCCCTTAGAACACAATCCTAACCACGTCTACTCAAACGTACGCCCCATTGTGTTCAATGTGTCTTCCTCCCAGGAAGCTGTGTTTAGGAAATGCATAGAGCAATCCAGAGTAAGTGCCTCTTACGTCTTCCCGTAGTTACTCTGGATTGTAGGGTGACTTTTCTTTCTTTTCCTTCCTAACTTATTTGGGGTATGAGTATACTTAACCACTCCTTCCAACCTATCATTTTCCAAGGTTTACAAGATTTTATAAAAATCTTCATTGTCCTCCTTTTCCTTGGGAGCAGGCACCATCTAGCCTTCTTGTCTATATATATAAAAGAGAAAAGTCACTGACTCACTCACTGACTCACTGACTGACTCACTCACTCATCACCGCCCTGCCAAAACCACTGGGCCTAGAAGCATGAAATTTGGGGTGGGTGTTCCTTCCGTGACGGAGGGGTGCACTAAGAACTGGTTTTCGGAAATTCCAATGGGAAGGGGGTGAAAAGGGACGCAACGCATTTTCCTCCCTATACTTTGCATTGGAGAATTGATGACTCAGCAACATTCTGCCCCAACTGCTGGGCCTAGAAGGATCCCTGGGAGGGATCCTTCTGTCACCTGAACACCCACCAAGAACCATGTGGAGAAATTTAACCCTTCAGGGGCTGAAAAGGGGGCAACGTGTTTCTGTCCTATACTTAACATGGAAGACTGACCAACCTCCAGTCAATTTGGTGCTCGGACCCTGGTGCGCTGGGGGATGTTGTTTGGAAGAAGAGGTTGCACTGGCAAGGTTGCCGCACATGGGGGGAAGTTGCGCATGGGGGGAAGTTGCGCACGGGGAAAGTTGCTCTTGGGGGGAAGATGTACATGGGGAAGTTACACATGGGGGAAGTTGAGCATGAAGGGAAGTTGTGCATGAGGGGAAGTTGCTCTTGGGGGGAAGTTGCGCATGGGGGAAGTTGCGCATGAGGGGAAGGTGCGCATGAGGGGAAGGTGCGCATGGGGGGAAGTTGCGCATGGGGGGAAGTTGCGCATGGAGGGAAGTTGCACATGGGTGGAAGTTCATGGGGGGAAATTGCGCATGGAGGGAAGTTGCACATGGGTTGATGCACATGGGGAAGTTGCGCCTGGGGGTTGGTGCGCATGGGGGAAGTTGCGCATGGGGGGTTGATGTGCATGGGGAAGTTGCGCATGGGGGATTGAGGTGCATGGGGAAGTTGCGCATGGGGGTTGATGTGCATGGGGAAAGTTGTGCACGGGGAGTTGATGCGCATGGGGGAAATTTGTGCATGGGGGGTTGATGCTCAAGGGAGAAGTTGCGCTTGGGGGATTCAGGCGCATAGGGTAAGTTGCGCATGGGGGTTGATGTGCATGGGGAAAGTTGTGCATGGGGAGTTGATGCACATGCGGGAAATTTGTGCATGGGGGGTTGATGCATATGGGTTGATGGCATACGGGGGAATTTTACTCCCGCAATGCGGGTACGCCTTTCGCTGGTAATTAATAAATTATGAGCACCATCCTAACCATGTCTACTCAAAAGTCAGTTCCATTGTGTTCAGTGGATGTTACCCCCAGGAAAGCATCTTTAGGATTGCAGTCTAAATGAAACAGTTTTTCATTTAATAATAAGTAATACAGTATAGTGTTTTCCTGCCAACCTAGCAGTTCAAAAGCATGCAAACGCAAGTAGATTAATAGGTGTCACCTTGGTGGGAAGGTAACAACGTTCCATGCACATGCAGGCCACATGTCAATGGAGGCATCTTTGGACAATGCTGGCTCTATGGCTGTAGAAAGAGAATGAGCACCACACCCTAGAGTAGGTCACAACTAGCAGGGCAACTTGTGGGGGACCCTTTTACCTTTATACTTAAAATTGCTTATCTGAAAGCATGGTGTTAGGTTTGAGTTTAGTTCAACCATTTTCAACCACTGTGCCACGGCACATCAAAGGACCCCCTAGTGTTCCATGTGGACTTGGAAGAGTAATTTATGAGTAGGCCACTGAGGGATGTGAGCCTCCCACCATGTGTACATTGTCAATTGTCAGAAAACCCGTTGGAATGCCTTGACCATGCTAGTGCAATGTGCTATGATATGAAAAATGGTTAAATATCACTGTAAATTGGATAGCACATAATATAATGTGCAGTTAGGCTAAAACAGGATCCAACCACCAATGTCCTGGCTACAATCTAGAATAGATTCGAATTGTTGTGAAATCTATGGCTAAGAAAATTTGACAGTTTAATCTTCCAGTGGCCAGTTGATTTGAACTTTGTTCAACAGTTTCTGCCCTGGAAATGTCTGCCTTCAGTCCTCACACATTCTTTATGTCTCTCCCCAAATCTCTCTGGGAATTGGAGGGACCAGAAGTGATGGAATTTTATTTATTATATATTTATCTCATTTTTCAAACCAGTAATGGTCTCATGAAGCAGCTCATAGCAATTACAATTGGTCAAAAATGGATAGTTAAATGTGAACTAACAGGATGGGGCTTGCTTCTGTACATCAATCTAAGCAAAGCAGTTACCTGACAGTAGTGGTAGCACAGTAGTGGTGGCATATATACCATTACCAAAAAGGGGGACAAGACCCCCCAAAAATGTAGTACGCCCAAGAAAAATGTAGGACATGACAAAATAAATATTATTCCATATTTATGTTTTCAGTATCCTATTTTTAATTCATTTTTTCTTCCTTTCTGAATTTTGGGCGTTATGCCTGGTTTTAGAAGAGAACAGTTGCCCTTGATCTCTCTACCAGATTGAAGGAGTGGGTGGTTGGCAGGGTTAACTCTCGCAGTGTGTAACTCTGTAATTATGCATGGGAATCAATTGATTTGCCTCTTTCAACTGAAATGAAAGTCAGTTTGATGATTTGCCAATTTTTGTCCCAGTGTAAGATGTGAAAGGTGTTGCTCCATACAGATTTACTGCATGTTGAGACTCTGTTCTCAGCAAACTTGGAACTATTCAGATAAAGTTCCAGGTCTATCATTTTCCACAATTCAAAAGATTTTTTAAAAAAAATCTTCGTTGTCCTCCTTTTCCTTGGGAGGAGTATCAAGCCTTATTGTAATTAATAAATCATATGTAATAGTTTTTAATTTAATAATAAGTAATTTAGAGCACAATCCTTAGCATGTCTATTCAAAAGTAAGCCCCATTGTGATGAGTCTTACTCCCAGGGTGACCATATGACTGGATTTTTCTGGATTTGTCTTCTTTTTTAGCCTTCTGTCTGGGTGTCCTCCAAAAGGGCTCTATTTTGGCTTCATTTTGGAACTTTGCAGTGGTATGCAGTACCTCATCATCAGTGATGGGCTTCAAAAAATTTAAGAACCGGTTCTCTGCCCATCTGGCAGCCACTTTTAAATGGCTATTTTTAAACTTTATATGTCCTATCTCTTGTTAAGAACCAGTTCTATAGAGTAGGTGCGAACCTGCTAGAGCCCACCACTGCTCATCATGTCATATGTTGTTGGATTCAAATTGAAGAGCAGAATCCAATGCAAAAATTGGTTTTGAAATATCTCCTTCCTGTCAAAAGTTATGGCCAAAAAATAAAAAATATGCATTGAAAGTGAAAGGGAAAGTGAAAGTGCCCAATATCACAGTTTTACTTGTGAGTAGGCAAACATACCATTGTCTGGCGGAAAGGCCAAGCTAAAAGGAGTCCAAGACCTTGTATTCCTTTTGAGGTTTGAGCATGTGGTCATCCTGTCACAGGAAAGTGTCTTTAGGATTGCAGCCACAGTGTTTCCCTGCCAACCTAGCAGTTCAAAAGGATGCAAAAGCATGCAAGTAGATAAATAGGTACCACCTCGGTGGGAAGGTAACAGCGTTCCATGTGCATGGAGGCCACTTGTCCATGGAGGCATCATTGCTCCCTAGAGTCAGTCATTATGAGCAGGGCAACCTGCGGGGGACACCTTTAACCTTTAATATAGTGTTTAAATTAACCACATGAAAGCAATATATTGTATTTACTCAAATATAATGCTCACCTTTTTCAGCCAAATTCAGTCTCCAAAATCAGGGTGCCCACTAGATTAGATGTTAATTAGAACTGAGTAAATACGGTATTTTGATTATATAGTGTATACATTATATTCGATAGCGCATTATATTCGAGTAACTATAAGTATATATGAATGCTTTGTTTTTATTTTGTCATGTCCTACTTTTTTCTTGAGTGTCCTCCACTGTAGAGGGCCTTGTCCTTTTTTAGGGTTATGACATCTGGTCACCCTGCCTTTTCACCCTCTCCATCCAGAAATGCTTGGGGGGGATGGATGTGTTCAGAGTTAATCCTGGCCATTCTCATGTCTTGGCTCTGTGGACAACAATAAATTAGTTTCCTAGGGCTGCAATCCTAACCACGCTTTCTTAGGAGTAGGTACTATTGAACACAATGGGACTTACTTTTGAGTAGTCATGCTTAGGGTTGCACTGGAGATTTAGTACATAAAGAAGGCAATATGGACCTTAACACACTACAGATGTGTCCCCCAAAGAATTATGTGAGTAGCACTATACAATGTGCCCTTTTATCTCCAAATCTGCTGTGCAGAAGAAGAAACCCTTCTTTTTGATATGTGTTTCTTGGAAGGTGCCTCTCAGCCTGACTGGTTTAGGAAGGAGAAGCAGGCAACAGCTCCCTGCTTGCTCCTGTATAATGTTGACTTTGTGCTAACTGGGCAACTTGCCAAGATCCCACTGGAGAACTCCAGATGTCACAAATACCATTGTTGATCTCAAAACTCTTGCAGGAAAGAAGGAATACATTACCAGTATAATGAAGTGTTTCCCTTAAGCAATGCTCTAATGCATCATCTCTTATCCTAACCCAAGTGCCCCCGTACCGGTGACTCTCTTAACATCCATTCTGGTATATTTTTTCTGTTATTCTTGTCCAACTGTATTTTTGAAGAGATCTTCTGGTGCTCTGGAGGGTGCTAACTTCTGACAGATGCTCACAGTGGGGCTATGGTTCCTCTGTGCTCTTTTGTTCCAATAGCCTTAAAACTCTTTAGGAAAAAATATAATGAATTCTTGTTTGAAGAATATGCCAAGCCTCTCCCGACTTGAGAGGAAATAATATACCCTACCTTCCTAACTTCCCATCCCTGTCCGATACTGTGCTTAAAAGTGCCTACACTACTTTTCCATTTCACATATTTGAAAGTAAAATAAAGTGAAAATCTAAATGAGATCAGCCTTCAGTTCATTCAATATTTTGATATTAATGTTATTCATTTTCATGGTACTCAATCTAGAGGACCACACTGCAAAAAAAGCATCTCCCTGTGGGATGTTTGATTCTTTCCCAAAATGATGTGGGAACCCCTTGTCTGTGAGCAGTTCTCTCAGGGTGGAGAGAAAATCCAAATAACCAAATTGATAGTGTGGGTAAAACCTGATTTGTCAAGTTTATCTGGCTGCTGATTCCTTGTGAAAGATTGAATAAATCTTTGCCATGAGGTGCCTAAGGGGATGCACCACATGTTGCCTTCTTTCCAGTGGTGGGCACCAGCAGGTTCGCACCTACTCTATAGAACCGGTTCTTAACAAGAGATAGGACATATAAAGTTTAAAAATAGCCATTTAAAAGTGGCTGCCAGATGGGCAGAGAACCGGTTCTTAATTTCTTTGAAGCCCATCGCTGCTTCTTTCCTCAAATGCTGTCTCCACTCTAGCCCACCACTCTGAGGGAAGAAAGCGGAAAGAGGCCAACAGTTATATCAGATCCTGACTCCTTTTTCCCAGGCAGCAGGAAACAGCACATGGCTGATCCTCTCTATCCAGACTTATGCTACCTTTATTTATGCTAAAGCTCAGTATGAGCTGAGGCTGGCCAGGGGAGTCAAGGATAACAAAAAGAGCTTCTTTAGATATGCCCAAAGAAACAGGAGGAGAGACGAGGGGGTGGGGCTGCTCCTGGACAAAGATGGACAGCAGGTGTCTGGAAACCAGAAGGCAGAGCTGCTCAACTCCTACTTTGCGTCCGTCTATTCTCGGAGGGAGGGCTGTGCAAATAGCGGTGTGGGATCATTGGCTGATGCGGGGATGTGCTTGCATCCCCAAAGAGGTAATGAAAACATGGATGGTGCAGACCAGCAGATTATGATTGACAGAGAACTGGTTCATAACCACTTAACTGGCCTAAATGAATTCAAGTCATTTGGACCAGATGAGCTGCATCCTCGAGTTCTTAAGGAACTCGCAGATGTCCTTGCAGAGCCTCTGTCAATCATCTTTGAGAAATCCTTGAGGAGTGGAGAAGTGCCACTGGACTGGAAGAGGGCGAATGTAGTCCCAGTTTTTAAGAAGGGGAAAAAAGAAGACCCGGGAAATTATAGACCAGTCAGTTTGACTTCAATCCCGGGCAATCATAAAACACACAATTTCTGCACATCTAGACAAGTACTCTGTGATCAAAAGAACCCAGCATGGATTTACCAAGAATAAATCTTGCCAGAAAAATCTGATCTCCTTTTTGATTGGGTTACAAGCTTACTGGACAGTGGCAATGCTGTGGATGTCATTTATCTTGAATACAGCAAAGCATTTGACAAGGTCCCACATGACATCTTAATTGGGAAGTTGGAAAAATATGGGCTAGATGAGGCAATCGTTAGGTGGATCCGCAACTGGCTTGATGGCCGCACTCAAAGGTTTTAGTAAATGGTTCTGTGTCAACCTGGAGATCGGTTTCAAGTGGGGTGCCCCAGGGCTCTGTCTTGGGCCCAGTCCTCTTTAACATTTTCATCAATGATTTGGAGGAAGAGATACAGGGGAACCTGATCAAATTTGCAGATGACACCAAGCTGGGAGGAGTAGCAAACACAACAGAAGACAGGAGAAACCTCCAGGAGAATCTGGATAAACTACAACACTGGGCTATAACAAATAGAATGAACTTCAACAGGGAGAAGTGCAAGGTTCTGCACTTGGGCAATAAAAACCAAAAATACAGGTATAAAATGAGGGATACTTGGCTTGGCAGCACAACATGTGAGCGGGACCTTGGAGTAGCCGTGGATCACAAGCTGAACATGAGTCAGCAGTGTGATGTGTCTGCAAAGAAGGCAAATGCCATTTTAGGCTGCATTAAGAGGACTGTAGCTTCCAAGTCATGAGAAGTTCTAGTTCCTCTTTTTTCTGCATTGGTAAGACCTCACCTTGAGTACTGTGTTCAGTTCTGGGCACCTCACTTTAAGAAAGATGCAGCCAAACTGGAGCAAGTCCAGGGGAGAGTGACAAGAATGATCAGTGGGATAGAAGTCTTACAAGGAAAGGTTGAGCGAACTTGGGATGTTCAGCCTGGAGAAGAGGAGGCTGAGGGGAGACATGATTGCCTTCTTCAGATACCTGAAGGGCTGTCATAGGGAGAAAGGGGCTCTTTTGTTCATAGCTGCTTCTGAAAGCAGAACTAGAACCGATGGGTACAAACTGCAAGAGAGGAGATTCCGGTTGGATATCTGGAAAAAATTCCTGATGGTGAGGGCTGTTCGGCAGTAGAACAGACTGCCAAGGGAGGTGGTGGACGCTCCCTCACTGGGGGGTCTTCAAGCATAGGCTTGATAAGTACCTGTCAGGGGTGATCTAGGAGGATTTCCTGCTGCAGGCAGGGGACTGGACTAGATGACCTACTAGGGCTGCAATCCTAAAGACACTTTCCTGGGAGTAAGATCCATTTAACACAATGGTGTTTACTTTTGAGTAGACGTGGTTAGGATTGTGCTCTAGGTCCCTTTCAACTCTAGGATTCTATGATTCTATGATTCCAGAGGCGATGTAGGTCTCAGTAGACCAACAGAGGCTTCTACAGTCTTGCTCTTGGGAAGGGGACGAGCCTCCCATTCCCAGCGGTAGTAGCCTCTATACATGCGCTGCTGTTCCAGTGCAAGTCAGGATTGTCATTTATGGAAATTTGTTCAACTTCAAAATGTAAATCAATTTTTTTTCCAAGACCCCAACACTGTGCCAGTGAGAAGATGTGGTCCTCCTTCCGAAAAAAGTATGGACACCTGGTCTCTAACTCTTTGAAAGAGCATATGCTTTGAATGCAGAATGTCTCATGTTCAATCCACAACATGTCCAAGTAAGGCTCTCTGAAACCCTTGAAAGATTCTACCAGTCAGCACAGACTTGCACCTCCCAAACATACCTCACCAGTAACTGGAACCCAGAAATGGTGATGATGCAAAATGCATCATGCAATAACATCATCAGCCACTTTCAGATTGTAAGGATGAACTGAGCCTGAATATAAGGAGGCCAGGGTGGGTGGGAGGACTTTTTCAAGTGCATGGTTTTCATGTGCATCAGCTCTCATTTCTATGCCGAGTCTCATGCCACTTTTTGGGCTTGCACCACTGTCTCGCTACCCTGTGCTGGGCTTCCTGCATTGCCTCGGAATGGGGGATCACAACACACTGAACACCAGGATGCATGGATTGGGAACCACTCACTTAGAAAATTCTGAGCTAGATGAAACATTGGCTTGACTTATAAGGCAACTTCATGGGTTCCAAGGCGAGGCAGGCAGTTCAAAGCAAACAGCAGGTTCATGCTGTCATTACACCAACTTTCCAGTCAGTTTCCTGATTTTGCTGGCTCACATGATTAGGTCTTGAAACAGACTTCTTGCTGTCATGAATAAAGCCATTTCCACATTGCATGGAGAACATCTCAAGGGCACTTGCGTTATGGAAGTATCTGGGGATGTTGAAAGATTTTTTAATGAAAGCAGAAATGTTTATTTTTACTGTATGTTAACATTTATGCTATAACCTTTTCTCCTCTCTGGAATATGTTGCCAAATGCCTATTCTGTGATTAAATTTGAACAGAGTTTCAGAACAGTTATGTGGAATTATCTAAGTGAGATCAACAGTTCTCAGATTTTGAACAGAAGAAAAAAATTCATGACTGTTAACTCTAAGGACATCACAAAAACCCAACTTTCAGCATTGTTTTGCATGAAATAGCAAGGAAGAGAAAACTAGAATTCCCTTTCTCCAACAAGGGGCTACCAATGGCAGATTTGTAGAACTGACACCCGTGTAGTGCCTTCACTAATCAGAACCAGAGTTCTGGTTTTGAAATGCTGATGTACATATAAAAGCAGGCCTCCATCAGTCTTGAAAGACTATGGTATCGTGCTCGGCGCTGCATACGCTGCATGCGAAGCATGAAAGCCTGGGTTAGATTGTTATGGAGGATAGGCTGTTACCCAAGCAGCAAATCCCCCCTCTCCATGCCACTGAATTAGTCCAATGGAAAGGCGGAGCCAATACGATTGGATCCAGCTGGCGTCGCAGAGCTGGGCTAAGGACAAGAGCTCACCCTGTCTTATGAGGCCGACCTGGGAATCGAACCCTGGCCTTCTGGTTAACAGGCACAGCATCTTTACCACTTGCGCCACCCACAGCCCACAAATGTACATATAGAAACTGTATATTTAAAAAGAGAGTTTGTGTGCTTAAAAAGAGGGATTGTGTGCTCAACTGGGTTCAAAGAGCAGGTTGGAAACTATTAACATATTAAAACAGTGATCACCTGTGTGATCAGTGAATGGCATCACCTGACAGTGAATGGCATCACCTGATTAAAGTTCATATCTCTGGTGCCATTGTCCATTGGAGTGATGATCCATTCCAGTGGCATAGCTACATGGGGATGAGCAATCAAGGGGCCTTCAAGAGAAGCAGTCTAAGAGGGAGCCTCCCATTCAAGGATGAATGTCACCATTAACCTGATGCTTCAGTTGGCAGCATGGATGGGCCAATCCTGCAAAGGCAGACAGATGTTTAACCAGCCAGTGAATGATGAAAATTGAGGAGTATGCTTGATATGGAAAGAGGTGACACTCTAATAAATTGTCTTGAGATCCTGATTAGATTATTATTTTTCTCTTAAAGTTAACCTGTTTTGGAAAATGAGCATTTCTCTCACACTCTTTTGTATAGTGATGAGAAAAGTTGTGGAGTGCAGACTTAAGCTGAGTCTAGAGTCACTGGACCCCCTCGAGTCAACTCAAGTCAAGTGACTCTGGGGTTTCACCTCAAGACTCCTAATTAGGAGATTTCAAGTTAAAAGAACTTGGATCGACTCAACTCCACATATCACTTGAGTGCCCCTGAGGGAACTCAAAGCATTCCAGTTTGAGTCAAGGGGTTCTGATTTGGGTGTTTTAGCATTTCCAAACTTTTTGCGACACTAGTCTTTGAGAGACATAAAAAATGGAATTTTCTTGATTTCAGTTTGAGTTTTTCGACTCAAGTTCCCATCTCTGCTTATGTACAATTCAGCTTTTAGTGTTTTAGGCTCCAGGCTTTTCCAGATATGATTTGTTGCTTTTATTTCAAGTTTGTACATTCACTTGGCAGCCGGATTTGTTTGGCAGTTCTTGCAGAAACTGAAGTAGGTTTTCCCCACTGGGATTTGGAAAGGCATTTTAAAGTTACAGGTTTCTATTTGACATCAGCTTCTCCAATTCTGTTGTCAGCAGCATTTGAAAAATGATGTGTAGAAAAGTTGACTGACACATGGCTTTTTTGCCATTATCTTTGTTTCTTACCTGCTAAACTGTCATCGTGTGATTCATGAACTCATCCACCACCCTGAAGACCTGTCTTTCAACAAAGACAATAGGCTGTTTTTAAAATCAGAAATAATGAACTACTGCCAGAGCACAGTTTCCTCTTAACTAGTTCCTATAACACAGTCCGTTGTAAAAATGAACAGGAAGACACACACTGAGTATTAGAGAAAAATTAGTATGGCATTCTGGTAAAATATTTCATCCACATTAATCACTGAGTTCTAAAACCATACTGTGGGACCAATAATGGTAATGGACACACAACTTTTCTTAAAGTCAGTAAAAACCTTTATGGATAATTGGAAACGTTCATGGACTTTCTGCACGATAAAGGGATGATGAGTAAAGTCAATTATGGATTTGACGACTAGATAATTGTTATATAATGTCCTTCTCTGATGTCTGTTGGAATTATTAAATAAGATTATAGTTTAAGATGAATTTTTAAGTAGTAGAAATTAATAGAAATTAGTAGAAAGTGATTTTAGACTAAAGAAAGGAAAATCAGGAAATCTGTGCTTGCCATATACTTTAAGAATATATCTTTTTTGTTTTTTCCCTGTTATCTTCTTTGAAAAATCAATAAAAATTAAATTAAAATATATAAAAAAGAAAAACATGTACACAGAAAAGGACTAAAAACTCAAATTAGAATTTTAAGGGTGCAATCCAGAGTAACTACGGGGAGTCCTTGCTCCAACGTATGAACAATTTACTCTGGATTGCAATATGAATTTCCCATAGGTTTTCACTAAGTGGTGCCGTGATGAACCTAATTCAGTATGAACATTATTGTAATAAATGGTGCTGACTTCTAAGTAAACATGCTTGCAACTCACTCACAGTGCAATCCAAACCAATTTAGGCTGGCATAACACACCTGTCTGTTCATTCCCATGGTGGTGTGAAGAGGCTGGCGCATGTCTGTGCAGTGGCCTAACTCCACCGGAAGTGATGGAGATGTGCCTGAAGACACTTTGGTGATTTGTGCCAGCCTAACCTGGGGTCAGGATTGCACTGTCAGCTGATTAAGGGCCCAGTATTACCCAACTTTCCAGCTCTGGTGTAACCACAGGGCAGACATGTGGTAGGTACGAAAATACATGTTCTCATACCTTAAGAAAGCCCCATGGACTGCCCCTCCACCACAGGATGTTGCATCCACACTACTGGAACAAAATTGCATAGGACTGGCCTCTTGGCTGAGTGTTAATTTGCAACACAGAGATATTTGCATTAAAAAAAAGAATAACTGCAGCTTTTCTTCCCCATTCATTTAATCAGGTGGTATAATCAACTAGAATTGGTGTTAATAAAATATGTTCCACCTTACCTGTCTACATTAAATGAAAACCTGAGGTTCACATTAAGGTTCACATTTTTTTTGCTCCTTCATCTCCTTCATTTGCTGATGTTCATCTCAGGTTCACATTTTGCTCCTTCCTCTCCCAAAATCACATCAGTCTTAATTCATTCCATGCCCTCACAATCACTGTTGCTGACAGTACCATGATGGTTCCTCCTGAACTAAAGATATACAGTAATCAGAGAAAAAAGAGTTGAATTTGCTGAAATAGCTGCAAAAATCTTAATGAACCCAAATATTAGATGAGACCTTTGTCCAAAAACAGACTGATGGAGGTATCTCAAGAGATCCTAGGGAGGTTTCCTGAAAAGATTTGTAGGTATGAGAACGCCATAGTGATTATGAAATCTAGGTTGCTTTCATTTTCCATTTGTTAAAATAACAGTTGGCGTCAATCAGCTTATTCTATGCCTACAAGTATTTCAATTAAAGCTCACAGATGACTAATGGAGCATACTAATCTATTTGCTGGTTTTTTGAAAATAAAAATTATTAGAAATAAATTTAAGCAAAATATAATTGTAATGATTTTTACATTACTATCCTGCCTGAGCTCCTTGAAACCCATAGTTATATAAGGTTGATGAGATAGGTGTGGAATCCAGTAGACTTCAGTGGATCCTGGCAAAAAGGGGATTCCTTGACTTCAGACACCAGTATTGGTTACCCAAAAGAACAGCAGCATTGTGACTGGCCAACATGCATTCTACACCTTTCTCCGCCTTTTCTTTTGTCCCTGCCATGGGTGTTTTTTTCTCACCTCATGTAAAATATAGTGCAGTGGAGGTCTCAGTAGCCACAAGAGATCAGTTCCATGACATCCCCCATGGATACCAAAATTTGCAGGGAACCAGCGTTGTGGTATCTGGAGGCAGAGTGTGGATGTGATCTTTCTGGATCATTTTTCCAATAGTCGACATCAGTGGCTATTGCTGTGCTACTAACTTCTGGGATTTGCAGGGCAGTTGTCCTAGCAGTGGTCACTTAAGGAACTTAAACATGCTAGCACCTCCTCCTGGGTACTGCTTCATTGGCCCCCAGCATTGGAGCTGGGTAGTTTATGGTAAATGGTTCCTTGCACAATAGGCTAATCTCACCTCCCCACCCCATGATTGCTGGGCTGTTCTGGCAGGGCAGTAAGGTGTGCTGTGATGGACATTGTGCAACATACAGTGACATTAGCACATTAGCATAACATTGCACTATCGAAGACATAGCCACATGGAATGAAAAAGAAACTCTTTTAAAATTGTAATCATCACATGGTTTTCTGACATGTGAAAATAACTTCTTTGGAACTGTTTATGGTCTTACCATCCATATTTTATTACCTCCGTCCACACATAGTGTTTTTCTTCTTCTTCCAAGAGTCCATTCCTAGGAGCAATGATTTTTGTGATAACATCTTGTTCCAAAATAAGCCTGTTGTAGAAATCATTGACATGTGATGGTTGCTTTATAAGATGTAGTCTGCTCTGCCAATTAGCCATATTAGACACAAAGCTCAAATGAGAAAAAAGGAGGTCAACAGAAATAGAGTTGGTTTTCAACACACACAAAAAGTCCTTCATCGACACTCATGAGTCCCGAGCACGTTTAAACTACTATCATTTCATGCACATAAATCATGCAATAAAATTGCAGACAAAACTATACTGTGATCTTGCAAATCCAATTGTGTCACAAAATATGGCTTGCTGCATTTATGTGCATGTATACCAAAAACAAATATAAATCCAGCACTGGATTTTCAATTCTTTTGGAGAGAATTTCTTTCAGATGTCACACCATAAATATGTGTAGTACACAAATTGGTGATTTATCGCGATAATCACAACAGTGTTAATTCAACAAATGATGAAAGTGATGATACACTGGTGTGTTTTTCTATTTGGTGATAAAAGATTAAATGAACAAATTCATTATAAAATAATTCATTTTCAGATGTGCCACCCAGGTAAAACTCTACAAATTATATGTTCCATTGTGATACAGCTTGTAAGAACTGTAGATTTACATTCCTCAGAAATGAGAAATATTTATAATCTTTGGCTAGAAATAGATAGAAAATCCATCAAGTCAGTACCTTTGTGTAAAATGCTATTAGGATGAAAATGTCTTGCACACATCTAAGATAACATAGATAGGAGACTAATGGAACTGTTGAACTGCTCCACGGGAATCTTCATTAGCATCAGAATATATCATTAGCAACATTTTCCCAGCTAAATATATATGAAAGTTGACATCTGAACATGCCCAGAGAAGACAAAAAAGTGCAGAAGTTTAGCAGGGCAAAGCTGTTGGACCACCCCAGTGGTGGGCCCAGCCTGGCCCAAGATCCGGTTCTCTGGAAGGGGGCGGGGCCAGGGCCAGGAGGCGGGGCCAGGGAGATTTTTAACTTAAAAATTAAAAAAAATTAAAAATTACTTACTTCAGGGTAGACCTGCATAGGATGGATCTCTGAAGCTGCAGTCTTCTCCACACTTTCCTGGGAGTAAGTCCCATTGACTACACTGGGACTTACTTCATAGTAGACCTGTTTAGGCTGGGGCTCTGAGATTGCAGTCCTCTCCACCCCTGCCTGGGAGTAAGTCTCATTGACTACACTGGGACTTACTTCAGAGTAGACCTGCTTAGGCTGGGGCTCTGAGACTGCAGTCCTCTCCACACCTGCCTGGGAGTAAGTCCCATTGACTACACTGGGACTTACTTCATAGTAGACTGCTTAGGCTGGGGCTCTGAGACTGCAGTCCTGTATAGAGAGGAGAAACCTGCATAGGGAGAGCATGATGGTGGCGCTGCCCCCCTACTGAGCCTCCCCACCTGCAGGAGAGGCAGGGAGAGCGCGATGGTGGCGCTGCCCCCCCCTTCTGAGCCTCCCCACCAGCAGCAGAGGAAGGGAGACCGCAGTGGTGCCCCTGGCCAGCTGGGAGGAAGGGGGAGGAGGGGGGAGGAAGGGAAGCAGCAGCTGTGCTGCGTACCGGTCCCTAGTGTTCTGCTCCTCCTTGGTCCTACCGGCTCCCCATTGGCTGCCAAAAGACAAGAACCTATTCTTGAGAGTAGGTGCGTCCCCCCTAGTGTCCACCTGTGGACCACCCCCAGTTTCCTCTTGATTGACAATTGCACCCTTATGACATATATTGACTATAGATGTATAATTGATTTCATATCAGTTTCACAATTCCGGCTGTCACCAAAGGTGACAACTGAAAATTCTGTCAACTGAAAATTATCCTGATTTTTAGGAGAGTGTGTTGGAAATGTGCTGACCTAGTTCTGCTTTGGGGAGATTGGTGTATGCCTATGTGGTGGCTCACCCCTCCAAGAGTGGGGCAGAAATGCCTTATGACACTTCTGTGATACGCCCAGGTCAGCATGGGACTTAAGATGGGGCTTATGCCAGCCTAACTGGAGGTTAGGATTGCAGCCTAAGTCTTCTGTTCTGTAATGAGTCTCCTTGGACCTGTGTTAGCAATTCTGCTAAGTCAACTCCAAGGAGAGAAAAGGGAGGGAGCTTCGACCTTTTTCATTCTTATTTTTGGATGTGATAAGGTCAGTTCAAGGTATTTTTTTAAAAAACACTGTTCTTTTGTGGTGAATGTTTCATTTGACTTTGTTCTCCTATAGCAAGATCTAATATTTGTCATGTCAGGAAAGAAGAGCTATTGAAAATTAACATTCTCCCTGACAGGTAAGACCCTGTTCTTATTGCATGAAAGTGCAATCAAATGAAAAGTTTATTATGGGAAAATTAAAAATAAAGGTCACCTTGTGGTGACTTGACCATGTTAAAAATTAGAAGAGAAATTGGGCTTTAGTTCTGTCAGGGACTATGTATGTCAATTTCAGAAAATATGACAGATTCAATCAATTGGGTACTCAATTTGTTCCAGCCTATGTTCTCTTTCATTTCAAATGTAGCTTAAATAATTTCAATTACCCATATGTCACTCATAAGAGGTATATTTGACAGAATGAATGCAGGACAACTTTTTGCTTTCTGCTAAAATCCTCAGTTGATTAATTTTATCTAATGAGGTTTTAATTTCATGATCACAGCCCACTTTATATTCATAAAACAAAAGGTTATATAAAAGGAACCAACTATCAGTGAATATGTACTACTCTTTTTTAAAAAATGAATTAGTGTAACTGTCCAAAACAGTTATGCAGCCAATCTATGCTGCCAGTGGCAGCAGGACTGCTATAGCACTGAAATGGCTTATGGGGTATCCTGAACATTATTGGCAACTGACCATTACTGGCAATTGACCTAGGTTAAGGAAAGTTACCCCTGCAATGGGATTACTTGATTCTGTGGCGACCCTTGGGTTGCTGTAGAATCAGGAGCCTCTGTGTTGGAACACCAAGTCCCACCCTGATCCTGCCCAGTTCCCACCCTGTGGCATGCCTCCTCCTGTTCTCCCCGTCTGCCCCTGCCCTATAACTTTTCTTCTCCACCTTCTCCCATGCCCTCACTCACTTCTCTGCCACCCAGTTGACCACCAAGTTGTGGAGCATCAGTGTGCTGGACTGGTGCTGGGGCCACAAATGTGCTTTACAACACATATGCAAACCCACCACCAGTGCAGCAGCGGCAGGACAAGCTCAGGATTGGGTTCTAAATTGGCAGCTTCCCATCTTTTCATTCTCCAGAGTTTTTTCATTCCTAAAGGGATACTCATGGAGCGCCATTAATGTATGAAAGGTTTCTTAGGGAGCCCCAAACTGCATGCACATTGCATACATGAAATGGCGCAGTGCTGATCCCAAGGCCAAATACTGATGAAAATCTGGAACAAGGGAGAAATTAGGAAACAGAGTAATTGGAAAAGATGTACTTGAAAATGGGGTAGGGGCAAATGGCACACACTGGAGTGCTTATGGAGTCTTTGAAAGGGTCTCAGGTCCTAGCAGAACACTTTGAGGAAATTATGGTCTAAACTGTGAGTACCTGAAATTCTGTTTTAACAGCCATTTGGAAATAAGGTTATCAGTCTTCCAAGTTTTTGAAAGTGTAACTCACAAATAACTATTTTTCAGACAGTGGAGATCACAGAATAATTCCATGTTCTTTCTGCTAAGCCTGCTATACTGAAGAGGATTTCCGTTTTGACACACAGATCAGAAAGGTCATTCTGAAACATGCTTGTTCTCTGATCTTTTCTAGCAGCAGGGATATTTCTCTGGGGACTGGTGAGGCAGATAGCCTGATTCTATCCCTTCTTATAGCTAATATGGTATAATCAAGACTGTGCCTAAAAACTAGAGCTGTCAAGCAATTAGGGCACAGCTGTCCACATCTGTGTTTCAATATACATCTTCAATATTACACTTTTTTGGCTGGTACAATTTCTAATCAGAAGATGGGAAAAATACTACAATTTGGCTTGAAACTGGAGGGAACACATATTACAAGGCAACTGTGTTCACCTTATAACAATGCTATGAAACAATTGTTTTTTAAAGTTGATTTTCATTAAGAAAATAAAAAATAGTTTGAAACATCTGACTATGGGTGAAATCCAGAGTAACTACGGGGATTCCTTGCTCCGGAGAAAGAACAAGTTACTCTGGATTGCAATATGAATTTCCTATAGGTTTTCACTAGGTAGTGCAGTAACTACGGGTGCATGTAATGTCTCTTACGTGCTCCCGTAGTTACTCTGAATTGTGCCCAGAATATCATTATCATTTATTTATTTCTAAAAGTCCATACTCCCCAGGGCACTAATCTTACATTTATTTTAACATCTTTGTTGAAACAATATGTTTCCTATAAGATAAAACATATGGCAAGAAGCAAATCAAGTCACAACTGTAATTTAATATAGGCTACAATCCTAAAGAAACTTTCCTGGGAATAAGACCCACTGAACACAACAGGATTTACATTTGAGGAGACATGATTAGGATTGCACTCTTCGATGAAATTTTCTTTGTGTCTGTCCACTGGATTTAATCGGAAGAAAAACATCACAAATATTTCCAGAGTGGAAAAAAGCAAACCTACTAGGGTTCTTTATCCCTTTGTCTTGCAAACATGTCTATTCCTCTGTATGTATCGGTGAAGGACAAATACAGGGAATGCTACTAGGAAAGTTTTCCTGAGATGCTGGAATTACAGTGAAACTGAGTAAAAAATCAGTTTTCACTAAAAATAATGTATTTGTTCATGCAGGACACATTTTGGTTTATTATCATGGTCCATGGTTTATTATCATGGTCCAAAACAATCTAGACCATTCTTGATCCTGGAACTGGCTTTAAAAAATAGTTGATGGTTCTCATACAGTGTGTGACAATGAAACTGAGCCAGAGTAAGGAGAGAGGAGGGTCATGGGTGGGGCTGTGGGTGTGGATGGGCGGGCCAAGGTTGGCGCCTGCGCAGTGCGTGCACTGAAGCTGGCCGGCCAGCTTCAGTACAGGCACTGTGCTTGTGCCAATGTTGGCGCTTGTGCAGTGCCTGCCATGAAGCTGCCTGGCCATCGTTGCGTTTGCTGGCTGGCCAGCTTCAGTGCATGCACTGCATTGGCGCTTGCACAGTGTGCGCAAAAAATGATGGTGGCCGGCCCAAACTGGTCCACCCGTTTTTCCCCTTTCCCTGCTGCTGCCGGATCACCAGCGGCGGGGAAATGGGAACATCCGGTTCGGGTGATCTGGCCCGAACCGGTAAGAGCCCACCACTGGTGGCACCGTAACCACATTGGTGTAAAAGGTTCCGTAGTTACTGTACTCGGGATTGTAGCCATAGTCAAATACAGTATGTTTCCTTCAGCCTTAATGCTTTTCTTTCCTATTTTCATTTTCCTCCAGATATGTCAATAGCTCTGCTACTAGGTTATCCAACTAAAATCTAAACCTGAATACCAATGTAACTCCCATAGTGGGGATTATACAGCTAGCTTGGTGTCTTGACATATGGTAAATTGCTTTTTTCCCCTTCTCATGAACAGATAGCAAAGAGGGTGTTAGTTTCTTCTGGAAAACAAATACTCTATAATTCTAATTGTATGGATTTATTTGATCCTTTCTTACAGATCAACACAATAACACAGGATTCCACTCTTGTTTATGCTTGTACATACAGGCAAAGCTTTTTCTCATGACCAAAGAGTGCTTTGCACATTTGCATTATTGTATTACAGATATATTCAAGTATAACAATGTCAGTGCAGCTGTTTGTTAATACTGTGTTGCCTACCGAATACAATGAATATTACTATTATTTCCTTCAGATGAATGGCACTTTTTAATCCTATTGAATAACTGTGCCTCTGGAAAAAGAAATTGAGTTTTGGAAAAATGGGCAGAGTGCCTATCAGAGCTTAACAGGATGGTCTGTCATTCTATTCAGCAAATTAAAAGTGAACAGTGATATACTCTGTGATCCTTAGTAAGACTAACTCAAAAATTAAGGATTTAAGGATTCTAATTAGGGCACAATCTTAACCAACTTTTCACCATGGACAGTACTAAGGGCATGTGGTGTTGGGAAGCAGTCATGGGAAGCAGTAATCATTGTTTGTTTCCTCACCTTGGAGTTGCATTGTCCTTATCCTGAAGCTGGAAAATTGGTTAGGATTCTGTCCTCAGTTGCTTGAAGGGGTTCACCTTAGTGGAAATTGAAAAATATCAGGTTTCTACCTTTTCGGATAGGAATCTGACATCTGTTTTTATGCCTTACAAATATAAGGAATCGACTGGGCCACAGTGATCCAAGAATGCAGAAAATTTACAAAGTGAAATACTGAAGATGGCTGCCACCAGTGTTTTAAGACATGTTCACTTACTGAAATCAGAAGACATTTTGGGGTTATACTGGAGGAATTTTTTGGATCCAGAATTTTTTTTCAGGGCCAGCTCTGCAAAGCCAGTGCATGTCCATGTGCTGAGGATGACAATCTGTCCAGGACCCCCCTGGAAATGATGTTATGGCTGGATGTGACATTTAAGGTGCCTAATACCAGATTCAAAGATGCCAGCTTTTCGTGACCCTCTTGAAATGAAGATGTGACCCTCCCCCCCCCCCTTTGAAGACCACAGTGCTAGTCAGTCCTACTCCTGAACCATTATGAATGTGCAGTTGGCAAAAATGTGAGCAGGCTACCCATTAGGGAAAAATGCATTTGTGGCATTAGATCATGTAAGCAGCTGGTTATTGAATGTTGGCCATCTTATCAAACAAGGGACCTCATCCTCTGCTTTACTTTTAGAGGTCAATATCTTATGAAAATCTGAGTCAATAAAGTCAATAAAATGACTCATACAGTTCATAAGAAATTGTCCTTTGGAAGATGAATTCTACCGTGAAAGTGCAGGAATAGTCATTAGACTGTAAGTTGTATTGCTATGAGTACATCTGCTATCCTTTCTGATTATGGAGTTCAACTGCAAGCTGGATTCTAGCCCTGTTACTGACTGAAATGATGAGTTTCAACTTACCTCTCCCAGGTCAAGCACTCTCAGACCCATCTCAAGTGCATTAAATCAGAAATTGCTTAAGGGCAAAATCCAGAGTAACTACAGGGACTCCTTGCTCCGGTGTAAGAACAACTTACTCTGGATTCCAATATGAATTTCCCATAGGTTTTCACTAGGTGGTGCAGTAACTACAGGTGTACGTAAAGTCTCTTACGTGCTCCCATAGTCACTCTGGATTTTGGGGGTAACTTGACCTCACTGTTGCGGTCTTCTTCAAGGACAACAGCATGCCTCATTGATTATGGTAAGGACCATGCCCCTTAATTGCTCTGTAGCAGGGGTGTACAAACTTTTTGGGAGGAAGGCCACAACATCAAACTAACACTGTACAGAAGGCAAAGGCTCCAATCTGACCTAAAGACACTTTCCTAGGAGTAAGATCAATTGAACACAATGGGGCTTACTTTTGGGTATACATGGTTAGGATTGTGCTTAAAAAATTTACATAAATGAATATATTAGAGATGGAACTCAAATAATTTGATAAACACTTTTGAATAAACATGAAGGAATTCAAATCATTTGATAAACACTTTCTAACACAGAGAGTGGATGTGATATTCAAACCAGTTCATAAGAACTTTCATACACATAGAGAGAAGGTATGTGCAGCCTCCACAACCATCAATACCCTCCTGAGGTGAGGAGAGCAAAGCTCCCCTCTCCTATGGAGGATTACAGATTTGCGTATGGCTGTATGAAGGCATCTTGCCGAGGGCCATATGGAGGCTTGCTGAGGACCACACGTGTTTGGACACCTCTACGGTCTCTGTAGTGATGAATAGTGCTTCCCTGTAACACGCTGCAACCACCTTTCCAGACTGGCAGCCATCTTCTGAACCATCTTCTGGGAACTACAGCATCAGTTTTCTCACTGGACTGTTCCCATGAGAAGCTAAGAAGTTAGAATAAAAAAATTACATCAGCAGTCCAGTGTTATGAGAATGAGTTAACATTTACCCTCCCCCCCCAAAAAATTAAGGCTATGTTTATTCTTTATATGTATCAGCCTCACCTGCTAGACAGCCCTTCTTGCTCATTATGGTAACAAGTCTGGTGGTGCCATTTTAGTAGTAAACACACATAGGGCACAACCCCAACCAATTTAGACCACCGCAGCTCACCCGCTCCCATTCCTGTGAGAGCATGAGGAGGCCAGTGCATGTCTGTGCATTGGCCTATCTCACCCCCCGCCAGGCGTGGTATAGAATTGCTTTACTTCTGTAATCTTTGTGATTGTAAATTTTAGACAGTTAGAGCTCTTTTATGATAATTTTGGACGAGACTTGGGGTGCAATCCAGAGTAACTATGGGGAGTCCTTGCTCCGGTGTAAGAACAATTTGCTCTGGATTGCAATATGAATATCCCATAGGTTTTCACCAGGTGGTGCCGTAACTACAGGTACACGTAACGTCTCTTACGTGCTCCCGTAGTTACTCTGGATTGTAGGGAATGTCTAACAAAGAACCTCCAGCTCTGGGTTTCATATACTTGAGGGTGCTACTGCTAATAACTTTAATTCCTCTTTTTATTGTTTCTTTTCTGTAGGAAGCTGTTTTGAAGAGGCAGGTTATAAATGTTTTTAAATACCTCTGATCTCTAAAGGAAGCAATATATCTATCTCAGAGGCAAACAAATTTCTAGAACAGCCAACTCACATAAAAGACAAAGGTTATGTTCATGATTCATTTTGTGGGTTTGGAAAAGGTCATTCAATTGGTTCTGCAAAGTACTGTATATTTGATTATTGTAGTCAATAATCTAATATAGTGGCAGTGGATGCCAAGGTCTGTGGGTGGTGCAAGTGGCTAAGACGCTGTGCCTGTTAACCAGCAGGCCATGGTTCGAGACCCGGGTCGGCCCCACAAGACAGGGTGAGCTCCTGTCCTTAGCCCAGCTCTGCGACGCCAGCTGGATCCAATCGTATTGGCTCTGCCTTTCCATTGGACTAATTCAGTGGCGTGGAGAGGGGGGATTTGCTGCTTGGGTAACAGCCTATCCTCCATAACAATCCAACCCAGGCTTTCACGCTACGCATGCAGCGTATGCAGCGCAGAGCACGATACCATAGTCTTCCAAGACTGACAGAGGCCTGGATGCAAAATCCTATACTCATACCACTGGTGCTCTGATGACACTGAGTGTCACAAATGTACCATAAAGAATGTTTGTGGACCCCAGTATTGGTGGGGCATCGCTAGCACTGGTTCAGTGCTCTGCCACTTGGCAATTACCTGGACCACTGGTTAGCGGAGATGTTGGGGACATGGGAGGAGACAGGGAGGAGGTGTTTTACATATTTTGTATCTGTGAACGTGGTAACCAGAAGGAAGGGTGATATACTGATGTGATTATATCGCAGTAGTGCTGAGTTAAGACACAAAAATAGTTTTTTACATGTCACTTTTTCTTGGGTGTAATATATTAGATTAAAACAGGGCACACTGTCATCATGGTTTGTAAACATTATCTTCAATTCCCTGAGTGAAAATCACAGGTAGAGCCTTTAAGAGCAGAAAAAAGGCAGAAAAAAAAATATTATGGATGGATTTGGGGTTATATTTGTGAAATTTGTAATGAAACTTAGGCTGCAATCCTAAAGACACTTTCCTGGGAGTAAGACCCATTGGATACAATGGGGCTTACATCTGAGTAGACATGGTTAGGATTGTGCTCTTACTAAGCCCAGTGAGTTGTAAAGATAACAGCTTTGCTGTATAAATCGAAAGGAAAATATCTGTGGCAAAAATGAGAGGACTACAGTTCTTTAACTCCTGTTTTTAAAAACAGGAGTTGGCAGCACAACATGTGAGCGGGATCTTGGAGTCGCCGTGGATCACAAGCTGAACATGAGTCAGCAGTGTGATGTGTCTGCAAAGAAGGCAAATGCCATTTTAGGCTGCATTAAGAGGACTGTAGCTTCCAAGTCACGAGAAGTTCTAGTTCCTCTTTATTCTGCATTGGTAAGACCTCACCTTGAGTACTGTGTTCAGTTCTGGGCACCTCACTTTAAGAAAGATGCAGCCAAACTGGAGCAAGTCCAGAGGAGAGCAACAAGAATGATCGGTGGGATGGAAGGGAAACCCTATGAGGAAAGATTGGGGGAACTTGGGATGTTCAGCCTGGAGAAGAGGAGGCTGAGGGGAGACATGATTGCCCTCTTCAGATACCTGAAGGGCTGTCATAGGGAGGAAGGGGCCAATTTGTTCATAGCTGCTTCTGAAAGCAGAACTAGAACCAATGGGTACAAACTGCAAGAAAGGAGATTCCGGCTGGAAATCCGGAAAAAATTCCTGACGGTGAGGGCGGTTCGGCAGTGGAACAGATTGCCAAGGGAGGTGGTAAACTCTCCCTCACTGGCGATCTTCAAGCAGAGGCTCGATGAGCACCTGTTGGAGATGCTCTAGGGGGAATTCCTGCTGCAGGCAGGGGGTTGGACTAGATGACCTACTAGGTCCCTTCCAACTCTACGATTCTATTTTTCTATGATTCTAAGAAACCCTAATGTTTCTAACCGCTAGGAGGCATCACATTCCTACCAGTTCCAAAAATAGGCCAAGCTGCTTAAATCATTTCTGCAGAATTGTAGAAATATGATTGGGTGCCCTTTGGGGAGAAAGACAGTGTACAAATCAAATAAATTAATAAGGGTACAATCCTGACCGAGATTGGCACAACTCATTGATCTTTCTGTTTCCGTGGTGAAGTAGGGAGGCAAGTGCATTTTGTGATACCCCCAAGCACAGGACTTGTGCTGGGGCTTAGGCCGGTCTAACTGCAGGTTACAACTGCAGCCTGAACAATTGGCATAGCAAGATGGCATTTTAATTACAGTGATACCTCTCATAACAAGTGCCTCACATAACAAGTATAAATTTCCAAGAAATCTTGCTTCATATATCAAGTCCCGCTTCACTTAACAAGCAAGTCCACTATGGGCATGCGTGCTATGCAGCCCTGACACTCTGCACGGAGGCGCTTTAAAAGGGCTGCCGGTCAGCTCTGCTGCCTCTAACTGTCCCCAACATGGGGGCACTGGCCTGGAAGTACCAGAGCTGCCCCTAATTGCGCCCACATGCCCCCACCAACCACCCTGAACCTCCAGCAGCAGCCCAGGTAAGCCTCCCAGGAAAGTGTCTTTGATTGCAGCCTCCTATCCATGTCTACTCAGAAGTAGGCCCCATTGTGTTAAATGGGTCTTACTCCCAGGAAAGTGTCTTTAGGATTGCAGCCTAAGTAGACTTCATAGGATCATGCACATTGAATGCATGTTTTGAATTCAATTCCAGTGTTTTGCATTCAATTTTTTTATTTATTTTATATTTATATTTATAGTTACAGTTATAGTTATATTTTTATTTTATATTTATATTAAAATATATAAAATATATTTTATTTTTTATTTTATATTTCATATAAAATATTTTTATATGAATATTTTTTGGGTTTGTGGAACCAATCATCTGAGTTTCCATTATTTCCTATGGAAAAATCTGCTTCACTTAAAGAGCGTTTCACTTAAAGAGCATGCCTCCGGAACAAATTAAGCTCTTTATGTGAGGCACCCCTGTACAGTGGTACCTTGAATAAAAAGCGTCTTGAATAAAGAGCATTTTGTATAAGGAGCAAAATTTTCTCAGAAATTTTGACTTGCTTAAAGAGTACTGTCTTGAATAAAGAGCACTTCTGAGGAAGTTTGGAACAGACTTCCATGGCAAGGGAACTCAAAGGCAGGACGAGACTAGCTTGAGCTACAGTGGAGCCCTGGCTAAGTTTGGAATAGGATTCTATTGCCAGGGAACTCATGGGACATCCAGGGGGAGCAGCCTGAGTCAGGTCTGTATGTGGGATCTGTGAGTGGCAGCGTGGAAGGTGTGCCTTATCAATGTTCTAGTGCTGCTCCCCGTCAGCAGCTTGGGAATGTTCAAGTTGCACAAAAAGACACTAGATTTCATTGAGCCAATGTATAGCAGTGACTCCATTAGTGATTATGAAAGTCATCCCCTCTCTGTAACCCTCACACCAGCCATGAAGGTTTTCAAAGGTACAGTACAGTTCAGTATTGTACAGTATTTTCTTTATTGCAGTGTTGTGTGTTACTGTATATTACAGTGCTTTGTACAGTATTATATTGCAATGTTTTGTAATCATTTTTATAAACAGTTAATATTTTTATATGAATATTTTTTGGGTTGTGGAACCAATCGTCTGAGTTTCCATTATTTCCTATGGGAAAATCTGCTTCACTTAAAGAGCGTTTCACTTAAAGAGCATGCCTCAGGAACGAATTAAGCTCTTTAAGCAAGGCACCACTGTATTTGATTTTGTTTACAAAGCACTTTGAGAATGCTTTTGTTGAAAAATCTATATATATAAAAGAGAAAAGTCACTCACTGACTGACTCACTGACTCACTGGCTGACTCACTCACTCATCACCGCCCTTCCAAAACCGGTGGGCCAAGAAGCGTGAAATTTGGGGTGGGTATTCCTTCCGTGACTGAGGGGTGCACTAAGAACCGGTTTTCCGAAATTCCAACGGGAAGGGGGTGAAAAGGGGCACAATGCGTTTTCCTCCCTATACTTTGCATTGAGAATTGCTGACTCATCAACATTCTGCCCCAACTGCTGGGCCTGGAAGCATGGAATTCTGGGAGGGATCCTGGTGGGAACACCCACCAAGAACCATCTGGAGAAATTTAACTCTTCAGGGGCTGAAAAGGGGGCTACGTGTTTCTGTCCTATACTTAACATGGGAGACTGAACCACATCCAGCCAATTTGGTGCTCAGATCCTGGTGCACTGGGGGTGTTGTTCAGAGGAAGAGGTTGCGCTGGCGATGCTGCGCATGAGGGGAAATTGCGCATGAGGGGAAATTGTGCATGGGAGAAGTTGCGCATGTAGGAAAGTTGCGCATGGGAGGAAAATTGCACAAGGGAGGAAGTTGCGCATGGAGGAAAGTTGCGCATGGGAGGAAGTTGCGCATGGGAGGAAGTTGCGCATGGGGAAAGTTGCGCATGGGTGAAAGTTGCGCATGGGTGGAAGTTGCGCATGGGAAGTTGCACACGGGGCAAAGTTGCGCACGGGGCAAAGTTGAGCACTGGGCAAAGTTGCGCATGGGAGGAAAATTGCGCATATGGGAAGTTGCGCATGGGGGAAGTTGCGCATGGGGGAAGTTGCACATGGAGGAAAGTTGCGCACGGGGAAAGTTGCACACGGAGGAAGTTGAGCATGGGGGGAAGTTGCGCATGGGGAAATTGCGCATGGGGATGATGCACATGGAGGAAAGTTGCGCACGGGGGGAAGTTGCGCATGGGAAAAATTGCACATGAGAGGAAAGTTGCATATGGGGGAAGTTGCGCATGGGGGGATGATGCGCATGGGGGGATAATGCGCATGGGGGATGATGCGCATGGAGGAAAGTTGCGCATGGGGGAAAATTGCGCACGGAGGAAGTTGCGCATGGGGGAAGTTGCGCATGGGGGAAGTTGCATATGGGAGGGAAGTTGCGCATATGGGAAGTTGCGCATGGGGAAATTGTGCATGGGGATGATGCACATGGGGGAAAGTTGCGCACGGGGGGAAGTTGTGCCTGGGGAAAGTTGCGCATGGGAGGAAAGTTGCGCATGGGGGGAAGTTTTACTCCCGCAACACCTTTCGCTAGTTGTATAATAATAGAAATGTATTTAAATTTTGACTCAAGTACCATGGAGATGATTCAAAACAATTGAATATATTTTTAAAAAAATTGTGATAGAGGTGGTATATTGTGTTACTACAATTCTTTGTATGACTCCATAGGAATAAATCCCATTGAACTCAGTGGGGCTAAAGCTGACCTTGTCTTGTTCCATGTTTTCTACTTTGCATATCCTGTTATTTAAGAAAAAGGACAGATTGTCTCAGAGACCTTGGAAACATGGAGCACCTCACCATCCATTCTCTTTTCACAGAGATGAAACATAAAGAGGCCTCCTGTCTCACCTGCTATTACGTATTACACCTGCCTATTAAGCTAGGAGCACAATCCTAAACATGTCTACTTAAAAGAAAGCCCCTTTGTGTTCAATGGATAATCCTAAACATGTCTACTTAAAAGAAAGCCCCTTTGTGTTCAATGGATCTTACTCTCAGGACAATGTCTTTAGAATTGCAGCCTAGGTAGCTGCACTTCCAGCCTCAGCTCACAAGATTTATTCATTATACAAGAGGGTGGAAGTGACGGTATTTGGAACTTTAGATACTGATCAGTTTTCTTTGTTCTTATTTTTCTTTTCTTTTTTTCTTTTTTGGAAGGATGGATACATCTGAGAACACTTCAGAAAAGTTCAAAACACACTACCAGTAGTTCAAAACAGGCCAGGTGGAAAAAATGTAGTCAAGCTCCTGGTATTTCAAGTTTCTTAAACCTGATCCTGGGCTTGTTTAGTGCGATGCAAGTCCATTGAGTTCAGTTTTCTGGAAAGGATGCACAGATTACAAACTTAATTTATTTTAAGCCCTTTTGTGTTACTGCCCATTGTACTGGGATCAATAGATCTATTGTACCAGATCTGTTGTACTCCTCCAATCTCAAAACAGTCTAACTTCTGTGCCACAGAAAAGCTGCAGGAAAGAGGGAATAAAGCACTATGGAAAGTTTTATCATGGTATTTGCTTTTGTAGGCAGCAACCCTTTTTCCTAAAATATTTATGCTCTTGTATAGAACACATCTCCAGGGTGCCTCATTTTTTTGAAATGTTGAATTGTCTTCTACATTCTCTAAGGGCCAAAAAAACAAGATGCGGAAAATAATAGTTTAATGACCTATTTTCCCTCCTAAAATGCAACAACATATGGGCAAATTTGATCAGAGCACCACTGATAGAGGGACTCCTAATCCTTTTTTTTTTGTATTAGGAGAGTACTGATCAAACATATCTTGTGGTAGAATTACCCACCTTCCGCCATCCCACCCTGTAATGGCACATCGGTAGTAAAAATGCCAGATGAAGGCCAGGGGAAGCCCGGAGCAAGTCTCTCATTGGCCTATGGATGGCTTCTGGTCCCCTAAGCGTCACTGATCCAGTTGACCAAACACAACCAGAGTTTTGATGGTGGGGTAGAAAAAGGGGAGTCCATTTAAGTGTGTGCTTTATTTCTGTGCTGTATGTTGGTGTTTGCAGAAATCCTAGAAATTTGAACCCATTTATTCATTAATCCAAGTTCCATCTCTAATGGAACTTGAAATTTTAATAGAACTTTAATATTTAAATTTTTTCTGGTCCTTCGACAATGTGCCAGTTAGTTGATATGGCCCCTTTGGCTGAAAAGATTGGAGACCCCTGAAATGGAGAAAAAGATGAGAAAAACAGTTAAAGGAAGAAATTTTCAAAAGGTTATTCATTCCTCCCCTATCAGTAGTGCTTTGACTGAATTTCTAGCTCCTGCATGGAAATGTTTCATAGCAGTAACCAAACAAAAAATAGATGGTTATTTGTGTAATAAAAACATCTATTTTCTTGTAAACAGAACTACTGTACTACAAAAAGGGCAGTAAATTTTTTTTTCATACATTCCACTTCCAGGTCCAGATTGATGTTTTTTACAGGCCATAGTAGGGATTTTACAAATTAAGGACCCTGATGTAGACCTGACTTGCTAGGGCCCAGGATGTAGGCATGAATGTATCATGCCCACATTCATTATTAATTGTTTACATATCTGAGCTTTTGGTGCTATAATATTCTTCCCTAAATTCATTTTCAGCTTTCATTTGAATCTCGGATACCATGGATATCAGGGGATACAGTTATGCCCTGGTATTTGTGGGGGATTCCATTCCAGAACACCCTATGAAACCTCAGATAACAGGGAATGCCCCCCACCCTTCAGAGTCAATGCAAGCTCTGCTACTACGAAAAGATAACTTTTTTTTTTAACGAAAAGAGAACACAGGTGTTCAAGGCATTAAAATGTCATTTACAGTTTTACAAAAAAAAACCAGAAGTCACACTTTTTATATAATCAGGCTTAGGTTGAGACAGGCAGATGGACATGCGTGACCTTTGCTGGGATCAGAGGACCCTGAAGAGGCAAGGGGACCACAGCTCTCCTTACTCCTGGAGGGGGTGTATGCACAGGTGGGCTGATGCCGGTTCTGACCAGTTCCGTAGAGGTGGTTGTTAATTAGGGGCTGACGTAGCGAACGGTTGTTAATTGGGGGCCCTTATCTTTGAATTGCATGCAAGTGTGTTTGAATCTCTCTTAAAGGGCCTCTGGAAGCTCTCCTCCCCCCTCCCCTTCTGAGCCTCCCTCCCCTTCTCTCCCCCCCTCCTTCCCTCCCTAAGGTTATTTTTAATTTTAAAATACAAACAGTCTGTTCCTTTTACCATTGCAGCACATTCAGACTCTGACTGTTGAACTGGGGGGTGTTTGGATCACTGTTAGGTCCATGCTTTAAAGTCAGGGTTAGTAAATTCTTAATGCCCCAAACCTTTGAATGAGGCTATTCAGGAATCCTGACTTTGCTAAATACCTTATTTTGATTAAAAACTTTATTTCTAGCAAGTTTTCAGAAGTTATTTCCTGGTGCAGTTTGCAAAGCATGCTGGGTACTCACATGCAAATGAGCAGCCTCTCTGGAGATGCTTTTTTTTGAATCAGGCATGATGGGCAGCTTTACTAAGAGGTCCTTGGGAGGGAATAGAGAGGCCGGCATACAAACCTCTAGGAGGCTGAGTAATTAGCAGCAAGCCTTCCTGCCTGCCTGCCTCCTTCCCTGGGTGTCTTTGCAGCCCAGTACTAGGCATGGAGAACTACTTAGTACTACCCAGTACTACTCAGGAGTAAGCCACACTGTATAGTAGAGGACTGCAGCCTGTGGCCACAATCCTAGCCACACTTTCCTGGGAGCAATTCCCATTGACTATCATGGGATTTCCTTCTGAGTAGCATAGGATTTGAGGCTACTTTCCCATCCAGACTTTCCTGAGAGGAAGCCCACTGACTATAATGGGACTTACTTCTGAGGAGATTGGCAGAGGATTGGATCTCTCCCTCCAGCCCAGTCTACTTTCCTGAGAGTAAGTACTGTCTATAATGGGATTTTCTACTGAGTAGACATGATTAGGACTGGGCTCTGAGGCTGCAATCATATCCACACTTACATGGGAGTAAGCCCCACTGACTAGAATGAGAGTTACTTCTAAGTAAGCCTGCATAGGATTGGACTGTAAGGCTAAAATCCTGACCACACATTTTGGGAGTAAGCCCCATTGACTTGAATGGTACTTACTTCTGAGTAGACACTGTTAGGATTGGGCTCAGGCTGCAATCCTATCCACACTGTTGACCTTTTCCTCCCCCCAAGAGATCTCCCCACCTCATCCTGCCCCTCTGAGAAATCTCTCCACCTGAGATTGAGGGCAAGAAATATGGGGGGGTACCTGAAGAAATAGCCCCAGTTCCCATCCTGCCCCCCCAGGAGCCCAGTCCACTGCCTACTCTGAAGTAAATCCTATCCTAGTCCCATCCTAGTCAATGGAGCTTACTCCCAGGTAGGTGTGGATAGGATGGCAGCATCAGAGCCCAATTTTTTGCATGCCTCCTCAGAAGCAAGTACTGAGTGACCATATGTCCTCCTTTCCCAGGACAGGTCCTCTTTTTACTCCTCCTTTTCCTTATGAGCAGGCAACATGGAGTCTTCTTATTATCCATACTTTTTTCCAGGACCACAATAAATCTTCATTGTCCTCCTTTTCCTTATAAGCAGGCAGCATGCAGTTCCCATCCTGCACCCCTAGGAGCCCAGTCCACTGCCTACTCTGAAGTAAATCCTATTAAAGTCAGTAGGTTTTACTCCCCTGTGAGCATAGGAGTGTAGCCTCAAAGCCCAATCACTGTCTACTCAGAAGTAAGTTCCATTATAATAGTGAAGCTTACTCCCTGGAAAGAAGCTGGTTTCTAAGAGCTTGTAATCCTATGCCTGACTACTCAAAAGTTAATCCCATTTCAATCTATGAAGCTTACTCCCAGGAAAGTGTGCAGAGGCATTAGAGCCCAATCCTATTCTTGGCTACTCAGAAGTAAGTCCCATTAGAGTCTGTGGAGCTTACTCTCAGGAAAGTGAATAGGATTGGAGCCAGAGGCTGGTTACTAAGAGCTCAGTCCTTTGCTTGACTACTCAGAAGTCCTATTATATTCAATGAAGCTTACTTACAGGAAAGTGTGGACAGGATTGTAGCCTTAAGTAGTGGCTTAGAGGCAAACCTCAGCCTGTAGAGGGGACACCACAGACTCTGGTCCTAAAATGTAGATCAGTGTTTCTCAACCAGTGGTATGATTATCACCTGTGAAAGTTGTGGTAGTGTCTGCTGTATTAGGCACCTGGATGCAAGTGTTATATTGCAGCAAGAGGCTGGGATTCTAAGAGCCCAAATCTTATGTATGACCATTCAGAAGTACTGGTAAGTCCCATCACAGTTAATGGAGCTTACTTACAGGAAAGTCTGGACAGGATTGTAGCCTTAAGTAGGGGCTTAGAGGCAAACCTCAGCCTGCAGAGGGGACACCACAGACTCTGGTCCTAAACTGTAGATCAGTGTTTCTCAACCAGTGGTATGAGTACCACCAGTGGAACTTGTGGTGTGTCTGCTGTATTAGGCACCTGGATGCAAGTGTCATATGTGCTCCCTGAGGCAGCTGGTGGGCTGCTGTGTGATTCAGGAGCTGGACTAGATGGGTCTTTGGTGTGATCCAGTGGAGGCTTTTCTTATGCTTTTATGTTCTTAATTGTGGCACACATTCCCCCTGAGAGCATAACAAAGTGTAATGCATAGGAATAAACTACACAGAACCCAGGGGCTTAGTACTGATTGATGCCGTCACAAGTACTGATTGATGCCGTCACAAGTTTACAATTTTTTTGGTAAACTAAGGGTTAAGGTGGCATGCCCTCCCCCGCCCTTCCCCCGCCTCCTGACCCAGCCTGGCCCCACCCACTTCCAGAGAACCAGTTGTTAGGGCAGGCTGGGCCCACCACTGGCTGTATGCATGCACAAGGTCCTTGTGGACCCAGACTGAGAATAAGTGAATCCACGGATATATGATGATCTGTGGATACGGGACCCTCTTATATATAAATTTTTACTGCATATACATCTTTATCTAGAAGATAACCTCTAAATATGACATAACTGTCTTTCTCAGGAACACCTGAAGACAAAATAAAGCTTGTACTGTATTTGCATTTCAGAAAGCTACACATGGAGCTGAAATTACAGCATCATCTCTATACTAAAGATAAATGGCTTGCTATATATGCATGTTGTTGTTGTCTCCCTGAAGTAAATGAAAACTTAAACTGAATGTTTAGTTATTGTGAGATAGAAAAAATAACACACACTTCCAAGTTCTAATTTTACAATTGTTAGTAAAACATCAGAAGAACCTTGCTGCATCAGGGCCAGGTCCCATCTAATCCAGTTTCCTATAACTCACAGCAGCCCATCAGATTCCTCAGGGAGCACTGAAAAGCACAAGATCCTTGCATCTCATTGCTACCTATACTATTCCCCTGCATTCTATTCACCTCACCCCCAACACAGTGACCATTTTTTAATACATGCAACCTATTGAACATACCTATAGGAAAATTGGGGTCTGCGTGAAAAGTCTGCATCCCAATGGGATTGAGCATGTGAAGAGTCCATTCTTAAAAACCAAGGTGAGCGTGTGGAAACGTCCCGCTCAAATACCATGGGGATTAAGAGGTTAACAGACTCCATGCTTCTTAGTTAGCAAGATTGGAATGTACCTTCACAGACACGCAAGATCTTGTACTGAGGCTGGTACTGTACTGGCTGATAAAAGGAGTGTTCATCAGAAACAAATACAGAACGTACCACTTCATACACTATGCGTTCCTGCTTTAAGATCAAATGCTAGCTTTCTCTTTAATTGATTAACCTGTCATGTATACAATGTTATTTACTTTCCCTCTTAAGTTGCACCTCATTTATCTTATGACGATTGTATCCCAATAAAAGTTGGACAGTTTTCTCCCCTCAGAGAGCCTCCCCTCAGATGGCAAATGCTTGTGTCTGAGTTTCTTGCTGCAGCCAGGCTCCACTCGCTTGGAACACCCCCAGCTCTTGCTCCCAGCAAATGCCCCCGGCATCTTGCTACAATACCATCAATCCCTCATCAGTGTAAGGTAAGAGGAAAAAAAACTTCCACCCATGATGAATTTGGATGAGAGAAAAATATTTCTTCCTGGACCTCATATGAGCGACCATCTAATTTCAGATTGTAATCTCAGATTGTTCATGGTTTGTAACTTGCAATGGAATTTTCCTTCATAAATCTGTTCAGTAGGCACCTAGGTCAAATGTCATCACTGCATCCTGCAGCAGGGAGTTTCACAGACTAATTACATGCTTGATAAATAAATATTTTTCTTTTGTCTGTCCTAATTCTCCCGAAACATGATTTCCCGAAACACAAAGACATCCCAAGTTCTAGTAGTGTGTGAGAGGAAAAAGAACATCCCTCTATCAACTCTATCCGTCCTCTGCATCAATGTATACACATCAATCATGTCCCACCTTAAGTGCCTCTTTTCAAGACTGAAGAGTTTCAAACACTGAAGCCTTTCTTCATAAGGAAGATGACTCAGGCTGCAATCCTAAACTGGCCCTACAATCCAGAGTAACTATGGGAGCACGTGAGACATTATGTGTACCCGTAGTTACTGCACCATCTAATGAAAACCTATGGGAAATTCATACTGCAATCCACAGCAAATTGTTCTTACACCAGAGCAAGGACTCCCCATAGTTACTCTGGATTGTGCCCATATTTTCCTGGGAGTAAGATCCATTGAACATCCTCAGCATCAACAGGGATTACTTTTGAGTAAGCATGGTTAGGATTGCACTGTCAATCAAGTAATAATTTTGATCGCTCTCTTCTGCATCTTTTTCTAATTCCACTATACCATTTTTTTAAAGATGGGGGACCAGGACTGAAGACAGAACCTCTGGTGTACCATCAATTTGTACAATGGCATTACAATATGTTTAATTCTCAATCCCCTTTTAAATTATTCCTTGCATGGAATTGGCCTTATTCACTGTCACTGCACATTGGATCAACAAGCTGTCCACCAACACCCCAAAATCTCTCATTTAAGCTGTCACAGAGCTCAAACCCCATTAACCTTAGATGAACAGTTTTGATTTTTCTGTCCTAATGTGCATTACTTTACACCTTGCCTACACTGAAACACATCTGCCATTTTGCTGCCCATTCACCTTTAGTTCTTTATAATCCCTTTTGGTCTTTATGACTTGAAAAAAATTTTTTGGGGGGTTATTCACAAATTTGATCACCTCAGTGCTTATCCCTGTCTCCAGATCATTTCTGAAAAAAACTGAAAAGCAGTCCCAGGATAGACCACTGGTACACACCACTCACCTCTCTCTAGGACACAAAGCTAATATCCAGGACATGTCCTGGAAAAAGGGGACATTTGATCACCTTGTCAATGTGAGGATCATTATTTCCTATCTGTGAGGTTTTGTCAGCAGCCTTTGATGAAGGACTGTATTAAACAGTGGCCCCTAAAAATGCACCCAGCAGTGGATACAGATGGTGTTTCTGCCATGTTTCAACTTATTGTAATATAGTGGTGCCTCATGTAACAAATTTAATTCGTTCCGAATTACATGTTCTTTACATGTAACATTCTTTACGTGAAGTGGATTTTCCCATAGGAAATAATGGAAACTCAAACGATTGGTTCCACAACCCAAAAAATATTCATATAAAAATATTAACTGGATATAAAAATGATGACAGAACACTGGGATTGAATTCAAAACATGCATTCAATGTGCATGATCTTATGAAGTCTACTTAGGCTGCAGTCCTAAAGACACTTTCCTGGGAGTAAGACCCATTTAACACAATGGGGCTTACTTCTGGGTAGACATGGTTAGGAGGCTGCAATCCAAGATACCTTCAAAGTGTCTCCCCACTTTCTCCTTCTCTCCATCCTGAGCCTCTCTCTCCCCTGCTCCCTTCTGGCTAGCCCTGAGCTGCTTCCCTCCATTGCTCTTCTCTCCCTCCGGCCACAGGAGGAACAGCATGGAAGTGTTGCTCTCACTATGTGCAGGTGCACTAGGCAGTCCTGACGCTTTTTAAACAGGCTGCCAGCCAGGTGTCTGCCCCAACTGCCAACGAATGTGTTCTTTACATGAAGCACTTTCTTTATGTGAAGCAGAATCCTAGAGAAATTTTTGTTTGTTATGTGAAACATACTTTACGTGAGGCGTTTTTTACATGAGGCGCCACTGTACATTTACTGAAACCTTACAAAAATATGAAAGGGCGGCTTGATGCATATTTGGAACTTGAGAATTCTTCCTCCAAATATGTGTTAGTATTTTATGATAATAAAAGTCTCTTGTGACATACCAGAAGCCCACACAAGCCCTAACCCACTTCAAAGCGGATGCTACTAAATACAGAATCAGAACCTCCTCCCACTCCTTGCAATTCTTCCCATTTCTTTTGCATAATCGCTTTAAAGCTGTTGTTTTGTTTAGTAATAGATAAGAATCTCTCAGTGCACTTAGACTTGGTAATTACACTTTTCTGGCAAGCATTCAGAAATACCATCGATATTTGCGAGCTCTCTTGGGGCATTAATATTGACTCATTTGGGTAGCACTGGCCTGCAAGCACCTTGGTCTGCTGCCCAAAGACAGGGTGACTATATGCTATAACTCAAAAAGAGGACAAAAGCCCTCTCAGAATGTAGGACACCAAAGGAAAGTGTAACAACTCACAAAATAAAAGCTAGAAACACTCCTATATCTTAGGCTTCTATGTGGGTAATTATTATTAACTAGCAAAAAGCGTTCCTGGAATAAAATTCCCCTGTACGCCATCCCCCCACAGAGCATCAATCCCTCACGCACATCAATCCCCCATGCGCAAAATCCCCCCATGCACATCAGTCCCCCATGCGCATCAGTCCCCCATGCGCAACAGTCACTCATGTGCATCATTCCCCCGATATGCAACATCTCCCTTGAGCATCAACCCCCATGCACATCATTCCCCATGCTCATCAGTCCCCCATGCGCATCAGTCCCCCATGATCATTCCCCATGGTCATCCCCTCATGCGCATCATCTACCCATGTGCATCAACCCCCAGTGTGCACCAACCCCCCCCATGGGCATCATTCCCCATGGGCATCCCCTATGCACATCAGCCCCCCATGCCCAACATCTCCCCATGGGCATCAACCCCCCCATGGGCACCAACCCCCCTATGGGCATCAACCCCCCCATGGGCATTATGCCCCATGTTCATTCCCCCATGTGCATCAGCCCCCCATGCCCAACATCCCCCCATGGGCATCAACCCCCCATGGGCATCATTCCCCATGTTCATTCCCCCATGCACATCAACCCCCCCATGGACATCAACCCCCATGCGCATCAACCCCCCAATGGGCGTCAACCCCCATGTGCATCAACCCCCCATGCATATCAACCCCCCCATGCATATTAATCCCCCATGCGCAACATCCCCCACACGCATCAACCCCCATGCGCATCATTCCCCATGTTCATCCCCCATACACATCAGCCCCACCCATGCGCATCAAACCCCCATGTGCAACATTCCCAAAGAGATTGTTGTTTTCAAGACTATTATGGTGAAAAATGAATTGTAATTTCAGAGACCCCACCCCAAAATACACACGAGAACAATTTGTACTAGTCAGTTGGATTTGGGACAATAACATAAAGTGTTGCCATGAAAAGTAATTTTCAATTAACTCAATGAGGTAATTCAACTGAATACAAAACTGATCAGACAATGTACTACTTTGATCATATTATTAGCAGTCAATGAGAGTTTGAATGTAAGGCTGACATCAGATAAAGGGGCATAGGGCAATCCAAACTGAATCCCATAATGTTCTCCAGTGTCTTCTCCAGTAAGAGAGAAATGTTTTGATTTGCCATTGGCAACGTAAATTTTCCCCAAACCCTTGTGCAAGCTTACCTTGGTGGCAATAGCTTGCAATTCTCTGTGGTGTTTGCCATCTTTATTTAACCGATAATGCAGTACCATGATCATTGCATTACTGTGATGCAACATTGTGGATAGGGGAATTGCATTACTAGTAAAAAGGAATTTACAGATTCCAAAGAACTCTTCAAATAGCTGTAGCCTCCAATACTACTTTGTGTATTTCTCATGGGTATTTTAAAGGGTCCCCATGCAGCTGAAGTCAGTCCTGACAGAAAACAAAGAGTTAACATTACTAACTTCTGTGCCTTGAGGTTCAGCGCCAAAAGGTGGTGTATTAACTAAAAAACAAACACTGTTTATTGTGCACAGACTCACTATTCTCCAGGTCACATTTCCTTAGTTAACAATCTCATTACACAACATAAATGACCTGGAGTCAGGGATGATCAGTGGGGTGCCCAGATTTGTGGATGATAATAAACTTTTCTGGGTGGTGAAGACTAGAAGCAATTGATTGTCAAGAGCTCCAGAAAGGTCTCTCCAAAGTGGAAGAATGGGCAACAAAATGGCAGATGTGTTGCAATGTAAGTAAAGGTGAGGGCATGTACATTGGGGCAAGATGTAAGGCAATGTACATTGAGGAAAAAAGTTAAATTTAATATGTAGGGTAATGGGTTATGAACTGCCTGTGACAAATCAGGAGAGAGATTTTGAGTGCTGGTGGAAAGCTCAATGAAAGTGCTGTCCCAGTGTGCAGCGGCTATGAAGAAGTCCAATTCTATGCTTTGGATCATTACGAAGGGATTGAGAACTAAAAAGCTAATATTATAAAGGCATCATACAAATTGATGGTAAAGCCACAATATGGAGTACCGGTATTTTATTGAACTTAGGTCACCACATCTCAAAAAGGACATAGTGAAACTTGAAAATGTGCAGAAAATAGCAACCAACACGATTACTCAGCTTAGGGCACAGTCCAGAGTAACTATGGGAGCACTTAAGAGACATTAAGTGCACCCGTGGTTACTGTACCACCTAGTGAAAACCTATGGGAAATTCATATTGCAATCCAGAGTAACTTGTTCTTACTCCGGAGCAAGGACTCCCTGTAGTTACTCAAGATTTCACCCTTAGGCACCTACTTTAAAAGGATAGGCTGAAGTCCCTAAAGAGGAACATGACATGAAATTCACAACTGGCCATAACCCCACTTTGGATACATGGCAGGCCAGCTGGCCTCCACTGTGGCTTGGGATTGGGCTGTTAGCCCGTTTTTTCTTCCAAGAAATTCCAAGAAAACACTGGAACCCTTAGATTATTTTTATCCTGCATTTCCATTAACAAATGTCTGAAGTGGCTAACAAAGTTAAGATTAGTATTAAAAAGTTAACATTAGGAGACCAATCACACAAGAAACAATCACGATACAAATGGATAACAGTAAAAACGGGAGACCATGACAGATAGCAGATATATCAGAGTTGTTGAAACAAAACCATTTTCATAGAAGGCAGGCTACCTGAGGAGACAGGAACCATCCGATCTTAAAAAGTGATAAATCAGCTATTGCCTTCCCTTGTGTTTTGAAGATCAGCTTATCATTGCATGGAGATAGGCATTTGCACCTATTTTCTGCATACATGAATGGGATTAATAAACTGCATTTAAAGGAGGAGGAAACAATATTGTAAATCAAATCACAGACACTTAAAACAACGGCTTGTCCAGAAAAGTCATAGCTCAATTCAGTTGGTGTTCCTTCCTAACCCTACAATCCAGAGTAACTACAGGAGCACATAAGAGATATTATGTGGACCCATAGTTACGGTACCACCTAGTGAAAACCTATGGGAAATTCATATTGCAATCCAGAGTAAATTGTTCTTATACCGGAGCATGGTTTCCCCATAGTTACTCTGGATTGCACCCAAGAAGGGTTAAGGTCATGAGACACTGGGACTCATAGGAGCAGGGACATGTGGTGGATGGATGGGGAAGGTGGGGGAGAGTTCTTCTAAAAGCAGCATCTGGTGGGGCGCTGTGAGGTTTCAAGCAGGGTGACCAGATGATCAGAAAAACCCGGATTTGTCCGGATTTTTAGCCTCCTGTCTGGGTGTCCTCCATTTTGGCTTCACTTTGAAACTTTGCAATAGTGCACAGTACCCCATCATGCCATATGTTGTTGGATTCGTATTGAAGAGCAAAATCCAATGCAAGAATCAGTTGTGAGACATCTCCTTCCTATCAAAAGTTATGTTCACAAACCAAAAAACAAAAAACAAAAAAATACACTTTTTGGCAATTTTTTAAAGTGTGTAGGAATTTTGGCCCTGGGGTTCAGGAATAATCTGGTCACCCTGGTTTCAAGGGCTGGACTAAACAGCTCTTGAGCCTGATCCAGTGGGACTTTCCCTATGTGAATAGTCTGTGGAACTCCTTGCCACAGGATTTAGTGCTGGCATTGGGATTCTGAAGCATCTGGTGGGGCACTGTGAGGGTTCAAGGGCTGGAGTAGATGGGCATGGGGTATTATCCTGCTCTCGAGGGGCAATGAGCCTCCACCCCAAGAAAAATATAGGACCTGAAAATTCCAGCTCCAAAGAAGAGCTCCAGGAGGTGTCCTGGAGGAAGGGGCCATCTGTTGAGGGTGCTTCTGAGCAGAGCTCCAGTGTGAGGCGGAGGCGGCCCTTTCGGCGCCTGCTCGGTGTGTCTCCTGCGAGGGAGGCTGGGCGTCGAGGGGAGGAGGAGGAAGGGCGTCTGTGGCGGGGCCGCCCTTCTCCTGAGCCCCGCCTGTCTGTGCTGCCGCTTGGGCAGTGCGCGTGAGGGGAGAAGTGCCTCTTCGGGTGCGGTGTTGAGGGCGCTCAGGCGGGCGAGAGGCGATGCTGGGCGGCATCCTGTGAGGGCGAGGCTGAGCCCTCCCTCCGCTCCATCCAGCCCCATGTCCCGCAAGGCCAGCGCGGAGTACACCCTGCGGAGCCTGAGCCACCTCATGGGGGAGAAGCGGCGGCGGGGGCAACAGCAGCAACAGCAGCCGGGGGCGTCTGAGGGGGTCCTCGGGGAGCGCAGCCTCATCGCGGCCGCCGAGTCCTGCTCCAGCCTCAACAGCCAGGCGTCCGGCGGCGGCGGCGGAGGGTGCTCGGAGCTGGAACGGGCTGCCCGGCGGCAGTTCCAGCAGGACGAGACCCCCGTGTTCGTGTACGTGGCGTCCGCCTTCTCGGCCCTGGGCGGCTTCCTCTTCGGGTATGACACGGGCGTGGTGTCCGGAGCGCTGCTGCTGCTCAAGAGGGAGCTCCGCCTGGACACCTTCTGGCAGGAGCTGCTCGTCTCCAGCACGGTGGGCGCCGCCGCCCTCTCAGCCCTCCTCGGAGGGGCTCTCAACGGGTGCTGCGGCCGCAGAGCCTCCATCATCCTCGCCAGCCTCATCTTCACCGCCGGAGCCGCACTCATGGCCGCCGCCCAGGACAAGGAGACCCTCCTCGGGGGACGCATCGTGGTCGGGCTCGGGATAGGTACGGACGCCGCCCCCTCACGCCCTCTCCCCTTACGCCAGGGCTTTCCCGGGAGCAGGACCCATTGACCAGAATGGGACTGACTTCTGAGTAAACAGGCATAGGACTGGGCTGTGAGGGTTTCATCCTGTCCACACTTTTCCTGAGAGTAAGACCCATTGACCAGAATGGGACTGACTTCTGAGTAGACAGGCATAGGACTGGGCTGTGAGGGTTTCATCCTGTCCACACTTTTCCTGAGAGTAAGATCCATTGACCAGAATGGGACTGACTTCTGAGTAGACAGGCATAGGACTGGGCTGTGAGGGTTTCATCCTGTCCACACTTTTTCCTGAGAGTAAGACCCATTGACCAGAATGGGACTGACTTCTGAGTAGACAGGCATAGGACTGGGCTGTGAGGGTTTCATCCTGTCCACACTTTTCCTGAGAGTAAGACCCATTGACCAGAATGGGACTGACTTCTGAGTAAACAGGCATAGGACTGGGCTGTGAGGGTTTCATCCTGTCCACACTTTTCCTGAGAGTAAGACCCATTGACCAGAATGGGACTGACTTCTGAGTAGACAGGCATAGGACTGGGCTGTGAGGGTTTCATCCTGTCCACACTTTTTCCTGAGAGTAAGACCCATTGACCAGAATGGGACTGACTTCTGAGTAGACAGGCATAGGACTGGGCTGTGAGGGTTTCTTCCTGTCCACACTTTTTCCTGAGAGTAAGACCCATTGACTAGAATATGACTGACTTCTGAGTAGACAGGCATAGGACTGGGCTGTGAGGGTTTCATCCTGTCCACACTTTTCCTGAGAGTAAGACCCATTGACCAGAATGGGACTGACTTCTGAGTAGACAGGCATAGGACTGGGCTGTGAGGGTTTCATCCTGTCCACACTTTTTCCTGAGAGTAAGACCCATTGACCAGAATGGGACTGACTTCTGACTAGACAGGCATAGGACTGGGCTGTGAGGGTTTCTTCCTGTCCACACTTTTTCCTGAGAGTAAGACCCATTGACTAGAATATGACTGACTTCTGAGTAGACAGGCATAGGACTGGGCTGTGAGGGTTTCATCCTGTCCACGCATTTTCCTGAGAGTAAGACCCATTGACTAGAATGGGACTGACTT
The DNA here is from genome assembly GCA_030015325.1 of Cryptoblepharus egeriae. Classification (NCBI taxonomy): domain Eukaryota; kingdom Metazoa; phylum Chordata; class Lepidosauria; order Squamata; family Scincidae; genus Cryptoblepharus; species Cryptoblepharus egeriae. Next base: position 46,824,038 of record JAREYC010000008.1, on the reverse strand, counting down.
CTGACTAGACAGGCATAGGACTGGGCTGTGAGGGTTTCATGCTGTCCACACTTTCCCGAGAGTAAGACCCATTGATCAGAATGGGACTTACTTCTGAGTTGACCTGCGCAGGACTGGGCTGTGAGGATTTCACTGTGACTACACTAGTCTTGGGAGTAAGCCCCATTGACTATTATGGGACTTCTGAATTAGGATTGTGCTCATAGGCTACAAAACTATCCACACTTTTCTGTAAGACCCACTGAGTGTACTGGGACATGTTTCTGAGTACACCTACATAGGATTGGACTGTGTGGATTTCATCTTGTTCACGCTTTTCCTTGGAATAAGCCCCGTTGACTCTAATGGGCCTTACTTCTGAGTAGGGATGCATAGGACTGGGCTCTTAGTCTTTCCTGAGAATATGATCCATTGACTGTTATGGGACATGTTTCTGAGTAGAACTGCATACGTTTGGGCTCCCAGGCTTCCATCCTGTCCATGTTTTCCTGGGAGTAAGATCCATTGACTAGAATGAGACTTAGACCTGCATAGGATTGGGCTCTAGAACTGCAAATCTGTCCACACTTCTTGGCAGTAATCCCCTTGTCTGTTATGGGATTTCTGAATAGACATGCGTAGGATTGGGTTCTAAGACAGAATGGTGTAGTAGTTAGGGCAGTGATTTTCAACCAATGTGCCATGGCACACATTTGGTGTGCTGGAGATGGTCTACAAGTGTGGAATGGGACTTCGGTGAGGTTCATAACTTGTAGGACAATTGGGGTATTTGCCATGATCTGCCTTGACAATTTTAGTACCTTGTCAGTGTGCTGTGAAATGAAAAAGGTTGAAAATATCAAGGTTAGAGAGTCGGGCTGAGGCTGCAATCTTATCTGCACTTTCTTGGGAATTAGCCCTTTGGGTATAGTGGGGCATACTTCTGAGTAGACTTGCATAGAATTGGGCTCTGAGACTTGGAAGATCCAGTTTCAGATCTCTCCTTGGCCATGTAACTTCTTGGGTTACTTTGGGTCAGTCACTCACTCTCAGCCTACCTTCAGAGGGTTGTTGTGAGGACAGCAGGAGGGAAGGAACGAAGCAGGCTTTGTAAGCCACCTTCTCATTTGCATTATGGAAAAGATAAAGTATAAGTCCCTTAAATAATAATCAATTCAGAGTCCTCTGGTGGCTTAAGCGATTAAGACACTGTGCCTCTTAACCAGCAGGCCAGGGTTCCGGACCTGGGTCCACACAAGGTCCTGCTACAGGCTGGGGGTTGTGATCCACTGAGTCCCTTCCAACTCTTTGGTTCTATGATGCAATTCCATGAAAGTGTGGATAGGATACTTTGATACTTGTCTGCATCCCTCTGCTGCTTGTTCTCCTTGCCTACCTGGCTGCCTGACCCCTCTGCTTTGCTTCTAGTTCTCCTGTTGCCCTTTCATCCTTTTGCAGAGAGAACTGTGTTGTTTCTGCATTCAGTAAACTTTGCCTGATTTTTGCTTGTTGTGGTGAAGGAAAGACCTTTTCTTCTAAAAACACTCACAAACAGGTGAGATACGGGTTTAGCCAGTCTTTACAGTCTTCTGCCTTTCTTCTTCTCCCACCAGTCTTGAAGGTGGTCTCTCTCTTATGAAAGGTGGTTTCCTTTTTCATAAACCCCTGACCAGTTTTATTCTTTGCCAGTATTATGTTATCTGAAATCACAAATCCCCAGGAATTGTGACCTGAACTCTGAATGTACCTTTCTGCTAAAAACTGCAGTGCAGGACATTCTAGATCAGTGATTTTCAACAAGTGTGCCATGGCACACTGGTGTGCTGTGGCTAGTCCTCAGGTGTGCTGCAGGAATTTGGGGAGGAACATTTATTAATAGGAAAACTTGGGGATTTGAAGAGCATGGTGTGCCAAACACACAACTGATGGTGTGCCATGAGATGAAAAAAGTTGAAAATCACTGCTCTAGATCTACTCTCTTTGGAATTTAGAAATGCCATCTCTGTCATCCTGCTTTCCAGAGCCATTTCTTTAGTACTGGTTCCTTAATTCTGCTTTGTTCAACTTTATTCATGCTGCACTTGAAGGTGACATCAAGAGTCTCCTCTATCTCTTTGAAAGATGTGCTGGAAGATTGAGCCTGATGCAAAGGTCCTGATTTTATAATTCTAGTGGTACAACAAATTGCACCTTGGGGTGCATTTCAATACTTTCACTTGAACAGCTGGGGTATCCATAATATCCAGTGATTTCACAGTTAAGCATGTTGCTTTTTGAGTAAACTTAAATGACACTTTTACCTATGATTATCCTAGTATATAACTGAATGATCATTGCTCTTTCTGATGGTATCCTTGTTTTTCATTGCACCGAGTCTGAAATGTGAGCGTTCATTTGCTGGGATTCGTTCTCTCATACCTGTCTGATTCTGTGTAACATAAATTCATATGATTCCCAGAAGCTCTTTTATTACTTGACTTTGGAAGATAAGTCCATGATGTACAGTAGGGTTACTTTTCTAAAAGAAAGTGTTAATAAATTTAATGGTGTTAATTAGTTTCAAGCAAGAATTCGTTTTGCAGAACCAGTGTTTAATTTTTTTATTTCTTATGTATTCTGTCACAAACAATCTATTCTATATGGTTTTTTCTCTCTCTTCTCGTCCTTGTAGCAGGTTTGCAAAACCTTGAAGCACTGTAATAATAGTGGCTTGCAGTAACTAGTTTTGAACCCAGGTCTTCCTGTCCCAGGTGAACGTTCTCTCTACTGTGTCACATTAACTCTTGCTTTTATGCTTCCATATATAAAAAAATTGAGACATATTTTGGAGGAACAAGTAGTATTTTTTCTTTTTCTAAGTAAGAGCTAGGCATTCTTGCAAAATGGAAAAGATTCCCCCTTAAAGAGTACAGAGGTATTTTTCCACCTTGATCCTAGAGTTTTCCTGGCAACATTGATAGTGTCACTTTGAGAAGCCAGGATCTCTACTTGCTACTTTTGCATTCAGTTAAGTCTTGCAAAGAGGATTTTGTTCTAAATATTTGTTCTCTGTTAAACTAGAGAATAGTTCACTGCTACTTATTCTTTGCAGTTTCATGTTCTTCAGATTTTGTCTCCCTTTGTATGTCTGAAGCTTTGTGCCTCTGTTTCCAGTTCTTCTGTTAAGGTAACTTGCCTTTCATTCACGCTACCTTTCCAGCCTTGCACATTTCTTCCTGACTGTTCTTATGAGGGGAATTCATTACTGATTCAGGCTGCAATCCTAAAGACACTTTCCTGGGAGTAAGACATATTGAACACAAAGGGGCTAATTTTTGAGTAGACATGGTTAGGCTTGTACTCTCGGTTAACTTCTTCATTTGTGTAGTTCAATAAGGGCACAATCCAGAGTAACTACGGGAGCATGTAAGAGACATTATATGCACCCGTAATTACTGCACCACCTAGTGAAAATCTATGGGAAATTCATATTGCAATCCAGAGTAACTTGTTCTTACTCTGGAGCAAGGACTCCCTGTAGTTACTCTGGATTTCACCCTAAGTTATTCATGACTGTAGCACATTCTGCCTGCTTTTACTTATTTTCATTTCCTTCTGCTGATTTGTCTGGGGGTCAGGAAGCTTGGCTTCAGGTTACTTATGTTTCAGCACATACCAATATCAATAAAAATTTAACCTTGTGCTGAGATGCTACTTATTCTTCACTTCTTTAGCATGGGTTTCTGCATGATTTTGAACTGTTGACTGGTTTACAGTACAGTATTTCATTTTCTGCTTGCCTTGTGACCTTCTCAATCATGTATACAACATAAATTTAAAAGTGTACCATTGTTGGACCTAAAGCCTACCGGTCATATAAGCAAAATTTTGAACTATTGTTCTGCATTTCATAACAGTTTATATCTATGGATTTTCCCCATTGGTTGTTCTGCTTTCAGAAACTCTGAATGAGCATTCTAAGCAATACAATATTTTCTGTAAATTGCAACTGTCTTTCAGTGAGTGAGATGTAAAAATGCCAAATTAAATTTCCCCCCTCATCTGTTCACTGAACAGCTTCAGGAGTTTGTAATGTTAAATGTATCCCACTGCAAATCTGACCTAATTCTGTTGGCCTGTAAATTATTATATGTTGGAAATTCATGATGTAGTATTGTTATTTACACAGATTATGTATTTAATTTCTGATTGCTATATGTAGAGAGCTGGTTTGGGGACCAAATAAATAGTTTTTTTATTCAGTAATTTGTTCCTGTCATATTTGGTTCAATTAAGAGGAGCTTCTTTTAAACAGGTAGCAGATTTTTAACAGAAACATGACTTTGAACACAAGCACATTTTTAAAAAAAACTTCAGTTGGTGAGTGTCATATGTAGGAGGGAATGCCTGCAGCATACTAGCTGTGCCATAAAACAGTATGGACTGCTTTTTCAATATGCAAAATTTGGTTAACACTTATGGTTAGTCTACTAAGATTTGTTTAATTTGCTGATTTAACTTTTCACTGAGAGATACAAGTCAATAAAAATAATAAATCCAAATAATAAAGCAAGGTGTTACAAAGTTAATTACCAGTTTTAAAACAAATGCAACCAAATGGGGTGAAATACATGAAGATCCGATGTTTCAGTCTTTACTTGCACAATTGCCTTTCAACTTGCATGAATTGCATAGACCACATTATATATTGATCGGTTCTGTATTTCAAGTTTTCTGAAGAAAAAATTAAATTTTATGCTCTCTAATTCTGGATAACCTAACCTGATGGAACAATAGGCCTGAGTGAACTAAAAATTGTCTCAGATTGAGTTCTTTTTTGATTAGTGTAAGGCAGTTTATACCAGTCCTATCCAAATTCCAGTTCTGATGCAGCTGCAATGCAATCCTGAGGTAAAGGAACAAAAGGGTACAAACTGCAAGAAAGGAGAGTCTGGTTGGATATCCGGGAATAAATTCCTGACAGTGAGGGCAGTTTGGCAGTGGAAAAGATTGCCAAGGGAGGTGGTGGACTCTCCCTCACTGGGGATCTTCAAGCAGAGGCTCCATGAGCACCTTTCGGGGATGCTCTAGGAGGATTTCCTGCTACAGGCAGGGGGCTGGACTAGATGACCTACTAGGTCTTTCCCAACTCTGTGATTCTGTGATTCTAAGCCATTGAATCTTCACACCTTAATACTAACCCATGTGGGCAAGGTTTGGATGGGCCATCTCCCTCCTTTTCTTGTTACTATAGAACTGGTAGAAGTGGTATATAGTTGATGAGAGACTGGTCAGATTTCTGTGCATGTTTAAAATAGAAAATAGAATGTCATTCTAGAGGAAATTAAATTTATACTTCATTGATAAATGTTCTCTAAAATTTAATTTACTGTTTAATTACAGTGCATTTATTTTCATAATTCCATTATAAATTAATATAGAAAAAATCAGGTCTTCGAATTGCATGTGAGCTTACTAGAAAACATTATTTTCTAGAATAGCTGTAGTCCTTTCCTGCAACAGTTGCAATGGACCATATATCTAAGTAAAGGTGTTTAGATCACATTTTTAAATGGATTGCTGGTTGCTTTTTGTTGCTTAACATTTTAAAGCAGTAATTCTTCACTAGCATTTTTAACCATATTTGTGTGCACATGAACTACTCATTTAGATCTTGAAGCAAGTACAGTGGTACCTCACTTAACAAGTGCCTTGCTTAACAAGTGATCCACATAACAAGCAAAAATTTAGCTAGGATTCTGCCTCACTTAACAAGTGTTGCTTCACTTAACAAGCACACTCGTTGGCAGTTGGGGCAGACCTGCTGGCCAGCAGCCCTTTTAAAAAACGTCAGGGCTGCCTAGTGCGCCTGCCCACAGCAAAAGCAACACTTCCGCGCTGTTCCTCCTGTGGCAGGGTGTCTGCTAGGCAGAGGGAGAAAACAGCAGTGGAGAAGCGGGAAGCAGTTCAGGGCTAGCCTGAAGGGAGCAGGGGAGAGAGAGGCTCAGGATGAAGAGAAGGAGAAAGTGGGGAGACACTTTGAAGGTGTCTTTGATTGCAGCCTCCTAACCACGTCTACCCTGAAGTAAGTCCTATTGTGTTAAATGGGGCTTACTCCCAGGAAAGTGTCTTTAGGATTGCAGCCTAAGTAGACTTCATAGGATCATGCACATTGAATGCATGTTTTGAATTCAATTCCAGTGTTCTGTCATCATTTTTACATCCAGTTAATATTTTTATATGAATATTTTTTGGGTTGTGGAACCAATCGTTTGAGTTTCCATTATTTCCTATATCTGCTTCACATAAAGAGCATTTCACATAATAAGCATGCTTCCAGAACGAATTAAACTTGTTATGTGAGGCACCACTGTATTCAACTTTTTAGTTCCTTAGGTGATGTGTAACTTGTAATTTTTAAGGAATTGTATGAATTTAAGCTTGTAGAGAAAGATGCAACATCCAAAATAGTCATAATTTAAAGGCAAAGACTTTATGTGCTTTCCGCTTTGCTGACAGATAAGATATATCTTGACTTTTAAGTATCTCTGTATGGTCTTTGTAGATGGGGCATATAGGAGCCAGACATGTCTTATAAAATATTTCTGTCTCTTCAGTAGTTGGCCTTGTGAAGTTCAAACAGCAAACTGTTTGGTTGCTTCTGTGTCCTTTCCCTTGAGGGCATGTACTTGGAAATACATAGAAAAGAAATTCCTTGCATTGATGTGCCCAGTTACGCCTGTTTGTTCATGTATATTCATCATGGGGTTCATAACAAACTTTGAAGAGGAATAATAGCACAAAAATTTGGATTCTGATGAAAGGTGCTATCCTATATATTGCTAGGGAAACTGCATTGGCATCCATCAGTCTTGAATGACTATGGTATTGTGCACAACGATATGCTAAGCATGAAGGCCTGGGTAGATTAATATGGAAGATAGGCTGTTTCCCAAGCAGCCAATCCCTCATCTCCACGCCACTGAAATAGTCCAGTGGAATGGCAAAGCTGATACAGTTGCTTCCAGCTGCATTGCAGAGCTGGGCTAAGGATAGGAGCTCATCAACAAAATCACAAAGGCTGCAATTCTAACCATACTTTCCTGGGAATAACTTCTATTGAACTCAGTGGGACTTACTTCTGAGTAGACATGCTTAGGATTGCACTGAAAACCTGAGATTTAATATCTGGTTTGAGATATTGCTCCAGAAGGTCTTGCAGGAGATTGAACTGTTGCTTGCACAGAGTAACACTAATCTTGTAGTGAAATGAAGAAAACTTTTCTTGTGGGAAATGAAGAAAAAAGAACTGGAAAAATGGGAAAATCCACTTTTAAATAATTATTTTTATGACTTTGTAATTTATGTTGATACCAATGGATCTTCAATAACATTATTGATATCAACTTTTAAAAACATTTGTAACCAACAGGTATAGAGATTAAGCTCACAAGAATATTTCAGTAGTTGGTAGTAAATGATAATGGGACATCACATGTTAATGCAGAGGTTCTCAAACTTTTAAGCATCAGGGCCCATTTTCCAAAAATTTCACATTACCAGCTACTCAAGCCTTTTGGCTATAATGGTTATTGGGCAATAGTGCTTCCCCAAAGTAGCAGGTTGTTTAAACTTTCATGCACATAGCCTTATCTATGCTGTTCGTTTCACAACCCACCCAAAATTGTGTTGTGACCCACTAGTGAGCCACAGAACCACAGATTGAGAATCACAGTATTAATACATGGTACCTCCACTTAAACTTTTCCCAAACATACCTTGGTCATGATACTTAAGAAGCCTCTTCTTCCTGGCATAACTAGGTACTACCATCTTGTGAAATCTCACAAGATCCAATATGATGGTGCCCAATATGATGGTGCAGTATTTAAAGAGATCCAAAATGACAGTGCTCAAGGGAACAGGTATTTGGGGCCAGTGGGGACACCATACAGCATGCCATGATGCTCAGTCTAAGGCATTGTGATATAGACTTTCAGAACTAGAATACCATCTAAAAATAGCCCAATTTGTATACATTATAAATGCGGGTCTAATGGACCCGGTTGGTATTCTAAGGGTTATCAGTACTGCATGATGGCACAAACTGATACTGGTTTGTTGACTATGAGCACAATCCTAACCATATCTACTCAAAAGTTAGCCCCATTGTGTTCAATGGGTCTTACTCCCAGGAAAGTGTCTTTAGGATTGCAGCCCATATCTACAGTATTTATGCTATATATACAGTACTTTATAAAAGTTCACAAAGCTGTTTAAAAAGAAATAGAAAACAATTAATGGCTAATGGTTCTATATAGGGAAAGCAGTAAGCATCTATATGGCTATTAATTGCATAGTGTCATTAATAGCTATTTGAAGCCAAACTGTAAATGGTGGAAAACCATGGTTCTATCTGTATATTTTCTGCAAAGAGGCAAATTTTATATTTAGGGTTCATGTACAGTCTGTTTTGGCGCTGCATTTGGCTTAGTGGTTAAGGCACTGTGCCTGCCCATGTGAAGATTGGCAGGTTAGCGGTTCAAAACCCCAGTACTGCAGGACAGGGTGAGCGGCTGTCCTTAGCCCAGTTCTTGCCAACCTAGCAGTTTGAAGCATGCAAATGCAAGAAGATAAATAGATGCCACATCGGTGGGAAGGTTAATAGCATTCTGTGCAATCCTGCTAGTCGTGTGACCATGGAGATGTTTTGGGGCAGCACTGTCTCTTGGCTTTGAATTGGGAATGAGCGCTGCACCCAACAGCTGTGGCCTGTGGCTGTATAGGCAGCAGGGAAACTTACAGCCAAGAATGCTGGCAGGTCAACCTGCCAGGGACCTTTACCTTTTTTACCTGATCTGTCAACTGGCTAAATCTCAATTTAGGCCGTCATAAATCTCATCATGAGTCCAGTGTTGATCTGGGGGTGTCACAAAAATGCTGTAAGACACTTCTGCCCACTCCAGGGTTTGGCCAGTGCACAAGCATATGCTGACCTCCACACACCCCCTTGGGAAGATGTGCCAGGTGAGTTATGCTGGCCTAAACGGAGGTTAGGATTGCACCCTAAGTTCTCTTTCAGTAAGGCTCAAGATGAAAATTCCAGATGCCCTGCCCTGCCACAGTATGGATGCTTACTGGAAAATGGAGGAGGAGAGTGGAGGAGAATTTGCCTCCTGCTTTCCATATAAGAAAGTGAATTTGCTTTGTCTGTAGAAATACTTTGTTCTACTGTTGTTTCAGCAACTATATTGTAAAAGAGTATCTTTACTGAGGTGCTAGTTTTCTAGTGAGTTTGAGATGAGTACCATTTTATTTCATACCTACGCTCTCCCAGCATCATTTCCATTCAGTTACAGTGACTCAGTTTCAAGCGTATAGTTCATGAGCACAGTATTGAAAGAAAATTATTGATGAAAAGAGTCTTTTGGTCTGCGTTATAGAGCCTTTTGGGTGCAGTAGCGTAGGCAGAGCAGAGAAGTGAAATAAAAGCTGGAGGCACTGATGGGAAGTTTAATATTGGATAAATCTCTTGCATCTTCAGTGTTAGAATTCATCTAATGTGACTCAAAGTATGCACATATGTAGCTACTACTGTACTGTGAATCTTCTCCTTTGGGTTTTGCTGTGGAAACTACATTTTAGGAAGTCTTACCTTGCCTACCCATAAATAAATTCAGTTGAATAGAATTACACTTACTCCCAGGTGAGTGCATTTTAAGCTGCAATCCTGTACACACACAATATCTAGGAGTAAGTTTCATTGATTGCAACAGGATTTAGGATTGCATTATTAGTATAGCACATTACATGAAAAATATGTGTTATATTTAAAATAGTAACATACTAACGAACTAAAAAGTGATTGCTGTTCATAGAGCAGGTGGATTTTAAAAGTTGTTTTACATTTCCAATTAACAATTAATTTGAACAATTGATAAAATCAAAATTGCTACTTTATTTCCAGTCCATGGTACACCAGTGTATTGTCAGTTGAGTAGGCACCTTTGCATAGGCCCTTTAAAAAAACACCTTAGTACAGCCAATAGTTTGCATCCAGTTGTATGGTATTTCTCAGAATCAAGCACCACAAGGATTTCACATTGCTATCATACCCCATTTTGTTTGTTAACAGCGTCTTTAGGGTTTGCATCACCCTGTGATGAACACCAGTATGTTTCCCTCTTGATGGACCACCTCCCTTGCAATGGGAGTGGCAACACCCTAGATTGTGGGTGTGGTGATGCACTATTACCCCACTCCATCTGGTTTTTTGATATAACGTTTGATAGGACAGAGATTTCAACGTGGTTTCATTGCATTCTACATGAAATAATACTTTCCTATCATTCAAGTGGCTGTGGCTGCCAAGCAATATTTGTGGGGGCCTCAGCTTGACATAGGCCTACCTATCTACCTACAGTATTTATATACCACTTTTCAACTAAGAAGTTCACAAAGCGGTCTACAAAGAAAATGGAAATATAATACTATCTAATTAAAAGCTAATGGGTCCCTGTCCCAAAAGGGCTCACAATCTGAAATGAAAACAACACCAGCAGAAGCCACTTGAACAGGCATTGCTGGGGTGTGTAGGGCCAGTTACTCTCCCCCTGCTAAATAAAAGAGGAACACCCACTTGAAAGAGTGCTTCTTGCTCAGATAGCAGGGGTGCCTCCTCCATGCCTCTCTTGTTCTTGCCCTTATTCTGGTGGGAATGTCAGAAGTAGTTGATCATGCTTGCTGCCAATAGCCACTGCAGTCCCACAGTTGCCTAGCAGGCTTCTTCCAACCTCTCACTGCTACTGATTTATAGCACTTCCTGCTAGGTCCACCTAGGTCCCCAAAGTGTTGGATTATAGGAAATCTACAGTACTTGGATATTTAAAGGATCACTTCCTCTCCACACAAGGCTGATTTCATATTGAGTTAATCAAGAAAGGATTTTCCTGCTTGTCCTTTTGTCATGCAAGATGGTGATATTTGATTAGACATTTTCATTAAAGCTATACTATCCAGATTGTGGAATTATTTATTCCAGTGGGTTCACCATATTCAAGTGAATGGTGATGATTGCCTGTATGAGAGTTCCTTTTAGTGGCATTGTATGAGATTTCTGCATTATTTCCTGATTTTCTTTTGTATTTCTTGATTTTTCTGCAGTAAGTGATTTTGTGCTGCACTGAAATGATTTTTTTAGTGGTGTAATATGATTTTACAAGTTTGTAAGCTTCTCTGAGGGTTCATCATAATAAAAGGTGTAGAGTAAAAATGACAATTTCTTTATTTGAATAGCATATTCAAATACCATATACTATGTAGAGGTGTGCACTGCTTAATGACAGGGATCAAGATTCCCCTGTTGTCAAGCCTTAATGTGAAGCCTCTGAAGATGAGGAGAAGCTGCACTCCCCTTACCTATGAAGGCTTTTCGAAGTGCTGTAGAGGCTCGGACTGCCCAAATCACATGATGGACGTGATTTCCGGTTTCCAAATAGAAACTGAAAATTGTGTTTCCCATGTGATTTGGACACTCTGAGACTCACAGAGGCAGCATGTGCATATGTGCCACCTTTGCCAGGCCCAGAATAGACTCTAGGCGAGGTGAGAAGCAGCAGCGATCCATATGTGATTTTGTTGCGGGTTGGAATTGGCGCAAAGTGGCACACGACTGTTATTCTCTGGAGGAGGGAAAAGGGGCATTCAACAATGACTGGGTTTGCCCCGCCCACTGACAAGACAGGGCCAGATGTTGCTTTTGTCTCCTTCCTGGTGTGGGGCAGCCCCTCCCAGTTCGGCTCTGGCTCCCTCTGAGTAGGGCCACGTCTTGCTACGAGTAGGGCCATGTTCTCAGAATCTCTTTTTTTTATTCCTTTCCTTGCTTGTGCTGATTCTTCTTCTGCCTCTCTCCTTGTCTCTGCTCTCTTGTTTCCCCTGCTTTGTTGAGTCTGGGGACTCAGACCTTTAAACATAGGGATTGGGAACCATGGAACTGCACAACAGGTTCACATCTGTGGAAACATCGGTGAATGTCAGTCATTTATTAACAAGAGTGTCTCTCCATAAATCCTAATACCATTGTTTGGGGGGTGGTGGTGGTGTGCATCAATAGGAAAAGACTGTTATACAATATGGTGTTATAACTGGGTCTATATGTTATATAATGTAGTTCTTTATATATGAAGTACTAGAGAAATATACTCATGTTGCAGGGATAAAATACTCCTGTATGCCATCTCCCATTGCGCAACATCCTCCACACTCACACATCATCTCAGGATTTGCACCACCCCCATGTACCCAGTGTACCCTCCCTCCCAGTTCATCAGGCACCGGGAACCAAATTGGCTGGTTGGTGATCAATCAGTCTTCAATGTTAAGTATTGAACAAAAACATGTTGCAGCCCTTAAGGGTTACATTTCTCAACATCAGTTCTTTGTGGATGTTCATGTCACATAAAGAACACCCTCCCCAAATTTCATGCTTTTAGTGCCAAGGGTTGGTTCAGGGCCTTGATCAGTCAGGGATTCTTCAATGTAAAGTATAGGGAGGAATACATGTTGTGCCCCTTTTCACCCCTTTCCAGTTGGAATTTCCAAAAACCAGCTCTTGGTGGGTGCCTCTGTCACGGAAGGAACATTCCAATTTTCATGCTTCTAGGTCGGGTGGTTTTGGCTGAGCGTTGGTGAGTCAGTCAGTTAGTCAGCCAGCCAACGAATGAGAGAGTCAGTGACTTTTCAGTTATATATATATAGACTAGCAAAAATGTACCCATATAGCAAGAGTAAAATTCCCCCATATGCCATCCCCCACTGTGCATCATCCACACACTGTGCATCATTCCCCATGCACATCAACACTCCCCCACTGTGTATCATCCCCTGATGTGCACCATCCCCCGATGCACACTACCCTCCCATGCGCACCATCCCCCATGCACTTCAACATCCCTTCAACACCCCATGCACTTCAACACCCCATGCACTTTATCATCCCCCATGCACACCAACCTCCCATACGCATCAACCCCCATGTGCATCAATACCCCCTACTGTGTATCATCCCCCCCATTCACATCGATCCCCCATGTGAACGTGCCTCTGTCACAGAAGGAACATTCTCCCCAAATTTCTCACTTCTAGGCCCAGTGGTTTTGGCTGGCCATTGATGAGTCAGTGAGTGACTTTTCTATTTTATATACTGTATATAGATTATGCTGCGTTCTGATCAGAAATACCACTAAATTTCAGAGTTTTGTTTCCTTTTCTAAAAGTTGATAAGACATCATATAGGAAGAAAAAATGCTCTGTCTACCTGTGAAAGGTGCCACAAGAGCCTGTGTTTGCCAGAACTCCATGGTTTGGAAGGCTTTTATACCTAAACACTTTCATTGCATTTCATAAGTGAGCACATGTTTTTTTTGGCTGCATGGTGATTATGACATAATTGGAAACACTGGATGAAGCAGTTTATGCTTAGTAGACCAGTTATGCTCTTGGCTATGTAAAGGTTATAATGGTGGCTAGTTGGGCAGAAAAGGTTGCATTCATTGTCGATTTCTCACCTGTTTCTGCTATCTTTTTCACACTTCTTCCCAATCCCTCAATTGAGCAAGAAAACTCTTATCTCAAACTGTCATACTGGTGATGGAAAAATCAGAAGTGTTAATAGAAGTTTCTGTCCAACAGCTTGCAGAAAACCTGAGGACTAATTCATTCTTCATGGCATAGATAGAACTGAGAGTTTGCCAACCAAGAGTTGAAAGAGATGAAAGTGACACAATCTAAAATTAAACATTTAATAGGAAATGTGGAGTTTCATAAGGCTTCAGCAAGAGCACATTTGGGAAACTGATTCTTGCCAAACTGATTCTTGGTTGATGATTCCTAGTAGCCACACATCCCTGAGGGATGGGGGCAAAGGGAGCAGCTTTCTTTCCCAGTAAACCACTGTGTATACTTTGAACTTGTGATTCATGCTAGTGGTTCTCCCCTCTATTGTTTCTACACATGTCTCCTTAAATTTATCTCTGTCTTGAGTGATTTTGGTCGGTAGAGAATTGCACAATAAATGCGGTGATGCTAGTTGGATTTTCCTTCATGACAGAATCACACAGCCAATTACGAAGGAAAGCTGGAAGCATTTTAGATATCAAGGAGAACCTGTTCTTGGTTTACCTGTTCTCGGTTGTCACCTTGAAAAATTGCTGAAGCACAGCAAAGGTGAGAATATTCATGAAATACGTATTTTTGGCTCTGTGCCAGTTTTGGCTCTGTGCCAGTTATACCGTTAGTTTGATTTTAGCTATTCCTTTAACTTGTTTGGAATTAATGGGACTAAACATATTAACTGAAAGGGTGTCCACAGGGTTGCTATAATGAGGCAACTCAACTGGCCTTTTTTATGGCCAGTGCTGGGAAGATGCATAAGAAATAAACCCTTTAGGCCCATTAGACTTCTATCAGTTCATGATAGAAGTAGATTAAAAAGCAAAATAACTTTTGTTTTTCAGACTTGGAAAGGTTATCCCAGTTATTCAGCCCATGTTTATTAAAATGGAAGATGGCCATTTTGGAGCACTACAGTTGATGTCAGATAAAATCTAAAAACCTGAAAAGAGAAGGTAGCACATAGCTGGACCTCTGTTGGTCCAATTCATCTGAAACTTATGTCAAAGTAAAAGGTGGATGTACTTTTAGTAAATACACTTAGGAGTATGCTTGCAGTTAAGAAGTTCTTTTACTCTGAAAATACTATATATCTCTAAGGTGATAATAGTGTCTGATGGCTTTTGTGTTATGGCTTTAAATTTAAGGTATGTACTCAGAAATTTGAATGTAAATTGAGCATCAAGTCATAAGGAATGCTGTCTGTAAGGGAAGTAAGAAAAGCATAATTTATCCTAAGTACAATCCTAAGCATATCTACTCAGAAGTCCTTTTGTATTAAATGGGGCCTTCTCCAGGAAAGTGTTCTTCTGGAAGTAAGCCCCATTGAATTTAATGACACTTACTTCTGAGTAGACTGGCATATGATTCCACCCTTTGTCAACAAACGTACCTTGGACATAAGTGAGTGTGATGATGTTTTCACTTGTGATATACAGACTTTGTATGCAATGAAATCAAGAACTTGAAACTTTAAAAAAGTTCATTTTTGACCCAAACTCCTTTCGTTCTATGGGTCCTTTTGTCAGAAACACATTTGTACACGAAGCAGTTAGTGTGGACAATCCTGTAGAAGTTGAGAAAAACAATCCAGAAGTTTTTCTGGATTGAAGTATTTGCTCTTATGCATGTAGAAAGATCATCCTATTACTATCATGGCCAGTTTGCTAATGAAGTATGGTGATGTGCCCACCATAGTTGGCTGGAAGTGCTGGGGACATGCCTCACCAGAAACATTGAAATGCCATTAGCTAGCTACTCCCTCCTTCATCCAGAAGTGCTCCTTCCAGACTTCTAAAAGGCTCTGGGCTCCCTCCTCCACACTTTCTTTAGTCTATGCTTTTGAAATGGCAGAAAATGGGGCAGAGGGGCAGTGGTACTTGTGGGGAGGGGGAACCTAAGCTTGCTTACTAATAGGAGAGCATGGTTGCAGTGTAAAGAGAAGGGCATTATGCTGTAGAAGGGAACATTTGGAGACAGGGATTGACCAGGGATGGGAGCTTGTGCCAGACTTGCAGTGCAATCCTAACCATGTCTACTCAGAAGTAAGTTCCATTGAGTTCCTTCCAGGAAAGTGTAGTTAGGATTGCAACCTTGGTTACTGTGGGAATTAAGAACAATGTAACCTACAACAGAGAACATTGCAAATTGACACTACTGCTTTTTCAACAGTTGATCATCATCATTGCAATAAAAGGTTTACTGAGAAAGCAACTACTTGAGCTGTAGTTATCTCACTTCATTGTTTGACATTCTCTCCTTTTTAAAAGATAAGCAATTGAAGCAGCAATTGAAGCAAATACCACATTTATAGTTGGAATACAGAATACACTTTCATTTAAGTAGGAGAGCCCTGTTGATATCTCTTGGAATAACTATATCCCACTGAGGGTGCAATCCTAATCAGTTTAGGCCAGCACAACTCACCCTCTTTGCACAGAGGCTTCTGGTATTTCACATATAAACTCCTATGCATTGTGCCTTCTTTCAGATATTGTCTGCCAAAAATGTGACCAACGCATGCTTTTCAGAACGCGTCAAAAATTTAATTTAAAACTGTTATGGAACACTGGGATAATTATATCTTAGTCAGCTTTCTTTTGTTAGAAATGTTCCTCGATTACCTGTATTAATACACCATTACCTGATGTGATGCAAATAGATTGTCTCAATTAATATATGCAAAAGGCAGTGTTTTGACTTGCCTCACTCCTTAGTTTTCACAGTCATGGTGAATTCAGCCTGACTTTATAAATAAATTCATTACCTGGGCTGTATATGACAAGCTTCTGTTTGGACTGGCTGACTTTTAGGACTGACTTCTAGGACTGCTTGCTTGAGAGTATTTTTCTGGTAACTATTAGCTTGATTGTTTTCCTAGCTGGAAATGGCTTCTTGGATTAAATTGGGGAACTTCTGACGCAGTCTTGTGCAAGATTACCAAGCACCAATTCTCATTGTGTTCAGTGGGGTTTGTTTTTTCAGCTTTTGTCTTTTGGATTACAGCTTAAAAGCAGGTTTTGGCTTTAAGACAGGGTAAGAAGAGTTTAGGTGGACCTTAACACAATACTATTTGATTACGTGGTATAGCTTGATTTTGAATTACTTTGATGTTTTACTTTTTTACTAGTCAGTTTCATCTTTGTTTAATGTCGTTAGATTCATGATCACATGCTGCCACGTTACTCCATTTGTTGATGTGAAAAAACACAATCAAACAGCCCCATCAAACTTAATACCAGTTCCAGTTCTGCACAACGCCAAAAGATTTGCATTTTTTGCACCTAGCTTCCTGTTCCCTATCCAACCAAAACATTAACAACAGGAGGCATTCTGTGTAGAACTTTTGTGGTTGGTCAATAACGGTGCTATGTATACTGTATTCCAGAAATTTATTTCATATTTTCTCTTAGGACAGAGATAGAACATGTTGGTTCTCCCAAGATTTTGGAAACATTTTATTTCTGGCAGTCAATGAGCAAGTATACCGTGGGACATTTTATGTTAATTCTTTTGATGTTTTTTAATCTGCTTTGATACCTGCATGGCTCTTTCTTTTGTAAGCACATTGGGTACTAGACTGAAAACTTTAAAATAAACTAGAGTCAGATGTTAAGCATCAGGAATGCAAAATCTGACTCAAGGTGCAATCCTAACCAATTTAGACTGGCATAACTCATCCGGTGGTACAGCGATGACAGTGGCCTGTTTACTGGCTTTTGCCCCAAAGCAATTATAGTGCTTAAAGCACTTTTTTGACAGGTCAGCATAGGACTTATGCCAGGGACTATGGTGACCTAACTGGAGCTTAGGATTGCAGCCTGTAATAAACCAGAGCTGTCCAAATCCCCAATTTTCCTATTAATTAATGACTCTCCCCAAATTCCCAAGGCACACCTGAGGACTATCCATGGCACACTGGTTGAAAATCACTGCTTTAGAAAACAAAAAAAGTTATATAGGAAATAAAAACCAGCTAGGGTAAAAATGGGAGAATACATAAATAAATCCACTAGAGATACTGAAATGTAAAATACTGTGTGTAGGGTTTCTGAGGGACCTGGGAAGTTCCAAGCTTTAAAGCAGGTCCTCAAAGAATGGCAGAAAAAGATGAATGAAAAAGCACCCCATCATCTGTTCCATTGGTTTTCCTCTTTTTACTAATCATGTCTTTTACATGTTCATGTATACAAACTTCATAGGAATGTGACCAGATAGAGCACATTTTAGACAAAATTTGTCCTCAGTGAATTCCTCTTTTGTTTTCAGTATCATTTTAAAATGATCAACTATCAGTGCAATCCTAAGCATGTCTATCCAAAAGTCCCATTGTGTTCAATTATACTTATTCCCAAGAAAGTGTGGCTAGGGTTGCAGCCTCTGCCTAGTTTTTTTCTGGGTGCCAGAATGCACATAGAATATCCAGTCTTTTCAAAATGTGTCCTTACATGCTGTTTATACAATTCTTTAAAAACTGCACATTGATATATAATTCTTTCCCTTTTTGAAGCATCTTTCAATAGTGAAATATTTTTCCCTGTTAAATAAAAATTTGTATTCCTGCTGAAAAAGATGTGGTTTCTGGATAAGGACCATTTCCAGTAGAAGTGTCTAAAATGGTTTTGGTGGCCAAGGATGATGGCAGCATTTTACTTGTTATGACAGAGTTCTTTGTGGAACAGCTAGTTTTAAAGACTTAACATAATTTATGTGGTCTAACTTTGGAGACGGAAGTGGATTAATTTAAATGCTAGGTGGATTTTGATGCACAAGATGCATAAACCACATTTAAGGAAATATATCTGCATAAACCAGCCAGGTCACTTTAGTTTAAATGGCTTTGGAAATTGATTCCAGATTATGAATTGTTTTTAAGCCTGTTCAACCTCTTTGGCTCAGATCCTATGCACAGTTAGCTAGGAATTTGTTCCATTAAAATCAGTAGGGCTTTTTGCTGAGTAGGCCTGCAGTACTCCTAGTTTCATCAGTGGAAATACACAAGTAACAAGGCCTCCCTGAATTGCCTCTGTGGTTTATAATGGCTCAAGATATTTTTGCTTCCTCTGGCAGTCCAGTAAGGGTACAGGTGTAGTCAGATGATGACTGGCACATTATGCTTATTTTCTGTTTGAATGGCAGAATGCACACTGCATCTCACATCCAGCAGTGCCTCCTGACAATGTACGGTATCTTAAATATTTTCATCTTGCTTTGCAATTTTCCACTTTACATATACACACTTAAAAACATGGTTATAACTTAAATTTGTTATATTGTTTATATATATTTATATTTATTTATATTTATATTTATAAATAGCAATAGAGAGCATCCATAAAAAAGCTGTTCTGTTTTTGTGACAGTTAGAGCAGGTTTATCCAGTGAAGGCTACACTGCGTATCTGACAGTGTTGAGGGAAAGAAAATAATACACAATAAATGGAAGACTGATGTGCTGAGAGTTAGAATGCTTTCAATGGGAGGGGGATGAAAGGAGGAGGAGAGCAGAGGTCAGGAATTGATTTTCACAGGAAAGGGGGGAATGGATTTTGAAAAAAGTATTAAGCAATCTACAAAGCAAATCTCAGACTTTTATTTCCGTTTCTGCTCCATTTTAAGTTTAACTAACATTATATTTAAATCCCAGGTCTCTCAGGATCCAAATATATCTCGTTCAGCCACTAGATATGCTGAATATAATGCAATATAATTGAATAAATTTCTTTGTATTACATTGCATTATACTTAACATCTCTAGTGAATGAGGTATTTACCCACAAATGCATCTTTTGAGTTACTTTGCATAAAATCCATGGCCCCCAAGCTGGAGTTTGGATAGCCATGGCTTATAATATTATAATACTGGATAATTGTGATTGTATCAAGGGAGTGCTGTATTCTTATTAAGGAAAGGTCTGTTTTAATAATCTTATTTGAGAGTTATTTTGAAGTAGATGTATGCAGAAAGAAGTTTATACATTATAGCAATGATTTTCAACCAGTGTGCCATGGCACACTGGTGTGCCATGGATCATCCTCAGGTGTGCTGCAGGAATTTGGGGACTGACATTCATTAATAGGAAAATTGGGGGATTTGAACAGTCTGGTACATCTTGTCAATGGTAAAAACAACTGATGGTGTGTCTTGATAATTTCAGTGCCTTGGTAAGTGTACCTTGAGATCAAAAAGGTTGAAAATTACTGCTTTATAGCATTGCTAAAGTAATGTACACTAATTGTAATTCCTCTCTTGCAGGTATTGCTTCTATGACTGTTCCAGTATACATTGCAGAAGTTGCTCCACCGAATCTAAGAGGCAGATTAGTTACTATAAATACACTCTTCATCACTGGAGGACAGTTTTTTGCAAGTGTTATAGATGGAGCCTTCAGCTATCTTCCAAAAGGTGGATGGAGGTTGGTATGCCTTTTTTTTTAAAGCATGAAATATGAAGCATGTAGCATGAGCAGATGTGTGGCTGCAAATTGAATCCGTAATTCAATAGTAATTCAATTCACTAATACTGTAGATAGATTAGATAGAATCAAAAAAGGGTGTGAAAGGAGAAGATGACTTAATGGTGGGTTTTTGTGAATGCTGAAGGAAGCATTAATTTTCTTGTAGTGCAGAATAACAAAATATTAGCAATTATATTTTAAAATGGTATAAGAAATAAGCTCTTCCCAGGTGCACATTCTCTCTGGAGTGTCCTCTGAGACCAGCATAGGCTGTGAACAGATGCCCGCAGCCTCTGCCAGGCTCAGAATAAACCCTAGAGGTGAAAAATTCGCTGCAGGTTTATTTGATTTTTCAATGCCTTATGTGAAGGATTAGGAGGATGGGGTAGCCCTCCAGGGCATTATAAGTCAGCCAGTTCGAAGATAAGTGAATCTGCTAATAAGAGATCTGCGGATATGGGACTCCCCTGTGTATCTGCTTTTTTTTAAAAAAAAGCAAGACAATGCATTTGGCTAAGTAATCAGTAAAAGAGTAAACATTTACATCAGTGGTAAACATCTAAAACTGTTAATATTTCTTGGCAAGAGTGACTTGACTACTGCTGCTTGAACTGGCGTCACCACCTTCCTATTGTTCCATGTGGTTGTGTCTGAGGTCAACAGTGTGAACAGGGTGCTCATGCTATTTATATCAGAAATTATTGTGTGGAGTGAGATATGGTATCAGTGATGGTTATAAAGGATCGTGGTGGACTTTGGATCCCCAAGGACCATTCCTCCTTCTGCACCCAGTTACTTTCCTAATCAGTCGGGTAGATAAAGAAGTTGTGCAGCGGGAACTTTTAAATCTTTTGGTGGGAGAGATGAACTAGTATTGCCTTAATGCTCTTTCAATAAATAGAAAGAGAATTGCCACATTGATATAGCAGCTTGGGGACAGTATGCAAGATAGCTCTTATCAGTTAACCACTTCTGCTATCTTGGTGTTTAAAGTGAGCTCTTCAGTCAGACCCTCATGGCTAAGCTGGCCGTGCTCATTGAAATGGATAACTTAGAATTTCAGAACATAAATTCTGTGCTACGCCATATCCCTACCAGAGGGAGGAGAGGTAGGATGCAATCAGAAAGTAGCTAAGGCCTTAAAACCTTGCTGATCTATGTAAGGAAAATTTTGATAAATCTGCATTAAAAATACTTCTTTTTTTTTAAAGGTATATGCTGGGTCTTTCAGCTATTCCGGCTGTAATACAGTTTTTTGGCTTCCTTTTTCTCCCTGAAAGTCCCCGTTGGCTAATTCAGAAAGGACAGACTCAAAAAGCACGAAGAATTTTGTCTCGAATGCGAGGTAATCAAACAATAGATGAAGAATATGACAGTATCAAGAATAATATTGAAGAAGAAGAAAAAGAAGTTGGCGCAGGTAGGACTGAATTCCTGGGCTTTTGTTTATTAGCTGAAAGCCCAAACCCATCCAATTTTCTCATGCTGGTGCAACTGTACCAATGGGGTGTGTTTTGCGTCCTGTGGTGGAAGGACAATCAGTGAAGCCTCCTAAAAGTTTGGGCATATATGTTCCTTTACCTTGAGACTAAATCA
This sequence comes from Cryptoblepharus egeriae, assembly GCA_030015325.1. Lineage (NCBI taxonomy): Eukaryota > Metazoa > Chordata > Lepidosauria > Squamata > Scincidae > Cryptoblepharus > Cryptoblepharus egeriae. The sequence continues at coordinate 46,802,359 of JAREYC010000008.1, read as the reverse complement.
GGCGATGACTGGGTAGCAGCAGTATAGCATACATACTTTTTCCAGACTTATAATAGACACCTAAAACAAACAAGGTGAATGTCAAATTTGCTTCTTAAAGCTTTATGTGCATGTTTACAGAAGTATCACAGATCATTTATTTCCAGGTAAGTCTATTAACGAAAAAAGTAAAATGTTGGTTTTAAAATCTTTATTGCATTTATATCCCATCTTCCTTCTGTCATGGAACTCAGTACGTATGGTTTCCAGACACTGATCAGAACCTAGGTTTGCTTAACTCAGAAAGGTACCTGTATTGTATGCCTTCAGAGACCCTCTTGTTTATTTAAATAATTCATGTTTAAATTATTCTTCTATTTAACTAAAAATGCTTTCCTTGAGAATGGTGGGGGATTTATATATACCAGTATATATATATCTGTGTATATTTCTGTATGTGTGTGTATACACACACACCCCTATATATAGGTGTGTATACATATACACACACATATATATAGGTGTACAGTGGTGCCTCAAATAACATTTAATTCGTTCCAGAGTCAAGCTCGTTATGTGAAACGCTCGTTAGGTGAAGCAGAGTTTCCCCACAGGAAATAACAGAAACTCAAAATTGTTTCCACACCAAAAAAATTTTTTTTCCCACTTAACCCTGGCAGTGGTTGGAGTGGGCAGTTTAGGCCTCCTGGGGTGCCCTGGCCTCCCTCGCAGCACGTCTGCCGCTTCTGGGGGCTCCGTTTGGGGCTTGGAGGCTTCTCCGGCGAGCACATGGTTCCCTGCATTGGTTTCAAAGGGAACTGCTCTAGGAAAGGGATTCCCCCATAGAGAGTTCGGCTGAGGACACAGGAAATGTCTCAGCTGAACTCCTCTAGGGAATTGTCGACTCTGTTGTTTAGATCGCCAATACACTTCAGGCTCCCAAGTGATGCACTCAGTGAGTGGATAACCATTCAGCCACTCAGGGGATCCCCTTCCTAGAGCAGTTCCTGTAGCAGGAACCATGCGGGAACCATGAGGAGCCCCCAGAAGCGGCGGACGTGCCGCGAGGGGGGCCAGGGCACCCCAGACAGCCCCAGCTGCCCCCTGCAGCCACAGCCAGAGGTAAGTGGGGCAAAAAAATTAAAATTTTTTAAATGTATATATTTTTTAATATTTTCCCTCAAAGCCTGGTTCGTTAAGTGAAGCAAGGCTCGCTAGTCGAGACAGTCTCTCAGGGAAAATTAAGCTCGTTAAGTGAATCCCTCATTAAGAGGTGCATTCTGTAAGCGAGGTATCACTGCATATTATTATTATGTATCTATTATTATGGTGTATGATGAAGTGTTGTCAAAAGCCTGTGCATAAAATCTTATTTTTTGCATAATGAATGGAATCCTGCATTAAAAAAATCTATAGTAACATAATATGTAGGTATATAATACGTATACATGATATGTATACGTAATATATAATACATATACATAATATATAATACGTAACATAATACGTAGGTAAACATGTTATAGAAAGTTGCAGCAGCTACTATGAAATATTCACATGTTTATGCTTGAAACCTTAAAACTGATGTTTGACATTTTTGAAACCGCACAATTTTCCTTTAGCTTTTCTGAGGAGTGCTGCTATTATTCTTTTCTTTACTTGGTCTTAATACTAGAATTGTTGGCTAAATTTGTTGGCTAAAACCAGTGTTACAATTTTTGTAAGCGTAGCTGAGTGTAGCCAACTTAAGTTAGAAATCTTGCCTCTAGGTATGAGTAGCAGATGGCATCACCCAGCAGGCTTCACTTCAAAAAATTGCAATGTTTTTTGGATATTTTTCTTCCTCACATGAGGATTTGGACTGAGACGCAATTTTTTTTAAAATTATTATTTTTTAGCTGTATTTGTGTATACGCAAGTGGTTAAGACACTGTGCCCATTAACCAGCAGGCCAGGGTTCGAGACCTAGGTGGGTCCCCACAAGACAGGATGAGCTCCTGTCCTTGGTCCAGTTCTGTGACGCAGCTGGAACCAATCATATTGGCTCTGCCTTTCCATTGGACCATTTCAGTGGCATGGAGAGGGGATTTACTGCTTGGGTAACAACCTATCCTCCATATCAATCTAACCCAGGCCTTCATGCTTCACATGCAGCATATGCAGTGCTGAGCACGATACCATAGTCTTTCAAGACTGATGGAGGCCTGCTTTTTTATGCCTTTGCAATAGAATGATATACTGTAAGACAAGTCATAAGAAACAAAACAATTTTCATCTTGTTAAAATGACACTTCAAGTCCAGTCAACAAAATTAAATTGTTTTTCAGCCTCCAATTTCACACAAAAAACCCCAAAAGCAAAAATAGTGTAACAGATAATTCTTTAATCACAAAATCCATCAACTGCTTTCAGTTGAGTTGTTTGTGTAGTTGAACCAATATTTTTTTATTAACTGATCAAGAATAACCTTCCCTCAATTGATGAACACCATCCAATGATGATGTTATGAAAAATAGGTAAAGATGAAGGTTTTTCCTTTAAACACTTATGTTGAAAATGGCTTAGGGAACAATCCTAACATATTTAGGTCATCCTAATTCACTTGGCATGTCTCTCTGTGGTGGTGTGGGGAGGTCAGCATATGCTTTTGAGTGGATTAACCCCCCCCCCCTCCAGAGTGGCACTTTTGTGATGCACAGGACTAACAGGTTAGCACAGGATGCACAGGTTAGCACAGGACTAACTGGAGTTCAGGATTGCAACTTTTATCTAAGTACTTTGTACTTTCTCATTGTGCAGCGAATGAGATCAGACTGATTAATTTCTGCTTAAAAATATATTCTGTATTTTAATTGTCCTTAAAATTGAAATATATAAAAAATTACAGTATATAGAAAACTGAAGAGTCACTGACTAACTGACTCGTCAATGCCCAGCCAAAACCTTTGGATCAAGAAATGTGAAATTTTGGGAAGGTGTTCTTTTCATGATAGAGGCACTCACTACAATTCTAGCAGGAAGGGGGTGAAAAGGGATGCAAAGCATTTTCCTCCCTATACTTTACATTGAAGAATCACTGACGGATCAATGCCTTGCCCCAACCTAGAAGCATGAAATTTGGGGAGAGTTTTCCTTATGTGACCTCAGCACCCACCAAGAAATGATTTTGAGAAACTTAACCCCTAAGGGGGGTGAAAAGGGGTGCAATGTGTTTTCATCCTATACTTAACATTGAAGACTGACTGACCAACATCCACCCAATTTGGTGCCCATTGCCTGATGCATTTGGAGGGAGGGTGTGCGCATGGGGGGAGAGGGGGGTTGGTGTGCAGGGAGGTTTGATGTGTGTGATTCTATAAAAAAGGTGGGATCAAGCCCCTTTTCCCTCAAGTCAACCCCAGGATCCTTTCCCCCAAAGATCCCCATCAGGTTTGACTTGAAATATAGGGTAAGGAACTCAGCTGCCCTCAGCTAGAGTCCACCTTAAAATTAGACTTCCCAACCAGGCCCCTCCAGTCCTCCGGGGAAACCAACCCCACCACCTGGGAGTTGAAGAAGATAATCCCTTAATACCTTAAGGAGATCAATTACCAATACTCTGATTCAGCTTAAATGTTTATTCAAAAATTACAGGTACAATAACATTGAGTTAGTTCACTAACCAAAATAACAAAGCTAGCTAATCTCCTGCTCACTTTGCCCTAGGTGGTAGCGTGGCTTAATTAGGCTTACAAGTTCCGATGTATTGTCCTGGCTGAGGACTGTCCCATTTCCAAGGTTCCTCCGATCTCCATCTCCTTACTCAGAGCTCCTAGCCCCAAAGATCTTTCCAAGTCTCTGTCCAGTGGGTACAGCCTACCTTGCGTAAGCCTCCCTCCTGCTTTTATTCCTAAAACCAACACAGCCTGTGATCATGAGGCTAATTAGCTCTAATCTCATTTGGTGTGACACGTTACAGCTGAGGGAAAAATTACAACTGAGGGAGAAATGGCAGGTGCCATAAATTTGGGCAATAAACTTTTACCCTTGGGCCCATGTTTTACTCCTATCTCCCTCACTGATAAGAAAGTATTTCAGTGCCATCCCAGAGAACCACACTCCCCCTTGGCTCCCATGCATTCCCCAGCCATCTGGTACTCGCAGTCCCCTTTGTTCTTAACTTCTCCTTTCCCCCCTCCCTTTAGGACATAAAACACTATACTTCTAACACTTCAAGATGGCTACACTTCGGCTTCTCTTTTGGCCCAGAAATTCATAAACGCCTCCTTGTAATTACAGTGTGCATGGGGGGTTAGTGCGCATGCACAGGGTTTGCTGTGCATGAGGGGATGTTGCTGCACATGGGGTTGATGTCCGTGGGAAGGTGTTGTGCACTGGGGGGTATTGCAGAGTGAGGGATGGTGTATGGGGGGTATTTTACTCCTGCAACGCAGATACATTTCACTAGTGAAGTTAATAAATCTCTTAATTCCTAAGAAGCTAATTCCTTTCTGTGCAAGATCAGCCACTTTCATTATCCAATAAAAATAAATATATTACTCCAAGCTGCATAGAGATGTCCTCTGTATCACTCATGTTTAGAAGGCACTGTAGCCGCAAGCTTTGGGAGATTAATTTTGACCACCCAAAATAGCAACTGCATAGTTTAATAGAATTTGATGATGCAGTTCTGGTTCCAAATCAATCAGGGAATTAAAAGCAAATACTATTGCAGAGAATTATTTTTTATTAGGATCAACATTCTCCGGTGGTTCCAGGTAGGGTCAGTGTTACATATTTTGGAAACTCTTCTGTTTCAATCAGACAGGTCAGATGATAAATGTTAAAGTAAGAGGGGTGCTGCTTGCAGTTGCCCTAATATGACCTTTCCTTGATAGGCACTGTCAGGTCTGACTGCTACTATCTAGAGCAGGATCAAAGTAAAATAAATTCCAAAATTGGATGCTGCACTTTCAAGGTACAACAGAATTGGAGCACAGCACCAGGGGATGCCTTTACTTACTGAACAGATGCTCTGGAAGAGGCCGTTACAAGGTACTACCAGCTGGGCAAGCTGGACCAAGGTTTTTCAGGAGGTGTTACTCCTCCATCACACATCCTTTGTCCAGGCTTGTGACGGGATTTCCATTTGGCAATTCTAACATCACAGTCATAAATTCTTCTTCTGTAATGTTAGAAACAGAATTAGGACTTAAAAATACATATCCTGCAGAACAGGTTTTTGATTTCTATTACTGTGGCAATAAGTTTCAGATCATGTCTTTAAAATATTAGGCCACTGGGATAAATCAAGTTCTTTTAATTAGGGTGCTTGATTTCAGCAGCAATTTCCAACAAGGAAACGATAAAGAACAAGATTAGAAGAAACATTCCTCTTGAATGTTTCAAAGATTATTATTTTGAGTAGTTAAATCAAGTAGTCTGGGTGCCTTTTGAAGGTTTTCATTTACTACCATGATATTCTTTGCCATATTCTTGAAGATTAGTAAATACAAAAATAGTTTTTACACTAGAAAAAATAGCTGAGACTGATAGGGCTGCAGTGGCTCAGTGGTTAGAGACACCATGCTTGTCCACTTGGAGGTCAATGGTATAGGATCCGAGTTCCATAGGACAGAATGGAAGATCTAGCCTCAGTGCCTCCAGGGATTGGACAAATTCCTAGAGTAAGGGTCTCTAAATATTTTGGCAGAAGGGCCATATTGTCATTATGATATTGTGTCGGGCTGGAAGAAAATAAATTGATTTACATTTCAAATTTGAGTAAATTTACATAAATATATTAGTGACAGAACTGTGAATGAGTGAATTCAAATCAGTTCGTAAACTCTTTTCAACACACAGAGAGAGGGTGATCTTCAAACCAGTTCATAAGCACTTCCATGCACAGAGAGAGGAAGTGTTTGCTGCCCCAAGCCCTCAAAAATACCTTCCCAGGGTGTTGAGAGCAGTGCTCCCCTCACCTCTACAGGGTTACAGGTCTTGCCTGAGGACTTTACTGAGATTCAAATGCAGGGGGCTTCCCCTTCTGAGAATGACAACCTGTCCGGGGCTCCCCAGATGTGATGTAAGGCTGGAATTATCAATAAAGGTGCCCAGTGCCAGATTCCAAGATGGCTGCACCCAGTTTTTCGTGACCCCCTTGAAATGAAGTTGCAACCCCCAAAGGGGGTCAAAGCTGTTAGATCCAAAGCACTTTTTGTAGAAAACCCCAAAGCTGTTTTTCAGAAGGTTACAGTTGGCTGAAGGGTAGGAAAAAGTTGACCTTGGAGGACTAACCAAAGATATTTCCTTGTTTAGCAGTTATCAGTGCAAAGTATAGAGGACCATAACAGAGGGCTTCTGAGAGTATAGTGGACTGACCCATTTAATTGATTGGTGAGCAAGTACAGGTTGAACCAATTTATCCACAAATTTATTTCCACACTCAGTGTGGGTCCAGATTTGGTTTAACCTCAACAGATTTGGGGAACCAGAAGTGATGTTTTAATGACTTTTATGGCATTCTGAGATACTCCCTCCCTTGTTATTTTCCACTTTTAGCAGTTGTGCTGTTGTCTTCCTCCTTCCCAATCCCTCTCATCATTCATTTTTGCGTTTGATGCAAGGTCACCCCTTTGGCTGGGGTAGGCCAAACACATTGTCCGATATGGATGGAATCTTTCTAGGAGTTTTGGCTGCTGGTCCTGCCCAGGAAAGGGGAGATAGTGCCTTTAGAGAACAGATGGTTGATATGGGAAGAGGGTCACTTCACAAGTCATTGTTTTCCACATAGCCTAGAATGGCTCCTTTAGCAGCCTGGTTTGGGGTAGGAGTCCCAGGTCCTCTGATAACTGTTCCTCTCTGACCGTCATGTGCTCCATCATGTGCTTCCTGGGTCCCCAGTTCTTCCTGAGAGACCTTCCTGGCTATACCCCCAGAATCGCAGAATCACAGGGCTGCTCTGTAGGACCTAAGGCTGCTGTACCTTGTTGCTTCTGCGCTGGACCATATCGTTGGCTTAGATTCTTTGTCAGCCTCCCTACCTCACTGGCTCCCCGTTCATGGGCCAGGTTTGCACGGGGCTCCTACAAGGGCAGGGGCTGTACCCACCATTAAGAATGGTAAAGGATGGCCAAATCCTCACACGTAACCTTGCAATAGGCAGTCAGCTTGGTATTGCCTGCATTTTGTAAAACTGGGCCAAGAAATACTTTTAACTTTCCTGAAAATGTCATTAGAATTGATTTTTTGAAATAAATAATTTGTATGTCATTTCAATAATATACAGAAATAAATTGGCATATACTTTCCTGTTAACATAAAACTCCTGATTAAATTAATAAGGTGAAAGGGAATATAGTATAATCCTTTTCTATAATTACATGGTGTGTGTTCCTTTTGAAAAAGCTAGACTTTAGTGGCTTTCTAAAATTGTGATTAGCAAAGAAGTGAAATTAAAGTGTGAATAATTGCGCTGATTATAGTATTGATTGCTGTTCAACTCTAATTCTTCATTTATGTAGATAGTTACATGTTAGCACTAATGAAATGATAATTTTATTGAAAAGATAATTAAAGGTCCTAGCTTTACTTTTTTGACAAACTCTTAAGGGAAAAAAGTGGCAATTCCTCAGTTCCCCTAGCTGCAATATCGGGCAACACTGATACTCCCGACAGGGTTTTTGTGAGGATTACTGTGATTAATTCTGGCTTTTTGCAGAAACTGCAATCCTACCACAATAACTTTGTATTAATAGGTCATAATTCTAAGCTACTGTTCAGTTGAACTTTGGTGGCTTAAACTATTTAGCGAAGTATTGACCTCTCTCAGTATGAGACCTCCGTTATCATTTAAGTAATAGGTGATATGTCAATAGCAGTATTACTCGGGTTTTTTGAACTTATCCCTAACCAGAATTGTTTGCATCTTTTATATTCACCATCACCGCTTTCTTATGTTTAAGAGAAAACCCTCTTATACTGTATTTCCACTTCCAAAGAAAGTGGCATCTACAGCATGGCCCCATTAAAAGAGCCTGAAGAATATGATCCGAGTTGTTCAGTTTTATTAGGTTGATGTCCTCTTTAAGCATGTTTCTGTAGTTTTACAGAAGTTGGTTTGGGAGAACTGAAATTTTTTTCCGTCATTGCCAAGATTGCTTTTGAGTTCATCACGTCCAAGCCTTTTGCGAAATCTTTTTTGGAATGTATCCTAGCAACAAGAACAGCAGTGTGTGCAAAGGCCATAAGGGACTTACTGTTTTAAAAGTAATAATCTATAAACGTGAGTCGGACAATTCCTAATACAAAGTCTAAACAAAGCATGTATGAGGTATACAGTGGTGCCTCACATAACAAGGTTTAATTCGTTCCGGAAGCATGCTTGTTATGTGAAACACTCTTTATGTGAAGTGGAGTTTCCCATAGGAAATAATGGAAACTCAGACAATTGGTTCCACAACTGAAAACGTACTCATATAAAAATATTACCAGGATGTAAAAATCATGACAAAACACTGGAATTGAATTCAAAACAGGCATTCAATGTGCATGATCCTACGAAGTTAAGTTGTAATCCTAAAGACACTTTCCTGGGAGTAAGCCCCATTTAACACAATAGGGCTTACTTCTGGGTAGACATGGTTAGGAGGTTGCAATCAAAGACACTTTCCTGGGAGTAAGACTCTTTTAAAACAATGGGGCTTACTTCTGGGTAGACATGGTTAGAAGCAGCAATCCAAGACACTTTCAAAGTGTCTCCCCACTTTCTCCTTCTCTTCATGCTGAGCCTCTATCTCCCCTGCTCCCTTCTGACTAGCCCTGAGCTGCTTCCCTCTTCTCCACTGCTCTTCCCTCCCTCTGCCCTGTGGACGCCCAGCCACAGGAGGAGCAGTGCGAAAGTGTTGCTTTCGCTATGGGCAGGTGTGCTAGGCAGCCCTGATACTTTTTAAAAGGGCTGCCGGCCAGCACATCTGCCCCAACTGCCAACGAGTGTGCTTGTTAAGTGAAGCAACACTTGTTATGTGAGTAAGAATCCTAAAGAAATTTTTTCTTGTTATGTGGATTACTGTTTAAGTGAGGCACTTGTTAAGCGAGGTACCACTGTATTTGGTATTTTGGATACTAGGAACCGCAAAATTCTTTATACTATAGCACACACTCAAAACATTTAAGATGCTAATTCTCCAGTAATGTACTTGCTAATTCTCCAGTAATGGGTGACTTAGGAACTTTCTTCAGAATAAGAGAATTGCTTTCCTTTCTAGTGGATTTGAAGTAAGACTCATTATGACGCATCAGTTTTAACTCTAGTTATAACTAAAACCAACCTGGCTCTAATTAAATAAGCTGGACATAATTCTTGACTCCGCTCTTAAAATAAATTAGGCAGCAATTACTACTTCCCTTTAGACCAGCATAAGTCCTTTACTTCCCTTTAGACCAGAGTAAGTCCTGTGCTGACCTAGGGATGTCACAAAAATGTTGTAAGATACTTCTGCCCCACATATACCAGCCTCCCCACACCACTATGGAAAGATATGCCATGTGAGTTAGGCTGGCCTAAATTTTTTAAGATTGCACTCTATGCGTGCAATGTACTCTATAATGTGTGTGCATCCAAGCCCCCACCTGTGCGCATCAGCCCCCGTGCGCATCAAACCCCCATGCGTATCACCTCCCATTCGCAATGCCCCCGTGTGCAGCATCCTCCCCAGTGCAACCCTTCCCTCTGAACAACTCCCCTCCCCCCGTGCACCAAGCACCAAGTTGGCTGGATGTTGGTCTGTCTTCCATGTTAAGTATAGAAAAAAACACATTGCACCCCTTTTCAACCCCCTAAGGGTTAATTTTTCCACATCAGTTCTTGGTGGGTGTTCATGTGACATAAGGATCTCCCTCCCCGAATTTCACGCTTCTAGGTCCCGGGGTTGGTGTAGAGCATCCCTCAGTCACCGATTCATCAATATATAGGGAGGAAAATGCATTGTGCCCTATTTCACCCCCTTCCAGTTGGAATTTCTGAAAACTGGTCCTTAGTGCACACCTCTGTCACGCAAGGAACACCCTCCCCAGATTTCACGCTACTAGGCCCAGCGGTTTTGGTTGGGCATTGATGAGTGAGTCAGTGAGTGACTTTTCTCTTTTATATACAGTGGTACCTTGCTTAACAAGCGCCTCACTTAACAAACATTTCACATAACAAGCAAAAATTTCAAGAAATCTTGCTTCACATAACAAATTCTGCTTCACTTAACAAGCAAGTGTGCTATGGGCATGCTTGCTATGCAGCCCTGACGCTCCGTATGGAGGCTGTTTAAAAGGGTTGCCGGCCAGCGGTGCTGCCTCTGATTGCCCCGCAGCTTGGGGGCAGTTGCCTGGAGGTGCCAGAGGCAGCTGCCCCTAACTGCCCCAAGGTGTCCCCACTGACCACCTTGAACCTCCAGCAGCAGCCCGGCTAAGCCTTCCAGGAAAGTGTCTTTGATTGCAGTCTCCTAACTATGTCTACTCAGAAGTGGCTTACTCCCAGGAAAGTGTCTTTAGGACTGCAGCCTAAGTAGACTTCATAGGATCATGCACATTGAACGCATGTTTTGAATTCAATTCCAGTGTTTTGTCATCATTTTTACATCCAGTTAATATTTTTATATGAATATTTTTTGGTTCTGGAACCAATTGTCTGAGTTTCCATTATTTCCTATGGGAAAATCTGCTTCACTTAGGGTGCAATCCTAACCATGTCTACTCAAAAGTAATCCCCATTGGTTTCAATGGGTCTTACTCTCAGGAAAGTGTCTTTAGGATTGCAGCCATAAAGAGCGTTTCACTTAAAGAGCACGCCTCCGAAACAAATTAAGCTCTTTATGTGAGGCACCACTGTATATAGAAGATATGTACATATTATATGTACCACCACAGTTATGCCATGTGAGTTAGGCCAACCTAAATTTGTTAGGATTGTGCCCTAAAAATGATTTCTAATGTACAGCTGCTGACATGTTTTATAGTTTACCGGTAGTATTGCTTTCCATTTTGTGTTAGAAAATTGTACTGGTTTTTATTCAGTGATAGATTGCTTCAAGCATAGTAATATAGCATGATTCTGTCTAGATGGAATACAACTGGAAGTTTGAAGTAAATTGTTTCTATTGGTAATATAGACCAAAGGATATATTTGTTCTTAAATCCTGCTGGACTGGCATTTCTTATATTCCCCCCAAAATTTAAAATGCTCACAGTAAATCTTCACTTAAAATTATTTTGTTCAAAGTTGTTTTGTTACAAAATTTAATGAGAAAAACAAAATGTATTCTTGCTGATGTCACTGCATTTTTGCAGTTGACATGTTCTCCCCATGTCTTCATGGGGTTTTCCAGCCCAGAAAAGTCACATTTATTTCATGTTTAATATTAGAAGAATTTTATTTATATGATTTTCCCCCAAATTCAGAGTAACTACGGGAGCACATAAGAGACTTTATGTGTACCTATAGTTATTGCACCACCTAGTGTAAACCTGTGGGAAATTCAAATTGGAATCCTGAGTAAGGCTACAGTCCAGGGTAGCTATGGGTCCATGTAAGAGACATTACGTGCACCTGTAGTTACTGCACTACCTAGTGAAAACCTATGGGAAATTCATATTGCAATCCAAAGTAACTTGTTTTTACTCCAGAGCAAGAACTCCCCGTAGTTACTCTGGATTGTGCCCTAAGTTGTTCTTACACTGGAACAAGGACTCCCCGTAGCTACTCTGGATTTTGCCCTTTGTCACCAGAGATATTTTCATACCAATTAGCCTACAGTAAAAAATGATTTTGTTATATATTAAATTGTTTCACATAAAGTCACAGTTTCTTAGAATGTATCAGCATTTTCCAACTCTAGGATTCTATGATTCTAACCGCAAGTGAGGACTTAACTGTACCTTACAACTTTAGATTGTGAGCCCTTTTGGGACAGGGACCCATTAGCTATTAATTAGCTATTAATTTTTTCATTTTCTTGTAAACCGCTTTGTGAACTTTTCAGTTGAAAAGCGATATATAGATACTGTAGACAGATAGATTTTTAGCTGCTTTCTGAACCAGTTGAACTTCAAGGACTGCTTTACCTAAAGTATGTCATCTAACTCCAAACAAGTTCTGGCCTCTGTGCATCGGGGGCATCTTGGAGGCTCTTGAAAACGAATTTCTAGTTTGTCATCAGGGCCTTCCCTCAAATTTCACTAACCATGGAATTTAGTATCCATGGGAGGTCCTGGAACAGATTCTTAGATAAACCTGTGTACACCCAGGAACAGTGGGAGCCAGTGTTTCTGATCTTTGGAACAAAGCTGGATACGAATGTTTGTAATATTCTGCTATTGTTTTGAATATGTTCTGTTTAAAAAAAGACTTGGTATATGAAATTGTTGGTGTAATACATAATGCTTAGAGCAGTTTTGGGGTTATAAAACTGCTGTGAACATGAATATGATCTATATTTTGTTATGTCTGTTTTATGGATACACTGTTAGTTAAAATATGGAACTAAAATTTGATAGCAGAAATCACTCAAAGAAGCTTTTAAAAATCATTTTTACTCTTCTGTTGTTCCATGTGTAGATGTTTTAGTAATAAAACTCTCAGTCCCCTGTTAATACTCTGGTATGAGCTTTTCTCTAGGGTTCTGCAATCACTCTACCAACTGAGTTGGTAGAAGTTTGAATAGTTTACGAGATCCTTATATGAATAGTTGTTGCAGGTGTACCTGAAAGTATTTTTTCTTTTTAAGTAAAACCAATTAAAAACAAACTCAAGAAAGAACTGAATTTTTAACAACACAGGTAATGCAATCCTGACTTTAGGCCAGAAAAATGGCCCAACTAAGCTGGCCTAAGTATGCCATTTTCTGAGCTGACAGGTAGGCCAAATCCTCAAGACTAGAAGGCCTATCTGCTGCTGAAGAGGCAGCAGTTCAAGGGCATCCTGCTCACTGGACTGGTGTAGTTGTGCCATATCCTGAGGTGGGCTAGTGCAGTTGTGCTGTTTCCTGAGGTTGAGAGGAAGGGTTGACTTAGGTATCAACATTTTTTGCCATCACTTCCAATTTTGTCTTATCATAGACCCCATGGGTCTACCCAGATTTATTCCTGCTCCTTAGGTTGCCTATCTCTGAGGAGCTGTGAGGGGGAATGTCTTCCCTAGATACAGGCTCTGGATACAGCCTAACTGCACTGTTCTAGGCCATGCTGAACATATCCTCAAATTGCCTCTCCTCAACTACCTAGGCTGGCACAGCTAGGCTGGCCCAGGTCAATCTGTCTTGGGAGCCTCAGTTGACTTGGGCCTGCCCAAGCCTATTCTGGTGTCACGGGGCTGGCCTATCTTGGAATTGGGTCAGCCCAGTGATAGATAGGCTAGCCTAAGCGCACTTCAGGATTGCAGCCTACATTCTGAAAATCCTGAAATCCTGAATTTTTAATCTGTGTAATGTTGGGGGTCTGTGTACCCTGAAAAAAATTAGGCTGTATTTTGTGTCTCTTTTCTATTGCCACAGCAGGAAATCCATTTATACTTTGATTGTTCTTAAGATATTGATTCCGATGGGAATATAATTAGGGAACATAAGATCCTCTCTAACCTTGCTATTAAACAAAGATTTTAATATATCGGAGAGTAGGCAAAATTCTGATGAGAGCCTATGCAGACGTAATGCAAACATACCAACACAATTAGTGTGTGACTCTATTAATTATGTGGCTTTGATGGTATTAGTGGCCTGTGGGATCACTTCCAGAAAACCATTTGAACTTTCTGTTTTCCTAGTATGCTTGTCTTGATCACTTTGCCCTTTAATCTTTTTATTGATGAGTTTTAGAATGACAGCAATTGAGGCCACTTGATATGTGGTAATTATCTTCATTTTAAGCTGATACCAAGATGCAAAGGGAGTTAGGCTGCAATCCTGACTTTAGGCCAGAAAAATGGCCCAGCTAAGCTGGCTTAAATAGGCCATATCCTGAAATGACAAGTTAGGCCTCTGGCTGGCCCAACTGCTGCTGAAGAGGCAGCAGTACAGGGGCAGCCTGCTCACTGGGCTGGTGTAGTTGTTCCATATCCTGAAGTGGGCTGGTGGTTTAGGTATCCTGAGGCTGAAAGGCAGGGGATGGAGTTAGGCTGTCCAAGGACCCAAAATTATTGCCAAGATTTTCATTTTTACTCTGGCTTATCATGGACCCCTATAAGTCTACTAAGGTTTATTCCTGCTCCTTAGCTGGTCTAACTTTGAGGAGCTGGAAGAGGGTATTTCTGCCCTAGAAACAGGCTCTGGATACAGCCTAACAGCACTGTTCTAGGCCATGCTGAACATGCCCTCAGCAGCTCCATCTGTCTTGGGCCAGCCTATGTTGACTTCCACAAGCCTAAGCCTTTCTGTTGTAACTGGACTGGCACATCTTGGAATTTGGCCAGTGAGAGATAGGCTAGGCCAGGTGCACTACAAGATTGCAGCCTCCATCCAGTTAATAGAGTGGGGGACATTTAACATTATGGGAAATACTGGATGGGTAGGCTAATTTCCCTTTTTTTTTCCTTTAAAGCTGGACCTGTGATCTGGAGAATGCTGACTTATCCTCCAACTCGAAGAGAGTTAATTGTGGGTTGTGGTCTACAAATGTTCCAGCAACTGGCAGGTATTAATACAGTCATGTATGTATCACTTTTTTACTTTGCTTGAAATATAGTAATATAATTTTAATATTGGTTAAATATATAAAGGAGCATTCTATGTATTGCTTCAACTATTTGGTTCATTACAACAGAAAAAAAATGTACAGATGACATTTGTCCATCAAGGGATCTGATTCATGAATCTGATCTGGTGTTTGTGGATTCAGTGTGCCATTGTAACCAATTTAGATACCAATAACTGAGTGGTCCCAAACACCAAGGGAGTTTGGGAACTTGGTAAGTCTTGGCAAGTCAGAGCCCAGCACATTGTCATGTAGACTTCCAGAAACATCTCCTGGTAATTGCATTGCTTCTTTTACCATTTCCCTGCTGTGTAAGCAAGAAGTACCAGAGCTTCTCAGATTTGGTATATTGCAATGCCCCAGTTTGAGAAGCTCTGCATAGCCTATTTCAATTCATTTACCTCAGGCATTCAGAGAAAAGCTGCCTCTAACCTGGAGGTTGTATACAATCCTCATAACCAGCTTTTGAAAACAGTAGCAAAATAAGGAAGGTCATTTGAAAAACACAATTATTATTTGAGTTGGTATTAAATATTGGGTGTAATTAATTACTGGGTGGAAACCTGAATGCTAAGTTGTATAATGTAATATAGAGATCAAATAAGTGATTTGGCAATCAGCAAGTTGGTTGAGTCACATTGAATTTCACCTTAAAGCTACTCTGAGAATAAATGTCAAGGACAAGATATTCATTCTCCTGCATGATTTGAAAAGAAGTGTTTGATTTTTGTTGTAAAAATTGAATGAAAATATGAGTATTAAAATCCCGACCTAATGATGGCATCTTTGACAACTGGTTGCATGTCTGTTAATTCCCTGCTAATTTTAGATCTAATTCCAACTGGGGAAGACAACTTTAGTCTGCCTTGTTCTTCTTCAGATGGGGGCTGATGTAAAAATTGCCCTCATAGAAAACTAGCAGGAGAAAGAGGTTTCTCTTGACATCTCTGATGTGTTAGAGCAGTGCTTAACAAGCTTCTACATGTGAGGTTGAAGGACTATAAGTTGCTGTGAGAGAGAGGGCAAGGCAGCAACACAATACCCAGGATTGCCTTATTTCCAGGGATCAGAGAAGTATGTGCTATGGATATATTGCTTCTGTTTGTTATTGCTTCAATATTGTATGTATTGTTTGTTATTTATGAGTTGGTGTTTGTATGTATGCAGCCATTGCTGAAGCCAAATTCCGGGTATGGAGATCATACTTGGCCAATAAACAAATCTATCTAAACAAATCTATCTATAATTTCATGGATTTTATTATGTTCTAAGCTATCTTCCTGGTGTCAGGTTGATAAAGAAATTCCATATTAATAAATTAAAATAGTTGTTAATTTTTTGTGTTAATTATTAATAAATAAATAATAAATAATGAATATTTTTGCTGCCTTGATATTCCTAAGCTCCAGGCTTTTTTCCTGTCAAGATGGGATGTCCATTTCCCTGTTAAAATGTTGATCCAATGCAAAGCTCACATACCCTACAATCCAGAGTAACTACAGGAGCATGTAAGAGACATTTACATCGACATAGTTATGGCACCACCTAATGAAAACCTATGGGAAGTTCATATTGCAATACAGAGTAAATTATTCTTGTATTGGAACAAGGACTGCCTGTAGTTACTCTGGACTGCACCCATAATCCTTTTCTTTTGTTCCTTCTCGTCATGGAAAAATTATACATGTAAACTTTTTGCTAATAATTCTGGGGGAGACTGATCTTCATTTATTTCTATTCGTGCATAAGGAGTGCTATTATACAAAGTTCACATTTCTTTAATCATACAACTTATGCACATGACATTTTTAGGTGTATATGCAGGGCTAGTTAAGCGAATGTAAAAATGCCAGATGTGAATGCAACAGATATGCTTTCATATATGTGTATAATAATACTTTTCTGTGAGCTGCAGCTGGCTGCAGCTATTTCCAGATAATGTACTTTAAAGTTTGCCTCTCCGTTGTTGCATGAAGTAGCCTATGAAACATGCTTGTTTGTATTTGAAACGCTTCAGCCTTATTTGAAAATTGGTAATTTGAAATGTGGAAACTGTAAGCTCTTAATTGTACTTCAAGAAAGTATTACGACTGTAAGAACTTATGTAAGAATGCAGTATTGTTGCAATCTTTGCAGTTGTTATTGCTAACTTCAATCTTATCCTTATGGAAGTGCACCTTGCATACCTCTTTGTATTCTTCCCAGTTTAGTTGCTGAAGCCCTTTATGTGTGTCAAAAAGCCTTCATAGTTCAGCCTTTTCTCTTTATTGATCCTGCCAGGAAATCGAAGTACTGTTTGATTTCAGCGTGTTGCCTTGGTAATAACTGCAATACCACAAATTCAGTATTATTACTTCACCGCAGGGTCGGAAAAGAGGGAATGTGTGGACTATGTTGGAGAGTGAACCAAGGCTTTGTTGTAATGCAGCTTTGATAATTAGCATGTCAATCAAGACTAAAAGAAAACGGCTTTCTTTTAAAAAATTTTTAGATCAGCAGTCTGCCAGAATCTCAAAGGCATTTCCTTTTTCAGATGTAAAATTTAGCAAATGAGCTAACCTTTTTTACCTTTTTCTATTTCAAATGTGTGGTTTTTGTTCACCTTTCACATAGTAGTCCAAACTTATATTGATGTTGGAAAAAATGTGTGTAGCAGAAGCAGTAAAGCCATGTTAGAAGTCGAATGTATGTTTAATAATATACAGCAGTTAATGTTTGTCCTCTGTATTTTCAATGCAGACTTGGTATAAATTGTCAGGTTTACCAGATAATGCTGAATTTATGAGATAGAATTGTGCAGGATATGAACTGGTGGATTTAATATTTTCAGGTTTGTGCTTCCACTATGGTTTTGTTCATATTGCCAATTGCAATTGAAAATATCTACTTACAGTATTTATATGCCGCTTTTCAACTAAAAACTTTACAAACGGTTTATATTTTATGAATTTGTTTGGGCAACTTTTATTTTGACAGTATGAACAGGTTCTGTAGAGGAAAGTGTTACATATCTGAGTAAGCAAACCCCATTACAAATGAACAAGTATCAGTCGTACATGAAAAGAGGGAGATCAGATCATAATAATAAAAAAGAGAAGCAAGGATTGCAACTGACTGCTGTTTTTCCCATGGGGGTTCTTTTATAAATCAGGTCTTTAATCTTTTGATTGAAGTATATATTCCAAGAAGAAGTAGTACCTATTTGCTATTACTCTTCTATTCTAGTCTTAATAGCTATATAATAATAGTTATTATTGCTGTAACTGTGCTATGTTGCAGACAGCACAAAACACAATAACAAAGCAAGTGGTTCAGAATTGCTGTTGAGCACAGGCTATAAACCTTTCTGGCAAACCAAAATCATACTTTCCATGTTAACACTTACATACTCACCTTTTAGAAACCTCCTCACACTATGTAAATAAGATGGAGAATATTGATAGGGCTTAGCCACAACTTTGGTTGCTTGGGCTCAGGTCTTTGGTTGCTTTCATGAGATCAGAAATGTGACTAAAATATAATTCAGGGTAGTGCCTTTGATAAGTTTATTCTTAAAATATAGAACAAGTTGTTATGTAAAGCATCCTTGTATTTTTAAAAAAGTTATTCCTTACCTTAAAGAGTTCCATGCCTACAACATTGTTAAAACAAGTTATAAAAATATATTCACATTTGGCGAAGATAATACTGTTGGACTACTGTAATTTAATGTTATTGAAACCCTGGAAAGACCCTAAATGGGTATTTCAATGAGATTCTCTAGTTGCAAACATCAAATGAGTCAATGTGATGTTTTGAACTTTCCCACTTTTACAGTGGTATCTTGAGTTAAGAGCAACCTGAATAAAGAGCATTTTGGGTAAAGAGCAAAATTTTCTCAGAAATTTTGACTTGCATAAAGAATACTGTCTTGAGTAAAGAGCACTTCTGAGGAAGTTTGGAACAGGCTTCCATGGCAAGGAAACTCACAGGCAGGAGGGTATTAGCTTGAGCTACAGTGGGGCCCTGGGCAAAGTTTGGAATAGGCTTCCATGGCCAGGGAACTCCTGGGGGGAGCTAGGGGGAGCAGCCTGAGCCAGGTTTGTATGTAGGATATGTGTGTGGCAGCATGGAAGGTGTGCCTCATCAGTGTTCTAGTGCTGCTCCCCATCAGCAGCTTGGGAATGTTAAAGTCGCAGAAAAAGACAAAGCTTCCACTGAGCCAGTGGAATGATTCCATTAGTGATTGTGAAAGAGCACAATCCTAACCATGTCTACTCAGACGTAAGCCCCACTGTGTCCAATGGGTCTTACTCCCAGGAAAGTGTCTTTAGGATTGCAGCCAAAGTCATCCCCCTCTCTATAACCCTCACACCAGCCATGAAGGTTTTCAAAGGTACAGTATAGTTCAGTACTGTACAGTATTTTCTTTATTGCAAAGTTGTGTGTTACTGTATATTACAGTGTTTTGTAATCATTTTTATAAACAATTAATATTTTATATGAATTTTTTTGGGTTGCGGAACCAATCGTTTGAGTTTCCATTATTTCCTATGGGAAAATCCATTTCACATAAAGAGCATTTCATGTAACAAGCATGCCTCCAGAATGAATTAAACTTGTTACATGAGGCATCACTGTATATCATAGTATTTTCATGTAAAAAATCAGCTGAACATAATTTTGGACCATAGCAATTGAGTATTACCTTGTTATGACCATATAATTGTAATATGCAGGGCTATTTTTCTGGGGATACTCACCAGTATCAGCTCCTTTTTCCACCTACCATGCAGCAACTAATTAATAATTAGTCATATGGGAATGCCCTAGCTACACCACTGTGGTGAGTGCCAGCACAAAACAGCACTGGTAATATGCATATGTAAACCTATTTGTTTTCATTTATTTATGTCTGTGTTTGATTTGTAGTTTTAAAAAGGCAATTTCTTTAGCATTTATCCCATGTAGTGGTAGGGTCCACTTATTCTGGATTGGGGTCAGCCAAACCATGGCTGAAGCAACACTGGGGAAATCTGTTGCTACGACATTCCCTTCCCACTGAGGCAGTGCCTATTTATCTACTTTCATTTATACACAAGGTTGGCAGGAGCTGGGATGGGTGGTGGGAGCTCACTCCATTGTATAGCACTTGGGTCTCACACTGCTGACTTGCCAGCCTTCAGGTTGACAGGGATAGCACCTTTAACCACTGTGCCAATGCAGTACATGTATGTTTGTCTTTTAGTGTTAGCTCTTTTTATGTTATATATTATTTAGGAATTTGTTTTGGTGACATTTTAGTTATTGTCTTTTAATTCAAAAAACAGATTCCACTACAAACCAAACACACATGTTTTCGAATTAAAAGTATTAAAATGTTACCAAAACAAATTCCTAATCCCTCAAGTATATCGTATGTAATCATCCCCAAATCAAGATCTTCATTTAAAAAAAATTAAATATGGAATGTGAAATGGCATTTATGGCACCACTATGTGCATCAGACAATAAATGTTGTGCATAAGAATATACACTTGCTACTTGCCTCAACTTTCTTCCTTTTCAGTTATCAGGATTGTGTTTGATTCTTTGGATTACTTTTTTGTATTGAGACAGCGAACATCAGTGTTGCTTTTCTAAGTTTCTTAGAAGGGGAGCACTAGCTAACTTACATTTTCCTTTAATATTGGACATCTGTACTCTTGCCATAATTCACTGTGAAGGTTTGTTTTAAGTCCAGCCAGGAAGAGGAATCTTTCTGCTGGGCCATGGAAAGGTGGTAGGCAAAATATAAAGAAGGACTCATCTGTCTCAAAAGCTTTTAAGCCTCAGTTGAGCTTGGAACCTTTTATTGGAGCAGGTTGATCAGTCTTCAAGGACTTCCGGGGAGGAGCCCTTGCCGACGCCAGCAAGAATTCCTTTCTCCTCAGCAAGGCCTTAATATAATCTATTTATTATTTTAATTGGGCTGAATAATATTTACTTTTCTGACTTGTAAGTTAGTAATTTCAAGTTAGTATTTTCAGCCAAGTTTTATCTCTTATGATAAGGCGGAGAGTGTGTCGGCTCTGGAAGTTGCTCTAACTGGCACTTAAAGCCTAGCCGCTGCCTCCTTATTTATTTTATTTTTCTTTTAATCCTTGGCCTTGGTAGTTTGCTTGGTGTTTGCTTGTTCTACTAGCAAGTATTTTTGTCGTCGGTTTTCGGCTGTGTTTATTGAAGAGATGGGAAGGAAGAGGAGACTTAAACAATCTCCGGACAACTGCTCTTCTAAGCCATTGAAACAACTACGCCTGCTGGACTTCTCAGCGTGGTCTGATTCACCAGGTGATCTCATTAATTTAGCCTCCCCTGGATGGACTAAAGCTGTTCTATCTCCTGATGCAGGCCCAGAAGTGGTATCTCAACTTTCTCCTGACTCTTCCTTGAGTTGCCCTCTCTCCCCTAAGCAGTTTGATTTTCCTTCCTTGGATGTACAGTCCTCTTGTGTAAGTGAACATGATAATAATTTTCTATCCCTGCTTGGTGATTACAACATTATCGTGGGTGGCTCCCTTTTATTTATATGCAAACAGCTCAAGGATATTCAAACACAATTGGACTCTCTTCTCCGGCTCAGCCAGTTCCACCACACCCTCCCGAGTACCCAAGATGTACAAGTTGAGCAGGTGGCTTACAATAATTTTGAAGCTAAAGTTCAGCAGGAGGCTAGAGCTGATGAGGAATCTGCTTTTCGTCTTTTGAACAACCAGATTTTTCTGGAATTTCAGGATGCTCCGTTGCATAGGGGCTGTTGGTCCAATTTGTCTCAAGCTAAAGATTCTATTTGCAGGTTATTGAACCTTAATTTAGCCTCTTCCAATAGGATTGACCTGCAAGAAATTATAAAGTTTCCCAGGTTCCCTCAGTTTCCTTCATGGTCCCGTTTTTTACTGAAGTTTACTTCTGCCAGATTTCCGAGGCAGCTTCATATGCATAGACGTTTTCTTCAGTCTTTAGGAATCTTCCAGCGGAGGGTCTTCACAGATATGATCAGGAAACCCCTGCTCCCAACTTGCAGATTATTCCCTTCATCTTCTTCGGCACCAAAGTCATCTCAGGAAGGTCTAGTGTCCATCCAGAGGTCAGTGATTCAAACTCAACAAGATGCAAATCACTTAATTGAACTCAGTTCTTCAGTGCCACCCAGCGAAATAAAGGCAGTTACAGCTACCCTTGAAAATGCTTTAGCACAACTTAAATCTTGGCTGTGCAAGCCTCAACTACCTACTTGTCCTGTGGCTCCGGTAGCAGTTCTTGTTCCTTCCAAGGTTTCTTCAGGGGAGCTTGTGAACCTTTCTTCCCCTGATCAATCAATAGAATTGAGGGAGATGGTTGATCCCTCTGATCAATTAGTCGATATTACTGCTAACGCTCTGAGTGGTTCATCCCAATCCCCTGGGAAGCAGCAGAAGCAAATTAAGGAGCCGGATTATAGTTCCACAGACAACATAACTCCGATTGTGACTTTTAACCAAGCTTCAGATTGTCCGGAGCATATTTCTTTTGCTACTGAGGCTCCTGATACGGTTCCCTCGATGGATACAAGCAACGTCTCTAACCTGCCTCAATCAACGCTTATTTGTACTTCCTCTCTGTTCCCCGATGGTGTTATAACCAAAAATGCTCCTGGGGGTTCCTTTACTTTAGTTGATTCTCAGGCTAAAAAGGATCCTCCCCTGGTCTTTGACCATGTTAGTAATAAGGGGAAGGAGTGACTAGTCTCCTCTCCCGTGGACCTTTACTCACACCTTCGTATTCTTTCTTGGAACATTGCGGGGTGGAAGGCCAAACAAACTGACAGTTCCTTTTTAAATTACTTAAGATCATTTGATATTATCTTGGTGCAGGAGACATGGTCCCAAGATCATATTCATCTACAAGGCTTTGAAGTCTTTGAAGTACCAGCAGTCAAACATTCCTCGAAGGGTCGCCCCTTAGGGGGGCTGGCATGTTTTGTTTCAAAACAATTCAGGGCTTGTTCTCTGGACGCTATAAACGGTTGCTGCATGTTACAGGCAGTGAGGGTATTTATGGTGGTCATGGACTTAATATTTGTCAATATTTATATCCCTCCTATATTAAATTGCTCACAAAGATTAAATATTTGGGCTGATTTATCGACCTGTATGACAGAGCTTACCCAATCTTATCCCCAGTCCTCGATTCTTTTGTCTGGCGATTTCAACGCTAGGATGGGGAACTCAACTGGTATTTTTTCCAGGTACTGGGGGGACTCAGATGAGAATGACCTTCCTTCCTTCTGTGCACTAGAAAGATGCTCTAAGGACTCTTACCAAAATGCAAATGGTTTCAATCTTGCTAAGTTTTCTATCAATGCCAATATGATCTGGCTCAACGGGTTAACAGAGTTTCCCTTGTCAGGAGAATTCACTTTTGTTTCAGCTAGGGGTGCTAGTGTTGTAGATTATTTTTTGCTTCCTTTCTGTTTGAAACATTTAGTGGTCGAGTTTGCAGTTGGGAATGCAACCTTTAGTGATCATTTACCTTTAATTCTGGTCTTAGGTCTCCATCTTGGTTGTGTTCCCCGGGTTGATGTTGAACAGGACCCAACTTGTGGAGCAAAGATAATGGTCAATAATACCCTAGTTACTAAATTTAAGAGTTTAAAACTGGACATGATGAGTGGTAATTGTTTAAAGATCATTTTTCATGACCCCGACCCTTCATCTCAACTTAAAGCTCTGGATGATTTTTTGGGCCACATTTTCGATTCTCTGAGCTCACGGCCCTTGGCTAGATCTCGTCCAAGGCCTGTTTCGTGTATGGGGTTCAATTCTGAATGTAAGGTACTGAAAGCTTCTATTAGGACTGCTTTCTTGGCATTTAGGTTACACAATGACCCTGAGTGTTTAGCGTATTATTTTTCCCTTAAAAAGCAATTCAGAGACCTACTCATGGAGAAAAGGAAGAAGGCAGTTATGCTCCAATGGAATAATCTATTCCAGGCTATTCAGCAAAAAAACTCCAAAAAATTTTGGGCAGTGATTGCTGGTTCAAGCAGGACCGATCTTTACGACCCGGCTATAATTCCTATGCAATTATGGACTCAGCATTTTCATAACATTTTTTATGATGAGAGCAAATCCTTGACTACCTCCTCGGGGGTTTCAGTTGTAGATCTCCCAAGTTGGCCTCCGGTTAGTTGTGATGAGGTTAAAGAGTTATTACGCTCATTGAAGATGGGGAAGGCCGTAAGACCAGATGGGATCCCAGCCGAGCTGTTGACAGGTGATATGGAGTGGTGGGCTCAATTTTTGGCCCATATTTTTACTACAATTAACCACTCTGGTTTGATCCCCAGAGACTTGACTACATCTATTGTCGTCCCTATTTATAAGAGGGGCGATCCTTCTTCGCCTGGTAATTTTAGGCCAGTGAGCCTACTTTCTGTTTTGGGGAAATTGTATGCTAAATTCTTGGCTAAAAAGCTTAATAGCTGGGTCATACAACAGGACATCTTAGGCCCCAAGCAATCCGGTTTTCGCCAGGGCAAATCCACATTGGACAACTGTTTGATCTTGTCCCATCTGGCCTACAAGCAGGTTAGATTTTATAGGGCTCGTCTTTACGTGGCCTTTTTAGACTTGAAAGGAGCTTTTGATTCAGTAGATAGAGAGCTCCTTTGGTCTAAGTTAGAAGGACTGGGTATCAACAGAAGACTCTTGTCTTTAATTAGGGCCTTGCATGTGAATACCTCTTGCAGAATTAGGTCCTCTTGGGCCGGGAAATTGTCTAGCCCCATTCCTTCCAACAAGGGAGTAAAGCAAGGTTGCGTTTTAGCACCCACTCTTTTTAATTTATTTTTGAATGATCTTGCCCCTGCTTTGGAGGGTGTGGATGGTCACTGTCCAAAACTTGGCACTAAACAGGTTCCGCTTCTCCTTTATGCGGATGACGCAGTTTTGTTATCCCGCACAAGGATTGGTTTGAGGCGATTGTTAGCCCGTGCGGTTGGGTATTTTGCATCCAACAACTTACAAATTAATTATGCCAAGTCTAAAATTATGGTTTTTGCCAATAATTGGAAGCCTCTAAAGTGGACATGTAACGGAAACTCTCTTGAACAGGTCAAACAATTTAAGTACCTAGGGGTTACTTTTTACTATAAAGGTTCTTGGACATGTCATCGTAAGGCAATCCTGGGCGCTTCCAAACTTTCTTCTGCAGCCATTTCTCGCTTCTTTTACACAGCGGGAAATGGTTTTGTACCAGCCGCCTTAGAAGCCTTTAAAGGGAAGGTTATTGCACAGGTTTTATATGGATCTCCTGTCTGGCAAAAGGACATCAACCAGACGATAGAAAGTATTCAATCTGCCTTCCTGAGAAGGGTTCTAGGCTTACCTAGATGTGTTCCCTACGCGGCCTTATGTTTGGAGTCTGGATTATGCCGACTTAAAACCATCGCGTGGCTTCGTTCAATAAAGTACTGGTTTCGAATTTTATTTAACCCCTCAGGACTAATGTTACATTTGTGTTCGGACTCTGTTTTGCCCTTGGGGATTTCTGACCTTCTAGCCAAACTCAAACTCATAGGTCTGAATCCTTCGGAGTGAGGTATGATTAATTCCAATTCGGCCTATCGGCTGGTTAGAGATCGTCTCCTAGACATAGAATGACAAGAGCTTATTCGTGATGCTGGGTCCACCTGTTCCCCACTTCAATTTTTTATTCCTTCTAGCTTTGGAAAGCCGGCTTTTTATTTTTTCCAACTAATTTGTCCTCAAACTCGCAGGGCCTTCTCCCTTGCAAGGTTTAATGTGCTGCCTTCAGCTTTATTAATAGGGAGGTTTCATAACATTCCCGTTTCGGAGAGACTCTGTAGTTGCAATGGTTTTAGTATTGAGACTTTATCTCATACAGTTTTTTATTGCCATCATTATAATGACCTGAGGGCAAAATACTTGAGCTCCTTGTTAATGAAAATGCAGGGTTGGAATGATTCCGACAGGCTCTTGCAGCTTCTATCATCCCAAAATATTGAAACTTTAAATTTGGTCGCTTGTTTTTTTCAGGATGTGGTGGCTAGACACAGACAGACATTGTTGTTGTTATCTGGATTTTAGATACCCCAGGTGTTATAATTTGTTATTATGTCTTATTATTACATCTGTCTTGTTTATATGAAGCCAATAAAGGTTGGAGGAGGTTGCCAACTTACAACTCTGAGAATTTTTGACTTGGTTCCTACCTGCCTCTTGAAAAGATGGACATTAGCTACTAGCCTCAGAAGCAGGCATGGGCCCAAGCCAGTTTGGGCTGGATCGCCCGAACCAGTTGTCCCCTTGACCCTGCCGCTACCGAACCGGTAGCAGCGGGGTCGCCTGAAAACCTGGCATACCGGTTCGGATGCTGGGCAGAGGAGACTCACTGCGCGTGCGCCAACCGCCAGCTGGAAGAGATGCACTGCACATGCGTCCGGGGTTGGTGCATGCGCAATGCGCCAGGGTTGTGGCCTGCCCTCGCCCCCGGCTCCGGCCCCGCCCCCAACTTCTGGCGAACTGATTGTTGGGGTGGCCTGGGCCCATCCCTGCTCAGGAGCCTTCTCGTAGGTATAGAAGTGCCAACACCTAATTTGGAGATGTGATTGTTAACCTGCTGCTGCATTAGTAGCTTCAAAAAACTTCCATTCTGGAAGACTATAGGTGGAATTTTCTTTGTGTAAATGCAGAAAGCCCATGCAGCAAAGAAGGCACACAATCTGAGATGTGCATGTAATGTGCCAGCAAGTGGAGAGTATCTTATTAGTAAAATAGGACAGTGCTCCAGGGAAATATGCTTTCATTTTGAAGTGTTGTCCCTCCTCTATCTGCCTCTGATTGTGATTATTATTATTTTGTGAAAGTGAAATAGTCATTGTCTATGACATGCATGTAATTTGAAAATATTTCAAACATAGGCCCAAACTTTGCTTTGATTGTAGTGGTCTTGTAAAAGTCAACTGAGTTATTAAAATACATAAATAAGTTTTGACTGTGTCAGACTTGAACACTTTTCTTGTGAAATATTTTTATTGTTTGCTTCTTTTTTCTCAGGAATTAATTAAGCCTAGTGATGAAATCATTCTGTTTTGAAGAACATAATCTTCATTAGAAGCAGAGATAAAGAAAGCTTCCTCCGAGGGCAGAGGTGGAAAATACATTATGGCATTAATTATAGCCTATATTTGTGCATTCTTCTTTTTTATATTATGTGATGGAGTTTCACATAATTTATTCGGGTTAGGTTTGACCTACCTGTGTTTGCCTTTATTTTAATTCTTTAACTGTCAGGCAAGCAGACTCTGCCACTACTAGATGGGTACAGTATTTTTTAGCTGAGCATTCTTATTAAGGGAACAGGAAGGCTAATTATGCTTAAGCGCACAGTCTTAAACATGCTTGCCTAGAAATAAGCCCTACAAAACGTTGTGGGACTTATTTCTGAGTACATTTGCTTAGGATTGCTTTGCACTTTGCCTTCTGGACCTTTTTAAATTACCTGTAAGATAAACAGCTTATAAATGATTATTCTTATTCTCCTTAGCAATTTCCCATTTATTGGAGGTGGTTTGGATTTTTAATAATGAAAGACCAACTCTTAATTCCAGAGCAAGCAGCTGCCCAACATTTCTATTGTTAATTTTTTGTTCTTTTTTGTTGTTAATTTTGTTGACTTTTACCTTTGGCAGTATGTGTGAACATGTTTGGTTTTTACAAACCTTTGTGTAGATGTAGCTATTTTTGAATATAAGGTTGCAATCCTAATATCCATTTAGGCTGGCCTATGTCCTGTGCTGAACTGGGGGTGTCACAAAACTGCTGTAAGACACTTCTCCCCCACTCCTGGAGGGGATAGGCCAATGCACAGGCCTCCCCATGTCCTCTCCACACCATCATGGAACGATAGGCCACTTGAGTTAGGCTGGCCTAAATTTCTTAGGATTGCTCCCTAAGGGTTATTTAAGTGGTTAAGACACTGTGCCTTTTAACCAGCAGGCCAGGGTTCGAGACCCAGGTCAGTCCCCACAAAACAGGGTGAGCTCCTGTCCTCAGCCCAGCTCTGCGACGCAGCTGGAACCAATCGTATTGGCTCTGCCTTTCCATTGGACTATTTCAGCAGCGTGGAGAAGGGGGATTTGCTGCTTGGGTAACAGCCTTCCATATCAATCTAACCCAGGCTTTCGTGCTTCACATGTAGCGTATGCAGCGCCAAGCATGATATCATAGTTTTTCAAGACTGACGGAGGCCTGCTTTTTTATGTGCCTCCATCACTAATCACACTGATTTAAAATTCTTTTTGTAATTCAGTGTGGATTATGAGTATCTAGTTTATATTTCTTTAGTAAACTAGGGCAAGTTCATACATGCTTGTTTAGTGCCTGCACTATGAAACAGTGCTGTGAGATAGCTATGCCTAAATCAAAATCCCAACAGTGTTCTCTTTGGCTTTGTTCATAACGTTTCTCCTCCCTTCAGTTTGCAGCTCTTCACAGCAATTTAGGAAAAAAGGAAAAAGCCAATAAAAATTAAACAATTTTTTCCTCTAATTTTTAGTGCATACCCTTCTGTCTCTAATGTCCTTGCATAAGGAGATTAGATATGTCTTGGTTCTGGACCATATTTTTATCAAAATATTTAATGTTAATAAAGTAGTTGCTAAATTGTCCAACTTGTTTACAGTGTTCTTAATCACAGCTTTCAGACTGTAAATCTGGGGCTTAAAATCTGTGATTTGTAGTTGCCATCCATTTTCTTGTGAGTTCCCATGATCTTTGAATTTTCTGCTAAAGCAGATGGAATAAAAGCAAACATTTAAGTTTCTCTGCAAAAGAGCAGGCACTACCAAATTAACACTCCAGTGACATATGCCTTCAAGATTACCATGTAGTTAACACTTCATTTGAAATCAATGGCTTCTTTCTTTTAAGGTGCGTTGAATAAAAAAATAATATAGCTAAAAAGTATCAGCCAGACTTTCCTACCTTTTGTGTCTAACTGTGTGGAGTGTTTTATTTGTTCTTGATAAAAGGAATTACCCCAATCTACAGTTAATTGTTAGATATTATTTATTATTTTAAAGGTCTCTGGTGGCTCAGTGGTCAATCTGAAGGTTGGCGGGTTAATGGTTCAGAACTCGTGTACTGCACAATAGAGTGAGCTCCTGTTACTTGCCCAACTCCTTCTAACGTAGCATTTCAAAAGTATGTGAATGCAAGGAGATAAATAGGTACTACTTTGGTGGGAAGGTAACAGCACTTTGGCATTTGCTCGTGCCTGCCACATGACTGGAGACATCTTTGGGCAATGCTGGCTCTTCGGTCGGAAGGGGTGGATGAGCACAGCCGTTTCCATCGGTCACAATGAGAAGGACGATGAGAGGGACTTAACCATCATTATTTATTTATATATGCTTTTAAATAAAAACAGTAGTTATACACTGTGAAATAAATTAGAAAAATATAATATTTTCCCTGACTGAGAAGGCCCACAATCTGAAGATTAAAAAAATCAGTGCTCTTGAGTTCTGTAAGTTGATTAGCTGCACTCTTTAGCACTGGAGTTTCATTGAAAATAACCTCCAGGTACTGCACATCAAGGCTGTGTGTTCCTCCTTCCTTGCCATCATACTATTTCTAGTGAAAAAAAAATGATGTTTGCAGTCTTCTTGATTGGCTGGCTGGATCTAAGAGTGGGTAGTGATATTCATATTCATGGAAGAATTACAAAATTTCTCTTATGCTTCTCATTGATTAAAAAGCTGTGTGACTGTTGGAATATCCAGACAAATGTTTCCCCAGCTTGTTTTAAAAAAGAATATACAGTGGTGCCTTCACATAACAAGCGCCTCACGTAAAGTATGTTCCCCGTAACGAACAAAAATTTCTCTAGGATTCTGCTTCATGTAACAAACACAAAAACAAACAAACTTGTTGGCAGTTGGGGCAGACGTGCTGGCCGGCAGCCCTTTTAAAAAGCGTCAGGCCTGCCTATCGCGCCTGCCCATAGCAAAAGCAACACTTCCATGCTATTCCTCCTGTGGTTGGGCACTGGCTGGGCAGAGGGAGAGAACAGCAGTGGAGAAGAGGGAAGCAGGTCGGGGCTAGCCAGAAGGGAGCAGGGGAGAGAGAAGCTCAGGATGAAGAGAAGGAGAAAGTGGGAAGACACTTGGAAAGTGTCTTGGATTACAGAAGAAAGTGTCTTGGATTGCAGCCTCCTAACCACGTCTACCCAGCAGTAAGCCCCATTGTGTTAAATGGGGCTTACTCCCAGGAAAGTGTCTTCGATTGCAGCCTCCTAACCATGTCTACCCAGAAGTAAGCCCCATTGTGTTAAATGGCGCTTACCCCCAGGAAAGTGTCTTTAGGACTGCAGCCTAAGTAGACTTCATAGGATCATGCACACTGAATGCATGTTTTGAATTCACTTCCAGTGTTTTGTCATCATTTTTACACCCAGTTAATATTTTTATATGAATATTTTTTCATATAAATTGTCAGAGTTTCCATTATTTCCTATGGGAAAATCCACTTCTCGTAAACAACGTTTCACATAACAAATATGCCTCTGGAACAAATTAAATTTGTTACGTGAGGCGCCACTGTATTTTTAAAAAATTGCCTTTTGGAGTCAGGTGACTATTCTGTGGATGAAGCATTAAGTGGTGAAATCTAGCTACTGGGATCTTAAAATGCCACCTAATTTTTACTTCCATTGTTTGAATCCCTGAGTTGGTAGCATTTAATTCCAGATGCTGTTGTTTGATTTTTTTTCCAGTCTATTTTTAACTCTGTACTCTAGATTATCCCATTACTAAGGAATCCTATCAAGCAGATGTTTAAGCAGTTGAAAGACATTTAAATATCTTCAGGTATTCAACGTACTTCAATTATTTTACATCCTAGCAACTGTAATTTGAATTGGCCAATGGAATTAAACTATTGCATAGTTCTTAACTGAGGTGGTTGTTCAGAGGTTCTGCTTAGAAACCCACTACATAAGTGGGAGAGTATGTACTTTGAAATACAAAGTAATTCCCTTCCAATTCCTGTTAACCTTGATCTAGCCTTCACAAGTATTCTGATTGCCAGGAGGCATTCTCTGTGTTGCTATATTCTTTATGATTATAAAGAGCACTTTTGTTCATTAAGAATTTAAATGTTAATGGGTGCACTTAGGGTGTTCCCCATATCCATGGGAGTCTCTGGAAAGCCCCCCCCCCCCCCCCCTGCAGACACAGTGGTCAGCCTTTAGTGCAGAAGCATGATTGTGGACTGGACATTTCAAAGGACAACATTTTTCAGATGTGTCTTCACAAAATTTTTCTGGCTAAATTTCACACTTACAGTTCTATAAGTGAACAATCAATGTAGCTTCAGTGTGCAAAAGTTAAGTATGGACTTAAGTGATGAGTGACCAGTGTTCTCTTTTAGGACAGTCCTTTTTATTATTTATGCTTGGTGGTTAATTTAGAGCTTATCTATAACTTATAGTTCTGTGATCTGTCTATCTTTGTTGCATGTTGCTTGAAACTATAAAGAAAATTGCCAACAGCAACAGGCCAGGGTTCAAGACATGGGTCCCCACAAGACGAGGATTTCCTGCTACAGGCAGGGGGTTGGACTAGATGATCCACTGAGTCCCTTCCAACTCTATGATTTGAGCAACCAAGACTAGGGGGAATTCCTGCTGCAGGCAGGGGGTTGGACTAGATGACCTACTAGGTCCCTTCCAACTCTGTGATTCTATGATTCTATGACTTAAGTGATTTATAGTGCAATACTAACCAGGTTTACTCAGATGTCAGCCCATGGTATTCAATGGGACTTACTCCCAGGAAAGTATATTTAGGATTGCAGCCCTACTCTTAATAGGAAAAGACAATATATTGTGAGTAGGAATATTAATTGAGGAGGAAAATAAATTTACAATTGAGTTTCCCATGATGTATATACCACCTTCTGGGCTAAATGCCAATTGACTGATCATATTTTGTCCTGTACTGTCCTTTGCATTTTATCAGAGTCCCATATTGTGTTTTTAGTCTGGAATACTTAATTCTCCATCTGTACTTTCTGTTTTGAAAAAAAATGTTGTTTTTACTGTTGTTTCTGTTCCACCACCCCCAATTTCATATACTGGATGAAAAGATCCATTGCTCCAAAAATACATTACTTTTATCACATGTACTCCCTCTACTGGTCATGATCAACCCTGTCAGCAGCAATGGAGAAACTTTTTTTCCTCGCAGCCTTGACACCTGGAAAATCTGATTTTCACGAAAGTTTGATGGACCAGTGTCAAGAGAACCTGTTGCATCCCTTGTTTTCTAAGTAGCTGGCCATTTGCTAGCATGTTCAAAGTAGGGGTTCTACTGAAAATGCAGAATATTTTTTGTAGCTTGTCTTTCCTGTAGGCATAAGACAACATTCTCATGGCATCCTTGCAGGCATACATACATTGTCCTCCAGCAGTCTTGAAAGACTATGGTATTGTGCTCGAAGCTGTATGTGAAGCACAAAGGCCTGGGTAGATTAATATGGAGGATATGCTGTTACCCAAGCAGCAAATCCCCCTTCTCCACGCCACTGAAATAATCCTTGCAGGAAGCACACAGAAATTGTTAGCAATCAGACCCAGTTTGGGAAGGACCTAAGAAGAAGAATAGTTACTCAGGCACTTTAAAAGAATCAATTGTTGCTGTGTTTTAAAAAAAAAAAATAGAAGTGATTCAGTTGGTCTTCTGGAATATTCCAGTTGCAACTAAACAACAAACAAAAGAACACATCCATTGTGGCTTTTATTAGAAAACAGAGTTGAGATTTTGGTATTTAATGAGATGACATTTCATACAAACAAGCATCAAACTGGAAATAAAATCTAGGATTTGGCATTGGCATTTTGTTTGACTGGCATGACAAAATCTGTAAACTGCTATAATTGGGAAGCAAGTACTCTATTTGAATGATTAAATAATTCTCAGTGGGACACATCAAGATGCTGATGTTTGTACAAAGAATGTTGTACTCTGTTACTGAACATATTAGTGCACCAGCACTTTCCCAACTTTTAAGAAAGGTTTATATGTCGGGATATTAAGGGCAAGGGGAATCAGTCTGCCCTTGAGTTGATCTGGAATAGTTATCTTTCCGGCTGTTTGTTACGTCTTGGCAAAAGCCATAAGGCTGTGATTCTAAATGTTTTAGATCAGGGGTCCTCAAACTTTTTAAACAGGCGGCCGGTTCACTGTCCCTCAGACACTGTCGGGGGCCAGAGAGTGAGAGGACTTATGTAGGACATCCTACATTTTATCCTACATTTTAAAATGTAGGACATGATAAAATGAAGCAAAAATGCTTGTATTGCTTTCCTGTACTTAATTTCAACACTTTTGAAATTGAAAACCTTTTAACATGCCTGATTCTCACCCAGACATGCAAGATGCCCTCAAAGCAGTTTCCAGCAACACGTTACTTCAACGTATTTTACTTAACATATTTTTCTACAACATATTTTACATGTCAGACTTAAGACATGTAATTGTAAGACACCCTCAAAGCAATTTGCAGCAACACAAGGAATGTCAGTGATATGCACAGACACACACCATGCACTCTCTCTCTCTCATACACACACACACATACACCCATGTATTCTCACACATACACACAAACACAAGTTCACCTCAATTTTCCTGTTCAGGAATTTTGCCCAAGCCTATGCATGTCTACTCAGGAGTAAGGCCCATTAGAGTCAGTGGGGCTTACTCCCAGGAAAGTAAGCCCAGCCCTCTGCATATCTACTCAGAAGTAAGGCCCATTAGAGTCCATGGGGCTTACTCACAGGAAAGTGTGGATGGGAAGGTGTCCTTTATAGCCCAGCTCTCTGCTTGTCTACTCAAAAGTAAGCCCCTGGAAGCTGGGGTGGCCACGAGAGAGCAGCGGTAGGCGCACGCACCAGCCAGAACCCCTGTGGTAGACGAAGTGCACGTGCTGCTCCAGCAGGGTGACCAGATGACCGGAAAAACCCGGATTTGTCCGGATTTTTAGCCTCCTATCCGGGTGTCCTACATTTTGGCTTCATTGTCCTACATTTTGGCTTCATTTTGAAACTTTGCAATAGTGCACAGTACCCCATCATGCCATATGTCGTTGGATTCGTATTGAAGAGCAGAATCCATTGCAATAATCAGTTTGGAGATATCTCCTTCCTATCAAAAGTTATGGTCAAAAAACAGAAAAACCAAAACAAGAAAAATACATTTTTTGGCAATTTTTTTCAGCGGGTGGGAATTTTGGCCTGGGATTAGGAATTTTGGCCTTGGAGTTCAGGAATTTTGGGTTTGGCATCTGGTCACCCTGTGCTCCAGCTGCACGTGCAACATTTTTTTAAAATTTAAAGGGCCAGCTTGAAGCTGCACAAATTCTGGAGCCCCGAGGGGCTCTCTCCCTTTACACAGGGCTGCCGCAACTGGCGGATCTTCGCCGCGGCAGCCTTGAACTGTCCCCCAGTGCCCACGAAGCTCCTCCCAAAACCCCCAAAAGGCTGGCGGGGTGGATTGAGGCTTCTGGCGGGCCTGATCCGGCTCGTGGGCCGTAGTTTGAGGACCCCTGTTTTAGATTGTGCTGCTTAAATATGTAAATGTTAAATTACAAAATGCTTGCTCAATGTGGCTGTGATGGATTGTAGATCTCAGTGGGACAAGCCCCTTTTAGTGAGCAGCATATCAAGTCTGAAACTGTACAAGTGCCGATTTTGTTGTGTACACATTTTAGGAATTGTGGCCCTTTTATCAACACACACATGCATATAGCAATTTAAGAACAACTAGTGAAAATTATTTGCTAAATTTCTTGAAAGTCAACATGCAAATGTATTGAAGAAACTTATGCAGTGTTGTCTTTAATGGTAAATCATTTTTAGAAAATCATTACTAAGTAGCAGCGCTCAAATTGGTGGCAGTACTTTCTCCCCTTCATCTTTCAGGTACTACAGCGCTACCATTATGCAGATGTCAGGAGTTCAAGATGACCAGCTTGCAATTTGGCTTGCTGCAGTGACAGCATTCACTAACTTCATTTTCACACTCGTTGGGGTTTGGCTTGTTGAGAAAGTGGGGCGACGGAAACTCACCCTGGGAAGTTTAGCAGGTATGTATTAAACTGATAAACTTTTTTAGTCATCATTAATAAGAGAGGTTATCTTATAAAGTTGGTATAGCATAAAAGCTGAGAGAGACATCTGCAAAAACCTGAATTTTCTCTGTTCAAATTTTACCTTGGCCATGAACATGTTAGCTGATCTTTAGCCAGGTACTCCTTCTCAGTCCTAGTTCCAGTCACCCAGCTGCAAGATGCAGAAAATAATAGTTTTTTAAAGAAACAAAGTGAATCCATTTGTAGAGAATCACATTTATACTGTCCACGTTCTATTTTTAAAAGTGCTTTGTTTCTTGTTGCAGGCACTACTGTTGCACTTATAGTTCTAGCATCAGGATTTTTGCTGTCTGCTCAGGTTTCACCACAAGTCACAATCAATTCTGAAGGTCCTTCAACTCAAAACTCTACCTGCACAAAATACAGGTAGGAGGTAATGATTTTCTCATGAAAATGTTTGTTACATTTAGTTCTTCTAGGTTTGTATAGCATTATCATGTTATAGATTTGTGTTCAAATAACTTTAGGGATGTTTCTGTTTGCTCAGTTACATTGTATACTAGCTGAATTTATCTGTCATTACAGGAGCAAAATTTAAAGAATATTTGTGGGTGCCAGGTATGGATGGGCACTACTGGGCACCGGCAGGCACCAGCTGTCATCAAAACTGGGTGGCGGGCACTGCCAGGCACTGGATACTGTTGGGCAGTCAACATGCATCATCAGACACTAAGGGGACCGGGTTACGGGGGCAGTGGCGGACAGTGGTGCAGAACAGGCACCAGTATGCAGCGGGCAACACTGGACATCACTGCTGGGCACTGAGCACCAGATACTAGCACATGGCAAGGGGCATCGTGCACCCCCCGGCGACCACTAGGTAACAGGCATTGGCAGTTTTGGTTGGGAGTTGATGACTCAGTCAACAA
Organism: Cryptoblepharus egeriae; assembly: GCA_030015325.1. NCBI lineage: Eukaryota > Metazoa > Chordata > Lepidosauria > Squamata > Scincidae > Cryptoblepharus > Cryptoblepharus egeriae. Next base: position 46,766,559 of record JAREYC010000008.1, on the reverse strand, counting down.
GTGAGTCAATCAATGGCTCTTCAATTCAGTGTGCAATGTTGTGTCAGTATGCAATATTGTTGGCTTTTGTATTTTATTCAGTATGAACAAAGTATAATTTTTAAATCTTGTATCTTAACCAGCTTTTTCTAAAGTAAAACAGAAAACATCACAACTTATTATTATTGCATTTAGTGTAGAATCTAGACATAATTTAAAAATGCATTTTGCGTACATTTACTGGCTCATTCCTTGCATCTGTCTTGTAGTTGTTTCCTAAGTGCATCCAGAGCATTCCTACTTTAGTTGAAGGCATTCTGCTGTTCTGGAAAATATTAAGCCTTCAATCTAAAGAGCAGTTGTGCAACGCAGTGTATTTTCTACCATAAAGGGGAAAGTGCTTCTCCTGCTATTACAGGCTGCTGTTCCTTATGCCACACTATTCTGCAGGGCTGCAGTCATTAGGAGATGAGAAGTCTCATTGCATGAGTGGAACTTCAAAGATCTTAGGATCCAGACCAATGCGTCCTAAAACCCACAGATTCTTATAATGGATTGATTTTCTAATTCTGGAGGCTTCTATACTGCTTTACTATCCCTGAACCTTTGGGGTTCTTCATTATAAAATCTCAGACTCTGAATAGCTTTGTGGCAGACTGAAGAAGTACTGTACAAGGTTTTTGGGTCTAATGAGGGAAAAGCTTAAGCATCTCTTGGGTTAGGAAACTGTGAAAGTTGTATTTGTAGTTGAAAAAGAAAAAGAAGCACAAAACTCATGTGCCTTTTTTATTTCTTATTGTGGCCTGTTCAGAAGCTGTTTTTGTTCTGGAGCCAGAGAAGCTGATAATGTAGGGGGTGACTGTGTGTGTGGGTAGTAGGGACAGGTGAGTGTATTCACTGCCATGTGTAAAAGTCCTTATTATCTCCTAGTGATTTGGGTTACTTCAGGACCATTAAATCTGATCATGTTGTGTTCTTTGTCAATTGCTTTGTCTTTATTAAATGATCAGCCTTGGGGCTGTAGTAGGAATTATAGAGTTGCACTGGGAATACATTGTATGCCAAATGTATGCCCAGCTGAGGCTGCAATTTCTGTGGGGTTTGTATTTTGCTGAGGAAGAAGTATTTGAGATGGGATGATTTTCATTCCTTTTCTTAAATACCTATTGAATAAATTTGCACTCATTTTGATGAAGCAGTTTTGTTTGATAATGTCAATTTAATTTTATAATTGATCTGCTGAAACCAGTTGGATCTGGTTAAGAGAACTCTGTTCATCTGCAGCAAAAGGGTGGAGAGTTTGGCCCCCTTAACTGGTGGGGGTGAGATCAGCTGTCAACTGTTCTTTCTCTTTGGAGATCCATGTCCATTTGCAGCAAAAGGATAAAATATGAAACCTGGTTTCCATTGGGCTATTGAGACAACTGGTCACCTGGCTTATCTCTTCCTATTGTGTGTCTCCATAGCCTCTCCACCTGGCTTCAGAAGGTGGTTTTATTTTTGGAAGCCACTTTGAGGCCGTAAGTCAAAGGTTAGGATTCAAAATTTATTTCTTTATTTGTTTATTTAATGCAATCATAGTAGAATCATGATGTCTGGTCTCATGTGTAAACTGCCAAAGAAGAGTGATTGAACAATTTTTGTTTCTTTTTAGGCAAGTTTATTTTGTAGGCCTCAGTGAGGTTCTTCTAAAAATAGCATAGTGTGACTTTCTCATTTGTGTTCTGATTGCGTGGTGATTGACCATGCTTCTCTTCCCCAGTGCATGATTTCTTTACTATTACTGGAACAAGATTGAAAGCAGAATGAACTTAAACTGAAAAGAGCAAAATTGCTTTCACAACTTACAAAAGCAATTTTACTGTTTTTGCATTTCTTTTTCATAGAGGGGCAGTAAGGTAGAAAAGTTGTGTTATAAGAGAAACAAGTTAAAAATGAGAACTCCTTTAATTAAAAAATCAGTTTGTAGGTAATGAAAAATGGAGCCTCAATTATAAAGTAAATCAGTAAAGAAAATGAACTTGAGCTCTTGCAAGCAATGTGGAAACTTGATCCATTATATCATTTGAGTCATCTGTGGGTTATTGTTGTATGCACTATTACTTTCGACAAATGCAGTTGAAATGGATCAGAGATAACGTTGACTTTTCAAGCTGATGACTCTCCATTGAGGTGCTGGTATTGAATCCTAGGATACAGATCCTGAGTCAGTGTACATGTCCCCTATACTCTCCAGGACTCTCCATTCCCTCTAGCTTTTCTTGAAGGGATTAGCTGGTCTTCTTCCCACTCCTCACCCCACCCCCACGCTTGGAGGCAGTGAAAGGGAGATAAACTTCTCCAGTTACAATCCTTTTTCCAGGCTGCCCAGTTATAACACAGGGTTGATTGGCTGCAATACAAGCTATAGCTGCACAACTTTATATTCATATTTTAACCTATTGTGAATTGTACAACAGCTGTGCTGGACCAAATCTATTCTGAAATGGATTTGAATAGGTGTGGGCCATCAGGTTGCATGTACCCCAGAAAAGGTATTTTGAAACCTTTTGTATGTGTTTCACAACTTATAAGGCTAGAGTTTGTCTGGTGTTACTAGCTATATAAGAAAAGTCAGTAACAAATTCTCAGCTATGAGACATCATTATGTCTCATATGCTATGAGCTATGAGTATTCTCATTTCTGTTTACTGTTCAGTTTTCCAGTCTTAACAAAAAAATAAACCTGCACAGATCAAATCCTTGATTTATTGGTGAGCTAAAATCCAAATCTTAATCAAATTGTCCAGCTTTGATGTAAATTTTCAGTGAAGCAGCATTCTTTGCAACTCTTTTATAGGCAAATTAATTTGAAAGCTAATTGTGTCTAGAGTTCACATGAAAGAAGAGAAAGAAGTAAAACTGCTGTTATTTGTGGAATTCACCAATAACTTAGTCCTCTTCACAAAATTAACCTTATGAACTAAGTCATATTAGCCTTCCTTACTGGATGAAATTATTGTGTTTGATTACATAAATCAGTGTTATTAAAAGCTAAATCGTAGAAAATGTACCATAAAAAATGTACCATAATTGCTCATAAAAAGAAGTGCTTTGCACAGCCAACCAAAACCCCATTTAGGCTGCAGTTCTGTATGCATTTCTTTTGAAATAAGGCTTACTGAAATTAATGGGACTTCTGAGTAGTAAATGGGATTATACTTTAAGTCCAATATTCTTTGCACAAATCTAGCAACTATAAGTAGTTGCTAATGAAAATGGTTATTATCTCAACCTATATATAGGGGTGTCCCTGTATTCACAGATCCTCTATCCATTGATTCACTTATCTCCAGATCAGGTTTGTATAGGTCCAGTCCACATGCCCACCTTTGGAGGTAAGTAGAACTCTGTTCCCCTTGCCTACAGAGGGTCCTATCAGTGATTGTTTGCACTTGCCTGTGGCCTCTGCTGGACTTGGAATGAAGCTTGGAACTTCTACTTCCAGTTTTTCCACAAATCCTCAGTCCAGAAATTGCAGTTTTTCCCCCCTATAAGTTTCATTCTGATCTCATCAGAGGCCATGGACAGATGCACATGACCTCTGCTGGGCCAAAAGACTCTCCAGAAGTGAGGGGCGCTCCCTTTGCCTCCACAGGTTGGAGAGACATTCTCTTGTATCCATGGATTTGCTTAACCAAGACGTTTCCAGAACAGAATACCTGCAGATACCGGGCATGGCTTTTTATTTATTTTTATTTATATATATATGTGTGTGTGTGTGTGTGTGTGTGTGTGTGTGTGTGTGTGTATTGTGTGTGTGTGTGTTTTGAAGTGATCAGGATTTTAAAAGCTATAATTTACTCAATTTTTTATCCTTAAAACATTTTTTGTTTTGTTCTTAGATCAAAGACAAGTGTCTTAGAGCACAGTCCTAACCATGTCTACTCAAAACTAAGCTCCATTGTGTTCAGTGGTGCTATCTAGTGGTGAGATTCAAATAAATTAACATCAGGTTCTACGTCCTAATAACCTAAATTAACAACAGGTTCTAAGTCCCATTAGTAACTGATTCTCAGAAACAGGCGCTCATTAGTAAAGGGTTCTGTAGAACCTGTGAGAACCCCCTGAAACCCACCACTGGGTCTAACTCCCAGGAAAGTGCCTTTAGGATTGCAGCCTTAGAGCTGAAGAATCATACAGATTTTGTTTCAAAGCCCAGAAGAGGCAGGTCCTCAAGTGAATTGCTCATGCATGTTCAGAACACTTTCCCTCTTCTAATCAAAATGTAATTAAAATTCTATTGGAAAGCTCTTACTGTGAAACAGAAGAATGACCTTATAATGAATCCTGAACTTGGTTACTAAGTAATGAAAGCTGCTCTTAGGTACTAATATTTAATCTTGCTTTAGTTTGTTTTTCTCTCCATCAGACCTCGTAATTTAATTTAATTTAAACACTGTAAGCATGGCAGGATGTAAGAGTTTAGGCACCTGTCATTTTAGTAATAAAGTACAGACTGTGAGATATATTTTGATTTAAATCAGAAATCTGGATAAAGGAACAAGTTTAATGGAATGTTGGCATCTTGGAATGCCATTATCTTAAATGAATTAAGGAAAAATTGATAATTTGCCTTCTCCCCGCTCCTTTTTCAAAGGGAGAAAGAAGGCGGTGGCATAGACATAATTGCAGTGATAATGATATCACTGTAATTACTTCTTTGTTGGGGGCAGCAAGTGAGGGGATTGCCTCTGATGGGAAGACAGGCCAGAACTGCCCCTGAAGTATGCACCACCTAAGAACAGTGCAAGAAATTGTTTGTGGCTTAGCCTTTTGAAAGGAGACCCTTACTTTTCCTGCTCTCTTGCCATGGAAATCTCTCGTATAAATACTTGGTGTACCAACAAAGTTTGAAACGCTTTTACAGTATTTGAAACTTAATTGTAAATTACATTTGAAATTGTATACATTTGGTGAGTCCTCCTTGAACAGATCAATTTCTCTTCCTGGAAGGATGATGAAATCTAAGGTTGCAAGCACAGTTTTACTTGGTGTACCAACAAAGTTTGAAACGCTTTTACAGTACTTGAAACTTAATTGTAAATTACATTTGAAATTGTATACATTTGGTGAGTCCTCCTTGAACAGATCAATTTCTCTTCCTGGAAGGATGATGAAATCTAAGGTTGCAAGCACAGTTTCTATGGGTAACTCCTGTTGTACACAATGAGGCTTGCTTCCAAGTGGTCATACATACGATTGTGCTCTTAATGTGTATTCTGTAACTCTCTTGAGAGCCAGGGTGGTAGATTGGTTCAGGAGAAAGACTTCAGAAAGTTCAGGAAAGATCCATGTTCAAATCCCCACTCAGCAATTAACTTCCCAACTATTTTGGGCCAGTTATCTCTCAGCTTTGCCTAACTCACAGGATTGTTGTGAGGACAAAAAGAATTACATCCACCGCCCTGAGCTACTTGGAGAAATTGTGATATAAAATGTGAGAAATAAATCTTGATGCAGTGGAATAAAATATGATCAGAGGTCTTTCCCCCTACTTAGCTGCTGTATGGAGTGATAGGTGGACATATAGAGTAGGGTTATTTTGATTGTGATCAAATCTTCTGGAATTCGCTCTGGCCCATTGCTTTCATGCACTATCACATAAAGAGAGCACAAAAAGGCCTAGAGCAGTGTCTCTCAACCTTGAGATGGTACTTGAGAAGGTTTCTGGTGGTACTTGGGGGACCCTTGGATCCCTTATGCCTGTTAGGGAGCACAAGGTACATGACACAATAAACAGTGGGAGGCACAACAAAGCTCTCTAGTTTACCCTGAGACTCTGACTTCTATTTGTCTCCTTGTATTTGGCCTCACAACCCAGAAGTAACTGGCAGTTATGTCATCAGCAGTTACTTCCACTGGTCCTTTGAATAGGTGGACCATGTTTATGTGTCCAGTGGAATCACTGGTATTGAATTCCTGTCAAGAGCAATCACTCTTCTGAGAAAACACTTTATTTTTCTGTAAAGACCATTCTCTATCCCAGTGATTTTCAATCTCACGGCACACTTCACTATCTGTAGCTTCTGAAAGCTACAGTCAACAAGCTGAGTGGAGAACCACATTCCTCTCATTTTCACAAAGTATATAGGAATTATTTTCAGTTTCTTCACCAGAAACTGAAAATCATAGATTCTGTTTTGCTTTGCATCCAAAAATATGATGGAAACTAATTTTGCAACTCGCATGTAGGCTTTTGAAAGCTCTAAGTTACTGTGAAAACTGGATTTCCATTCCCCTTTCTCTCATTTGCACGTTCTCTTCTACTAGAGGTGAAAAAAATCCATTTATTCTGAACCAGAATCAAAATTTTATATTTGGTCTATGACATATGGCATAAGATATTTTTGAGATTTTTTTCCCATCAGCTTTCATTCTGCATTTCATTTTATTCCAATGGCTGTGTGGCATACTGTACCTGCACAACACAGTTATGGAAAATTTTGGATAAATTAGGGCAGAAAAACAAATTACAAACATTCATTAGTTGGATTGCACTTTGCTATGTGTGTTAGACTATCACAATCCAGAGCTGTTATGGGTCCATGCAGTTATCTTATGGAAAGTCACGTTAACTGCTCCATCGCAAAGGGCTTAATTTGACTCTAGGATATTGACCCCTGTGAGTGAGCTAAGCATCAAGAAATGCATGCAACACCAGAAGTTCTGTCTCTGCTTCTGAAATGTGGGACTGTTCAGAATTCTGAGTTCTGCTCAGGTCGGTGTGCCAAGTGTTTCAGTTTCTTGGCAGATGACAGACAATATTTTGAAGTATGCTGCACACCATGAGGTTTTTGGGTTGCTGAAGGTCTCCTTGGGGTAGGGGTAAGATCCAGCAACCACAATGGGTCAACTTTGGAGCTGTTCCAGTACTATAACTAGTGCAAGGTATACAGAAAATAGTAATTTTTGTGAATACTCGGTACAATTTTGAGACGCTACGATATTGTAAGCAAGATATGTGTATTGGTTTCATCTTTCATTTGAGAAGGGTGCATGTGGGTTTCATTGATGACCAAACCTGCCTTAATGATCATTCCTTAAACTTAATGATCTTCTAATGCAATAGTGTCTTAATTCTTTCCTGCTTGTAATTGGGTAATTGTTGGGGTGTTTTTCTCATCTGTTTTCCTATGGGGAAAACTCAGGAAACATTTGATGCTACCAGATGAGAAATTGACTTTCTAACTAAGCCATTATCTTTCATTTAGTTTCTCTCTCATCCCCCCTTTCTCTGTGTGTGTCAGTGTTGTACACTACAAAACATTATCTTTGGTCAGAAGTTTGCATGTGCATTTTCCAATTTAATGTACAATTTGTTGAAAAGTGGTAATGTTTTTAATAATGGAAACCCAGTTGCCAGGTTTCCCCCAACCCCAAAAATGACTGATTCATATACATGGCCAATTCTTTTCCTATAATAGACAATAGGAAGTCTCTGGTATGTGTATGAGTCCAGAAAAGAGGCTTTCATAATCTAGTTTCTCTCTTCTATAAAAATTGAAATCCAATTATTTCTTAACAGGAGCCCATTTCATTTGGATCATAGAATGCTTTAAACAAACACTGAGCATGAAACAAAGTGTTCCACTATGTGGGATCAAAGAAAGATATTTTCGTCAACTGCTTGAATATAATACACAGAAAATGTAGAAATTTAACCCTAGTTTGTTTATCACAGTGAAAATCACAGTGAAAATCTAGAAAACAATATTATATGACCATAAGAAGAACCTCCACTGGATCAGGCCAAAGGCCCATCTAATCCAGCTTCCTGTATCACACAGAGGCCCACCAGATGCCTCAGAAAGCACATATGACACTTACATCCAGGTGTCCTCCTCTGCATCTGGCATTTTGAGGTTGTCCATATCTACACACATCCCTCATGGCTTTTAACCTGTGATGGTCCTTTCCTCTAAGAATTTGTCCAATCCCTTATTAAAAGCATTGAGGCTAGATGCCATCACCACATCTTGTGGTAGAAAGTTCTACAGACCAACTACATGCTGGGTAAAGAAATATTTCCTTTTATCTGTCCTAACTTTCCCAAACTCAGTTTTAGTGGATGCCACCTAGTTCTGGTGTTATATGAAAAGGAAAAAAGCATCTCACTATCCACTCTATTCATCCCTTGCATAATTTTTGTTAATATGATTAACCTTCAGAAACATAGCAGATTTGTAGTGTCATTTTTGATGTTCAAATGGACTCTTATGGGCTACTGTACACACTGTAGACTAAACATGTTAGCTTTCACACTGCAGTTTTGCATTATTTCTAAGTATTTGTAACCTAATTTCATATACACACATGCATATGCAGTATGTTGGTTGACCTCCTTATCCATGAGGGATTTGTTCCTGGACCTCTCATTCATATGCAGTACCATGTGAAGCCAAATCACAGGGAGTTATACACTGAAGCTGTTCTGAGACTATACACAGCCTCCACCGGCCACAGTGAGAAAACTGGAAGTGCGCTATTGGAATTGCTTTCTAGGACCTCTAGAGGCCATTGAGAGGCCGGCGGTGACTGCGTAGCCTCTGCGGGCCTCAGAAGAGCTGCTAGAGGTGACTGTAGCACAGTGGTTGAAAAGCACTGCTCCAGAGGAATCCACTTGAAGCCAAATCCACAGATCTAAAATTAAACAGTTCCACCTATATTTTTCAATTTAGAAGTTTGGTTTAAATAGTTAGCCCAATTTAACTAAAAGCTACAGCACTAGGGATAATTCATTTAAGTGGTATTATCAGTGGTGGGATTCAAAGAAATTAACAACTGGTTCTATGCCCATCTGGCAGCCACTTTTAATTGGCTATTTTTAAACTTTGTATGTCCTATCTCTTGTTAACAATCGGTTCTATGGAGTAGGTGCAAACCTGCTGGAGCCTACCACTGAGTATTATGTTATTTTATGTTCTGTTTTTATTTATAAGTTTCAAGAGTCTTAGGCTACAATTCATTCTCTAGTTAGGCCAGCATAAGCCCTGACATAAGTCCTGTACTGACTGGGAGAAAGTCACAAAAGTGCCATAAGACACATCTGCACCACACCTGGGGGTTGGCCAGTGTCCAGGCGTACACCAACATTACCACAGATATATATGCCAGGTGAGTTGGGCCAGCCTAAATTAATTAGGATTGCACCCTAATTAGTTCAGCTACGGTTGACCAGGGAGTGTTTAAAATGTTTCCTTGTTCCATTGACATCAATAGGATTTAGAAATGCTCAACTGCAACTCAATCTTATCTCAATCATTTACTTTAACTAAATAACTCAATATTTTCCACATTTTTAACATTACTATTGGTTTCAGTAGGATACAATCGTCACTTGTATATCACTTGAACAGTCATAATTTAGCTGTACTTTCAGTAATAGTTGCCAAAACTCATAGAGTTACCCAAGGTACTATCATAACTTCTAATTCAATACCAGTTCTTAACTGATACATTGTTCAAAAAATGACTGGATTTACACTGGTGATATTTCTTTCTCTTTTTTCAGTTACTGTGATGGGTGCATGTTGGATCCAATGTGTGGGTTTTGCTACAAATTGAACAAGTCAAGTGTTATGGAGTCCTCTTGTGTTCCTATTAATAAAAAATCTACAATGGAAGCAGCTTGGGGCAGGTATGTTGTTTTGGTGTTCCTTAATTTTGTAAGGCAACCCCAGTCTCTCCAAAATTGGCTCCCTCTGAGAATAGAGGAGCTTTGACAAATGAAGTCCATTATTACGTATAGGATGACAAAAGACTTTTTCAAAGGCTAAAGTAATAGCAGCACTTTCTGTAAAGGGATGGATTTAGCTTTCATTTTTCTCCTCTCTAGGAAAACATTCTGGGACAAAATAATTTGTGACTGTTGACTTAAAGGTCAGCACTTTTTTCTGAACGTTGAAAGGAAAGAGAAAAAACAAGTCTTAATAGCCATTGTTCTAACATAGTGAAAATACTTGGTGGTGATTGAAGTTGGTGTCAAAAGGCATAGATAATTAGAGGTTAACACAAAATGAATATACAGTTTGTTTTTCTAGCACTATTGAACAAAACAAAGAGGTATTTTAATTTTCAAATTTTTAAATTCCCTTTACAGAAAAAACAAGTAATGAATATGAAACTTTTATTATTTAAAAACGTACAATTTACACATCCATGTTAAAACTGCAAAGAAGAATTTAAAGCCATGTTGTTAAGTATTTAAACTGAACCTAATTCAGAATATCTGTAAGGGTTCTTGTAATCACTTGCTCTTCTAACAATGCCTGTACTGTCCTAATAAATGAAACAACATAAAATGTATGATTTGGAATTTGGCTGACTTGTGGCAGTGGACATAGGCTTGCTGCTGCAAATGTCACTATTTAAGCTCTAAAATCTTAAAAATATAAGAAGAGCTGTTGAAGACGTTACTGAAAGATCAATACATACCAAACGGAGGTCAGACTGAAAAGGTTTATTGATAGCATTTGACGAGATATGCTGGGTGGCTAATGGGCCTAACCACAACTTGAAATATTCTTTTATCTTTTTAGCAGTTTATCTAAAGCAGCGGTTTCCAAACCGGAGACTACCACAGAACAAAAATTCCTTTCCTGTTCTGTGCAGCTTGTGCTATTCGACTGTTCTGCTGCTTCATTTTCTAGCCATTAGTTTCTTTTATTGCCTTATGCATTGGAATGCTTAAGCCAGGAGTAACAAACTCACTTCATACAATGGGCTAAATAACATTCATGATGCCACCTGAAGGCCTGAAGTGACTCATTAAGCAGATCATGTCCAGAAATTTTCTCACTTAGGAATTAATTAGTTGCAGAAGTGGAAATAAACAAATCTTGATGACATTTTCAAGATATGGGACAGCCCAGTTTTCACATTTGCTGCCGTTTCATTAAGGACACCTCCGCACAACTCAGCAGGAGGGAGCAGGTGGTGGTGGTGCCAAAGGGCCAGATAAAGAGCTTCTGCAGGCAGCATCCAGCTTATAGGTCCTATGTTTGTCACTCCTATTCATAGAATCATAGAAACCTAGAGTTGGAAAGGACCTAGTAGGTCATCTCGTCCAACCCCATGCCTGCAGCAAGAAATCCTCCTAGAGCATCCCCGATAGGTGCTTGTCGAGCCTCTGCTTGAAGATCGCCAGTGAGGGAGAGTTTACCACCTCCCTTGGCAATCTGTTCCACTGCCGAACCGCCCGAACCGTCAGGAATTTTTTCCAGATATCCAACTGGAATCTCCTTTCTTGCAGTTTGTACCCATTGGTTCTAGTTCTGCTTTCAGAAGCAGCTATGAACGAATGAGCCTCTTCTTCCACATAACAGCTCTTGGAGGTAACTGAAGAGGGCAATCATGTCTCCTCTCAGCCTTCTCTTCTCCAGGCTGAACATCCCAAGTTCCCCCAACCTTTCCTTGTAGGGCTTCCCTTCCATCCCACTGATCATTCTTGTCGCTCTCCTCTGGAGTTGCTCCAGTTTGGCTGCATCTTTCTTAAAGTGAGATACCCACAGCTGAACACAGTACTCAAGGTGAGGTCTCACCAATGCAGAATAAAGAGGATGAATATTCTATTCATCTGCACCTTTTTCCTCAGAAGATAAAGGATTCGAAGAATTTTGTCAATGCTACAGTAAATGTATATATAGCCTTCAAATTTTCTTCCCAAGTTTTTTCTCATGGATGTTTCTGTTTACAGAACAGAAACTGAAATAGTCAGTTAATGTAGGTAATCTATTTATTGTGGTCTGTTATCTTATTTTGCCCCTATAAATAATGAAGGGGAGTGTCACACTTTTTGATACTAATGACTGTAATTGTAAAGATTGTAATTGTAAAGATTGATATGTAGTTTTAAAGTAGGTTAACATTAAAGTTCATTTGTTTGATAAAGATTCTTAATATGAAAAACTCCAGCAAAACATGTGCCTTTTGCATTCAGTACTCAAAGAAGCAGAAATGAATTGCTGTACCTTCAAAAAGTTTCTCTCAGGATTAGAACTCCATTGTTGTGTTTTGTCCATTCATGTGGAAAGAAACCTGATTCTGTCATCCAGAAGATCCTCATTGACCTTTCAAATCTTAAACAGTAGAAATATTCCTAGACAAAAATCAACGTCAAGTGTGATTAATGTAATCATTGTACTTCTGACAAACATGTCTCTTGGCTTTTCTATTCTTGTACTGTTGATTACAACTGTTATAATTGTGCTTAATGATGACTAATGACGGAAATAAGTTTAGAATAATAGGACATTAAAACAAGGGTGCTTTTAGTACATTTTCCTTCTGTTGAAAAGATCTACAATGGCAGAAGAGCATAAAAGACCAACAAAACTCTGCTGCTTTCAAGAAGTCTTCTAAAGTACATAAACATTGGTCTGAATGGTTGAATAAGCAGCATAACACAAGAATAAAAGGCTAGTACATTGGAGATAAAAAATTTTTAAAAAAGAAACTCGAGCTCTAAAAAGACTGCATTATATATAGAGAAAAAAGTGAAATATTTTAAAGGTGGAATTGACACCATTGAATGAAATGAGCCCTGCTAGAACTAGGCAAATAACGTCAACTTATGGCCTGTTTGAAATGAGTAACTTTTTCATCCTGAAGCTGCCTGGTGTTAAATGCGTGACAGCCAAATCAGTGCCAGCTGTTGTGACAAGTGCTGTTCAGTATTTGATAGCTTGTTTTTAACCTTCTGTTTTACCACACTGGACTTCCCTACTTCCCTGCTTTTTATCTATGGGCGCAATCCAGAGTAACTACGGGGAGTCCTTGCTCCGGTGTAAGAACAATTTGCTCTGGATTGCAATATGAATTTCCCATAGGTTTTCACTAGGTGGTGCAGTAACTATGGGTACACGTAATGTTTCTTACGTGCTCCTGTAGTTACTCTGGATTGTAGGGTATGTCAGATTCATCTTGCTAGGTATGTCCTTAGATTTTTGGAGTATGTCCATCCACTATTTTCAGGTGGATGGTTTAATTAAAACAGGTTGCAAATCTTTAATGTAGAGCACATGTTTAGAGCAAGGTTCTTCTGGTTGTCTGCCCCACTTAATGTATTTGGACATATTGTGATGATGTTGGCTATTGGGAAATGGTTTCTTGCTCTGCTGTCAGGATGATTGGGAGTATTTCGTGAAGGCTATAAAACATGGCTCCTAGCCTGATTGTTTTAGCACCATCTTCGTGGTATGTGGGTAGTGACAATTTAATTGCTAGGGTGAAACTGATGAAAATGACACTGTTGTGCCCTCAGTGGCACTGCAACTGTCTAGTAATTTTCTGGGTGTCATAATAAGTGGAATGAAAGTTGGAAGAGTTCAAAAGCCAACTTTCTTCCCGGTGCAGACAGCTGGGCTTTTTCTTGTGCTTTCACTGAAAATAGAGAACTGAAGATTAAATTCCAGTTCAGATGTTGGGTTAACCATTAGCAACTGCAGAATATCTTCATGTAAATGAAAATGAATGGTTATCTTTTGTACACATACCTGAGAATAGGTTTGTCCTTTTGAATGCAGTGAAACTTACTTCTGAGTAGACTTTTATAGAGTTGTATTGATGTACACATAATACTTTCTACTTAAAGGTAAGCCTAATTTCTCGGTGGTATTTATTTATATGTACACATGTTTAGAATTGCATCTAATGCACTATGAAAAAATTAGTAGCTCTCTTAGCTTGTAATGAAGTGATGAAATCTCCTTAGCTTGCTGTATGCAAGTATGAAGTACTTGCTGAAGTATGCATTGCTACTGCAATAGGATATTGCACTATCAAGTTAGGATATTGTACTATCAAGCAACAACTTGATTGCTCAAATGTTCGCTTAAGTATTGTTATATTAACCAAGACTTGCATGGTTGCTGGTGATAGCCAGCAAGTAATGAAGTCAGAGTCTATTTTTTCAGGGCAAATTGTGGATTAGTCTAATCAACCAGTCCACTTTTTTCCAACCAGTCTTTTGACTGTACTAGTGGAGACACCATGAAGTGTCATGAATCTTTCTCCACCTTTTGTTCTAAACATAGAGCAGTTTGGTGATGCGTTGTCTGAATTGAGGAAGCCATGGAAATAGTCTAGCCAATAGATTTTTCCCTTGAAATTCTCTGTCACCTGTAGTAGAGGAAATAAAAAAGACGTCTGGTCAGAGTGATTTTTGAACTGAAAAATTCAATTCAAATTAATCAGTGGAAAAACAATGATTCCAACTACTTTTCTTAAACAGATGCAATGAAAGAGTTTTAGACCTTAATCAATAGTGGAGTTTGAACCTCCATCTTTTCAGTCACTTATACTTGTTCTTTCTTCTTTTGGGATATCCAATTGCACAGGGACTAAGAAAGTGTAATTCCTATACAGGCATCTCCCAGTTATTGGATGGGTTAGGGACCACAGCACTGTCCAAAAGTGAAAACTTCAAATGTAGAACCCAGTCTTACTGGAAAGTAAGTAGGTGCATATTCCTTGAACCAGCATCTTTGGAAAGGTTCACCACCACAGACTTCAAAGGTGTGCATTCCATATGACAACTGTGTACATTAGGTTTCTAGTTTGAGGCTAGTTGTGTTTCTGACTAATAGCAATGTACTCATGCAAGCTGCCTGGGGTAGTGGTATTGTAGCAGTCTTCTTTGTATTACAGTTGATTCTCTTTGTACATTAATTTACTTATCTGCAAGGGTCAGTATTGCCACCATTTATTTATTTATTCCTTCCTTTCTTCCTAACTTTCTTTAAGTTGTCTGGATTTAGTCCATTTTACACATTAAATGGGCCTTGGTACTGTCCTGGGGAGAATCATTGGGCACATTTATATCTACTTCCAGACTACCCCACCTCCAATCTTGGGTACCATCTCAGGTACTTCATCTGTATTTTCACAACCCTGGCAATAACAAAAGGCCAATGATGAGAGGTCTGTGAAGGTTATCTGAAGGCTGCTCTGAGGCTGAGCAATCCCAGTGAAGAAGCCAAGGGAACTAGTAGAGCTGAGTTCTCATTGTTGGGCCAGCAACCTTCAATGAGTTGAGAGATATTTAGCACAGAGAAATAATCGTTGCCTTCATTGCATTGAGGGATATCCTGCATGGAGGATGATGCATCAGATGTTGATGAGCCCTCACTATCATTATCACCCTATTCTATAGAATTCAAGTTAAAATTCAGGTTCATGAAGTTCATAGAATGTATGGAGAAGAGGGTCCCCTACAGCCTAAGCCTATTTTCCCATAGTTATTTGGTATTCAATAATTGATGTCCACTAGGTCTTCCAGTAAACTAACCTTAGTGGATAACAAGAATATACTGTCCTCCATCTTAAATAAAAATGTGTTAATGAGCATAAGGACCCAGCCACACAGAAGAGTGTGCAGGGGGTTTTCTTTACAACTAAGTGCCATGTTTAAGATTGACCTCCTTCCTTAAGGACTCTAGTTTAGGTGCAATGTTGTAGAGAAGGTGTAAGAGGTCTTCCAGCCTTCTCATTGATTCATTCCTGTATCTGGATAAAGTATTTAAAGGAGATGCAATATGCACTCATATGCAGAGCACAAGGTGGAGATGCATGCATCTGCAGAGGTCTTTGGCATACATACATATATATGCCCATCCATCCATACACATAGCATCACAATGAAGGGCATTTTTCTAGTTAAGAATGAGAGCCACTTAGTGTTGCAATCAGCAAGTTGCTTCATACTGACTAATAAGGATGCAAGAGTACAAACTGACAGGCATCATTGTTGACTGTGAGAAGTGTTTGTAAGAAAATGTTGGACTTTAGCAGGCAGCTGCAGTAATGCCTGAAAGGAATCTACTAAGCCAATTATTGTATTGTTTGCTTTGAGACATTTCAGCATGGATAATCAGCCAGTATTCATCACTATGCACCTGCAAAAGCTGAAATGAGCCAATACTGATGTGCTGAAGCTGTTTGCCTACTGTTCGGTGATTTAAGTGATGTAAATGCAAAAATCTGCCCATGCCAGAGTGGATTTTCGAGCCAATTAAAGTAGTTGAATCATTGTTCAGTATGGGAGAAACCAATAATTTCCAGATAGTGTAAGAAAGAAAGACAAGAATTGTCTATATCAGCCTTGACGGCTAACCACTAATCGGGAACAATGCACAAAACTTGTGGATCAGGTAAAACGTTGCCAAAGAGATGAATGGTTAATAATCTTCATTTAGTTGCTTGTTGTCTTTTGTACAACATATTTAAGAAGCTGAGTCAAGGGCAAAGAGGTTATGGATTGAAGTGATGTGATCTTTCCAATCATTTGGTTAAGTCTATAATTATATAAAATCAAAATTGATAATTTTGAGGGTCCTGCAAAAGAAGGCCCTTGTTTCCTCCATCTTGTACCTGTGTTAGGTTCTATGTCAGTGATTTTCGACCTTTTCATCTGTTAGCAAACAGAAAGGGGGCTAAAATGGTCGAGGCACACCTTCAGCTTTTGGTCAATTAAAAAGACATACTGCACTGCAGAGAGGGGGTTCATATTCTACAATGGCCGTACTAATAAATGGCCCTCTCCCAAATTCTTGTGGCACATCTGTGGACCTTCCATGTGCACAAGTGGTTGAAAATTGCTGCTTTGTGCCTTCAAAGTTCCTTAAGAGGATAACAAATATTCTTGTACCTGACTGTACTGATCAGAAAAATAAAACAAAGGCTCAGAGAAATGATCAGTTAAAGATAATTTGGGGGAAGTGAAATCTTAAATTGGCAATCAGATTGGGTAAAGTCTGGAGTGGGGCAAAGGGTCAAAAACCTGGAAATAAAGAGGAGAGATAAAAAAGCTGCTGCAGATGCATGAAAAACAGGAATATAGAATATGTATGAAATGAAAAGTGTTACTTCAGTTGGAAGCTGACTGCAATAGGGTACCTGTCTAGTGAGATTTAGGGAGATGCAATATTTCTGGTGTTTTTCTTACCATTTTTATGCTCAAACTCTTTTTTAAAAGCTGCTTTCAAGTTGTTTTTCCTTGTACAGTAAAATGTATGTATTTGCTTACAGAAACATTTTCTCAAAAACTGAACAATTGATATTTGATTAGCTTGTTATCTGAGTTTTTTGTTTTCCTAATAGCTTTCAGATTTTTCTCAGTACGGTAAAGTTTCCCAAGGTAGAGAGGAGAAAGTTGTGTCTTAGCAGAGGCAATTGCATCAATAAAAACCTGTTTGGTGGCAGAAGGAAATGCACAAGAGAGTGAGGACCAAAGGGGGAAGTTTTTTTGTTTGCCCATTAATTAATGGTTCAGGTTATTGCTGAACTGTAACAGTTCCTAACCACAAAACTGATAAACTTTTTGGATATATAGTGAACCCCCACATCTTCACATCCCATATCTGCCGATTTAACCACCTGCAGATACAGAGGGGCCACATGGTTTTCTCCAGAGGCTCCCCACAATTACTTAGTGGAATGGTCCAGAGGCCTCTTAGTGGGTTATGCCCCTCTGTTTGCGGACCTGAGAATGGCCACAGAAACTACTTTGGGGTTTTAGAAGACAACTTCTGGTTTGTTTCCAAAGTAGCTTCTGGAAGCTTTTTCAGGCCATTTTGAAGGCTAGGAAGCTAATAGAATGGATCAACTCAGCATGACCCACTGAGTGCTTCTGGAGGTTCCAGGTAAGAAACTGTGCAAATGGAACCCAATTGTTCAGGAGTGGACCCCAGCATCCACAGAATTACTTATCAGCAGATGGGGGAGGCACTGGAACGAAACCTCTGCCGATGAGGAGGTCCCGTTGTTCATTTTCCCAAAGCTTGACTAGCATGACTAGTTTTACTAGTCTAGTTTACTAGCGTCTACTTTTTGTCCATGCAATTATATTTCTGTGAACACTATTACAGGTGCTCTAAAAACACTCTCATATGTAAACCAAGGGGTTTGAAAAGTTGACCTTTGAATAATGTTTTCTGAGCATCTAGAGGCTATCCATAAATGCTGTTTAAAGGGATATAAAGTAGCTCCATATCTGTATGCAGAATTTTACTCTACAGTCCAGAAGAACCAAGTACACGCAGGGGTTGGACTAGATGACCCACTGGGTCCCTTCCAATTCTACGATTCTATGAGATACAGGTCCAACATAGAGCAAAACAAACTGCAGATCTGTCATTCTTCTGTTTGGTGAAAGACACTCTTATGGCATGGATTCAGTTTGAGGCTGTACCCTTCCGATTCTGTATTATTGCTCCTTATTTTATTGATTTTTTTTCCTTTAAAACATTTTGTTTTATATGATGGCTCTCTTCCAGATGTTCAAATGAGACTGGACTGAAAACTGGAGGCATGTTTTGGGCATATAATTTCTGCCCTACACCATATTCTTGGACAGCGCTCCTGGGGCTCATTTTATACCTGGTTTTCTTTGCACCAGGTAAGCTAGAATTTATTTATTTACTTGGTAAAATGGTGTGTGTTGATACTAAAGTCTGTACCTTCTTTGTGATTATATCTCATCTCCTTTGCCATTTCTTCTTATACAAATAATTCAAAAATAACCCAATAATCCTCGCTTTTCTCATTTTTACCCTATTATTTTGTCCATGCTGCTATCACTTACTGCTAAAACCATCTACTTGATGTGCCAGGTGGCAATTTATAGAGAATTCCAGTGTCTTGTAACACTAAATGTTTAGCCTCCTACATACCCAGGAGTCAGCTTATATTCACTCAGGCATATGCCAGAACAATTGGAACACTCTTGCAAGTGTGCATACATATCTTTTATACCTATTCCTCTGAATCTTTGCTAATGCATCACTTCCAGCAAGTGGATGCCTGATGGTGCCCAGCGGTGCCTGCCGTCCAATGGTTGGTGGTGCCCGCTGCCTGGTGGTATACTGTGCCCACTGCTCAATGGTGCCTGCTGTCCACCTGTGCCTGCTACCCAATGGTGCCTAGTGCCTACTGACTGCTTCTAGGTCCAGGGGTAGGGGCTGGGTATTGATGAGTCAGCAATTCTTCAATGTTAAGTATAGGGATGAAAACACATTGTACCCCCCCCCCCTTTTACTCCCTTCCAGTCTAAATTCCTAAAAATAAGTTCTTAGTGGATGCCTGAGACATGGAAGGAATAGCATCCCCAAATTTCATGCTTACAGTTCTGGTGGTTTTGGCTGGGTGTTGATGAGATAGACATATCAGGGTTGGAATAGTGGTTTGTGGATAGATCTGCACAGCCAATAACCAGTGCACAGCAGAAGGCAGCTGAGGTTTCTCTGCTCAGTGAGTAATAACTGAGAATGAAAGAACAGACAAGGTAAGCTTCCAAGAAGGGAAGTGTATTCCAAGTTCCAGGGAGCAAACATAAAGCAGATTCCAAATCACAGTGAAGTGCAGCACACAGAGAAGTCGGAGTCCAAAGCAGAAGTCCAGGGTCCAAAGTCCAGTCCAGCATCCAAGTCCAGTCGCCATGAGTCCAACAAAGTCAAAGCAATACCTCTGACAAACCCACACAAAGTGTTAGAACTTGCTGGCTTTTATCCAAACTGTCCAAATTCTCCTCCAATCACATGTGAAGTTAAAACAGCATTTTATTCCAGCAAACTGTTTCAGTACTCCCAGGTGATTCTGATCAATAATCCGACTTATGCTTCTGTCTGCACATATGCTCTCAGCACAGGTGTATCCAATTAGTTATGCACCCCTGCCTTTTCCAGAAGCACAGGAAAATGGATTCTCTATTGCCTGGCATCAACTTGGCTGCAACAATCTAAGACGTGGATCACATAAAATGTGACCCATGATCTCCATTGCCACAAGTCAGTCAGTCAGTGACTCTTTGATTTTATATATCAAGATTTAATGGGCCATGCTCATTCACACTGAGAGAAAATCATGATTGAAAAGCCCGCTGATAATTATATCCATTCTTTTCTGGCAATGCAAGGAAGATATGCATTACCTATAATAATTAGATCCAATCAAGACCTTTAGATTTGCAGGTGAGTCTGTGAAAGTAGTAATATTGTAATATCTTCCTAATGCAGTGTGGTCTTGTATCTTTGAAACTGCTTTTTCATTTGATATATGTGAATGTTCTATTAAAGTTGGTGATTTGACTTTTTTAAGGAATGGGACCAATGCCTTGGACAGTAAATTCTGAAATATACCCCCTTTGGGCTAGGAGTACAGGAAATGCATGTTCTTCTGGGGTAAACTGGATTTTCAATGTCCTGGTGTCGCTGACATTTCTGCATACAGCTGAATATCTGACATACTATGGTAAGAACTGTTCTCTATCTTAAGTGGTCAAATACATGTCACCTAATCTGAGTTTTAGCTTTTCATCTTTAGAGGTCTTGACTGACAGCTTAACATCTTTTTAATGGATGTTATAATGGAAAGCTCTAGAAAACAGTCCTTACAATTCAGAGTAACTACGAGAAGATGTAAGAGGCACTTACTCAGGATTGCTCTATGCATTTCCCATAGGTGGCACTGTAACTACGTCGGAGTAAAAGGTACCATAGTTACTCTGGATTGTAGCCTAAGAGTCTTTCGCAAAAATATCAAAGATTCTGTTTCAAGATTTTAAGTTCATCAGGGTTACCAGACGCCAAACTGGAAATTCCTGCACAGCAACCCCAAAATTCCTGATTTAAGGCCAAAATTCCTCTCAGTCCAGCCAAAATTCCTGAGAAAATTCCTGTAATTAAAAAAATTGTCCAAAAATGTAGGACGAAATGTAGGACATGTTAAAATAAGCTTAAAATACTGGTATTACTTTCCTGTACTTAATTCCAACACTATATTACCTTTTTAAGGTAAAAGACACACACACCCTGAGGGGGAGGAGCAGTGGGTACATTTAGGGGTAGCTGGTGGAGGGTATCTCTGGGGTGGGGAACGTAGGTGAGTGGGAGGTTTCTGGGGGGGAGGGGGTGAATGCAGGGCTGGTGGGGGTTTTCTTTGGGGTACTGGGCACAGGCAGGGCCAGGGGAGTTGGTGGGGGTGGCTACAGGATAGTGGGTGCTACAGGCAGCAGGGGAGGCTGGTGGGGGCTTACTTTTGAGTAAGAATGGTCAGGATTGTTTTCTAAGGCTGCCAGTATGAAGATCCCTCCCTGGGAGTAAGACCAATTAAATGCAGGGGGGCTTACTTTTGAGTAGACATGGTCAGGAGTGTTCTCTAAGGCTGCAATCATGAAGATCCCTCCCTGGGAGTAAGACCCATTAACTGCAGAGGGGCTTACTTTTGAGTAGACATGGTCGGGAGTGTTTTCTAAGGTTGCAATCCTGAAGATCCCTCCCTGGGAGTAAGACCTATTAACTGCAGAGGGGCTTACTTTTGAGTAGACATGGTCGGGAGTGTTTTCTAAGGCTGCAATCCTGAAGATCCCTCCCTGGGAGTAAGACCCATTAACTGCAGAGGGGCTTACTTTTGAGTAGACATGGTCAGGAGTGTTTTCTAAGGCTGCAATCCTGAAGATCCCTCCCTGGGAGTAAGACCTATTAACTGCAGAGGGGCTTACTTTTGAGCAGACATGGTCAGGAGTGTAGGGAGGAGGCAGAGTGGCAGCATCCAGGAGGCAGTGAGGACTTGGAGAGGGCTGATCCAGAGGGAGGCAGTGAGGGGGAGGAGCGTCCTTCTCCCGATCAGCACCAGACACAGCTGGGGCTGCAGGCACAATGAAGAGAAGCAGCCACAGCTGCAGCGCACCAAATTTAAATGGCCGCTGGCAGCAGGAGCCTCTTTTTCCGGAGCCCGGAGGTGGAGTTTGCTGGTCCGGAGGCGGAGCTTGTTTTCAGGAGGGCTCCTGGGAATTCCAGGGATATGGCAACCCTGAAGTTCATAGATTTCTGTTACAAACTTATAAAATGGTTAATTAAAGTCATATTAAATTTCTAGTAAGGTCTTACACTACTGCATTCTTTGTGATGATGAGATAACAAGCTCTGTTGGTTTTGACATTTTCTCATCTATTAACAACATTCCTAGACCTACATGGCTACATTGCTGATCTGGTATGTTGTAATAGTTATCCTTAAAAAACAGTAGACCTTTAAAGTGCTTTCCTTTTTAAAAATTTATTGTGAAAAAGCAGGGTATGTAGCGGTCAGATGGGATTGCTACCAGGATGCCTTCTCTTCCTAGAAGAGTCTTAGTAGTAGGGCAAGAACCATTATTTTTAATACTTTTATGAGCCCACCTTTGAAATCAGGGGGAAGGTTCAACACTGTAATATATGGGAGGTATGGCAGTTTTATGACCTGTATAGATCTGAAATGATGAGTGGTGGAATGATAGGGACCTCATATTGGATGCTCCTCAACTAGCATTAGTCTGTGCTTCAAGCAATACTAATCTATCTCCTGGTCCATGTCATAGGGTTGGTGGACCTAATCACATATTCTCCTTTTCAAGATAGAAAACATAATTGGTAAATTAATACAACTGTTGTCTACTTTTCACTTAATCCACATTGTAGCTACAGATTCATTCATTTTTTGTACGATGTCACTTGTACTAATGTTGTTTGATTCTCTTTTTAAGAATCACATTAATACATTTCTTCAATCTGCCTTCTTGTGTCCTATATTGGCTTTTTGTCTTTGTAAGACTGTGTCTTTTGCAACATCCTTACTCTGGATTATATTCTTTTTGGTGATCTTTAAGCATATGATTAGGGGATACTCTATCCAGAACAATGTTTCTTAAATGTTTTTCCCTTTTGGGGAATGTTTTTCCCATCACCCTTTTGGTTCCACAAACTTCCCCACCACTATAAAAAGCCCTATGAAAAGCAGTACAGGTCCAACTTTGTTACACACAGATTTGACTCAACATGTTTTCCTTGATTCAACATTCATTTCCTGTATGAATGGCCTCTGCAAATCACAGTTTTAAAAATTACTTTTTTACTGTTGAAGAGAGAAAGCCATTCAAGCAATCATTCCATTCTTCAGCAGAGGGTCTTTTGCATCTCTGTTTGGTGACTGCTACTCCACAACCATAAATAAAGCTGTTTTTAAACGATTGGAAAGGGACTCACTTTCTTAATTTTTTAACTGCTTTTATTTAACATATTTTTTGGTATCAGCAGGGAGTTTCAGAATCAAACCCTTGCAGATATTGAGATACAACCCTATTCCAATAGAATATAGAGCAATGGAGAACCAAGAAACCTAGAAGTGGGTCTTCAAATCTATTTTTCCACTGATTTTTTTATCCACAGGAGATTCCAGAACAGAACCCTAGTGGATAACAAGGGATACCTGTACTCCAAATAGTGGATTGCATAACTTAAGGAAGATTAAAAAACAATAAAATTCAAAACAGTAATAATTACAGGTGTTCCTATTTAGCCATAAGAAACAGTTTTTTAAACTGTGATTTACAGTGACTATTCATGTTGAGTCAAGTCTGTGTATAAAAAATCCATGTATAACTAGGTTGGACCTTTGATTGCACATTTTAACCTTTGATTGCCCAAGGTCCATCAGTGGCCCCTACAAACATTTCAGGTCTTGATTGGTTTCTCAAGTGCTATTCATAAGAGATACATGCGTGGACTGAAACAACTCTTGACTGTTGCAATGCCTGGAGATGATTTCCCAGCATGACGTAGGCACCAATTTCTGGAGGTCCTTTTGAAATCTCAAGGATTACTTGAGATTTTACCCAGACATTGATGCCGATTCCAGGAAACTCCAGAAGCCAGACCGATGCTTGAAAGTTGTCAACTCTACCTGGGTTTGTCCTTTTCTACCATCCTGTAGGACCCAGGATCTTTCAGAGACACCCCCCCAAGCAGAAAAATGAGGGAAGGTCTGCTAGTATCTTACATTTTTTATTATGTTGACCTTGGAAAAGGAGAAGCTCATTTTGACTGTGTTTTTGTATGATGTGTTTTTGTATTGCAGGAGCATTTTTCCTGTATGCCGGATTTGCTTTAGTTGGACTCATTTTCATCTATGGCTGCCTTCCTGAGACGAAAGGGAAAAAACTAGAGGAAATAGAATGTTTATTTGAGAACTCACTGTGTACATGTGGCATTTCAGATTCTGATGATGGGAGGTATATTGAATATATACGGGTGAAGGGAAGTAATTATCATCTTTCTGACAACGATGCTTCTGATGTGGAATGATTTTCAGCTGCTGTTGTATTTAATCATTTAAAGGCCTTTTGGGAAAGTGGGGGTGAAGGAGCCATTCCTGATGACCTCAGTGCCCTGCTTCTGGTCTGGTTCTCCTTTCTGATGTCTCTGTGGAAATACTTTCCTGTTCTTAAACCATGTCACATGAACAGAGTGGAATAGAATAACAGCCTTATTCTTTCAATTCACCGAAAGGGAGAGATGAGTTATTCTGTGAGGATATGGGGATTCCAACTGCGTGCAATTGTACATGTCTGACGTCCTCAAAAGTGGTCCCAAACTCATTTGATCAAATGGCCGTGTAGATGTTGGTTTTGCAGAAATGCGGAGAAAGAGCAGCTAGTCAGAAACCAGATGAATCATAAAAGTGTGGTTACCTGGCAACCAAGATCTGGTATATTCATGCTCAGCCTGTTGCAAAATAAGCAGGAGAGCAGAATCCACAGCCTGATGTAGAAACAGAATTTGTTTAGGTTGGTATTACTTTCAAAAGCAGACTGTGTTAATGGCAAGTCTTTCCTGAGATTTTTGTTATTATTCTTTAGCATGTCCACCTTCCTGAACTTAAACCTGTTCATGCCCTTGCTTTGCTTGAGGAACTCTGGGAATTAAATTTGCTGGTTCTGTGGGAGATCTTTCATTTTTCTGGTCTGCTTGATGCTTGTGAAGGCAGCTATGGCAGCTATGTGTGGCAAGCTGGCTGTATGACAGTGCTCTCTTTGCTTGCAGCCCTTCTTCTCCTTACACTACCACAGGGCAAGCACATCACTGTTACACTACTTCTCTCTTTGTTTATTGGTGTTGGTAGTTTGCTCTGTCTTGCTGGCTCTACTACTCCAGCTTCCTGGCATTTGGGGAAGGAAGAACCCAAACCACAAGAAACATGAAGGTTTAAAAGCTTTAGGGCACAATCCTAACCAATTTAGGCCTGCTTAACTCACCTGAAATAAGTTCCTGTGGTGGTATGGGATGTTGGTATATGCCTGTGCACTGGCCTAATCCCCACTGAGAGTGGGGCAGTGGTGGCATTTTTGTGGCACCCTCAAGTCAGCACAGTAATTATGCTAGGGCTTATGCCGGCCTAATTGGAGCTTGGGATTGCAGCCTTATCCAGATAAAGGGATTTGTTTACTGACAAAATAACTTGAAATAGAAATACTTGTTAATTAAAATAAATACAATGCTGCATACCTGCTCCTCCATATCTACCTATTTGAAGGTACAAGACAAGGTTGTTTGTAACATTCCTGCTCGGTTACAGCAGATTATTTCAATTGTGCTACTATTTTTTTTATTTTGCACATACTTTGATGTGATGAAATCTGGATTCTGTTCAGTAGTTCCTGCTTATGTACTGTAATTAGTACTTAAGGTGAAACCCAGAGTCACTGTTTGCCAAAAGCTGTGCTCTTGGTCTCCTGCATTTTGAATGCAAGTAAAAATTTAAGCCTTTTCCAACTAAAAACTGAAAAGCTGGCTTATTGGGAAGATGAGTTTTAGTTTGGTCTTTTGTAATGCAAACTTTTCAAGGATTGAAAGGCATTTTTATACTGAGGATCATTTTGACATGGACTCCCCACTTGCATTCTACTTAAAATACAATCTCAGGAAGGCTGAATTATCATAGGCTAGAGACACTTTCCTGGGAGTAAGACCCGTTGAACACAATGGAGCTTACTTTTGAGTAGACATGGTTAGGACTGCACCCATAGTTTGTGACATCATTTTGCTCTGATTTTCCAAAAAACCTACACATTTAGAACAATGCCTACCCTCTGTTAGGAACCTTACTAGCTAGGTGACCTTGGGCAAGATGCAGACACCCAGCATTTTTTCCATGCTAAATTTGTTACTTTTTTCTCTTTCTTAGCTGAGCCTTTTTCCCTAGATCAGCATTTCATCAACAAGGATAAGAAAAACAGAAGGAGAGATAAAATGTATTCTTATGTCCACATATGTGGGTCATGTTTTCTTTATAGCTCTTCCTCTATTCAGTTGGAAGGTTTGCTGGCCAGGCTAACAACACATACATTCTGTTATGATAAAAAAGCAATTTTTTTCAGGAGAGAGGCTTCTAGAAAAGCAAATAAAGCATTTCCAGTTGATGCCACTTGTCCTTTAACTTCGGAGAATAATGCAACCAATTTAAAATCTTAAAACACCTAGAACTTTTTGTTCTTTTTAGAGAATTAAAAAAACTTGTTTTTCCATAGCTTTGTTTTTTTTAATTATCCCAGAAACACCCCTCCCAACAGTTACATTATGATGCCATATAAGGCATTAAAAACGTCAATTCAGTTTCATAGAAAAGTGGAAATTATGTTTTTGGTTTTTTTTTAACTGTCGAGCTGATCCTGCAGTGGGATGCCAACAGATTGCTGGGCTCAGAGGACCCTCCAGATGGGGCACCTGTAGGAGTGCCAATCTGAGATTCATGGATACAGGATTTGCAGATATGGCTCCCTATAAATTTGTAGCAATAATCAGAAAATAATTCACAAGTAAGGATGGAATTTTCCAGGTCTTTCTAGTTTCCCCACTATAGCTATGAATATTAGCTCATATCTGAAAATAACTTTTCAATAGATAGCAGTCATAACTCATAAGTGGATAGAGATTATGTGCACTGCATAATCTAAAACAGATTTTTTAAATTCCAGATTTGATTATATTCTGACAGTGAAAGGATAATTGCTTGCACTCATATATATTGAAATTAGCCCGACAAATTCATACTTCCTAAATTTTGTCACTTAAACCCACAGACCTGAATAGGAGACACTTTGGGCATTATAAGGAGCTGTAGACTAGTCAGTGCTGGTTTATTTGCTCTTCCATCACAAGACGCAGATTCAGGAAGAAAGAAAAACACATACTGTACTGACATTTAGAAAACATTAATTGGAAGGGGGCAAGATGGGCTGCATGATGACATCCTTTTGTACATTACACTAGAAGCATTTAAGTGTCTTTATAACATTTGAAAAATTCAAGCCAGAGTGCTGCTGAGAACTAAGCTTTCTAAAGCTCATGGTGTCTCCGTCTCCCAATCAACTGAGTAGGGATTCACTTCTTTAAGCTAGGTTTCTCTGATTATTTTTACTTTCCCTAACTCTCACTCAGACTGTGGTTCTACCAAATGAGCAGTGTTGCCTTAAGTGGATTTAAACAAAATCTGTCTTTTAAAAACAAGAAAAACAACAAAATGTGCCTATCTTTTTGACTAGGTCTAGCCCTAAATATTCAGTTTGTTCAATCAATAAATCAACAGTTATTTATGTACCGCTTTTCAACAATATGTTCACAAAGTGGTTTAAAGGGGAAATGAAATACAGTAATGCGGACACACAGGCTGCGATCCTAAAAACCAGTTAGGCTGGCACTTTTCCTGTGCTGGCCTGAGGATAGCGCAGAAGTGCTGTAAGGATGTTTTGCGCACTCCAGGGGTGGGTGGAGGCCAATGCACAGATATGCACCAGCCTCCCCACAACACCATGGGAACAGGGAGACAGTTGAGTTGTCCTGTCGTAAATTGGTTAGGATTGTGTTTACAGTACAATAGAGTCATTCCATACGAACTCAACCAGAGGTCCCATGGTGACCAACTCTGATTTGACTGAAAATAATTGGGTTGGTGTATAATACAATATAATGTAATGGCCACATGCCAAATATTACGTGAAAAATATTAGATTAAAAAAAAGGCTTTGCGTGCTATGGCCCTGTTCTGGTATGATTGGCTTTCCGTTCAGACCTGGGTGCTTCTGGGCTCAATTCAATGAGTCAGAAGTCCCGAAAAGCCTCTTTAAGTGCCAGTGTCTATCACTTAGCACTCTGCACTTGCTCAGAGGCACTGAAGTAT
Organism: Cryptoblepharus egeriae; assembly: GCA_030015325.1. Taxonomy (NCBI): domain Eukaryota; kingdom Metazoa; phylum Chordata; class Lepidosauria; order Squamata; family Scincidae; genus Cryptoblepharus; species Cryptoblepharus egeriae. The sequence continues at coordinate 46,738,555 of JAREYC010000008.1, read as the reverse complement.
AAGTGAGTCCTGGCTTTAGACCACCCCTAGATCCAACCGGCCAGCCTCTAAGAGCCCTGGCTTTGGGCCACTCACAGACCCATCCGGCCAGCTCATAAGAGCCCTGGCTTTAGACCACTCTTGTGTCCATCCAGCCAAACTCCAACTTATCCTCAAGGGTTCTTGTCTTGGGTTACCAGTAAATAGTGACACAACTACAGGCTTTCTGAAATAGAGGTCAAGTTTATTTTAGAACCAATCACCACACACAATTAAGGTAAAAGCACAAGCACATTAAAAACTCAGAATCTAAAACAACAAAAGCTTGCTCCTACTCTATTACTTGATTCCTACCTTAGCACTGATGTTAAAAGGGTATAGTCCATAAAAAGAATATAGTCCAAAGAATTAAGCTCCATCCTAGTGTGGGTAGTCACACAGGCTCCATTTCATTTCTCTGGAGCGCTTGACTTAGCTCTACACAAAGGAATCCCTCCACGTGGCTTGAGCCCCCAGGTATTCTTATAATAGTTGGAGATGCTTGAATGTCAATTTGAATTCTGGATCCAATCAGGATGCAAGGGCCTCTGATGCACCCACACTATTGGGCCCAGCTGTGTGTCCTTTCCGAACTTTCTTGGTGGTTCCCAATTTGTCTTTGTCCCTGGGGTGAGGTAACTCAGCTGGCCTCAATTTGCAATTGAAGGCACTAAGCTTTATTGGCCATCCTGCAAGATCCGGCCAAACACTCTGGATTTTTGACTTGCTTCAAAGGAGGCTATTCACACCTGGCCCTTCCTCCCAGCCCTCCAGAAACCAATGGTGCCTCCCAGATGGCTCTACTACAGAGTAATGCTTTCAAGATGGAGTCACTTTCATAGCAGGAGCTGCCCAAGACAGGCCTTCAAAACAAGGTTGTCATACTCATTTTTGATGCTCGCAAATTGCATCTTTTCCTGTGTACCCATCTTCGAATGCTAATATCTCAGAAGAAAATGAAGTTTCTGGACAAATTTTGATATATAGAGTATATAGCCATCCAAAATGGGGATCTCTTTATGGGCGAAACTACTTTTCCAAGGCAAATTCCCCAAGTGGGCAACAAACAATGGTAATAAAACTTTTTCTGCATAATTGTACATGCCTTGTAAACATTTACTCACAAATTCAGTGTGTGTTCTCCCCTCCATATTAAAATTTTAATCTCAAATGTTGAACTTTTCTTGCTGTTTTTTGGGCAGCCCCATTTTGGATGCCAATATCTCCAAAACCAGAAGAGAGAGGCCTTTTCTGATAACAGATTCAGAAAGCATGAGCCCAAATTACTCTATATATCAAAATTTGTCCAGAAAACCTCATTTACTTCTGAGATATCCAAAGATAGTTTCACAGGAAAATACACAATTTGTGAACATCAAAAATGGGTATGACACCTTTGTTTTGAAGGGCCATAGCACACAAACCTTTTGGAATTTTCACCTAATATTTGGCATTATATACCATATGTCCCAGCTTATTACACGCACCAGACCTTAAGAAGCACCAAAGTTTAGAGGAGCAAAAGAAGGAAAAAAATATTCTGAACCAAATAGTGTACTAATATATTTAATAAAATATAGCAGAATAATATTTCAACCATGTAAAGTCAACAGTGGTATTAAGAACCATTATCACTGTCATTAACAAATGAGGAAAGACTTTAAGCTTCAAGCATTCTTCTAATTTTCTGGAAACCCCAAAAACTCATCATCTCTAGCGTCAGTGATTTGTGACTTTTGCCCAAATCTCATTGCACATGATCAGACACCAACATTTTGCACAAATCTCATTGCAAATGGTCCAGGAAGGCAGGTAAGTTGGGGGAGGGTTTTTGGGGGGGTAGGGGGATCCAGGTAGATGGGGAAAGGTTAGTGGATCTAGATAGATAGGGAAGAGTGAGGGATGTACAGGCATGGAGCAGCAGGGACCAGGTCTTGTGCATGTCTACTTTGGAGCAAGTCTCCAAGCCAGGGAAGGCTGCTTAGGATTGCAACTGTGCCAGGGTGACCAGATGCCAAACCCAAAATTCCTGAACCCCAAGGCCAAAATTCCTACTCCCCCCCCCCCAGGGCAAAATTCCTACCCGCTTTTAAAAATTGCCAAAAATGTAGATTTTTTTGTTTTTATATTTTTGTTTTTCAGTTTTTTGGCCATAACTTTTGATACGAAGGAGATATCTCAAAACTGATTTTTGCATTGGATTCTGCTCTTCAATACGAATCCAACAACATATGACATGATGGGGTACTGTGCTCCAGGATTGGCCCTATCTGTAAGACACACAGACATTTCCCCCCCTTTGGGGAGAAGAAAGTGCGTCTTATAAGCCAGGAAATATGGTATGTAGAAATACCAACCCAATTATTTTTAGACAAATCTGAGTCGGTGACCATACAAGGTTTTTGAGACTTTCGTTCAATTCATATGGAATGACCCAATATGCATGCATATTATTGGGACCAGTGACATATATGCCAAATTGCTGCCTTTAATTGGGACTGCCCCGAAATATGCCTTTGTAGGTTTTTCTGCATAAAGCCTTAATTCCTTAATTTCCTGCCTACAGCCTAAAGCAGTTAAGTGCATACAGAGAGTTAAAAATTAGTAGTTTTGGAGTTTGGGCGTAAAGCAAGTACAATATAAATAGTGGATCGGTAATCTACTCTTGCTCTAGTTTTCCACTTTGGGATAACTCATTGCTTGCCTGGTACATTCAAAGGGTGACTTGCTGTGATGGAACCTAGGCACAAACCAATGTCTAACCTTGCAAATAACATTCCAATTTATGTCACCCTTCTTATTTTTCAGAACATGCTGTGGTCTTTGTCAACGGAAAAACTTTAGTGAGCCTTCTAGTTCTTTGAACCTGGTCAAATGACATTCAGCCATGCACCATGCACAGCTATTTTTTAACCTTATTACTTCTATTCTGTAGAATGTTGTTTTTTTTTTAAATCCGCCCTGACATTTTCCTAGTTTTCCTTGTTAAAAGGCTAAAATATCACCTAGACTGCAATCCTAACCTCCAGTTTGGCCAGCATAAGCCCTAGCACATCCTATTTTGGCATAGGGGTTTCACAAAAGTACTGAAAGGCACACTCCTTTTGCCACACTCCTGGGGAAGGGTTAGGCCATTGCACAGACATGTGCTTTCTTCCGGAAAGTGAAAGTCCGGAAGAGTTCACTTGAGGTCCCGCCTATGCAGGGACTCTCTAGGAACTCTCCCAGGCTACTAATTAGCTGCACACACATGCGCAGTGATTTTTAGGGAATATCTCAGTAGCGGTTAGCTGCGGCTACCGCTACTGAGTTTACCAAGCCCCCAGTCACCCCCCACCCCCTAAAACTCCCTCTAAACAGCCCCCACTGCCCAAAACTGCCTCTAAACAGCCCCCACTGCCCCCAATCACCCTCCCACAATGTCTGGCACTGCAGCCTCAGAGCCCAATCCTGACTACTCAGAAGTAAGTCCCATGACAGGCAATGGGACCTACACCCAGGAAAGTGGCTGGCTCTGCAGCCTGAAGACCAACCTGACTACTCAGAAGTAAGTAATTTTATTTTTTTTTAATTTTTTTATAATTTTTAATTAAAAACCTCCCTGGTCCCACCCTGACCCTGGCCCCGCCCACTTCCGGAGAACCGGTTCTTGGGCCAGGCTGGGCCCACCACTGATCAGCGGGGTCATGAGAAGGTGGGATCTGCCAACTTGGAATCTGGCACTGCGCCCCTTAATGCCAGATTCCAAGACGGCGACTCCCAACATTTTTTTGCAGGCAGCGGGTGCACCAGAGGGGACTATGGGGGCCGTCCTCCCCACTGGTTTAAGCACCCCCCTCACTCATCTGGTGCGCCCGCTGGCCTTTGCAGGGGAAAGCTCCTTGTTGATGGGAGTCTCACTGAACACAATGGGACTCGCTTCTAAATAGACCTGCCTAGGATTGGGCTTGGAGGCTGCAGTCTTATCCTATCCTATTTCCACACTCACTTGGAAATAAAAGGTAAAAAGAGATAGAGGGTCACTACCAAGTTGCTCTGCCAGCTATGTCTGGCTGCCAGTTGCCCTGCTGCCTATACAGGCACCAGCCACAGCTATGGGTGCAGCGCTCATCCCCGATTCAAAGCTGAAGAGGCAGTATTGTCCAAAGACACCTCCATGGTCATGTGGCCAGCATGACTATATGCCAAGGCACACGGAACGCTGTTTACCTTCCCACCAAGGTGGTACCTATTTACTTGGTATTCACATACTTTTGAATTGCTAGGTTGGCAGGAGCTGAGCTAAGGAAGCAAGGTCATGGAAGTAAGCTTTATTAAGGACAAGGGGACTTATTTGCAAGTCCCCTTGTCGGTATGGGGTATGGCGGTATGGGGCCCAGGCTACAATCCATAGTTTCTTGGGAGAAAGTCTCATTGAACACAATGGGACTTACCTCTGAGTAGACAAGGAAGATGTCTGGTTTCACAGTGATGTCACATCCTGGTAAGTTTGACAGGGGGTCCTGAATAGACTTTTAAGTGTGAAAGGAGGCCCCAGGCTGAAATGGCCAGGACCACTGGATTAAAGCTTTCTTAACTACTTTCTTAACCACTAATACTTAACTACTTTCTTAACTACTATTTCCAGAGACCTTCAGTTCAGGTCTGCAGTAATAATTTGATTGATCCCCTCATATAGTCAGTTGATCACCTCATTAAACTGTTTATTTGATAATATTAACACTCAAGCAGACTCTTCCAAATGATGATCATTGATCATCACCACCACCACCCACCCTCTGTGCCCTCTCCAGAGGTGAGGGAGTTCTGCTTCCCTTGCCTCAGGGAGAGTCTTATGAGTCTGCTTTGACACTGAGGCTGATTATCTTAACCCACTTCAATCTGGCTTTCAGGGACAGAAAAAAATGCCATTTATTTGCCGCTAAAGTCAAAATTGTCAATGTTTCTTGTTATTTGTCAAGAAAATGTCAGTCTGATTTGAGACAGAAAATGTCTTGGTTTCCCTAGCCAATTAACCTATGCTAAGATCTGTATATGATGAGTACATCCTCCTTAGTTCTACTGGACCTCTCAGTGCCTATCAGTCTCCTTCTGGGACACTGCGCTGAGATGATGCTTAGGGGACTATGTTGCAGTAGTACTGGTCCTGTAGTGATAGGTTCAAAAGGTAGTACAGTGGAATCCTATGGCTAATAGCCTTTGATAACTCAGTTGATTCAGTATTAATCCATGTTTAACATCTGTGTGAAACCTGAGGGGGAGAAATCAGGATATTTGGAGTAAGGTTTGCTGATATCCAGTTCTATTTCTCAATTCCATCTATTACTAAGAAAACTATGAAGGACCTAAACTATTGTCTGGTAACAATAGCCAGATGAAGAGCACAATCCCAACCATGTCCACTCAAAAGTAAACCCCATTGAGTTCAATGGGTCTTACTTCCAGGAAAGTGTCTTTAGGATTGCAGCCAAAGACAAGTATAATTGAAGTTAAATCTAGACATGACAGAGCTGTTACTAGTCAGGAGCTCTGTGACCATAGTTATGGATTATTATAACTGTGGGGAGTGGGGTGGAGGGTGTTACAATCCTTTTCGAAAAATGGATTTATAGTCAGCACTTCTACTGAATCCAGTTTTGATCCCACATACCCAGATGTCATCTGTGGTGCCTTTGCTCACCTTTTGTGGACTGGTTCCGTTCTTTCTTGAGTTAGCCAGTCCTGTTTTCTGGTCATCTATTTTCTGGTTGTTGTTATGTTTGGATTACTGCAGTGCACTTTATGTTGGAAGCTAACCAGTTGGAAACTTCAACTTCTACACAATTGTTGACTGGCACAAAGTATGGCACACCTCTGTTTTATCAACCAGCATTGCTTGCCAGTCTGATTTCCAGGTGTAATTCAAGGTGCTGGTTTTTAATGTTAAAGCCTTAAGTGGCTCATGATTAGAGTACTTGAAGATCCCTCCTCCAATATGAAGCAACCTCCCAAGATCTTTTTTACAGCTAAAAGAGCTTTTCTCCATGTTCTACCACAATCAGTTTAGTAGTTGCATATGAGAAGGTCTTCTCTGCAATGATACCTACATTATAGAACCTCTTGCCCCTCCATGTAAGATTGGCTCCATCACTTCCTCTTTTCCAACAGCAACAGAAAACATTTCTATTCCGTTTAGCCTTTGTGGCTTGCGTTTACATCAGTTTGTTCTTAGTTACACTATTCCAATCCCACGGGTTGCTATATATTATTTAATGTGTTTTTTTCTTAATTATTGATTTTATTTTTATTATATTTTACTGTATATAATGTGTAGTGAGCACATCTCTGGGGAAAACCAGAGTAGAAATATTTTTAAATAAATATAGAAGATTTATGGAATTGACATAAGCACACTTATGTTCTCAGGCATGGTGAGAATGATGGGCCACTGTGATTTCAAAGACCCAAAATTTTCAGATTCCAAGACCCAAAGAAATTGGGTCTAGAAATCTGCAGAACGGGGAATCGGACATTGGCTAGCAATGTGTGTCGTTTGGCACCGTTCAGCTAGATCACCTGAATTAGCAGACAGAGAAATGTTAGTTCTAATTAGAGGTGGCACCAAATTTCCAAATTTGAAATCCTCAGAAATGAACTATCTCAGTTGGAGGTTCATTCCAGTCATGAGACCAGCCAACACTTTCTTCTGAAGTTTGGCTTGGCTCATTATTCCCTTGCGTTGACTGTAGGCTTCCATGATGCATATTTCTTTCCTTTTTCCAAAACATACCTGGTGGGGACACAAAGGGTATGACAAGGGGCTCATTTTCAAAAAATGGGCCCTTTGCTGTCCTCACCCTCTGATTCCTCTCTTTTCCTGGCTTCCCCGTAGCTCTTGCACAGTTAATTGAAGTTGTCTGAGAGTTAGACTAGATCCAAAAAGGGTCCAACTTAGACTTGATCCAAAAAGGGTCTTGATAGGAGGGACCTAAGCATCTAATTTCCATCCAAAGACACTGGTTAGCTAGAGTTAATTTTTGTTGCATTCCATAGATATCAGCTCTTATATTCTTGCACAGCTTCCATCTAATTTGCTGGAGTTTGCACCAAAGATGTTCCTAGTAGACTGTGCCTCGTTGTCCCTATATTTCACAGTGTTTTTAGGTATACAAGAGAAGTAGTCACCAAACCAAGTGTTTGAGAGGCTAGATTCTACGTATTATAAATTATATTTTGGTAGAAAGACAAAATAACTGAAAAGCACTTTAAAAACACTTTTAAAAACATATTTGTCCATTTTCATTTCTATTTTGCCTTTAATCTGAAATAGTGTATCAGGCCAGAAGCAGAGAAACTAAAATATGTGTGTTATGGTTAAAATAAAATAAAGATGGATTATTGCGGGTAACTTTCACAGCTTACATGTAGCTACAGATGAAGTGATTCTGAATTATTATTCAGATTTAAACAAGTCATGTTTTTCCCAGAAAATTGTGATTTTCTATAAATCTTCATAGCCTTGTGTACAGTTACCATTTGGCCTAATCTATAGAATGGTTTGGGTTGCGGCAGTGTATAAATTGAGAAAAGGAATCAGCACTGTGTACTCTTGGTTAAGATTGTTTTGGTATCGCACAATGAATTATTTGAATTCAATTATGTAAATTTTAAAGAAATCTGAAAAATACTAGGCAGTTATCTATTTTGTGTATTTTCACATTCAGAAGGATTTTTTAATGTGCCAATAATCATCACTGTGGTGTTTTTGTAACCAAGTATTAATAGTGTTCAAAAGTACTGTATATTAAAATATTTTAGCCACCAGATTTGTTAGTAAATATCAAACACCTTTCCTAATCTGACTTGCATCTCTTCAGATCAAGGCAGTTAAATTAAAGGAATTAGTTTCTATAAATCCTTTTGTATGTCGTAAATGTAAACTATATTGCATTCAGCAACTGGGCATGTGTCATTGAAAGCAATATATATAATTATATATATTGCAGAACATTTTCTTCAGATACTGTTCTGAAATTTATTTTTATATTTTGCTTTGTCATATGTAAACCCACCAGAGGGCAGTTTCTACATTATTTAAAGTTCACCACTTCCAGAGTCACATTAGTTGATACAAAATAAATAAACACAATCTCAATTTACACTCCTACAAAGTGTCCAACAGCATTATACTAGGTGTGTTTACTCAGAAGTAAATTCCACAGAATTCTGCCAGACTTACTCCTTAGAAAATGTACTACTTTTGCAACCTAAAAATATGATTGGTTTGTAAATAGAAAAAACTTTCTGTGCACACACAGTGCATATTTCTATGCATTTCTACTTTGAAGTAAGCCCCATTCATTGTAATGGAACTTGTTCCCAAGTAGGTGTATAGGGGATACCAGGGAAAGGATCTTAAAATTATTCTCATGGAAGAATGCTACATTTTTCTCCTGCCCCCCTGAAGTGACTTTGTCCAGAAGCAGTTTTCTTGCACTTCTGTCTTCCTCGCGAGGAGGACCTTCTCCCTGTGTGTGACCAGTGGTGAAGTAACTGCTGAAGCCCACTGCTTGCCCCTTCACAAAAGCATGCGTGGATCAGCCTTCGTTTGTCTCAGTTTACCAAACAGAACCACATATCATTTTGTTTCTCAGCCAACCAAGCCTATAATGTATAAAAGTGGTGTATATTTTATGAAACTGTGATACAAAGTTGAATGTTTTTATGTTCAAAATTGCTCTACTGAAAGTTCAGTCTCGATGTAAAAAAATCTTTAAAGAATTGTCTGACAGTTAAAAATAAATAAAAGTGAAGCAGTTGATTACAGAATGTCTTGGGGTTGTTTTTTTTTACTCAACGGCAGAGGTTCTTAATCTTTCCTTTATTGGACTCCTAGAGGGTTCTGTGATGAGCTTTAGGGTCTGTGTCCTCTTGATCCAGATCAACTTTCTGATTGTTTTATACCTGGATTTTGAATTAAATTGACCACTTCAGCCCTCCCAGTCAACACATAATAAACCTGATCATTTCCATTTTCCTTGATTGTCAGATAGTTAAACGTTTCCCTCTGGTTATTTCTCTTTGCTCTCTCCTGTTTTCTGCAATAGTGCCTAATGAGGTGGAGGAACAGGAAGCAAAATAATGTGCTTGGTAGAGCATCAAAGCAAAGTCGGAATGGGTGCACCTGCTGCTTGCTTATTACAAGGAAAAAGACGGACTTATCAAAGATAACATAAAAGTAGCCACAGTAGAGCAAGCAATTTTTTTATAAGCTAGCAAGGGAGACAGCTTATGCCCCCTGCCTGATAGCTTTTAAATAAAATTTCCTAGTGTGTGTCAGAAGCCATTACTGTGTATCAGATTCACTGGGTAAATGTGGAAGTGCCAAATCATGAGAGAGGATTTGGAACGAGAGTCCCCCTCCCAAGAGATTTGCATCACTTTCTCATTCTGCAGTGGTTATCCCCTAATGCTGCCTTCATTCTCCAGCTACTGTGTATGGGAGTTTTGCTCCTATCGTGACTATATTTGCAGAAGCCTGGTGGAAACAAACTAGCATAGGAGAATGCTGCGGCAGGCATAAAATCCATATTTATTTATGGAATTTACTGTATTGAATCTAACGCTCATCTTTTTTCAGCTGAATTTAGAGCATAGTCTTAACCATGTCTACTCAAAAGTAAGCCACGTTGTGATCAATGGATCTTACTCCCAGGAAAGTGTCTTTAGGATTACAGCCTTAGTCTCCAAAATCAGGGTGCATATTAAATTTGATGCCACATTAGGTTTGAGTAAATATGGGTCTATTCTGCCTTTCTCCATATCTGTGTGGAAGGTTAATCTGGCAATCACTTGGGCAGAGGAGGCAGAGCCAGCAGGCTGGAATCCCCCCAAAATGACTGGATTTGCCTGGGAGAAAGGTGGGGGTACAAATTAAATAAATAAATAAATAGCCTACCTTCAAGACTCTATCCAAGGTGGATAGGTATGGATTTCGGTAATATGAGGTAAACAGAGGTCTACAGTAGATGGTCACAGATAATTCTGCCATAAGTCAGAAGTCAATCATCCTTTACTGTTCCAGGAGCAGCTATCACCGGATGTGGCAAGGGCCATAATTGTGGCTCCCTGTGATAATGTATAATGCAAATGCACATTTTGTGTTCACAGTTTGATTTTTTTTTCAAAAATTAGACTATATTCAAGACAAACGTAATTGCAAATGTATTAAAAATCATAAAAATAAGAACATAAAACTGAAATGGTGCCAAATAGAACAACAAATTTAGAATATCAAGTCCCATAAATCTTAGCTGTGCACAGTTTGGGTTGTTGTATACACAGTATCTTGTGTGTAAATTTGAAAAGCATAATTCAAATGGTGTCATCAGTACCCTGTCACAACATGAGACTGCATGAGAGTATAGAATGGACTGCATGAGAGTATATAATCATAAATAAAAATGAGAAGTGCTTGTCCAAAGGAATCTAGAAAAGTGTGCTTAGGATTGCAGCCTGAAGATGCAATCAAGCTAATAATGTCCCTTGACTTGTTTCAAGTTGTTCTGTCCTTGTGTTGCATATACAGTTTTCCTTTATGGTTAAGGTCTGACAATGTCACCATATATGACCATCTATCATAACCAGGATAAGACAGTCAAGAAAAAGGTAAATGTGTCCACTCCCCCGCCCCCACATGTTGTAGTGCTGGCTGTGACTGACTGTAGGGTGGGGTGCTCATCCCCATTTCTAAGACCAAAAGACAGTGCTGTCCAAAGACGCCTATGCAGTTGTGTGTATATATGCTGAGTATGACTATATGCTTAGATGCACAGAACGCTATTACCTTCCCACCAAGGTGGTACCTATTTATCTACCTGCATTCCCAAGCTTTTGAACTGCTAGGTTGGTGGGAGCTGTGCAAGGAATAGGAGCTCACTCCGTCTTGTAGTACCCGGGTCTTGAACCAAGGCCTGCTTCTTGATAAGCATTGTGTCTTAACGACAGAGTCACTATAGCTATTAAAAAATGTAGGGTATGATAAAAGCAAAAAAACACTCATGTATATTGCTTTCATGTGGTTAAACAATATATTACTTTCAATTAAATTTAAAATTTTGCATATATAGTAGTTTATTACATATAGGTTGGGTCAGCTAGGACCTGTGCAAACTCAGTTGCTGGCCTAAGTCTGCAATCCTAAAGACACTTTATTGGGAGTAAGTCCAGTGGTGGGCTTCAGGGGGTTCTCACAGGTTCTATAGAACTCTTTGCTAATGAGCACCTGGTTCTGAGAACTGGTTATTAATGGGACGTAAAACCTGTTGTTAATTTAGGTTAAAACATAGAACCTGTTGTTAATTTATTTGAATCCCACCACTGAGTAAGACCCATGGAACATTTTGAGTAGACATGGTTAGAATTGTGCTCATAGTGTATTAATTACAAGAAGGCTACATGCCACCTGTTAATAAAGAAAAGGGGGACAATGAAGACTTTTTTCCAGGACACAAGCTGAAAAAGAGGACAAAGGGTCACCCTGCCACTTCTGCATGATGTAACAACAATCTGTATCACGCACTATTACTAGGGGAAATGCTTTTACATACATTCCAATGGTATTTTTAATTTACATGTTTTAATATACGTCCTGGTTATTTATACAATATATAATATACTAGCGAAAAGCGTACTTGCATTGCGAGAGTAACATTTCCCCATATGCCATCCCCCCACAGCGCATCATCCCCCCATGCACAACTTCCCCCTGCGCAACTTCCCCATGTGCATCTTGCCCATGTGCCTGAACTCATATGCGACACCACCCATCTGCATCAGTCCATGTGCATCAACTCCCATGAGCAACTTCCCCCCAAGCGCCTCATCCCCCCTATGTGCAACTTCCCCCATGCGCATCACTCCCCAATGCACATCATCCCCCCATGCGCAACTTCCCCATGTGCATCCAACTTTCCCCCCATGCACATCGTCCTCCCATGCGCAACATCCCCCCATGCGCAACTTTCCCCATGTGCAGCATCCTGGCTAGTGCAACCTCTTCCCAGTACACCTCCCCAGTACACCGGGCACCGAGGACCAAATTGGCTGGATGTTGGTCAGTCTCCCATGTTAAGTATAGGACAAAAACACGTTGCCCCCTTTGCAGCCCCTAAAGGGTTAAATTTCTCCACATGGGTTCTTGGTGGGTGTTCAGGTGACAGAAGGAACTCCCTCCCAGAATTCCATGCTTCAGGCCCAGCAGTTGGGGCGGAATGTTGATGAGTCATCTATTCTCCAATGCAAAGTATAGGGAGGAAAATGCGTTGCGCCCCTTTTCACCCCCTTCCATTTGGAATTTCCGAAAACTGGTTCTTAGTGCACCCCTCCGTCATGGAAGGAACACTCATCCCAAATTTCATGCTTCTAGGCCCAGCGGTTTTGGCAGGGTGTTGATGAGTCAGTGAGTGAGTGACTTTTTTATATATATAGATGATGCTTGTGTGTGTTAGAGAAAAAGAGAGAGATCTTGTAAATACTGCAGTGAATTATTTGCAAGATCAGGGAGAGATTGTCCAGTCATATATACGCAGCTGCTCTTGATGTATGTGGGAGTTATGGTCTTGAAAATCAGGACATTTAAAATGTTGTTTACTGCAGTATTTCTCCTGGGCTTACTTCTGAGTCTTCTACTAAAAGATACTGGCTGCAATCCTAACCACACTTTCCTGGGAGTAATTACTATTGAACAGAATGGGACTTCTGAGTAGGCATGCTTAGGATTGCACTGTTTATCTGCTTGCATTGAAAGCTGGTGCTTCCGTAAACTAAAATCATTGTGATTTGTCGTGTTGTCTCAAGCAAGTCTAGCATATATATATGTCTCATGCTGTAAAATTCTGCATGTGCACTCTATAGTGCTGTGGAAACTTGTAATTATCTTATTTTTTAAAATGGTATTGAATTGAAAAAGCATGATTGGTATTCCCTAATACCCTTAAGCTCATCTGACTTCTTGTTAATATTACTGTACTAATAATAAGCCACCTCCTTATTCCACATTCTTGCTCTAGGCTGTTAAGATATGCGTCCTTCATAAATCTCATGGAGGATATTTCACTGCAGGGCAAACTTTTCAAATATGTCGAGATGTTCATGATTCACGTAAGTGCTTCTGGGTCTGACCAAATCAATGACCTTTTAATGAGAATTACGCAGCACAGAATTCTGATCAGCACTATTTGATTGCAATGCCAACAAAAGAGGAATGTAGGTTTCTAAAAGACAATATTGAAAGCATTTTCAGTGCTGGCTGCATGTACCCATATTTACTCGAATCTTAATGTGCCATCGAATCTAATACGCTCCCTATACTTATAATCAAAATACCATATTTACTCAAATCGAGTTAAATATCAAATCTAATGCACACCCTGATTTTGGAGACTGCATTTGGCTGAAAAGGATGAGTATTACATTCAATACAGTGTTTATGCTGTATTAAACCGCTTTCAAGCCCGATAGTCTTCTAGTGGTGCAAGTGGTTAAGACACTGTGCCTGTTAACCAGCAGGCCAGGGTTTGAGACCTGGGTCCCCACAAGATGAGGATTTCCTGCTACAGGCAGGGGTTGGACTAGATGATCCACTGGGTCCCTTCCAACTTTATGATTCTATGATCATCCTGAGAAGGGAATATGCATACTTAGTTCCTTTATAAAGCTGATACATCCATCTGAGACATGAATCCAACCCTGGGAAGTAAGTTCTGTATAGGAAACTTGCTTTTAGGCTCCTGGTAACCATCGCTGCAGCAATATCTGCTGTCCTGTCATAAGTATCCTATGCATATATGTATATGGCACAATAAGGCACAATTTGGATTTTGGAGGGGTGGGCTAATTAGATTCTGAGCTAATTAAACCCATGCTTGAAAGGCTTTGGCTTCTTCCCACGTTCGTCAGGTGTGATAGTTCCTCTGGGGCAGGGTGACCAGCTGCCCAAACCTCTCTGCCTGGATTTTCCGGCAGACAATGGTATGTTTGCCTACTCACGAGTAAAGCTGTGTTATAGAGCACTTTCACTTTCTCAAAGAGTTCAATGCATATTTTTTTTTTTTTTGGCCATAACTTTTGATAGGAAGGAAATATTTCAAAACCACTTTTTGCATATGACGCCAAAATGGAGGACACCCAGACAGGAGGCTAAAAAAGAGGACAAATCCAGAAATTTCCGGTCATACGGTTACCCTATTTTGGGGTAACTTGTCAGACCCTCTAGAAAAAATATGATCAGTGCAGAACCCAATCTTCAGGGTCTTTGAAACGAGAATTAAGAATTAGCAATGCACCAAATACTGTATATTCAAGATCCTTTAATTTGCAGTCTCATAGAGTGAAATGCCAGGGATGTATCGTAAAACATGCAATTGAGAATTTAGTGCAGTTAAAAGACTTGTATTGTTACTTTCTCCACACCCGAAGAAGCTGGAAAATTTCAGGCTTCTTGGACTGTGATTTGTGTCAGGGAACTTGTTAGCTCTCCAGTTTTTCCCACTGAAGTGCCGAAGACCAGCTGTCACTCCAAGGGGATGTACGCGTAAATATTTTCCATGCCAAACTGCCAAAGCAAACTCTTCTGATGATTTAGCTATGTAGGAACTAGGCATTCATTGGTAGAGATCTGTTCAGATACATGAGTAGGCAAAAAGAGAATGGATGTGCCACAATAGTGAGGCCAAGCAGCAGCATCCCCTTCCCATGGAAGCAAGTGGAGAGCTTTAGAAAGGCTCCCTAACTCCCCTGTCTCTTTCCTGCAGTTCCTCCATGAACCTTTTACTGTTATTGCCCCATTTTGAGGAGAGGTTCTCAGTTGCACAACAGGCAGAGAATCCATAAGTACAGCATGTTACCACATGCATCTCTGGTAGGAAAAGCTTCAAATGTTTGCTCCTCGCAAAGGCACATACCATAAATAAAGCAACCTTTCTTCTCTGACAGGGTATTTGCCCTTAAAACTTCACGGATGAAGAGCCTGGTGGCTCTTCAAACACATTAATAATATGTGTTTGTTATAATATGAAAGTTATATGAACTAGGACGAACAAGAGAATGTGAGCGATTTCAGATCCTTTATAAGGGCAACTTTTTTTAAAGGAAAGAGTAGTGTGGTGTTAGGGCAAAGCATTAGTTATTGACCATGAGCACAATCCTAAACATGTCTACTCAAAACTAAGCCCCATTGTGTGCAGTGGATCTTACTCCCAGGAAAGTGTCTTTTGGATTGCAGCCTATGGCTCCAATCCTATCCTCCTTGCTAGAGGAACAAGTTGTTCTATCTATCTACAGTATTTTATATACTGTTTTTCAACTGAAAAGTTCACAAAGCGGGTTACAAGGAAAAGAAAAATTAATAGTGAATTAAAAGCTGATGGGTCCCTGTCCCAAAAGGGCTTACACCAGCAGAAGCCACTAGAACAGACATTGGTGGGGTATGAAGGGCCAGTTACTCTCCACCTGCTATATAAAGGAGGAACACCCACTTGAAAGAGTGTCCCTTGTCCAGTTAGCAGAGGTTGTTTCATGTATATTCCCTTTTAATCTAAGGCTGCAATCCTAACTTCCATTTAGGCTGGCCTGAGTTCCGGCATAAGTCCAGTGCTGACCTGGGGGTGTCACAAAACTGCAGTAGAACACTTCTGCCCCACTCCTGGGAGGGGGGCACAGTTAGGCCAATGCACAAGCACCGTGGGAATATAGGCCAGGTGAGATAGACTGGCCTAAATTTCTTAGGATTGCACCCTATGTAGCAACTAGTCAATCAGTTTTAAAAATATAGTTGATCTTTTGTTCCTGGAGTGAAATGCAGCTGGAGTTTTATAAAACAATGCTAATACTAGAGAACCCTTCAGTCCCTTAATGCCCGAAGTCTCTCCCCAGCTGAAACAGGGTCATTCATTTTTCAATAGCATTCGCTAAAGAAAAAAGGCACAGCATATTAACCTCCTAAACAAAATGTGTTTAAAGAATCACTGCTAATGCATCTCTTTGGTCCCAAAAGATTTCCGAACCAAATGGGATCACAGGAGTCGGTGAAAAGGGCAATACTTAAAAGGAATCGAAAGATCAGTTCTCCTGCTGCTCGTCAAGGCTGACCTGCATTGATGTGGCAATAAAGAAGGGAGGATTCAGTATCCAGGGAAGATTGAGGTACCTTAGCAGAGCTATATTTTAAAGGAGAGAATGAGAATGGAAATGCAAAAAGACGTTTATTACATGGATATCACGGATATGAATATAATGTGCAAATTGTAATAAAACGAATATCCAACCAAGGTAAAACTGAGAACTAGGAAGTCAAGCAAAAGAACGGATGGCTGAGTAAATTACAACGGAGAAGCACTTTCCATGGCTACCAGTTAGACACTAATGATTCATTTCTGATCAATGTTACTTTGACAATGAAGGTGGAAATGAACTGTCCTCTATGTGTGCCCTTTCAATGTGCATGGTCTCCTTTGGCATCAATAAATTAGAGGAAGATTGCTTAAAAACAGTTGTAAAGCTTTTTTTACATTTCAACTGAAATGTCTTCTTTATCAGTATGTTATACTTGTGAAGAATAACACAAAATTAAATTGTACAAAATAATACTGTATAGTTATAATCTAATGCTTAAGTTAATTGAAATTAATAGTCACAGTCCAGCATGGATTTAACTCAGTTGAAAGCCATTCAAATCATTGAGTTTAAACATGTTCACCTTGGCTTGGTCAATGGGTTTAAGTGTGTTTAACTCAAGAGCTGGGACTGTGGCTGGAGAATGTCTGTGGAAATTCCTGTCTTGGCTGCACTGGCAGCATGTATATATATGTATATATATATATATTATATATATATATATATATATTATATATATATATATATAAGCATGTATATATATAAGTAAAGTATATATATATAAAGTATATATAAAGTACAAGTATATATTGTATTCATATTATACTGAAGCACGTTTTGTTCATTTATTACACTGATGGAATTTAGTGTGCCTTGATGTACATGTGAACTAGTTTGAGGAGGCAAACCTAGAATTCATGGAGAATTGGACCACAGCTACTTGAAGGCTGAAATGCTGGGAATATTCTGCCCTCCAGTGGTTTCTCCCTTGCTCGTTGAAGTGACGGTTTCAGCACTTTGGACAGAAGACATCTCATTTCGATAACTGCAGGCTGGGAGGATCTCACACTGAATGGCCACATTGGATATTTTAATATCCTCTGTGCCTTTCTGTGTTTGGGACCGAGCATTGTTTCTTGCCTTGAAATTAGCACATTTAAAAACAGACACAGGCCGAGCCACAGCATCTTTTCCTCTGTCCCTGCCTTGCATTGTCGGGATGTTGGCTCTTCCCTCGGTCACGCAATTTTGAAGAACAGAAGACACATCTGCTGGCTGGCAAACACATGCTGATCTTTGACTCCCTCCCTTTGACTCCCTCTTGTTGTAATTTTGTGGAAAAGAGTGGTGACAATAAAGTGCCTTACTTTCATCCTGATTTTCCTGTTCAATTAAATATAGTAGATTTGTGTCAGTGTCTTTGTGCATGTCTATCATCAATCAATACCATGATTTATAATGTACATCAAACTTTTTGCCATTTAAATTACGCACTAGTTAACCTTTTTATGAAGAGGTGTTCAGCAGTATTGAGTACCAGCACCTCTGCCCCCCCCCCCCCAAGTAGACATGCCTGTGATTATAAATAACATCTCCATGGTGAGTAAAAAGGTAACGGTATACCCTCACAGGTTATACTGCTAGTCGTAATCAAACGTAGGGTGCAGTGCTCATCCCTGTATCTAGAGCCAGAGAGCCAGTGTTGTCTGACATGTGGCTCACATGCGCATGGAATACTGTTACCTTCCCACCAAAGTGGTAGCTATTTATCTACTTGCATTTGTATGATTTCAAACTGCTAGGCTGGCAGGAGCTGAGCTCAGGACGGGAGCTCATCTTGTCTTGTGGGACTCAGGTTTGAACCCTGGCCTGCTGGTTAACAGGCACTGACGTAACCCTTAGATGACCAACCGGATTTTTTGTCCAGCAATTATAATTTATGCAAATTAGGCTATTTTTAGATGGTCATCTAAGGGTTTTAGATCATCTGCACTTGCGCCACCACAGCCTATTCATGATGAGTACCCTCACCTTTATTTCTAGAAGAAAAAGCACTGGATATAGTAATTTACTATATGCAAGAAGTTCTCCCCTTCAAACCTTTGCAAATATTTTTACTACCAAGAATGATCACTAGCTACAGCAATGTACAACGGCATTTATGGTATTTAAATTTTTCTATCTGTTCTTGTGTATTTGATAAAGATTCTTTCTCTACAATAAGACAAAGTTCAGAAGGTGTTCTGCAAGCTATTCTTCCCCGAGCTATTCACAGACAGTTGGATTATGAACTGGCACAAATAAATTGAATTGAAGGTACTATTTGCCCTGGCTTTACCTCATCAGATGTAGTTCTGGCACAGCTATCTGTTTGCTTTGGAGAATAACTGGGGGACTGGCTGCTCCGCTCAGATTCATCATCTGAAAAAGTAAACTCAATCTGTACAGAGAAATTCTAAGCACCAACAGATCTTTTTGAAAGAATGTTGATTCTCTGTGCAAATAGACAGGAAATGAGCTCCTACAAATTCCTGAATCAGAGCCCAATCCTGAGCTCAGTGAGCCAGCCCTACACAGGCAGTGAATGTTGCAAACGTGCCATAAGGCATGACTGCAAGATTGGGGGAGCAATCCTAACCAATTTAAGCCAGCACAAGTCACCCCCTCTTTTTCACATGATGGTATCGTGAGATTGGAACATGTCATGCACAAAGTACCATTGGGCACCATGCATCCCTACCATGCACTATCAGGTGGCAGTGGGCAGCAGACAGGATCAGCTATCAACAGGCATCCTTACTAGGCACCAGGTTTTTGGCACCAGCAAGCAACACCAGGCACCACTGGGCAGCACCAGGCACCAAATCAGTTCTTAGTGGGTGCTTATATCACAGAAAGAATATGCTCTCCAAATTTCATGCTTCTGGGTGCAGGGGTAGGGGCTGGATGTTGATCAGTGAGTCTTCAATGCTATAGAGATAAAAACACGTTGCAACCCTTTTCAACCTCTTCTGGGTTTAATTTCTAAAAATTGGTTTTGACTGAGTGCTCACATCACAAAGGAATATTCACCTCAGGTTCAGAGGTTGGGGCAGCAATTCTTCAATGTAAAGTAGAGGGATGAAAATGCATTGCGCCCCTTTTCAATCCCCTTCTGGTTTGAATTTCAAAAAATTGGTTCTTAGTCATTGCCTATGTCATGGAAGGAACAACAACTTGGCATCCATCAGCCTTGAAAGACTATGGTATTGTGCTCGACACTGCAAAGCACGATGGCTTGGGTGGATTGATATGGAGGATAGGCTGTTACCCAAGCAGCAAATCCCCCCTCTCCACACCACTGAAATAGTTCAGTGGAACAGCAGAGCCGATACGATTGGTTCCAGCTGCGTCACAGAGCTGGGCTAAGGACAGGAGCTCACTCTGTCTTGTGGGGACCCGGGTCTCGAACCCTGGCCTTCTGGTTAACAGGCACAGTGTCTTAACCACTTGCGCCCCCCACAGCCATGGAAGGAACACCCTCCCCAAATTTCATGCTTCTAGGTCCAGCAGTTTTGGCTGGGTGTTGGAGGGTGAGTGAGTGACTTTTCAATTTTATATATACATAGTCTTTTAAACACTGGAAAATTATTACTTTGGAATCTGAAAGCAGTACTCACCTTGCTGTCCATGCTTTAAAGTCTGATCATGATAGCTGCAGAAGGCATTTTCTGTCTTTTTGAGAAAAATTCAGATTAATTTACCTTCCCATAACATATAGCTATATAATAACATTCTCATTTGGGTTTGTCTTTCTAAACCCATGCCAGGGAGGAGAAGGGTAAGCAAACAAAACTGGGACTTGGGAGTCTTACAGGTATTGGATGACAGCTTAAGCTTAAGCAGCTTAAGCTCAGTGTGGCTAGGGAGAACATGTAGCAGTCATCTTCTTTCAAGCTTAATGGTTTGGTGGTCTTCCACCTTCTGGTGGCCTCTGCTCTACTAGTGCTCCTACACTTGATCTGTACAGAATTTCTTGGCAATCAACCTCTGGTGATTCAATGGAACAGCAGATCAAGTATGAGCTTTTAGCCTTCATAACAACCCAAGGTGTATGTTATGAAGGCTAAAAGCTCATAGTTCTGCACACAAACACAGCTGGCTGAAGGAACATGGAGCTGGGCGTTTTATATTCATTTTATAGACATTTATCCACAGCAGGCTCCATTCAGCTTCTGTAAGTTTTTCTCATGTGCTGTGGTATCTGAGGGGCTCTGGGACACTTGAGAGAAAAGGAGAGCAACAGAGCCCAAGAATCCCAGTCTTCCCAGGACTACTTCCCAGTTCTCTATCTACTACATGGTCATGTAAATATAGTAGTCCTAAGCTGGTTGCAGCTTTCATGCATATCATGGAAAAGAAATTTATTCGTGGCTCAAACGTTTATGGTTAGTCAAAACACTTCCGGGAAGCCAGTACCGCTGGCCTGCATGGACCGTATCTTTTCATCAGCATAAATATCTGACACAAATCCCTAGGAATTTGTCTGCTTTCCACAAGATAGATGGGTGGCAATTTTCCAGTTCTCTTTTGGTTGGTAATAGTTTTCCTGTTCAAAATTAACACCCCTTGGTGATTCATAGACTTAAAAACAAATCATTTGCCAACAACCTTACCTATGATGACATTCCAGATTCATCTCCCTTTTTTACAGGCTTGCTAAGCTTTGGCAGAAGTTACAAAGCTTGCTAAAGTGAATATATAGAATCCTTGACTTTTTTCATATGGAGGTGAAGGAAAGGGCAAAAACGCCCATAGCTACTCTTTCTCTCTCTCTGTGCTATGAATATCAGTGCTTGAAATATCAAAATTCTGCTCCAAGGTCACCTAACCGCTGAACTGTCTGACCTACAAAAATTATGCTATAATTGAGCAAATTTGCATGCAGCAAATGGTTTGCATAAATTAGGCAACTTCTGCTAGTTTTTCTGTGCTAGGCAGAAAAGTAAGCAAATTGCTGTTAAGAACATAGGAAGCCCTAATATCTGACTCCCTATCTGGGTCTCCCTGTTCATTCTTGCCTGTTCTGAGATTTCAGTGACATTGTTCACCTTTCAAGAATTGTACCACAGTCATAATGTTTTTAAAACACTTTTTAAAAAATTAATGAACTGAGAGTCTTTTTAAAAATGTACTGAATTTTGTATTTGCATGGTGTGGAAACTTGTGGATGCACACAGGGTGCAATCCTTTCCAGCTCTGGAATAAGGGCAATGCTACTCCTAGGGGGATAAACATTGCCTTACCTCAAGAAGGCCTCCTTGACTGCTCCCCCCACCCGCTGTAGGATGCAGTATATGCCCCACTGGCACAGCTACAGCTGGCTGGAAAGTTGATTGGGATTGTGCCCTCACTCTTATATCTAACTTACCAATGCCATACTTCCTGTCATAAGTTTCTATAACATGGTATGGTCAAGAAGAGAGCACTCATCATGAGGCTCAGGCTGGAATTTTGGTGACAAGCCCTTCTTTTATCATGCCTAATTGCAGGAGGCAGGGCTGGGACCCAGCAGTAATGTCAGATCCAGCCTTGTTCTTGGGCAGCTTATGCCTCTTCAAGGCTGCTCAGTTTTGCACCATCTCCAGAAGCGGTACAGATCCAAGTAGACCTGTGATAGCACAGAAGCAGGCCCAATGTTATGCTGGATGCAACACAAGCATGTCAGCCTATCTCCTCCAGCACAAGTTAGGATTGCATTGTAAGCTTTACTAAATAGATATGTAAGTGAATTATGGATTCTGTATTGATAATTGGATAGACTCAGAAGGAGCACTGCTAAGTCAGATATTACAAGAGCAAGGAGGGAATGCTTTCATTTGATAGAATTGTTCTGGAGGGCTGGTTCTGTTTTGCTTGCTCAGTGTCACCATGGTTGAGATTCTAGATAGAGGCTTCAGAAAATCAACAAAAGGCTAATTTTTAACACTAATTCACCTAATTTTAACACTAAGGGCACAATCCTAACTTTGTCTACTCAAAAGTAAACGCCATTATATTCAATAGGTCTTACTCCCAGGAAAGTGTCTTTAGGATTGCAGCCTAAGTTATGTTTACACATTTTTATTCTGTTGTGATTTAGTTGGCCTGATGCAAGATTTTGAGCATGAATCTACTACATGAATTTGATGTACAGTGGCATCTCATGTAAAGAACACCTCGCATACAGAATGTTTCACGTAACAAACAAAAATTTCTCCAGGATTCTGCTTCACGTAACAAACTGTGCTTCACATAAAGAACACATTCGTTGGCAGTTGGGGCAGACGCGCTGGCCGGCAGCCTGTTTAAAAAGCGTCAGGGCTGCCTAGCGCACCTGCCCATAGTGAAAGCAACACTTCTGCGCTGTTCCTCCTGTGGCCGAGTGTCCGCTGGGCAGAGGGAGAGAAGAGCAGTGGAGAAGAGGGAAGCAGCTCAGGGCTAGCCAGAAGGGAGCAGGGGAGAGAGAGGCTCAGGATGGAGAGAAGGAGAAAGTGGGGAGACATTTTGAAGGCGTCTTGGATTGCAGCCTCCTCCTAACCATGTCTACCCAGAAGTAAGCCCCATTGTGTTAAATGGGTCTTACTCCCAGGAAAGTGTCTTTAGGACTGCAGCCTAAGTAGACTTCATAAGATCATGCACATTGAATGCATGTTTTGAATTTAATCCCAATGTTCTGTCATCATTTTTTACATCCAATTAATATTTTTATATGAGTATTTTTGGGGTTGTGGAACCAATCGTCTGAGTTTCCATTATTTCCTAAGGGAAAATTTGCTTCACGTATGTTTCACGTAACAAACATGCCTCCAGAACGAATTAAATTTGTTACTTGAGGCATCGCTGTATTTAGCAATTCTGTAAACTTTCTGCTTGGGAGAATGCAATCTGATACCATCTACCATTTATATTTTCTTTAATGCCATTTAATCCATTTTCTTTGCCATCTTACCATTTTCTCCATCATCTTGTATTTACTTTAATCCTGTATTATCTTCTACTATTGTGAATTTGGATGCCCAGTTTAGAAGGTTGGCCCTACAATCCAGAGTAATTATGGGAAGGTGTAAGTCTGGATTGCTCTATGCTTTTCCCATAGGTTTCCCATAGGTGGCACTGCAACTACGTCAGTGTAAAAGGTTCCATAGTTACTCTGGATTGTAGCCTGGGTTGCAATCCATGTCAGAGCAAGTTCCATTGTACTCAGTGGGACTTATTTTGAGGGGACAAACATAGGATTAAACTTTTAGGGACTCTCTTCTGAAAACCTTTTCCGCAAGAGCCTTTACAAAGGTGTAAATTAAAGGGAAATGAAAGATGTGCATATCATGTTTCAGCACCAGAAGGTGCACAGAATGGAAGATAGCAGATTCATTATATCTATTTAAATTGCAAGTATCGATATAAGGCTGCTTTGCTTTATACACAAGATAAATCATATAATCTTTTTACCTCTTCAAGTCCAAAGATGTGTAAGCGATTCAGATGTGTTTCAGCTGCTCTATCCTTCTTGCTATAAAATAGAGAAAACAATACAAGTCATTCCATTCCATTTGAAACTTTGGATGCAATCCTTACCATGTCCACTCAAAAGCAAGCCCCATTGTGTTCAATGGGCCTTACTCACAGGATAGTGTCTTTAGGATTGCAGCCTTTGTTTCTAATATTGTTGACATTACAACAGTTTATTGGTAGCTTTAATTAAACTGTATAATGAACTTAAAATAAGGCCAGCATTGTTCCTATTTATCATCTCATTAACATTTATAGAATATTTGATCTCATTTTGGATTCTAAATATCTATTGCTATAAGCCTGAGCTTAAAACATTAGTTCAATGTCCTACTTTTAGAGGAACCATTTCAACTGCTATGCCTTGACTCGCTGGTGCGCGGCAAACATTTTGCTAGTATAAAGGGTACAATTTATGGAAAGGGGCACACAAATAGGAAAAAAACTAGCTAGGAACCATTGTCGTAAAGGACAAAGGCGAATGGTTGCCTTCAATACTACATTTTTTAAAAATATATATTTATACAAATTCCCATAGTGGCTTACAAAACTTAGTTCCTCCCCTCCCGCTGTCCTCACAACAATCCTGTGAGGTAGGTAAGGCTGAGAGTGATTGACTGGCCAAAGGTCACTCAGGAAGCTTCAAGGCTAAGGACAGATTTGAATCTGGATCTTCCAACTCCCTAACCACTACATATTCCTGGCTCTAACTTTTCACTTTTGTCTCCTGTTACTAATTATCTGCTATCATGGATCATTCTTATTACACCAAGTAGTTACCAAGTAACGTTGAATCACTGACTGACTATCTCATTTATCTTGGAAACACTCATTTAACACACATTTTAAATTTAAATTGGCCAGGGTGGTTTAGAAGCTGGACTAGGGAAGATCAATATTCTAATTTTCACACACGAGTAGATCTTGGACCAATAAATATCTCTCATCCTCACAAAGTTGTTATGAGAACACTATGAGATACATCCATTTTTTTTACTTCTTTGAAAGACAGGATGAATAGATATTTCACCAATCCTAAAAAACGGTTAAGACAACTCTCAAACTAATCAAATGCTAATCCACAAGATGCATGTGTGCTTGTCTGATTGACGCTGCAATTCTATGTAAACTTACCTGAACTACAATGGGATTTCCTTCTGAGTAGGCATACATAGGATTGGGCTAGGAGTACATGTACAACCCTCCATTTCCCAGCATATTATCATTTCCCTCATCAGTTTCTGTCCTTTTGCTCATGTTTAGCTATTAAAAGCATTAATACCTTACATAACTTGTAAGAATATGTAAGCTATTAATGTTTCTAATAAAATGCTTATTTGCCTCAATTCACTAGATATTGTAATACTGCATTTCAGGTTTAAGTAAATCACAAATGCTTGGAAAACTCACTCTCTATTTACAAGATTTTTGATTATTTCTGCCATTGTAATGGTCTTCTTTTGGTTTATACATCCTCCTAGAAGAAAAATTGAAACTTTAAACTATAACTGCATGAAAAAGTTCCTGTAAGGCCAATAATAATACTTGATTAAAACAAAGGAAAAATAAAGCATGTGCTCATTAAAGCATTCAGTGTGCATGGGAACTCCAACTATAGATCCAAGCTATT
The DNA here is from genome assembly GCA_030015325.1 of Cryptoblepharus egeriae. Taxonomy (NCBI): domain Eukaryota; kingdom Metazoa; phylum Chordata; class Lepidosauria; order Squamata; family Scincidae; genus Cryptoblepharus; species Cryptoblepharus egeriae. The sequence continues at coordinate 46,713,225 of JAREYC010000008.1, read as the reverse complement.
TGACACTTGGAACAGCTTCTCCATTCATTACAACAAAGGAGGTAACTCCACACTGAAGTTAATCAGAAGTGCCACATGTACAAAAGTGTACAAGATCTTCACATGGATCAAGATATATATTTCCAATCTAATTCTACTTGCAACCAGTTAATAGTACCTACTACCTCATTTGTCCTGGTCTCCATGACAAGGGGCTGCAAGATGTGCTATTACCTGTGCTGGCAAATATACAAATATTGTGATTTTGTAAGACTGGGCTCTCTTAGGCTGTAATCCTAAAGACACTTTCCGGGGAGTAAGACCCATTGAACACAATGGGGTTTACTTCTGAATAGACATGGTTAGGATTGTGCTCTTGGTAATATTAGCCAGACTGGGCAACTCTCTTGTGAGGCCCACCTCATACAGTTACTGAGATTTTTCAAGAAGGCAATTAAAGTGGATCTGGTTTGATTGACTTTTGTGATAGCACTCTGATTGCTCTTCATTTACTGTATTTTGCTTTTCAGTTCATAGTTTTATTTTTTGAGCAGTATAATTTTAATGTGCTGTGAAGCACCTTGATGGTCCCTTTGGGGATGAAATACAATTGTTTTATTTACTAAATAATGTGCAATGGTATAGAAAAACTAAGGTTCCCTAATCACCCCTACAGAGTGAACGACTGGGGACGTACTGACAGTGTCCATATTAAGTGGCTCCCATTAAATTGTAAAGGATAGAGTAAATAGACTGGTATTTGGGACAAACGCAAAGCCTGATCTACCTAGACACTGGGCTCAGCAGGATACAGTTTTAGCACTTCCAATTTTATCCCTTGTTTTCCTCTCCCATAATACCGTTGTGGATGGATCAGCTTATGCCCCCGTACCTTATGGGAATAGGATTGCAATCCTAACCTGCAGTTGGGCTGGCCTAAGCCCTGGCATAACTCCTGTGCTGACCTGAAAACATCACAAAAGTGCCCTAAGACAGGGTTTATCAACCCCCGGTCCGGGGACCACTGGCTGCCTGATCGGTCCATGAGACGACTCCTCTAACCCTACAATCCAGAGTAACTACAGGAAGGTGTAAGAGGCACTTACTCTGGATTGCTCTATGCACTTCCCATAGGTTTTCCATAGGTGGCATCATAACTATATCGATGTAAAAGGTCTCGTAGTTACTCTGGATTGTAGCCAATGTGCCTCTTCCCCTCCTCACAGCAGGAGGGTTCTGTCAAAGGATTGCAGCCTCAGAGACCAATCCTAAAACTGTCTGCTTAGTAGTAAGTTCCATTGTAGTCAGTAGAGCTTATTCCCAGGAAAGTGTGAACAGGATTGCAGCCTCAGAGCTCAATCCTATGATATTCTACTCAGAAATAAGTCCCATTGTAGGCAATGGAGCTTACGCCCAGGAAAGCGCAGATAAGATTGCAACCTCAGAATCCAATCCAATTCCTGTTACTCAGAAATAATGAGATCATTAGTCAATGAGGCTTAGAGCACAATCCTAACCATGTCTACTCAAAAGTAAGCTCCATTGTGTTCAATGGGTCTTACTCCCAGGAAAGTGTCTTTAGGATTGCAGCCTTACTCTCCAATAAGAGTGACTAGGATGACTTTGTGCATTTTCAATGCATCCAGCACGGAAAAGGGTTGAAAATCCCTGCTCTGAGTAGACATGCATTGAGACATTGCATTCTCACCTGCAATCCTATCCGCTGTAACCTAGTAATAGCTCTATTATAATGGGATTTACAGCTGGAGGCAGCTGTGATGTGCTCTAGGTGGGGAAGCCCTCCTTCCAGGTCACCAGAAGCAAAACTCTCTTCCCATCCCTGGGCTGGTCCCCGGAAAATTACTTTTCCACTGAACCAGTCTCTGGGGCCAAAAAGGTTGAAGACCACTGCCATAAGACATTCTGTGCCACTCCTGGGGTTAGGCCAGTGTACAGACATGCGCTTGCCTCCCTACATCACCACAGAAATGGAAAGATGAATGAGTTATGCCAGACTTGATTAGGACTGCACCCTAGGCACTACTGTGCCTCTTCCAAGTGGTATAGATATATGGTACAGATCCCCCTATAGCTTTTGATAGAATACAGGTTTTTCATTGCATTCTTTTTAAAATTACCTTTCCAGTGTTATACAACATGATGGTAGTATTATTCATACATACACAGTTTTTCAGTTTTAGCCAGTGATATCAAGCTCAGCTACCTAGTGCAATTGCTACCCCCTGTGCCCTCTTAGCTATGCCACTGGCAGCACGTACCTGTACTTTCAAAATCTGGATTATTCTCTTGCTGTTCAGCAAATCCTAAAAGATTTCTTTTTTGAAAGTAGTCTCCCTGTGACCAATTCTTCATGGGCCCTTGTTTGATTACACTTAAGCTTTGGGTGCGTTGGATGAAAATCTGCTCTGGAGCTGTGAAAATACTTTGGAGAACTCTTTCAGCAGGACCACTTTGAGCACAATTTGCCCTCTGATGCATTTTTTGGCTGCCAGGAAGGCTATACACATTGGATATTTCATTCATACTACCTGGATCTGTTAAGAGCTGGTCTGGGATTATTTCATTAGTAAGAGAACAATGAAATTCAGAGGAAGGATGATTGCTAAACTGTTCACTCTTCTTTTCAAACAACGCTGAAATGGGCCGTTCTCTTTTAGTTTGGGTAGCCATTAGAATTTCATCACCATTTACATCAGCAAACAACAATCTCTCTTGTTTATTATTGCCAAAATTTGTGCCAGGAGTGACTTTGGAAGGCTTGCCAAATGAATTGTTATATTCCTGACTTTGGAAGAAAAAACAAAAAATGAATTACCCTCTCTCCCCCCCTTCCCGTGTGTGATGTTTATTTTTAAAATACTGTATATTTTTCTTAGCATCCTTTACTTCTGCATGAAATCTTTCTTTGATGCAGAAATTGCCCAATGTTTTGCCCAATGATCACTGTTGCAAAGATCTGAATACTGTATTTATGCAAATATAACGCTCACCTTTTCCAGCCAAATTTAGTCTCCAAAATCAGAATGTGCATTAGATTTGATGGTTAATTAGATTTGAGTAAGTGTTGCATTTTGCTTATTATAGGGTGCACATTAGATTCAAGTAAACGGTGCTGTTCTCTGCTCTTTCCAAACAGAATATTCCTGAAGCAGATCACCTTATTCAAGCAGCTGTTATTAATAAATCCAGCCACTGCATGTCTCTCCTGCTCCAGGAAAAGAGTAGCAAGGGGGAAAAGGAATAGCAAGAGAGAGGAGGTACAGGACGTACTTCTATATGAAAAGCACAGGGAGAGATAGCTAAGATATGATTTTGAAGCAATGTTCTAATCAGCTCTCATAACATGATCAAGCCAAACTATATTAAGATTTTAAAGTGCATAAAAAGAAACATTATTTTTCAGAGAGCTATGGCTCTAATGGGCTGTGGGTGGCGCAAGCGGTTAAGATGCTGTGCCTGTTAACCAGCAGGCCAGGGTTCGAGACTTGGGTCGGCCCCACAAGACAGGGTGAGCTCCTGTCCTTAGCCCAGGTCTGCGATGCAGCTGAATCCAATCGTATTGGCTCTGCCTTTCCATTGGACTAATTCAGTGGTGTGGAGAGGGGGGATTTGCTGCTTGGGTAACAGCCTATCCTCCAAAACAATCCAACCCAGGCTTTCATGCTTCACATGCAGCATATGCAGCGCCGAGTACGATACCATAGTCTTTCAAGACTGACGGAGGCCTGCTTATGGCTCTAATTGTACGAGTGAATGAATAAACTGACAGAGCACAATCCTAACCATGTCTATTCAACAGTAAGCTCCATTGTGTTCAATGGGTCTTTCTCCCAGGAAAGCGTCTTTAGGACTGCAGCCTAAGGCTACAATCCAGAGTAGTTACAGGTCAACTTACATCGACGTAGTTACGGGGACACCTATGGAAACTGTATAGAGCAATCCAGAGTAAGTATCACTTACACTGACGTAAGAGGTCCCGTAACTACTCTGGATTGCACACTTAGGCCAGCAACAGAATTTGCTCAGGTCCAAGCTGACCCAGGAGCAGCTACAGGAGCTTACTCCAGGAAAAGTGGACAATTATCCCCTTGCCCTTTGAAGACCTGCCGCAAAGGAAGCCATGCTGGAACCAGATAAGTCAGATGGGATTGGGCCATTAGCTTCAGACCCTGTTTCACTTTAGATGCTATAATTTATTAGCATGTTGATGTTCTTTGATGCTACAGCAAATAATAAATTAAACATAATGACATGCAGATTGTGCATATTGACAAAATTGGAACTCTGTGCAAATATTTGAAACTACTGATGTAGTTGTGCTGTGGGTGGCGCAAGTGGCTAAGACACTGTGCCTGTTAACCAGCAGGCCAGGGTTCAATTCCCAGGTCGGCCCCACAAGACAGGGTGAGCTCCTGTCCTTAGCCCAGCTCTGCGACGCAGCTGGATCCAATTGTATTGGCTCTGCCAATGAAAATGAATTACTTTCCATTGGAGTAATTCAGTGGTGTGGAGAGGGGGGATTTGCTGCTTGGGTAACAGCCTATCCTCCATAACAATCCAACCCAGGCTTTTGTGCTTTGCATGCAGCATATGCAGCGCAGAGCACGATACCATAGTCTTCCAAGACTGATGGAGGCCTGCTTTGATGCTGGTGGAATTAGGATTGGGATTATCCACCCTGATGTTTCTCCACTGGTGTGTCTGCACAGGTCCCAATGATATTGTAATAGACTAGGGATGCATAAACTTTTTGGGAAGAGAGCCACATCACCTTCTGATACTGTATCAAGAGTTGGAGAAAAAAAGAATTAATTTACATTTCAAATTTGACTAATATTTAAATGATTATATCAGAGCGGAATTTATATGAATAAATGAATAATTCAGATTGGTTCATAAACACTTTCAAACTCAGAGGAGTTATCTTTAAATCAGTTCATAAACATTTTCATTTAGAGAGAGAGAGAAGGTGTACACAGCCTCTTTGGCCCTCAGGCACCCTCCAGAAGCGGAGCTCCCCTTGCCTCCAGAGGATTACCGGGTTCACCTGCAGGTCACTTGTCCCCTTGGTTGGGGTTTGGGCACCCTTGTAGACCATCATGGTTGTATATAGGCCTAAATATGTACGATGTTAGAAGCTAATGACATTATACAGTAAGTAAAATTATCTTCAAAAAATTTTAATCAATAAAAATATTAAAATTTACTGGAAGAAACATAACATTTTTTAAGGAGAAGCAAACATCTTTTCATTTTCTGCTTGCGCTGCAAAATCTGTTCCTACCTATTTAGTTGCTGGAAGCATAGATCCTCTTGTGCAGCTACATCAGAGTCACTGAGATTCCTTTGTCTATGTGCTGCCTTAGGAAGCCAAGGGTTTTCACATTTAAAATTCACTGGCTGAGAAGATGATTGGTACTGTCAAACAGTGTAAAAGGGATATAAAACAGTATAAAAGAGATTGGAAGAGACAAATCTATGGGCTTAACTTTTTCCAGTTCTACATAATACCAATAATATGTATATACTTTTCAAGGACAATCCAGTCCTAACTAAGGGCCCAACCTTATGCGGGTGCCCTAGCTTCAAGTCACTGACATAGCATTTAAAAAAGCTTTTTAAATGCGGCAGAGGTTGGGGGGACAGTTTTATTGTTCTATGTTATTGTTTTTAACAAATGTTTTTAGTCTGTTTTAATTGTTCTCAGTTTTTTAATCTAATTGTATTTTAATTGTATTTTAATTATGTTTTAATCTATATTTATAATTCTATTTTAATGGTGTTTTATTTTTCTGAGTGATGTTAGCCGCCTTGAGCTCCCTCTTGCAGGTGAGGAAAGCTAGGATATACATTAAACAAACAAATAAATAAATAATCCAGGTTGAGCACAATTTTAATTTTATTAAAATAAATTATATCTTATCTTTCCAATCTGTATGGCTCAGCCCAAAGAGATCCACAATCCAAAGTTGCAAATGAACAAAAATAATATAAAATTCCACTTTTGATTTGATCTAAAAGCTTTTGGGACAATACTCACTATGACACAAATGTTTATTATATGGGTTCAGGCTATAATACAAGACAATTCATCAATGCATTATATTATGCTGTTTCTTGAACTGAGCCATCAGTGATATGACAGACTTGGTAACAAGTAAGAGAACAAGTAAGAGAACTTGGTAAGAACATTATAAATGTGACTTACCTGAGATTTAAATTTATCTTTTTCCAAGAGATATCTTCTTCTATTTTCCAATATTTGCTGCTGTACTCTATTCATAAAAGGAGAAGGAGAGAGGAAGAACAGAAATTGGCACATTGTCAAGATTATTTATGATTTTAGTATTTTTATTTTTGTAAGGCCAAACAGAGGCATGACTGGTATTCCAAAGGTGTTGCACCCAGTGACAAATTCCAAAAGGATAACCATACTGGTTTGTTGCAATAAAAGCAACAATAGGCCTAGTCCTATCAAATTTATCAGTGCCAATGTGGCCTTAGTGCAGCTGCAAGACAAGGGAACAAATGTTTCCTTACCTTGAGTAAAGTTCCATGATGCCTTCCTCAATGCAGGATGCATCACATGATCTATGGGCACAGCTGCATCAGTGCTGGAAAGCTGGATTGCTTTGGATTTGGACCTAAAGAGCTTTATGGCACCTCAGCAGCTATATAATACATATGTTGTGGCAGAATATTTTATAGGCTTATGAAATTATGCAGCAGATGCCAAGAAAATGGAAGTGAGTAGACGTCAATAGGGTGAGTAGTTAGTTGCAAAAATGCCACAAATAACTTTTGTGATTAATTTGGAGCTGAATGAGGCAGCACAAAGACATGCACCAGCTTCTGGAGGCCAAATCCAGTCCCCATCGCCAACCCAGTAGGTTAATGCTGGCTGAGAGTGGCCAGTCAAGGATACTGGGTGGCAGGAGGGTGGAATGTAGGTGTTATTGTGCAGGAGGAAGGATGAGCGCTGGTGGACAGACCAGGGACAGGAAGGGGATGGGACCAGTCTGGGTGATTTAGGCCAAATCCTAATCTGGCTAGACCTGCATATTACACTGGGATGCTTGGATCTGCATCAGTGATTTTGCTGGTACAGATCCAAATATCCCCATACGGATATCTGGCCCATAACACGGAAAAAATAACCCATTACTCTGATTTGCATGGCAGTCACCTCGTAACCTGCAACAGATACAGTGTAGGCCTGGCCTGCCTATTCCAACACCCTTTAGGAGTGGGCTCTTGATTATCACAAGTTTCTGGTGAATCATCATTTCCACTTTTATTTACATCTATCAAGAGAGATGCATGTGCATTTTGAAGTGGATCTATATAGGTAACAATTTTATATTTTTTAAAAAATTCAGAATATATTAGATTACCAGTATATTGAAAGCATTAAGATAGAACAAATCATGTGTTTTTTGCCACCTTAAAAAGCCATAGTAGCACTGGGCACACTTCTTAACAAGACATAATGCCATGCCATCTGCCCTAATTTCAGGAAGACTTAAGAGACTACCATACTTGGAAAGGTATTGCCAATATGGGGAGGGTATGAAAATAATATCACATATGCTGTTCACTCTATGAGGAGATGCATACAAAATTGCAAAGCATGATCTGAACCAACGCGAGAGATCAGTCAGACCAGGAAAAGATCTGATTTGTTCTTTCCACAGAAGTGATCGACGTAGTGGAGAGAACAGCAGCCTTTTATTGGAGATTGTAAAAAGTCAAGCTAATGAACAACAATAATACTGAAACTGGGGTTTTTACATTATTATGACAAAAATTTGCTTTACTTTTTGCATATATTGAAATCAGAAAACAATTATTACACATGTACCTGTTCTGGATTGCAGCTGGGAATGGTTCAACTGGTCTGCTTTCTGGTGATTTGGGAAGTTCTACATTGTGCCGCCTCTGGGGAATTTTTATTCCTGAGTTAATATTCACATGAACTGGTTTCTGAACTTTGTCTGTAATGACAATGCTCAGAAGATAAGCCATTCTTTCAGAGAACTGCATAGGAATAATAAGGGTTTCAATCAAAATACAGATGCACAAATCTTTTAATTCGAATTCTGTTTGCCTTTGGAGATATACCAGGATAATACTACAGGTTGTCTCTGTATCTATTAGTGTTCCATTTGGGAACCCCCTGTGGATGAAAAAAATCCATGGATCTTTAAAAAGTGGAAAACAGATTTAAAGACCCACTTCCAAGTTTCTTGCTTTTTGATTGCTCCTAATGGAATAAGGTTATGTCTTGAAATCTTCAAAGATTAGATTCTAGGACTTCCTGCTGAAACAAAAAAATGAATTAAATAAAAGCACTTTAAAGAAATAAAAAGTGTAGGCTGCAATCCTAAACACACTTTGCTGGGCGTAAGTCCCATTGATCATAATGGAGCTTACTTCTGAATAGACATGGTTAGGATTGCAGCCACCATCTCTTTCCAATTGCTTAAAAACAGCTTTACATATTGTTTCAGAGAGGCAGCCAGCAATCAGAAATGCAAAGGGCCACCAGCCTTTACCTGACTCAGCTAAGAATGGAATAATTGCTTGCATGGCTGCCCCTCTCCAGCAATAGGAAAAGCAGAGCATATTCTTAGAAATGAGTTAGGTTGGCACAAATCCCTTTTGCCAGCCTGGAAGTATTGTAAAAGTGTAAAGCACTCTTGTGCCATTTCCTGTGGTTTTGGGTTGGCACACCAATGTGAGTTTGGGAGGCAGAAGAAGGCATTCCAGGGCGGGAGGGGGGGAAGACTGTGAGTAGACAGAAGAGGGAGCAGGAGGCAGAGCCTGGACTGGCAGTTACGCCAGATCCAAACCTCCATTGGAGAGCAACGCAGTCACAGACTAGCAACTTTTGGATCAGATTCTTTGGAGTTGGCCTAAGTCTGAGAAGACCTATTGCTGCTGCAGCCCCATGGTAGGAAGGAGACACACCTTCCCTTCCCAATGTTCCAATCCAGCAGTTCCAATCCTTGCTCTAGATTCAGCACAGGCTAGCTAGCCTGCCGATATAGCACAGTTTAGAATTTTAAAGGGATCCTTTCCATTTCCAGTAGTCATTTGTGTTGAATCAAATTTGTGTATAACAAAGTTGGGACCTGTACATTTTACAACATTTTCTGCACCATTTCCTCCATCTTTAGTAGCCAATCAGTACAAGTTAAAATGTTTGAAATTCAAATTTATTCAGGACAATTGAGAAATTGAAATTGTATGATTATAGTATATGTATGTCAATGAAAGCATTTGGTAAATTTGCCAATTCAATTTTTCATTTATTGGTACTCACCAGTAGGTTCTTTCTTGGTCGCTAACTGGTTAACAACATACAAATTGAGGAGATCTAAACTGACATCTGAGCTCTTAAGGGGAGATACGTCCAATAGCTTCATCTTTGATTTAAGCCTTTCCTTTTCAAAGAAATCCTATTAGGAAAGAAAAATCATAATTTATACCATTTTTTTGCTACAAACATGGGATATTTGTTATATTTTAGCTAGAGCTTATTACAGCAGAAGAAAACAACTTGCTATTTTGGAGGTGTTTGGTCTGGAAAAGAGAGCTCTAGTCAAAAGGTGAAGTCAAAGTGTTCTCTACTTGTTTCTTATTGCATTCTTAGGGAAACTGGCAAAGGCACAGACTCGCCCCACCCCATCTTGTATCATCTCAGACTAGTGAATGAGGTCACACTGCTTTTCCTCATCACTGATTTTTACAGTCCACCACATCATTTCTTGCTGGCATGAGCATAATGGATTTCAGTACTGATGCATAAACTGTGTAGCATTTAATATTTAACATTTGCAGGTTGAGTCTCAGTATCTGTGAGGGTTCTGTTTCCAGAATCTCCATTGATGCCAAAAATCTCATTAAAGGAAATCAATTTAAAAAGCAATGTCCCTTTACTCCGAAGTTTAAAAATAGCTTGGCTTACCGCTATAATTCAGACCAGCAGCAGGCAGGCAATAAATCAATCAACAGCTCACTTCAAGGCAAGCAATCCCTCCCTTTGGAGAATGAGACAGAAAGCAAAGTGGAGGTGACAAATCATTCCAGGGAAAGGGTTGCTTGCCTTGGAGTGAATTGAAACTAAGCTGTTCTGGGCCTTTGGAGAGGATTGCCTGCCTGGTGTGATCTTATATCATGCTTGCCTGTCTGCCTGCTGATCTCCTGTATTACAATGGAAAGTAAGGCTGAATAAAGGGACATTTTTTTCCTTTAATTTCAAGAGCTGCTTCTCATTGTGTCCAGATAATATCTGTTGATAGTTAAGTTATAGAATTATGTAATTCGGTGGCTGCAATACTAAAGACACTTTCTTGGGAGTAAGACCCAATGAACATAATAGGGCTTATATTTGAGTAGACATGATTAGAATTGTGCTCTAAATGTATTAAGTTATGTATTAAGTTACAGAATTATGCAATTTTATGTAATTCCATATAATTAAATTATATGGAATTATATGAAACCCCTCCTCACTGGAAAAGAGACACTCTTTCAAGTGGGTGTTCCTCTTTATTTTGCAGCAGGAGAGTAACTGGCCCTACACACCCCAGCAATGTCTGTTTTAGTGGCTTCTGCTGGTGTTCTTTTGCATTTTAGATTGTGAGGCCTTTTGGTACAGGGACTCATTAGCTATTACTTAGCTATTAATTTTTTCATTTTCTTGTAAACCGCTTTGTGAATTTTTCAGTTGAAAAGTGGTATATAAATACTGTAGATAGATTAATGTGACTAAAGCCTAAAACAGTTTAGCTGATTGTTCCATTACTGTGGTTGTAATTGTAAAATGATGAAGCTTATGGAATGCAATGGGATTTATATAGACGTAAAATGAATTTGAGCCAGTTGGTTTTTTGACTGAGATAAGTTAATAGATTATATTGATAATTGGATTGCAAATTTATTTAGATTGAGTTAAAGCAAGCAAAAATATCTGCATTCAATAAGGTGTTAGAATTAAAATGAAAGATGAAATTTTTATATATTGGTTTGAAAAGATGTTAACTTTGGTCACACCTTGGAGATTCTTATGTGTATTACCCTGAGAGTACCCTTCCCCCATTCTATATCACTGCTCCTTGTACCTATATCTGTAATTAATAAAATACCTATAAAAATTGTAAAAAAATAATTATGCAATTCTATAACAGAAATATTGAAAAGTGATATTTCTTCTCCCCAGAAAAGAACAGATTAGTGAAATAAAATCCCTCTGCTTTTAATTTTACATTATCTATTCATAATGAAAAGTCTTTGGAAAAAATAAATCGAAAAGTTTTCATTTTGAAAATAATTCTAGGAGTGGAGTGTTCATGGACTGTATATGAGCTACAATACAGAGTTACAAGAATAGAGTTGTTTTAAATTTTGCTCTTTTAGATAGATTTATATTTCAGAGATTTTCTATATAAACATATCATATTTGAGAGAGAGAGAGAGAGGGACAGATCTAGTAATTAATCTAGCTAATATGAATTATGTAATAATTGGACTAATGACCATAATGTATGCAAGATCAAAAACTGACAAGCTCTCCTGATATGAAAAGACAGCATTTTATTAAAGTGATATCACCAACACTGCAAAGAATTAAAAGCTCAGGAAACAAACTGATTTTAGCCACTAGCCTATAATGGAAGACCATTATTTATATGAAACTGTAAAACAGTCAAATCAATTTACTGGTGCATAAACTTGATTACATAACTAATAAAATATTTAAAAAGAATATCATGTTACATAAATACACATGCAAAATCTGAAATGCTAAGAGTACTACAAGCATCTGTGAAATCTATAAATAGAAAAAAAGATTGGGATGTGGGCAGTCTTGGTTTCACAATTGCTACATGTAATATTTTTGGGGGGAAAAGATTATCTATATTCACTGGTGATGCCAATACTCTGTAAATGCTCAAAAGCCTTTTCTTCTATACATTTTATTTCTGAAAAGCCCAGAAATACAGTATGTGTGTTCTCCAACAAAGTGATAGCACTGCTTACCTTCTGTTTTCTTCTTTCCTTGGTCAGCATGATTCTTTTACTTGAAAAGGATAAAAGAAAAATGAATATTCTTTTTAGAATTTTAACATTTCTTGAAATAATCATTATATCTTAATACTGAATCTTAGTTAATTTCTGTTAATTTTTTAAAAATACTGCGCTCCAAATTCAGCACTTTTGAGAAACAAACAATAAAACCATTATGTATTCCATTTTTTAAAAAAGAGTTACAGTATATACTCAAGTTTTTCCTAGTTTCCTAGTTTCCTATAAGCCTAGGTTTTCAGCACATTTTTAATGCTGAAAAAGCCCCCCTCGGCTTATACTCAGGTCATCTTATTCTTGTCATAAGATGGGCAAAGAAGTGGATTTCTGCACAAGCAGCTCAGCTTAGGTCAGCCTTTTTAAAAAGCAGGAAAGGCTCCTTTGCTTCCTTCTTTAAAAAAAAGAAAACCAAGTCAGCAGATTGATCCCTCTCGTCCCTGCATTGTAGGAGCTTCATGGCTCACCACATTGGCTGTTTTCTCCTCATTAAAACGGCAGTAGTTGATGCATTTCTCACCCTAGGCTTATACTTGAGTCAATAAGTTTTCCCAGTTTTTTGTGATAAAATTAGGTGCCTTGGCTTATACTTGTGTCGGCTTATACTCGAGTATATACATAAAATCTGCATTTTTGTTATATATAATAAGTTATTGTTTACATGGGAAAAATGAGTAAGGCTGAAATCCTTTATGCGTACCTGAGAGAAAGCCCCTTTTGAATACAATTGAACATACTTCTGAGTAGTCACGCAGAGGATTGCATATAGAGGCTATCAGCCCAATCCAGAGCAACTAATCTGTCCACATAAGAGCCCTTAGGTTGCCCTATCTAACACTAGGTTGGAGCAACTGCAAGATGCTCCAGCCCAGTTACTCTGAAGGAGGCTTAGGGCAGAGCAAGGCAAGATAGGATGCCCTAAGAGAGGTGGACCTGCTCTGCCCTAACTGGGGCAGCCTAAGCAGCTCAGGAGAGGCAAGTTGAGGGCATGTTTAGCATTGCCTAGGGCAGAGCAGTTACTCTGTATCCAAAGCCTGTTTCCAAGGCAGAAATGCCCTCTTCCAGCCCTCAGAGATGTACCACACACCCATTCAGGCCTGCTCCAAGGCGGAGAATCAGCCAGAAGCTGACACTTGTCTGAGGACCTGGCCTGAATGGCCATCTGAGATGCACTGCGCAGAAACACACTGAGCATGCCGAACAGCTTCAGAGGAGACTTCCTTAGAGCAGAGAAAGTCCGCGCCTCTGCACAGCCATTTGGCCTCACTCAGGAGGCGGAGCGGCAGCCGAATGGCTTCAGAAAGAGTACTGCACAGGCACCAACTCTGACGCCTGCACAGTCTCCCCCGAAGCCAAAAGGCTTCAGAAAAGTACTGTGCAGGTGTCAGAGATGGTGCCTGTGCAGTACTCTTTCTGAAGCCAGTTAGCTTCAGAAACAATTGCACAGGCACCAACTTTGGTGACTGTGCAGTCCAGGTGGGGGGGGGGGGGGCGCATCCCAGGGATGACGCACAGACTTCCGCACCAGGTGATGTGCAGAGTCATGTCACCAGTGTAGGCACCACAGCTGTTCCTTGTTCAGTGTGATCTGAGGGGTGTCTCCTCAGGAGCAAGTCTTCCCCTTGTGTCAATTACTTAGCATGCTCTGGAGCAGTTAGGGCAGCCCAGGCTTCCTGACTCTCTGGATTCAGCATAACTTTCTGCTCTGGATACAGAATAGTTAGGAGAGTGCAGTTAGGTCAGAGCAGGCTGAATTTGCTCTGGATTGCAGCCTCCGTCTGCAATCCTAAAGACACTTTACTGGGACTAAGGTCCATTGAACACAATGGGGCGTACTTTTAAGTAGACTTAGGATTGTTTTCTATAACTGTTTATGGTACTGAAGATATGGGCTAACCTGCATAGGTTAGGGGTAGATGCTTGGGCTCTGATAGGGGTAGATGCTTGGCCTCCCCAACCCCCACCTCTCACCCCCACTAACAATCCTGTGTAAGGCTGATGTTGAACAGTGAATAGAGTTGATTTATACTAGAAACCTCATTTCAAATTCCATCTGTTATGAAACTTATGGGATGACAGTTTTTTCTCTGAGAGGGTGAAGGCCAAGCTTGAGCTGAGAGGGGCAACCATATTTGTTGTCCAGTTCACATGACAGTGTAATTTTATAGCAAAAGGTTTGCACAATTGAGAATGAAACAAGCAGGACACTACTGTGTATATCTTATCTCTTTGGATACTACAAGCATCCCCCCTCCTAAACGTGGATATAGTATAAGAAGAAATTAGGGCTGAGGAGAAAAATTTCTAAATTCACAGAACCCAGGGATATGTGGTAATAGAGGAGTCACTCACACACACCTTGTGAAAATTCAACACTGACAGTTGTATATATGGCCATATGGACAGCTCACAGTGCTGTCTACCTCACTTCTGGTAATGTCCTCAATAACATGGTAAGCCTGTATGGGATATGGGCAGCACCCCTTCAGACTTAAGGTAAAGGCTCACCATGAAAACACTTCCCTTCATATAACACCTCAGGAATAAAGTGTAGACTAGAAGATTTCCCCCTGACATTTAGTGTGGAGAGAATGGGGTTTTTGTTTTTGAGTAAAAATTTTTAAAATGTCCTCTTTTCCCTCTTATTTGGTTGTAACATCTGTTCACCCTGGGTTGAGGGCTGAAAACACATGAAACCTGCAATTCTATAAATACACAATTTCTTTAGAATAAGCCCCTCATTGAACAAAAGGGACTCACTTCTGGGTAGACATGCATAAGATTGTGGTATGTCATGAAAGTGCTCACAGTGCACATAACACTGCCTTGAAAACAAGGCCCTGAATGCTATTTACATTTAGGGTTCAATTGAATTCTCCTTGGAATGTCTGCCTTCACTCCATTAACCTCACCCTGCGGTCGGGAGGGTTACGGTCCAAACAGGTTTACCAACAAAGGGCCCAATTCTATCCAACGTTCCAGCTCTGGTTAGCTGAATTTCAGCCTTGTGGTGAGGGAACACGTGTTCCCATACCTTGAAAAGGCCCCATTGACTACCCTTTTACCACAGGATACAGCGCACACCCCACTAGCACAACTGCACCACCACTGGAAAACTGGACAGAATTGGACCCTTAGGCTTCATTCTTGTCCACACATTCCTGGGAGTTGACTATAGGGTCTAACCCTAACCCTGACCATTGACTATAACGGGACTTACTTCTGAGTAGACAGTCATAGGATTTGGCTTTTAATAAGAATTAGACCTTATTTTGACAAGACTAGTGTGGTTCTTTAAACACAACATGGTTTAGACCTGGGAGACGGTTTCAGTTGCCTCTGTGGCACTGATGAGTTTTGCCTTCTTTGCCTTATCACATCACACAGTTGAGGTGAAGAAGGCAGCCTTCATGCCACTACTAGTCACAGCTGTTTTCCTGACCATCACTCACCGAGAGCCACCAACCCAGTTCATTTCCCCTCACCAGAAAATACACAGCCCCACAGAAAGGCCTACTAATCTCCCCCAGCCACCCAATTCTTCTGGCCTGGATAGAGGTGAACATCATCCAGAAAAGGGAAAAAACCACTGAGGAAAAACTGTCACTCTGGAGATACTTCCCTGATCACCAGGAGCTGTTATGGCTCCCCAAAGGGTAGGGTCTAGGAGAATCTTTCTCCTTTTCTGGGCCTGACCACCAGGGCCTCAAAGTCACTTCCAGCTTGCTAGTAAGGCTCACTACATACTAGATAATTAAGGAATAAAGAGGGGGAAAATGGAAGTGAGTTAGGCTGCAGTCCCACTTCTGCGCCATTTCTTTTTCTCTCTTTCTCTCTCTCTTTCTCTCTCTCTTTCTCTCTTTCTTTTGAGTGACCAGATGCCCAAACCTCAAAAAAAGGACAGGGTCTTGGATTCCTCTCAGTCTGGCCTTTCCAGCGGACAATGGCACTTTGGTGTACTCACGAGTAAAGCTGCGATATTGGGCACTTTCACTTTCCCATTGAGCTCAATTCATATTTTTTTATTTTTACTTTTTGGGGGCCATAACTTTTGATAGGAAGGAGATATTTCAAAACTGATTTTTGCATTGGATTCTGCTCTTCAATATAAATCCAACAACGTATGACATGATTGGGTACTGCACACCATTTCAAAGTTCCAAAATGAGGCCAAAATGGAGGACACCCAAACAGGAGGCTTAAAAAGAGCACAAATCCAGAAATTTCAAGTCATATGGTCACCCTATTTCATCCAGCCACCTACCTATTTACCTACCTCCAGTGATGTGATTCAAAGAAATTAACAACCAGTTCTATGCCCATCTGGCATCCACTTTTAAATGGCTATTTTTAAACTTTATATGTCCTATCTCTTGTTAACAACCAGTTCTATAGAGTGGGTACGAACCTGCTGGAGCCCACCACTGCCTACCTCCAGTATTTATATTCCACTTTTCAACTAAAAACTTCACCAAGCAGTTTACAAAGAAAATGAAAAATTAATGGCTAATGTTTCTTGACATACGCTTGCCTCCCCACACCACCACAGGAATGGGAAGCGGGTGAGTTGTCTAAATTGGTTAGGATTGCCCCCTCACTTAGATTGGCCTAAGATACATGTATGTATATAGAATTAGAAACAGCTTTTTCGTCTCCATGTTTAACATTTGCACATAATTTTATGCTCTCGGCCTCAACATAAAATTAACTGTGTTTTGGGGTCTTGCACAAACACACAACATCCCAATGCAGACATGTGAGGGCCTTAACCTTCCTCTCATACTCAGCTTCACTAGTGCCCTAAACAGGATGGTGTGACCATATGTCACAACCACAAAGGAGGACAAGGCTCTCCCCAAAATGCAGGATATCCAAGAAAAATACAGGACACAACAAAATAAAAGTAAATAAAATAAATAATAAACACCAGGGTGACCATATAATCCCCCTTTTCCCCAGGACAAATCCGGGATTTTAGCCTTGTGTCCCTAAGGGGGGATCAATGTCCTCTTTTTCCTTGTAAGGAGGCAGCATGTAGCCTTCTTGTAATTAATAAATTATATTGAATAAATACTATCTAACAGTTTAAATGTAATAATAAGTAATGTAGAGTGCAATCTTAAACTTCTTAAAAAATCTTAAACAAGCAGAGGCTCGACGAGCACCTGTTGGGGATGCTCTAGGGGGATTTCCTGCTGCAGGCAGGGGGTTGGACTAGATGACCTACTAGGTCCCTTCCAACTCTATGATTCTATGATTCTACATCTACTCAGAAGTAGGTTTCATTGTTTTATATGGGATTTACTCTTAGGAAAGAGTGTATAGGATTGCAGACGTGGTGTTTAAGCACATGAAAGCAATATATATTAGGCTGCAATCCTAACAACACTTTCCTGGGATTAAGTAATATTGAACACAACAGGACTTACTTTAAAGTAAACATGTTTAGGATTGCACTGTCTTTTAGCCTTTTTTTGTTTTGCCCTACATTTTTCTTAAAAGTCCTACATTTTGGGAGGGTCTTGTCCTATTTTTCTGGTTCTGACATATGGTCATCTTGTAAAACACTCATGTATATTGGTTTTGTGTGATTAGTCTAACCACTATCAGTGCAATCCTGAGCATGTCCACTCAGAAGTAAGTCCCATTGTGTTCTTCTACATGCACTGTGAATGAGCATGTAATTCAGGGTGATCGTATGTGTACCCACATATCCAGGCCTTGTGTCTGTGTCCACACTTTCCGTCCCCCTCCATTCTCTTGCATTGACCAAAGCTGCAAGGCCAAGGACATTAGTTGTTCTTGGTGTACCAAACAGTTACGAAGAAATGCCTTGTCCAAACTGTTTCCTAAAGATATTTGTGCCTTGTAACCAGTAATTGATAATTGCTTGCCTATGTATGACATGTTCTGTCTTAAAATTGTTATAGACAGCCTGTTTAAGGTCCAAAAGACCCAGGCTCAATTCCCTTTAGCCTAATCTGGCCCCCATAGCAAGGCCAGCCACACTAAGCCGGAAAAAAAAATAGAAGGCTGGACACAGAACATCCAGGCCAAAACAATAAAGGGGGAATATAACAAAGAAACTTGTTTTATGCAAGTAAGCAATAACCTCAAGCAGGCGCAGTCTCAAAAGAGTTAAGAACATGTTGCAAGTTTGCCTTCCGGCCTGCCCGTCTGGATGACTGCTTGTTATCATCCCCTGAATCCTTGTGCAAAAACTAGTGAACCAGTTTCTACCTTTAAGCATTGCATAGAGGAGGGTATTTAGGCAGGTGCTGCTTTTTAAACTCTTCTGTGTTGATCTACACCTGCCTAAATTCCCTCTTATGCAATGCTTAAAGATAAAGGCACCCTGTCCTCCATTTTATATAGTCACCTTCAAGTAAAAGGGGGGGAGCATTTGGTATACCATCTCAGGCATCAGGAGATCTTGGACTGGCTGTGGTCCATAACTGGCAGAGAACATGTTCACTCATTCTGTGAAAAGCACATGACATGATTGGGTGTTTTATGAATGAATGATTTTGCCAAGAAGCAAAATGTGAAACAATATACAGAGAGTGATTTCCCAGAATCTTGAGACATCTTTGGAGGAAAAAGTGTTGTTGGAAACCATCTGGATGTTGCCCCTGTAGCATTCCTTCCCCAAAGCTGTAACCAATACCTTAAATACCAGAGTGTGGGGGTGCAGTGGGGTGTATACTGCAGCTTGTTCATGTGTTAACTATTAAGAAAATTTGGGTACTCTGGAGTTGGCCCCAGTCAGGAGGCTTTAAAGCTTCCCTGGCATGCAAACAAAAATAGTGCTGTAAGATAAATTGAAATAGCTTAGCTGCAGCAGAAAAAATGTGAGGCTGAATCTCTCCAGATCTTGGCACTCTTATCCTGATGGCTTCCTTAGAGCCACATTCACAGATGGAAAAGGTTAAGGCTAGAGGAGGAGAAATGGCAGCACCTTCAGAAAGAGGCCAAGGTTTGAGAAAGCCTCACAGCAAGCCTCACAACTGGCCATACATGAGATTTTTGAAACAGGCAGAACCAGCATGAGACATTAGTGCCTTAGGGAGTCTATCCCGAATATTCCCTTTACCACAAATGGAGAAAAAAGATGGCACTGCAGAAGCCCCATGGAATTGAAGTGGAACTATGCCAGGTTGTTTCAACAGAGATTGAGTGGGAGAACCTCTCCAATGATTGTGCCCCATATGAGCCATCTGATGGGCAGCATGCAGTTCTGGTGTCTGTTCTTGCCATGGATGACTTTTCCCCACTTTCTGTTTAGACTGCAGGTTCCCATCTGGTGGTCCATGAGAAGTGGTCCATGAAAGATTGCCTTCAATCATTTCCAGCATCTCTCTGAGCCATCTCTCTCCAGTGACCACCAGAAGTGTCAACTGTGGCTATGGATAATCAATTCTCTGCTCTCTCTGGCAATCCATTGGGTTAGCACTCACTCAGGAGATGCTTCCTCATAGACAACACCACCTCATGGTCCACCACCATGGACCATCACAGAGGATGGAACTCGGACAACCCTATAAATAATGTTAATAAAAATAATAAACCACTCTTACTAGATTTAACATTTTTATTGTGATATTTATAATGAATTGTATTTTTCTGTGCTGTGTAGGGGATTGCACAGGGTCTATGACTATTCCAATTTTTGCTACAATGGTGACCCCCTGAAAACTGGTAACCACTGGTTTTCCATTGAAAAATAGGGGATGGAGCCCAGAAGTTCTGCCTGTTAGGTTGTAAATTTAAGCAGCATCAGTATGGTTGCAACTATACCAGCCTGGGTATATTGCAGGGAGAGAATAAGCCTGCATAGATTTGAACTTCTAATGGCATAGCTTTACTAGAGTTGCCTCTACATGTTATAGGAAATGTCTAGGTTTTTTGTTCCAAACTTGTCCTTGACTCACCTACAAGACTGACAAATATAAGTAATTATTTGCCACATTTCTATTTTTTTTACACAGCATTCACAGAAGTCTCTACAGGCAGGCTAGACAAAACCACGGTTTTAAATTGAGATTTTATTGCAGAACCCTCAGTCCACCAGATGTTATACATGAGTACGGTATCCTGTTTGATGATGTCACTTCTGACCACTCACTTTCAGTAAATGGCATCACTTCCAATGGGTCCCAACAACAGACTGTCATTCAAAAAAGTGGGTCTCGGTGCTAAGAAATTTGAGAGTTCAACCAAAGCATCACCTTCACTGCAACATTTAAAAGGTTTGAAACTTTTTTTAAATCCCCAATGTATTTTTTCTTCTTCTCTTGTTCTCTGCAGCCACAGTCATCCCTTGCATCAGATCATGGGGATGTCTGCCTACCATCCTGCTGTGAGGTAGGCCTATAGCCCCATGTTACCTAGGCAACAGGTGCTTGGTATCTTCTAGCACTATATAGTTGCCCAGGCAACCTGCATCCCTCCTCACTGTGTGCTGCTTCCTCTTCCTCCCACTTTCCCCAGAGTCATTTGCAAGATGCCCTGACTTGTTGCCCTATTTCTGCAAAAAATCAGTAAAATGGAAGATTATATTACAGGCTGCCAGATTAAATGATCAGTTTCAGTGTCGATAATGTATTGCATTCAGTTTTGGATGTTACTTCATCATACATGTAATGCATTGTGTTAATGTGTCTAAAGGTTGTGTTACCCCAAAGCCAGCATTTTGTGTTACCCCAAAGCCAGCATTTCTCTTAAACCAAGTGTTCTCTAAAAGAGTTACAATAGCAGCCTGCTTCAGAAGATCGGTGCTTGATCCCTGATAAAAGTGTGGTTTCAGGGATCTGTTTGCCCTTTTGCTCTTAAGATCCTCCCAGCAGAGACGCAAATGTTTCCTTTGACCGTTTAAGGGGCACAGTAATCCTGTGAGGAATGAGACAAGCTCTGGTCCAAGTTATAGTTCACTGCCCCAGAAAAGAGCTTGTTTTGGTCTGTTGAGGTTAGCTCACTTCAGAAACATTTCTTGCCCCCTTGAATTTGTCTATAAGAAAGAACTTTAGAAAGTGTACCTTGCCAATAATGTCAGGAGTGTGGGTGAAAATATGCACCAGAATATAATGAATAATGATTTCAAGAACAGGTGTATCCCCTCTTTTGTGCAGCCCTTCATTTTAATGTCCCTGCACCATCCTAACTGCACTTAGATCAGCACAAAGGTGATTTATGGCACTGTTAGGATTGTGCCCTAAGTGATCTTGACAATAAAGCACCTTAACTGCAGTGAATGAAGCATGCTGATTATAACTGATTTTTTTGGTATTCCAAATTTATTAGCCAGAGTCTAAAAAATGTGAAAACCACATAAGACTGAAATTCATATCATGTGGTGGTTAAATTTGAGCTGTAAATGCATATACCATTAACAACGTTGCCACTTACTGGGTAGATTTCCCATGTGATCTTAAACATTCACCTGGGTATAAGTTCAATTAAATTCAATGGATCTTACTTTTGAGTAGACATGCTTATACCATCAGACAACCTTCAAATGCCAGTCTCTGGCTCACCGTCAACTGTAAAAGGTTGCTAATGCTGGCCTTCCTTATGGTTTATTGTAATCATTATTGAGATGTTCCTGGAAAGGCTTTGAACACCTAAAGCACTATTACCAAGCATTGTTATTTAAGCCTTGTGTTGGAGGTATGGTGTGGTCTATAATATAATACAGGATGGGCATATGCAACTACTGCCTACGTCCACCCATGGAAAATGGGATATGGAAAACTATCTCCTAATTTTGAGGTGTTGGAGGTAGTTGGAGCTACAGCGCCTGACATAAAGACTGCCTGTGGAGCAACTCCACATGTCCAATTCTTTGGGAATATTAAAATCCCTATATTCACTCATAATAGGAAATTTGACTGCTAATGAGTGCAAGGAAATTATATCTTAGTACAAGGATGGTGTGAGCAATTTGACAAATCAGGCACTGGACAAAGGCACCCACCCGGGCCAACCCCTGAATTCTCTGTGCAAAAACTTTTGGAGGCAGGCAGAGGATGCTGTGCCAGGATCACAAGCACCCTGGTGGAAGAACCATCTGAATAGTCACTATTTATTCCCTTCAAAACATAAGAATGTGTACTAGAGCTTTATAAAGGAAAAAGAATGGGTCTGCAATCCTAACCCCTATTTAGGCTGGAACAAGGCCCATGCTGGCCTGGGGGGTGTTGCAAAAGTGCTGTAAGGCTCTTCTATGCCACTCTGGGGGGTTTTAGACATGCACACAGACATGCGACAGCTTCACCACACCACTGCAGGAATGGGGAGGCAAGTGCCAGTCTAAATTGGTTCGGATTGTGCTCTGAGTTTCTACAGTATAGGAAGAACGCCTTGGAACCTGATCTTATTGTCTATTGTACAAGACAAAAAAGAAATAGGATTGGCAAGACAGACTACAGAACATCACAGTTCATGGTGCTGTAGCAAAATTTCCAGACTATCACGTCCATCTATCAGCAATATAAGATAATATGACTGCACTGGTGCACTGGCGTTATGCAAATTCTTTTCTTAATTAGATGCCTCCCCCTCAGCCTTCAATGCCTCTTCCCTGCCTCCCCATGTGCTCATTTACTTCTTGCTTTGCGCAACCACCAAGATGTGGAGCATCAGTGCTTGCATGGTACTGATTGGAACTAACCTGGTTCCAGTGTTGGGGCCCCAACTATGCTTTATCTCATGTTTTTGACACCCACTGCAGGCAGAGCACCAACACTGAAAACTCAGGATTGGGCTCAGGCTCCAGAACTGTGGATTATTGAAGAAGAAAAATGATAATATTGTACACGGTTGTTGCAATGATGGCCTACATGTGTGAGTGAGGGTGCAATCCTTACCAGTTTAGGCCAGTGTAACTCACCTGTCTCCCTGATCAGGTATGGGGTAGCGTGGGGAGGTAGGCACATGTCTATGCACTGGCCTACTCCCTCTGGGAGTGGTACAGAAGTGCCTAATGGCACTTTTGTGACATCCCCAGGCCAGCACAAGGGACTTATGCTGGCCTAACCAGATATTAGGCTTGTGCTGTGAAGGATTTTGAGTGCTCAGAAAAATACCATATACATATTAAATATTAATTGTACCCTAGAATCCCATGCAAAAGGGACCCAGTTGTCAGTCTTTAAATAACAAGTTTCTCATAAATAGTATTTACATCATTAATTCAAACAATTTCTTATGGGATAAGTCGCCTGAGATGAAAAGTGAGCAGTGCTACTTGATGCTGTCCTCGAGAGGCACCTCTTGTGATTAATCATTTGTAGGACAGGAATTCGATCAAGCGTGGAGGGAGGTGTAGCTTGCCGATCTTCTCCAAGGCCTGCTGGCCAATGGCTTGCCGCAAGCTGAGTCGGCAGAGCTGAGACAAGCTCAATGGTGTTTCTGCAGAATGATCAGGTGGCAGGGTATGGGGTCGAGGGGAAAAAAAACAAAGGATCACTGCTTCAATGTATTGGAAACCAATTACAGACACAGCTCTAAGCTATTCTAAGTAGGGCGATGGATATGTTTCACAAAATAGAAAGTTGTCTTCTGCTGAGTCAGTCCACAGGATTATCAAATTCCAAATGTTCACCTATATGATGCCTGATAGCAGTTTTAGGTGAGGGTCTGACTTTACCTAGAGGTGCTGCCAGGGATTGAATTTGGGACCTTCCGCATGCAAACCTATGACCTCAAGCACTGTGGTGTAGTAAAGCAGGAGTACCCAAACCTTAAACTTTAGGGCTCCTGGACCTTTAGTAACTGTGTAGAAGAGGGAATTTTAGCAGGTACAGCTTGTGATATGTGAGATGAGAACCTGCACCTGCTGAAATTCCCTCCTTTACACACCTGTTTAAGGGCCATAAAATTAAAAGTTTGGACACCCCTGTAGAAGAGGAAGAAGAAAATAGAAAACATGGAGCAGTATAGACATACCAATGCAAACTCCCTCTCCCAGGGAACTTTGCATCTGCTAAAATGATCAGGTGGCAGGGTATTTCCAAAGGGCAGACCTTTTCCACAGGTCTACAGTTAAATGCCTGGCCCCTCTACTGCTTGGGGCCAGGTCTACAACATGCCCCCCCATACTTAACTTGCAGCACGGAACCTCATGCAACATTTCCCTTGATGATCCAAAGTCATCTAAATGCCATTAAAAGTACTGTTTAGGACATTCCAAAAGCCTCAGATATCTTTTGGTATGCAGAGGGGAAGGTTGAACTGGGCTTTACCTATCTCTGGAATTGTTACAGAAGGTATGCGGAGGTGATGTATCTATCTACATCTATATCTACAGTATTTATATACCGCTTTTCAACTGAAAAGTTCACAAAGCGGTTTACAAGAAAATGAAAAAATTAATAGCTAATTAATAGCTAATGGGTGCCTGTCCCAAAAGGGCTCACAATCTAAAGTGCAAAAAGAACACCAGCAGAAGCCACTAGAACAGACATTGCTGGTGACATTCCATTGATGTATAAATGGAAAGGGTGCTTGGTGAGTGCAACCCCCATAAAGCTCACCAACACAGTACCTGGGGCTTTTGTTCCCTGGCCTGCCACTGTGTCTACATTTTCATTTTAAGTTTCTCTGATCAGAAACATGTATTTTCTTCTGCTGTAAAGTTCCATGTACATTGACATCACTATATAAACAGATGCCAGCTGCACCTGTTGAAGAGCAGATACAAAGTGCAGAGCATGGGAAAGTGCATGACAAGTAATGTTGCAGGGGATGGAGAGAAAGCTGCTGCCTTCAACTACAGAGTACCAATGGGACCCCCAACTTACTTTCATAAAACTCAAAGCACTTGGCCACTGGACTGTTGCTCCAGGTATAGTCGGAAGGTTTCCTCCCTCTGTTGTCCCTGGCATAGACATTGCCTCCAAATTCAACCAGCATCTCCACCAGATCAGCATTTTTCACCTTGGCAGCATGATGGAGGGCAGTCTCATGAAGCTTGGCGGCATTCACGTTGGCGCCTGATGGCACAAACAAAAAAGGCAATCAACGGAGGAAGATGGGAACAAGGAAGAGCCTCTTAAAGCCCACACTAGGCAGTGTTCATTCTTTCTATTTTACTCATATATCATGAGTAATTAAGCAATTTAATTCAAAACAGTTCCAATCAAATTAAGAGGCCAATCCTATGCACATCTACTAAGAAGTAAGTTATGAATGCTGGATAAAACTGGATGAAACACACGTGTAGAAAAAAAAGCCATTTTCAAAGGTGTTCTCACTTTAAACATATTACCTGCTTGAAGACTTTGGATTAAGGTGGGATACAAACAACATATAATTCATCTCTCCATACCTGCATTGAGCAGTATCTTTACGCAATCCAGGTGCTCTCTAGCACATGCCACATGCAAAGGGGTCCCGAAGTGACAGTCATGTGCCTCCAGGTTAGCACCAACGTCAATCAGGAGACGGACACACTCAGCACTACCTTCACAAAAAAAGGAGGCCAAATCAGTCGTGAACTTCTAGATCCCCAAAGAACGCACTTGGACACCAAGGAGCCTCCCTTCTCATCCAAGGATATCTTGTATATCTTGCATAATATCTTCATCCTCTCCAGTGACTGCACATTTGCACACCCACTTTCTGAGGGTGAGAACCTCCTGCTCACCATACTTTGGCAACTGCAGCATTTATGCCCCTGGTAATATCAGTGATCACATGTGTCATTCTGAGCATGGGATTGTATACTGTCATTCTGTTATAAAGTCATAAATGTGATCATATAGTGTCATTCCAAGCAAGATACATGGAGAGGGGGAAAATGGCAGCTGCCGCCCATAAGCCAAATTACTAGTACCTGTAATTTCGCACCTTGCCCTGCTGCCCAAAAATAGCAGAAATATCCCTCCCAATTTTGCTGCCATCTCAGCTCAGACAATATTATATTGTTTCCTGTGTCCTGAAAAACTGAATGGTTTTTCCACTGGAAATATTTCCCAATCTGACAGGTTGTGGATTTTCAGATTGAGACATTTTTCCAAAAGAAAAACAAAACAATTGTAAACCTCTCTCTCTGTTTGATCAGTGGCTTCTTTACAGACACATTTTTGCAAGTAGGATCCAGAGCCTCCTGAATGTTCAAACTTTTTCAGAGCAGCTATCTTAAAGTCAAGCTACATTAGACTTTGATCACACAGATGGTCCTGAACATATGAAGGCTACCTCCAGGTGACTGGAGTTGTATACCCATATGCAGCTAATTGACTTAAAGGCGATCTGGAAACTTACCATTCATGCAGGCCTCATGGAGGGGGGATGCTGTGTAGAGTGGAGGGTTCACCTTGGCACCGTGGGAGAGCAGGACTTTCACGCACTCTGTGCTACCAGAGGCACAGGCATCGCAAAGTGGTGTGCTGCCATCTATGTTTCTGGCATCCACCTGTGATATAACAGTAAGCAACTGTTACTTTATATTGTACTGTGCTAAAGCAGTGGTATCCAAACTTGTTAGCGCTGGGATCCATGTAGCTTCACTTAAAAAAATTCATTTTACCAACTGCTCAAGACTGAGCATGATCCAAATCATGTTTACTCAAAAGTAAGCCCCATTGTGTTCAATATGTCTTACTCCCAGGAAAGTGTCTTTAGGATTATAGCCAATGTTTTTATTTTTTATTATGGTGGAGGGCACATTTGGGGCATTTATTGAGTTCCACATTCATAAGATCAGGACCATTCAGGTGACTTGGCCTTTGATAAGAGCCAAGATGTTCATGAGTAAGTGCACATATGACACTATGTTTCATTTTCCATATTGCTTAGTATATTTTCCTTGCCTGCACTGAGATGGTCTTCCTTCTCTAGAATTTGTTGGGGCGTACATTCATTTTATTGGGACCATTTTATTGGGACCATTGCATTTCTTCAAAGTGGACCTAGCACATACCTGCCAGCTTGCAAGTAAATGCACTCATATGGCTCCCTTCTGCTTTCCCCAGGGCTCAATCAATTTTCTTTGTCAACTATCAGCATGATCATTCATGACCCACTTTGGTGGGTCACAATAACCTATAATTTAGAAACCACCACACTAAAGGATTTTGTGGCAGCAGTGGTTATAACAATGTAAACTATGGTTGGTAGCCTGTCAGTGACGGGTTGACCATAGAGAAAAGCCTCTGTTAGTAACTGATCCACTGCGCAATCCTATTCATGTCTACTCAGAAGTCCCATTGTATTCAATGAGGCTTACTCCCAGGAAAGTATGTATAGGCTTTCAGCCTCAGTTACTTGACTGTCAGCAAGAGGCTGGCTAGCCAGAAAAACTAGTGGTTGACCTTGTGGTCTTGGAAAAGGTCAATGCAGAGCAGACAGGGAAGTGAAAACCATAAACTCTGGCTGCAATCCTAAGGACACTTTCCTGGGAGTAAGACCCATTGAATACATAGGGGCTTACTTTCGAGTAGACATAGTTGTGCTCTTTGGCTGCAGTCCAAGACGCACTTTCCTGGGAGTAGGCCCATTGAATACAATAGGACTTCTGAGTAGACATGCTTAGGATTGCATTATGTTGCCTTGAGCTTCTGGAAAAGGGGAGTTATAATGTTTTAAATGACATAAAATAATATGCTTCACAAGAATGAGAAGATCTCAAGAGGCAGGAGTCCAAGAGGAAAAGAAAACTGGTGGTTGGCAGAAGTGCACATGGCAATATTTCTGAACATTTACATAGTGCTTTGCAAACTTCTTGCAATCTTTACAATCAGCCCTTCAAGGTAGGCCAGTTTTAAATCACATATTGGAGGTGGATGAAAAGAGACAGTG
This sequence comes from Cryptoblepharus egeriae, assembly GCA_030015325.1. Classification (NCBI taxonomy): domain Eukaryota; kingdom Metazoa; phylum Chordata; class Lepidosauria; order Squamata; family Scincidae; genus Cryptoblepharus; species Cryptoblepharus egeriae. Next base: position 46,685,337 of record JAREYC010000008.1, on the reverse strand, counting down.
ACTTGCCTAAGACTGTCTTGTGTGCTCTGGACAGAGACTATACGCTGGGGTTTTCTATTTGCAGCTGGTGCAATCCATATCAATTCAGGCGGGGGGGGGGGGTTACCTTCATAGTCTCAGAAGTTTTTAAATTTAACGTATGTTAAAATTCAGGAAAAAGTAAGATACCTGTATATTTTTGTTTTGCTCAAAAAAATTCCTGGCCCGAGATACAGGCCACCAAAGATGGCGCCCCGGGCACCATTTCTCACTTGCAATTTTCGACAAAAATTTTAAAGTGCTCTATCTCTGGAACAATGAAAGATACATATTTTGTTGTGGTTTTTTATTTGAAAGATAATATTTTTCTGTTTAAAATGATACACTCCATTTTGAAATATGTGTTCAACTGTTCTTGCTGTAGCCTTCTGAATTTTTTTAAAATAAAAATAAATTTTTTTCTCAAAAATGTCAATCCCAAAAATTTTGATTTTTTTTACTGTTGATCAGTACCATTGAGTACTACATTCCCTGTAAAGGAGAACTTCCACTTTTGAGTTTAACAGGTGCAAAGGGGCGCAACACATTTTCTCCCTATACTTTACATTGAAGAATTGATGACTCATCAACATTCTGCCCCAGTCCCTGGACCTAGAAGTGTGAAATGTTGATGAGGCAGAATGTTAATGAATCATCAAATCTTCAATGTAAAGTATAGGGAGAAAACGCGTTGCGCCCCTTTTCACCTGTTAAACTCAAAAGTGGAAGTTCTCCTTTACAGGGAATGTAGTACACAATGGTACTGATAAATGCCTTTATATACACATTTATATCTCCTCTTCCATCACTTGGCACTCGAGTTAATTCCACATTAACGTTGCATCTAAAAAACATACCTGAGCTCCTGCAGCAAGCAGGATTTTCACACACTGTGTCTGGCCACGCAGGCTGGCCTCATGCAAGGGTGTGATGGAGTCGAAAGTAACCAGGTTAACACAGGCACCATTCTGTATGAGCTCCTGCAGCTGCAAGATCTCTCCACTTCGTGCTGCTTCATGAACAGGGGTCCTGTCAGCCCAAAAACCTGGAAATGAAGACATTAAAATTTTATTTAAATATTTCAGTAATGAATTTCCTGCCTTTCTATCCATTTCCTTTTACAGATTCAAGGTAAACTACTGATAAAATAATGCTGTTAATCAAAAATACGAAGACAGAAGGCACAAACCTATGCATGTCTATCAGATGTAAGCTCTGTTCTGTTCAATGGATCTTCCTTCTAGGAAAGTGTGGATAGGATTGCAGCCTTAAAGACAAAAATCCCAAATCCTAGAACAGTGAATTTTAATTTTTTCATTTCATGGCGCATTGACAAAGTACTAAAATTATCAATGCACCCCATCAATTGATGAAGTCCCACTGAGTTCCATGAGCCTTAGAGCACAATCTTAACCATGTCTACTCAAAAGTAAGTCTCATTGTGTTCAATGGGTCTTACTCAGTGGTGGGCACTTCCCGGTTTGGGCCTACTCGCCCGTACCTGGTCTTCCTGTTTCCCTGCCGCTAGTGAACCACCAGCGACAGGGAAACTCAAAAACATAGCGGACCGGTATGGTCCACCATGTTTTTGAGCCCACTGCGGGCTTGCCCGCTCCAGGACAGGCACAGTGCAAGCGTCGTTCTCTGCGTTTGCGCTGTGCTTGCTTTGAAGCAGGTGCGCTTGCCCACTCCAGGGCAGGCACAGCGCAAGCGTCGTTCTCGGCGCTTGCGCTGTGCCTGCTTTGAAGCAGGCGTGCTTGCCCACTCCAGGGCAGGCACTGCGCAGGCGCCAACATTGGCGCAAGCGCAGTGCCTGTACTGAAGCTGGCCTGCCAGTTTCAGTACTGGCACTGCGCAGGCGCCAACATGTGCCCGCCCCTCACCCCGCCCCAGCCCTGCCCCCTGACCCACCCCACCCCCTGACCCCGGCCTGGCCCCTCCCACTTCCGGCGAACCGGATCTTGGGACAGGGCCAGCCCACCTCTGGTCTTACTCCCACGAAAGTGTTCTTAGGATTTCAGCCATAGTCAAAATAAAACATTGACCATGTGACAAGCAGTCATCAGAAGAGGCACTGCAAGAGAGGGTGGCAGCCAAGGGTAGGCAGATTCCAGAACACTTAGCATGGGTCTTCTCAATTTTCCTCTCCATTGCCAATACTCGTGACAGCCATTTACATCTTCAGATCCACAAACACCTCTTTTCAAACTGCAGTAGAGTTCACTAAACAGCAGCAAAATATAGGGCAGAGGAGGTGTGTTTCTTAACTCTGGAAGGCCAGGTGCGGACTGGTGGATGAGCTGTGAGCTGCTGGAAGATTGATAAGCAGGACAAATTTTATCCAAGGACAAAACTTGGATAAATTTTGTCCCATTGTCTGAAAGCTGATAGAGCTGTCAAGAGACAAGAGCCAGGTGTTGCTATTTAGCTTGGCTGACCTGGGATCGCTGGTGCTGGGAGCTTGGAAGGCATTCCCTACTGCCTGATGTGGAGATGACCATGCTGTGAAGAATTCCATCTGGAAAAGAGTTCTATGTTCTGCCTATTACCTACCTCAAAGGATTGTTGTGAGGACAAAAGAATTTTTTTAAAAAGCTATGCAAACCATCTTGGGCATTTGCTTCAGCATGGGAAAGGCAGTATTAAATAATACTTAAATAATAATATTTATCCCTGCTTCCAGGAATACTGTGACTAACAGCACAAAGAAACAGCAACCAATGTCTATGTGCTCTGCAATTGTCTAACAAATGGCAATATGTGGATATGAGACCCAGAGATGTTGTATGGTTTTATAGGCAGGGAGCTAGGATGAAAAATCCCTAATAAGTGGCTTCTATTAGTATACCAAAGTACCCTGTGAATGACTCAATTCAGCAAGAACACTCACCTGAGCCAGGCATTTCATTCTTATGCAGAAGATAAATATATCACTTGATACTAGGGTGAGTTATTGATACTGGGGTAATATTGCAATACCCAGTTAGAAGCCATAACAGGCAATGTAGATAACTTGTTTATGAGAGATCTTTAGAGTGGCACCTTCTCCCCTGGCTCCATGCTGCTAACTCGAGGAAGGGCAAACAGGGACACGAGGCATGCACTGCAGATTGTCAACAGCTCTTCCGGCACCAATCTAGTATTAGAAATTTGGAAGAAGGCCAAAGTTTCTCAGCCAAACTGAAAGCACTTGCATAGCCAGAGCTGATGCATGTTTACTGTGAAATAAGTTGCACTGAGTGTCCGATGCTCCTTATCCCTGCGACTGTGTACACAGGATTGCAACTTTTGGTTTTACAGATTCCAATGGGAGATTTTTTTGTGGGGGAGGGGGGAGTTAAACATATGATGAATCTTTTCCATGGAAATTAAGGGCGCAATCCAGATTAACCATGGGGAGTCCTTGTTCCAGTGTAAGAACAACTTACTCTGGATTGCAATATGAATTTCCCATAGGTTTTCACTAGGTGGTGCAGTAACTACAGGTGTGTGTAATGACTCTTACGTGCTCCTGTAGTTACTCTGGATTGTAGGGCATGGGGTCTTGAAAGTAGCCAGAGAGGGTGCAAAGCAGTGGTGTGCTCCAGCAGGTTCGTACCTATTCTATTCGGTTGTTAACAAAAGATAAGACATATAAAGTTTTAAAATAGCCATTTAAAAGTGGCTGCCAGATGGGCATAGAACCGGTTGTTAATTTCTTTGAATCCCATCACTGGTGCAAAGCACTATTTTGTAAGGAGTCTCACCACAGTGTGCAAAGCAGCAAATTTGGCAGGGAGCCTCACTGCAGAGTGAAAAGCAATGGCATTGGCAGGGAGCTTCACTGCAGCGTGCAAAGCATCAAGTTTTGACTGGAGCTTCACTGTAGTGGGAAAAGTACCAAGTTTTGCAGGGAGCTACAATGAGATGTGCAAAGCAGTGAGTCTGGCAGGGAGCCTTACCGCAGCACACAAAGCACTCAATTTTGAAGGGCGTCTCACCGCAACACTCATAACACTGGGTTTGGAAGGTAGTCTCACCGCAGCACGCAAAGCACCAAATTTTGCAGGCAGCCTCACCGCAGCATACAAAGCGCCAAATTTTTTAGGGGGCCTAAACACCAGGTCTGGAAGGGAGCTTCACCGTAGCACACAAAGCACTAAATTTTGCAGAGAGCCTCACCACAGTGGTGTGTGGCACAAGTGTTTAAGACACTGTATCTGTTAACCAGCAGGCCAGGGTTCGAGACCCGGGTCCTACAAGATGGGGTGAGCTTCCGTCCTTAGCCCAGCTCCTGCCAACCTAGCAGTTCAAAGGATAAATAGGTACCTTCCCATAGGTACCACCTCTAAGGTAAGGTAACAGTGTTCTGTGTGCATGGAAGCCACATGTCGGACTAAACTGGCTCTTTGGCTCTAGAAACAGGGATGAACACCACACCCTACAGTCAGTCATGTCTAGCAATATAACCTGTGGGGGACACCTTTACCTTTTCACCTCAGTGCTCAAAGCACTAAGTTTTGCAGGAAGCTGCACTGTGGCGATCAAGCGGCCCCTTCCCATTCTGGAAGGGTGGGAGGAAAACAGCCATTCTGGGTGGTGGGAGGAAAACAGAGGCATAGGCCAGAATGGTTACAAAGGGAAGGAGCTCTTTCCCACCATGGTGAGGTACCCTGCAAAACCTAGTGCTTTGCCCCCCTCTAGCTATGCCCCTGGAAAGTGTCACTCTCCAGAAACCAAACCACCACCTCTGTCAATGGCTACAGCTAAGAGGAGCCTCCCCTCTGCAGTCCCTGCCCCCCAAATACTCCCCCTCTCCCTACCCAGAGATACCTTCTCCCCCCTGAGCAGCCAAACTCCCTACTTACCAATCTCCCCCAGCAGGGAGCCACTAGCCATGGTCCTCTCCATAGCTGCTCAGCCTAAACTACAAATCCCAGCGACCCCAGCGTCGTAGAGCATCATAGTGGTCTCACAAAGGCCACTGGGAGTTGTAGTTCTGCTTGGATTCTCCTTACTGGGTAGAACTAGGAAGGAAGCTTGATTCTCCCCAGCTTTTTAACCTTCTGTTCTCTTGTCCATTCATTCTTCCTTTTCCTTTCTCTTTCCACCAACATGACTCTTTTTTTTACTTGTTCGTTTGTTATTTCTTTCTCTTATTCATTTGTTCTTTTATTTGTTTTTGTTCTTTCTCTTGTTCATTTGTTCTTTCTTTTATTTGTTTGTTCTTTCTTGTATTCATGTTTTTCTTTCTCTTGTTCATTTGGTCTTTCTTTCTTCCTCCCATGGATTTTTTGGGATACAATCTTAGCCAATTTTCTATCACTGTCACAACTGTGCCAGAGGGTCATGTGCGCATTCTGCAGTTGAGGGGGTGGGACAGCCATGGGGTTCTCTGCAGGGCAGAGGTTCTAAACTTTTAGAACAGAGACACAGCTTTTAGAATGAGAATCTGGCCTATATCCTAAAGTGAAATTAAGCCCCTTGCTCCGGAGCAGTTAAGATGACTTTCCATAAGATAACACCTGAGGATGACCTAACTGCATGGATCTGTAACTGCTATGGATTTTGCCCTCTGTCACAGGGTGACCATATGTCATACCCACAAAAGAGTGCAAGTCCCCTCCAAAAATGTAGGACACCCATGAAAAATGTAGGACATATAACATGAAAGCTAAAAACACTCATATATATGAGTTGTGTCAAGAAAGTAAGGAGAATGAAGGTCCTGCACGCTAGAGCTCTGTGAAGGGAGAAGCTTGTTAAGGTCATGTAGGGTCAGGATGCCAGGAGAGAGAGATATATGTTAGAACAGTGATCAGTTGCATGCATTCCAGCCCTGTCAAGAGTTGAAACCTTTTTTGTGACACCCTGTTCAAGTGCCTTGTATTAAGAAAAATGCAAGCAAGTATGGAACAACAGTATGCAATAAAATTTTGTGCGAAACTGGGTAAAAGTGCAACAGAAACATTAGAAGTTGTGAGGATAGCTTATGGAGAAGTTGTGCTGTCATCTGCACAACTGTACTGATGGCATAAATCCTTCAAGGAAGGACGGGAAGATGTTGATGATGAACAACAATCAGGATGATGTTCTTTGTCAAAAATGGAACAGAAATTTTGGGGTGGTAAAATCTCTGGGGCCTGGGATTCTAACTACAGGTGGCCTGTTTTATCTGTGGGTTTAATACCCAAGGATTTATTCTTCTGCAAGTCCGTATTCACTTTTACTTACATATTTACTATTTATTTACAGTGCAGGCCATATTTACTTTTACTCCATCAATAATTATCTCAAGCCCTCTTGAAAGCCCTTATCATAATTGTCTTCTTTCTTAGCAAAAAGCTTCTTGAAAATATTTTTTTCTCTTTGTAAAGTGTGCTGTGTTTTGTAAAAACACCCATTTGCAGATAGGTTTTCTAACCATCCAGGAGTAGGCAATGAGATGTATTTACTAAAAAAAGTCATAAGAAAATGCCAAAAACAGTTTGATCACTATGAGCACAATCCTAACCATGTCTACTCAGATGTAAGCTCCATTGTGTTCAATGGGTTTTACTCCCAGGAAAGTGTGTTTAGGATTGCAGCCTTCGTCACATGCAAATCAACATCAGGGAAGACAATTTTAGCCTTTACACCAGCAGAGTGAGATTGAAAGAGTGAAGCATATGTTGAATGAATGAATTCTGGGCATAATGAGCAAAACAGAAAATGAACCGTCAGAAAGTAGGTGACATTTTATGAAAATTTGAATTCATATACAGTAAACCTTGAACTGAGAGTGTTTTGCAAGACAAGCAAACATTTCTAATAAATTTTTTGGCACAATCCTAACCATGTTTACACAAAAGTAAGCCCAATTGTGCTCAATGGTCTTAGGCTGCAATCCTAACTACACTTTCCTGGGAGTAAATACTATGGGACATTATAGGACTTACTTCTGAGTAGGCATGCTCAGGACTTCAGTGTAACCTGAAGGAAAGTGTCTTTACGAGTGTCTATGGGAAGACATAAGAGGCACTTACTCTGGATTGCACTTACGAGCCACTTACTCTGCATTTTCCATAGGTTTCCCATAGGTATGTCGGTGTAAAAGATACTGTAGTTACTCTGGACTGTAGCAATAGAAGTGATGGCTTGCATTATAAGCCCAAAAATAGTCCTGGCTGGTGCTCTGCCGGCATATCCTCAGCTTCTCCTAAGAGACCAGCCTATGCATGTCCACACTAAAGCAAGCCCTAAGTGGGCTCACTCCTGTGAAAGGGGGACAGATTGCAGCCTGAGTGACATACAGTAAGGGTAGGTTAATTTGTTTTATTTTCCTTTGTATTTTGTATTTTCTTTATTATTTTATATTATACAGTATTGTAATTATTTTTGCATGAATATTTTTGGGCTGTGGAATGAATCATCTTTATTTCCATTATTTCCTATGGGAAAATCAGTTTTGGATTACAAACATGCTTCTGTAACGAATTATACTTGTAAACTAAGGCACCACTCAGTGACACCAAGGCACCACTCAGTGACCTCACATAACAAGCGCTTCACGTAAATAATATTCTACGTAACAAGTCTAAATTTCCAAGGAATCCTGCTTCATGCAACAAGCAAACCCCTCTGGCACCTTATGGGCATGTGTGCTATGCAGCCCTGACACTCCATGCGGAGGCTGTTTAAAAGGCCAGCGCTGCTGCTGGCCAGCGCTGCTGCCTCTAACTGCCCCCAACTTGGGGGCAGTTGCCTGGATGTGCCAGAGGCAGCTGCCCCCAACTGCCCCCACCAGCCACCTGGACCCTCCAGCAGCAGCCCATGTAAGCCTCCCAGGAAAGTGTCTTTTATTGCAGCCTTTATTGGACTCCTAACCATGTCTACCCAGAAGTAAGCCCCATTGTGTTAAATGGGGCTTACTCCCAGGAAAGTGTCTTTGATTGCAGCCTTCTAACCATGTCTCTCCAGAAGTAAGCCCCATTGTGTTAAATGGGGCTTACTCCCAGCAAAGTGTCTTTAGGATTGCATCCCAAGTAGACTTCATAGGATCATGCACATTGAATGCATGTTTTGAATTCAATTCCAGTATTTTGTCATCATTTTTACATACAGTTAATATTTTTATATGACTATTTTTTGGGTTGTGGAACCAATCGTCTGAGTTTCCATTGTTTCCTATGGGAAAATCCACTTTACTTAAAGAGTGTTTCACTTAACAAGCATGTCTCCGGAATGAATTAAGCTCTTTATCTGAGGCACCACTGTATACTGTATTATAAAATAGAATACAATACACGCACGCACACACACACACACACACACACCTGGATATTCTGAGTGAGATCAGCTGATGAGAGAATGTCTCCAGCAACAACAGCAAATATGGAAGGAAGATCAAACTGAGGAAGTGTCCTGGCAAGATAAGACCCTGCATGGGATGTCCCATCGCCAGATAACCTAAGTCGCTGATATTGGGAAATCCTATCAGTGGCTGGAAAGAGCTGGCTTCAAACATAGCACTGAAGCCCTAGTCATGGCAGCACAAGAACAGGCACTAACCCTACAATCCAGAGTAACTATGGGAGCACGTAAGAGACATTACATGTACCCGTAGTTACTGCACCACCTAGTGAAAACCTATGGGAAATTCATATTGCAATCCAGAGCAAATTGTTCTTACACTGGAGCAAGGCCTCCCCGTAGTTACTCTGGATTGCGCCCTAAGTACCAGATCTATAGAAGCGGGGATCTACCATACAAGAGAAGACCCAAAGTGCAGGCTGTGCAGAGAAACCTCAGAGACAGTCCAACACATTGTGGCAGGGTGTAAGATGCAGGCAGGAACAGCATACACTGAATGGCACAACCAAGCAGCCGGCATCATGTACAGGAACATCTGCTCAGCCTCTGGATTAACCCTTCCCAAGACCAGATGGGAGACTCCTCAGAAGGTTGTGGAGAACGACAGGGCTAACATTAGATTATGGGTGAAATCCAGAGTAACTACGGGGAGTCCTTGCTCCAGAATAAGAACAAATTACTCTGGATTGCAATATGAATTTCCCATAGGTTTTCATTAGGTGGTGCAGTAACTACGGGTGCACGTAATGTCTCTTACGTGCTCCCGTAGTTACTCTGGATTGTGCCCTAAATTAGATTAGATTTGTTTATTGGCCAAGTATGATCTCCATACCCGGAATTTGGCTTCGGCAACGGCTGCATACATACAAACACCAACTCATAAATAGTAAACAATACATACAAAACATACAATCAAATAAGAACACTGCTTCAGTATTCTCCAATAATCCCTCTGCATAGTTGTTGGTTCAGCAATTTAATGGCACAAGGAAAAAAACTATCCTGTGGGACATCCATATTCAGACAGACAAGAAGGTACTGGCTAACCAGCCAGACATTGTGGTGGTAGATAAGGTCCAGAAGACAAAACGGGTGATAGATATTGCAATACCGAATTACAGCAACATCAGGAAAAAAGAGCATGAAAAGGTGGAAAAGTATCAGGGTTTGAAGGGGGAATTAGAAAGGATGTGGACAGTGAAGGTGAATGTGGTCCCAATAGTGATTGGAGCACTAGGGGCTGTGACACCCAAGTTGGAAGAATGGCTCCAACAGATTCCAGGAGGTACATCAGAACACTCGATCCAGAAAAGCGCATTGCTAGGAACAGCTAAGATACTGCGCAGAACCCTCAAACTCCCAGGCCTCTGGTAGAGGACCCAAGATTGAGGATAACATACATACACCACCCATGGAGGGTGAGAAAACAATTTATATATAGTATGTCCATGACTTTATTTACCTCGGCTCAACTATCTCTGACACTATCTCCTTAGATACTGAGCTGAATAAACGTATCAGTAAAGCAGCTACTACATTCTCCAAGCTTACAAAGAGAGGATGGCTTAATAAGAAGCTGACGGAGCACACAAAGATCCAGGCCTACAGAGCCTGTGTCCTGAGCACACTCTTGTACTGCAGCGAGTCTTGAACCCTTTATGCATGGCAGGAGAGAAAGCTGAACACCTTCCATATGCGCTGTCTCCGATGTATTGGCATCACCCGGCATAACAAAGTCTCAAATGATGCAGTCTTGGAACGTGCTGGAATCTCTAGCATGTACACACTTCTGAAACAGCGACATCTACGCTGGCTTGGGCATGTCGTGAGAATGGCTGATGGTCGGATTCCAAAAGATCTCTTATACGGAGAATTAGTGCAGGGAAAGCGCCCTAGAGGGAGACCACAGCTGTGATACAAGGACATCTGCAAGAGGGATCTAAAGGCCTTGGGAATGGACATCAACAGCTGGGAAACCTTGACCTCCAATCGCTCATCTTGGAGGCGAAATTGGCCTTTTTAGGCATACTGGATGCTGTTTTAGGACCTCCATTCAGAGCACATCAGAGTCTTTCTAGACTGAAGGATGCCAATGAATGGTAGTATAAAGTGTATATATAGAGTAGTGTACTATAATTTATAGTATATACTGTGTACAATATACTATTTAGTTATATAGTTCATATACTATATAGTTTAGAATCATGACTTAACTTGGCCTCCATCAGTCTTGGAAGACTATGGTATCGTGCTTGGTGCTGCATACGCTGCATGCGTTGCATGAAAGCCTGGGTTGGATTGTTATGGAGGAGAGGCTGTTACCCAAGCAGCAAATTCCCCTCTCCATGCCAGCCGATACGATTGGATCCAGCTGCCTTAAAGAGCTGGGCTAAGGACAGGAGCTCACCCCGTCCTATGGGGACCGACCTGGGTCTCGAACCCTGGCCTTCTGGTTAGCAGGCACAGTGACTTAACCATTTGCGCCAGCACAGCCCAGGCACTGATTTTCCATCACAGCGTCTTAAGAGTTAGGATGGAGCAGCTGGACTAAGGTCAGTGAGGTCTGACTCCAGCTAGCCAGCAGGGGTCTCCTTCCCCTCAGAGACGCCTCAGGAGTCCACATAGCCAGGGGCGGAGCCACCCAAAGGACAGCGTTAGCCACGCCCACCGGAAGTGGAGCGTCCGAAACCTTCCGCCCTGCCACGCCCACTGAGCGTGACGTCAGCGCATGGGCGGGTTCTTCCGGGTCAGTTTTCACTTTCTTTCTCCTCCCCAGCCAGTTGTACTTCCGGGGCGTCCGGGGACGAGCGCCCCTCCCCCTGAGAGTCCCCGCAGCCCTGAGGGAGTCGGACATCTTGAGGCGGAGGCGCAGTTGTGAGGCGGGGAGCGCCGGGGGTCGGGACGCAGCGGAGCCCCCTCAGGCGCCACTCCGTGAAGGAAGGGGGCGCCGAGGCCGAGCAGCGGAGGCGGAATGGGGGACCCCGGAGCGGGGCCGGGGGTGAGTGAGTGAGCGAGGGAAGGAAGGACGGAAGGACGGAAGGGGGCTGCCGGGAAGGGTTGTCGGGTCTCCTCAGAGGCCCCTGAGGCGGTGCAGCCTCTCCCTGTCAGGCGGTGACAGCAGCTCCTCGCACTGCAGGGCTTCGCTCTGGGTCGGGCTCTCCCTCCCTCCCTGGTCACAGCCATGGTCCCGCTCCTCCTTCCGCAGCCTCCAGCAGCCAGGCAGGCAGCAGAGGCGGCTGTGGGTACCGAGAGCGGCTGCCTCCACCGCCTCCTCTCCAGTGATAGATACCTCCTGGCGTTTCCTTACAAAGGTGGAGCGCTGGGGAGGGCAGGGAGTGGGTTTTCTCGCGGAGGTCTACTCAGGAGTAAGGCAGGCAGTCCCCCGGGGGCTGACTCCAGGGTGACCAGACCTCCTCCAGGACACGTCCTCCTTTTTAGCCTTGTGCCTGGAAATAAAGCTTCATCGTCCTCCTTTTTCTTGTCGCATTTAACCTTGGAATTCAAAAATTTATGTGTAATAGTTTTATGTACATGTGAGTACGTACTTGCACGTACATACGTGTGTATGTAAACAAGTATATACATATATACAAACATGCATGTGCATATATGTATATATACATGTGTGCATATGTATATATGCACATGTGTGTGTGTGTGTGTGTGTGTGTGTGTGTGTGTGTGTGTGTATATATATATATATATATATATATATATAAATGTTTTGAAATTACATATGTAATGTGTATATATGCACATGTGTGTACAGTATACTATATACAGGGTGAACCAAAAGTAGATGGAATTGGGTTTGTGTTGCGGTTATATCTTTTATTGTCCACCTAATTTTGGTTCACCCTGTATATACACACACATGTGTACATGTGTGTTTGTGTGTGTGTATTCCATCTGGCCCAGGTGTGAACCCCTGTTCTGAGGGCTGGGGAGGCTGAATGCACCTCCTCTCTATTAGAAAGTGTTTATGAACTGATTTGAATTTGTTCATGCATTCATTTAAGTTCTGTCTCTTTATGTAAACTTGCTCATTTTCAAATGTAAATAAATTGTTACAGTTTATAGTTTATAGTATACTATAAACTGACACTGTCAAAGGGATGATGCCAAAGAGGTTTGCACAGCCCTCTTCTACTGGGACCCTGGAGAGCTCCTGCTGGCCGGTGTGACAGGGCTGATCTAGGGGCTCAAGAGCCTTTGTTTCTCAAGGGCCTGTGTAATGCTGCTGCTTTTCTTCATTAGAGTGTTTTCTATTTGGATATTTTTAATTTTTTTTAATAATATGCATGCATTACATAATATGCATGCAATAAACATGATTATATGCATGCTTATTGACAAATAAACCCAAGTGGGATTTGCTTATAGGTAAATGTGTTTAGGATTGCAACCTAATGCATCCCACTTAATCCCAAAGCCTGAGAGAAACTTCAGTAGCTTTTAAATAGTTTGGAAGGTGCAACACAGAGATAAGAATAGTTCCCCTCAGTTTCCAAACAATGCTTTGAAGTTGTTTGCTGCATTCTACAATCTTGTACAGTTAACCTTTCTTCTTTCTGGAGCAGCCCTTCAAGCCTTACTATACATTTATGTTTACTTTCCCTTGGAACAATGACGCCTGTGAGTAACTTTATGCAGCGTAAAATCCTGTGCAACAAGTTTAAGCAACTCATGATTCAGAACAGAGCAGTGGAGTTGGGTGCTTTCTTGTGGGATCAAACCATCTTGCTTGTAAAGACTCAGCAGTCGTGTTTTATTGCACATATTTCATGGAAAATGGCAGCTGAATCAAAAGTGTGTCTGTTGTTCTTTTTTCTCTAATGATGGTGTTGTGGCCAGTAAGCAAAAGCTCTGATAGGAATACAACAGTGGAACTTAATAGGAGAGTTGATTATAGGGCAATGTGTGCATAAGCAATAACACAGCTCCCAAAAGTCCTTGTGGTCTTGAGAGATTTAAGCGGAATGAGCTGTCTCCTGATCGTGTCTTTCATGAGGCTTCTCAAAGGCTCCAGTCGTCATGTGTGCAGGTGAAAGTAAATTCATTTTAAATATTGAGGCTGAGATTGCTTTTGGGCAAATCTGGGAGCATGTAAAATTCACACTTTTGTTTCCAAAGAAACAATTCCGAAGAAATAGCCTTTGGTATTTTAGGACTCATCAGGACTCTGACAGATTCTTTTGTTTGGAGATCATTAGTTTTGGTGTGGACTGTACAAAAGCCATACTTCTATGCCTGCCATTTTTTGTTAGATCCTGTCCTTAATCCAGCTCCTGCCAACCTTGCAGTTTGAAGCATGTAAATGCAAGTAGAAAAATATGTACCACTCCAATCCACAACAAGCGGACCCTGTCACCACAAGGGACAAATGCTGAAGAAGTTGCTTACCTGCAGAGCCTCCAATGAAAACACAGAAGATGGAAAGATCCAATATTATCTCCAGTCCTGATGTGTTTCAAAAAATATGTTACCTGTTAATTGCCTGGCAAACAGCTGATCCCCTATAGTTGGCAAGCTTGTGTAAAGATAGAAAGATAAATGTTTGAGAAACCTTTTCTGGTGTTTTCTTCCCCCAATTCTGCTGAAGACAGGTAGTGCGTGTGGTTGCTAGATCATATAGCCTTGGGGATTCAAGCCTTGGGGTTATTCATTAGGACTACCTCATAACAAGAAATGGATCAAGTTTTTTGGCAAATAAATATCACTTTTTATAAATAACATTTCTTCCTGGATCATTTAAAAAAAATCTTGAAAAAATGGGTAGGTCCTGATTGGGCCATTTATAAAGTAGTCCTGTGCTAAAAAGTTGAGAATTATGGACCAATGATTTTCATCCTTTTTCAGCTCATGGCACCCTGACTTGGTGCTAAAATTGTCAAGACACATTATCAGTCTTTGAACAATTGAAAAGGCACACCAAGATGCAGGGCCAGGGTGGTCCACATCCCTATTAATAAATAATATTTATTTAATGAATTTGCCATTCATGGGATAGGCTATGAATGTTTGCCAAACTATATAAATACAGCAAAAACAAGCTTATATTTGATAAGTTCACCCTATGTATATTAACGTTAATTTTACTAAACGTAAAATATATTAACGTAAAATTACTAAACGTTAATTTTACATGTAAAATTAAAAAGGAGCCACTTGTAGTACCGGCCAGTAAATTTTTGGATTGAAGTTTAAAGTCAGTATAATTGCTTTAAATGTTGAATCATTCCTATATTCTTTACTGAGATCGTTTCTTGTCTGTCTCAGTTAGTTTGTGTGGTACAGTATCAGAAAAGAATACAGTAGGCTTGCTCCAGTTTCACTTTTAATCAGTTTCACTTTTAATCAGTTTCACTTTTAATCAGTTTCAGTTTGGAAGCACTAAGAATGCGGTTTTCCTGTTATAAATAAAAAGATGCAAAATTGAAACCTAAATGGAATGCAAGGTGTTGGGTGATCTAAGGGTTATACTGAATTTTGTTGTTTTGTTTGTTGTACTGGGAGTTGATCCAGGTTTGTCTGCTGCTTTTAGTTTCTTGTTCCCTGTCTTTCTTTCTCTGGAGACTAAAAATGGTATTTCAATGTTACCTCTTATACCGGAGACTGGGCTGCATGTTCAACAAAATAATATGAGAGAATCCTACCTAGGGATTACCACTGTAAACTTGAGGTAGGATTCTCAATTTTTTTAATGCTTTAACATTAAAAATATATCTCTGCTTGGAGAAAATAAGCATTGGGATGTTTAGGTAGGTAGAGATATTTTCTCTTGTTGTTCTGTTCTTTTAAAAAAAAATTTATGGGAGACTTTCAACAAATGCAATTTCCCTAACCTCCAATATGAAGTGATACAGTGTAGAAAGACGATATTCTTATTACATGTGTTTGAGTGTACACCTACTCTTTTATGGGGAAGAAATGGTATCTTCATGGAGTGATGCTATAGTTGATATTTGGAAAGGTCAAGGTACTGTTTCTGCCCTGGTTAGAAAGGGCCTTCCTGGTGACTCACTGTTGTAGAACCTGTGTTGCTTGCCTTCCAGAACATACGGCTAAAAGACACACTCTGTGGTACAAATGACAATTCCTCAAGATGTGTGTGTAAGATAAGGAAGGAAGAGAAAAATTGCTTTCTGTTCCTTTAGCAATGTTTCACTCTGTGAAACATGTCTGTAGTTCCCAGTGTGATTGTTCCTTAAACCTGTTTCATACATTGCTGCTCTCCTGTTTTATTGTGACATAATGGTTTTCCCTGAGGTCTCTAGTTTCCTTTAAATATAATTCATCTTAGCTCACTGCCCCAGCATTGCCAGACACCAAATATTTCACATAGAGTACAATCCTAACCATGTCTACTCAGAAGTAAGCCCCATTGTGTTCAATGGGTCTTACTCCCAAGAAAGTGTCTTTAGGATTGCAGCCATATTCACTTTCTCCAGTGCTCTCCCTCAAGCCCCTTTCTCCTAGTTGTCTCTTCCCAAATGGTTAAGGCTGTCAATAGACCAAAACAAATAAAAAAACTTACCTTCCTCCTTCTGCTTTTACGGTTGTTCTCATAAAAGTTAGACTGGAGACTGCTTCCTGTAGGAGATTTTTTAAAAAATCCTCACTATATGCATTGGATGAATATATGACTTTTAAATTTAATTGTATCTATTTGTGCATTATTCTTATATCCTACTTTTCAACAAAATTCAATGTTCAAACTCAAAACAAAACTGGCCAAAAAGCAATACTATAAAACAGTGGTTCACAAACCTTTTAGAGGCCACAGAGGCTGCTTGATTTATAAATGCCAAGAGTGCAGCTGGAAGGGTTATTTGGCAACAGCGCTGTCCCAAGTAGCAGCTTGTTTAACCCTTGATATATATATCCTAATCTGCCCTGTCAGTTTGATGAACCATTAAAAAATGAGCCACAACCCACTGGTGCATCCTGGACTGATAATCTGGGAATTGCTGCTGTAAAATATATACCGTATTTGCTGGTTTATAAGACACTTTTTTTCTTCCCAAAGGGGGGGGGGGATGTCTGTGCATCTTTTGGAGTGAAGGGGCCAATCCTGGAGCACCTTCTGCAGCTGTGCTCTGCCTCCCTGGGCAGAGCAAGCCTATAGGAAGATGAGGGCAAGCTGGAGAGGAGGGACAGAGGCTTCCCCAAAGGCTCCTCTCCCAAAGAAACAAGGAGTCCAGAAGAGCATGGAGGCAGACAGGCAAAAACAGGCACTGGTGGGAAAAGGGGAAGAAGAAAAGGACCCCAGGAGAGAGAAGTCCCTGCTGTTGCAATCCTATGCATGCTTTCCAGGGGTGTTGGAGGCTTGCAATTTAGTATGCATGCATAGGATATGGTTCCTAGGGTTGTAATCCTATGCATGCTTTCCAGGGGGGTGGAGGGGGGCTTGCAATTTAGTATGCATGCATTGGATCTGGTTCCTAGAGCTGCAGTCCTATGAATCCCTGCCTGTCTGGATCCCTCCCCACTGACCCGCCTGCCTGGATACCCCCATTGCCCCAAAAGAAGCTCCCCACCCTTCCCTATCTACCTAGATCAGCTCGCCTACCTGTATTCCCCCCCCCAATTCCAAAAGAAACCCCTCCCCCAAACTTAACCTTCCTCTCTGGACCATTTGCAATGAGATTTGTGCAAAAGTCTTGGCACCTGGTCATGTGCAATGAGGGGTTTCAAAAGTCACAAATCACTGACACTAGTGAAGAGTTCTTGGGGTTTCCAGAAAATTAGACGTGTGCTTGAACCTTAAAGTCTTTCCTCATTTTTTAATGACAGTGATGATGGTTCTTAATACCACTGTTGGCTTTACATGGTTGTAATATTATTCTGCTATATATCTTCTTATCTTATCTATATATATAAAAGAGAAAAGTCACTCACTGACTAACTGACTCACTGACTGACTCATCACCGCCCTGCCAAAACTGCTGGGCCTAAAAGTGTGAAATTTGGGGTGGGTGTTCCTTCCGTGACGGAGGGGTGCACTAAGAACCGGTTTTTGGAAATTCCAACCGGAAGGGGGTGAAAAGGGGTGCAACGCGTTTTCCTCCCTATACTTTGCATTGAAAATTGCTGACTCATCAACATTCTGCCCCAACTGCTGGGCCTAGAAGCATGGAATTCTGGGAGGGAGTTCCTTCTGTCACCTGAACACCCACCAAGAACCCATGTGGAGAAATTTAACCCTTCAGGGGCTGAAAAGGGGGCAACGTGTTTTTGTCCTATATTTAACTTGGGAGACTGAATAACATCCAGCCAATTTGGTGCTCAGTGCTTGGTGAACTGGGGGATGTTTTCCGAAGAGGTTGCACTGGCAAGGATGCTGCGCATGGGAGGGAAGTTGCGCATGGGAGGGAAGTTGCGTATTGGCGGATGATGTGCATGGGGAAAGTTGCACATGAGGGGATGATGCGCATGGGGGGATGATGCGCATGGGGGAAAGTTGAGCACGGGGGAAAGTTGAGCACGGGGGATGATGTGCATGGGGGAAAGTTGTGCATGGGGGAAAGTTGTGCATGAGAAGACGTTGCACATGGGGGAAAGTTTCGCATGGGGGAAAGTTTCGCATGGGGAAAGTTGTGCATCGGCAGATGATGCGCATGGGGGAAAGTTGCGCATGGGGGAAAGTTGCGCATGGGGGAAAGTTGCACATGGGGGAAAGTTGCGCATCGGCAGATGATGCGCATGGGGGAAAGTTGCGCATGGGGAGAAGTTGCGCATCGGCAGATGATGCGCATGGGGGAAAGTTGCGCATGGGGGATGATGCACATGGGGGAAAGTTGCGTGTGGGGGGAAATTGCGCGTGGAGGAAGTTGCGCATGGGGGAAAGTTGTGCATGAGGAGACGTTGCACATGGGATGATGCGCATGGGGGATGATGCGCATGGGGACAGTGGCACATGGGGTGTTTCTGCGCCATGGGGGGATGGCATAGGTGGAAATGTTACACCCGCAATGCGGGTACGCTTTTCGCTAGTATATATATAAAAGGCATCTTAATCATCATCACTGACTCATCAACACCCAGCTAAAACCACTGGGCTTGTAAGCGTGAAATTTGATGAGGGTGTTCCTTCCATGATGGAGGGATCCACTAAGAACCAGTTTTCGTAAATTCCAACCAGAAGGGGGTGAAAAGGGGTGCAATGCGTTTTATAAAACTAATCTTCATCGTCATTACTGACTCATCAATGCCCTGCCAAAACCATCAGGCCTAGAAGCGTGAAATTTGGGGAGGGTATTCCTTCTGTGATGGAGGGAGTCACTAAGAACCAATTTTCGGAAATTCCAACTGGAAGGGGGTGAAATGGGGTGCAACGTGTTTTCTTCCCTATACTTTGCATTGAAGACTCAGTGACTGATGGATGCTCTGCCCCACTCCCTGGACCTACAAGTGTGAAATTTGGAGAGGGTGTTCCTTCTGTCACTTCAAGAACGGATGTGGAGAAATTTAACCCGTAAGGGGCTGAAAAGGAATGCAGCGTATTTTTGTCCTACACTTAACATGGAAGACTATCCAACATCCATCCGATTTGGTGCTCAGTGCCTGGTGCACTGGGGGGATGTTGTGCATGGGGAGGATGTTGTGCATGGGGGGCTGATGTGCATGGGCGGGTAATGCGCATGCGGGGACCTGATGCGCATGGGGGGTTGATGCGCATGAGGGGTTGATGCACAGTGGGATATGGCATACAGGGGAATTTTACTCCCGAAACGCGGGTACTCTTTTTGCTAGTTATTAAATATATTAGTATACTATTTGGTTCAGAATATTTTTTTCTTGTTTTGCTCCTCTATGCTTTGGTGCGTCTTATGGTCTGGTGTGTGTTATAAGCTGGGAAATACGGTACTGTATTTATATACAGTATATTGAAACCTGCCCTGTAAACCGAAATGTTTGCTTTCAAGAGCCAGAGAGCACAAAATCTACTGCTCTATAATATATTCCTGGAATGTATATTGGACCTTCTGTTTCAAATAGGCACTTTGTGTACTGTATCATTAACCTGGTGTTCAACATACTTTTATGTGGCTGGTTCTCTAATTTCTTAAGCCTCCATGTAAAAGAGCCCTTTACACTTTAGTGTTCCCTCAGGTGGTCTTCTCTGCACTCTTCCCAGCCAGTACGCTGCATTAGTTAATTTGGAATAATGAGCCCTGAATGATCCCTGTGTCTCCATAATCATGCATTGAAAAGTTGTGAAAGGGTTCCTTAACTGTGATTTACCTCATACCTGCCCTGATTTAAGAATAGGGAAGTTAAGTAGCAGTTGAAGTTGTTGATGATCCCAGTTTTGTACTGTCCTTCTTCTGAGAACTGCGACATGCAGAATTCAGGAATCTCCTTTTTCTAAAAACAAGCTTGTCTGTCTGTTGATATCTCAGAGGCTATAGATTGAGGTAGCAGATAAGTTTCCACTCACTGGTGGAAAAGATTTATTTCTTCTATCAGTTGCTTTTCAACTGAATAAGCTGAAAATGAGACTTAGGGTGCAATCCTAAGCAATTTAGGCCAGCATAACTCACCTGGCATGTCTTCTTGTGTTGAGTGTGGCGTATTCCTGTGCATGGGTCTAACCTCCCAGGAGTGGGGCAGAAGTGCCTAATGACACTTTGTGACACCCCCAAGTCAGCACAGGACTTAAGACAGGCCTGACTGGTTGCAGCCTTAAAAAAATCTCCCTTTCACTTGATGAAGAATGGGATTGTGTGTGCCCCACTTTTCCTTACTGCACAGTTTCCCCCTCTGCTAATTGGGAAGGAGGAGTTGTCTGAACAGACTCTACCTGTGACTTTTACACCAGCCTTTGCTGGAATGACTGCCTGTTAAATGAGCAGGAGGTCCTGCCCTTCTGACTCCCTTATAAAATAGCAACTCATTTTATAATCTGCACAGCTTCTTTCCTCCCTGAAATGATCAAATCACAATAAACCTATGTTAGTTTGCTCAATTTGCATAATTTATGCAGTGAGCAGAAATGAGCAAATGCTAGTGCTGTATCTCGTATTCCATATACTGTACTTTGCTTGAGTTTAAACATCACGTTGACCACAATCCTGGTGCTTCCGATTCATTTGTCAATGATAATTTCTTTTTCCTTTTGTCTAATACAGGCCTAGCCCCTCTCATAACAGAAGAAAGCAAGTAGCTATACCAAGGAAGAACTTGAGGAGACCTAGGTTCTTCTTCTGCTCTATAGTAAAACAGGTAAATTTAAACTGTGCATAGTCCAGCAGGCATCTGAGTTATCATTGCTTCGAGCAGCCCTTGTCCTTCCCTTGAAAAATATCATAAATTTGTTCATAGCTACTTTTTGTTTCACTTTGGCTTCAGCAAAGTCTGTGGTAGGAACTCTGAGAGTTGTTGTATAATGTGAGGGAGAAGTATGAATTAAAACAGATTTTTTTGCACTGAAATTTTGTGGGAGTTGATATTTTTGCTCTTACAGTAAACCCAAATACTTTGCAAATAAAGCAGATAGAAAGCAATTCATGCAGATGTTTGCAAAAAGGGTTGTCAGTGGTATCACTAGGGATTGCATCACCAATACTGAGCATTGAGAATATTAGCAAGAAAATGATAATGGGATAGTGCTTGTTCCATGTGTTTTTTTAATGACTATCTTTAAAGCCTGGAATGCTTATTCCATTTTATTCAGATACCTCTTGCTGTAATTATTTTATCCTTCAGCATTTTTCAGTCTTTAGCTAAAGTAGCCTTTACCTAATTCTTTAGCCTTTTTTCAAGGCTATCTATGGTCCTTTTCCTGGATGTTGGACAATTGCAAGTGATGTTCTGTGCTGTATGTGACATACATGATTCCACTGAAACATTGTTGCTGTTATTAGCATGAAACTTTGAAACTGTATAGAGAACAAAATGGTGAACAGTCACTGAAATTTTGTACATAGAGAATGGGTCGTCTGAACAAAATAAGTCAGTTCCGTTAGTGGCTACTGTACTTCTCACAGACCACACTGACATTCAGTACTGAAGGTCATCTTCACGGTGTTAAAGGAAGATTTGCCAATGTCTACCTTTATGTCAAAACTCATAGCACCATAAAGTAACTGTCCTATTTTCACCACAAGCATTCAGATAGTCTGTCCATTCATAGGTTAAGGTCAGGGAAGAGGTTAAGGTCAGTATAAGAATGAAGTTATGAAATTTTAAAAAATTACTAAGCTGAAAACTGTGTACATATCTGTGCTTTTTGTCATCTTCAAAGCAACTTCCTTTTAAGAGAGCACTTGCATTTTTCATGGCTGCCTGGCTTCTTTTACAGATGAAGGATTTTCCTTTAAATATTCCAGTGGCGAGCCCAGTCCTGTCAGGTCCTTCTCCTGGTGCTGAACTTCAGTGACAGGTGTTGTTAACATGCTGTAAAGTACGGGTTCTAGGAGTGCCTGACATTTAATCACATTGCAGACTGGCGGTGTGCATTTTCAGGTTGGAAGGGAGGAGTGGGAGAGTCCCTAGGAGGAACATGGGACCAGTTGAGCCCTGCTCCACTGGATCATAGCCTCTGTGTCAGGCTGAAAAGCCTAACAAAGGTTCTCCTGTCTGTGCCAACAAAGTAGCAATCATAGACTTGCAGCCCCATTGTGGGGCTTGTATTACTCTGAGAAGGATAGGATTAAGCTATGAGTCTATAGTTTGCTGCCATTATACATTTTTCTCTTGTTGAGAGATGTTATGGTAGACCTTAAAACAAGAGAAAACTTAAAGAAGTCTTCTAAAATGTTCTGCTCGTGTCCTTTCACAACAGTTTTTGCTGCCTGTTTCTCTCTTCTTGCATTGCCCTTCAGACTTCTTCTCCTTATCTGGGCTGACTCTTCCTCCAGGAATTATGTGTTTATTGGCTTGCTTAAAAGTGTGCACTTTCAGAGAGAATAAATGCTTGAAGGCTTTGTTTGCACAAAATTTCAGTGAAACAATAGACAATGTAACCATTCTAAAGGCATATAAAAGAAGCAATCCTGGAAATCTTAATAGGGTTTCCAAGACTTTCTATCATTGTATCATAGGGATAGGCAAAGCTTCAATCTTCAATCAGGACTGTTATTTCCCATCTCCCTGTATTGCTATTTACAAGCATCTTGTTGCTGGATACACAAACTCAGTTGGAGAACCTGCACTTTTTTGATAGTATTGTCTGCCAGTGGTACTCAAATGGAGAGGGGTGTTACAATCCCCCCAATTTGTGTAAAGATCCCTCAGCAGCACTATCTGCTTACCAGGACATTTGTGAATGTTATGAAAGCCCTGGAGTTCACTTGTGAACATTCCTGACCTCCTGGAGTCTGTTGCAACACACACAGTGTAAAAGAAATGGAACGCACCCCTTTTCTCCCCCCTTATCAACACAGTCCTAGGGATCATATTATTGACCTTGACCTCCCTGCAATGACTTATTAAGAGAATAAATCCTAAAAATTTAAGAACCACTGTAGACGGAATACTTGAGTGAAAGAAAGATTAACCTGAGTTGTTTTATACAGAATCTTAATGAACAGTTGGAATCTGTTTTTATCCTATGGGTTGAAGCCAACAACCTTTACTAAATGTTATTTAGGAGTTAATAGAAAAATCAATTTTTTTCATTTTCTTAAGAGTAAAAACAGCCAAACCTATACAACTTAATTACAATCATAAAGCACCAAATATTTCCTGGAAGGTCAGATTCCATCAGAATGATGGCATCTGGCCAAGTACGGATGAACATATCTTACCCATGGTCTCTGTTACCATTTGCACACACTACAAAATTCAACTATTCACACTTAAGCCTCTTTCTCTTCGCAACAATTAAAAAAATTCCTAATTAAATAATAATTCTTAATCCAGAATGAGATCTTTGAGATCACAACTGGATTATTAGTTGGTGTTATTTGGAAAATCTTAAGTTTAAATCTTACATCAGCCATGAACTTGTTGAGAGACTCCAGTGTCAGGGCCATACTGACCATACTATGTGCTACCTCCAGATTCGGAGGCAGATTGCTTCTGCATACCAGTTGCAGGGGGCCAGGGAGAGGAGAGGATCTGCCTTTCTCTTCTGTTTATGGAAGTCTTACAGGCAACTGGCAGAGTACTGTAGGAGCAGAATACTGGATGAATGAGGCTGCCTTTGGAAAAACCTAGAAGGGCTTTTCTCATGTTCTGTGAACCTTGTTAGATGGTTGCTCAGGTTACTGAGTTACTAACTGCAAAGTGTTTATGTGTATTTTTTTGCTATTATTTGTCCTTCTGTCATTTCAGCATCCCTGTCTGAATTTTCTCATTGTGGAGTTGAGCGTCCTTGGCAGGTGTGCCCTTGTGTAAAAAAAATTCTTCAGAACTGTGAACCTTAAAAAATGTCTCCATTAAACGACAGGAACTTGTAAGCAGTTTTAAATAATTATATTTATTAAGTAATTACACTTTCATTTTTCTCCTGTTTTTAAATATTTTTTCTTTCTGTTTTCTGTAGGGTTGAAAGTGAGACAGAAGGTAAGACTAAAGGTAAAATAAACCCCTCTGCTGATCTATTCATTGTTTTTATTTGTTGTTTGCATCATTTAATATACTAATTTAATGATATTTTTTCCCTTGTGGTTTCTAAAATGGTTAGTGTTGTACCGTGTCTGGCAAGGACAGCTTTTCATTCAAGACCAGCAAGTATCTGACATTGCCCTTCGGTCTCCTTCTAGTGGCTCCATCCCAGCACAGTTGTAAGTATAGGTATCTTTTCTGTGATGCTTGTAGAGCTGCAGGAAAGAGAAGGAACAAATGTATTAGGAGATTGAGAGTGAGTTTGAACTGGTATGTGTATAGCACATCCATTGCAATTCACTGAGATAATCTTAGACCATTGTCAGTTGTACCTTTAGATTGAGAAGTTGATACATGCTTACCTGGGTGTCAGGAGGTTCATTTCTTACCCCTCAGGGGGCCTCATTTATGAGTAAACATGCATAGGATTGGATTGCAAGGTCATTTATTGAATATATAGATGGGGTGATTCAAACAGAAGACTTCTTGGCCCATAGCTCATTTTTGCTATTGCTAAAACTCCAAAATATAACCTCTGAGGTCCTCCCATCCAGACATGGTGCAGCTGAGAAGTCACTGTTTTAGGTAAGTCACTCTTGACTTCAGTCTTTCCCTGCAATGTGAGGATAACATTAAACTGTAAAAATCAAGAGCAGTGGAGTATGAATTGCTACATAATCTCCAATGTGCTTCAAGAAAATAGCATCAAGGAAGCTATATTTGCTGCCACTTCAAAAGATAAAGACTAATAGTACAACTTTAAAAAGTATGTCTGGAGTAAACCTTTGATCTGCTTCCAAAGGAACTACAAATAAGTGTCCCTGCAATGGTGGCAATCTTATTCTTTCTCTTCTATGGACTTCTAAAGGATTCTATGGTTTCATAATGCTGCCTATTTGGAGAGTTACTAGTCTATTTGGCAGTAGGATTTGTGGATAACTGAGAATGTATATAAAATGCTTTGAACCCTGGTTGAATGATTACAGATGCTATATGTATGTTCTGCTCATGTCTTGGGCACTTTCACCAAATCAATCACGAACAAAAAGTGACTGCCATTTGCACCCTTCCTCGGATTTAGGTGGAAGTACACCCAAGGTTGAATTCTTAGATTATCTAGCCAAGTATTTATCAGATGTTTGAACTCCATGTGACAACAAAATAGTTCCAGTCCCTATTTCTAATTCTACATTTCAACTCCAGTTTAATCCCGAGCAAGGATGAAAATGGTTGCCACTTTTTGTTCCTGATTGATTTGGTGAAGGTACCCAAGACATGAGTAGAACACACATATAGCATCTGTAATCATTCAACCAGGGTCCAAAACATTTTATATATATTCTCAGTTATCCTCAAATCCTACTGCCACCCCCTCCCCATTTTATTTGGACATCCACAGTTCACTTGGGTTGTTACTTAACCATAGCGTTGTTATTTGGGACTAAAGGATTTCCTTTTCAATTTCCTGGAGACTTTAATGCCATAGCAGGGGGTTCATATTTATAATTACACAATTGTCTTAGGTTTAGTTCAGCCATGATTCTAAATCATAGGTTACATTATGAGAATAACCTGTTGTGAGGCTTCAACTTCACAGTTCCTATACCTCTTCCTGAGTATACAGAGAGAGAAATTTTAAATTTTTGTTATTTGTAACCTGGTTTTAACAGATCCTGGTTTATTACAAACCAAAGTTTCCTATATTTAACTGAAGCTCACAGAAAATTTGATGAAAACTGCCTTTAAGTACATACCGCAAATGGAATGTTTCAGCTGTGTGTATGGAAGGAAAGAGGGAAAGATATGTAGATATGATACCCAAAGATATGATACCCAAAGTTTGATATAGTACATTCTCATAATGCTAAACCAAGGCGAAGCATTATTTTTGAACTGGGCATTAGAGTTGTTACGGGAGTTGAAGCGGGGAGTTTTCAAGTTTGAGATGAATCCATAATACTCCCCCTTTCCCTTCTTCTTTTAGACCAGCCAAGCTAGAGATCAGATATATTATGGATGCATCTAAGTTGAGAAAAAAGTATCCTGAAGCTGCATTTGGAAAAAACACATGTATAAATGGTAAAAGTCCTCTTTTAATTTATGTATTTTATGAAAAGAGCTGTCTTTCATTTGTTTCCAGATTACTGCAGTGACTTCAGTCACAGTTCAGATTTGCAAGCACATTTTTTCAGAGTCATTTGATGCAGTGGTCTTGAGCTATGTTTGCACGGGACTTCCCTTTCAGTTTTTGGAATCTGTCTGGGATCCCCCCTATCAAACTTGTTACCCCCAGTCTGAGACAAAATGCTAAAAAAGAGGACATGTCCTGGAAAAAGGTGTCAGTAGCCTCTGGACTATTGCAGCATTTTCCAGATTTTTTCTAGATGTAGCATGCTTGTTTTACCACTACTCCTTGCACCTCTTTCCAAAAGATGCCAGCAAGGATGGTATAGTGGTTTGGGAGAGGGATGTAGACTTGGAAGATGTCCAAGTCTAAGTGAGGTTCAAGTCCTCACTTAGCCATGAAGCTTCCTGATCATTCTCAACAGAAAGCTGAGGAAATTATTCTCTCAGTTTCACTTACCTCACAGGGATGTTAGGACAAAATGGGGGAAAGGAACTGTGCACACCACGCAGAGTTCTTAGGAAAAAGTGTGGCATTAGAATATAAAAAATAAATCTTCAGATCGCCAAGTAGGTCTGATATTTGGTTAAAACAGCAGCAATTGCTTTCAAGAAATTGTGTCCCATCCCAGATCAAGAGCACAGCTATGAAGCTACACTTTTAGAATAGTAATAGAACTGACTCATGATCGAGTCAATTTATCCAGCAAGTGGCTCCATGGTCCCTGGACTAATGGCTTTCTTGAGGACTAGGGCCTTCCTGAAGAACTAACAGAAATTCACCATCTTTGGTATTAAACAATTTGAACTTTGACAGAGGAAAATTAAAAAAACCTTTGCAAAAGAATATTCAGAAGACAGGTGATAATGTAAATACCCTCAGATGTAATGCTAAACCATGTTATGTCATGATGTTTGCACCACTAAACTGTCTAAGTATAGCTTCAAGAGGCAGCCAAAGCGGGGAAAGAAACTTGTTTCTCATTCCTGTCTGGGGCAAGCTGTAGTTTGGCTTTTCACTTAACCTGACATATCAAAGTGTGAGATGTTGCTGCACTACAAGAGGCTGCTTTTTGGGTTTAATCTTCTCAGAAAAGATGGAACAAGAAACTACTGTATTTCCTGGTTTATAAGACGCACTTTTTTTTCTCCCTAAAAGGGGGGGAAATGTCTGTGCATCTTATAGAGTGATAGGGCCAATCCTGGAGCATCTTACCCCATCATGTCATATATCGTTGGATTCGTATTGAAGAGCAGAATCCAATGCAAAAATCATTTTTGAGATATCTCATTCCTAAGCTATGCCAAAAAAGTAAAATAAAAAATATTAAAAAATATATTTTTGGCAATTTTTTTAAGCAGGTAGGAATTTTGGCTTGGGGGGTAGGAATTTTGGCCTTGGGGCTCAGGAATTTTGGGTTTGGCATCTGGTCACCCTGGCACAGTTGCAATCCTAAGCACCCTTCCCTGGCTTGGAGACTTGCTCCAAAGTAGACATGCACAAGACCTGGTCCCTGCTGCTCTATGCCTATGCCTCCCTCACTCTTCCCTATCTATCTAGATCCCCTCACCTTTCCCTACCTACCCCCCAAAAGAACCCCCACAACTTACCGGCCTTCCTGGACCATTTGCAATGAGATTTGTGCAAATGTTGTTGTCTGATCATTTGCAATGAGATTTGTGCAAAAGTCACAAATCACTGACACTAGAGATGATGAGTTTTGGGGGTTACCAGAAAATTAGAAGAGTGCTTGAAGCTTAAAGTCTTTCCTCATTTGTTAATGACAGTGATAATGGTTTTTAATACCACTGTTGACTTTACATGGTTGAAAAATTATTCTGAACACAATTTTGTTCAGAATATTTTTTTCTTGTTTTGCTTCTCTAAACTTTGGTGTGTCTCATGGTTCGGTGCATGTAATAAGCTAGGAAATACGGTATCTAGATTTTACTTATTCTTTACAAAAATAATTTCTCTGAAAGTGAGTTATTAAATGTCAGCGCTCTTGTTTCCTCTGCAGAAGGTGATCGAGGCATTCTGTTCAGTTTTTATGAAGTGGAACTTTTAAATAAAGAGAAAGTGAAAGTGGATCGATTAATAGAGCACTTGAAAGAAAACGATCTAGTAAGTCTGTAAAGCAGAGAGAAAAACTGATGTCTTGAATTTCTGTACATGTGCACATGTTTCCAGATGCTTCTCTACAGAAGCTCCCTCGAAAAGTACTTAATTGTGGAGATCTTGGGTTCTGGATCTTCTTGGTGCAGAATTAAAATTATTAGGAAATCAATGAAAGCCAGTAGCAAATCAAAGCAATCAAAGTATCAAAGCAATGGCTTTGATAAAGGGGTACATAGATCACAAAATTTTTAAATCCATAGCTAGAAAAGCTAGTTTGGAGTATTCTGTTGTATTTTAATGTGACACTAGCTCAGTGAGAAACATTTCAGCCCTAAAATACAAACATTTCAGCTTATTACCCCTTACTGAGAATGACAATCTGTCCAGGATTCTCCGG
Source organism: Cryptoblepharus egeriae (assembly GCA_030015325.1). Classification (NCBI taxonomy): domain Eukaryota; kingdom Metazoa; phylum Chordata; class Lepidosauria; order Squamata; family Scincidae; genus Cryptoblepharus; species Cryptoblepharus egeriae. The sequence goes on along the minus strand of JAREYC010000008.1, from coordinate 46,656,793 downwards.
AAGTGATGTCATCAACCTGGAAGTGATGTCATGGCTGGAAAGGACATCAAACAGGAAGTGATACCATTATTATACCAGAGCTTCTCCATGTCTACTCAGAAGTAAGTCCCACTGTGTTCAATGAGATTTACTCCCAGGAAAGAATGGCTTGCTTGAGTGCCCCATCCTTTGTATGTCTACTTGGAAGTAAGTCCCATTGTATCCCTGCAGGCTCCACTCACCCCTGCTCATTAGAAGGGCAAGGAAGGCACCTGTCAGCCCAGCCTGGCACTGCAGCCGCCACTCCTCATTGACCACCTCTGCAGGGTTTCCCTTCTTTCTCTTCTTCCCCAAGGTGGCATTGGAAACCAAGAAGGCCTACCTAGCAGAGATGGCTGAGGAGGACCATTGGCCATGGTGCCTGTTGGCAGGCACCTTCCTTGGCTGGTAGGAGTCACAGAGTGACTTGGGAATGCCCAGATGTTGATTCTTTTATTTGTAAGGCACATCCCTATGTCATTAAAGCTGGAATTTAGAGTTTTCTCAGTGTCTTACTGTTTTGTCAGGGAATATGGTGATGGAGCTGCTGTTCAAGAAGCACAAATACACATGGCCCTTGGGCTTGCAGAGGGAGTTGTGCAGTTTTGGGGAAATATAGTTTGTTGGATCTGACATTAGATCCATCACACACACCATTTTCCAGGTTTCCCAAAGAGTGAGTTACAACTTGATTGTGGGTGGGTTGTGAAAATTGAAAATGACAAGCAGCTAGCCAGGAAAGAGAATGTATGAAGACCTATGGAAAATGAAGTTATGTGAATCTGAAGATGAAGTGATTACATATTTGTTAGAGAATATATGGTTTTGCCTTAGTCCGTTGCAAGGGGAGGGTGAGAGGAATCCAATGCCAACAGAATGGTCCTGATCCAATGAACTTAGCCCTCTCTCCAAAACACTCCCTCCAAGATGACAAATGTATTGAGATCTATGGATGGTGAAACTAACATACAAATTTGTATTTACTCATAAGGAAATGTCTTAGCTTGTGTTAAATGTCAGGCAAAGGAAAATGCAAGCCACCATAATGGTCCTCATCTGATGAAAGTGGAACTCAACAAATGCTCCATAAAATCAGAAGTTTGAGCTGGTAAAGGTGATATTCCCCCCATTTTTAAGACTAGGAAGGTTCTAATGCTTTAAATATAAGAAATTAAATTTAACCTAGCACCTTTTAGGATTGAAAATCTTATTAATATTGGAAAGGGCATTGGGTTAAGATTATTGCAGTCAGGCTACAGAGATAATTTATTTAGTGGAAGATGGCTGGCTTCTCCATGCCATTTCCCCTTATTTACTTTATTCATATTTATTTTCATTTGCTTGATGTCACTTCTAGCCATGACATCACTTCTGGCAGGTCCTACACAGATTAGTCTGAAAAGTGGATCTCATTGCTATTACCACTTCATCAACTTTGCAGAATTGTTGTAAGGATAAAATGAAATGCCTCTCATGTATGTGTCCCTGAGCTTTTTGGAGATAAAAAATACTTTCAGCTTCATTTTGTGTATGTGTGTGTCTAGTAAATAAGAATGTAAGAATTCTTACATGAATCAAATTAAGATCCATCTTTTTTTCTACTGAAAAGTGAACTTTGTGTCTGTTTTAGGCACTTGTCAAATCTTTAAATGACCAGGGTATGCTCCTCCTGCTCACATCCTCTGCCTTGATAAAAGGAAAAGGTAAGAAGAAAAAGTTTCAAACATGAAACTGAATGAACATATTGTGTGTGTGCGTGTGTGTGTGTGTGTGTGTCTGTATACCTAGTTAAAAAGAAAAGGTTTCAAATATACAACTGAAAATATAATGTGTGTATGCACACTCTCACTACATAGCAAAAAGTAGTTCACAAAGAGATTTACATAACTAACCCTACAGTCCAGAGTAACTTCGGGAGCACGTAAGAGACATTACGTGCACACGTAGTTACTGCATCACCTAGTGAAAACCTATAGGAAATTTGTATTGCAATCCAGAGTAAGTTGTTCTTACACCGGAGCAAGGACTCTTCATAGTTACTCTGGATTGCGCCCCTAAATAAATGATTCCCTCTCAGTCTTAAAAAAAAAAGATACAAGAGAGATACCAGCAGCAGATGCTTTGTATATACCAGTGCTGTTGATGAAAGAGACAAATCTCTGGGCCTGATCTTTTTGTCCACAGATTCTGGACCAGATGAATCCTCTTCATGTCTTCAGGCCTTGTTTGTAATCTCTTCCCAAAATGCAGAAGGTTTAACTGGTAAGAATGGTTTGCCTAGAACCTGAACACAGTTCAAACAGTCCTTCAGAGAAATAAGCTTTTGTGCTATCATACTCATCCCTCTCCACCCTCTTTCCTTGCATGCAGCTTCTTTTTCATTCCTTGATGCGTACTGTAGCTGCTGCTTATTGTTAGTACTGTTAAGAATATTTATATATTGCTTTTCAACAAAAATGTTTATAAAATTGTTTACAGAGAAAATCAAGCACCTAATTGGACCCCTATCCCAGAACAGCTCACAAACTGCTGTTTGTGAGCTCACAAAAAGCTGCAGGGAAAAATGCCTACAAACATCCAGTAGGGGGAAGAAACATCCCCACCCCACTATGTTGGAACTAGAATGGGTTGTTAACTTACAATGACATCTGAATCCAACAGCTCTAGTGAGTGCTTGTGGAAACCAAAATCAGAAATCCATTTTAAATCATAGTTTAACTAGGGATAACTCTGGAGTGATAACCAGAGTTTTCCAATTCAGATGTCACAGCAAAATTATTTTAGTGCTAAATATTATTTTAGTGCTAAGTGGGAGATTAAAGAGACTATGTGGGTGGGAAGGGAAAAAGGCACAGCTTATATCTCATATGTTCCTAGCAATAGTCCTTCCCTTTCCCCTTCCTTCTCCTGATGCATTGCCTTCATTTGTGCTATAGTTTTCTGTTTTGTATCGGTGTGCCTACTGCTTTACAATAGAAGAGGGGTCCTTGCCCCAATCATAGCAATTGTCCCATAGCAATTGCCCCTGTCATTGCAATGGTTAAGCCCCAATCATAGCAAAACAAGGGAGACTACAGAGGAAGGGGAAAGAACAGGTGCCAGGGAAAGTGGGGAAGAAATGCTATTATTTCGGGTATACATGCTTAGTCTTAGTTGAAGTGGGGCAGAAGAATTTGGAGGCAGTGACACAGGCTTCAAGAAAAGGTGGGGTCTAAGAAGGACATTGGAGGAGGGGCCATATGTACTTTAAGAGGGCGTTGTAGGGTTGGGGAGTGTTAGAGGGTGTCACTGGAGAGAGTTGCCTCCAAAAGATTCCAGGTCCTCTAAAAACCCATCAATTTCATTATCCACTTCCTTATCTGTGAGGGTTCCTGGAATAGAGGGTTCCTGTGCGGGTTCCTATAATTTTTAAATGTTGTAGATAGATATGGATTATATATTGGGAATGATGAGAGAAAAGTCAAAGATGAAGTCCCACAGTCGATGGTGACATTGTTAGTTGAGAGGAAGTGAAAAGAGGAGGGATGTCAGGAGAGAGGAGGGATGGGGGAGGAGATTAGACAATTAAAATTAGTAGTGAAGCTTTCAAATGACTCTGCCACACAGCCAGCCTTAGCAGCAGTCAACTCATCTGCGGTATGGATCATGGCAGAGCAGACATCAGGCTGTGCTGTCTCCAGTAACCAAGCTGCATGTTGTTCTCCCATGGGTTAGATTGGTGGGAGTACCAGTAGCTGTTCCCCCTTTCATCTTCAGAATGGAGAAAAAAGAGAAGATAGTGCAGCAGTGGATGCTTTCAGTGGTGATTCTTTCCTACTTCCATTGGCCAATGGTCTTTCTTACAGGCCACTGAAGTGACATGGAGCCTGGAAGGAAAGCCCATTGACTGAGTATAGAGGAGTTGCTACCAAAGGCTTTGGTCACAGTTTTGGCTTTCTTTATTTTCACCCTCATCATTGGGAAATGGGAGTGTCCTCTAAAGACCCCATAGTGACACAGGGTAAGTCTGGTGGGTGCTGCCATTTGAAATGTGAAATGGAACTGCCCAATGGTGAATCTGTCTGGATGTGAATCCCAGTGGTGAATCTGTCCACTACTTGTGCCACTGCTGCTGTTCTCAAAACTGATCAGATAATTCCCAGATATATGAGTGTAGGCTCTCAGACCTGTGGCCAGCTTGGCCCACCTGTAATATCAGTCCTGGGCCACATGAATCAGCCCTTAGTAGCATGATATTATGTCCATGTAGCATGATATGGACCATGTGCCTTGTTCTGAAAATTTTTTCATCATTTTCATCTTTATTATGCTGCACTTTCAGGGTATGCTGTATCATGGGTTTCCTGTCTGAGTTATATTGAAGCATTTCTGTATTTTTTTCAGAACATAACTGAATGGTTATACATCTGTTTATAGTGTAATTTATGTACCTTTTCCTAAAACTGTCTTTTTTCTTGGCAGCAAAAGATTTTATCTGCAAACCTGAGGACCATGAGAGAACCTTGCAGGTTGCTTTAGTTCTGCCAGGCCTTCATTATGCCTTGGGGAAAGTAGTCAAGCATTCTGAAAAAGAGGGGAGCCCTCCTGGTACTCTGGTCGAACGGTACATCCAAAACTTTGTAAAGCTTGGCCAGGATTCACGCCCACTCTCTGACAAAGTGGACAGTCAGCCCAGCTATTTTGACATGTTCCTGAAGAGGTCAGACCTGGAGGCATTTTCTGAAAAGAGGCCCCATAACTCTTTATCCTGTGTGCAATTCTACCTATCGGATCCCAGTAACTGTACTTTGGATCTGGCAGCTGCTGCTGCTTACATTGGAGATAACACTTGTTCTTCCAGTAGTGGGAGGGTATGTGATTTTGAGAAGTCTGTGGGTTGTTCAGACTTGCAGCCTCCTGGTGATAGTGAATTGGCCACTCCTCAGAATGCTCCACAATCAAATCCATGCAGCAAAAATAGTTCCCTGGCAAATTCAAGGAAGAAATGGCCCCCTCTGAAGGCTCTTTGCAATTTGGAAAGCTGCAAAAAGCGAACATTTTTCAGAAAGAAAAAGACAAGTCTATTTATTTCATCTTCCAAAATTACAAGGTCTCCCACAGATTCTGATGGACCCACCGTTAAGCTAAAAAATCTTCAGTGTCCTTTACGAGAAAAAAGAGGTGAGTGATTGAACCTCAAAGATGCATTCTCAGGCTTGATTCCAAGATTAGTACCCAAATGTAGACTCTGGGAAGATGCACACATACATGCCAAGGCAGATCTTGAAGAGAGCAGTGCTTAAAAGCATCTTTCCATATGCAAGACATGTGGTACTCTGGCTGCCAGGTGTTACCACACTGGGGGAGACAGGCCAAATCCAGGCAGAAAGTAGAGGTGGATCAGGAAGAGTTTCTGACTCCCAGTTGTTCAACAGTAACAACAACAGAATGGTTGCAGTCCTTTGCAAGCTTACTTGCCTGATAGATGGGTGGATGGGTTGATCAGTGGATAGGTTGTATATCTGACAGGTTGTATATACCCTAGCTGAAAATGGGACTTTTTTCTGAAGAGGAAGTATTGTTCTCTTAAGACTAAAAGTTCTGCTATAGTTCTAAATTAGTTTTAAGAGTTCTAAATTATGCCATCCTTTTGTTCATAGAAGCAGGAGTTTGTTGGCTCCATCTGGGGCTAGCTTGAAATACATGTCTCCAGTGGGTGGGACTTGAGGTTCAAAAAAAAAACCTCAAAAAAACAGGGAAGATCCTGCAATGCTGAATCCAGTCCAGTTTTTGACACTTTGGGACATCCTAGTTGCCCTTGAAAGGCCTTCAGAAATGGCTTTTGGTACAGAATATGGTAGTCAGGCTGTTGGCCGAGATTGGCCAGTTTGATCTTGTAATCACACCGATTCTTTAAAGAGCCTCTTTGAATCTCAGTTTGTTTTCAGGCTACACTTGATCCTTTTAAGATTATGAGCCTTTTTGGGATAGAGAACCATTAGTTAATTTTTTTTCACTGTAACCTGCTTCATGAATTTTTAATTGAAAAGTGGTATATAAATACTGATGATGATAATTCTTAGTCCTAACTAACCTGGAACTGAGATGCCTGAAGCACTATCTATTATGATATACGTCTGCTCAACAGCAGCACAGATTATCAGCAGTGGTCCTTTGCCCAGTACTTGTGCCTCCAGGCATTAAGCAGGTGACTGCCAAAGACGGGCTCTTTCACGGGCATACCACAATAGTGTAAAAACCCCCAGGGGAGATGTCTGGCACCATTTTGTATAAGAATAAAAGAATTTTATTTCTCAGACCACAGGTTTGCTATCCTATTTCCCGTAGAATTCAATATCCTATTCCCCACAATGACTAGCAAGATGCCTATAGATGGTCTCACTTACAGGTGCAGAGGTTTTGTCTGCAGAATTTGTGCAGAAATCAAGGAGTGAACTGGTGGCTTCTGAGGGCATTGAGGGCTGCAGTGGCTCAGTGGTTGGAACACTGGAGTTTGAAAACTGCTTCACCAGAATTCTGCTCAGCAGACCAGCAGTTCAAGAACTGAGTACTACCAGATGGGGTGAGCTCCCATCCTTAGCCCAGCTCTTGCCATCTGAACAGTTCAAGAGCATTTAAAAGCAAGTAGATTAATAGGGACCACTTTGGTGGGAAAGGCCTGGCGAAAGGCCCCTGTGACAGGCCGGCCGGGTTGTACATCGTCTCACACAGTACAAATGCTGAAGAAATTGCCCTTTTTTGCTAACAAGATGCCTACAGAAAATCCATTAAATAGGGCAGAAGGGCAAGAGCTCCCAGCAGGTGAAATCTCAAGGCATGCTGCCTCTGAAGCTAAAGGTCCTATTTAATAAATGGTCAGTAGCAGGGGTTTGATCAAATTTCTTCTCCATGAAATTGTCTAATCCCCCTTTTAAAAGATCTAAGCCAGTGGTTTTTGCCAGATTCTATGGGAGCAAGTATCATGTTAACAGTGCAGTGCATGAAAAAATAGGCACCTGGGCTTTCAGTTAGTAGCTTTCAAAATACCCACTCACTCCTGGTAGCACAGCCACCAGAGGTGGGTGCTGTGTGCAGAAGTGGGTGATTACTCCACTGCTGCTTCTACAGCAAGGATGAGACTGGCTTGGTTACTGATGCTTCCTGATCTCTCTTCTACTTTGCCAATTTTTAAAGGACTAGAACCCACACTGCCTCACTTTGCGCCTGTGCACTGCTACTCCAAAATCCTTTCCCTGAAAGCAGAACAGTGTCATGCACTCATTGGCCAAGTACCACCAGTTGTACTATGTTGTGCCACTAATAGTACTAGCCTCATTGGCCAAAAAAGTACTGGGTTCATTTGATCCTCGGGATATTAGGTTTTTTGTTTGTTTGGATGTTTCAGCTGCAGGATGCTGGATAGTTTTTCTTTATTTATAGGTGTTCCCTTGCACCCTTGTTGTAGGATGCTTTTAATTTTTAGCTGCTGCTCTTTATTATGATAGTGTCTTAAATATTTTGGGAATCTCCTTGGATGCCAACAATGGCAGGAAGCCAGTATACAGATGTGTAGGATAAACACATGAAAATGGGACCAAGTGTGCAGATGGGGCCTTTAAGCCTCATTCTACCTGCATGCATTGTTGGGGTGTTCCTGTAGTCTGATGTTCACATCAGGACAGTAATGTTGAATTCAATATTGAAGCATAATATAAATAAGAGGCTCAGCGTCTGAGCACCTGCTTGGTATGCAGAAGGTCCCAAGTTCAGTTCCTGGGACAGTCTCTGGTAGGACTGCAAGAGACCCTTCTCTAAAGCCAAAGAGAGCTACTACCAGTCAGTGATGAATTAGATGGGCCATTGGTCTGTCTCAGCAGAGGATAGCTCAGAAGGCACCTTTACTAACTTTGATTCTTTCTCTATTTTATAAAGCACCTTGTGTTCAGTGTGGGACTTAATGTATGCTAAATGTATGAGGGCTGAATGCCTCTTTTAAAAGGGTGTCTCTTGCTTCCAGGTGCAGAGGTTTTGTCTGCAGAATTTGTGCAGGAACCAAGGAGTGAACTGGTGGCTTTTGAGGGCATTGAACGAAAAAAGCCTCGACTCTTCAAACATATAAAGGACTTGAAAATGGGCAAGGTTACAAGTGAGGTCAAGACCAAGAAGAGGCAGCCAAGTAAGATTGTGATGCTTAAAACTGAGAATTCAGTCTCAGAAAGCAAATACCCAGCTCTCTTTTCTCTTTTTCTAAAGCTTGCAACTGGGTTTTATTCCAGTCCACATCATATTTCTGTATTTGGCCTGGTCCTCTTATGAGACAGAGGGGAAAGGGCTTTTTAATCCCTTTTCTTTCACTGTTAATTGTGCCAGAGAGTCTTTCCAAATTTTCCACTTTACCTATTGTGGCTGCATGATCTGGGCAGAGAAGTGGTGCAGAAATGAGAAACACTATCTTGTTCACAGTGCAGAAGGGGATGTTAAAGTGCCTTTGGCCTTGAATTTTGCACATGTTCAGGGTGTGGAGACACTTGCTGGTCTTGTCAGCTCCCTCTGAGTTCAAAATGTTATGTACAAATTTGAAAGAGCAAGAAACTGATGGTTACCTCTGTGTGACTGTATTTATCTAATATTTATTTACTGTATTTATCCTGTCTTCCCTAAGGGATGAATGTAGTTCCTCTACCCTCATAACAATCCTGTAATGTAGATTAGGCTAAGAGAGTGAGTGACCCACAGTCAGTCAATTTATTGCTGAGTGGTGTTTCAAACTGAGGCTCTTTCACTCACTACATGCTAACTCTCAAAGGTAATGGTTGATTCTGCCTTTTTATTGTCGAGCTGTATTAGTAGCCTGTCCTGATATTATTCCTTGATTTTTTTTTCTTACATAGTCAAGAAAAAGAATGTCCTTTGCAAAATGGGTGTAATCTCATCGGAAAGCAAGAGGGAAGCTGCTAATGAGAATGATTCTTCTGACAAAAGAACTGCTACTCAAGATGTTTGTCAGAGCCTTGGAAAGAATGAATATGATTCCCACGCCTTGAACATGTTGGCTGATCTGGCACTGAGTTCATGTAACTCGGACGCTGTCGACAATGGCAACACATCATCCTTGCCCTGCAGCCCATCCCAAGAGCACCATCGCCTGCAAAAAAGAAAAACTTTGCAAAAGTTTTCTGATCATGAATATCACAGAGTAAACAAAAAACAAAAGGACACTCCCATTTCTGTCCAAACTCAGCCACCATTTTTGTCTTCTGGGGAGCCTGATCTAAGTGCAGAATCTCTTTCTAGCTCACAAGAGAAGTGCCAAGTGAATCATAGGAAAAAGAAGTGTGTAAGACCCAGTTTAACTAAATCCCACACAGTGTTTGCAATGAAGGCTGGAGACATTTCAGATTCAGACACTCCCTCTCTTATTTCCTCAGAACATTCATATGCCACAACTGTACTTGAATTATCAAAGAAACAGTCACCTTTGAAGGGTGTGCACAGTTCCCTCAACTCTAAGAATAGAATGAAAAATACCAAATCAGGCCCTTTAGTTGGGAAAGTGTTGCCCTTCCGACACCAGCAGAACATTTGCCAGCTACACAAGCAGTTAAGGAGCTATGTCCCATTGAGGCGCTTTGTCATCATGTCTGCACGGCAGAAGGAAGACTTCTCCAAGTTCCATAGAGTGACCTGTACTGATGACACCGTGGAAGTGACTTGTCAGTGGGAAGCAGAATATCTCTTCAGCCTAGACAGCAAATACACAAATAATCCTTTAGAGAAAACTGTCATTCGGGCTGTTCATGGGTAAGTGCTTTACAGATTTAACCTGTGCTGTGTCACAAGAGTCTGGTTTCCACACCACTGCAGTGATTCTCTAGTGATTTGGCAGGCCCCAAGTACAGAAGCAGCCACACAGCCATGTACACACTTTAAACACTTAGAAAATAATCACAAGTATATGCTGGAAAATACAAAATACATGGTTTTAAAGGAATAATTCAACCCTTTTACCTGCATTGGAGATGGAACTTAGGGCTTCATAATACGAAAGAGGCAGAATCAATGAGGGCTGAAGTTAATCCAGGATATATATTCAAATATATTCTAAAATCCAAATATATTTGGAACTATATATGCCATTCATTTCACATTGCTTAGTTACTGCCTTCTGGCGCAGGTGGTTAAAACACTAAGCCTGTTAACCAGCAGGCCAGGGTTCGAGACCTGGATCAGTCCCCACAAGACAGGGTGAGCTCCTGTCCTTAGTCCAGCTCTGCGATGCAGGTGAAACAAATCGTATTGGCTTTGCCTTTCCATTGGACTATTTCAGTGGCGTGGAGAGGGGATTTGCTGCTTGGGTAACAGTCTATCTTCCATATCAGTCTAACCCAGGCCTTCATGCTTCGTATGCAGCGCCGAGCACGATACCATTGTCTCTCAAGACTGATGGATGCCTGCTCTCCCTCTACATTTCTTAGATAATATTACAGAAAAAATATTTTTTTTTCTTCAGCAGCTTTCATTGATACCTGGTAGTGCCACACTGGAAAGCAGAAAACATAGGTTTTAATAACCTGCCTAATGAAAACTCTGGATCTAGCTTATGTAGAGCTTTAGATTTAGCTTATGTAGATCTAGCTTTAGAAAACTCTGGGATAGCTTAAGTAGCGATAGCTTATGTAGGGAGTTCCACAGGGTGGGCACCACAACTGCAAAGGCCCTTTTACATGTCTAGCAATTGTGAATTCCACAAATTATGGTACACTTCAAAAGACTGCTCTTGCTGCCTTTAGTGGAAAGGTAGACTCATGTGAGAAGAGGCAATCCTTCAGATATTGGGGCCCCCTTAATTGTTATGGGCTTTAAATGTGATTGTAATGGCACTGTTCAGAAATAGGTCAGCAAGCAATGCAGATAATACTGCAGGGGTGTGATGTGGTTATGAAGCTGTTTGCCACTAAATGATCAAGTTCCTTGTTCAAAAAAAAAAGACGTTTTTTGACTGGTCATTGTTTAATATAGTGGAATTTAACAGAGGCTGAACTACTGCCATCTTAAGCCAGGATGTTGCAGAATCTTGATAAAAGATATTGCCATCCTTACCCACTCAATTAGACCTATGAAAGAATGAAAAAAAATTGGAAATGAAAAAAGAAACAAAGAATGAAAAAATAAATGAAAGTGAGAAAAAGGTATAGTAAGATGAGAAAGAAAGGTCATTAAATCCCAGCAGATGTAACTGACATTGTTGGATCTCATGTGCATCTTGTTAAAATGTCATAAGCAGGACTGGAAAAATTGCAACAGTAATAACAGGAAGAAAAAAAACTTTATCATGTTCTAGTAGTTAGACGTTCCCTAGGTATATATGCATACAGGTCTGGGACTCCCCAATCCTTTTCAGTTGTGATTTCACATACAGTTGAAGAAATAGGTGCTCCTAGCTCCCATTGAATGGGTCACTTAAGTAATATGTGGAGAATAAACATGCTTCCTGCAGGCTTGTTTTGTCACTTGGCTGCAGTGGAGTAAGGATAAAGTGGTCAGGAAGTTGGAAGATCCAGGTCCAAATCAACCCTTAGACTTGAAGTTTCCTGGGTGAAACTGGGTGAATGAAAGTGGATTTATTTTTCTGCAGTCCGCTACAGATTTTTTCCATAACTTCAGATGCTTGACCCTGAATTTTTTAATAAGTTTACAATTTGTTTGCAGTGAATTTTCCCTTTCAAAATGTCTAACGTAATGAATCAAACTTAGAAAATATATGCAAACAAGCATGTAGAAAAGAGGGTTTTACAGACGAAAGAATTTTACCAAGCAGCTACCATGTTTTCCTGAAAATAAGACCTACCCAGACTTTTGCTGTGGAGTCTAAAATATGCCCTCCCCCGAAAATAAGACCTACTAAAATCCCCATTGGTCTCAGGAGGAGTCTAAAATCCCAATTGCTGAGGAGTCTACTCAGAAGTAAGCCCAATTACTTACTCCCAGGAAAGGATCCTTGCATTGCAAAGCCTGATTCTTGCTTTGCTGCTACACCTTGTAATTCTGCTGCCTCCTTATCAGAGCAGCAGTCTGCTTATCAGTCTCCTCCCCTCTGTTCAGAGCAGCCTTCCAGCCCCTGCAGAGACCAGAGGCTGTGTTGTGGTTGTGCTCCCTCCATCAGGAGCAGTCTACTGAGGAATCTGCTGCGGAGTCTACTCAGAAGTAAGCCCAATTAGCGTCAATTGCACTTACACCCAGGAAAGGTGGATAGGGTCCTTGCATTGCAAAGCTTGCAATTTGCAAAAGCTTGCATTGCAAAGCTTGCAATTTGCAAAAGCTTGCAGTTCATTGCATTGCAATGCATTGCAAAGCTTGCTTCTTGCATTGCTACTGCTTGTGGAGGTGCTGCCTCCTTAACAGGAGCAGTCTACTGAGGTGTCTGCTGAGGAGTCTACTCAGAAGTAAGCCCAGTTAGCTTCAATGGGGCTTACTCCCAGGAAAAGTGGATAGGATTGCAGCCTCAAAGCCCAACCCCATGCAAGACTACTCAGAAGTAAGCCCAATTAGCTTCAATGGGGATTTCTCCCAGGAAAGGTGCAATTCTCCCAGGATTGCAGCCTCAAAGCCCAAACCCATGCAAGTCTACTCAGAAGTAAGCCCCATTATAGTCAGTGGGGCTTACTCCCAGGAAAGTGTGGATGGGATAGCAGCTTCAAAGCCCAACCCTTCTGTGCAAACACACACAGAATAGGGATCTTTCAGCCAGACTTTCCTGGGAGTTAGTCCTTTGAGTGTGGTGGGGATGGATGGGACTTACTTCTATGCTCAAGGTGACCATATGACTGGATTTGTCTCAATTTTTAGCGTCCTGTCGGGGTGTCTTACATTTTTGCTTCATTGTCTTACATTTTGCTGTCAATGTTAATTAAAATAAGGCCTCCCTGAAAAGAAGACCTATGGTGTTTTTATGACAAAAAATAAGACAGTGTCTTATTATCGGGGAAACACGGTACTGTTAGGAGACAATTCCATAACAGCAGTGCCACCAAAGAGAAGACCCTGCCCCAGGCAGTTAATGTGTGGTATCTAAGGCCCAAATCAAATATAAATTAATTCCACAGGAAAATAACATCTATTGTTTAAGTTTGCACGGTGTTTACAATCACACATTCATCACAGTAACCCCCATGTCAAAGCCTAAAGTGGATTGTATATGGGTCAGCCATATAGTACTGTGCATGGTGTTAGACCAGCTTGGGGCAATTTATGTAATCTTGATTACAGTGGTGGACGATGGCGTTAGCAAGGAAAATGCATCTACACTCTTTGCTCTATCCTTCTGTTGATCCCACAAAATCACCATGGTGTTATGCTTTGATACATGGCAGTGTGGGCCATGAGGGCTATTGTTGAGGGAGTGCCAAAACACTCAGTACATGGACCATCTTATAAGTATCAGACCCAAAACTGTTGGGTCCTGTTTTGCCACATCTTTTGGTGAGTGACTGATGCGCTCAAGGGCTAGGATGCCAGTCACTGATGGGGGTAACACCAAATGTCCAGTTTACATTCATGAACTTCATAGACAAGGTCAGGGTGTGATTGACCCATAAATCCACCCCAGTTAGGAAGTGAAAGAATTGCCTTGATTTTACAGGCTAGTGATAAATATGAACAACAGGCAGTGTCGACTCTGTACATGGTCAAAATAATTACAGCATCCTGTCTTTGTGGAAATTTGCGAGATCATCAAGGATAATATGTTGGTCACAGATTTGTCAATGCTCAATCAGTCATTGTTTCTGTACCAAGGGCTTAGTGAACTGTATTGGCACAGTGGATGGAAGCCAAATCTCTGTCCTTGGTGTGAGCAAGACTATGATTATCTCCACTCTGAGACACCATCTCTGTCCTGGGTGTGAGCAAGACTATGATTATCTCCACTCTGAGACACCATTCTACAGCGCTGTAGATGGGAGTGGATTTCAGAGCATTTTCCTAGAGATGGGTTGCCTGATAGATGCCATGATACATGGATGCTGTAGATGCCACTTCTGTGGAAAAGAATGGATGAGGGCTCAATGAGGATGGCAATCCTCATTGGGATTGCCATCGACTCCAATCATTGCTTCCTACTCACTATGCCCATTCCTTATGAAACCCTACTCTCCCTCCTCCATCTCAGAGTACAAGCTACTTCAGGGTGTCCCTTTGACCTGTTGAAGAGATGGAGGATTCTACTGAAAAAATGGGACTACAGAAAGCAGCTGGCCCCAGTGAGGGTGATGATGACCAAAGCAAGAGCAACCCTGAGAGATGGTGCAAAGTCTTGTGGTTTGGGGAGACTAACGGTGCTTTGTTTTAAAACTTTCTCTGATGAGCATTTTTTTAATAAAAGAGTAAAACAAATCAGGCTTCAGCGGTGAGGCAAATGCAGTCCATACCAGGAAAGGTTAGTCCACCTAAGTGAAACATCTATTGACAGACATGAATGGTGAAGGGTAGGTGTGTGCCATTCATTTATCCATGGGAACATCACTTCCCTACAGCATGAACCAATGCACCTAAAAGGTTTTCAAACACACACACTTTCACTCCATTCTACTCCAATTCCCACAAACAATGAGGAGGCTGCCTTTGAAAGGCTAAAAGGAGCTGTGGCATTCACAAGGTCAATCTAGGATTCTGTTGCGTTCAGCAAAACTTGTGGATATCAAAATCTGCAAAAATAAAAACTCATGGATTGAAGAGGGTGATGCGTGACAAAGAGATAAATATTTTATGATACAAATCCCACAGGATGTGGAAGTTTTGCATGCCCTTATTCCATGGGAAATGTCCTTTACCACTTGTGCACATTTCTGAATGTGTGGATTTCAGGCACAGGCCTGAGACAGTGCCTCCCTGTCTGATCTTGGGTAGTGGGATGAATGTATATGTGGGAAAAGATATACCATGAAGCAGGCCCAGGCCACATGAGAATGAAATTGTTCAAAGTAGTGTTCAGTTTTGCCAGAGATTCTTAAATCACATGCTCAGTCAGATAACAAGCTATTTCTCCGTCTTTGCTTTTTTTTAAATCTCCAGACCCTGGGATGTTAGTACAACAGATGATGTGGAAGAAACAAAGCTCATACTCCATATGTGGGTAGCTCTGTTTTATAGAAGGCAAATCAGTTCCCCTACAGCAAGGAGAGTGGTTGAACACAGTAACCCTGCCAAATTTGTCTCACTGAAAAGTGTTGTGGATACTTTGGAACCACTGGATGACCATGGAGGATCCTTCAGTTTGAAGAAGTGCCCTGCAGATTCAGTTTCTGAAGTTGACCAAGGATTCAATACAGTTGAAGAGACAGAATGTCTTCCTTCTGAGAAGCCACTCTCTTGTAATGAACTGTCCTCTACCAATTGCATAGAGAGTGAGCCTTCTTTCCTTTGTGTTGAGAAGTCAAGTGACTTGCCTTTGAAAGATGACCAAGTTGGTACAACTACAAGCAACTCTGAGGCCATTCATTCCTTTCATAAGGTAAGGTTCAAGGGCACATAGCCTCAGTTCTGTAGCAAAGCAGGTCTAGCCTGGATGTGCGACCATCTGGATGTACGACCAGTTACAGACCCATTATTACTAAAGAATATGCACTATCAATTTCTGTAATGGATGAAAGAGGTTGAATTTATTTTAGCAACAAATGTATTAAATAAGACTGCTATAAAAGCAGAGCCAATTGCCAGGGCTGAGGTGTAGATGGCCACTGAGCAGAAACTCAGAACTAGAAGTCAAGGAGTTGGAGCTGGGAGTGCTGAAAACAGCCAGAAAATACTATCATTGCACAAGCCTGAACAGAAAACCTTTATACAGGTTTAACCTCCCTAGTTGCAACATTTGGTTCCAGTAACCTCAGTAATTACCTATTTTGGTGTTATACAAAAGCAATCATTTACCATGGTAAGAAGGCAAGCAATGAATCAAGATGAATCAAGTTCCCTTCCAAGTGGGTTAAAATGGTTGAGTTTCTAATCAGAGGTAATTCAGAAGTGATTATAATATCGTTTGGGGAAATGGTGGATCTCTGCCTCCCAGCTAAAACAGAAATGAAACTGACCTCTTTGTGTACCTTTCTAAGGCAACCTTAATTGCCTGCCATGTTACCATGGTAAGCAGGCTGCCTTTAAGCTGTTAACAGCTATTTAAGAGATGCTTATCTTTCTATTTAAAGAGCCAACCTCATTCACTTTGTGACAAAATCCCATATAAATAAATAATTAGGTTATATCTGTAGTGCTTCCTATTCAGAACAGCTGAGGTTCAGTCATGGTGGGTGTTGCCACTACAGAGCTTGGTAAACCTCATAAGGCAGGTGGTCTAATCTAGGAGTGCCTGGTTTCTTGCATCGGGGCATGGACCCTGCATTTATGGGACTGGAAGCATTCATGGTACTGGAAGTGATGTTCCTAAGCAGAAAGCAGCATCATTAGGTAGGTGATGACCAGAAATAAACTTTATTTTCATCTAGGTACTCATTAGCTGTAAATGATGAGCTAAAATACACAAATCTTGATATTTTCAAGATATTGAGCCCTTTCCAGTGTGCCACTTCTGCTAGTATCTCACCTTGCAGCTCAGTTGAGAGTGGCTGATGGTGGTACTGGGAAAGCCTCATGTGAATCAGATAAAAAAACTTAGGCAGGCTGTATGTTTGACATCCACACTCTCTCAGTCTTATAGCTCACAATATATAACAGCTATGTACAAGAGGCATGGGTTCCTATTTTAGTCTACAGCTCCTGATTTTAACTGTGTTCAGTTCTTAACATTTCATCTACGAGTATATGGGCATTTTCAAAAAGAGCTCAGAGCTATAGATCGTTTGTCTCACTCTAGGTCAGGTGTCGGATGCAGTCCACAGCAACCCTCTGTCCTGTCTGTGGTCAGTCCCTGGTCCTCTGCGAGCTTCTGGCTCACATGACTGAACACAGTTGGAGCTGTACTCTGATCCTATCTAGATAGTATTCCAGAAGAAAATTTAGAAGTTACTTTTTGTGCCCTCTAAAGGTGTTAGAAGGTGCTTGGAGGTGAGAAAATGGGGGATCCATTTTAGTATATGCTTTATTTCTGTGATGTGTCTTGGTGCTTAGAAAATCATCTATTCATTCATCTTAGTTCCATCTCTGATGTATTTATTTCAATTTTATATTTATAAATATAAATATACTAGCGAAAAGCATACCCGTGTTGTGGGAGTAAAATTCCCCTGTACGCCATCCCTCCCACTGCGCATCAACACCCCATGCACATCCACCCCCATATGCAACATCCCCATGTTCATCAACAACATGCACATCATCCCCCCTATGCACATCAACTCCCCATGCTCATCAACCACCCATACGCAACAACCCCATGTTCATTTCCATATGCGTATCAAACCCCACATGCGCATCAACACCCCATGCACAACTTTCCCCCATGCACAACTTTCCCCCATGCGCAACATCCCAAATGCGCATCAAACCCTGCATGCGCAACATCCCTCATGTGCCTCATTCCCCCAAGTGCTACATTCCTCATGCGCATCATTCCCCCAAGCACTATATCCCCTATGTGCATCAAAACCCCATGCGCAACATCCCCCCATGCGCATCAACCCCCCATGCGCATCAACCCCCATGCACAACACCCCTCCATGCGCAGCATCCTCCCCAGGGCAACGTCTTCCTCCGAACAACATTCCCCCAGTTCACCAGGCACCGAGCACTCATGTGCAACTTCCCTCTATGCGCAACATCCCCCATGCACATCAATCCCCATGCACAACACCCCTCTATGTGCAGCATCCTCCCCAGGGCAACCTCTTCCTCCGAACAACATCCCCCCAGTTCACCAGGCACTGAGCACCAAATTGGGTGGATGTTGGTCAGTCTTCCATATTAAGTATAGGATAAAAACACATTGCAGTCTTTTTCAGCCCCTTAAGCAGTGATGGGATTCAAAGAAATTAACAACCGGTTCTATGCCCATCTGGCAGCCACTTTTAAATGGCTATTTTTAAATTTTATATGTCTTATCTCTCATTAACAACAGGTTCTATAGAATAGGTGCGAAGCTGCTGGAGCCCACCACTGCCCTTAAGGGTTAAATTTCTCCACATTGGTTCTTGGTGGGTGTCATGTGACAGAAGGAATACCCTCACCGAATTTCATGCTTCTGGGTCCAGAGGTTGGGGCAGAGCATCCCTCAGTCAGGGATTCTTCAATGCAAAGTACAGTTGTACCTTGCTTAACAAGTGCCTCGCTTAACAAGTGATCTGCATAACAAGCAAAAATTTCTCTAGGATTCTGCCTCACATAACAAGCATTGCTTCATTTAACAAGCACACTCGTTGGCAGTTGGAGCAGACAAGCTGGCGGGCCACACTTTTAAAAAGCGCCAGGGCGGCCTAGCATTGCCTGAACAGCAGAACACGCGAGAAAAGCAGTAGAGAAGAGGGAAGCAGCTCAAGGCTAGCCAGAGGGAAGCAGGGGAGAGAAGAGGCTCAGGATGAAGAAAAGGAGAAAGTGAGGAGACACTTTGAAGGTGTCTTTGATTGCAGCCTCCTAACCATGTTCAATGGGACTTACTCCCTACCCTCTTAACCCAGTGTGTTCAATGGGACTTACTCCTGTCTTTAGGATTGCAGCCTAAGTAGACTGCATAGGATCATGCACACTGAATGCATGTTTTGAATTCAATTCCAGTGTTTTGTCATCATTTTTACATACAGTTAATATTTTTATATGAATATTTTTTGTGTTCTGGAGCCATTTGTCAGTGTTTCCATTATTTCCTGTGGGAAAATTCGCTTTACATAAAGAGCATTTCACATAACAAGCATGCTTCTGGAACGATTTTAACTTGTTATGTGAGGCACCACTGTATAGGGAGAAAAACGTGTTGCTCCCCATTTCACCCCATTTCCAAAAACCAGTTCTTAGGGCACAATCCTAACCATGTCTACTCAAAAGTAAGCCCCATTGTGTTCAATGGGCGTACTCCCAGGAAAGTGTCTTTAGGATTGCAGCCTATGTGACTCCCTCCATCATGGAACGCCCATCCCAAATTTCACGCTTCTAGGCCCAGCAGTTTTGTCAGGGCATTGATGAGTCAGGGAGTGAGTGATTTTTCTCTTTTATATATATAGATATAGATTTATTCAAATTTATTCAAATCCATCAAGGGACAGAGCATCCTTCTGCACCATGGTGCTTCTGAACCCACAGTCCCATCTTGTTTGGCACAGATTCACCCCTTCTCAGCAGTCCAGGCAGAATAGACAAACTCCAGGATGGCAGTTGTAGGATTTTTGGACCAACCAGGGTAGAGAAGAGCTCATCCAGAGCTAGTAACCTCAATTGAATTGGGCTTTGTTAGCAGTTAGCTCTGGCAGGTGCATCTTGTTCAGGCCAACAGACTTGAGTCGAGGCTTATCTCAGACACATTGGCCAGGCATGGCAAAGAGGAGCCAAGCACCACTTAATTAGCTTAAGTTCTCACACTTGTGCTTGTTATCCTCTGAGAGTCTCCAACTCTCTGTACTTTCCCATTAGTTCTTTAACAGAATGTGAAACATTCTCAGATCTTGGTTCACAAGATGGATTCACATCAGAGGGATTTTTCCCTTTTCTTCACACTGCTGTGTCAGAATAATTCCTGGTAAGTCATTTTTAAAGAATTTCACACACACCATCCAACTTAGAATGGATGGTGTGAATAGAGCCAAATTCCATTACAGTGGTACCTGGGTTTATTATAAGCATAATTCATTTTGGAAACATGCTTGTAAGCAAAAAACTTGTATATCAAAGTGAATTTTCCCATAAGAAGTTATGGAAACTCTGATGATTTTGTTCCACAACCTAAAAATATTCATATAAAAATGAATAGTATAAAAATTCTGTAATATAATAAAAATAATACAGAAAATACAAAATATAAAGAAAAATAAAACAAATTAAACTGCACAGAGTCTCTCATGTCTCTCAGGCTGCAGGCTGCCCCTTTACATAAGGGTGAGCCACACTGATTATAATGGGGCTTACTTCAGAGTAGACATCCAAGGCTACATCTCTGATTCCTTTGTATTGCCCACCCCTTACACAGGAGTCGGCCCCATTGACTATGTTAGGGCTTACATTAAAGTAGATATGCAAGGCTAGGAGTCCAATCCTATGCATGTCTACTCAGAGGTAAGTCCCATTAGAAACAGTGGGGCTTACTCCCAGGAAAGTGTGGATAAGATAGAACTTTCGGTCTCTTAGGCTCTTTTCCATAGGAGTGAGCCCCATTGACTTAATACTTAAGAGTAGACATGCATAGGCTGTTTTCTTAGGAAAGGCTGAGCAGGTGCTGGTGGAGCACCAAACTAGCTGCATCCTGGCTGGGACTATTTTTTCGCTTGTTTATCAAGACACTGCTTGTATATCAAGTAAAATTTATTGGAAATGTTTGCTTTTCTTGCAAAAGACTCTCAATCCAAGTTACTCTTAAGCCAATGTTTTACTGTATTTTGGCTCAAAACCTTGCAACCCACCTGTCAGATTGAACTGAAAGCAAGAATCAACAGTGTGTCAATCAAAACATAGAACATTGCAAACCTAGAACCTGTGATCATGAATGCAAAACCCTATGTGAAATTTAACTTTGCATCTTTTGCACTTTTTGAACACTCTTTTCTTTTTGAGTGGCTGCAAGGGTGCAAGGCAGCATGAAATTTCTTCAGCAGCAGTATTATTACAGTAATATTACAGTAGCAGTAGTATAGCAGTAATATTACAGTAGCAGCATTTAGATTCTTTGATCTTTTATTATAAAGGTGCTGTTATGTCCCATAACGACTAGCTATCATTACTGAAAGTGGCAACCAGGATATTAGAGCTGTATGGTAGTTTTAACAAAGATGGGATATAATTCTTTTAAATAAACAAATTTAAATAAAATAGAGCCTCCATGTTCAGTGTATACCACTGAATACAGGTGCGGGGGAAATACAATGTGAAAAGGCTATTGCCTTCAGTCCCTTCTTGTCACACTGTTATGGGCACAAAGTTGTTTCAGCAAGGCTCCTATGAAGTCTGCTTAGGTTGCACTCCTAAAGACACTTTCCTGGGAGTAAGCCCCATTTAACACAATGGGGCTTACTTCTGGGTAGACATAGTTAGGGGACTGCAATCAAAGACACTTTCCTGGGAGGCTTACCTGGGCTGCTGCTGGAGGTTCAAGGTGGTTGGTGGGAGGACTTGGGGGCAGTTAGGGGCAGCAGTTAGAGGCAGCAGTGCTGGCAGGCATCCCTTTTAAAAAGTCTCCATGTGAAGCGTTAGGGCTGCATAGCATGCCTGCCCGTAGCATGCTTGCTTGTTAAGTGAAGTGGAACTTGTTATGTGAAGCAAGATTACTTGGAAATTTTTGCTTGTTATGTGAAACGCTTGTTAAGCAAGACGCTTGTTAAGCGAGGTTCCACTGTACTTGCAAGTTGAAGCTCAGCTCCAGCTCTTAAAAGGATGCTTCTTGATTCATTGCCTGCCTTGTTACTATGGTAACTAATTGCCTTTGTATAATATAAAAAAGTTAATCCTGCTATTTCTTGGAACAAAATGTTGCTAATGGAAAGTTTCAACCTGTATTGTTATTGCCTGTCTCAATTGAAAATCGGTGAAGGGTTGATGAGCATCTGCCAAACCCAATTGCACAACTAGTGAGTTTCTTTTGGCTTGATGGCTGTTGTAGAAGCATTGCATTGAGATGAGACTTTAAGGTGTATGAAGGACAGAAGAGGTTAGGATGATTTAACTTTGGATAGAACTTGTTTTTAAAATGCATGGTAAACTGAACTGTTTTGAAATATTTTGTTTAGTCTAAATTTAAAAGCTATGGGTATTTTTTGTACCTACTTATGTTTTTCTGAACATTTGAAATTTTCAGGTGACTGAAGAGGATTCTGAAGGCATCATCATGTTTGATTCTGTCATCTCTGTCAATAGCACAAATGACAGTTCTTCACCTGATCACATTGATCAGGTGCATAGAACTGATGTGGAGGCAAAAGCAAATCAAGCTGTTAATTTTGCTGAAGTTTCCCAGAGCGACACAGCATCATCTGTGCCTCCTTTATCTCTAGAAGATTTAACAGACAAAGAGCATGTAGCCAACAGCAAGACTGCAGCTTCTGTGGAGAGTCAGGAAATAGAGCGCAGAGCTCCTTGTGTAGAAGAGACGTGGTGCTGTCAGACCAGCAGTGTTGGATCAGCAAATGCTTCTGAAGAGCCGTGGTTGGAAACAAGTGTTGAGTGCAGAGGAGGGGATGGTCCACGTGGAGAAGTGGAGAATGTGACCAGTGTCTCCATAAATGGAGAGAAGGATGTAGATGGAGAGAGCCTGGAGGTGGAATCAATTGACCTTGTTCTTTCTGAGAGCAATGATAATGATTCAGAACATGGAGACATAGACCTGGATGAAGAGCATGAAAGACTTCCTGTGAAAAGCACTAGTGTGCTTGATGTAGCATCACCTGACAACAGTCTAGTCACTTTAATAACATCATCAGGTACAGTTTCTGTAGATCAGGAATCTCCTAAAGGAGAAATAGAATTGCATGGGAACCAAGATGATCCTGTAGTTTCAGCCTTGTGTTCCCCAGCTTTAAATCAAATAAGTTTGTCTGAAGGCTTCCCTCCCCTGCAGGAAGATCAAGGAGAGAATGGGGTTGATTTGACTTCCCAGCAAGCTTGTGTTGTTCATCAAACAACTCTTGAGGAAGTAACTGAAGCACTCCAGTCTGATGACTCTGTTATATTAGCCAAACAGCCCATATTTCCAAACCAAATGGATGTTGTTAAAAGCTTCAGTATTTGCCGCAATGAAGGTATCAACTTAGATGATTCACCTTCATGGCAAGGGAGTCCAGTTCATTTGACAACAACTGATGAAGAAACAGAGCTGTCAGGAAACAAGGAAAATGTTGTGGTATCAGCGAAATCATCTGAATCTCCAAATCAAATAACTTTGATTGAAGACATTATCAAAGAAGCTGAAGGATTCCATCTGATTGAGGCAGCACCATTGCAGGCTAGTGAGTCAGACAAATTGCAAAGCATTGCAGTCACTCAAGAGGAATGGGAGACCAGACAGGCACCAGAATTGCAGGATAGCTCTCCAGACACAAAAGATAAACGCAGCTTAGGTTTGAATAGTCTACTTCCTGAAGCAAAAGTTGAAGATGAGGATAATGGTGATTTGTCTTTTACTCAAGAAGGAGGATGTGATAAGCAGATTACAGTTTCTTTATCTGAGGATATCAAATCCTTACTTAATGAGTTGATAGACAAAGCAAGTGGCATAACAGGGGTGAGTGAAGAAACCCATTCTAAAGTAAATTCGGTAAACTGGACTGAATCTATTATCCTAGAGTGTGTCACCCCTCCTGAGTGTGATGTAGAGAGTTGTTCAACTGATCATCTACTGATAGCAAATGAGCATTTCAAACAGAATAGCATCTTTGATGACCAAATGACAGATTTGCATGCCACTTTACATGGGCAAAGCTGGTGTCAGTCAACACTGCATGAAAGTGTGAGATCTGATCAGACAACTATGGTTGAAAGAGAAAGTATGGTCCAGGAGAATCACACTGCTCCAATAATTTCTAGTTGTACAGAGTGGGCAAGAATAGGCACAAGAAGCCTGGAGTGTTCAGCTTCTGTTGCTAAAACACCCTTGTTAGAGGCCAAGGATTCCTCTGTTTCTGTAATACTTGAAGAGGACGTAGGATCGGCTAGCTATATGGCATCCATTTCAGAAATAGAACAGATCCAGGAAGCATGTGTAGAAATCTTATCCTATGTGCCAGGAGAACATCATATTGCATATTCATCAGAAGATTCTGATTTCCCTATGCATGTAAATTCAGGAGAAAGTCTCATACTGGAAGATTCTGAAGATCCTTTTGGTGAACAGTTGGTGAGAGAAAGCGCACAGTTGCCTATCCGAGTTATGAATGCTGACATGTGTTTGGAATATAAGACCCCTTCTGCAGAGGGTGAGCAAGAACCCTTTGGAGATCCCCCTCATAGAATTCCACATGGGAGTTCGTTTACAAGCTCAACTGATGCATCAGAAGCTACTAGCCCTAACTATGTCTGTGACTTGAACCCTGAGGAAGAGATCTGTAAGACTGGCAATTGGATGTACTTAGAAAATAAGAGAGTGCCAGGCATCAAGTCTGAGACTGAGAAATATGATTGGCTTTCTGTTGCTAGGAAAGGTGACAGGTCCATATCTTCCACTCTTGATGTTGACAATGACTTGAGGCCACTAAAGGATATAACTAAGAAGCACAAAGACAAATCTAGGACTGTTCACTTTGCTAAGAGAGGTGACACTTTTGTGAAAGACTCAGGGTTGATAAATGTCTTGAGCAGGACTTGGAGAGTTTGGGATGACCCCATTCAAAATACTTTAGATATGGAATGTGTGTATTTTCATTGTAAGCTAAAAGAAACACTAGCAAGGAACAACTTACAACTTTCTACCTCTGGTAATATCCACGCAAAAGACTTTTCTGCTCGGGGAAGAGCAAAAACATTATCCTTGAGAGGAGCAGTAACAGCTACTACTGCTCCGTATCTGCCTGACAGAAGCAAAAGTCCACTTCTGATTAGAATTATAAACCCAGGCACAAGACAGAAGGTCTCAGGTTCCTTCTCAAGAAGCAGCAGATATACTGACTTCTTGGACCCCCCTTCTGCTATTCATGTCACACAAGACTCAGTTGGTAAAGCAGCTGGATGTCAAAGTCAAGAACAGGAGTCATTTTCACATTTCCACCTGAACAAGCTCACTTATAATAATAAGCTAAAAGATTCTGGGAGAGATATTTCAGTTATTATGAACGAGTATGCTGAGTTAAGTAAGGCAAAGTTGGGAGACAAGGTTGCTGAGTCGGGCAACAAGCAAATGAGTAACAAAGGAAGAGATCCAAGTTCTACCTCAGTAGGTGCTTCAGCTCCTGGGAAAAAGTGCCCATCCTTACCTCGAATGGCTTCCAGTGAGCCCCTCTTCACAGAATTCTGCAACACACTACATTTCAGGCTAAAAAATGTTATCAAAGGGGCCTGCAAAACCCCCTACATGTTTTACCTGGTGGAAACCAACAATGACCCTTTCTTTGAGAATCTAAAGGTAATTCTAACATGTAATTTTAACATGTATAACACTGATTCTTTGAAAATGATGTTCTATAATCTGTAATGTCCCCTATTTCCTAGTATTATTACAGTGATTTTGAACCACTGTGTGCCATGGATAGCCTGCAAGGTGTGTCACTGGACTTTTGGGAAGGTCATTAGTAGGGCAGTTGGGGGATTAGAGCCCCTTACCATCAGCATGGTGTGCCTTCTCAATGTTAAAAAACTGATGGTGTGCATTGACAATTTTAGCACCTTTTCAGAAAGCTGGGAGATGAAAAAAGGTTGAAAATAACTGCATTACATTTCCTTACATTATGCCTTTATGTTTCTGTTTATGTTCAACTTAGTCCAGTTGACTTAACAAACAAGGTTACAATCAGAATGGTTGTTAGTCACTATTTGAAGGGAATGCTACATAAAGAGGTGGACTGGATGAGTTCTATTGGGTTGGGAGCTGGGCAAAGACTAGGGCCAAAGGTTTGTTACTGGATCATCTAATTTACAAACAGGAGAGGTGGATTGTCTCCACCTAATCACAGTTTCTCATGTTTTGCTATTGTGCTTGTATATTTTTGTCTGACATGACAGTCCTGCAAATGGTGTGGCCTAAAGACATGCATATGAGTGTTCCCCTGTTACTGTGTAGTGTCATGTATGAAACAGGCAGTTTTCACAACTTGGTGCAAAAGTCAATTGACTAGGAATCTTATATAATTCCTTGCTTGTGACTCCCAAATGGCAGTGGCTGCAATGCAGGCTGGGTACTTGGAATCTGAGCTGGACAGCAAGCCAGCGTTTAGATCTGCTCATTGGAGCCTTTGGACCAGGAATGCATCTTATCAACTGCAGCTGATGCAAGAGAAACAAAGAGAGAAACAAGAATGAAAATAACTTTGTTGCTTCCCCCACCCTTTTGGAAGTGGAGGAAAAGCCAAATGACAGTGGTTGCTGTGCTTGTGCACAGGGGGTCTGAATATTTTGCCCCACTATATTGGAATTTTGTTAAGTATTGTAATATAACTAAACAAAACAGTAGTAGCAATGTCAAATCAATATTGGAACCTGGAAAAAGGCAAATTTCCTGTGCCAGTGTAAAGTTTTCCAACTAGGGTAATAGCAACTTTGAGGTCACCATTTTCTTTGGGACCATGGTGTGGGGGAGTGTTAAACTGACCCTGCTCAACTGTATTGTATTGTAGCATGAACAAAGATCAAAATGTGGCATGTTCTTGACCATAAGTGAAAGCTGTTGGAATAGCAGGAGATTGCTTTCGGGGATTGCTCGGATTGCTAGGCTGGGTGTCAGGCTACAGGACCCTGCGCTTATTGGAGGAGGCTGCCTGCAGGGAAAGGCTCTGCACACAAGAGAAAATGGAGGACAGAGAATAATGTTTGCTGGACTGTCAGACAGAAGGCTTAAATACAAGTCAAGTCTGGGAAATCACAGGCACTTGATCACCCAATTTATATAAGTGATTTATATCACTTAAATAAATTTTATAAGTAGAAAACGTACAGAAAACAAGTCAGCAGGCAGTCTGTAGACTAGCATGGAAACTGAGGCTACAATCCAGAGTAACGATGGGACCTTTTACACCGACGTAGTTACGGTGCCACCTATGGGAAACATATGGGAAATGCATAGAGCAATCCGGAGTAAGTGCCTCTTACGTCTTCCCATAGTTACTCTGGATTGTATGGTAAGAGCAATTGTTAACAGGAAGCTGGAAGTTAATGTTTACTCTTAGCAAACCCCAGCTAAGTCCTGTGCTGACCTGGAGGTGTCACAAAAGTGCTGTAAAACACTTCTGCTCTACTCATGGGGGAAGGTTAGGCCAGTGCACAGAAATACACTTGCCTCGTTACAGAATGGGAAGACCAATGAGTTGTGCCGGCCTAGGTTAAGTTTGCACCCATCGTCTCCTCTTAGCTCCCAGTGGCAAATCTCCCATTTAATTGACTGGATGTAGGATTGTGGAGTATTTACACAGCAAATGAAAGGACATTTGACTGGATTTATCATGAATTAAAGTTGTTAGAAAACCTAGAAAATGATGTCAATGCTTCAAAAGGAAACAAAACCCAGAAATGTTAAACTGTGTAGGCCTTCCATTTCAATGGTTGGTTTTTTTTTAAATTAATCTTGTATTGATTGGTTGTTTTTGAATTAATCTTTTGTTGCAGACCTTGCTTAAAAAAGGTGGTCACACTGAAGTAGAGCCCCTGCATTTCTTTAAGACCAACACCCCAGATACAGACAGACTGAAGGTCATAATTAGAAATGAGGACATCTTTCCATTCGTTTATAAAGTAGGTTCAGAAGACTTTCTGCTTTCTTGATTTCCTGGAGTTTTTCTTCTAACAGTACAGGGTGTGTAAAAAAATATATGGACACACTTTAATGAGCTCTAATGTACACATAGTTCACTGTAGAAACTTGCAACACTTGATCATCCAAGGGAAGCAATTGTCGAGATGTTCAGAACCATCTCAGCACAAATATTGGCAGAACCCTTAGTAAACAATGCCAGCAGCACATTGATGCCAATGGGAAGCATTTCAAGCACCAATGTATTACTCAGTTAACTGGGTCAGGCAAATGCTTCTGTGTACACCATGTGCAGTATATGTGTATATTATATGCAGTATATGTGGTGTGTAATTATGGCATATTAAATTTTACAGTATAAAGTATGTGTAACTGAGACACCCTATATTTCTAACATTGTTTTTGTGTTCTCTGCATAGAACCCTGCTTTTCAAAATTAGCTCTGGTTAAGGAGTGGAACCTAAATGTGATGACACATTTAGTAAAATCATGCGCTGCCCCATGCTAATGGGCATTTATGTAGGGAGCTGAGAGATTGAGGACAACTGGGTTGGGGTGGGGGGGGCGTTGTTGTTGTACAGAAGTAGTCTGTCACTGAACTGTAATATCTTGCTTAAAATCTTCCCAAAGACATCTGGTAAAATGTTGTTGGAATATGCAGTGCAAGAGGAGAGTATTTGTTGGAAAAGTTGCAAGGATTGTGCTCAGTGTCCTGTTCATCCCATTCTCACCGATAAGACCAAGCAGTAGCCAAGGCTGTACATAAGCAGATTTTGCAGGAATAACATAGAATGTGGTACTATGCATGAAATTCACCTTCCCAGAAATCTAGAATATTAGCTTACATTTAAAAGGTACAAAGCATCTAGCCTTCTTGTTTGAGTCCCATCATAATGTATGTGTGAGGGCAGGTCCTTCCCCTTCTCCCTAATGGACAAAATCATGCAGAGTAGCCAAAGCCACACAGGAAAATATTATTGGTGCTCATGGTGCTCATGATAGTGTTTGCTTCTGGAACAGATTCCTTCCTTACTGAGGCTGAAGCAACACCCTCAAGTAACGTTTCTTGGAGTGGATAGTGCTGAGGATGTCCTGGACAACACCTGCCAGGAGCTGTTTCACAGTGGAGGTTTTGTGGTATCAGATGAAAATGTGCTCCAGGCCATGACAGTAGGTGAGAACTCTCAGAGTACAAGGGGAAACCCTAAGTTTAAATCCTCTTCTTGTCTGCATTGACCCTAACCAGGACCCACTGTTTAGAATGTCTGGGACCCACCAGAATTGATGACATAGCCAAACAGGCAGCATCATCCAGGAAGTGCTTTCCTGAGAATGCAGCCACTGGAATTGTGCCATTTTCCCAAGATGGGCAGACAATGAATTAAATAAATAAGTTTTTTAAATATAAGTAATTAAAGTAGAAAAATAAATGGAAGAAGCCAGCTCTATTCCACAAGTGAATTCTCTCCAGCCTGCCTGCAGTAACATCTGTCCCCAAAAAAGAAAATTGAAGTTTCCTTGCCTGCCACTTCAAGCCTTTGTTTTTATCCTTCATATGGTGAGGCCTGCCTTCTTGACCATTTTTTTTTGTTTCTTCTTTATCTGATCAGTTCCATTTGGGTGACTTGTTCTCCCCTTTACCTGACCTTCAACACAAGCCAGGCATTTGTGCTGCACGAGTGCACAAGCTAGGTATTTGTGCACTACATGTAAAAGTATAGCTTTGTATTGCTTTCTATAGGATTTAATGCCTTTGTTAGCTTGGAAGGAGGGACTTCCTTCTTGAGAACTGGGGAACCATCAGGGAATTTAGGGGCTACGTTCATCAGATCTGGATCATTTGGGTGGTCTTGCATTGTCTGGATCATTTACAGTAATCCAAGGCATGGTTTCTACTCATGAGTAAACATGCAGGGTGGTCCCTTCATGACCTGCTGCGGTCAGGCCTCTTTGGTGGAACAAAAGAATGATATGAGCTGTGCCCTGAATGCTCCTTTTCTTGTGGGTCCTAGTGGAAGCCTTAGTGATCTTTTTGCACTTCCCCCAAATAATGTTGTTCTCAGGGAAGCTAAGCCACATGTAAAAACTGGCAACGGGACCCCTTAAGGCATTTTGAGGCTTACATTGCAAGATATGACCAAGATTAATATGTGATGTAATAAGTTGGTTCCCTGTAGTGATGAAGGCTGTGAGCTCTTAACCCCAATCTGATCTTAATTTCTCTGTTTTAGCCAAGCTATATGGCTGCAAGTGGTTAAGACACTGTGCCTGTTAACCAGAAGGCCAGCGTTCGAGACCCAAGTCCCCACAAGACAGGGTGAGCTCCTGTCCTGGCTGCTTGAGTAACAGCCTATCCTCCATATCAATCTACCCAGGCCTTTGTGCTTTGCATACAGCATTGAGCGCGATACCATAGTCTTTCGAGACTGATGGTTGCCAATACTATAAGCATAGCCTCAGAAATGTACCCACAAACCAAAATATGGGAATAATAGTCCTGACTTATTATAGGGTGGTTGTAAAATTATTGGGATCTGCACTATATCCTTTGCCATTTATTTATATTGTTGGTTTATAGCTAGATACTGTTGTGCTGCTTGTTCATCATTTA
Source organism: Cryptoblepharus egeriae (assembly GCA_030015325.1). Lineage (NCBI taxonomy): Eukaryota > Metazoa > Chordata > Lepidosauria > Squamata > Scincidae > Cryptoblepharus > Cryptoblepharus egeriae. Next base: position 46,626,656 of record JAREYC010000008.1, on the reverse strand, counting down.
AAATCATGGATTCCAAGAATAATCTATTTCTAATGGATCAGACGCTAAAAGGTTTTCTCAGTCATTTCCCACAGTGGCCAACCAGCTGTCAGTGAAGGATCCACTGGGCCCCTTATTGTGATCCACCCATGGATCACCCTATTGGCCGCTCCCTGGATTCCAGTTTGTTCACTGTATTAATGAACAGCTCAATGGCTGTTATATAAGAGAGTCCTAGTGTGAGGAGTTGACCAGAATGGGCCTTGCTCTTTCCACAGGGAAACTGAAGGACACTATAAAAATCTTGGAGAAGCTCAATGGTTATGGAAGATGGAGGTGGCTCCTTCACTACAAAGAAACCAAAAAACTCCAGGAAGACACAAGGTAAGGGCTGGGCAGGACCTTCTGATAATGGCATACAGAGATCTGTTGGCACCCCAAGGGCCATCAATTTTTGGCTAGGACAAAATTATTTTCAGTAATTGTCATGATACAAAATGATAATAATGACCAGAGGAAAAGTGCAGACTGAAATTTTTTTTTAAATTGAACCTATATGTAACAGGTTTCACATATGTAGTGAATATGAAAGATCAAAACAAAATGAATTTGTAGCAAAATAATATACAGTGAGCTTGTGGTCTATCATGCATGTTAGATATTAGGAAAAAATTCCAGGTCAGGTCGGTTTGGCAGGGGTGTTGGCTGAGGGAGGTGGTGGACTCTCCCTCCCTGTAGATCTTTAAGCAGAGGCTTGACAAGCACTTGCTGGAGATGCTTTGGAAAGATAACCTGCTACAGACAAAAGGTTGGACTAAATGACCTGGCAAGTCCCTTTTGTTTCTGATTCTGTGAAAAAGCTGTTTTGTTGAAGGCAATATGTACATTTGGTTTTCTAAAATGCTTGCAACAAGCTATTTATTCCCAGTGTAATCCACTGTTTTGTTACATAAGGCAGCTGTGCTTTCCTTTTCTGTTTACTATAACATTTGATAGAGAATGATGTTTCGGTGCTGTTTGATTCATAGCATTCTGCTTGAAATTACACATTAAATGATATATGATGGTGCTATTCAAGAATACCAAGATCTTAAAAAATTGCAAGGCATCATATGTCATTTCTCTGCAGCTTGGGACCAGCTTGAGTCCCCATTTGTACACCACTGTTTGACATGGAGATCTATTTTGGAGCAGAGCGTAATTCTAAGCTCAGAAATTTTTCTTGTCATGAAGGGTGGGTTCTGCTGCTCACACCAAGGACATGATCCTGAAATCATACCAAGGGACAAATATCATGAAAATTCTTCACTATCATCAGTGCGACTCCAAGTTACAATCACAGTGCGACTCCGCGTCACAATCTGAGTATCTAAAGTGCTTGCTGCAGTTGAAGGTTCAGCACATTCAGCGGAGGTTTGCTGTGTTTCTCACAGGTAAGAGAGCCACTTGTGTTTCTTTAGTTCCACACCTTCAGGCTAAGCTGTGTCACTGCTTGGCCTGGCCTGCAACAAATATGCAACTCCACATGCCTTTCCCCTCCCCATAAGTTGCGGGAGGGTGTCAGAAATAGGGCCGCCCCGAATGTTCCAGCTGTTGGAACAACTTTCCTACAAGGACATTGTAAATCACGATGGAGGGATGAAGAACGAATATGAGTCTTCAAAAATTATTTCTCCCAAAAACTGTTTTAGGGGAAAGCACCTTTTGCCTTAAGACCAGAACTAAGGTGGTTACCTACTGAAACTGGTGGGCAGCAGATTCAGAGTGGGCAAGAGTCTTCTTTCCCAGTCCAAGAGCCGTATCCCCTCTCCCCTATTCTAAGTGAGGTGAGCAGGCAGGGAAAACAGGGAAAACCGGGAAAACAGGCCAGTTTCCTGGATGTCTGTTGTTTTAGAAATAACTTTAAGAAATGGACAGTTGTTTGAGAATTGGCCAGAGGTATGTTCTCCATACCAGTCATAAGCCAACTGCAATTGGCTTAGTGGTTAAGGTGCTGTAAATTACAGTGATTTGGCAGGTCAGCAGTTTGAGATCTGAGTACTGCATGATGGAATTACCTCCCATCCTTAGCCCCAGCTCCTGCCAAACTAGCAGTACAAAAGCATGCAAGTGCAAGTAGACAAATAGGTACCACCTCCATGGGAAGGTAACCGTGTTCCATGTGCATGCAGGCCACATGTCTATGTCTTTGGACAATGGACAATCTTTGGACAACTCTATGGCCCTAGAAATGAGATAAGCATTATACCCTAGAGTCAGTCACAACTAGCAGGGCAACATATGGGGGATACCTTTTCCAAGTTTATGTTCTCCATACTGCATCCCAGTGGCTGTATTCTAAACAAATGAAGTTTCCAAGACTTCATTTCCACCAGACACATTGTATATTCTGGTCTGGAGGTTGAGTGGGAGTGGATATCTATGGTTAAGCAATCTCTGCCCCAGAGGAGTCACAGCAGCTGCATCAAGGGAATAAGAATCCATCTTTTTAAGAACAAAGTCATGTAGGCATTTGTGCAAGTGGCTTCCTGGCTCTGGCAGCATAAGGGCCTCTCCACTGACCACAGAGATCAAATTATTTGATAGAGGAGGACCATCTCTAAAGAGTGCAGGCCTGAGTGAATTTTGGGGGGATTTTGTTTCTCCCAGCAAATAAAATTCCCATGTAGCTAATAGAATGCTTCTTAATCTTGGCCTGCAACACTGTCCCTTCATGTACCCATTGCAGAAAAGCCAAAAATCTATAGAGAAGCCCTGGAGAGAAAGGGAATCCTGGCCTTGGATGTCAGGACCTTCATTGAGACTGCTGAAGGCATGGCTGATCCATTCAGAAGTGGCTGTTGGTAAGGAATATTATTGGGTCCTCGGGGATGCATAGAGTGGGAAGATGAAGTGGAGAAACAGAAAATCGGATAGTATTAGCTTTGGGCCTAATCGAGAGCATGTGGTGATGAGGCTGTTATCAAACTTCCGAATGCCAAAGCGAAGCTATGAGTTTCATTAGTGCCAGACAGCTCATTGCAGCATTACAGCTGCAAGAAGCTTCCACCACTACCGAATGTTGCTGGTACCTTAAGTGTTGTGAAAACTGCACTAATTTGTTCCCTGGAACTGCTCTGACAGCATAGCCTTGGCCAGTGGTTCTCAACCATTCAGCCTGGTACTCCCTTCTGAGAATGACAATCTCTCCAGGACCCCCCAAAAGTGATGCCCTTCAATCTGGAAATGATGTCATGGCTGGAAGTGACATCCCTGAAATACCAGGGCTCCTCCATGTACACTCAGAAGTCAGTCCCAATCTGTTCAAGGAGACTTGCTCCCAGGAAAATATGGATTGGAGCCCCATTCCGAGGGGGTACTCAACTTTTTGCAATCTCTGCTTTGAGAATCCTCACTGCCCCAGGCTGTTCAAGCAGTTTAGGTACAGACCTTTAAACATATTGTATGAACCCACCTTTGGAGCAACTCCTATGTTGCCTTTGAAGAAGGCCTGCTGTCAGAATCCAAGCAGTGTCCTTCTGGCCATAAATTCTCTAGCTGGCTCTAGGTAGAGGTCACTACGTTTTCCAGTCTCAGAAACATGTAATGATTGTAACACTAATTCTTTTCATTTCAGATAACCAAGATGGATACCTCTTTTCTTCTCCATTAGGCCTGGAGGCTTATTCTACTCATTGGTTCTTTGGAGATGCTTGTTTTGTCTTTCCTTTCACACCGTTTCAGCCATGCATAATAAAAGCTGAGCATGCAGCGAAGGTGATGATGTCTCCCCCCACCAGTAGAATGGCAGCTTTTTAAAAAGGGCTGCATGAAAGACTCTTCTCATTTGCTTTATTTAACCACCATGTGGAACTTAAGAAAAACACTTGTATAACTTGTCTGAAATAGAAATCAATTTAATGACATAGTCATGCAGCTAAAACAACTATCCATGGGGAAAACATACCCCCACCTACTTGAAAATTTAAGAATCAGTCCACAACTGTATTTTTTTCATGAACGGTACATAACAGGCATGATTCAGCTAGCTGTTCTCCTGTACGAACTAGCTGTCCTCAGTCATGCAGTTTTCCTATTCATTTCAGTAGGGCTGATACAGGAGAAATTTCAGTGGGTTTTGGCTGATAAACTTGTATGCATTTTAGGACCTCATTTGTTTAAAATGTGATACTGTTACTGTGTGATTAACAGAACATTGCAAGTTGTTTGTTTTTCTACTCTTACCATGTGGAGGCTCATTAGGATTGTTTCCATTGGTAATGTTGGCGTTCAGGAGGTAGACTGCCTCCTTCCGTGTTCTATTTAGAGTATTGAAGAAATGCTGGGTAGGTTGCAGCACTAATAAACTTTGTAAAATACAGACTCCTTGGAGAGCATTTTATAACAACCTTTCTAAATAAAACTGACTCAAGTTGTTGACCAGACTTGCTTAACCCAGAAGTTGTTTATTCTGTCAGTGTTTGTGGACTTGACCCCTTAAGCAATACAACACACTATTCAGGGAGATTCTGCTTTTGAGTGCTGGGGTCCTCAACAAGCATACAGAACTCAAGGCACACAACCAGTTTGTCACATCTCGCATCCAAACTGACTTATTAGAGAATGGTTGCAAACTCCTCAACTTTCTCACCACTGCTGCATAATTGCCTTTGCTCCCTGTAGCCACTACTCTTACCTTTCTTGATCAGCATCAAGTAATGGATACAGTAATACAGAAAAACACAATACTTCTAATGCTGCAGTCCTAAAGACATTGTGTCCCATTGAACACAATGAGGCTTACTTTTGAGTAGATGTGATTAGGATTGAGTTCTTACGTCTCCAAAATCTTTTATAGAAAACCTTTGCAGAAAGTTAGTAAAGATCTTTGAAGAAAATATAAGATCCCAGAAAATTTATGGGCCCCCTTTTTGATTCTGGACCTGGGTACAAATTATCCCATGTATAAAAAGGCCTGGCTTACACTTAAAATTTGTAATAGTGAAGATATATTAGATAAGATTAGCAGACTACCTCAAAGCCCACTCTTAACTTCTGCAACTCAACTTTCCCCCTCCCACCACCTGAAAGCTGATGCTGGGATTGCTGTGGCTGGGAATGCAATACACTAATAGCCATTTTCAACTAGTGTGCTGCAAATGGGAGGCTGAAGTCAAGTCACAGTAGCAGCTCCACTGCAAGATGGAATCATTACTAAAACTGATGATGTGCCTTGATGTTTACTACCTTGCCAAGTGCCCTACAAGATTGAAAAACTCTACCCTATGAACTTTCCCACTGAACAAACTAGATGCATTGAAGAGTGAATCAGACAAAGGCACAAAATTCATTTCCAGAAGTTGGCTTTACTTGGCAGTACAGAAGTCATCAGGAGCCTTTCCCACCAGGCAGGCACAAGCTAGGCTCTGTCAATCAATACTGCACTGCAGTTTGGTCCACCTGAGAAGCCATATGTGATACATGATAATACAGAGGAGAAAGAAACACTTTCACACAGACCATGCCTGCTGTGGAATTTTGTTCTTGCACCAAGTTTTTTTTATTAGTATCACTTTCAACACACAAAGCCTTGTGGCACAGTTGTGTCCCAAAAGATGTAAACAGATTGAGAAGCTTTTAGTACAGGGCTTGGGGAGAGGACAGCAGTGGGTAGCAACCCTGCTGTGTGGCTGCGGGGTGGTGGGCTTTGGCCGTAAATGCAGCTTGCCATGAAGTGAAGACCAGGAGGGGAGAGGCTGCTTGGGATGAGGACCCTGGTAAGCAGGGCTCGGTTTAGAGACCAGAATGGTCTTAAGGGCACCCACTGCTTTTATGGAAGCATTCATATTTAAGGTGATAGGAATTACAAGTTTATTTTTGGCTTATACCCCTCCCAAATCTAGGTTAATGTCTGCTTACCCTAGTCAAAATTAGCAATGGTTGAAGATTAGAAGTATCAGTATCTGCCAATTTTGCCAAAGCAACCATTTTTTAAAGAATTAACACATGATTACATCCAAAGAAGGGAGGAAGGAGCATTGGACCAGTGAAGGACTCTCAAATCTCAGAGATATGATTACAAAAGCAGGCCTGGCAATATTGAACTTCATACGGTGCTCACTTAAGTTCCTCTGTGTATCACACACCCCAACACCAGCCCACATAGAGTGAAGCCTTCAACACTCTTACTGCTGGTCTTCCTCTCCATAGATATCATTCTTCTTTCGTTTCATCTCTTCAAAGTCAAACTCCGATCCCATCATCCTCTTGTAAATATCTTTGATGTCATCACATGTTGTCTCAAAGTGAGTGGTTGCATCATAGGTACGAGAAATAAAGATCTGGACACAAAAGAGAACCAGAAGGGGTTACTTGCAGTGCCCACAAATGCCCAGAAGTGGCTCTCACTGCTTTGTAATTGATACAAACCTGGCTCTCTGTGCCGAGATCAGTGGGTGCAAACAGGTCACTGACACTGACAAACCTAAGAAAGAAAGGAGAGGGACAGGGAAAGAGTTACTTTAGCAATGAGAATGTAGGATTGAATATTCAGGATCCACATAGGATCAAACAAAACTAGTTACTAACTTGCCTGTGGCCAGGGGGAAAACTGGCAAGTGAAAAGTTTCTCTGATGTCAGGTGGCTGTAGCAAAAACCAGGACTAGACTTTCTGGAGAATAGGAAGGGAATCTGTTCTTCAAAAAAGCCTACCACAAGAAAAACCACTTTTTCTTTTCTTCAGAAAAGGGAAGAGGGACACCCATCTCTCTCAGCAGCATCAAGTGTTTTTATAATATGAGTTTTCCTAGCACACACAAACTGCCTTTAAATCAGCTCCCTGAATGATCTGAATGCCAAGATGACTTTGGGTCTGTGTGTACTAGCGTATTTTCAGGATGTTTGTTCAGCATTCTTTTCACCCATCCCTCCATTCCACATATGTATCAGAGATATACATGTATGAAGAATGTTTCAATAAAGGTCATTGAAATTGACTGTTGCATCTGACTGGTTCCATATCTGTTTCCTCAAAAGGAATGGCAGGCTGGGAGAGTGGGAACAAGGCAGGATTTACTGCAAGGAACCCAGCATTGTACAATGGACACTGGACTCAACCCAGGTATGAAGCTTTGAGGAGTTCAGAACATTTATGCATCACACAAAGCAGGTTGTCCACAGTAAACAACTCAAAGCAGATAACGTTATGGATCGTAGTTTGTTTTCTAGCCTTCACCAACCCAGCAAAATTGGTTATGGAGCACAGACTACCCAAACTGAGAAGTTGGGAAGATGGAAGCCCGTATGCGGCCTTACTTCTGTTCGATAGGTTCAAGGAGCTCCAGTGCAGGCTTGATTTCTTTTTCTGGGTCATTTGTCTCTACAGTTGTGCTCACAATGGCAATGTACTTCCCTTGAGCTGCCACATTATGCGCAGATGAGATCATGCAGACGTAGATGTCTAGAAGACAAATGTGGGGGTTAGCGGCTTAAAAGCATAAGTCCCATCCAATCAAGTTCCATGGGACTTACACCCAGGTAAGTGAACATAGAATTGCAGCCTAAAGGCAAAATCTAGAGTAACTATGAGGAGTCTTTGCTCCAGTGTAAGAACAACTTACTCTGGATTCCAATATGAATTTCCCATAGGTTTTCACTAGGTGGTGCAGTAATTACAGGTGCACGTAGTCTCCTTATGTGATACATAAGTCTCTTATGTGCTCCTGTAGTTACTCCGGATTTGGGGTTAAGTCAGCTTAGCAAAAGAAGGATACTCACGAGGACTGGGTTAACCGAGTAACAATGGCTATAGCAGATCTGCAGCTGGTTAACTGACAACTTGAATCTCCTTAGAATCCCAACCGGTTTTTTTAACACATTGTACCGCAGGGTCCATTGGACCCGATTGGAAGTTTGTGTTGTGTTTTTTACTGAAATTCATTATTTTTACTTGACAAGACTTTCTGAATTTTTTACTGCTAATGAGACAGTTACAAATCCAAAAGCAGAAAAGTGTTTGAATTTACACATTCAAATTTTACATGTAAAATTTCAATTTACACATATCATCCCAGGTCGAGTCCATTGGACCCATTTGCATGGATGATAAGTATAAATTGGAAATTACAGAAAAACTGTAAATTCAAAAACTTTTCTGCTTTTGCATTTGTAACTGTCTCATTAGCAGTAAAAAACACAGAAAATCTTGTCAAGTAATAATAATGAATTCCAGTAAAAAAACAACACAAACTTCCAGTCGGGTCCAATGGACCTGATTGGGACCCTAAGGGTTCTGGCAACTTGAGCAGTCAAGTCTTGGAGAGAGCCTCACCCCTTTGGAGCCACTCCCTGGTGGGAGGAGCAAAACAGAGCTATGGCACATCCCCAACTGGCCTGGAAGTAACAGGGACATCCAAGTGGCTTGGAAGTAACAGGGCAAACTGCTACAATAGCAGAACATGTACATGACATGTACAAGGCAGGAAGAGATGAATTATGTTAATCACTTATGCGCCCTCATGCCTGCTGGGCTCCTACAGGATAAGATCTCACAGCAGCCTCAATTTGAGGATGTAATCTCAAGTATTTTATTCCTGAAGCCAGAGATGGGGCAGGGGTTACATAGGAGCCATGAAGAGTTACTACAAACACTCAAAAGTGCACTTGCAGAAACAAGGACATCAAAATCCTTAAAAACACTGCACTGAAAAAAGAACAAGTAACCAAACCCTAAACATAAGTACATTTAGGGGGAACCCACAGGAGCTGGAAAAATTATTGCAGTTTCTTTCATCACCTTTTCCAGCAAAATCCATACGTCATTATCCATTAAAGTGCAGCAAATGGTGGGTTGGGGACTGAAGCTTGGTTCCTCTATGGAATTCAAAAAGTTGAGATATGGGATTCAGAGGGCAAGAAGTGGTAATAGTGTACTTGGGAAGGTCACCTAATTGTTGTTCCGTCTGTTACTCATGCCCTCGGATTAGCAGTTTCAACTACACCCAATCTGTCATCAAGTTACGAGGCAACGCTCAAGACAAATATGTACACCCACAGGAACTCAAGTCTGCTATGAACAGCTGTCAAGAGGTCTGGCGGAAAAGAGGCTGTAGGTACTCTGTGCATCCTGATCACCTTTCCCAGACTTACCCGATTTCCTGTTAACCTGATTCTGGGGAATGATGATCTGGCACGAATTGGCATCATTTGTATTCTTGATGGGGTGGCTTAAGATACAAATGACTCGGATGACCTTGCCAACCTTTTTCACTCTCTCCGGGACATAGCTGGGGTCACAGATGAGCTGTTTGCAGCGGGCAAACTAGCAGGAAGGAGAAATAAGGCAACGTTCTAGAAAAGGTTGGACAAATTCAAGGATACCGGCTTTCAAACCAATGCATCACTTGGCTTCAACAATTAGAATACGGAAGGCAATACAGGAAGCCAAAAGGCCCCTCACAGATAAGTTGCTGTCCTACACACTGAGGAGGGTAGCGACAGGTTCATGATGCATCCAGGCCTAACCCCCATATCTAGCTCTGAAGGTACATATGGCTCTATTAACTGACTTCCACTATACCGCTCCCAGAAAAGGAGGGCAGTAATTCACTGGAAGAAGCATTTCAGCAATAATGAAGACACTATGGGCAGCGCTGTTCCAGCTCACTCCCCCATCTATATACCCATCATTTCCACAATACACTTGCCACTTTTATACACACAGGAATGGCATATCAGATATTTATTAAGCACACGAGGCTGTTTGATAGTTTGATGGAAAGAAGGGGGCTTTGCAGCCGAGAGAGTCATTCCAGAAGCAACATGGAAAAGCTAAATGTAGATATCTAAAAAACTGACCAGTCTCCTTAGCCACAAATTCCATTCTCAATCACAGTAAAGCAACAAGTATGATTATTTGGAAGCCAAGAAAAAGCCAATATGATTAGGCTAGTCTTGACCAAACCAATAGGAAAAACTGATACACACACTACATCAGATATCACAGTGATATCTACTGATGAGATTCACAGCAGAATAAAAGACAACCTTCCCAGCACTTCTCCAGCTGCCAGAAACTAGAAAAGGGACATGTGTGCCACCATGTGGGAAGTGTGGCAGAATTATTTTGTCACTGGGACAGGCATCACCAGGACAGAGAACCATTTCTTTAGCAGTGTTGAGAACTTCAAGTAAAAGGCGAAAGATTTATATGATCTGAAGAGAAGCCAGAGTATAAACTTCAAAGTGTAAACATAATTAAATATCACTTGTGGCAAAGTAAGCTTTCACATTGTGCTTGATGTAACACTGTCATGTACTAATCAGATTCTTCATATGAACGGCGGGGCCATTTGCAAGACTCATCCAAAAAGCACCTTGTTACAATGATTATTTTGCCACTGTACCATATTAAGCGCAATGCTCAGGCCAAAACATTTGCAGGCATCAAGTCTTGGGGTTCAAACCAGACAACTGATTCATTCAAGGAAGAAAGATAGCAAGATTTTCACAGCTTAGAAAAACATAGAAGAGTGTACCTCTCCTTCCGATTTCACTCCAACCACTTTGCCATTTTCAACTACGATCTCTTCGATTGGTTTGTTCAGCATGTAGGTGCCTCCATAGATCGCACTTAATCTGTCAAAGAAGCAGACATACTAGAACATCCTCCTGATAAAAGCTGGCTGACCACATATGAGCTTCATGGTTCTGCCATGGAAACATGGCAGTCACTGACACAGGCAGGCAAACATTTTGTTACTTTTATAATGCATTTCTTACATATTTATTGTGCATATTATTTTTATTTATTTATATCTTGCCTTTCCTCCATTAAAAACAGATATTAAAAAATATTTTTTATTTTTATTATGCACCTCATGGTGCCTCGGACATGCTGGACTGAAGTGGTCATATGCTGGAGTTATAGCAGAATCTAATTAGGTCAAACATGAACCCAGATCCCGCTGCACAGATAGGAACATATAACTTGTAAATGCTTTGTTGAAATTGGCATTATCCTGGTAAATGGTCACTAGATCTACAGGCTGAACTGTAGCATCCTGGAAGTTTCCTCCTGAATATTAATTTTTGTGTTAAAAGCAATTGTTTATCATGGGAGCCAATAAATCAGTTCCTTTTCCCAGGCTTAAAACAGCTTCAGCTCAGAGGCAGACAGTTCTACCTGAATGCAAAGCAATTGGGAAGCAATTATCACATTCCAGGGGAAAGGGAAAGGTATGCAACCCATCTGAAACTGAAGCCTTGCCAGAAGGGGAGATTAATTAGTATGGTAAGCAGGCTGCTTTTAAGCCATTAACTGCTGCTTAAACATGTTTCTCTTTTAATTTTAAAGGGCCAAACTCAGTCACGTGGAGATAAAATCTGGGTAAAAATGCTGATAATTAAGCTATACCTGTATTTATGCTTGATGCCGGTAACAAAATTCAAACTGGTTGAGCAAAGAAATACATTTTCTCCCACTAAGATCAGCTTGGGGTCAGAAGCTGCCTTATAGGTCAGAACACCTGAGACCTAGCTCACTAGACTGTTTCTACTGAGTAACAGCTACTCTCCCAGGGTTGGGAACAGGAGCCCTTTCCCTGCTGTCCTAGAGAGGATTCCAGAAACAGAATCTGGGCCCTTCTGCACACAAAGCTGCTTTTGCACTGGTGCTAGGGGCACTCCTGGAGAACCCTCCTCCCACCCCCTCACTAGGAAGGAGGCCCATGTTTTGGTAAGAGTTGTAATCCTTTTGACAATCACCATGAATGCAGAGAGAACTAGCAATAAGGCCTTCCCCTTTGGCATGTCTGCAGAGGCAGTGTGCTCCCTCTATTGTTCTCGCTAGCATTTGGGGATTACAGGACAGCTCTCTAACAGGGAGGCTACCTTTGCTTCTTGCACAGGCTCATCCAGACAAACGCTTCCACAGACAAGAGTTGTGTAGCAACAACATTCAGCTTGATAACATAACCCTACCCACCCTTAAAGAGAGCATATCTCTGTACTCCTGCTATAGAATCCCAGTGGATAAAAGCAGAATAAAAAGGAGGGGAGTCAATCCCTCAAAGCAGAATGTGAAAAAGTTACTCACAGGAACGGTCAAGAGTTCTCCTCACCTTGCAAATCCCTGGGGCAGCTCTCCCAGGCCATAAAGAGGATATAAGTAGGGACTTTTGCCATATCGAGCTAGAGACTCGCTGTACAGTTTAATCCTGTTGATTGTTTCATGGCAGGGCTGGTCCAGGTAGCTGACAAAAAAAGTTAATAAGGAAAGAAGGAGCACGTTATCCTTTTCAGCATTTTTAGCGTTTCCCCCACAGTTTATTCCTGCTTCTACTATGGTTTCCTCTCGCTCTAAACAGTTTCATTAATTCAGTCAATTCTCTGCACAGGACAGTGTCACTTGTGCACTTTGGGAGACAACAGATACCACCCACAAGCTTCTCTTCTTATCCTTGTGACCAGAGTTTAAGACTCTGGTAATCCAAAAAAGATGAGACTCTATGTCCAGGAATACCTGTGGGCAACCTGGACACAGAGCTCTGTGGAGTCTGAAGCAGAAAAATGAGGAATCCCAACAAGTGATTGTCATTAGGACCACTGCTGGTTTGTCTCTACATTCTCCTTGTCTCACAACTCTTTTCTACTCTCAGTACATAGCAGAGGGCTCTCAAGCACAAGAAGAGGGCAGTTACTTACTCATCAGTCCTATACAATGCAAGGGCATGGCCTGTGAAATCAATGACATCCTGACCTAGGTCAAATTTCTTGTATACGTCACGCATTGTGCTCTTCTTAGGGTCAACACCTTCAAAAGTGCGTGCATCATTCTCATCAAAGTTGGCAATATACACCAAGAATTTCCGGAAGCGCCGCTTCTCAAACAAGCCCATCAGACCTACAAGGCCAAGAGACCACTAGATTAGAGCATGTGCCAACAGACTACACAACCAGTATGATCAGCAAATTCACTTCTGATCATCAAGCTGCTTCAGAACCAGGAACACAAGAAGGAACTTCAGTAACTTCCAGGTTGGTATTGAATTACAGAAACATGCCCTGCCTATTAAATTGATTCTAAAATACTCCAAACCTGTTAGGAGGGAATCACCCAAATATAGCAAACCTATGCACAGACACTTTTTTGAATGCTGCATCAAGGACAGATATAAATATAGGATCAGTGGCTAGTTAATTAAGCCAGCTTATCCTCATCTAACTTTGAGCTAACACTAGTTAAGATCCAGGGTTAATCTTCACATGGCAGCAAGTTCCATTTGTGCTATTCAAGAAATCCTAATGAATACAGAATATTTGGTAAACTCTTCATGATAAGAGGAAAAAACAAGAGGCTCACTAAATTAGAAAAGAACTAGTGACCAACTAGCCACTACTTTCTCCCTTGCACAGCACCTGATTTGGCTGACACACAGGCTCTCTTTACCTACTGCTAAAATTCAGCAACCTGCAAATGGAAATAACCTGTTTTATTTTTAATTATTTGGCCTGTATTCATCAAGACCACTACTCCCCACATCTGATTGTGGTATGAAATATGGCTAGTCTTTCCCACTGGAAGGGGAAGAGTTGTGGAAAGCAGATTTACTCCTTTCGTTAACAGCATCATTATTTGAGTTCCAGATTATTACAGCCCAGTCCAATCTTGCACTGGAACAGGTAGGTCAGTGGGTCTATGCTATATCTAGCACAAGTTTGGGGATGGCCAAGGCTTCACCTGAGGCAATGGGAAATTTTTTTCCCTTACCCCATGGAAAGATGCAGAAATCCCAATGGGGTCAACTTGGATCTGCACCAAATCTGAGAAGCCCAGGAGTATTCTGGGTTGCCCAGGGACAGGGCCAGGATCTGGCATATGTCCTGGCCTTGCCTCTTGCTTCCTCCTTCCCCCACCCCAAAACACTCCTGCCTCCCTCACCCATCCAAACTCCATCAAGTAAGCTTGGCTGGCACAAATTAACCCTACCAAGAACCCATTTTGGTACAGGGAGGCCAATGCAACCTCATCTTCTGTTAGCACAAAAGTATAGAACTTTCCAGATGTTGGGATTGTGCCCTTAGTTGAATGAGCCTCACTTGGGGACAATCAGGATAGCTTGAAAAAAACTGCTTCAACCTGAACACAAAGCTGCCTTTTAACAAGCGAGTATACATATTAACTGGTTGCAGCTACTGACTCAGACATAGATCTTTTAAACTGAGAGATACGAAGGACTACTCATAAAGCTTTCTGCAACTCAAACTCAGCACTAAGCTTGAGGTCTGTTAATGTCCCATGTAAAGGTACCATGCACATAGAAATGATCCAGGGTTACTGTATTTGAATCAGTGCCATTACGTAGTGCATTTCTTTGTCAATGACAGACTGCTCAGGACCAGGAAAACGGCCTCCAGTTGACACCCCATGACCCAGGTACTAAGGTTTCAGAAAGACAGTAAATCACAACATCAATGAACAAAAAGATCAAAGTTATGAATGAACCTCCTTCAGAACCATTTCCTACTATTGAAACAGTCAGTTTGAGAAAAGGCTGCTACCCCAGAAACATCTGGTTAGTCACTGCCAGGAGAACAAGTGAATACTAGACTAGTTTCATCCTGCAAGATAGTTCTTCAATTTTCAATTTCTTCAGCAGGCTAACACATGGCATTGTGGCCAGAGATATCCATCCTAAAGGTAACGGGTGTTGCATGAAGGGGGATCAGAATGCTGCAGGCAGCAAATCATGAAACAAGACCAGTGCTAATGAGCTGGAGGTAACATGGACTGCACGGCCATGCAAATTTCATGTTTGCAATGCAGCAACTGGCCCAAGAATGTAACAAAAAATGCTACACAAGTGGCAAGACACAGATGTAGCTGAACCACCAGCGTTCAGACCCATTTCACTCTCCCAGAATGTTGTGTGTGTAGCCCAAGGCCTGCTGTTCAGGTCAACTCTTGGATACTTGATTTAACTACCTGATAAAACCAGGAAGGTCCAGTAATTTTTGCATTCTTCCACTCAATGTCTCACTACCTCCTTATTAGGCACCATCCAAAATGTATGATCACTTGAATATTTTAAACAGAAAATTAGTATCATAATTGTACTGTTTCAATGGATTTGCATGCATTAAATTTTAAAGATCTCCACATTCATGTCCATCACAACCTAATAAGTTATGACAATGGAAGAGTCAAATACCATAGAGACAATGTAGCGTTTGGGAGTAAAACTGTAGTTTATGGTCCAGTTTTGACAAGCAGTGCATTCAGACATGTCTGCTTATGTTGAAGCACAATTCCTTTCAGTTCTACAATTCTGAGTCGAGAAAACACATGGTAAATACTCCCAATTAATGCAAGAAAGCTGTGGTACAATATTTCATACTCCACATTAGTGAGATTCCAGCCAAAGAACAAAGAAAGTTTAATCTTCTTACTGGATGCCAGGGCTTCTGCCTCAGTTGAAGGAACTTTGTAAATCTTTCCACCCTTGTAGACAAAACTTCCCTCAATCACTTTGAAGTCCAGGTAGCGAGTAACTTCAGTGTACAGCAACATCTTTACCAGCTGGCCTAAACCAAGAAAGGTTTAATAATAGTCAGCAGGAAACTACAAGCTGAAGAAGAGTACAGTGGCGCCTCATGTAACAAGTTTAATTCGTTCCGGAGGCATGCTTGTTACATGAAATGCTCTTTACGTGAAGCGGATTTTCCCATAGGAAATAACGGAAACTCAGATAATTGGTTCCACAACCCAAAAAATCTATATATATAAAAGAGAAAAATCACTGACTGACTGATCAATGCCCTGCCAAAACCGCCGGCCCTAGAAGCATGAAATTTGGGGTGAGTGTTTCTTCCGTGACGGAGGGGTGCACTAAGAACCAGTTTTCTGAAATTCCAACCGGAAGAGGGTGAAAAGGGGCGCAACGCGTTTTCCTCCCTATACTTTGCATTGAGAATTGCTGACTCATCAACATTCCACCCCAACTGCTGGGCCTAGAACCATGGAATTCTGGGAGGGAGTTCCTTCTGTCACCTGAACACCCACCAAGAACCCATGTGGAGAAATTTAACCCTTTAGGGGCTGAAAAGGGGTCAACGTGTTTTTGTCCTATTCTTAATATGGGAGACTGAATAACATCCAGCCAATTTGGTGCTCAGTGCCAGGTGAGGGGGATGTTGTTCAGAGGAAGAGGTTGCACTGGCGAGGATGCTGTGCATGGGGGGAAGTTGCATATGAGGAGTTCAGGCACATGGGGGGACATTGTGCCTGGGGGGACGTCATATGGGGAAATGTTACTCCCGCAACACGGGTACACTTTTCGCTAGTATTCATATAATTAACTGTTTATAAAAATGATTACAAAACACAGTAATATAAAACAGTATAAAACACTGTAATATACAGTAACACACAACACTGCAATAAAGAAAATACTGTACAGTACTGAACTGTACTGTACCCTTGAAAACCTTCATGGCTGATGTGAGGGTTATAGAAAGGGAGATGATTTTGGGTGCAATCCTAAAGACACTTTCCTGGGAGTAAGACCCACTGGACACAATGGGTCTTACATCCGAGTAGACATGGTTAGGATTGTGCTCTTTCACAATCACTAATGAAATCATTGCTATCCATTGGCTCAATTGAATCTTTGTCTTTTTGTGCAGCTTTAACATTCCCAAGCTGCTGATGGGGAGCAGCACTAGAACATTGATAAGGCACACCTTCCATGCTGCCACACACAGATTCCCACATACAAACCTGGCTCAGGCTGCTCCCCCAGGAGTTCCCTGGCCATGAAAGCCTATTCCAAACTTTCCTCAGGGCCCCACTGTAGCTCAAGCTAGTACCCTCGTCCTGCCTGTGAGTTCCCTTGCTATGGAAGCCCGTTCCAAACTTCCTCAGAAGTGCTCTTTACTCAATAGTGCTCTTTACGCAAGTCAAAATCTCTGAGAAAATTTTGCTCTTTACACAAAATGTTCTTTACTCAAGTCGCTCTTTACTCAAGGTACCAATGTATAAAGAATGAAGAGGAGTATTAAAAAGTGAAAAATAAAAGATGTGGCCAAAAGGGGAAATCTTTGGAAGACCAGACAACTGTACATGTGTTGTCCAACATGGAGCTGGGGGGAAGGTTCAAGCAATTAAGTAATGGTCCCCCCACAGTTTAACTGCCAGTTGTTTCTGACTATAGGAAGTTCACCCCTGTTTACAGTACAGTAACACACATACAGTAACACACAACACTGCAATAAAGAAAATACTGTACAGTAGTGAACTGTACTGTACCCTTGAAAACCTTCATGGCTGGTGTGAGGGTTACAGAAAGGGTTTTACAAGCCTGTAGAGCCAGCGTTGTCCAAAGACACTTCTGTGGTCATGGGGCCAGCATGACTATATGCTGAGGCACGTAGAACGCTGTTACCTTTCCCACCAAGGTGTTGCCTATTTATCTACTTGCATTTACATGCTTTCGAACTGCTAAGTTGGCAGGAGCTGGGCTAAGGACAGGAGCTCATCCCGTCTTGTAGGAACCTGGGTCTTGAACCCCGGCCTGCTGATTAACAGGCATAGTGTCTTAACCACTTGTGCCACTGCAGCCCACAAGTAGGAGCACGGTGATAACCAGACAACACAATACATTAACCAGATAACAAACTGATCAAGTTTGGCACAAGATTACTGAAGTGGTTGCAGCACCGACTGTTGTATTATTTGATTCTTTATAACATTAAATATGTTCAAGTGTCCTAAATTCAAGTGCCCTAAACTTATCCCCGATAGCCAACTAGGAAGTTTTATGGATACAGATCTAACAACATGTACTCAAGGGTAGAACAGTTTTCTACAGGAGTGTGTCTTCTACTGGGCAATGGCAGACTTAAGCACTACACTGTTTAATCTGGACCAAAAGGTTGTCTAGGCTTTGGGGCAGGAATGAACTGCTGACACTGGATATGTCAACAAAAGAAGTTGGTATCTTGCACAAATAACCAACTTAGACTGTGGCTACATTGTATACCTTTGGAAGAGGCAATAACCATCACTCACCATTAGCCATAAGAAATTTAGGAATCAGGTCCACATTCCAGTCCCTTCCTCGGCCCATTGACTCTGGTGGAGAGCCAGGGAGGTTAAATCTTGTATACAGCTTTAAGAACAAAAAAAATTGTATAATTAGGACTTTGCATTCTGCATATAAAAAGGGGAAAGGAAAACAGGAGTTTCAGAAATACATCATACATCCAATCTGAGAACTGTTGGTCAGGCAAGGCCCTCTACCCATGTCAAGTCAAATCTGTGGGCTCAGAGGGAAGACCTGTACTCCAAGAGTGTGCAATACAGAGAAGTTCTAAGGTAAAGACTTCTGGCTCAGTACTGCCAGGTCCATCTATATTCTTTAATCATAGATGGACCTGGAATTAGTGATTTAATCACTAATCAATTCTAGTTTCAGGTGCAAAGAAAGAAACTCTACATACAGTTGGGCATTAAGAAACATGAGTATTACATTGGCTTAATTTTAACCACAAAATTTAATTTTGTATGAAAAATCACCTGCCAATAAGAAAAAGTACTTCAGCAACATCAAAAGTGTACATGATGGTCCTCTAAATTCTTCTATACACTAACCACAGCCTTCCAAATAAAATTGGAGCAAAGTCTTATCTGAAACAAATTTCATCGCACCTGTAACCAAATTTCCATAGAGGGAAATTTGTTTTATTTAGGGAACTGACCACTCCTAGAATAAAACCATTTTGCAGAATTATATACAGATTAAATATATCCATTACAATAGTTTCAATAGCCTGGCACTGGCTTCTAGGCAAGGGGTGGGTAGGAAGGAGAGAATGTGTGTTTCAACAGCTTTACACAAATCCTATGCACTCAAATTAGGTATCTGAACTAGACACAACTGTGAGGTTCTGAAACTTTTGATAGACAATCTAAAATCATGCCTTTTAAGATTTCCAAGTTAAGGCAAGACTTGATATGTCGGGGGGCAACAAGAAAGACAACTTGAACAGCAAACAACTTAGAGACAAGGTCGACTTGATAAGATCTGTTTCAAGTACTTAACATAGTATAGCAAATACCTGTACTAGCCAAGTCCTGCTGATGTTGCCCCAACACAAGGTTCCCAACATCCTATCCAGAGACCCAGTCATCTTGAAGTGCCAAGATGCTTTGCTTCAGTCACAACAGTGTAATGACAAAAAGACAATTCTTTTTCACAATAACACCATCTTTTCCCTTTCATGTTCCTCTCTGCATATTTTCTCACATGTATGCATTGTTGTGAGCACTCTGGTGATGATCCCATCCTTAGTCAGCATTGTTTAGCAGACCATAGGAAAGGAGATTTTGAGACCTGTTTCGGACTGCGTTCTGCTGTGCATCCGCTCAGATCCAGAGCATGCCCCACAGCTTCAGTGGCAGATCAGAACATCACAGTCCAATATGTTTCACTGTCAAGCCAGGTCTTGATGGCCCAGGGCCATCAGCTTCTGATAAGTTTGTCTTGCCATGTGTATAAGCCAGGGACCACAACTACCTCCCCACAACAATATAGTACTTCTGGAAAGATAACAAGGGCATATGGATTTTTTTCTACTTTTTCCATGAGAAAAAGTGGTCCAAGCATGTCTGTACTATCAGTTCTGCGTAGCAGGAAAAATTGCAAATGTCTGGTGCAGGCCAAAGTCTTCACAAGCTGTGCTACTAAAGCCCTTCCTCTCTCAAAAAATATAGGCCAGATATTGAACTGGTAATCTTAATAAAGCATATTAATGAAGCTAGAAACATTTCAATCTTCATTTGAACATTTCAACTTGTAGCTTTGAGATACCATTAAAAAGGCAATAATCATCAGAAGGCTGAAATATGACAATTATTTTTGTAATTAAATATGAAGCCTATTTGTCCTTATCTCTATTGCTTTCCCCAAATGTGATAGTAAAAGCAACTTTTTGATTCTAATTTTTGTTGCTTTACATATGTGTATCACAATCATCTGTACCTCAGAGCCAGACAAACTGAAGTCCAAAATGGACTATTTTCAGGTTATTATCGTTTTGCATGTATAATCAGATTCTGCATCAAGCTATAATAAGATAAGTCTGATAAGCATTAAAGAGAATGTTTAACAGACTTAGGTGGAGGATTTGTAGGAGATGAGCAAAAAAAAAAAATCAAACAAGTATTTAAAGGTACTTACATCTTCCAGGGGTGTAATAGATGCACTCTCACCTCCATAGTAAGCATTACGATCCATGTGAAGAACTTTCTTCCCATTCACTGACATAATACCAGAGAGGATGCATTCCTGCATGTGGAAGAGAGAGGGCAACATCAGACCAAGACAGTCCACAGGTTTGACTCTTTGGTTGTTTCATGTGCAGACCTTCATAACACGAGGCAAACAATTCACCCTGAATTGTTAAAACAAGTTAAACAAGTCTAGTTAAAACAAGATGAGACAGTTGCAAGAAGAAAACTTGCCTATCATATCTAAGCATATTTGCTAATTTGACAAAATGTGTTCGTATTTGACAAAAATGAGAACAAGATAGATAGGGAGGAAAATGCTGCATTGCTCATTAACTTCTTATAATAGGTTTTCCCTATGAAGCAACACAAAGCCAACAGAAGGACTAACTCCTCTGAAATCCCGGATCTGTAAACAAAAAGGCACAAGTCATGGGACCAGGAACTTGTCGCAGAGCATCAGACTGGAACACTCGGGTGGGTTGTTTTCAAAGCAAGCTTCATGACAACAGCTTACTGAAACTGCTGCAAATAAATACAATGCTATCCAGTATGAAGGAGAGTCTGGTCTGGCATTGCAATCAAGTAATGTATACTACAGGTTGTTCTTTTTAAATTTCCTTCATGGCAGTGTTGGGCTTGCCCAAGTATTCCAGATGAGAGCCCAATATCAAACAACCTAACAATACTACATTGCAAGCTTGCAGGAGAGAACTTGAGGGGTGTGGCTCTGTGGGTCGGCAAGAGAAGTTGGCAACATGCCCAGTTGTTTCCTTTAGTGGCAGAAAACTGCAAGCTCAGCTCTGGCTTCCTCCTACCTCCAAGCAAAACGTCTGCTGATGGGGAGAGGAAAAACAAAGCCAATCCTAAATACGCTACTGCAAAGGCAAACTCCACGGAAGTAACAACATTCCTAGAGCACAAGTTACACCAAGTGCACTGCCTTGACTCGCTCGGGAAGAACAGCTCCTGTGGCTTGATATATTTATTCAGCCAACTATATCCTCCTCGCCTCCACCCTATAGGTTTTCTATAACCCTTCATCCAAGAAAGGGCCTGAAACCTGAACTACATTACCAACTCCCAACACAGTATGGTTTTCTTTACACACATGTTGCTCTGGACCCAAAAAAGCAGAATGTAGACAACGTTCATCTCCCGGAAGCAGTGATTTTCAACCACTATGTAGTCACACACTGGTGAGCCACGGATGATCTGCAGGTGTGCTGCGGGACTTTGGGGAGGATTATTATTAGGGGGCAATTGGGGATATTGGAACCTTGACTAGCAGCATGGTGTGCTTTGACAATGGCAAAAAACTGTAAACCAGCTGAAGAGTAGTAGGCAATACTTCCTGGCACTTGGATTTTGATCAAAACATGAAGATGCCTAGTAGATTCTGATCACAAGCCAACTTCACAAGTTCCAACTCATTTACTATTCTCAACTTAGATTTTAGGACTACAACAAAACAGATCACAATTATTTTTCCAAAACTGAAAACATCATAAAAGCAGATGCAATATGCCAAGGGTGGAGAAGGAAAAGGACAGGGCAGGCAAGGAGTCCAACAAGAACTAGAAAGTTCATGCAGCAACTCCACCCACACTGGGCAACATCCAACATAGGCCAAGTCATACAGTACAAGGCAGTATTCTCATGGACAGTACACTCCACTGGTCAACAAAGAATTATTTAAACCTAATTTTAAAAACCTTGTCTGTATTGCAAGACCAAAGACATGCCATTCTGTCAGTCTTGAAAGATTATGTTATCATGCTCAGAGCTGCAAACGCTGCGTGAAAAGCACAAAAGCCTGGGTTAGATTGTTATGGAGGATAGGCTGTTACCCAAGCAGCAAACCTCCCCTCTCCACGCCACTGAAATAGTCCAATGGAAAGGCAGAGCCAATACAATTGGATCCAGCTGGCGTTGCAGAGCTGGGCTAAGGACAGGAGCTCACCCTGTCTTGTGGAGCCGACCTGGATCTTGAACCCTGGCCTGCTGGTTAACAGGCACAGTGTTTTAACCACTTGCGCCACCCACAGCCCTGTATGCATGCCACTGTAATATGAATAAACTTCCTATCTGAAGGTATGAGCACCACACAAGTGAAACAGAATTTTGCTTCTATAAAATTGCATCCAGCTGCATATGGACAAAAGTCCTGTGGTATAGCATCACAAGCTTCTTAAAATTGGCGGGCACTTTACATTTGATGGAATACTATTTTGAATAAATACAGGAACACTGTATTTATTCAGCACACTCAGCAGTGAAGCTATTCTACAAGGCTTTCATTAAGACTCTAGCCAAAAAGATATGTTTTAGGCAGTCCACAATCAGTAATGCAGTTTATTCTACACCTTTTGCGCTTATAAATACACATTCATATGGCACTGATAGCCTGCATTTTAGAAAACATCTTTATAAAGCAGTGGAACCAATTTAATGCTCGGTGGTCCCATGGTGGTCAGCAGAAGTGCCTGATTATGGTTGGCGCTGAGAGGGATGCACAGTACCTGTTGGTGCCTGTTGTAGGGGTGGCCTGGTGCTGCCTGCTGCCCAGTGGTGGTGATTGGAATACATAGTGGTGCTTGCTGCTCACTGTGCAGAGGTACCCCCTTGGAGCATGCATCCACCTGGTAACACCCAGTATGGGTGCTCTCCAGTCCATGGTGCACGCTGGTGCCCACTGCCCACAAATATTATTGAAATTTTACTTGCACAACAGGTTAATTCCACAAATTCATTATTTTTCTTAGCGGCATCATAATTATCACGTTTCTCTTTTGTTTTAAATCTTTCTCCCAATTTTTAAAAAAGTAAAAATTCTTTAAATTTCTTTCATGATAAATGTTTTTTTCAAAGCCCTGGAAAGTGTAAAATATATCATGTGTCCCTCACACTGAAACATTCAGAGACGCATGTTAGAAGGAGGATACATTTCAGTTCCACTCAATTTTCTTAGATTAGAAAAGAGGAAATTGCTTTTAAGTATACTTATTTACTCCAGCCTGTGGCTAGTCTCACCCAGAGATGTCAAAACATAAGGCCAAACGCAATCTCTGGAAGCAATTTATCTGGCCCTTATTATAATTGGGCTCTCATGTCTTGAAAATATGAACATGATTGCATATTTCTCTTCTGTTATTTGCAGCTATGTGAAAACAAAGTGTGTATTTCTGCCCATCATGATTTTACCTCTTGCTTAATGATGTCACTTCTGGCCCCCGACAGACACAATGAATGCTAACTTGCACGAGATGAGTTTGACAAGCTTGTTCTAGGGTCTAAAGCAAGGTTTCTCAACCAGTGGTATGGATTTCTCAACCAGTGGTATGGATATTGCTTGAGGAGGTGACTAGTAGTAGTCCCAGGAATATGAAATAAACAGTGATAGGAGGCACCAAGGCATGTCTTCCATGTTTCAAAAGTCCTCTTTTCTACCCTTGAAAACTGGTGGGGTGGGGAAATGGGAGTTCATTTGAGTGTGTGCTTTACTTCCCTGGCATGCTTTGCACTTGGAGAATTTCAGGAATTTTGAATCCTTTCATTCATTTATTCATTCATCTAAGTTCTATCTGGGATGGCGTTTGCGGCTGGAAGAATAATTTAATATTTAAAATTTATTTTTCCTGTCTTCAACACCCTGCCAATATGTTGTAGATCTCTGGCCAAGAAGATTGGAGAACCCTAGGGTAGATCTATCAGGGAAGTGAAGTTGCACCTTTAGCCAAAGGAAACAAATATTCCCATTTCTCAAGGGGGTCTATGGGAACTGAAATTCTTGCACTAGATATTCCACATGTTCCATTAGTTCATCTTTAGCAGTGCAGTTACATAGGATTGGGTGAATGAAGTGTATGTTTTGTGAATTTGCCATAAAAGAGGAGGAAGGCCAGGATGATTCAACCCACTCCTTTCTTAGAGAGTGTGAGGCACCCTGAAGGAATGGAAGAATACAAGGTAGAGTTTATCTCCATTTCCATGTGCATATAACACAGTAACTGCCCATAACCCTTTATTAAGCGTGAGGAAGAACTCAGACCAGCATGGATCTAGACTTGACCCTCCCCAAAATCTTGCAACACACTTACAGACTATCAGCAATATACCAATGTGCATTGCTGAAAATCATTGTTCTAGACTTTCAGTTACACTAGACCAGAAATGCCAAACTTATTTCATACACAAGTTACTATCCTTGGTGCCTGAGACCAAGAAGTGCCATCAAGAAGATGATGGCCAGAAATTGGAACTTTGTTCTCACATAGAAAACTCATTAGCTGGAAAAACAAAAATGGACTACTCATGTTCATAATTTTAAGATGTGAGAGCCCAAATTATACTGGAATAGTCCAATTATAATCAAAACAAAATAAACTGCTTCCAGGAGCCACTTCTGCCCTGCGGGCCTTAATGTTTGACGTTTTAGCACTAAACCATCAATAGTTTTCTATATGTGCCATTTACTTCTCCCTGTGCAATGAATCTTATTGGATGCTATTGGATGTGACAAAGGGAATTCCTGTGTTTATATTATAGTGTTAGTGGTACTGGCCCAAGGAATCCAATAGGGCCTCCATTCATTACCAATGACTCTTGGCAATGTCACAGAGATACCAAAAAACATGAGTTACTGAAGTGCATACAGGAAAATTACACCCATGGACCCATAAAATTGGGGAGGAATGCAAAGCATTTTCCACAGCTAAAATGCAGAAATCTCTGCTCTATTTCTACAAAGGGAGGAAGTGTTGAAAACAAGAGCAGGAAAGATCTGCTTTCAAAAACTGCAGGAAGCCACACTTACTGCTTTCCACAGCTCTGAAAAAAAATCTCTGATGCCATACTTGTCACCTATATATATAAAATTGAAAAGTCACTGACTGATTCATTGACTGACTGATGTATCAACACCTAGCCAAAACCACTGGGCCTAGAAGAATGAAATTTGGGGAGGGTGTTCCTTCTGTGGTGGAGGCACCCACCAAGAACCATTTTCAGAAATTCCAACCTGAAGGGGTTGGTGCTCAAGGGGGGGGGGGGGTTGGTGCACAATGCTGCACATGGGAGGGTGGTGTGCAATGGGGTATGTTGCTCAATGGGGGGTGTTGTGCAATGGGGGATGGTGTATGTGGGGGTATTTTATCCCCACAGTGTGGGTACGTTTCGCTAGTTGAATCATATTTTTTACCAACATATTGAAATTAGGAGGACTATAATGAGTTATCATTGCTAAGTTTCAGTGAAAGAGGAAGAAACTCTTTTATGAGCAGTACACACAAAAAGAGTGAGAAAATCAAGAATGTTTTATTTCTTCATTGATGATGATTTATAGTGAGTCTGCCTTGGATCAGTCTTCTGACTATCTATAGACTGAACATGACTCTGATCAACAAGAGTTCACTGTTTCAAGCAAGCTTTCCCTGCTTTGTTCCTCAAGAAACAAGGGCAAAGAATACAAAGGCTGCATTTTTTTAAGCTTCTAGCGCTAGAAGATAGCTTTTTCTGAACTCCTAAAATGCTAGTGGTGTACTCTCTTTAGGTTTTAGTATGCTAGGAAAGATGGCTGCTACAACAATTATCACTTCTCCCTGTTTTCTAGCTGAACCAATGCAGGCGCCCATAGAGAACATAGCAGCTTCCAGTGTTTGCAATGAATGGTTACATGCAAAAAGTTTTAATGAGGGAGTGACATGTTGGTATTTTAAAAACAGCTATGCTAGAAGCATGATTAAATTGTCACTTCCTTGTTTTCCTAATTAAAGAATGCAGCCAGAGTATGTTTTCTAATCAAGTTAGGGCTCGGGTCCAGGGTATCTGAGGGACTGCCTTCTTTTGTACAATCCGACCTGTCACCTAAGGTCATTTGAGGGGGCCCTACTGACTGTGCCGCCACTAAGAGATGTGGCGGCCAGAGACAGGGCCATCTCGGTGGTGGCACCCCAGCTTTGAAACTCCCTCCCCTTAGAACTGAGGAAAGCTCCCTCAATACAGAGCTTCAGGCGGAGCCTTAAAACTTTTTATTTCAAAAAAGCTTTTAAAGGGGCAGAGGTGGGGGGCTGTTCTTTTATTGTTTTTCCTGTTTTATTGTTTTTAACATGTGTTTTTAGCCTGTTGTTTTAATCGTTTTTAGTCTTTGTATAATCTAATTGTATTTTAATTGTGTTTTAATCTGTATTTATGACCTATTTTTAATGGTGTTTTATTGTTCTTTTAGTTGCTGTTAGCCACCTTGAGCTCCCTTTTGTTAGGGAGGAAAGGCGGGACATAAATCCAATAAATAAATAAAATAAATACTATAAGTTGAAATCCTTCTTCAGTTTTCACAATCCCGCTTTCCTACAGCCATCAAAATCAAGGACATCATCCTATATAGACAGCCTCATTTCATCATCCCAGGTTGAGGGGCCATTATTGAAGACTGCAGAAGTTGCTCCAAAGCACCCCAGGGTCAAAACATCAGAGATCTTCCTTATCTAGGACCCCTAGCCATGCCTGCTGTTCAAACTACAAAGGTTTGAACCTTCAAATAAGGTGGTGATACCAGCAGTATTGTAACCCACCTGATTTCATGCTGTGACCCACTTCCAGGTTCCACTCTCCCTGCAGAAAACAGAGTATTCACAGGAAGTGGTGCAAGAAATAGGAAAGTGAGTGAGAAAGAAAAACCAAGATGAAGAAACATCTGAGAAGCAGGACTACTATAAAAGTATCAGAGTATAGCAGTGGTGGAAGGAATGAGTAAAATGTTGAAGAAAGGGGATTTGTTGCATTTAGTGACAGCATGCAGGGAATGAGGAATGGGGAAACAATAAATTATAAGAAACAATTAGGTATATCAAAGTCAGATAAAAGGGTGGATTATTTAAACTGGAGAACTAAGATATGTATAAGGAGATGCAAAGACCAGAGGAAGCCTAATAATACCAGTATGTACTACTCTGATAAGTTTTTTATTGCATTTTGTGAACATTTTGTAAGTTGCCTTGAGCATTTACTTTTGAAAAGAAGGGAGAGGTACAAAATTAAATCAAAATGACAGAGTGGTTTCTGAACAGGATAAAGGAACATAGACTATAAGTGCCAAAGTGCAACAGTTAAGAAACTAGTGATGTTATATAACAATGTGTAGGAAGTAAGAAAAGGGGAGATTGGGTAAGGGCTATCAAGGACTTATAATTTACTAAATTTGATTTATCGTATTGGGAGTGTTAAAAAATTTTCCTGTTTGATCGATACTGGCCATGACAGGCCCTGGTGCAAAAATGTTTGAGAACTACTAGGTTAAGCAGTTTAAAAATTGCAGAGATTGGAAAGAAGAACAGATAACAAGTCTGAAAAAGAGCTGGGCAGCTTTGGGGTTGGGTGGGTAGGGGAAGCTTTGAGATAACAGCTGCAATAAAATAGTGATGGAAAACTAAGTAATGAGACATTTAGATGAAGGAAAGCAGACAAGATTCTGGAATAATGAACAAGACAAGTTCATGGTGCCAACCCCAACATCTAAGATGAGAGAAGAGGTTAAATGACATGTGCCAGGAGAGATGGGCACACTTGAATTGTGTGAATGGGCTCAAAGAGGGAACCAGATCAGGCTGTGAACACCAACAATATGTTCCTGTTAAGATGGTACACAAAAGATATTTAAATTTTTCTTAATGGAGCAGATGGAGATTGGCAGATGAAAGAATTTTAAAAAGTTGCTCCTGGTAAGGGATGTTAAAAGAAACAAGCATCAGCAAACTTGGATAAGACATATTAATTACATTGACAAGGAAAAGATATAGAAATCCTAAACAGGAAATAAAAAAAAGGGGTGGACAAGGGGAAGGATGCAACTGCTGAGTTGGGAGGGGACAACACACACTAGGGATGGTGCCACTGAGTAAGTTTAAAGCTCAGTCCTATTATACCCTGAGCTAAGGGTATAAATGTTCCTAAAACTTGAGGAAGGTTGTGACACAGCCTCCCCACCATAGGATACAGTGCATGCCTATTTGTATGGCTGCACAACATTGGAAAACCTGATAGAATTGGTCCTAAAGCAGCAAGGCAGGGATGGCAAAGAAGAGCCTGAGTAATGAGAGATCAGTGTTGGAATATGGGAAGCCTACATTTAAATTCCTGCTCACCCATGAAGCTTACTGGATCTCCTTGGACATGTAGCTTGTCTCGGCATAATGCCACAGAATTGTTGTATACTGCCCTGGAGAACAGAGCATCCATCAACAAAAGTATCCAATTTATTACAAAAAAAGCAACTATGGAAGAGGCAGAAATGTGCCTGCCATTCTGGGGTAATCAAGATACAATAAGGAGGTGCAATGAACTCATTTATGGCTGTGACATGGAAAGGAGTGAGTGGGGGAGTGTCCTTGACCTCTTTGAATGGACAGAGACTTAAGGAGGGGAGAGAGAATGGGCTAGGAAAAATGGAAATAGAGAAAAAAAACAGGCAGATGATCTCAAAACAAAATGAAGAAAGAAGGGAAAGCAAGTGAAACACTAGAAGTTTTCAGAATTGAGATCAAGGAAGAAAACAAAGTGGAAGAAAGGAGACACGTGTGGGCAGTTCTTGAGGCAAGTAGGAAGTGGCTAACTAAAGCAAAACCATATCACGGGGTTGCTGGAGACTGCAGAATGTGTGAAAGGAATGGAGAAAACCAAGGAGACAAGATGCTCCAGAATTAGAGTGATGCTTCTGAAGGACCACAAGGCTCAAGAGTGCTGTGGAAGGCAGAGAACACTTGCAGGATCAGAGAAAGCAATAAGGCTGAAAATGGGGGTACCATTAAAACAACAAGTGAGGGGAAATGCAAGACCAGCGCCTCTCAAACCTCTTCACCTCACAGCACACCAACCAAGTCTGACACTAAGCCTGAAAGCACACCATTAATTTTGTGACAACTGACATGGCATACAATGCTGCAGATTGGGGGCTCATATTGCCCCCCACTGGACTGACTAATGATAACCCTTTCCCCAATTCCCACAGTACACTTGTGAACCATTTGCACCTCACACCAGACTCCCCTTGCTCCTTTCCTCAGTAGTCTCACATATGCAGGGTGAGATGTCATAATCCCAAAAGAGAACAAGGGCCCCCCAAATGTAGAATATCTAAAAAAAGTAGACATGACAAAATAAAAGCTATAGTAACTCTTTCTCTCTATATATGTTAATGGTGTCCAATCCTGGCCTGCAGGCCTGATGTGGCCCGTAGCAATACTCCTCCATCTTGCCTTCTGGCAAGCATTATAATCTGTCTCTAATACACTCTTATGTGTAAATTTATTCAAAAAAGAATGTAAATTATTTTCTGGCCCCTGACATAGTGTCAGAGAGATGATGTGGCCCTCCTGCAAAAATGTTAGGGTTCTCTCTCTCTCTCTATGTATATATAGCTTTCATGTGATTAATTTTAACACTAAATTAAAGATTATTCAATTTAAGAACTAAAATTACAGATTATTCAACTTAAAAAACTATTACCTATAATTTATTACAAACAATTACAAGAAAGCTCCATGCTGCCTGCTCACAAGGAAGACAGTGAAGATTTTTTTTCCCGGTTATAAAGCTATAAAAAAGGACATTTCCTGGAAAAAGATGACCTGTGGTCATCCTGTCCATATGTGTATTACCTTTATGTGTCCCACACTTGGTATGGTAAACTTAACCCCTCCACAGCCAATGGCTTGCACTCTTGTACGGGGGGCACCAGAGTAAGGCAGCAATGTCCACTCAGTGTCCCCCCAAAAAAAGGAACCCTCAACCAGGATCCCTCCCACCAGGGCAAACCCGCAACCATAACCCACCAGGGCAAACTGGTGTCCCCCCTCCAACCTGGTCCCATTTTCCACTAGAGTAACCCCTCCCTCTCTTGGTGAGCCCCACAAAGCTCCCATCCAACCAGGGCCCCTTTCCCACCATGATACCCCCCGCAGGCCTCTCCCTTTCATGGTGAGTCTCAGCAGGTCTCCCATCCAACCAGGGCCCCTTTCCCATCATGATACCCCCAGCAGGCCCCTCCCTCTCCTGCTGAGCCCCAGCAGGTCTCCCCTCCAACCAGGAACCCTTCCCACCATGATGGAGGCTCCTCCCTCTCCTGGTGGACCCCCTAAGAGTCCCGAGTGATGAAGGGGGTTCACGTAGGGGAGGGAGTGGGGCTGCCAGGGAAGGAGGCTGGAGGGCCTGGGGGCCAACGCTACCCTCACTCGCCCCCTCTCGGGTGTGGCCCAAGGGACCGCGTGAGGGGGCTTGTGAGGCGAGCGTTGGCCCCCCAGGCCCTGCCCCCCCAGGGCTTACCGTGAGGCCGGTGCCGAGGACAATGACGTCGTACTCCTCGTTCATCTTGGGGAGGATGGTGCGGAAGAGGCGGGTGGGGGAGAAGAAGGGCTGGTTCCGCTTGAGGGGTCCCTCCTCGGGGTTCCTGCGAGGCGCCGGGTTCCTGGTGCGGTGCAAGGGGTGGCGGCGGCCGCAGCAGCAGCAGCTCGAGACCGGCGATAAAATGGAGGTGCCTCGGCGGCCCTGAAGAGACCGCGCCAGGGAGGCGGGGCCAGACCAGGGGGGCGGGGCCTGCACGTCCTGCCGCCCTACAGCCCGAGGAGGCGGAGCATGGACTAACCTCAGGAGCAGGCGCGCCCACAGAGCCTCCATGCGCGCCCCGCCCCGCCGGAAGAGGGCGCAGTAGAACAGCGCAATGTCATTGGTCCGCGCGGCTGTCAATCACGGAGGGCCCCGCCTCCACGTTCGCCAAGGGGTGGAGGCGATGCCACGCTGGTGCCGCTGTCGTTCGAAACCACGCGCATGCGCAAAGGGGAGGGTGGTGGCGTAGATGGGGGGGCAGCACTAGGTTTGCAGTAATTGAGAGGCTGCCTCCTGGCCACACTTCCCTGGGAGTAAGCCCCATTGACTCTGATGGCCTTACTTCTGAGGAGACCTGCACAGGATGGGGCTCTAAGGCTGCCACCCTGGCCACACTTCCCTGGGAGTAAGCCCCATTGATTCTGATGGCCTTACTTCTGAGGAGACCTGCACAGGATGGGGCTCTAAGGCTGCCACCCTGGCCACACTTCCCTGGGAGTAAGCCCCATTGACTCTGATGGCCTTACTTCTGAGGAGACCTGCACAGGATGGGGCTCTAAGGCTGCCACCCTGGCCACACTTCCCCGGGAGTAAGCCCCATTGACTCTGATGGCCTTACTTCTGAGGAGACCTGCACAGGATGGGGCTCTAAGGCTGCCACCCTGGCCACACTTCCCCGGGAGTAAGCCCCATTGACTCTGATGGCCTTACTTCTGAGGAGACCTGCACAGGATGGGGCTGTGAGGCTGCCACCCTGGCCACACTTCCCTGGGAGTAAGCCCCATTGATTCTGATGGCCTTACTTCTGAGGAGACCTGCACAGGATGGGGCTCTAAGGCTGCCACCCTGGCCACACTTCCCTGGGAGTAAGCCCCATTGACTCTGATGGCCTTACTTCTGAGGAGACCTGCACAGGATGGGGCTCTAAGGCTGCCACCCTGGCCACACTTCCCCGGGAGTAAGCCCCATTGACTCTGATGGCCTTACTTCTGAGGAGACCTGCACAGGATGGGGCTGTGAGGCTGCCACCCTGGCCACACTTCCCTGGGAGTAAGCCCCATTGATTCTGATGGCCTTACTTCGGAGGAGACCTGCACAGGATGGGGCTGTGAGGCTGCCACCCTGGCCACACTTCCCCGGGAGTAAGCCCCATTGACTCTGATGGCCTTACTTCTGAGGAGACCTGCACAGGATGGGGCTCTAAGGCTGCCACCCTGGCCACACTTCCCCGGGAGTAAGCCCCATTGACTCTGATGGCCTTACTTCTGAGGAGACCTGCACAGGATGGGGCTGTGAGGCTGCCACCCTGGCCACACTTCCCTGGGAGTAAGCCCCATTGATTCTGATGGCCTTACTTCGGAGGAGACCTGCACAGGATGGGGCTCTGAGGCTGCCACCCTGGCCACACTTCCCCGGGAGTAAGCCCCATTGACTCTGATGGCCTTACTTCTGAGGAGACCTGCACAGGATGGGGCTCTGAGGCTGCCACCCTGGCCACACTTCTCCGGGAGTAAGCCCCATTGACTCTGATGGCCTTACTTCTGAGGAGACCTGCACAGGATGGGGCTCTGAGGCTGCCACCCTGGCCACACTTCCCTGGGAGTAAGCCCCATTGACTCTGATGGCCTTACTTCTGAGGAGACCTGCACAGGATGGGGCTGTGGAGCTCCCACCCTGGCCTCACTTCCCTGGGAGTGAGCCACATTGACTCTGATGGCCTTACTTCTGAGGAGACCTGCACAGGATGGGGCTGCGAGGCTGCCACCCTGGCCACACTTTCCTGGGAATTAGCCCCATTGACTCTGATGGCCTTAATTCTGAGGAGACCTGCACAGGATGGGGCTGTGAGGCTGCCACCCTGGCCACACTTCCCTCAGAGTGAGTTCCATGGACTCTGAAGGTCTTTACTTCTGAGGAGACAAAAGATCAGTCATTTGTGAATTTTTAATGAATGCAATTATGAAATTAAGATAATAAGAAATACAAAAAAATTTATTGTCCAAGGACACCGCTATGGTTATGTGGCTGGCACGACTCTATACCAATGTGCATGGGAAGAAAGTGAACCAAAGTGGTTCACACTTGCATTTACATGTTTTCAAATGGCAAGAATTGGGCAAGTAATGGGAGTTCTTTTCAGGCTGTTCAGTGTCTTTAACCACTGAGCCACTGCAGCCATAATGGTGGAGTATACTATATTTATGGTCCCATCAAGAAAAAAAAGTGGGAAACACAGGTAGCAATCAATTTAATATTCTTTACCATGACACAGTTTCATGCACTAATGCTGATGTCTGTGAAAAGCTGAAGCAGGTGAGACTTCTTTGCAAGCTGTTGTGCGTGTGTCCCAGTGCTGTCTGGAGAGTCTTTCAATCCTGCCTGCAGAAGAACTTGTGTGCATGCTGCATGCTGGCCTGCACACGCCATGTGCAGTGCTGGGGGAAAGAGGAAAAAATACTGTAATAAGATAACATTAGGGACGTGGAGTCAAATAGTCAGGAAACTGGTGGAAGGAAGCAACTTTGTTCAGAGATGTAACCTAATTAATTAAAACATAACTGATTAATTAACAACCTGCGCTTTAACCTGCGTTTCATATACTGTATTTACACAAATCTAATGCACTATCAAATCTAATGCACTTAGAATCCAAATATCTACTCAAATCTAACCATCAAATCTAATGTGAACCCAGATTTTAGAGACTAAGGCTGCAATCCTAAAGACACTTTCCTGGGAGTAAGACCCTTTGGATACAATGGGGCTTACATTTGAGTAGACATGGTTAGGATTGTGCTCTAAGGTTGCAATCCTAAAGACACTTTCCTGGGAGTAACACCCACTGAACACAATGGGGCTTACTCTTGAGTAGACATGGTTAGGATTGTGCTATAAATTCAGCTGAAAAGGGTGAGCGTTAGATTCTAGTAAATACAGTATATGCATAGAAACGTGGATTTATAGGCACCCTGAAGACAACTCAACAAATACCATTCTACAGTGTTGAAAGAATGGAGATCTAATTAGCAAAGTAATCTTTTCTCCAAGTTCATTTGCTTCTTTTTTCTGCCTTTTATTGCTTTTCATGCTCTCTAACCTTCATTCTTTTCTTAATTCTGACTCATTTCATCTGTTCAGGAACTAGAAATCCAATCATAATATCTGAGTCCTATGGTGCCACAACCCCCAATACCATTAGACGCCTTTGAATTGCAGTTGCTTCTTCAACAGTCTGTAGATTTGATCCTAAAAGGCCCACAAATGCCCACAAAAAAGCTCATGAAGTTGCATGAGAAAAAAGTCCAATCTAAAACCATGCTCTTTTGCTTTTCTGCACAAATATGAGGATCGTTCAAAAAGTTTTGCCTCTTTATTAACAGAACAAAATGAAATATTTTACATTGACAAGTAACTTTGAAATGTCTGCCTTTGAAGGGGTACGTTGCTTTTCGATATTGTCACCACTGGCGGCAATGCACTTCCGCCATCGATACACTAGATCAGGAGTCCTCAAACTTTTTAAACGGGGCCAGTTCACTGTCCCTCAGACGCTGTTGGAGGCCGGACTATAATTTGGAAAAAATGAACGAATTCCTATGTACACTGCACATATTTTATTTGTAGTAGGGTTCCTGCAATTAAAAAACACTGTAGGACACCCCAAAATGTAGGACATGTTAAAATAATCCCATGATAGTTACTCCCAGGAAAGTGTGGCTAGGATTGCAGCCTCAGAGCCCCATCCTAAGCACTGCTACACATAAGCAAATATGATAGTCAATGAGCTTACTCCCAGAAAAGTGTGGCTAGGATTGCAACCTCAGAGCCCCATCCTAAGCACTGCTACACATAAGTAAATATGATAGTCAATGAGCTTACTCCCAGAAAAGTGTGGCTAGGATTGCAACCTCAGAGCCCCATCCTAAGCACTGCTACACATAAGTAAATATCATGATAGTCAATGGGCTTACTCCCAGGAAAGTGTGCAGGATTGCAGCCTGGACACACTGTGGGAAACCTCTGGTGCCACAGACGAGTGCCAGGAGGCGTGCACGCCTGGCAGGAGCCACTGGCACTGCGGGAAGGGCAGAGAGTTGCGCGCGCCAGCTAGGAAGCCCCTGGCACCGCGGACGAGTGGTGGGAGGCGCGCAGGCCTGCCAGGGAACCCCTCATACCGCGATTGAGCAGGAGGGGTGCGCGCACCTGCTAGGAGGGGCGCACCTCCTGCCTCTCACACTCCACCCGCCCGCAGTCCAGACCAGGACTTGCCTGGCAGACATCGGAGGCTGCTGCAGCCACAGCAGTGGCCCGCCTATCCTGGGTGCCTTCTCCACTTGTCTACTGGCTGCGCCTGCCTTTGTGGATCCAGATCTCGCTGGCTGCACTTCAGGCGCAGCCAGCAGAAGAAGGCTCCTAGGGCAGGCAGGCCACTGCTGTGGCTGCAGCAACCTCTGATATCCACCAGGCAAGACCTGATCAGGACTGCAGGCGGGTGGAGACTGAGTGGCAGGAGGCATGCGCAGGCTGGAGTGGATGCTCCTCCCACACTTGGCGCATGCCTGTGGCTAGGTATCTCCTGCGCATGCGCAGGAGGACTTTTAAACATGGCTGCTGACCAGGCGCCCAAAACCTGCGCCACGCGGACGGCAACAAAGTAAGTGCCCCCCACAAGCACCCCCTGGTCCCCCACACCTCCTATTTAGCCAGTGGGCTGGATTAAGGACCCTGGGTGGCCATATCCAGCCCGCGGGTCGTATTTTGAGGACCCCTTCACTAGATGTTACAAGCCGTCACAGAAAAATGAGGCAGGCTGTTGAGGACACCAAGAATGCACTGCATGGGTGACTTGTTCTTTGGACAAAAAGCGTGTGCCCTTAAGATGTTCCTTCAGCTTTGGGAATAGCCAATACCAAAGCAAGCACTGAATACATGCACAACCTGAAATAGCAGATGCTCAAAGGCATGGATCTTGCAATTAATATGTTTTAATATATGTCTGTCAGAAACTCTCATTATAAAATTATGCAAAGGTCTTACCAGTTCGATTTTTCCCATCCTTGGCGTTCAGATTGGCTCCAAGGGACAGAAGTGTATTGAGAGTGCCTGCATGTCCTTCCTGCATTATGAATCAAAAAAATTGCCAAGGTCAGCAAAACAGAAATTTTTTCACTCTCCTCATCTTTCAGGGGAAACATGAGATGATAGGAATGCAACAAGAAAAACCCTGATTTATAATGAGTCATGAAACTCTAAAATTCAGCATCATTAAAAGGCACAGGTTTCCCATTACTGCGCACTTCTGCTAAAGTATGGTTAGGTATCCCATGTACATTCCAAAGAGAAAAGCAGCACTGAAGAGTGGAACATGGTCATCTCATCCACGATGCAAATGATGACGTTTGAACTGGCAGTAGTAGAACTGGCAATCTTGCTCATTCCTGCACATGGGGCCTTTTATCAAAACATGGTGTGGAATGTGATGAGAGTGCTTCAGCATGCTCTGCTTGTCCTGCTTTGTTAAAAAACCCTTTGCAGAGCAAGGAGCAAGTAAGAAGTGTTTTTGGGGGGAAGGAGGGGGAAGGTGGACCCAGTAGCTTGTCAGCCCAGAATGATTATACAGGTGTATCCTAATTCTATGTGATTTATTTATATGCAATTTTGTTTCATAGAGATTGAGGTTGACTCTTTAAATTGGAAGATAAGCCTCTTCTCTTAAGGAGCATTTAATGGCTTACTTAAAGAAAGCTTGCTTACCATGGCAAGCAATGAAACTTGTCCTAAAGTAATTGAATTTTTAATTTTGTTTCTGCAGAGCCCCTCACTTCCCCGTAATGATAATCATTTGTGAATTGGTCTGAGCTGAAATTGCTTGCATTTCTGCAACTCCTGCAATGCATTTGCAGGGCATTGCCCTCCTGCAGGGCATTTAGCAGCCACCTCATAGGGAATATGATTCATCTTGATTCATTGCCTGCCTTGTTCTATGATAAATAATTGCCTTTGTATAACACAAAAAATATTTAATCATGTAGGTTCAAATGGGGAGGTTCAACCTGTATGATCATGCATGTCTTTTTCTCGGCACCAAACTAGCTGAGTTGCACATTTTTGTACATATACAAATCTCCTGACCAAAGCAAGGTATGGCAAATCACAGAATTTTCCCTTTGTCAGCTGCCTAGGTGGGGATGCTGCTTTGAAGAACCTTCTTCTTCTTCTTCAGCATTTGTACCATATGGTAGAATCATAGAGTTGGAAGGGACCCAGTGGTTCATCTAGTCCAGCTCCCTGCCTGTGACAGGAAATCCTCTGGGGACACGGGTTTCGAACCCTGGCCTGCTGGTTAACAGGCACAGTGTCTTAACCACTTGTGCCACCAGAGGTGACGGTCTCCGCGTGTTGTGAATTGGAGTTTCATCCAATCCATGATGGACTCGAGTTGGGAAGTCCTGACAGGGGCCTGACGCCAGGATGCTGCCTTTCCCACCAAAGTGGTACCTATTTATCTACTTGCATTTGCATGCTTTCAAACGGCTAGGTTGGCAGGAGCTGGGCTAAGGATGGGAGCTCACCCCATGCTTTGAAGAACCATTGTTTGGCCTTTTCCCTAAATTCCCCTCATCAGCCCAATTCAAAATGCCTTGAGACTGAGGGTGCAATCCTAACTAATTTAGGCCAGCATTACTCACCTGCACCCTGTTCCCATGGTGATGTGGGAGACTATTGCATGTCTATACACTGGCCTAACCCTCCTATGAGTGGCACAGAAGTGCCTTATGACAATTTTGTGACACTCCCAGGCCAGCATGGGAATTGTGCCAGGAATTATAGCGGCCTAATTCGGGATTAGGATTGCAGCATGACTTGAGTTATGATTGACATGCATCCAGTGACACAAATAGGTATATTTTCAGCTCCTTTTGCTCCAAGGCATGAAGAGTTCTTGGACTCAGTGACGTTTAGTGAGATGTACAGCTGGTAAAGCTTAGAAAGGATCGTGTCTGACTTTCTCTGCTGGCCCAAATATAGGAAAGTGAGAAAGATTTTTCCAGATTATGAGGAATCTGGAATGCAAGTTCCTTTACAAGCAGAAAGCAGAAGTTGTGAATAACAGTAGTAAGAAAGAAAGCATCAGTAGAGTTGATGTCATGCTACAAAATCACCTGCACCAAATCCAGGAAGAAGATTAGGAATCAAACATCTCGAGGCCAAGTTGCCCCACTTGTCAGGACCAGATAAGAAAAAATGAATGAAACGTCCTTGGAGGAGGATTACACCATCACTGGTTCCAGTATCTAGAGCAGCAGCCTCAAAATCACAAAACCACTTCATGAAAAAGCCTTCCTCGTCCAGCACTTATTGTTCCATGCATTAACACCTTTCCATCCAAAATCCCCACAAATTCATGCAGGGCAGCCACTCCTCCTGCCTATCACCCCAACAGGTTGTATACCCTGATTTTTTGGTGAATGCAGCTGTCCAATACAAATTAATTAGGAGATTGGATGGAAAGATGATTTTGTAAGTGTGGAATTGTAAGAGCTGAGCAGAGAAGCCTTTTCATATCACTGGATCCACCTTGCAGGCCATAGCCTGGAACCTATGAACTAGCCTAGAGAATGAAGGGTAGGAAATCAGAGGATACGGACCACTCCCTCTCAAGACAACTATCCAATAAGGTGTCTCATTCACAGTGATTACAAATTTGAAAAGCACAGGGTGCAACTTAAACAATTTAGGCCAATGGAACACATTCATCTCCCTGTCCTTGTGGTGTGGGGAGGCTGGAACGTTATGCACCACGCTAGAAGTGGCGCATAAGTCCCTTATGATCTCTCCTGCATATGGAAAGTGTGTGTAAGCATCAATGTCTAAAAAACAGAGACATAAAAAGACCACTGCCAAAATCTTAATGGCACTTAAGATTTAAGATTGAAGTGCTTTCCCACTCTAGCTTCCACTGAAAAGTATATTAGGATTTAGGGCGCAATCCAGAGTAACTACGGGGAGTCCTTGCTCCGGTGTAAGAACAATTTGCTCTGGATTGCAATATGAATTTCCCATAGATTTTCATTAGGTGGTGCCATAACTACGGGTGCACGTAATGTCTCTTACGTGCTCCCGTAGTTACTCTGGATTGTAAGGTTAACCACAGAGGTGCAATGGCCTAGAGTGGTACCCATAATAATAGGGTATTATGGCCAGTGGCAGGTTTCAGCTTTTTTCCAATCAAGACACTGACCTTTCTTAGCTAGTTTGAATTACATGCAATGGAGGCTGAGGGTAACATCACTGCACAGACACAGGGCATTTTCTTCAGTGACATATATGTACATCTCTGAATAAACACTCTTCAAATTCAGAAGCT
The DNA here is from genome assembly GCA_030015325.1 of Cryptoblepharus egeriae. Lineage (NCBI taxonomy): Eukaryota > Metazoa > Chordata > Lepidosauria > Squamata > Scincidae > Cryptoblepharus > Cryptoblepharus egeriae. The sequence continues at coordinate 46,587,446 of JAREYC010000008.1, read as the reverse complement.
AAGCTAAAGGAAAAGCCAGAACCTTAGCAGCATAATGCAACACAGTTAGCTGGAGAGGGGTGGCTTTTGAGTTGACATCGACACCAAGATCCACAACAAGGAATCGAAGAGCATCATCTTGTGCTGTGACAGCAGCCTGGTGCAATGGCTCACTGCCAAGTGCATCCCTGGCAGTGAAACAAGCCTGAAGAGGAAGAGGAAAAAGTTCACTGTTACTAAATAGATAAGCCAGTATCAACAAGTTAAGCCAAATATCACAGGTCTTTTAGACTTCAAATAACACTGGAAAATGATTAAAACCTAAAGCTGCTGCCAATATCTACCGTTCTTCAGTTTGGTATCAATATGCTTTTTCACAATGCCAGAATATTCATTCTGTAGTTTGGTAATAAAGCCCTTTCTTTGCATGAAGGAAGTCTCCAGTGCAATCTAGGTAGAGAAGGGGAAGCCCCTTGCTTGAAACCCTGGAGAGCTGCTACCAGTCTTTTTGTGTAGATGATGCTGACATGGACCAATGGTCTGAATTAGTGTTTTATGTGTATAAACTGCTGGTTTTTTTAAGGTACCATCCAGTGATGGGCTTCAAAAAATTTAAGAACCGGTTCTCTGCCCACCTGGCAGCCACTTTTAAATGGCTATTTTTAAACTTTATATGTCCTATCTCTTGTTAAGAACCGGTTCTATAGAGTAGGTGCGAACCTGCTAGAGCCCACCACTGGTACCATCCTTATCCACATAAACTTGTAGTACCTTGTGTTTTTCTAGAAGTAGCCGAGCAATATCAAGGTGTCCGCTTTGTATTGCATCCATAAAGGGAGTGATTCCACATTTGTCCCTGCTGTCAGGTTCATAGTTACACCTTGGAATAAGGTATAAAATGCATATAAGAATAAAACATAGGCCTAGATAACAGTATACTGATAGTATGGCATTTTTAGGCTATTATTAGGCATGACAGCTGCAGGTATTTTAGGGTAAAATCTTGTCTGTGCACACCAAGGTGCCTGTGCTTAAACACCATAGCATATTACAGACTCATGTGTAACTGAGGAAGCTTCCCCAGCTGCTATTCAATAATAAGAAAAAACATTAACAGTTCAAGACAAAGGAACCTGATCACAAAAAACCCTACCCCTACCTAATGGTTTCATGTTATCTACCTACCCACTATGTGACTGAGGCATGTGAGGGCTTCTGTGATAAAGAGGTCAACTGTCATAGATACTCTACTTCAAGGGCAGTCAGAATGTGGTCCTGGGGCTATAGGTAGCTTCAACTATGAACTAAATTCCAAAATCACAGATGAAACTTCTGCCCTCCCTTCCATTTGTGTTTTTTTCTCATGTCTTCCTTTGTTCCAGAGTGAAATATCTTAATTTTATTAAAACTTATGGCCGAAAGAAACCATAAAATAAAAATACAACTGTATTATGTAACAAAGGCTGCAATCCTAGACACACTTTCCTGTGAGTAAGATCCACTGAGCACAATGGGGCTTACCTCTGAGGAGACATGGTTAGGATTGCACCCTAAAAGTATATTTCTTTAACTCAAAATGGATCAATGAGACTGTTCAAAGAACAAATGAGATGCTATTATCACAAAGAATTGAACCAATAAGGTGTTAGTAAGGTGACTTCCGGGGATGTGACACCACTAAAGCCCCTGAACAGGCGCAACTGCCTCATAGGCCTTGAAATTTTTGGTTTTGCTCCCTCTCTACGCCAAGGTGGCCAAGAGGCCTGTCCCTCCTAGTACCTCCCGATCTCTAGGTGCTGTTCAAACCCCCCCCCCAAGTCAGTTTGGGGGGTGCAGTGTGTGGGGTGCAGTAGTGACCCCCCTGGTCTCTCAGGCCCATTGTGTCTGAACTCGATATTTGCGGAACTTCATAGTTCTAGAACTCCAGGCCTGGGTAGATTGATTTGGAGGATAGGCTGTTACCCAAGCAGTAAATCCCCCCTTTCCACGGCAATGAAATAGTCCAATGGAAAGGCAGAGCCAATACAATTGGTTCCAGCTGTGTCGCAGAGCTGGGCTAAGGAAAGGAGCTCACCCTGTCTTGTGGGGACCTGGGTCTCAAACACTTTCCTTCTGGTTAACAGGCACAGTGTCTTAACCACTTGCACCACCCACAGCTCATCTCCCAATCTTTTTCTTCCCCCTTTCCTCATATCAAGATCTAGATCAGTGTTTCTTAACATTTTTCCCCTTGGCATGGTCCACCTTCTGGAAGCACCAGTGGAAGTAACTGGCAATGATGCTACTACCAGTTACTTCTGGATTGGGATGATAGGTGCAATGTGACAAATACTGTTAAGAGGCTCAGGACTTTTTCAAGTGTATGGAAAAAGCATACCAGACCTCAGCCTCAAACATACTAGATTTGAACCTCCTACTGCTTCTTGTTATGTTGGACTGGTAGTCTCTCTACCAGCTGTTAAGGACAGAGAGGATCCTGCATGTACCAATAGTATTGGCATCCATCAGTGTCGAAAGACTATGGTATCGTATTCGACGATGTATGTGAAGCACGAAGGCCTGGGTAGATTGATATGGAGAATAGGCTGTTATCCAAGTAGCAAATCCCTCTTCTCTATGTCACTGAAATAGTCCAATGGAACAGCAGAGCCGATACGACCACCTAAAGTTCCACTTGTACAATAACCCCTCGTTGAGAAACACTGATCTAGTCCCAGCTTCTACTCTAGTCTTGAGGCAGCTTACATATATCATACAAAACATTTTTGTAACAAATCACACTGACTAAACTGTGATTTAAAATCTGAAAAACAGAATCAATCAATAAAGGGGGAGAGAACTATTAAAAGAGAATATGGTAGACTTGCATGAGACCTAAAGAGTAGTCAAGAAGATGCTGGTTGAACATATTTGTGGTGGAGAGAGTCAGAGCCTGGGGGACACCACAAACATTTCTAGAAGAAACAGATAAAAATGGGGAGGACAGTACCAAGTCAAAATGGAGGGGAAAAAGCTCAGTCTCTAACAGGATCTCTGAAATATAGGTATTTATTCATAGGTACATATATGCCCAATACATTTTGGCCTCACTCTTCTTTGAGGAGTCTGGCAAAATGGTGATTGCTTTAGGCTCTGCAAATACAAGCCAGAAAGAAACTACAGTACTAAATACCAGATCTGGTAGGCAATAGTAGAGGAAAGAGCAGGGCAGGTGCTTGTGGGTTGTTCATCAGGAAACAAGGACAGGAAGTTAACTTACCATTCAAGGAGCACTTTCACTACCTCCAGGCAGCCATGCATTGCTGTATGACAAGAGAGGACACAAAATAAAATTGGTCTTAAGAAAAACATGGGTGCATAACCTTTTGTTCTTTTCTTTAGGATTCTGGCATTTCATTAAAATCCATAGCATTATAACCAACAAAACAGCATGTGCCTATCAGATGGGAAATGAAAAATGAAACATGGCCACACAAAACAAATGTTTCTTTTAACATTTGGGACTCTCTAGGAATGGAGAAGTAGACATCTGGACCGACAGTGGTGCTATTAGTGACGAGATCTACAGGCCGGGAATTGGACTCCCCACTTGGTTTGTATGGGGCTAATAATTTGACATGCTGTTGAACCTGGTTTTGAGCTTGAATGCTTAGGTGGCTTATACTCTATCTGCATTCTTGGGTCAATCAGACCTAGCTATGGTCACAGGTGACACAGGTGGTACAATTGACAATAAGACTGTGAAGACTGTAAACTGCAATTGGTGTAGAATCTAACAGTCAGGCAAGATGAATGGAGCTGCAATCATCTATCTACAGTATTTATATACCACTTTTCAACTAAAAAGTACACCAAGTGGTTTATATGAAGATGAAAAAATTAATAGCTAATTAACAGCCAATGGGTCCCTGTCCCAAAAGGGCTTAGAATCTAAAATGCAAAAGAACAGCAGCAGAAGCCTCTTGAACAGAAATTGCTGGGGTGAGAAGAGCCAGTTACTCTTCCCCTGCTAAATAAAAGAGGAATACCCACTTGAGCCTCTTGCCCAGTTAGCACGGGTTTGGGCATGAGGATGGGGCCATGAGTGAGTTATTATCTTGTTATTCTGTCTTTATTAATGGACCGTACATTTCCAGGGATAATTCAAAGTGCTATTGATAAACTTCAAAGTCCTGAACAGTTTGGGGATTTGAAGGACTATTTCTCTCCATGTGAATCTGCCCATCTTGTAAGATTGTCTCGGGAAGCTCTGTTGCATTTGCTGTCACCTCTGGTGGTTACATAAGTTGAATTATGACAGGGCCTACTCTGCTGCTGTGCCAGAGTAGCATAATACTCCAATGGAGAATAGGATCACTCTTTCTGTGCTGGTGTTTCAAAGGGGAATTGAAAATTGTTTGTTTCACTGCGCCCTTAATTGATTTGCTTTTTCTGTTCTGTTCACTCTTGTTATGCAGTTGCTCTGGTGTTTGTTGCTCTGTTTATATTTGATCTGGATTGTTATCTTAATTTATAAGCCACTCTGTAAGGATTCTGAGCTTCCTCATTGGCTTAGGCAACGTGGGGTACAGATGTTTCCAAATAAATATATCAATAAAATATACAGATATAACCTATCAGTGGATTTTTACTTGCAGTTTTCTCTCAACACAAATAAATTAAAAGATAAAACTTCCTTTAGCTTTAAAAATAGCCTGCTTACCCTGGTAACGTGGCAGGCAGGCAGGCAATAAATCAACCTCCCTTTCTGGGGCTTAGAAGAGCTTGGTTTTATCTTAAAGGCAGACCCCCTTCCTTTCCCCGGAGCACATAACATCATGCAAAGTTATTGGGAAGTGATTATCACTTTGCATACTTTTGCTTTCTTTTGCTTTGGTTTGCTGAAACCAAACTCTTCTAAGCCCCAGAGAGAGATTGACTGATTGATTGACTGACACCTTACCATGGTAAGCAGACTTTTTGGGTGTTTAACAATTTTTATTAAGTTTTTTTGATTACACAGGTACAGGAAATCTGAGATTACATTAGAGATAGGGTAAAACATGGTTTACACACATAAGGACCTCTGAGAGGCTGCCAAGTTAACATCTTTTCAGAATCTAGAAATAATTTTAAACACCAAGGTAGAAAGCATGTTGCATCCCATTCATTTAACTAGTATAATACATCTCTGCATTTTATTTTTCATTGTAATTCTAATACCTTCTTCAAAACAAATGATTTGTTTTGCCCTTACGCCATTTAATCTCAAACAAAAGCCAGTTCAGTTACATACAAATAAAACCTCTTACAACCCATTTAATACTAATTCATCTCCAAATGAACAAAGAAAAGGAAAAAAAACAGAAGAAACCAAGTAAGACTAGCTTTAATGGGTTGTCTAATCTGTTATTTGCTTTTGTTTAACACAGAAATCTACTTCCATGGAGGTTCCTGGAACTGAACCCATTCAGACATCAAGATTCAACTTTATCTTCAATTTTATCTTTGTAAATTTTTTAAAAGGTTTTTAACACTTTCAAAATACCTGGTTCCAAAATATTATGTCATGATGAGGACAAATAAAAAATAAAGTAACTCATTGTTTGGAGAGGGAAACATCCTGTCACTTGTGCTGTATTTTCTGTGGGCATGGTATGTATGTATGCATGTATGTCGTTGTTGCTGCCACCCCTCACTCCAATGCTATTATTCTGACCTACCCTTTTATCCCCTTAAGGAAAACTTTCTTTTCCAACCTGAGAGGAGGAAAGAAATGAGTAAAAGGATCCAGAAATCTGACAGGCCATATGAGTCTATGGCTGAGAGCCATTGAAATATACTGAAAATTTCCCAGGAAAGAAAAAATGAACACGAAAATAGTGTTATTTAATCTATATATATAAAAGAGAAAAGTCACTCACTCACTTACTCACTCACTCACTGACTCATCACCGCCCTGCCAAAAACACTGGGCCTAGAAGTGTGAAATTTGGGGTGGGTGTTCCTTCCATGACGGAGGGGTACACTAAGAACCGATTTTCGGAAATTCCAACCGGAAGGGGGTGAAAAGGAGCGCAATGCGTTTTCCTCCCTATACTTTGCATTGAAAATTGCTGACTCAGCAACATTTTCCCCAACTGCTGGGCCTAGAAGCATGGAATTCTGGGAGGGATCCTTCTGTCACCTGAACTCCCACCAAGAACCATCTGGAGAAATTTAACCCTTCAGGGGCTGAAAAGGGGGGCAACGTGTTTCTGTCCTATACTTAACATGGGAGACTGAACAACATCCAGCCAATTTGGTGCTCAGTGCCTGGTGAACTGGGGGATGTTTTCCGGAGGAAGAGGTTGCACTGGCGAGGATGCTGCACATGGGCGGAAGTTGCGCATGGAGGAAAATTGCGCATGGGAGAATGATGCGCATGGGGGGGAAGTTGTGCATGGGGGACTGATGCACATGGGAGGAATGTTGCGCATGGGAGGAATGTTGCGCATGGGAGGAATGTTGCGCATGAGGGGATGATGTGCATGGGTGGAAGATGCACACGGGGGGAAGATGCGCGTGGGGTCATGATGCGCGTGGGGTCATGATGCGCGTGGGGGGAAAGTTGCGCGTGGGGGATGATGCGCGTGGGGGATGATGCGCGTGGGGGAAATGTTACACCTGCAACGTGGGTACGCTTTTCGCTAGTACCTATATAAAATCTCTGTGAGAGATCATCCTAGAATTTGGAGTTCAGTCATGAATATGTGGATGACATCCAGCTCTGTTATCTCTCAATATCATCCAATATTGGGGAAGCTGAGGAAACACTTAGTCAATGTCTGGGAGACTGGATGAGGGCAAACAAGCTGAAGTTGAATCCAGACAAATCAAAGATCCTCTTGGCTCAAAGACCTGCAACACAGGTATCAGATCAGCAACCTGTTCTGAATGGGAAAAACTTCCTCTGCAAGAGCAGGCCTGAAGTTGGATGCCTATATGAAACTCTGGGAAACTTCTAAGTTACCTCTGGCTCACGTGGCACACGTAGCCATTACTTTTAGTGATGTATCAACTATGACTACATCTGAACATTCAGACCTGGTCACTGTGGTCCATGTGATGATGAAATTGAGATTTGATTACTGTGTTATGCTCCACATGGGGCTGTCTTTGAAGAGTATTTGGAAACTGAACTTAATTTGAAATATGGTGGCCCATGGGATAAGGGCAAGACAGTAACCAAGGGCACAATATTAACAAATTTAGGCCAGCATAACTCACCTAGCTTATCTTCTCATGGTGATGTGGGAAGGTCAGCAAATGCCTGTGCAATTGCCTAACACCCCCCCTCCAGGAGTGGGGCAGAAGTGCCTTACGGCACATTTGTGAGACTCCCTGGTCAGAGTAGGATTTATGCCGGAGCTTGTGCCAGCCTAACTGGAGATCAGGATTGTAACCTCAGTTGAAAATCTGCCCTGGCTGCCAGTTCTGGGAACAATTCAAAGTGCGGGTTTAATATTTGAAACATCTTAAGGTTTAGAGCAGTGCTGACAGCTCTCTTGCTCTACTGTTTGCTGGTTTTGGCACCCTGTTAGGGCTACAATCCTATACATTGTATATGGCAGAAAGTTTGTGCAAGGATTCTAGAGCTGTTCTGTCTGGTCTTCACAGCTCCCCAGGGAGATGTGGCTCACTAACCACTAGCTTAGGGCATTAGGGATCTTTGCTTTCAAACAAAACTGAAATTACGGTATATAGAACTCTTGATCCACAACAACATCGTGGCCAAGATCCAAGGCAGCAAGTCCCATTTTAATAGCCAACAAGTGTGTCCCCCACCACACTCCCACACCCCTTCCTAAAAAAAATCCTCTGGTTTTTAATTGAGAGAGTATTTTTCTAGGGTTCAGCAATCAAGCACAAAAAAGTGTTGTAATCAGGCACAGCCAAAATGGAGTATCATCTGTTCTCTGGCTAATGCTGGCTCCTTAGGGTATTTATCCTTCATGTACTCCTGAGATTATGTATCACTCTTATTCTCATTCATCTGCTAACATACATCCTACCTGCAGTATGCAAAGGCGTCCTTTTGATTTTACTTTCTGTATTCCAGATGTTGGGAGAGACATCAAGCAAGTACTGGATAATCGAAGGGTCCCCCTCTCGGCTTGCTATATGGAAACAGTTCCAGCCATCTTTGTTCTTCAGCAATGGATTTGCTCCATGCTGAACAAGAACTTGAATCACCTCTAGGTTCCTCCTGGTACAAGCCATCATTAGGGGAGTCCTAGAAGTGGGAAGGAGTTAGGAAAATGAAAGAGTTAACATCCTATTTAGGTAGTTCTGCCATTCACATAGAGAGTGGAACTCATGCCACTTTAAATCCCTTATACTGTGTGGAAGACAGTATAAAAATACTGTAAATAAATAAACACCTGAACTGCCCCACACTGCGCAGTTCCAATTGTGTGTTTCCATTTTCAATGGTCTTATCCTGAATTTTGGCATCCTAATTGCCCTTTCAAGGAGCAGGAGAGAGGTGCCAAGGTCAGAGCAATACTACTCTGCATCTGGCAAGAACTGTGGCTGCTGTCAAAGGTCAAAGATTGTGTGTTATTCTTGCTTTTCCTTATCTTTAGGTTTCCACTAGGCTCTCAGGAGATGGCAAGAGGTAGGCCATTTTCTCTGTACTTCTCAGAACTGCTGATATAATGCGCTTAAGGGCACAATCCTAACCAATTTATGCCTGCACAACTCACCCATCTCTCTGTTCCTACAGTGATGTGGAAAGGCCAGTGCATGTCTGTGCACTAGCCTAACCCCTACAGAAGTGATACAAAAGTGCCTTTCAACACTTTTGTGACACCCCCAGGCCAGCACAGAACTTATGCCAGCCTACTCAGGGGTTAGGATTGCATTGTAACATGACTTGAACACTCAGGACTCTGCTTGTCCAATGCAGAGGCTCAGATTTGGGTCCCTCTGCCATAATATGGCTGGTAGTCATGTGGGACAAGGACTTTTCAGTGGTATTTCCCAGATTATGGATCTACTACCTCTTCTTGTTTTTAACTACATCTGTTGTTTCTTGCCATTTTATAACTTTTAATTGTTATTGTTACCATTTCCACTGATGGTGACATATGAAGGACTGAAAGATAAACCATACATATCTAAATAGGGAAAAACTGAATTGGTCTACAGTCCTACACGTGTACACCTTGTTGAATACAATGAAAGCAATTTCTGAAAAAAATATGTATTGGCCTAGGTAGGCATATGGATGGTATATAGAATTAATCAAAATGAGAGTTGAAAGCAAAAACCATCTGGCAATGACATACCAGTCAGCTTTTTTCAAACAATCCACTGCAGCGCCTCTATCTAGCAAGTATAAGAGGCAGTCCCTGTGGCCCATGGAGGCTGCTTCATGCAGGGCCCGCTTGTAATCATTATTCAACAATTCAACATCCATTGCCAAAGTCTCAACCAAGTAGCCCAGGATTCTTAGGTTGCCATGCCGGGCTGCATAGTGGAGCAAAGTGTCCCCTGATCGCCCAAAGTGCCTCTGTCTCACATTCTTGTTTAGATCGCCAACATTTTCAATCTCTTCTTTGAAGAGGGCAAAATTCCCCTCTTGAATTAACCTGGGAAGCAGCTTCTGAGTTTCTCCTTCAGTCATTGCCAATCATATTCGAGACTCTGTAGCTCCTAAGAAAACATTGAGATCCATAGAAAGAAGAGGGTGACCTCAGCATTTATTCAAAATATAGTTTTCAAAAGTTCAATGATGCTTTAATATGATGCATTTTGTAACAAATAAAAGTCAGCATGCAAATTTGACAAAGATTAGGAATTGAAGAACACTACCTATGCAGTATAAAATACTGTATAAATGCACACAGAGGAACAAACATTAATTCTGATATACTGATATATATCTGTATAGTCCTATATACTAATATAACTTTGATATACATAATGCTGCAGTATAAGAACAGAAATTATTCTCTGTTATTAGGAATCCTTAGTGCAGCACCAATGTTACCGCTCTGAGATCTAGGAAGCCTGCCTATGTAAACTATCTCAAGCAATATCTCAAAAGTATTCTGAGGAGAAAAATGGTATATATGTACATTAATTAAGGCTGCAGTCCTGAAGTGCACTTAGGCTAGCCGATCTAGCACGGAGCTAACCTAATTCCAAGATAGGCCAGCCTAGCTACACCAGAGAGGTTTGGGAAGGTGTAAGTTCACATAGGCTGGGCCAAGACAGATGGACCGAGGCCAGCCTAGTGGTACTGGGCAAGGCAGCTCAGCAGAGGCATGTTGAGCAATGCCTAGAATAGTGCAGTTAGGCCATATCCAGAGCCTGTTTCCAGGGCAGACATGCCCCCCACAGCATCTCTGACTTAGGTTACCTTAGGAGCAGGTATAAATCTGAATAGACCCACAGAGGTCCATGATAAGCCAAAGTAAAAATGGAAGTGATAGCAAAAATTTCTGAGTCCTAGGCTAACCTAAATGCAACCTAACTGCCTCTCAATCTCAGGATACAGCACAACTACAACAGCCCACCTCAGGCATGGCACAACTACACCAATCCAGTGAGCATTCTGCCCTTGTGCTGCTGCCTCTTCAGCAGCAATTAGGCCAGCCTAGAGGTCTCCTTGCCGTGTGGATTTGGCCTAATTATCAGCTCAGGATATGGCCTACTTAGGGCCATTCTCTCCAGGCTAAAGTTACTATTGCACCTAAAGTCCAAAATCTCTCTGAGCTAAAAGTCAGTGTTGCACCCATAAATTTATTAATAATAAATTAATTAATTTAAAATTAAATTTAATCTGTCAAGTAGCCTGATTCGGCACATGTTCACTTGGACGTTAGCTGCACTGAAGTTACAATTCTATGCATGTCTACTCAGAAGAAAGTCCAAATGTGTTCAACACAAATGGGACTTCTTTCCAGGAAAGTATGGATAGATTGCAATCTGAGTCTCTCAAGTTTACTCTCAAGTAGGGTTTACTCTCAAGTAGGAATGCACAGGGTAGCTTCTAAGCATTGAACCTTTACACTAATACACTGATTGGCATCCATGCGAGATGCCACCTAGATCATGATGCAAGCACATCCATCTGGATTGGTATTGTTGGCTCTGGCACCTTAAAGGCCTAGTGGCAGCTGTCAGTGTTACTCAATGTTGTTAATGTTTCTCTGCTGTACCCTGTCATATAGTCCACCCATTTGAAGTATCACCCAAAGTAATTGGTAATGACCAATTGCCAGTTACTTTTGAGTTGTAAGACCAGATGTGATGCGACAAACACAAGTAAGAGGCTTAGGGGGATTTTTTGTGCACAGAAAAGCATGCTTTGGAGCTCTCCCCATCAAGCCCAGTCCTTAAAACTGTTCATTGTATCACATTATTGGTCTTGCTGCCAGTTGGTACCCATCCAGGGATCCCATAAGTACCAGCACCCTGAGCATATCTATACCACTAGTTCCCCAAGCACTACCAGACACCATCCTGAGCCACTGGTGGTACCTGTACCCCAAACACGAACAGACAATACCACGAGCACCACTTCTGGGAGCCACAGAGGCGTTCCCCAAGCAAAACAAGACATCACATGATCTCCACTGGTGGTACCCATACAGGAGGTTTTTTCAAGCATCACAAGAACCACGCTGAGCAATAATGGTAGTACCCTTGGGGGGGAGGAGGGGTTGCCAAACTTCACCAGAAACCTCCCTGAACACTATTTGTGGTACCTGTATGGGGGGTTTCCCGAGCAGCACTACCAGACTCCATTCTGAGCACCATTGGCAGCAGCCATACATGGGTTTCCCAAGCATCACCAGACACCGTCCTGAACACCAATAGTGGTAGCCATATGGGGGGTTCCCAACCACCACAAGACATCACCTGAGCACCACTGATGGTAACCATATGGGAAGGGTTTCCCCAATGAACACCAGACACAACTCTGAGCATCACTGGCGGCACCTGTAGAGGTTTCCCAAGCACCACCAGAAACCATCCTGAGCACCACCACTGGTGATCATGAGGAGGGTTCCCACTGCTGGTCCCAGTGTATGGGAGTTCCCAAATACCACCAGACACTAATCAGAGCACCAGTGGTGGCACCTTTATAGAGGGCACCACCAGACAACACCTTGAGCACCACTTGTGATAGCCATACAAGGGGTTCTCCAAGCACCACCAGACATCACCTGAGCACCACTGGTCGTACACATACAGGGGGTTCCCCAACCCCCACCATGCACTATACCAAGCACTTCTGTTGGCACCAATGTGGGAGGTTCCCAATTACCATCAGACACCACTGTGAGCACCACTGATGGTACCTGTACATGGGGTGGGGCTCCTAAGCACCACCAGACACCATCTTGAGCACCGCTGGTGGCACCTGTACAGAGGGCACCATCAGTGCACACCCTGAGCACCACTTGTGGGAGCCATACAGGCACCACCAGACGGACACCACCGAATCTCATTGTATCTGGCTGCAGCACCACCAGGCAGGAGAGCCACACACTGTATGGGGACGCTGCAGTGGGGAGCCTTCCCTGAGGGAAGCAGCACCTGTTGAACTTCTGCCTGACTGCCTAACCCAGGCGAAGGAGGGCCAGTCCAGGCAGGGTCAAGCTGAGGCCCAGCAGGCGTGCGGCTCTTCCACGGCTCCCCGGCCACGCTGCCTGCGGAAGGGGCGGGGAAGGCAGCGGAGGAGGCTGCGGGGCCCTCCTCCGGAGCCTCTCTCAGCGCTGAGGGTGAAGCGGGGCGATCTCCAGGAAGGAAAGGGAGGCTCAGGGTTAGCTCCGACCTCCTGCTCCACCGCCCCTCCTTCCCCACAGAGTCCGGGCTCGACTCGGGAAGGAGGCCTGAGGTGAGGAGAGCGACTCCTCCACGCTCCGCTCCTCGCTGGACTGAAGTAAGTATGGCTCAGCCAGCCTGCCTGCCTGCCAGGGCCTGCGCAGGGAAGCCTACTCGAGAGTAAGCCTGTGGGGCCTCCTCCCAGGAAAAGGTGCCCAGCACTGCCCGCAGGCCCCAGGCAGCCCTCTCCCTCCTTCCCCCTGGGATCCCTGAGTAAAAAGAGTTTACTCTGCGGCTCCTCTGGCACCAGCACCCTCATTATTGTTATCTTTATTGTTTTATTTCAGTTTCATGTCACAACAGCCACTTCTTTGGCTGCATTAACGCTTTATGTTTACCGTAACAGCAGCAGCAACAACAACCAGTCAACACCCAGTACTGTATATAATATGAAAACCAGTCAAAAACATCTACCTGACTGTGCAAAAATCAATAATCAATAATGATTATTCCTTAATCTATAACATATAACATACAATATGTATTTTATATATATGGCTGCACCAGTGATGGGATTCAGAGAAATTAACAACAGGCTCTATGCCCACCTGGCAGCCACTTTTAAATGGCTATTTTAAACTTTATATGTCCTCTCTCTCATTAACACCCAGTTCTATAGAGGAGGTGCAAACCTGCTGGAGCCCTCCACTGGTGCAATCCTAAATACACTTTCCCAGGTGTAAGACCCATTGAGCACAGTGAGACTTACCTCTGAGCAGACATGGTTAGAACTGCACTCTATATGTTATCCTCAATCTCCGGTCCTCTACCAAAGGCCTGGGAGTTTGAGGGTTCTGTGCAGTATCTTAGCTGTTCCTAGCAATGCACTTTTCTGGATCTATATATAAAGGGCTGTGGGTGGCGCAAGCGGTTAAGATGCTGTGCCTGTTAACCAGAAGGCCAGGGTTCGATTCCCGGGTCGGCCCCACAAGACAGGGTGAGCTCCTGTCCTTAGCCCAGCTCTGCGACGCCAGCTGGATCCAATCGTATAGGCTCTGCCTTTCCATTGGACTAATTCAGTGGCATAGAGAGGGGGGATTTGCTGCTTGGGTAACAGCCTATCCTCCATAACAATCCAACCCAGGCTTTTGTGCTTCACATGCAGCGTCAAACACGATACCATAGTCTTCCAAGACTGATGGATGCCAATAAGTATAAATAAGACATATATACACATGTCTCTCTAAAATATATATATACATACACACACACAAATATATATATATATATATATATATATATATATATATATACACCCACCCTATGAAATATTGTATATATTATATATATCCTATAAAACATTGTACTCTCTCTCTTTCTCTCTCTCTCTCTTTGTGTATATATATAATTTATATACCATAATTATTGTATAATTATATATATGAAATTATTATAATTTTATTTCAATTTCAACTCACAGCAACCAGTTCTTTAGCTGGACTTGGTTGCAGTCTCTAATCAAGCCGCACTCAGAATAATAATAATAATAATAATAATAATAATAATAATAATAATAATAATAATAATAATGTGAATGAAACCAGCACAAAATTGTTTGCTGTGTATTTATGAATAATAATAATTATTATTATTTATTGTTGGTGAATAATGGTGAAGTTATAGAAACTTCATTATAGAGTAATAGTGAAGTTATAGAAACCAGCATGGAGTTGTTTGCTGTGTATAACTGTTGATTTTGAATAAAATAATAATAATAAAAGGCTTTATACCCCGCCTTTCCCATGCTAACACAAACACCCAAGTCGGCTTACATAGTTTTTAGAAATCTCTTTTAAGCTACCCTCTCTTACACAGTACACTGCAATCCTGTGCAGGTCCTCTCTGAAGTAGTTGCCATTATGTCAGGGTGACCATATGTCATAACCCAGAAAAAGAGAACAAGGACTCCCAAAATGTGTGGTTAAACACTATCCTGTATTATGCTGCATTTTTTTCCAGGGCACAAGGCTAACATCCAGGACACATCTTGGAATAGCAGGACATATAGTAACCGTGTGTTATGGGGCTTACTCCCAATGCATATAGTTGCAGTGGATCTAGTATTGCAGCCTTACTTTGTAAAGGGTCATATGCATGTTGAGGGTGCTGCGTAAATCCAAATATACGTATAAAACTGAAAAGTCACTGACTCACTCACTGACTGACGCATTCATCGATGGCCAGCCAAATCCATTGGGCCTAGAAGCATGAAATTTGGGGTGGGTGTTCCTTCCATGACAGAGGCTCCCACTAAGAACTGGTTTTTGGAAATTCCCACTAAAAGGGGGTCAAAAGGGCGCAACGCCTTTTCCTCCCTATGCTTTACTTTGAAGAATTGGTGACATGGGGAGATGGTGCACATGGGAGGATGTACGGGGACAGTGTGCATGGGGGGAGGGTGTGCAAGGGGGGATTGATGGGCAGTGGGGGATGATGCGCAGTGGGGGGTGATGCACGTGGGGGATAATGCACAATGGGGGACGAGGTACATTGGGGGTTGATGCGCATTGAGGTTTGTTGTGATTCGGGGGTTGATGCCCATGGGGTTGTTGGTGCAGGGATGATAAATGAGGGAATTTTACTCCTTCAGCACACTTACATTTTCACCAGTAAGTGATAAATATGGTGTTTTGTGTGTGTGTGTGTGTGTGCGTGTGTAAGGCTGCTGTGTCTATGTATGTACACATGTGTACGCATGCACATATAGAGTATGTGAACTTCTTGTCGTATACTGTATGGGCTGCACTGTGTATGATCCTTTTTTTCTTCTAAGGTGTTCCCAGACTGAATTAAACTAACCGGTACATGTTATGCTTTTTTATCAATAGTGAGGCGTTTTAAGAAACGGCATCTTTCAGCCAGTGACTGTGAAGCTCTGAACCAGAGCCAAGAAGGCACCTTTTCCTTGACTCAACCTTTTGGTCAAAGGCAAGGAATTAGTGATATCAACAGGGGTCTGTACCCCACTTACCGGACAAAAAAACGACAAAAAGGTATGGCACAGTCACATCCTGTTGTGTTACATTCTCAGAAGTTGTGAAGGAAACATGTGGATGATTCTTTCTAAGATAAAGGGTACAATGCTATACATTTCTATTTAGAAGTAAGTCCCATTATATTCAATATAATGTGTGGAAAGTGTGTTTAGGATTGCAGCCTAAGTTGCCATGTTACAACTCTAACCATACTCATGACTGCCGGTAGCTTATCTGATGCAGGTTATTTGTAAAATCCTTATTTAAACATTGATTGCTTTTGCTGTGCAAACTGCTTTCTCAACTGTTGAAAAGCAATATACAGATGTTTGTAAACATAATAAATGTTAGGTACATGTGCTGCCACTTTTCAGTGCACTGACCACATTCCCATTTGTGTACTGTAGTATAATTGGTCCTTTGTATTTGTACTGGTTTGGTGGGACTTAGCACATATACCAGAATCCATGGATATAAAAGTCCTGAAAGAGGAAAGGCAGGTTAGTGGGGGATAGCTCAGCCCTATCCTCGACACTGCCTCGACAAGACTCATTAGTTCCCAGCTGGTTCTGGTGGCTTCTTCTGTCATGAGGAGAAAGAGGTGGTCTGTCCAGTCAGCAGGTGGGCAGAAAGATGGAGGATGCTCTTTGCTTTTTGTTTATAGAGGGCAGTGGCTCTCAAAACCAAGGTGATGCTTCTTTACTGGTGGGTACATCCCTTTCTATAGCCAGCTGGGCTAAGGCATGGCTCCTCCATGTACCACATTTACTCGAATCTAATGCACCATCAAATCTAATGCACACCCTATACTTCTAATCAAAATACTGTACAGTATTTACTAAAATCCAATTAACCATCAAATCTAATGCACACCCGGATTTTGGAGACTGAATTTGGCTGAAAAAGATGAGCATTAGATTCAAGTAAATATATTGGGGGTGGTTATGCCCGCTCTTTTCCTGCAGCCGCTGCACATCATGTGAACATCGAGGACTGCATCGAGCTGTCGTCTCCTCTTTTTGATTCAAATCTTTTCTGAGCTCTGAGGCTCTTTTTGGTAGCTTTTGGCAAATTGCTGTAGCCAATCTCATAGGCTGCAATCTTAACCTCTGGTTAGGCTGACCTAAGCCCTGGCATAAGTCCTGTGCTGACCTATCACAAAAGTGCCTTAAGACACTTGTGCCACCCAAGAGGGAAGGTTAGACCAGTGCGCAGTCATGTGCTTGCTTCCCTACATCACCATGGGAATAGGAAGACTGATGAGTTGTGCCGACCTAGGTTAGGATTGAAACCCTTGGTTGTTGGGGTGAGAAAATGGGGATAGGATGTTTTGTATCCCACCATACGCTCTTGAAATAAGATAGAA
Source organism: Cryptoblepharus egeriae (assembly GCA_030015325.1). Taxonomy (NCBI): domain Eukaryota; kingdom Metazoa; phylum Chordata; class Lepidosauria; order Squamata; family Scincidae; genus Cryptoblepharus; species Cryptoblepharus egeriae. The sequence continues at coordinate 46,570,265 of JAREYC010000008.1, read as the reverse complement.
AGGAAGCTTGGATAAAGCAAGTTGGGGCATTCTTTTGTCCACCAACCTCTTTAATTTTGTTTCATTTTTGTCTCTATTGGAGGAGCAGGCCACCAAAGTAGTGGCCATCAAAGCAGCATCAGCGACTACTTCAAAATCAAAACCCATGCATCACTACGTGCAGTTGATATGGCAGAGAGCAAGGAGAAATCCTCCTTTGTTCATAGCAATGACTCAGGCTCAGAGGACTCAGATTCCCTTCTTGAGGGCGAAGGGACTGTAGTACTGATTCAGAATTCCAGAAAGCGACCACATTTTTCCCAATCTACCACCAACTGCTGCAAGAACCCTGGTCAATGGAATGAAGATGATCAACCTTTGCTGGACAGTCTGTCCAAATGTCCTCCAAGCAATGGGAAAATAAAAGAGGAAGTTGCTGCAGTGGAGATTGATTCTCTTCCTGATGCATGTTTTGGACTCCTTGGAACTGTATGTTGGGATGTGCCTCAAGGACACATTGATCAGTTGCCCAATGAAGTCCTCAAGGAGATATTTGCCCTGGTGCCTGCTATGGATCTCTATCAGAGCCTAAGCCTGGTGTGTCAACGATGGCAACAGATCATTTCTGACCCACACGTAAGCTACAGTTTATTCTTTTGTTGGCTTGTAGTGTTCTGTGCTGATAGAACCTGAAAAGTCTGTGCTAAAAGCTGAAAATGAGAAGCTGTGCTGCACTCCAGAACCCAGCTTGAAATTTTTATGCTTCTTTAACAACACACCAGAGTGCCATTGTTAGAGTGCCACGGTACGCTATTTGAAAATTGCTGTCCTATCTGGTCGATCATGCTTCAGTCACTGTGAGCCCAATTCTATGCGTGTTTACTCAGAAATGAGTCCCATTAGGGTAGATCTTAACCCCAAGAAAGTATGGATAGAATTGCAGCCTATGTGTGTCTGCATATATCCCAGCAGTTCTTAGGAACTAAAAAGGTTGCTGAGTTACCATGCAATTCAGTCAGGTAGCTTGCTCCTCATGCCGCTCGCCAGGACCTTGGCAGCCCATGATTTAGATCAAGGGTGTCCAAACCTTTTGACAGGAGACCTACATCATCTCTCTGACACTGTCAGAAAAAATGATTAACATTTCAAATCTGAATAAATTTACCTATATTTACATATAAGAATGCATTAGAAACAGATCTGGAGGATCAGAAGGGCCAGATGGAGGAGTTTTGAAGCTCTCTGTGGGCCGCAGCTAGCCCCTGGGTCTGGTTTTGGACACCCCTAATTTAGATTAGACATACCCTACAATCCAGAGTAACTACGGGAGCACGTAAGAGACATTACGTGCACCCGTAGTTACTGCACCACCTAATGAAAACCTATGGGAAATTCATACTGCAATCCAGAGCAAATTGTTCTTACACTGGAGCAAGGACTCCCCATAGTTACTCTGGATTGCGCCCATAGCCTCCCTTCTTACTTAAAAGTTTGATCTTGGGAATCATGTGGCTGCCCTAGTCCTTTCCCTACAAAAACCTACAAAATGTACTTAGTAAATGTTCCTAAAAATTTGAGAACCATCACTTTAATGGTTGTTTTGGCATTTCAGTTCATTCCTTGGAAGAAGCTGTACCACCAGTACTTGAAGGCTGAGGCCAGAGCCTTGTTGACTGTTACTGCAATTCTGCACCGATATGGCCTAACCAAAAAGCAAAGCCAGTGTATGCTGGGATTTATACGGTTTGTTGGTCTTCTCAAAATTCTGCTGTGATGTGTTGGTAGCATTTGCTTGCTTTTTTATCCCATTTGTGTTCTGCTCTCTTATCATAAAGAACTCATGTTGACATTCATTCTTGTTTCTTAACTGTGTTTCTTAATAATAAAACTTTCAAAATGCAGACAGACAAAAGTATTTCAGTGTGTTGTCAGAAAAGTAGTTTGCCTTGGTACAGACCTCCAGTTCAGATATGGACCTTCTGACTTACTGTTACCCTTATGAAGATCAGGATCACATGCCCTGATGGCAGTGCCACTTTAGTGTTTTAGACTGCCCAAACCCAATACCTGGACCTTCTACATATAGGTGCTCTAAAGAAGTTGCTCTACCACTAAGTGTTTATTTTTTTCTGGAGCTTCTGTTGGACTAACAACCCCCGCTCTTCCCAGCAAAAAGAGATTTTGACTGCATTATACATGGACAAAAGTGCCAAACTGTTTATAAATACCTTCTTATTTGTGTAGGTGTGTGGCTGCCATCAAAGGTGATCGCTGCCAAAACCCCGGAGCCATCCTCAGATGTTTGAAGAGTCACTCTCTCTTTCCCAAAGCAGAAATCTGTGTTGCAAATAGATTGCCTGATTTGAAGAATCTTGAAGTGGAAGTATGTTCAAATCCTCCTGAAATACTTTGGCATCACTATGTGCTGAGAAACAGCTTAAAGCTTGCAGGGAAACTGTTGCATGAGTTCCACTTATTCCATTCTTGAAGTGATTTGGTCCTTGACATGATCACATCCTTGATGTGATTTGGGAGACTGAGAGTGCAATCCTAAAAAATTTAGGCTGGCCTAACTCATCTGGCCTATCTCTCTCTCATAGGGAGGTTGGTGTATGCCTGTGCATTTGCCTAATCCCCCAGGAGTGGGGCAGAACCCACCGATGGACAGCACCTTTTCGTGGTGGTGGGATTGTGTGCTCCAGTGATACAAAGGGCTATGCTGGCAGTAGCGTAGCTACTGGCAGGGATTCCCATGCCAGACAGCGTTTTTTGAGGATCCAGACTAAACCTGTCCAAAATCCCATGGAACATGGGTTGTCTGGAGAAGGAAATCTCCCACCTCAAACCTCCACGGCCTTGTGGCTATACCCATCTATGGGAAAGGCTTCAGGAGTAAACCTTGAGGCAAAATTCGGAGCCAGAGTCCCAGAAGCAGTTTGTGACTGTGTACAATCACGTTCTGGTAACTCTTGTGACTCAGTTGGAACCAGTTGTATCAGCTCTGCCGTTCCATTGGACTATTTCAGTGATGTGGAGGGGGGATTTGCTGCTTGGGTAACAGTCTGTCCTCCATATTAATCTACCCAGGCCATCATGCTCTGGAGAGGACACTCAGAGCACATTACCATAGTCTTTCAAGACTGAAGGATGCCAATGATGGGGCAGAAATGTCTTAGTGCACTTTTGTGACACTCCCAGATCAGCACAGGACTTATGCTGAGGCTTAGGCCAGCCTATGTGGAGGTTAGGATTGCAGCATAAATTAAAGAATACTTTCCCTTATTCAGTGCCACTTGCATGTATTAATCTGGAATTTGTTTTGTGATCCTTTACCCTCTGCCTCAACCTCCTGTGCATTGTTCCTTTTGAGCTATATGGCCAAAACTGACCAAGTGTCTGACGGCTGGATGTTCCTGGAAGTCTAGCAATAACATTTAATGTCATTGCTATGTTTCCAAAAATATTTTTTAAATAAAGTATGAGGTTTTCACTAAAAGGACTAAAAGTTCCTTAAAGTGAATGGGAGGAAAAGTGAAATGCTGCAAGCCTGTGTATGGGAGAGCTGTACTGTTTTTGCCATTCCATTGTGATGAAAATAGTCATTTAACAATGTAGCATTTATTTTTCTTGTTAATGCAAGAGATTAAAAATGAACACAATGTACTTATCTCTCACTAGCTATTTAAAAAAATCTGTTTCTTCAGAAGGTTTTTTTATTGAAAGGTTTTTTTGGTACATAACTAAGCACTCATGTCTTTGAGACTGCATAGGAATGGTCAGATTCCACTGCTATGTCTAGTACTCTTATTATGTTAACACTAATCCTTACTATTATTTCACATAGTTTTCCATTACTGTACATCTTAATGAAAGAAGTTTGTAAGAATCTTAGGTCACAGTCCTAACCAATTTAGGCCAGCACAACCCACCGTTCTCACAGTGGCTTGGGGAGGCCAGGGCTTTTCTATGCACCTCTGTGCACAGGAATGGCACAGAAGTGCCTTATGACAATTTTGTGACACCCCCATGCCAGCACTGAACAGCATGGGTTAGAATTTTGCTCTCACTTATTGAAAAGGCACTTTATTGTAAGGACATATTCTCTCTCTGTGAACAAGTCTTTTGGTAGAATAGGCATGTTGCATTAGGAGCACAATAAATTTCTGACTCATATCTTTTTAGTGGACAAAGTATGCCTGAAGCATTTTAGGAGACCTGGCATCCAATTAAACACTTTTGTTTTCTGAAACCACCAGTCCAAGATTACTCCTCTGGAAAAGATACAGTTGGAATAGTTACTTATTGAACTATTGTGTTGTATACTGGATTGCCCACTAAATATTTTGCTTGCCCCTGCTTGGTTTTTGAATATTTCTTTATATCCTGTTTGTTTCAGTTTCTTTTTGTGCATATAGGTCTAACTTCATTATACACAGATATTTTTTATACATGGATTTGACTCAACACAAATGGCCATTACAAATCACAGTTTAAAAAAACTGCTTTTCTACTGTTGTAGAGTCATGCAAGCCATCATTCCATTTTTTTAAGTCCCAAAATCAAACCCCTGCAGATATTGAAGCATTATTTTATTCAATTAGGCACAAGAAATGTGGAAGCGGGTCTTTAAACCTATTTTTCTTTTTTTTATACACTGATTATTTTTTATCCACGTGAAGTTCCAGAGTGAAACCCTAGTGAGGGATACCTGAAGTTCTAAGGAAAAAAAATTAAAGAAAAATGTGAGACAAAAACTCTAGCAGTAATAATAGCTACAGATTGTTGTCAAAAGGATTTGGGTTAGATAGCAGAAAATTCTTTCCAGAAGTGTAGCAGCTGTCAGAATTTCCAAACTCTTCCCTTTCTGCTTCCCCTGATCTTTTCCCCTCCTTGTTTTCTCCAGGGTGCCTATGTCTGGGCTGTGATGGCAGCTATTGTCCTCTTCTCTGGAGGTGTTTGTGATATCCAGGAGCTGGTGGCTGGCCTCAGAAGGCCCAGCTCTACCCTCTCGCTTATGGACATCATTGAGTCTTTGTACTGCATGGCCACTGTGCTTTATGCTATGCGAGAGAATGACGTTCATGTCAGCAACAGGTGTGTATTAATGGGCATGGATTATACTTAGGACTTTCTGCTTGCAATGCATGTGCACCATTTATCCTTCCTTCTGTCCATGGCTAAGCTGTGATATCATTGGCAAGATGGTAGTGCTGTGATCACAGTGTGGCACACCTCCAACTCACCCCACCTAGACAAGAAGGTCTTCAGGGTGTACCTGTCCTACTACCTGAAATCTTTATTTATTGGATTTATATCCTGCCTTTCTCCCCTGGGGGAGGACTCAAGATGGCTATTAAGACATATATAATTAAAAACGGATACAATTACAGTAAAAGATTTTAAAAGATTTGGGGTAAACTTCAGATAATCAATCAAGCAACAGTATTTACATACTGCTTATCAACAAAAGTTCACAAAGCGGTAGCGAGAAATTGAAATAATGGCTAGAATCATCTACACGCAGAGCAGGATAATCCTTTGGCCCATACTTTGTTCATTCTCAGCAGGAATTTTTGTCTGCCTTGTTGGGAGAAACTGAATATGCCAAAGAATAATTGGACAATTAAGGCTACAATCCTAAAGACACTTTCCTGGGAGCAAGACCCACTGAACACAACGGGGCTTACTTTTGAGTAGATGTGGTTAGTATTATGCTCTTAAGATTCCTTGGGTGTTGGCAGCCTCTGATTTAAAAGTAATATCCTGTCTTTTTGTGGCTTGATCTCAGTGGACACTGCTCAGTCCCTGGAAAGGAAGTTTGAAGAAATTGTAGGGAGTAGAGCAGCGCATAAGCCCTTTATGATCTGGAGAGCTAAAGAGCTAAATACCGGTTTAGACTGATGAGTATACATGCATGCATGTGTTAGCCCAGTGATTCCCACACATTTTAGCACTGGGACACACTTAGCTTTATAAGATGCTAAAAAAAGTTTCACTAACTAGCTGCTGAAGCCTCTATTTTATCCTTTTGCTATGATGTCCCCCTTGCCTTCTGGTACATTTTTTGAGCTCCACAATCTTTGATAGACTTATGGTGGCCTTGCATTCCCTTTCACCTGGTCTTCCATAAGAGCTGAAGCACATTTACCTACATGAGATTAGATGTGTACGTTTAGCTTAGTTTCTCTCTCTTTTTCAGTTTTGGAGGGGGAATTTCCTTCACGAGTGTTTTTGTGTTCATCACATTGGGACCATTTTGGTGGCTTTATGTTCTTCTCAGCTTGCCCAACCAGATATGCAGATTCTGCCATTGCAGTCTTGGGAATACAACAGAATTTAGCTGCCTTGCTTATTCTATTATCAAACCCCTTGTTTCTGTAGGATTCACTACAATATTTTCTACTGTCTATACCTTCTGGAGAACAATTGTGGCACTGCAGTGGTACAACCAGAAATACACCTCTCCAGGTGTGAAAGAAACCTGAGATGCAGGTAGCAACTGTTTATATTTATATTGGAAGATAAGATTAACTACAGTATTCATTCAAATCTAGTGTGCCATCGAATCTAATGTGCGCTTTATATTTATAATAAAAACATCACATTTACTCAAATCTATACCACTGAATCTAATGAGTACTCTGATTTTAGAGACTATATTTGGGTGAAAAAGGTGTGTGTTAGATTCGAGTAAATACAGTATTAGAAAATAAGTATGGCAAGATAACATAAGATGCTTTTGTCTGGGTTGTGCTCAGGATGTTCAGCCTTTGGCCAAGCAGGATGACATGGACATTCCAATATTGATCAAGAGGCTGCTTTGGGAATATAATAGTGACCAAAGAGCTCTGAGATTAGAGAGGGCATTTTGGTTAAAATTTATGTGGCAGAGGTACAGGAATGTAGTGTGATGTCAAGGGAAGAGAGCAGTCTGAGAACTGGGGGTGTGGGGCTTGTGGGCTGGACAGCATGTCTAAAGGGGAGGAAGGGAGGCCAAAGAATAACAAAATTATCTGAGTAAGTACCAAAACATGTGCTTGCACTGGCCGCAATCTAAGATTGCCAGATTATTGTTTTTTCTGGCAAGGTTCTTGTCTTTTAATAGGAATACAACAAGCAGAAGCATACAACAGGGAAAAGCTCAACAACTTATGAGCATTTATTGGAAAGCAGAAAAACTTCAACTGGTACTTTCTGCTTGTTATGCCTTAGTTAAGAGCACGGGAGCTTTGGCTGGTGACAAAGCTGATTGGTTGGTTGGATTTGTACTCTGCCTTTTTCCATGAAAGGCACTCAAGGTGGCTAACAAACAAGGGTTAATTTACAATTAAACAAAATTCAGAACAACAAAATACAAATAAAAACAATTTACAATTAAGAGCAATACAATAAAATAAAAATACAATATAATATTGTATATAATAAAACACAGTACAATAAAACAAATTAAAAATGTAGAGACATTAGCAATAAAAATGTGCAATTAAAATATTAATTCATAGCAGCAGCTTAAATTATGGGACCTCGAAGGCTTTCCTAAATAAATAGGCCTTCAGGTTGGTTGTCTTACACCCATCATAAAAGACATACAGATCCTTTAGTAAGCTTTGTTGCTTGCTCATACTTGTCTGATTGTGCATATGTTTATCTAGTTTGATATGCTAATGAGTTTTTTTGTAGAGAAACTTAATGAATTAAGTTCATTGAATTAACTTAATGAATTAAGCCCTGGGAAGCAGAGCTTTTTTTCTGGGAGTACCAGTACTCAGTACCAGCACCTTTTTCTATCTGCTGTGAATACTGTATCTTTTTCCCCAGAAAAAAAGAACTGGGGGTGGGAATTCTAGAGCCACAGCATGCTGAACATTAAAACCTCCTGGATCCATATCCTTGGGTACTTAGTTAACAGCTAGTCAAAGGGATCTATTTATTGTTGTTTTTAATTGTTGTTAGCCACCTTGGGTTCCCTTTGATTAGAGAAAAAAGGCGGGATATAAATCAAATAAATAATAATAATCTCCAAGAGAATGAATGGGAGCCTAGAGAGAAAATAGTATCCACTATCTTAGTGTTGCCCTATGTATTCCATTTTCCAAAGTTTCACTTTCTGGTGCGAACTCAAATGCAGGCAAGACCCTTTGTAAGCTGGCCAACAGCCTATTTGACTGGCTGCAATTCTAAAGACACTTTCCTGGGAGTAAGACCCACTGAACACAATGGGGATTACTTTTGAGTAGACATGGTTTGGATTGCACTATATATGTGGGTGCTGTTGGAAGGGCATTTTCCCATTGTCTGTGGTCTTGGTATTTGAGTGCCTTTTAGATATAAAGTCAAAAGGTCTGGGTGGGTTATGGCTCCCACCATCTACAGGACTTTGTATTGGAACTTCCCTGTATTGCCTCATATAGTTTTGGTTGTCTGATCCAACATGGGGTACCTTGGCAACAGCTAACAGAATCATGGTCAAAGTGGCCCAGCCAAGATGCACTGGGAGAGTTGGAAATACACTTGAGTCTTTGTCAAATGTCTGTGCCTCCTAGGGAACCTGCTACACACTTTGAGAACTATGGCTCATAAGATCACAGCATTACTTACATACAACTGCATGTAACATGTAATTTCTCTGCATCTAACCATTTGTTCATTTCTTTATTTTGGTGCTGTTTAGTAATAACCCTGGAATACAGCCAACCTGTGAACAGCAGAAAATCTTAAATCATGCAATTGCACCAAAACATGTTGTGAAAATCGTGGCTTTTGCAGGTAAGGGCAGGGCTGGCTTAATCATAGAGCAGGTATAGATTACGCTTTATCAGCCAAACCACCCCATGTGGTAAGAGACATGCATAGTTATTCTGTGCATGCATCCTGGTTATATCCAAATGGGTGGTTTCGTCAGGCACACGCCTCCACATTTAAGGGAATTGCCCTTGCCTTTCTAGGAAGTTTTAAGAGATCCAGAACATGCATGCAGCATGATCAGGCATGTCTCATTCCATGGGACCAGGACAGGTGAGGCAGTATCATCTGAACCTGCCCATACAGCTTGCAGTTTTTCCTTGCTGAACCTCGTGTTGGGGAGCCACTTCTCTCGGAAATGCGTGCACAGAGCCTTCTGGGGTGATATGCTGCAGAAGTGACTCCCTTGCAATGAGGTTCAACAGTGTTCAGGCATGAAAATTTCAAACTGTGGGGTAGAACTACACCACCACTTCACCACCACTACACCCAGAATGATTATTCTGGCACACCTTGGACTGTGGTTTGGATCCCACTGATCCAATGTGCAACCATTCCTGCTACTTTAGCACTGTAACAGGAGAAGCTGCACCTGTAGAATTTCTGCTTCTATGGGTCATAGAAGTGAGTGAAGCCATCCCAGTCTGCTTCTAGCGTCTACACTGGCCAAAGAATTCCCAATCATGTCTTCCAAGAACACAGTTGTCCATGCCACAAACATGGTGTTTCAATTGATCTTTTTTTTCTTTTTGTGCATTTAGGCACTGGGAAGACCTCCACTCTGGTCAAGTATGCAGAGATATGGTCCAACCTCAGATTCCTGTATTTGGCATTCAACAAGACCACTGCAGAGCAGGCCAGCCGCGTCTTTCCTCCAAACGTTACATGCAAGACGGTCCACTCTTTAGCTTTTTCAGAAGTTGGCAAGCAGTGAGTAACAGTTTCCTCAAACCGAGGTTTTAGAAAAAGCTGAGCCTGGTTCTCCACTCAGCCTAACCTAAACTGAGGTCTCTCAAAACTCCACCACTCAGGACAAACAAAAACAAAACAAACTCTAGCTCTTCTATCTCACTTTGGAACCCTTCTCTTTCCTGGGACCGATCCCTAGCAGCTTTCCCTCTGCTTTCGGGGTAGGCTGTCATTGTCTTGCCCAGTCTGAAGCTTGCATCCAAAAAGTGTGTCTCCTTAGGCTTAGGCTGCAATCCTAAAGACACTTTCCTGGGAGTAAGACCCATTGAACACAATGGGGCTTACTTTTTAGAAGGCATGGTTAGGATTGTGTTCATAGAGACTTTCTCTTCAGGCCTTGTCTCTCCAGTCCTTCAATTGATTGGGCCCCCCTTCAAATCTGAAGCACCTCAGCCATTGTAGGTAATCTTAAATGGAAATCAAAATAGTTAACCCTTTCATCACAATTTCTTGGAGGTTTTCCGTACACATTTGGTAAGACTTACTGGGTATTTTTTAAATTATAAGTTATCTTTTTTTAGTGGGCTGCGCAGTAGTTCAAGACCCAAGTAATGGAGTTGGCTCCTGCCAACCTAGCAGTTTGAAAGCATGTAAATGCAACTAGATAAACTGGTAGCACTTTGATGGGAAGGTAATAGTACTTCATGTACCTTTGGCTTTAATCATACCATCCACAAAAACATGGAGACATCTTCAGAAAATGCTGGCTCTTCAGCGTGGTAAAGGGATGAGCACTGGAGTTGAGAGTTGGTCGCAACCTGCAGGGAGGATACGTTTACCTGTCTTCTTTTAGGACAGGGCAGGAAAAGAATTAGGTTTTGCTTACAAGTCCTGTATTGAATATTTTGATATTTAAGTTTCTTTTTCTTCTCTCTTCTGTTTTTCTTATTTCTTCTAATTTTTCTTTGTCTTTGCTGCAGTTACAGCAAGAAAGGCAAGCTGAACTTTGGCTCCCTGACACCCTATTACATCAGCTATGCTCTCCAAAATCGTGAAGGACAGTCTCTGTTCATCAGAGCTAAGACTGTAACTCGGACCCTCTTAACATTTTTTGCCTCTGCGGATACATCCATAACTTTGGAGCACACACCCATCTGGTGCAAGAACAACAAGGGAGAAACTGTTCTTGTTCAGGAAGCAGAGAAGAGAGTGAGTATTTTGTAGCAGAATTGTCCACCTCCTTTATTGCATGTTGCTGGCACTGATGAGTGAATTCTTTTGCATTATGGTGCCATCATTTGCATGACCCAGGTTCAAAGTGTTGAAGTTCATGTGACGATGGGCCAGTTTCTTGGCTTAACCAACTCCACAGCATTATTGTAAGGATAAATGTTTGGTGGGAACAGAACAATATGCCTTCTTAAGCTCAGAGGAGAAAGAATAGAATTTAAAAAAAATAAGTGTAGCATTTATTTAGCATCAATACCAATAGCAACAGTTGCCCTTATCTTGCATGTGGAATTCACTGCCACAAGATGCAGTGATGATTGCTAGCTTGGGTAGCTCTTAAAAAAATTCATGGACAATGAATCTTTATCTGTGTATTCCTGTGCAATCCTAAATATGTTTACTCAAAAGTTCCACTATGTTAGTTAGGGCTTACTACAAAGTAAGCATGTATAAGATTGCAGCCTTCATCATGATGGTAGAACTGAACCTTCTTGTTTAGAGGCACTATACTGCTGAATGCCACGTGGAAAGAGAACAAAGTGCAAAAGGAGGATGACCTTGATAGTAAGTTTCTAGTGACATCCGGCTGGCTGCCATTAGCAATGACAAGGTGATGAATCTGGTATGATCTAGCAAACAGTTCTCATTATGTGTTTTCCAGATCATTGTTGAAGAAGCAAACCAAATATGGACCAACATGAAAATGCTGAACCCAACCAGAGAGATGGCATATAAGATGACCCATGATGGTAAGTGGGCGATGAGGCTATGCGCACAGGCTGTGTTCTCTACTTTGAGAGTTGAAACTATTCAGTCATCATTATATTGTTATTTTGATCCTTTGATCACTTCCTGCCATCAGTGATGGTGGTTTTGCCACAGAGCTCTTTTATGGTGTATTGTGTCCAGTTCTGATAATCAGATCTTGAAAAGGATTGGGGAAGGTGCAGAGGAGAGCAACCAAAATGATTAGTGGGCAGGAACACTTTCCTTATGAGGAAAGGCTACAATGTGCTTCACATAAGAGCCACATACTATCAGGTGTTTGAGAGCTGCAGAGTCTAAGCATTTAGGGTGCAATCCTAACCTAGGATAACCAATTTATCACTCTTCCCGTTCCTGTGGTGATGTAGAGAGGCAAATGCAAGTGCCCTTGCTTGCAAACCCTCCCCCAGTAGTGACACAGAAGTGTCTTATGGCACTTTGTTAACCCACAGGTCAGCACAAGACTTATGCGGGGGCTTAGGTTGGTCTAACTGGAGCTTAGGATTGCAGGCTTAAATATCTTTACTCACCATAAACATTAAACTTGAAATTTAATCCAGTGGACTCAGTTTATATAACTTAATCCAGTTTATATAGTTTATTCCCAGTGAATTATAGAGCTTAAAAAAATTATTTACCTTTTATATAAATTGTGATTCAAAAAGGAACTGAGCCAACCTTGCCTTGAGGTGTACATTGTATGTCAAATATTGCAGTCCTAAAGACACTTTCCTGGGAGTAAGATCCATTGAACACAATGGGGCTTACTTTTGAGTAGTCATGGTTCAGATTGTGCTCAAAGACCTTCAGGTGGCTTGTGAGATACATGGTTTGGCCACCCCAACAAATAACACTATTCATGTATAAAGGGAATCATAGAATCCTAGAGTTGGAAGGGACCTAGTAGATCATCTAGTCTAACCCCCTGCTTGCAGCAGGAAATCCCCCTAGAGCATCCCCAACAGGTGCTTGTCAAGCCTCTGCTTGAAGATCCCCAGTGAGGGAGAGTCCACCACCTCCCTTGGCAATCTGGAAGTTTTTCCCTCTTGCGGAATTTAGAAATGGGGACTTTTGGGAGAATTGGAACAGACAAAAGGAAATATTTATTTCCAGCATGTAATTAATCTGTTGAACTCCTTGCCATTGGATGTTTGCATAGAACCTGGCCTAGAAGCAGATTGGGCATATTGATGGAAGAAATATCCATCCCAGGTTACTAGTCATTATAATATCTGAGTTTTAGAGGTAGCCTGTTTCTGAAGCCAGTTGCAAGGGGGTGGCAACAGGATATGGCTATCATGTCTTGAGGGTTTCCCAAAGTGTATGATAAGGGAAGCTGGACTAGATGGACCTGATGCAGCAGATGTTCTTATCCTCATTTCCAGGATACTTGAAGCTTTGGCAACTTAAAAAGCCCTTGCTTGCAAATTACGATGCTATCTTTGTGGATGAGGCACAAGATTGCACCCCTGGTGAGTAACTGAGTGGGCTCAGGGGACTTTTCTGAAAACTTTAGTGGCTCCCTTCGTCAATTCTGCATTGTCAGAGGAACAGGAGCAATTTTTGTGCCTTTTCTACAGTGTTATCTGCCACTTTGAAGAAGGTGGTTTATAGTGCAGTACCTCCTCCTTTCTTGTCAAATGCATCACTGTGAAACGGAAGGCAAGAGCGGGGCTTAAAGAAATGTTTCCCTTTTGTATTGTACACAGATAACCTCTGCCCACAAACAGCCCCTTTTGCAGTAATAGCAACAATCACCTGTACCCGTTCTGTGTAATTTCCCAAATGTGTTAGCAGTGTTTAGCTTGATATTAAGACAAGTTTCTTAAACCCTTCTCTCACATTTTTTATGTAGCTATTATGGACATTGTCCTTTCCCAGACTTGTGGTGTCATCTTGGTAGGTGACCCACACCAGCAAATCTACACTTTCCGGGGTGCCGTCAATGCTCTGTCTGAAGTGCCACACACTCACATCTTCTACCTCACACAGGTAGGACTGGGCAGCCTTTCAAATTGGTCCAAGGCCTGTGCTTTGCATTGTATTGTGGGATAGTGAGGCCAATCTAGCAGAAGCCTAGCAGAGATCCCTGGAAACTAACATGGGTTTCTTGAACCCTCACTTTGATACAGTCTGGGAATAGAGCAGGCTTTTCTTAAAAGAAGCGCTGAGTGTCCGTTTCAGAGTCTTTTGGCTTGCAAGTGGTTTCCTCAAATCCTACATGGGCAGAGGTAGTCAGTCTGGATGCAGCCTGGCTCTAGTGAGTAGGCTACACTAAACTAAGGCTACAATCCAGAGTAACTACAGGACCTTTTACACCGATGTAGTTATGGTGCCACCTATGGGAGAAATATGGGAAATGCATAGAGCAATCCAGATTGTGTCTCTTAATTCTTCCCGTAGTTACTATGGATTGTAGGGTAATACTTTCTGGGATAAAAGAGCTAATCCTTATTCAACAGACCATATGGTGGCCCCATAACCCTCACACTAAATAATTCATTAGCCAGTGTTTCTTAGACATTTTAGCATCAGTATTCACATTTTAGAATGACTGTGAGGACCTGCTTGAAATATCACTAATTGGAACTGATATTATGGAAAGAAGTGACATCAGGAAAACCTTTTAATGCCTCCCCGATTTGACAAAATCAAATATAATTAAAATCAATAATTCAAGTAAATTTAAAGTTTATAGTGTTTACAGAAGAACACTCCCATCTCTTCCAATCAGTTTCTGATCTTTTTTAATTCCCCAAACACCCCAAGGGCTGCAGTCCTATTCATGTTGTTAAAATAAAACATTGAAATGAAGGGGGACCCACCTGAAAAACTCACCCAAGTGGGTCTTGACTCATAGTTTAAAATAGAGAAAGGGGAAATCTGGGGATTTTCTCCCAAAAGAGTATCTCTGAAACCAAATTGAGGGGGAGAGAGAAATATGAACCAAGGAGAAATGGTGTTGCTGGAGCCAGTCACCATGGTACAGCAATGTTTGACCTGTGGTGCCATCCACAGTGAATGGTATCAGAAATGTGTCAACGATATATGACACATTCCCTGTCATGAACTATGGTGGTCTCAGTGGAGCTGGGAAGAAACTGGAAGTTGGCAGGTAAAGGTGGGAGGTTGCCAAACCAAAGAAGGTTGTCTTCAAGGCTGGCTGCATTCCTGGAAGCTGAGCTAAAAAACTGAAAGAAAACCAGGGACTTCCTAGTTTTCTTTATACTCTCTGTGGCCTGAACAAGAATCATGAGATCAGAATTCTGAGCTCCTGCATGGTCCTGCTATGATTTTCCTTTCCTTGCCAACCACACCGAGTTCCTCCTCTTCCTTTCCCCTGCAGCATCCTCTCCCAGTACCCTTAGTCCGCTCAGGATAAGCTCCTTCTGTTCTGCTTATCCAGCAGAATGAAGTCTGTGCAAGAAGTCATGCCCCGTAGGGGAGTTTAGGAGTGTTCTTAATTACGGGTAGGGTGGAGCCTTGCCTTTATTCATGCTTCTACCTTTGGTCTAGACTAGAGCAACGGTTCCCAAATGTGTTAGCACTTTTAAAAACAACACTATACCTAGTTTAATCAAGTTTTACATGATTAAAAAAATTCACTTTACTGGCTGCTCAAGTTTTTTAAATCCTTTCACATTTGGTGGGGTATGTAGCCTTCTAGAGCATTTATTAAGCTCCACATTCATAGGATTTGGACCATTCTAGTCACATTGTGTTCCTCTCAGCCTGCCTTTGAAATGGACCAGGGCGTTTTTGCATACCTGCAAGTTAAGAAGCATTTTTTGCTTCATTCAGTTTTCACATATTTACGTTTTTCTTGTCAGCTATCTGCTTTTAAGTTTCACAATAGAAATCCATCAAAAATCTGGTCACACCCCACTGGTGGGTTTCAGCCCACAGTTCTAGAAGTTTATGAGGATGGCAGCATGGAGTATTAGGATGTGAGACTTTTGGAGTGCATTAAAGTCTTCCCATCTTTGGAACTCCATGGGGAAAAATGGTGTGACTTTCAGTACTGGAAGTGATATTTTTATCTGCTTGGCTCTTGTGAATGTTTGGCTAGTTTTTTTAGTGTTTTTCAAATCAATCAATCAACAGAATAACTGGGCTTCTAACTCTTCCCTGCTAACTGGGTGAGAGGCTCTTTCAAATAGGTGTTCCTCTTTTATTTAGCAGGGGAAGAGTAACGGGCCCTGCACACCCCAGCAATGTCTGTTCTAGTGGCTTCTGCTGGGGTTCTTTTGCATTTTAGATTGAGAGCCCTTTTGGGACAGGGACCCATTAGCGATTTTGTTCATTTTCTTTGTAAACCACTTTGTGAACCTTTTAGTTGAAAAGCGGTGTATAAATACTGTAAATAGATAGATATTGCATACTGCTTCTCAACACAACCTTTTTGTTTGCTCCAGTACTGTAGAGTTTCCGATTTGGTCCTGAAATTGCTTACGTCGGTGCTACCATTCTGGATGTTTGCAAGAAAGTTCGAAATAAGATGTTGGTAGGGGGCATCCAAGAGGGTGAGGTGTTTTAATTCCACCTTGAAGCCTGAAGCTTCTGAAGTTCTGTTTTCTCAGATCAGCCTGGCTAACTATGACAAGTGCTCTCCTTTCCTTTTCCAGGAGATGTCAGTGGGGTAGGTGTGGGAGAAAAGGTGGCCCTCTTGTCTCGGAACAACCATACCATCTTTGAGGATGCTGTGAGACTTACCAGTGGAGAACCATCAGCTAAAATACATTTGCTTGGGGTAAGTGTGAGAAGCACCAGCATGTGGGGGTTTTCAGTGAGGTTGGATTACCAAGCTAAAAATAAATGGAGTTTCGGTGATTAGATCCTAGGAGTTAAACTGGCATTGCTTTTTTTAGAACATTGTGGCTGTTCTGGAAGCAACTTAATTGTATTTAGTCCGGAACTCATCTCTTCCCTTCTAGGATCAAGCTTTGAAAAACCTGTCCTTGTGTAGGGCAGTGGGGAAGGCACTGCCTAGGAAGTACCATAGTACCAGCTGCTGCCTTAAAAGTGCTATTGAAAGGTTAATTCTTTGGAGATAATGGTCCATTAGGGACAATCTCAGCATATAATGTCTATTAACAATAAATCTTCCAATGCACTTTTGGGTTTTTCTTCCTAGAGGATGGCCCACTGCCACACTGCTCTGGCTCTGTACTGATGCAAGCTAATTTCTATGAATGACTCTCGCTTTCCTAAGATGTGTTTTAGAGACCAACTTTCCAACCCCGCCCGTCAATCTTGAGTGAAACCTTAGTGAAACCCATTCTGGAGACGTATGATGTCCCCAGAACAAGATATCTCTCCAGCACCATCGCTTTGCTTCAAGAGAGATCCACTCCAGCCCTGATCTGTTGGCTCCTTGCTGACCTAGATTTGGAAATTACCTATAAAGTGGCAAATTTTGCCCTTGCTGCCAAGAAAATCCAAGCTAAATTCTGCTGCCCTAAGGTCAAATCCCCCTAGCCTTTACCTTGTAAGATGATGGCAATTGCTCAAGTTTCCTTTTTCTCTTTGAATTATATTTAAATGCTTTTCTTCTCCATAGCCTTGCCTGATGTTGAGCTCTCAAGATTGATTGTGTTACTTCTGAGATATAAATGTCGTAACCTTAATATTCTCACCCCCTCCCTTCCCTTCCCCCTTTTTCTCTGTGTGTTGTTCTTTTAATACTGAAACATTGTAATGACCTATGGTTACACAATAAAATTTACTTACTTACTTACTTCCTAGAGGATTTTTTTAATGAAGTAGATTCTAATTGTGCCTATCACTGATTGACACCTATGTTTCCGTCAAGGAACCTCTCCAGAGGGTGAGCAGGAAGCAAAATGGAGAAGGATGAGCTAGTGTGAGTTGCATGTTTTGGAGGCCAAAGGCAAAGGCTTAGCAAGGAGGTGAGACTAGCTGGGGGTAAAGGAAGGAGGTAACGGGGTAAAGGACTCGCTGACAGGACTGTTTTTGGAGAACAGCTTGAATGTAAGGGGGAACCTGTGGAGAAATTATTACTTAAGGAGCTCCTTCCATGAAGGCCACTTTGTCAGTTGGGTTGCTCATATGCTGATTTAATCTTCCAACAACCTTTTCTCATACTCCCTCTCTATTTTTTTTTAATTTAGGGACTTAAAGCCTTTGGTCTTGAGAAAATTCATGATATTTGGAAGCTCCTTCATCCTGAATGTGAGTGCCCTGTAAATGACATGTTCTTTTTTGGGGTCTCTGCCTCAACTTGGGCAAGCAGAGCTACTGAGGGTACAATTCTCACCAATTTAGAAACCGTCACCCGATTTCTGAGGTGGCGTGGAGAGGCTATTGCATGTCTGTGCATTATCCTGACTCCCACAGGAATGGTGCAGAAGTGCCTTATGGCACCTTTGTTACACCCTCAGGTCAGCATAGGACTTGTTCCAGCCTAGCCAAGAGTTAGGATTGCAGTGTGTGTGTTTCAGAGTGTTTATGGAATGTTGGAATGGTAGAACCGGAGCACCGGTGTGAAGCACTGGTGGCGCAAGCGGCTAAGACACTGTGCTTGTTAACCAACAGGCCAGGGTTCGAGACCCGGGTTGGCCCCACAAGACAGGGTGAGCTCCTGTCAGCCCAGCTCTGCGACGCCAGCTGGATCCAATCGTATTGGCTCTGCCTTTCCATTGGACTAATTCAGTGGTGTGGAGAGGGGGGATTTGCTGCTTGGGTAACAGCCTATCCTCCATAACAATCCAACCCAGGCTTTCGTGCTTTGCATGCAGCGTATGCAGCACCGAGCACGATACCATAGTCTTCCAAGACTGACGGAGACCTGCCAGAACTGGAGTGCCTGTAGGATGGTGGTTGATAGAAGATCTGTGATTTAGTTCCCCCCAACTCTCATGAAAACACCATATGTACTTGAATATAATGCACCATCGACTCTAATGTGCATCCCATACCTAAAATAAAAATACTGAATTTACTCAGTTCTAATTAACATCAAATCTAATGTGCACCCTGATTTTGGAGACTGAATTTGGCTGAAAATGTAAGTATTATACTTGAGTAAAATACAGTAATTGAGCAGTGGACTGTAGGCAAGACATCTGCTTACCTGAAATCTTAAAAGAGTTTTATGCTGGTTAAAACAAAGTGGTCTAGGTAGGCAAATGGTCTCCCTTAGCAGAAGCCATTTTCCTACTTTTTTAGGAGGACAATTGAGGATTTTCCATGATTTCCAGCTTATGGAACAGCCAACCTTGTGCTTTTTGTTATGTTTCCCTCTCACTTTGTCACAATTGTCTGTTTTCAGTGAATCTTGAAGTGAAAGACTCTTTTATCAAAAGCTGGCTTGAGAAGGGCTTTGCTAAATTAAAGGAATATGCAGTTAGCTCTGAAGATAAGCAGCTAGCAATGAAGATTGCCCTTGTGGAGAAGTACAGAGACGGTATTCCTGAGCAGGTGAAAAGAATCTCACAGTGTCATACACCTTTTCCAGAGACTGCAGGTAAAGAAAAGAGACTTTTGCTTCTGAAATAGAGAAATGTGTCCTTTTGCAGGAAAATAAGGAAATGTGTCCTGTTAATTATGTAAATGATGCACTGTCATCACCAGTCCATGGTTCTATGCTCCCTACTTGCCCTCTACAGTGCTGCACATGAAAGACTATTAAAGCATTTGAAATGAATTCATTTGCCTATTTGTGTAAAAGTTCAGAGTGTAAATGGGAAGTTGAGTGCGTCAAAATAGTAGGCAATTCTTTCATGAGCGCAGGACTCCTTAAATAAGCTATTTCAACTGCTGTGTCACGGCACACCAGCATGCCATGAGTCTGCCTCAGGTGTGCCATGGGACTAGAGGAGACTAGACAGCAACCATGCAGGAGGAGCTTTGAGCCTTGTGTGGCCACACAAGAAGCAGTCAGTGAATGGGCTGGTAGTGGATGCTTTGCATCTCACACTACAGCATGCTTTTAAGAAGCAGCTGGAAGCATCCGCTTTGAAACCCTGTAATAATATTCCTGCTGTAATAAGAAAAATATTGCCTGCTCCATGTGCTGATTGGGCAGCCAGAGATAGGTGAAAAAACTGCAAATGAAAACAAGCATGGATGCCAGAAGGCAGGCAATGTGGGAATCTGCTGAAGCCACCAACTGAATTTAAGCTCCTAATAGGTTAGGTTTGCAGCCTTAATTATGTTAAAAAGTTGTAATAATTTAGTAAATATAATTAACATAAGAAAAAAAACTGGTGATGTGCCTTGCAACTGTTTGCTGCAAATTTTAGCACCTTGACAGTGTGTTGTGAGCTGAAAAAGGTTGAAAATGACTGCCTTTAAACACTGAAAATCCAACTAGGCTAGCAAGGCAACTTGCTTAGAACCAGACCTGGCCTAAAGGAATATGTTGGTGCTGGATTCTGATCAGGCTTAGGATGCATGGAGAAGGAAAGATTGTTTTTCCTGTTACATTGGCTTTTCACTGAAAATTACCTCCTCCAGCTTCCTTTCCCTCCCAAAGTGGCTAAGTGGGAAGCAGGGAAAATTCCAAGCACTCTGATAGGAAAGAGTTAACTTTTCCCTTCCCATGGTCCTAACCAGAATTGGGGTCCCTCTTTTTAGTCCATTATATGGACTAAAACCTCTGGTTTTAAACAGATTGGTGTCTGCCAAGCTATTTGGATGATCAGAATGTATTGAAGCACTTGAGATTGTGGTTAAACTTACTATTGATATGTTGTTTTATGGTTGTTGTTTTTAAGATTTTATCCTAAGCACTGTTCATAAGGCCAAAGGACTAGAATTTGACACCGTACAAGTAGCTGGTGACTTTGTGAGTGTCCCCTTTGCACAGCATAATCTCGAGAGGATGCCTATCTTCAGAACTGGTAAGAAAATCTTCTTTTCCACCATCTTCCACTTCCTGGAGCCCACACTGATTCTGGTTAGAGCAGTGTGATAGTGCTTTGCCATCTCTCAATCTGAGCAAAGAGGTAGGGCCAGCTGTCACCCTCTCTTCATGCCTCACCATTGAAGTAAGCAGTTGTAGGACTGGGCCTGTAACTGCCTTTTACTGGTCCCATGGAGTGTGGTTTTCCCATGTTAGGAAAGGGAGAGCATGGCTGGCCCTCTTCTTATGGAAGAGCAAATGCACAGACAGGCACAAATCAGTCATCAGGTACTATACATAAAACTGGGAAAGTTTTGTTCCAGGACTTAATCTCAGAGCACAAAGGTGAAGATATGGAGTAAAGATCAGCCAGCTCTTACATACCTAAAAACCCCACAATATCAAAAAATCCTGCCAGTCAGCTTTCCAAGTTCCACAGCTTTTTGCTTCATGCATAATAAAATGAGCAATAAATGTCTTTTGACTGATAAGTAATGAAAAGTGTAGCATACCTGCTTATCTGGATCAGGCTTTCAACTGTTTATGCACACTTACCCTACAATCCAGAGTAACTATGAGAGCACGTAAGAGACATTACGTGTACCCGTAGTTACTGTATCACCCAGTGAAAACCTATGGTAAATTCATATTGCAATCCAGAGCAAATTGTTCTTACACCAGAGCAAAGACTCCCCATAGTTACTCTGGATTGTACCCTTAGTGTCTATTACCTCTGAATCTCTGCCAAGCAGCTGCTTTGCACTGTCTTTAATTAAATGAATGTGGCTTTAAGATGAACCAAATTTGGGTCAGTAGTTCCTTTGGCATAATAACAAGACATGCTTTTAATCAGTACATACACAACAGCCCCTAATACAGGGTTGGAAACATACAGCTCAAATTTCCACCACTCAGATCTCTGCTCTTGTAGCCAAGAATGAGCACTCGATAGCGGCCTGTGTCATAGAGGTCTCTTAAAATCTCTCCTCAACCTGAGCTCCACTCCAAGCTGGTGTTCTCTGCTTAACAATCTGTGGGCACAACTTTCCAGCACTGGTGCAGCTGCAATGAAGCAACAAAGGAACTCATGTTCCCATTCCTTGAAGAATCCTCAGTAACTCCCCGCTACCCCAGAATAAAGTGCATGTTCTGAACCAGCAATGCAAAATCGGATAGGATTAGGTGCTCAGTTCCACTGTAGGGTTAACTGTCTGCAGTGTGATGTCTATGAACCATCTATGCGACAGAAAACCTGTCTAGCTTTCAAGTTTCCACAGGTTGTGGCACTCTGAAAAACCCTTTCTTGTTTGGATCACAGAATAATTAGGCTTCTCTGTGATTTTGGAATAGAGTAGGAATTAGGAGTAGAAACTTCTTTAAAATGTGGCAAAATAGACATGTTCTGATATGTTATACACTTTACCCTTTGGAAAATGACCAAGAAAAGTGTTCCTATAATGGCGTTTTTCTTCTTGTAAGAAAGCAGTTATGAGGAGAAACTCACTTTTGGGGGTCTTTAATGCACACCTGTATTACTGTTGTTATAAGCAGCCTTTATATACAGTGCTCTGTAGAGATTGGACTGTTTTCGCCTTCTCTTCCAGCTTCTTTTTAACCAGTGTGCTCATTTGTGGGAAGTCCGATCTTTCAAAATCAAAATTTTTCGTAAATGATTTTCTTGGCCTCTCTCCAAGAATATTGAGCCAGCAGGCCTGGGTTCGAGACCTGGGTCCCCACAAGACAAGGATTTCCTGCTATAGGCAGGGTGTTGGACTAGATGATCCACTGGGTCCCTTCCAACTCTATGATTCTATGAAATGAATTACAGCATGATTTAATATTTAAATCACTGGGCAGGAAAGCCATCATGTCTCCCCCGCTGCACCATCCCTGTTCAATTACCAGGTGGTGCAGAAAGGCCACTGCATGTCCATGTGCCAGCCTTTAGTGTACAGGGAGTGGCGAAAGAATGCTTTACTCACACCAACCTAACATGCCATTAAGATTGCACTGATAGTAATTTAGCAAGTAGTGGTGTCTTTGTAAGAAATCAAATTTTTATGACTAAAAAATGATTTGACCCAGTCCTTATGATGATTTGACCCAGTCCATATGATAATTAAAGTCCCCCATGATCACAACATTATCTCCCTGATGTCTTCCTGATTTGCTTCTCATCTCAAGGTTCCTTTCAGATTTTTTATTGTGAGGGTGATGGCATGTGCCTGCTATTAAACTTCTCCTTGGACCTGTTAATTTAATCCATGCCCCCCTTTTCAATTTCTCCTAGATTTCTGCTAGATGATCCTTTCTTTGACATTGATGGCCACACCATCTCAAATGCATCTCTCCCTGTCCCTTCTATAGAGTTCGTAGCCTAGGATTACAGTATCCCATTAATTCTCCACATCCAGAGTGCAAGCCTAACCATGTCTAATCAAAAGTAAGCCCCATTGAGCTCAATGGATATTACTCCCAGGAAAGTGTCTTTAGGATTGCAGCCTAAATCAGTTTCGGTTAAACCTGCTATGTTCCCTAGTCATCCAACATTATAGTCCCCCCATCTTAACTTAGAGACTTTGGGCATTTGCATGTACGAGAAAAGAAACCATTTGCTCGTAAAGAAACCATTTATACTGTATACAGTATATGTTTTTTCTCCTTGCCCAAGAATTATCCTGGCAGGAAATAACATCCATACCAACCCTTCCTAATAAATGCATTGTCAGCTTTTGCAACCATCGTTCCACTTCTGATGAGTCTCCTAGTCACTGGTTAATCTGTTTTCTCCCTCTAGATAACGTTCCTGAGGATGAATGGAACTTGTTGTACGTTGCTGTGACTCGAGCCAAGAGGCGCCTCATCATGCCCAAATTTTTAACCCATCTCTTGACGTTGGCTGGGGTGAGTCAAGACCATCCTTGGTATACTAATCTTGGGAGGACTGCATAAAGGACTCTTGTATTTTGAAGAGCTAATAAAATATTTGCAGATATGCTGAAACAATAGTTTGCCACACTTGAGAGTTCCAAAGTGAGCATCAAAGGAAGGTGTAGAATGGAGGGAGAGAACAAATGTTAGACTAAACTATATTCACACAGTTAACCTGTTTGATTTTTGCAGCTGGGGAAAAGTGGTGTGGACAACAGAGGAAGAGATTTTCAAAAATAAAAGCCAAGAAGGAACATAAAATTCTTGAATATGATTCTTGAAAAAAGACTGAGGCTGCAATCCTAATGCCCAGATAGGCAGACATAGGTCCCAGCACAAGTCCTGTGCTGATCAGGGGTGCCACAAAAGTACCATAAGGCACTTTTAGCCCACTCCTGGGTGGGGCTAGGCAACTGCCAATATCCCCACACCACCATGGAAGTTGTGCCAGATGAGTTATATTGGCCTAAATTGGTTAGGATTGCATCCTAAGACCGCAGTCCTATCCACATTTTCCTTTGAGTAATTTCTATTGACTGTAATGGAATTTACTTCTGAGTAGACAGGCATAGGACTGAGCTCAAAAAATAAGTTTTCAAAATAGAGCTCCAAGTATTGTATTGAAATTCAGGGTACAATACTGGTGATTATTACGCTTGTACACAACACCAGAGTGCAGCCCTCTTGAACTTGGGGCAACATATTGCTGTTAAATCTCAACAGTTATTTACTTATTTAAAAGAATGTATTCCTTTTCACTTGCCAAATAACGTGCCTAAAGTGGCTTAAAAAATCCTCACAAAAACACAACACAATAATAAAACTCTCAGACCAGTGGTGGACTGGATGGGAGCCACTGCTATAGGCACCTTCTGGCTTGAGCACCTTTTCTTCTCTTAAGGGTGCACAGATGCTGACCTTGGCATGGCTGGGGAGCAGCGGCACAAGAAGTCCTGGCTCTTGGTGGAGGGAATTTCCTGCATCCACAGTATTCAACTGACTCTAAGTGAACAGGAGTAGCTCTGGTTAACTGTTAACCAAACTGGTTCTCTTGTCCCTTTTTCAGGAGTATTATTTACGACCTGAACTTACAAGTGATGTGTGCAAAGGGGAGCCAGTTTGGTGCTCTGTGCGAGGCTGCTGCAATTCCATTCCTGCTGAATCTCTTCTAATCATGAAGAAAATGAGTTTTGTTTATGTGCGTATCCTTTTCTTTAGAAACTATCAACACTGGGCTATAACAAATACTGGGCTATAACAAATAGAATGAATTTCAACAGGGAGGAGTTCAAGGTTCTGCACGTAGGCAATAAAAACCAAGATCACAGGTACCTGAAGGACTGTCATATGGAGGAAGGGGCTCATTTGTTCTTAGCTGCCTCTGAAAGCAGAACTAGAATCAATGGGTACAAACTGCAAGAAAGGAGATTCTGGTTGAATATCAGGAAAAAATTCCTGACGGTGAGGGCGGTTCTGCAGTGGAACAGATTGCCAAGGGAGGTGGTGGACTCTCCCTCACTGGGGATCTTCAAGCAGAGGCTCAACAAGCACCTGTTGGAGATTCTCTAGGAGGATTTCCTGCTACAGGGAGGGGGCTGGACTAGATGACCTTCTGGGTCCCTTCCAACTCTATGATTCTATGATCATTGGCATCCTTCACTCTCGAAAGTCTATGGTATCGTGCTCTGAGTATCCTCTACAGAACACGATGGCCTGGGTAGATTAATATGGAGAATAGACTGTTACCCAAGCAGCAAATCCCCCTCTCCACATCACTGAAATAGTCAAATGAAATGGCAGAGCCAATACGATTGGTTTCAGCTGTGTCGCAGGAGTTACCAGAATGTGATTGTAACACAGTCACAAGCGGCTTCCGGGACTCTGGCTCTGAATTTTGCCGTGAAATTGACTCCTGAAGCCTTTCCTATAGATGGGTATAGCCACAAGGCAGTGGAGGTTTGAGATGGAGTTTTCCTTCTCCAGACAACCCACGTTCAGTGGGATTTTGGACAGGTTTAGTCTGGCTCCTCAACAGAGGCCTGTCTGGCATGGGTGTCCCTGCCAGTAGCTACGCTACTGCCAGCATAGCCCTTTGTATCACTGGAGCACACAATCCTACCACCACGGAAAGGTACTGTCCATCAGTGGGAAAGACAACTGAAACCACTGAAAGCATTATGTAGCTCCTTCTCTTGGAAGAAAAAAAAATGCTTTGTAAATTATTCTAATGCTGAAAAATGTTTGTTCCATCATACCATGCATAACCGCTAGAGAAGTACCTGTTTTGGAGGTTTCTTGTATCTAAAATCTCCTTGCATCGTGTTTGTTGATGCTTGTGTGTTACACACTAGATGCCACAATAGTAGCGTTTGCTTGCACCTTCGCTTTACACTTCAAGAAGTACTATAGAGCCATTTAGTAACAGAACACAAATGTTACAATACTATCTCCCAAATTACAAGGATTGTGGGTTGAAACAGACATATATGCTTTCCCACAGAGTAGCTATATTAAGCAGCCTCATTTGTATCAACCTGAGCTTTGCTTTTCTACTGAGGAAACACTAAACCAGTGGTTCTCAATGTGGGCTTCGGGACCACCTTGGGGAGGGGAGCACAACTTCATTCCAGAGCGCCTTTGCTTGAAAAGCTGGGTTCTGCCATCTTGGAATCTAGCACTGGGCACTGCCATCTTAAAATGGTGCACTCAGGCTG
The DNA here is from genome assembly GCA_030015325.1 of Cryptoblepharus egeriae. Taxonomy (NCBI): domain Eukaryota; kingdom Metazoa; phylum Chordata; class Lepidosauria; order Squamata; family Scincidae; genus Cryptoblepharus; species Cryptoblepharus egeriae. The sequence goes on along the minus strand of JAREYC010000008.1, from coordinate 46,544,129 downwards.
CTTTCCTGGGAGTTAGTGCACAATCCAGAGTAACTACAGGAGCTCTTACATCGACGTAAGAAAAATTTACTCTGGATTGCTCTGTGAATTTCCCATAGGTTTCTAATAGGTTGTGCTGTATCTACATCGATGTAAATGTCTCTTACATCGTAAGAGCTCCCGTAGTTACTCTGGATTATGCTGTGTCTCACTTAACACACTGGTATTTAGATATGGAGGAGCTCTGGCATCACAGTGATGCCATGTCCTGTTTGATGTCACTTCTGGCCATGACATCACTTCTGGGGTGTCCCGGACAGATTGTCATTCTCAAAAGGAGGTCCCAGGCTGAAGTGCTTGAGAACCACTGCTCTAAACTATTGAGCCTGACTTGACCTCTGGTTAACTCTCTGCACTGAAAACCAGGTCACCTTTAAGGCATTCAGTGGCACTCCCCAGGGGCTCTCCAAGACCAGGCTAACAATGTTTATGCTCTGCCTTTGATGAAACTGGAACTTAAAGGAAGGAGTTTCTGTTTCTGATGGAGCAGCCATTATGATGTCCATATTTTTATCACCTTAATGGTCATGCCTTGTTTAATGACTTGCACTGGTAGAATGACGGGCATCTTTTTAGTGTTTACTTTCTTCTGAGGGAGGCTGTCTTCACATCATCTCTGAAGATTTATGTGTCCTGTTCAAACCTGCAACATGCATTCTTGAAGTTGTGGGCCACAGTACTGGAGTGAAAATGAGGTGTAGACTTACATTGTTTCTCTGAACTTTTTTCATGGCAGAATGATGGCACCAAAGACCCCGAGAGTTACCTTTGCCCTGCCTGTGTAGAGCAGCGCCTTGGCCCTCTGACGTGGCTCATTGTTTCTCCTGAGGTGGTGGAGAACATGGAGATTCCTGAAGAAGATCTTGAGATCCCACCTCACATGGACATCCTCTTTCAATTACTTTGAATTTGAGAAGGTTTCATTGGGGTTTTGGCTCACAGGAGAATACCGGGGTGGGAAAGGCTGCAGATTTTGATCCGTTTTTACCAAAACTCAGGGGATGTTCATCTTTGGTTACTTTTATTGGTATTATTGAAGGACAGCCAAATCAAAGGAATGACCAAGAGAAACTTGGTTTGTAGGAATATTTTTATACGGTGGGGGGAGGGGAGTGGAATGGAACATTTGTTATGGTCTCTTCATGTTGTCATCCCTGGTTGGTGCGAGACTGGTTGGTACAACATTTCCAGTTATTCCATTTGCAGTTATTCTACCCACCATGCTAAATAATGCATCATGGGTGCAGCTTGTTGGGGAAAAGTAGGGCAAGTTCATAAGGAAAATGGGCTTCATGTCATTATGGCAGACAGCCTTTTCAGGCATATGATGTAGCCCTAACTGGATTACCTTGACAAGGAATCCCCGGAGGCTGAACCACTCTAGTTTGCTATTTCGTAGTGATGGGACACTTCTGGAATGAAACCTCTGCGCAAGATCAAGCACCTAGTCATCAGACGGAGCTGCATTTTTACAAAGCACAGCTTCTTTTTGTTTATTTGTTTGGGAAAGGGAATATAAAGAGTTGGTTTTCTAGCTGTTCAGCATTTCTGTGGAAGGAGAAAATCCCTGCTGAAGCTTTCTTGTTGCCAACCTGTGTTTGGGTTGTAACATTTCAGATTGCAAGTGGTGTGACTGGATGTTCCCACATACAGAAAACAAGATTCCTGCAGATTGGTGCTAGGAGAAGGGATCACCCAAGTGTACTTTTGGGGGGGCAGGAAAAAACTGCAAGTTTCTTATTTGTATGGAGGAGCATTCAGTCATGTGATACTCCTACTTTGCAGATGGAAGTAGGTCTGAGTTGATCAACTTTTGGTGAGAGTGGCACCAAAACTGACAGGTGTTCATTTTAACTCCCTCCCAGTATTTCTCCCTGCTTCTCTTTTGTATATGCTTTTCCTATGCACAGGAAAAACGGAAATAATTTTACCTATACAAAACTGTGGGCTGGGCACAGATTGGTTAACTTTATTGTCAATCCACAGAATAGTGTTGTAAGAAGGAATGTGTCAGTTATTCTTCAATCGCAAGTTTTATGAATAGCACATTTTACAGTAAACATGTTTTCGTTATTATGCTGCCAATGAATCTTGCTTTTGAGTCGACATCATACTGGATACATCATGCTCTAAAAAGAATGAGCAAGTTCAGGCTAAGGAAATGCATCTAATGTGCCTTATATTATTTACACCAAGAATACTCTGTGAGATAAGGTCTTTGGGTGCTTTTGCATATGTAGGTGAGGATTTTTGCCACTAGAGAGCAGCACTGATCTATCCAGAGGAAAGGAATCTCCGAGTACTGGCTTGCCCAATATAGTTTGCAGCCAATCTAGAGTTTTCAATGAATATTATAACGTAATTCTATAAATATCATCTTTCTCATAGACTCAAGTTGGCTTGCATAGTAAGCTAAATATATTCCCTATTTTTCAATGAGGTTTTTACAGGTATTTTTTAATGAAACAATTTCCATAGAAATTCTGGAGAAAACCCTCCAGATGTTTCCCTTCATAGTGTAATAATCATCCTTGCTGCCATTGTGTCATCTCCAGCTGCAAAAGAAGCTTCAAACCAGTTCTCAAGAAGTTATCTGTTCCTGCCAACTAAGTCCTCCACAGAACCAAACCCACAACCTCTCTTGATTTCCATTCCAAGGAAGTTAGAAATAAAAGTTTAGGTCAAACTTTTTTTGTATTTTGGGAGAGTTTCACATTTTTGGCAGGGACAGAATGAAAAGATATTCAAATTAATGAAGTGATTGGCAGGAATATTACAGCAACAGCTTTCCAAACTGGGAAAAAATCCTCGGTTGATCAAGATAGAAAAATATCTGCCAAGATGTAAAAATCCCTGCCAAGATATAAAATCCCTGATTTCCTCACCCCAGCCCCCAGGTTCACCCTGAACTTTCTGGTCTTAGTTTTAGGGTCACTGAACAATACCTTTAAGGGGAAAGAGTTGGGCTTAAGAGGATAGAATATCTTCTAGGTGGTGTGCCTTGGAGCTTCTGCTATTTTTTCCAGTCTTACTATGATGTCGTCTGTTGCTGGAAGCTCTTTTCTCATCAATATGGCTCATTGCAAATATGGAAATGAACTGGGAGAAATGTGACAACAGCATTGTTTTCCAAACTGTGTGCTGAGACTGACTCATGAGCTGCATTTTCATGAATTGCTGAAAGTTTTGGAAACATTAAAAAAAAACTTTGCAAGCACTCTTACCTGGTTTGTGGAAGAAAATCATTAGCTAGAACCTCTAGTGGTATGAATTAATCTCCATATCCCCCAAATTACTGATTTCTTGTAATTGATGTGCTGTAGATAATGTGGGAACCCAATTTCAGCATTTTGTCTGGCCTGGAAGTCCCTAACAGCACAGCTTACTTTCAGTTCAGCCTTGCAGGTATCCAAGAATGTAAAGCTTTTGAACAGTTTTTAAACTCTATTTCAAGGAGGAGTCTAGCTAATATCAACACATGCATACTATATGTAAGCTCTCTAGCATTCGGGGGCACAGTATCTGTATTATTAATTTATTATTAATAAATAAAAATATTATTTCTGTCCCTTTTTGTCTAGTGAGTCATGACAGATTATTGTTCTAAAACGGGTTTACAAGCATTATGGCCAAAGGATCACATCAAATATCTGGTGGGGGGGCTGTTAAGGGCTGAAAAAATTTAAATATAAAATTTAAATAAATGCATTAGATATTGGTACTCTAATTCTGAGGCCTTCAGAACACTCTCTGGATACAAACAGAGCACAGCTCTGGTTATGTTCTGTTGGGTGGGCCAGAAGCTCTCAGAGGACCAGTGGCTTGAGGGCAAGACAGAGGCTTCCCAAGTGCCGCTTTTGGTCCCTGGGTTGGGGTTTGGAGACCACTGTTCTAAAAAGTGGGTCCCATTGCTAAAATGTTTGAGAACCACTGGTCTACAGCAATAAAGTGCAGGCAAGTTAGGTTTTGGAGAATGTGGTGGTTCAGTTCCTTTTGCCCATGGTTGTTTTTAAAAAAGCATGACTTCCCCCCAGTGGTGGGCCCAGCCTGGCCCACTTCCGGTTCTCTGGAAGTGGGCGGGGCCAGGATGGGTCAGGGGCTAGGGCCGGGGTCAGGGATCAGAGCGGGGGAGGGCACGCCACCTTAACCCTTCGTTTACCCAAAAAATAGTATCACTTGTGACCGCATCAATCAGTATTAAGTCCGAGTTCAGTGTAATTTATTCCTATGCATTACACTTTGTTGTGCTCTCAGGGGGAATGTGTCCAGGGATGCCAGAACATAAAAGCATAAGAAAAGCCTCCACTGGATCACACCAAAGACCCATCTAGTCCAGCTTCCTGAATCACACAGCAGCCCACCAGCAGCCTCAGGGAGCACATACGACACTTGCATCCAGGTGCCTAAGTACCAGCAGACACTACCACAAGTTTCACTGGTGGTACTCATACCACTGGTTGAGAAACACTGATCTACAGTTTAGGACCAGAGTCTGTGGTGTCCCCTCTGCAGGCTGAGGTTTTCCTCTAAGCCACTACTTAAGGCTACAATCCTGTCCACACTTTCCTGTAAGTAAACTCCATTGAATATAATAGGACTTCTGAGTAGTCAAGCAAAGGACTGAGCTCTTAGTAACCAGCCTCTGGCTGCAATCCTATTCACTTTCCTGAGAGTAAGCTCCACAGACTCTAATGTGACTTACTTCTGAGTAGCCAAGAATAGGATTGGGCTCTAACGCTGCACTCGTCTGCACACTTTCCTGGGAGTAAGCTTCATGGATTGAAATGGGATTAACTTTTGAGTAGTCAGGCATAGGATTACAAGCAGTGATGGGACTTTTAGACGGCTATTTTTAAACTATATGTCCTATATCTCATCAACAATCGGTTCTATAGAGTAGGTGCGAACCTGCTGGAGCCCACCACTGATTACAAGCTCTTAGAAACCAGCTGGCTGCAATCCCATGCACTCTTTCCAGGGAGTAAGCTTCACTATTATAATGGAACTTACTTCTGAGTAGACAGATGATTGGGCTTTAAGGCTACACTCCTATCCTCACAGGGGAGTAAAACCTGCTGACTTTAATAGGATTTACTTCAGAGTAGGCAGTGGACTGGGCTCTTGGGGGGGGGCAGGATGGGAACTGGGGCTATTTCTTCAGGTGCCCCCCATACTGCCTCCCCACAATCTCAGGTGGAGAGTTTTCTCAGAGGGGCAGGATGAGGTGGGGAGATCTGGGGGAAGGACTACAGTGTGGATAGGATTGCAGCCTGAGCCCAATCCTGACCGTGTCTACTCAGAAGTAAGTCCCATTCAAGTCAATGGGGCTTACTCCCAGGACTGTGTGGTCAGGATTTTAGCCTTACAGTCCAATTCTATGCAGGCTTACTTAGAAGTAAGTCTCATTCTAGTCAGTGGGGCTTACTCCCAGATAAGTAAAGGAGTAACAATCCCTTGTTTTTCCCATGAAAAAGAAAGGGGGAAAAAACCTGAAAAAACCAGGTTGGCTCCACAAGCAACTTGGGGTTCAGCTGAAGTTAAAGAAAGAGAAGTATAGGGAGTGGAAGACTGGAAAGATCACCAGGGAGGAGTACAGGCAGATAGCCCAGCCTTGTAGGGGGGGGGGTCAGGAATGCTAAACCTCAGTATGAGCTGAGGCTGGCCAGGGGAGTCAAGGATAACAAAAAGAGCTTCTTTAGATATGCCCAAAGGAACAGGAGGAGAGACGAGGGGGTGGGGCTGCTCTTGGACAAGGATGGACAACAGGTGTCTGGAAACCAGCAGAAGGCGGAGCTGCTCAACTCCTACTTTGCGTCCATCTATTCTTGGAAGGAGGGATTTGCAAATGGGGGTGCAGGATCATTGGCTGATGCGGGGATGTTCTTGCATCCACAAAGAGGTAATGAAAACATGGATGGTGCAGAACAGCAGATTAAGATTGACAGAGAACTGGTTCATAACCACTTAACTGGCCTAAATGAATTCAAGTCATTTGGACCAGATGAGCTGCATCCTCGAGTTCTTAAGGAACTGGCAGATGTCCTTGCAGAGCCTCTGTCGATCATCTTTGAGAAATCCTTGAGGAGTGGAGAAGTGCCACTGGACTGGAAGAGGGCAAATGTAGTCCCAATCTTTAAGAAGGGGAAAAAGGAAGACCCGGGAAATTATAGATCAGTCAGTTTGACTTCAATCCCGGGCAAGATATTAGAGCAAATCATAAAACACACAATTTGTGCACATCTAGACAAGTACTCGGTGATTTACCAAGAATAAATCTTGCCAGACAAATCTGATCTCCTTTTTTGATCGGGTTACGAGCTTACTGGACAGTGGCAATGCTGTGGATGTCATTTATCTTGACTTCAGCAAAGCATTTGACAAGGTCCCAGATGACATTTTAATTAGGAAGTTGGAAAAATATGGGCTAGACAGGGCAATTGTTAGGTGGATCTGCAACTGGCTTGATGGCCGCACTCAAAGGGTTTTAGGAAATGGTTCTGTGTCAACTTGGAGGTCGGTTTCAAGTGGGGTACCCCAAGGCTCTGTCTTGGGACCGGTTCTCTTTAACATTTTCATTAATGACTTAGAGGAAGGGATACGGGGGAGCCTGATCAAATTTGCAGATGACACCAAGCTGGGAGGAGTAGCAAACACAACAGAAGACAGGAGAAACCTCCAGGAGGATCTGGATAAACTAGAATCCTGGGCTGTAACAAATAGAATGAATTTCAACAGGGAGAAGTGCAAAGTTCTGCACTTGGGCAATAAAAACCAAAAATACAGGTATAAAATGGGGGATACTTGGCTTGGCAGCACAACATGTGAGCGGGATCTTGGAGTCACCGTGGATCACAAGCTGAACATGAGTCAGCAGTGTGATGTGTCTGCAAAGAAGGCAAATGCCATTTTAGGTTGCATTAAGAGGTCTGTAGCTTCCAAGTCGCGAGAAGTTCTAGTTCCTCTTTATTCAGCATTGGTGAGACCTCACCTTGAGTACTGTGTTCAGTTCTGGGCACCTCACTTTAAGAAAGATGCAGCCAAACTGGAGCAAGTCCAGAGGAGAGCGACAAGAATGATCAGTGGGATGGAAGGGAAACCCTACAAGGAAAGGTTGGGGGAACTTGGGATGTTCAGCCTGGAGAAGAGGAGGCTGAGAGGAGACATGATTGCCCTCTTCAGATACTTGAAGGGCTGTCATAGGGAGGAAGGGGCCAATTTGTTCATAGCTGCTTCTGAAAGCAGAACTAGAACCAATGGGTACAAACTGCAAGAGAGGAGATTCCAGTTGGATATCCGGAAAAAATTCCTGACGGTGAGGGCGGTTCGGCAGTGGAACAGATTGCCAAGGGAGGTGGTGGACTCTCCCTCACTGGGATCTTCAAGCAGAGGCTCGACGAGCACCTGTCGGGGATGCTCTAGGGGGATTTCCTGCTGCAGGCAGGGGGTTGGACTAGATGACCTACTAGGTCCCTTCCAACTCTATGATTCTATGATTCTAAGTGTGGATATGATTGCAGCCTCAGAACCCAGTCCTAACTATGTCTACTCAGAAGAAAGTCCCATTATAGACAGTGGGCTTACTCTCAGGAAAGTAGACAGGGCTGAAGAAACGGGACAAAAGCCCTGGATGATCTCATCCTAACAACACTCAGATGCTGCTCCTACAGGCTCCCAGACCTTTCTCAGCAGCTGTGGCTTCTGTATTCCTGCCCAAGGACCCCTTTGTAAAGCTGTCTATCAAAGTGCCTGATCCAAAATATGCACAAAAACATCATCCCCAGAGAGGCTGCCTCATTTGCATATGAGAAACCCATCATGCTTTGCGAACTGCACAAGGAAATAACTTCTGAAAACTTGCTAGAAATAAGGTTTTTAATCAAAATAAGATGTTTAGCAAAGACAGCCTTCCTGAATAGCATCATACAAAGGTTTGGGGCATGAAGAAGCTCCTCACTCTCACTTTAAAGTATTGAGCTTATAGTGATCCAAACACCCATCTCAGAAGTGCTGTGTCTGAGTGTGCTGTGGAATGACTGCAATGTCTTGTCTGAATGATGGTCATGGGAAAAGGCTGCATTTTAAAATTAAAAAATATCCTTAGGGAGGGGAAGGAGGGGGGAGAGAGAGAGCCCCCCTCAGAAGGGGAGGGAGGTTCAGAAGGGGAGGAGGGAGTGGAAGACAGACCCAGAGACCCTTTAAGAGAAATTCAAACTCACTTGCATGCAATTCAAAGATGACCGCCCCCTCTTAGCTACCGGTTCGCTAACGTCCTCCCCAAATTAACAACCGGTTCTATAGAACTGATGAGAACCGGCTGCAGCCCACCTGTGCTTCCCCCCTTTCCCATTGCATCGAGTTTGGCTGTTAATCTGGTGGTTTTCTGAAGGTTTTGTTTAGCTCTCTTGATGTAAAATGTTGTTTTGCTTCTTGGTGTTATAATTTTGCACATGTATCTTGTGTTCTTTTTTATGTATGGCATCTCACATGCATCTTGTATTCTTTTCATTGTATGGTATCTCACATGCATCTTATGTTCTTTTCAGTGTGTGGCATCTCAAATGCTTCTTGTTTCTTGCTCCTCTGATGCACCTAACTGAATAAGGTAGTGCCTCAATATTTGCAGGGGTTGGATTCTGAAACTGAAGAATGGAATGATTGCTTGCACGACTCCATCTCTACATGAGTAGAAAAGCAGTTTGTGATTTGCAGTGGCCCTTTGTGTGGAGTCAAATCCATGTATAAAAAAACCTGTGTATAACAAGGTTGGACTTGTAGTTCAACAGTGACTTCAACATACCCAGAGCTCAAGGACCTGTGTGGCTCATGCATGACTGGCATTGTGCAGATGGTGAAGCCCAGGTCTGCTGAATGGCAGTAGAAGGATGAAATAGGGAAGTTAGACCACCATTGATTGGAGTGAGAGCACGCGGTACAGCTAGGGACAGAAGATGTGGGGGATAAGGGCAATGGAGGCCTGGATTGCATAGGGTTTGAGGATTGGAGGAGGAAGAATATGGCTATACTTTACAGGCCAATGTGACCTAATGCCTGTGATGCCTGGAACAATTGGAGCATTTGAGACCTCCTCAAAGGATTGAGAAGGAGAGGGCTGGGAAGTGAAGCCCTGGATGCAACTTTTATTCAGTAAAATATTGGGCTCAGAAACATAATCTTGGATGCAGATGTCCTTGGATTCAAGGTTCAGATTAAGCTTTATGACAGTGGGTGCCAGGCTAATTTTTCTGCAGTTAAATCTAAGCGGCTGTTAATATTCTGCTTTTGACTTAAAGTTTTATATATATATATAAAACTTATATATATAAGTTTTATAAACTTATATATATAAGTATATAAACTTATATATATGTTATATATATAAGTTTATATATATATATATATATATATATATATATATATATATAAACTTCTTTTATATATATATATATATATATATATATATATATATATATATATATATATATATATATATATATATATATATATATATATATATATATAAAAGAAGCGTAAAAAGAGGTGGATTCCCCAAAAAGTGTCATTTTTTAAAGTGGGCCCCAATGCTAGGATTGGGAACTTCTGGTCTAGAAGTAAGGTGGAGAGTCCTCTGACGCTTTCACGCTGGTGCCGTCTTGGCTTTTATTGGTATCCTGATGTGGAGGGGGGAGACTGTTTAATAAAACAAAGCCTGTCACCCTACCAGTTATGAGTTACAATTAAGAAATGTCCTTCCCTGAGTTTGTCTCCTGAGTTCTTAGCTTAACAAAAGCAATGGCCTGCCATCATTCTAGCATAGAAGAACTGTTGATCAGTCCATGTTCTAGATTTAAGAAATCAGCCAGTATTTTAGAAACAAACCTATTACTTAGTTTATTTTATTTAAAAGACTTCTATTCTGCTGCTTCTATGACTATGCTTTAGGACAGGGGTGTCCAAACCCTGGGAGCTAGACATAGCCTATGGCAAGACCCCTCCACCTGGCCCCCGGACAAGCCTTGTAATGTATGTAAGACACTCTTATATTTAAATCTAGAACTTTATTCAAATTTGAAAAGTAAATTTTTTGTGGCCTCTCAACAGTGTCAGAGAGATGATATGGCCTTCCTGCAAAAACGTTTGGACATTCCATAGGGAGCCAAGTCTCTGTTACAGGGTTTCCAGCAGGGGCATTTCTTTCCTGGCCATAAAAATGGTAACAGAACCTTTATGAATTAGAACAGAACCTTTTGGGGCAAAGTGCAGACAGTGCAGAATATAATCTTCTTTTTGAACCTGTATTGGCACCATGCCCAAGGCAGGGCTTGTATTCCTCCTCAAGGCAACAGCTAGCAGATTTTAAAAATACTTTAAAAGTCTTCAGCAGCTGGTAAGATAGTCTTTTTTTTTAAGTCTCATAAAATAAGGTGGGTTCCAACAGAATGTTGTTTTGAAAAGTGGATCTTGGTGCTAAAACCTTTGGGAACTACTGAGTTAAGGTAGTAAAAAATCTTTGGGCACAAGGCAGTCAACCACGCAATCTCCTAAAACAAGCAGAACCACACAAGAGTAGGCAAATTCATATTGGCTTTATCAATGGCTATCAGTAGTTACTGCAAATTGTCATATCCAGGGAAAAGGCAGATTGTCTCCATGTTCCAGTCACTGGATCTGCTTGTGTGCATCCTGTTGGGATTTCTTCTTGGCTGCTCTGAAACATACCGAACTAGATTTGGTTTGAGCTAGCAAAACTCTTCTGATGTTCATAAGAGCCTTTAGCACCTCCCATTCATTTTAGTAGGTTCTGAAGAGGAGACCTTATGCTGGATTGTGCTCTTTCTTGTGTTGTCCATGGAACAGCCATACCAATCTGAGCATACTCTCTTCTTTCAGTCTCAAGGCATCAGCACTCCCCAGACAAGAAGTTGGTTTTGTTCTGAGAATTTTTTCTTCACCATCACTGGATGTCTTTGTATATCATTCCACCTGAAAGAGTTCAGAAAATGAAAGTCACTGTACCAAATGGCAGAAATCTATATATTCTTTCTTCATAGCGGGGCTAGGTTTCAAGCCATTCTGTAACTTTAGGTCCAGTTTCAGTATTCATTTTCATGCTGAAAATGTACTCATTCAGTACCTAATTCATTTTCAGGGATATTTATCTCATAATTTCTCACTTTCCAAAAGGAAGCAGGCAAGCTAGTTCCCTATCAGCTGTACTATTTACTTTGTGACTGAAGTCATTAGCAATTCACAAAGGAACAATGATGCAAGTATAATAATTTTCTAAATACTTGTAAGCTGAGTCTGTATACCACTTAACTCACTCACTCACTCGGGCTGTTGTAGCTCAAACAAGGTCAACTGCACTGTTATGGGGGGAAACCTAATAAAACCAAACTAGCTACAGTAAATTGAAGTTATGGCCAGGCCAAACCAAGTTTCAAATAAAAAAAGGCCAGACTCGATGTGATGGGCAATCATGTTTATTTGTTCAAGTGCCTGAGTAATGTTTGCTGAGAAGAAAAGTTTTTCTTATGTTTTTTAACAGCAGAAAGGGCATGTGGTTGTGGGTCACTCGACTCTCCACCTTCCTTGCCTCACAGATGGGGGTCAAGCACTTTTTCCTCAATCCACATCCAAAACTTGAGTGAGTATGGGATGGTAAGATAAATGGTGCAGCACCAGTGGGGAGATCATAGCTGCCCTGCCAACTCTGAATACTAAGGTCTGGCCACCAGTGTAAGGACATGATAAGCCAGGCAGTAGAAGAGCAGGATGGAGTGGGAGTAGGAGAGGTTGTTCCTGAATTGGGGGGGGGGGGGTAAGAAATGGGCAAATCAGGCCCAGAAAAGGACAGAATAAGCAGAGAATGACTCTGCCATACCTTATTCTCCCTGCTGCATCTGAACACCTTACATTTAGCAGGCTGGGGCAGGTCACTCTAAGGTGACCTCCAGTCTGCTTCTAGGTTTCAGGAGACAGCATAGGTTCATCAGTAAATGTGTAGGGGTGGGAAAAAGTTGATCAGATTAGACTGCAAGTAATGCTTATCAATGAAAAATAAAAAGGGTATCTATAAAACTCACCATTCAGTTTCCAAACTCCAAAGTAACAGGCAAAAATTCAGCAATTCTCCACCATCCTCTCCAGTGAAGCTTCTTTCTTCCAATTACTGATCTAGAGTATATGTTTTCCTCCAGCATTTCACCTTGCACTGTATTCTCCTCCTCCTCTCAGTTTCTTACACCCTTTGGCTCTCTGAAAGCAGCCATTCTAGACACAGGACCTGAGAGACAGGCCAGGCAAGGCAGCCTAGGCAAGGAATGGGCAAAGTGTAGCCAAAACAGCGACAACATAAGGCCCTAAAAGTCATTCACATGCTCCTTGGAAATGTTTCATGATGGTAAATTGGCTTCCTCACCAGTGTGGAGGTGAGCAGGACCCAGGCAACGTCCTGTTCTGCGATTCCACTAGTTCTCCTCCACTAGTTCTCCTCTTTTCCTCTCCAAGTGTTGCACACAGCTTGATTTTTTTTAACCAAGATATTGTTCAGCCAGTGGCAGGAGCACAGTGTGGTGATAACATCTGAGCCCCTTCACTGCAGGGTCCTGGATCATCCAGGTAACTGGCTGCTTGGGAAGTCCTGCCTCTTTCCTCTGATCTTGTCACTGACATTGAAATTTCTTCTTCTGGACGGATATCCTTATGCCATGAAAAACAGCTATAAACAAACAAAAAATAAATGGCTATAAACAAAAGGATTGATATTGGTCTGTAATGTTTTTTAACCAATAATTTAAGAGATCAGAAACACATAGAAAATAAAAGGATAGCACTAATCGCAAACCTGATTTGTTCATTTTCCCCACTCATACATATTGCTAATTCTATGCTGAACTATTCATTATCCTGACAACCTAATAAATCTTGCCCTTCTCCCTCTCTTTGGAAAGTGGCAGTCAAAACATGTTGAAAATCCATGATCAAATCTCACGTTTATTTCTTTCATTAGGAGTTACTAGGGAAGCGGTGGATGACTTTGATCAGATCCATGGTGGTTGCAGAGGATCTCTTAAAACCTATTATTCCTGGGCTTCTAAAAATAAACAGTTGCTTATGGCACTCTTGTTTTTCTTCCTTCTGATGGATACATCCACTTCTGGAAGGTTAGACTCCAAAAGTGAGACTCCAGTTGATTTGGGACTACAGTGGTACCTTACTTAACAAGCATTTCATATAACTATCTATCTATCTATCTATCTATCTATCTATCTATCTATCTATCTATCTATCTATCTATCTATCTATCTATCTATCTATCTATCTACAGTATTTATATACCACTTTTCAACTAAAAAGTTCACAAAGCGGTTTACAAGAAAATGAAAAAAAATTAATAGCTAATGGGTCCCTGTCCCAAAAGGACCCAAATTTCAAAGAAATCTTGCTTCACCTAACAAGGTCTGCTTCACTTAACAAGCAAGCATGCTATGGGCACACGTGCTATGCAGCCCTGACGCTCTGCATGGAGGCTCTTTAAAAGGGCTGCCGACCAGCGCTGCTGCCTCTAACTGCTCCCAACTTGGGGGCAGTTGCGTGGGGGTGCCAGGCAAGTGTCCCCACCGACCACCTTGAACCTCCAGCAGCAGCCCAGGTAAGCCTCCCAGGAAAGTGTCTTTGATTGCAGTTTCCTAACTATGTCTATGCAGAAGTAAGTCCCGCTGTGTTAAATGGGGCTTACTCCCAGGAAAGTGTCTTTGATTGCAGCCTCTTAACCATGTCTACCCAGAAGTAAGCCCCATTGTGTTAAATGAGGCTTACTCCCAGGAAAGTGTCTTGAGGATTGCAGCCTAAGTAGACTTCATAGGATCATGCACATTGAATGCATGTTTTGAATTCAATACCAGTGTTTTGTCATCATTTTTACATCCAGTTAATATTTTAATATGAATATTTTGGTGGTTGTGGAACCAATCGTCTGAGTTTTCATTATTTCCTATGGAAAAATCTGCTTCACTTAAAGAGCGTTTCACTTAAAGAGCACGCCTCTGGAACGAATTAAGCTTTTATGTGAGGCACCCCTGTACAGTGATTTGGAAGGTCAGAAAGGTTACTAGCAGTTCCAATATAAAATGCTCCTTCCACCTTTCATTCCCACCTCTGCTTTTAATGAAAGCTAATGACACCAGAAGATACAATCATGGAATAGATTGCATCTCATGTAGATTCCTAATTTAGGTGTACATGTGTTTCAAACAGCAATGTCTAACAAACAAAAACTGGTTTGAGTGGTGACTGGTGATGAATCGGCAAGTTTAAACTGGGTTTTGTTACAAGGATTACCCAGTGAAGTCACAATTGACGGTATTTTCAAACAACCCAAAATTAGCTTCTGGGATTCACCACCACAAGCTGTAGGCCATCACTAACTGCCCCTCTTGTAGCTGGTTGGTTGTGACTGGAAAGAGAATACTACACAAAGGGGATCTTCCAGTAAGCCCTCACAGTTTCACAATACAGGTTGAAAGGTTCAAAAATCACCAAGGATCTTTTGTAGAGAAGGATTTAAAAAAGGGAAACATCACTGCTCAAATTCTTTATTAACATGTCTAGTCCTTCTTGTGGAGGTGGCAAAATAGTGTATTTTAGGGTGGAGAGATTGGGTTCATTCTTCTTTGTTTACTAGGGTGCCAGGAAACTGGGAAATAGCCTTACTGTCACACCCAGGAAGCAAGGAAAGTCTGAGAGGAACAGAGAGACAGAGGACTTGGAAATGTTCAGAAACAACAGTTAAAGGAGACAGTTGGAAAATAATGTTAATCACTGCCAATGAGGAAAAGCAGCTGAACAGATGGTTGGGAAGGTCTGGGGTACATGGGAAGCATTCCTTGAAGACCATTTGGAAAATCTCACTGAAGAGCTAACTTTCTGCAGGGAATATTAATATTTACCATTCTAATGTTTATATTAAAACTTTTAAAAGAAATCTTGCTGTGTTTTCACTGTTTGATGGAACCAAGTGCTAACCTAACAGATCTAGTGTTATAGAAAGTGGCCACAGTAACATTATCAAGTGACAAAAAGGGGGTTTCAGGATCCCTTTGGATAATAGGATCATATGGATCAGTGCCAATCGGACAATGGGGATGGATCAGTGCATGCAGAATAATCCGAGTTAGGCCAGCATAAGCCCAGCACAAGTTCCATGCTGGTCTGGGGGTGTCACAAAAGTGTTGTAAGGCACTTTTGTGCCACTCCTGGGGGGGGGGGAGATTAGGCCAGTGTACAGACATGCGCTTGCCTCACTACATCACCATGGGAACATGGTGGCTAATGAGTTCTGCTGGCCAAGGTTAGGGTTATGTCTTGAATGTGCAAAGTGCTTAATGTTTGTTAGTCTGGTGTGATCCTTACAACAGGCCTCTCAAGAATTGCCCTGTCTCTAGAATTGCACTGTACTGTGGATCTGTCCCTTCACTGATATTATTCACTCACGACAGAGACAGGTTCTGGCTCAAGGAACATTTTCAGTTCTCCACCTGACACTGCAAAAGTTATCCCAAATTTGAACCCACTTTGGAAAGAAGCAGCAAAACAACACTTACCTGAATTTCACATGATGGTATTTCTTTAGGACGTACAGTACAATGCATATAAACCCTGCAAATAAAGCTGAAACAAGACAATGAAAACTATCGTATATCATGGGCTCATGTTTCCAAGCAAGTTCCTGCTATTGGCTGGGCTAATTTCATACAATAGAAGACTCATGAACATTCTAATCTGGGGTAAGGGACAGAGGAAGTGGGAAGAGAAGGAGCCTGCGGGATCTCTCCAGAGAAGGAATTCAACAGCAGTGGCATTCCCACCAAGTTCCTATCCATCAGCCTTTTTCTGACCGAGATAGCCCAGAAAGTGTACCAGCAAAGCTAGGGTTACCATATGCCCAGAAAAACCAGGGCATTTCCAGTTTTTTTGGGGGGGGGTCACTTCCCATATGGCTAGGTCCAAATCCTGGGTTTGAACCTACCTGGAGAGGAGAAGGGGTGTGCGTCTGTGTGGTATGAGTGCACTCAAGAGAGGTCTTCCCAACTGGTCCCCCAGGTAATGGGGGCCCTATGGAGGAATGCACCCATAGAGGCACATTGTTCCTGGGTATGCCTCATTTACTATCACTATTCACAGGATTGTGTCACACCCCAAGGCTCCGATCCAGTTTTGTCCTGGTTTGCAGCAGTTTTGTACCACCCCAGTTTTGTGGAAGGCAGTTATGCAACCCTACCCAAAGCATACCTTAATGTTTGGGTGGGTAGGTATGTGCAAAAGCTGAAGCTACAATGCGAGCCTAAGCATGTCTACTCAAACATAAGTCCTATTATATTCAGTGGAACTTACTCGCAATGTGTAAAGTGTACAGGATTGCATGTGTATAACTAATATCTACAGTATTTATATACTGCTTTTCAACAAAAAAGTTCACAAAGCGGATATATGTACAGGACTAAATACGTGTACTGGATTGCAGTCTCAGTCTTAAGATTGTTCAGGGATCTAAAGTAAAGGCCAATACCAGCACTTTGAATCTGGAGATGAACAATCAGTTCATTTAGTATATGACTGATGTGATGTGCAAAAATTGTCATGTACCTCCCACATTCTGGTGGCCAGTTTCTGTGCCAGTTGTCAGGGGTTGCTTCCCCATGAGGCAAACAGAATTGCAATGGGGTAGGGAACTAGAAGGGGTGCTCCATGCTTCATGCCTTGCCCATCACCTGCTCCATCTTTCTGATTGGTCACCAGCTGATTGGGACTGCCCAGCTAGGTCTCAATATGTGGTAGGCAATGGAGGTATTGAGGAAGTGCATGCTTACTTGCCGGCACCAAATAAGAATCTTTCGTCAAGTTGAGCCTCATCATTCCAGTTTACTACACATCAATATTTTATACATGGAAGAAGGTTAAAAATGCATAAACTCAGAATAACTCCTTACCTAGGCAAGAAAGCATGATCAGAACAGACAGTGAACCTGTAAAAGAGCAGCAGATAATGTAAAATTGGCTGCATCCTCCTTCGACTTAGCCACACACAATACATCTGTAGTCTCTAATACACATTTAGTCTGTAACACACAGGGAACAATCCTAACCAACTTTCCAGCACTCACACAGCCGTGGTCAGCTCTATCCTGCATTTGGGGGACAGTCACAGAGAACCCCTTAAGGAAGGTGTTTCTTGACCTCAGAGGCACATTGCCCTTTCCTGGGAGCTGGAAAATTGGTCAGGATTGCAACCTGAGTAAGTGCAAACGTAGAAAGCAGGACAGAATTCAGTTTTCTGATATCACTTTTTTTAGCCCTTATGGAAAGAAGATATGTCAGAGGGAATGGAGAGAGGGTGGTTTAGGGGGCACAAACTGACTTCTACCCAGGTCAGAGGTTCTACCCAGTGATGGGATTCAAAGAAATTAACAACCGGTTCTATGCCCGTCTGGCAGCCACTTTTAAATGGCTATTTTTAAACTTTATATGTCCTATCTCTCATTAACAACCGGTTCTATAGAGTAGGTGCGAACCTCCTGGAGCCCTCCACTGGTTCTACCCTAGAGCTCTACCCAATGCTAACAAGAAATAGTGCAATCCTAGATTATAGTGCCAGCCTATTATAATTGCAAATGTGGTGTTAGGCATGTCTGCGCCACTATGGGGAGTTTCTACGCTGCCCTGAAACTCCACAGAGAAGTTTCTGTGCTGCCCTGAAACTCCACAGCGAAGTACAGATGGGGAGATGTGCTGGCTTTTCCAGGCCAGTGCAGGGTCTGGAGAGGATGGGCAGAAGAGGAGGCAGAATGGGGTATACTGGGTAGAAGAGGATAGGCAGAGGGTGGGACTGTGGGTGAGTGGAAGGTTGCTGCGGGAGGTGAGGATTGGACTAGCAGTTATGCTGGATCCAAGCCTCATCTCCAGAGCAGCACAGAGTAGCCTCTGGCAGCTTGTCTACTCAGACTTTCTCCACCTTTCTATTGGGGCTGCTACAGCCTTACTGTGGGGAAGGAGAACAAGCCTCACCTTCCCTGCAGTAGCAGCCCCAATACTTGCACTGTATTCAGCACAGGCTAGGATAGCCTATCTGTTTCAGTGTAAGTTAGGATTACCCTGCCAGTTAAGCAAAACGTGCTGATGCACATGTAGATCATATGCAGCATGACTGTAAGCTTTTATTTTTCTTCCTGCAGGTTTTGCCTTGGGAATTGCTTTTTGTGTCCCACGCTCATGTCTGCCCCACACTCACTCCGAGGCTGAACGTTCTTAAGAATTTCTGCTCATCACTTGACTGCTGAATGGCACCTGTCACACGAGCCAAACTAGCTATTCCTACAATCCAGAGTAACTACAGGAAGGTGTAAGAGGCACTTACTCTGGATTGCTCTATGCATTTCCCATAGGTGGCACCATAACTACATCGGTGTAAAAGTTCCCGTAGTTACTCTGGATTGTAGCCTATATGTTGTTTCATAGAATCCTGGAGTTGGAAGGGACCAGTAGCAGAGAAGGGAAGAATCTGCTGTCTGGACAAGATCTCAGCAGCTCTACTGGTCACTCACATAGAATGAAAAACATGTTTGAAGCAGGATGACAACGAATGCTTACAATGCCAGAAACAAAGCTTCAGAAAAACAAGTTCCCAAATTAAAAAGAAAGCATTACTGAGCAGCCTGGCCTTGCACGGCCACTTGAGACACAAGAATCCTTTTGGACAGTAACACCTCCTCAATCCTTCTCTCACAGTGAATTTGCCTCAGTTTCCCCAGATCCCTTTTTTGTCATATCCCTTTCTATGTGTCAGACTCAGACCAAGGAGACCTGGATTCCAATCTTTGCTCATCCACAAAAGCTGACGGGAACTTTTAATCTAGAAAAAAGGCACCTGAGCGGGGACATGATTGAGACACATAACATAAGGCAAGAGGTGGACAGAGTGGATAGGGAGATATTATTTTCCTTCTCACACAATACCAGAACCAGGAGACATCCACTAAAATTAAGTGTCAGGAGAGTTAGAACTGACAAAAGAAGCAGGCCTCTGTCAGTCTTGAAAGACTATGGTATCGTGCTCAGTGCTGCATACGCTGCATGCGAAGCACGAAAGCCTCAGTTGGATTGTTATGGAGGATAGGCTGTTACCCAAGCAGCAAATCCCCCCTCTCCACGCCACTGAATTAGTCCAATGGAAAGGCAGAGCCAATACGATTGGATCCAGCTGGCGTCGCAGAGCTGGGCTAAGGAAAAGAAGATATTTCTGTGTAATATAATATAGTAAAATATATAATATTCTGCGTAATTAGTCTAATTATGTATTATATAACACACGAGCAAAAAGCGTACCCGTGTTTTGGGAGTAAAATTCCCCAAATGCCATCCCCCCACTGCGCATCAATCCCCCACACACATTAACTCCCATGAGCATCCATCCCATGTTCATCCACCCCATGCGCATTATCCCCCCTATACACATCAACCCCAATGCTCATGAACTCCCCATGCGCAAATCCCCCATGCACAACAACCCCCATGTGCAATATTCCCCGTGCGCATCAATCCCCAGTGCGCATCAACCCCCCTTGCGCATCAACCCCCCCGTGTGCATCAGTCCCCCATGTGCATCAGTCCCCCATGCGCATCAACCCCCATGTGCATCAACCCCCATGTGCATCAGTCCCCCATGCGCAACATCTCCCCATGTGCATCATTCCCCCATGCGCAACCTTCCTATGCACAGCATCCTCTCCGGTGCAACCTCTTCTTCCAAACATCCCCCCCACTGCACCAGCACCGAGCACCAAATTGGCTGGAGGTTGGTCAATCTTCCATGTTAAGTACAGGAAAAAAACAAGTTGCACCTCTTTTTAGCCCCTTAAGGGTTAAATTTCTCCACATCTGTTCTTGGTGGGTGATCATGTGACAGAAGGAACACCCTCCCCGAATTTCATGCTTCTAGGTCCAAGGACTGGGGCGGAATGTTGATGAGTCATTAATTTTTCAGTGCAAAGTATAGGGAAGAAAACGCGTTGTGCCCCTTTTCAACTCCTTCCGTTTGGAATTTTTGAAAACCGGTTCTTAGTGCACCCCTCCATCATAGAAGGAACACCCACCCCAAATTTCACCCTTCTAGGCCCAGCGGTTTTGGCAGGGCGTTGATGAGTCAGTGAATGAATCAGACAGTGAGTAACTTTTCTCTTATATATATATATATAGATTACAACACATGTTATATTTCACATGTGTAATATAACACATGTGTAATTAGTCTGTGGAACTCCTTGCCACAAAATGATGGTGATGGCATCTAGCCTAGATGCCCTTTAGATAACCCTTTAAAAAGGGATTGGACAAATTTCTAGAAGAAAAGTCAATCAAAGGTTACAACTTGTGATGAGTATATGTGGTTTCCTGGTTTTAGAGTTAGGCTACCTCAGAATGTCAGGAGCAAGGGAGAGTTAACAGGATATATGTATGTTGCTGCCTTGTGTACTCCCAGGGGCACTTGGTAGGCAACTGTGGGATACAGGAAGTTGGGACTAGATGGCCTTTTGGCCTGATTCAGCAAGGCTCTTTTTAAAACCATGAACCGGTCACCATCTCTCTCAGTCTAATCAACCATACCAGTTGTAACGAGGATACAAGGAAGAGACATGTGCCATCTATGTCACAAAGAACTCTTGGAAAGAAGAATAAATAAAAATATTGTTTGTTAGCTGATTTCTAATTCTTTGTAATGCATTAGTGTACATATATAAAACACAATGCAATTGTGCAAAAGTCAGCACTGATATAGGCAGGGGTGAGAACATCCACAAACACACAGGTTTGTTAGAGAGAGCACATGCATGTGAGAAAGAGCTCCAGGACAGCAGGGAACAGAGTAAATTGAAAAGAGTTAAGAGGATTAATGTGTAGAAGCTGTAGCAATGAGGTAAGTTGCTGCACATGTGTGTTGACTCCAGGCAACAAACCTTTCTGTCTGTCCAGACTATCTGCTACAGGTGGCTGTGTTGTATTCCTTGCAGCTGCAGTCACACTGGAAGGCACAGCTGTTTCTTGTAGATCTGTCAGTTTGTTTTGTTGTGCAGGAGTCCTGAATGATGGCTGGCTACTGGTCCTGGCATGTGAGTCTTGCATGGTTGTCCTTTCTTGTAGTTTTCTGTTTTCATTGACCGTGCCAGGAGAAAGCCACCTGTTGACCTTTGTGGTGGTGTCTGTCATCACAGAAACATCTGGCAATGGACCTGCAGCTGTGGGCAGGATGGTGTATGCAGTGCTTGAAGCTGGTGCTGGGTTGATCATTGGGCTTCCAGAGGGATGTATGGTGACCATGGCTGCTTTTACACTAGTCTGAGGAGCTGCTGACTTTCCATTTGGTGTGGAAGTCTCTGTTTCTACAATATGGGCAAGTGGTACAAGTTCTTAGGCATATTTGAGGCTGTTTCATTTTCATTATGGATTTATTCATTTACTGTATTTCTATCCCATCTTCCCCTCACACTGCAAGTGCTCAAGAGATTTAGAGACCAAACTATGTACTACATCAGGGATTTCTCAAAACGTGGGTCACAACCCACTCAGTAGGTTGATGTAGGACATCAACTTGCTGTCCAGTGGGCCTTAAGCAGGGTCTTCTACACCCCCTTTGTCCACTTGGCTCCAAACTGGAGCCTTCTGATTGCAATTTAAGACAGCACCAGGCCTCCAAAAGCCTCAGAAGGCCTCCAGAAACTGGAAAGTTACTTCTGGTTTACTTCAGGGTGTGTGAAAGTGGCTTCTGATTGGCCTATGGAGATTTTCTGAGGCCTGGAGCTATAGAAATACATTTCATATAGTGTAGGGGTTCTCAGAAAAAGAGATGAGTTGTGGCACCTCCCATCATAGAACAGACTGTGGTGGAGGACAGTCTGAGAACTGCTGTACTACATGAAATGCATAGTTTGCACCAGAGTTTGTCTTTTGTAAAAAGAGAGGAGTAATACGCCTTTTCCCCCATGCCATTTTTCTGATGAAAATAATCCGTCCCCCCTAAAACAGCTATTTGCCCTCAAAAAGAAGTGTAAATTGCCAGTCACCCGGAAAGCATTTTCATCAGGACTGCAAAGAAGCTCATGCCTTTAGTTTTTGGTAGTTGTGCCCCTTCCCATGGAATATTTAAAAGACAGAAGAAACTTGAAGAGAATGATAAAAGGTCTTATTTTTTCTTATGTCTTCCTCTGGACCCTACAAACCTG
Organism: Cryptoblepharus egeriae; assembly: GCA_030015325.1. Classification (NCBI taxonomy): domain Eukaryota; kingdom Metazoa; phylum Chordata; class Lepidosauria; order Squamata; family Scincidae; genus Cryptoblepharus; species Cryptoblepharus egeriae. The sequence goes on along the minus strand of JAREYC010000008.1, from coordinate 46,521,819 downwards.
TTTTTTGCCTCTCTCCCAAGCTCCTTTGCAATAAAGGAGCTTGCATAGAGGACATACCTAATTATTTGTGTTCTAGAAGACAGAAAGCAGTGAGCCCCTTGCTGTTCCTTCTTTGCTGTCACTTCTGTGATGTCTGATTATACAAAATGTGTGTGGCAACAATCAGTAGCTTTGGGTTGTATTCAGAAGGCCATCCCATGAAACCATGCATTTAACTCCTCATGGTCAGAAGACCTGTTGATGGTCAATGCCTTTAAAGGGGTGAGAGAAATTCATGAAAGACTGTTGTGCCAATGCCTATCGGTAACAAAGACTTGGAAGTATGTCTTCTGAGAATTGTTTTATCCTGCCTTCCAATGGGCTCAGGACAGCAGATGGTTCCTCAGTCCCTTTATTCTCACTTTAATAAAGATGTGACTGTCCTGTTAGACACCTGGCCTGAGTTTCTTGCAAGAAGGGCATGATAAAATGAGATAAACATACTGTATAAATCAGAAATTGTGATAAATTAACCTTGGACTAAATTAATTAGACATGGACATGATGAAAAGCAAAAACTTTTAATCTCACAAGTGACTGTGCCTTTTGCACTGCAGAAGTATAATGAGCAGTAACCAAGAGAATGAAATGATGCTTGCCCATCTCTGAGCAATAGAGGAAGGCCATACTGGAAATTCACACATTTGAAAAACAGTCAAAACTGCGGCTTCAGGGCTACACTAATGGTCAAGTTCATTATATCATTTGACCCTGCGTGTTTGTCTACTTAATTAAACAGCTGGAATTTCTGTTGCAGATTGGTATTGAAGTGTGGGGCAATGGGTACTTGAACACTTTGCCTCTGAATAGCCTGGATGGGCAAATCAGTCACTGAAGGTACACTGTCTTGACGCACTCTGAGAAGAAACTAGTGTACAACATCATTGAGCACTTCCACATCAACGAAACACTGTGGGAGTGACCACACAAAAATAGCACTGGATATTGAAGGAAGCAGCAAGAACACAATCTGAGAATATTTGGGCGAGGAAGGGGGTACTAAACATGGGCATCTATCTCATCATTGCCTTTATAGAGTATTTTGCATCTGAATTACATGAACATGTTCTGTTGAGCAGGGGAAACCAAATGGCCTTACTATGTCTGAAGTTTTCTGTTGTGCCTTCGATTGGCTTCTGTGGCTTTGTTGGGTCTCCTGGTTAGGAAACAAAATAGAGAAAGGGGAGGAGATGAGGACAGGTGAAAGGGGGACTTGTGTTCCACACTCTGCTCCCTCCCTGTTTCATACGCCAGTGGATTTAAACTGATTTTTTTTAAAAAATAGGGTTTATGAAACCTTATTTCAAGTTATTTGAAATCAGTCTAGGATAGGTTATCTCCCCCCCCCCTTTTGATTTCCCTTTAGTTCTTTCCCTTTCTTTTCATCTCTTCCTCTTTCCCCAAAAAGCTTATCTACACCAACTAAGGCTGCCATCCAGAAGACATTTTCCTGGGAGTAAGAACCATTGAACGCAATGGGGCTTACTTTTTAGTAGACATGGTTAGGATTGTGCTCTAACTCCTATTGTCCAAGTCTGTATTTCTCTTCTTAAAACAACAGAAAGTAAGCATGCCTTTTTCTGACTATCTACATTTCTTTAATAAACTCTTACTTTCTTTGGAAAAGTTATGTGATTACTGTTTGTAATTCTAAAAAGGGGAGGCCCCTTTTTCCCAAACCAACCCAAGGATCCTTTCTCCCAAAAAGGTCCTTTCCAGGTTTGGCTTGCAATCTCTGATAAAAAGGGACTCAGCTGCCCTCAGCTTGAGTCTACCTTAAATCAAATACCTCCCAACCAGGCCCAGCCAACTCCTCCACTTTAGAGTTGAAGAGATAATCCCTTAATCTTTAAGGAGATCAATTAAAACACCTTAATATAGTTTAAAGGTTTATTCACAATTACAGGTACATTAGCACTGAGTTAAATCACTAACCAAAAACAACAAAGCTAGATAATCTCCTGCTACTTTGCCCTAGATGGTAACTTGGCATAATTAAGCTTACAAGTTTCCAATGCATTTGTCCTGGCTGAGGACTGTCCCAACTTCTGTCATCTCCTCTCAAGATGTTTTCTTGGCACAGCCTGCCTTGGCCTAAGTTACACCTCCTTATATCTCCCAAAATGTCTCCATCTTCAGGTCATGAGATTCATCAACCCTAACATTAATTACTTGATCCATTACAGCTGGGAAATAGGGGGTGAATTGCAGGTGCCATAAATCTAGTCATAAATTTTTACTTCTCTAGCCATGTTTATTTCTTCCTGTCACTGATAAGAGAAGCATCTCCGGGCTCTCCTTGAACTGCCAAATGCCACAACTCCTTTTTCATGCATTCTTTCAGGCATATGACAATTACCACCCCTTCTTTGATCTTCACTTCCTCTCCCCCTTACTTCTCACAACAGACACCAAATATCCCACCAAGTTACATCTCAAAATGGCCCCACTTTAGTTATTCCATATTCAGAAATTCATAATTCCCTTTTAATAATTACACTGTTAGCCTAATTTTGAGGCTCTTTGAGAGATTGGTTTTCTCTTGTGTACTTATGGTGTATTTCAGTCTATGAAAATTAGGACAATTTAGGAAGGTGGTCAGTGTAGGGAGGTGGTAAGCTATGGAGGTTTTACTGTATGTTAAATCTTTTTAATATTTTATTGCTCGATGTTGTATTGCCCAATTGTATCTGTTTTTAATATTAATGTACACGCTTTACTGTTAGCCACTGTTGGGTGAGAAAGGAGGGGTAAAAATGTAATTAATAATAATAATCAAATAGTAATTGCCCAAAGATGACACTAACACAAAACAAAACAAAAATGACACTAACACAAGTCCTGCTGGATGAGACCAGAAGTCTGTGGGCTGACACAGACTTCTGGTCTCATCCAGCAGGACTTGGGTTAGCGTCATCTTTGTTTTTTACATTATGATATATCACACCAGAAAGGTAACAGATACTTACGAATACAGTTTAAACTTGGATTGGTCCAATAATACTTTTTTGTAATGCTATCTTGCTTGCACACAATGAGGTTTGATGTGCCGGCTTTCCTCTTGTAATCTTTCACACAGGAGTAACGCAGTCTAGAGCTGCCAGTCACTTCAATCTCTGCATTCTTTATCTGCATTGGAATGCCACACTTGCCTGGCATGAAATAAAGTAATGAATTAGCTCATCCCTGAATTTTGTCTGATAAGAAAGTCACAAACATATCATCCTAAGTCACTGTTTCTCAAACTGTGGCCTGGGACCCACTAAGTGAGAAACAAGCCAATTTAAAGTGGGTCTTGAAACACCTACCTCAGCTGCCATTGAAAATATAGAGCTGAAAATACAGTGTATAGAGCTGTTGGCCAGAATGGGCTCCCAGTGGAAAAGAGGCACAGGTGGAAAGATGGGATGCTGGAAAAGGATTGTGGGATTGGAGAATTATCCAAGTCTGCATTCTGCTTTGACTTCTGAACTGGAAAGCCTGAATTAGAAGCTGTGAAAAGTCATATTCCAAGCATGCTGTGTAATGGGATCTTTGGCTGATAGGGCGGAGTGAAAAAACTTTTTCTAGAAATTCACTTTGCCTAAGTCATTATTATGATGTGAAACTGGCTGAAACAAATTGTCTCCAAATTTCAGCTCAAATTTCAGCCACCTTGAGGTTCCAAACCTAAGAGAATATTTATATTGTTTTTTTGTACGCTTATTGCATACAAATGAACTACCTCTTCACCGCCTTTTCCAGAAGATTGATGGAAAGACATCTGGGCCACACCAGTTTTTTGAGTCAGAAAATAAAGCTATTGTAAACATTAAAATTTTAAAAAAAAGAAATTTATTTTTTTTAATTTTTGAGTTAACATTCCTTTCTTTGACCCCCTGTGTGGAACCTGAAGACAATGAGTGATTGGGCTGGGTTTTTTTTTTTTTGTTTTTTTTTTTTGCAGTGTCTTTTTTGCCAAACAGCACCTTTTGTTGAGTTAGGAAATATTAAAATTTTTTAAATTTTTTTTGCCTTTTTCACTCCGCCCTTAGGTTTGAAGCCCAAACTTATAATGTCACTTCCAGCTGTGACATTATTCTAGGATCATATTCTAAAAAGTGGGTTTTGGTAAACATTTGACTACCACTGCCCTAAGATATCTGCTTAAAGGAATTTTGCAAAGCAATTTTGGAATGGACTGCCAGCAGAAGTGTTGTCAAAGTTCAAACTTCATGGCTTGGAAAGAAAAATTCATGCTGATTATAATGATCAAATATAAGTGGCTCCAAGAGGAGTTTTTTTAGTTTCAAATGCAAAGTTTCTGCACATGTGCAGAATCTATTTTTGTCCTTAACATCAGTCCATGCTCATGTATAAATTAACATGCCACTGAAGGGAGTCCCACAATTCTCCTCACCACCCCAGCCTGTGTCCCATTGCTATCTAGTAAGAAGCCCCATCTTCCACTTCACCTTGAAATTGGCGAGGAATAGAGATTTTACCATACAGTGCAGATAAGGAGACAATTCTAATTTCACAGCACAGTCCAAACTTGCACTGGATACTTGCCTGCTGTGAATCCAACACAGGTTTTTGGACTTCTGCTGGTGTGCTACCACTGAGAAGGGGAGTTGTCTCTTCCCTGGTGTAGGGCTGCAGTAGCTCCAATAGGTTTCCTCAGACTAAGGCCACTTCTGAGCTAACTTCCAAACCTTACCTCCTACTCTCTGCCCTCCTGCCCCCAGGCTCACTTTCCCTTGCCCCAGAATGTCCCTTCCTGTCTTCTTCAGACCATCTATGTGCTATTCCTGCAGGACAGCACAGCAAGATCAGTGCACCAATCTAAGTGACACAACCTAAGTGACACCAACATCACCCCAAGTTGGTGCAAGTACAAATTTGGAATTGGCCTGTCACTCTCCAGCTCCAATCAGGGGAGGGAAGTCAACCCTCTTGGTAGCTGGCAGCAGTCATGCTCAAACAAAATGATCCTGATCCACATTTGGTTCCAAATTTGATATGGAGAATTGCGCCTGCATTTGCACTGGATTCATCGCTCCTGTCACCAACTACCTCACAGATTAATATGCCAAGTGAATTCCAGTGGGTTCTCCTTCTTTGCAGGATCTTCATGCACCAATCTGAGTGGATGCCAAGCCTAAGCCTCAGAATGCCTTCTGGATGCTCTATTAGTCACTAATTTCCAGCCACATCTGAGAGGCCTTCTGAGGTTGTGATGCCAGTGTGACCTCAAGAGTGCCTATTGCAACCTCCACATAAGTAGAGATGTGGAGACCAGAAGATGATCTGAGACATTGGGAGGTTGCGTGTGGCCTCCCTGCACCTCAGAACACCAACCAGACAGAACTGGAAGCTGGGAGGCTTCTGAAGGCCAGTGTGACTTCTGGAAGGCCAAGTTCAGCCTCTAGGTAAGTTATCGTGGCACTGATTGCCTCGTGGATTTCACCCTCCACAATATCTATAGGGGACATATACCCTACGGCACATAGCAGTATCAATATCATGACCTAGAACCAATCCCCTGTGGATACCCTACTGTAATTGTCAATCCTCATGGGAGCAGGGTGACCATATGTACTCTTTGTCCAGGACATCCTCTTTTTTTAAGCCTTGTGTCCTTAAAATCTTCATTGTCCCCATTTCCTTGTGAGCAGGCAGTATGTAGCCTTCTTGAAATTAATAAATATACGTAATAAATTACAGGTTGAACTTCCCTATTTGCAACATTTGGTTTCGGGGAAACTCCATGATAACTTATTTTCATGTGTTAACAAAGGCAATTAGTTACCATGGTAACAAGGGAGGCAACGAATTAAGATGAATCAAGTTCCCTTTCAAGTGGCTTAGTTTCAGCACAGAGACAATTAAGAAATGATTAATACTTGGGGCAATAATTTTCAACCTTTTTCATCTCATTGCATACTAATAAGGATCTGAAATTGTCCAGGCACACCTTCAGTTGTTTTACCATTGATAAGGCACACCATGCTGTTGGTAGGGGGCTCAAATCCCCCAAGTTTCCTACTAATAATGACCCTCCCAAATTCCTCTGGCACACCTGAGCACCACCCATGACACACTGGTTGAAAATCACTGATTTGGGGAAATGGTGGGTCTCTGCCTCCTATCTAAAACAGAAAGGAAACTTGACCCTTTGTGAACCTTTCTAAGGCAAGTTCAATTGCATTCCACGTTGCCACTGTAAGCAGGCTACCTTTACAGCATTAACTACTACTTAAGGGATGATTATCTTTCAATTTAAAGAACTGACCTCATTCTCTTTGGGCAAAATCCATAGCAGTTATGGGTCCACGCAGTGACGTCACCCTCTAGTGTTATCTTATGGAAAGTCAGTCAGCTTAACTGCTCCAAAGCAAGGGGCTTAATTTCACTTTAGGATATAGGCCTTAGAGATGAAATTACATATAAGTAGGTGAAACCTGTTTATATAATACAGGTCCAACCTAGTTATGCACAAATTGTTAACACAGATTTGACTCGACACGAATGGCCACTTCAAATCACAGTATAAAAAACTGCTTTTCTATGGTTCTAGATAGGTAGTCAAGGAAGCAGTCATTCCATTTTTCAGTCCCAGAATCAAACCCCTGCAGAAAATGAGGCACTACCTTATTCAATTAGCCATAATATAGGAGGAAGAATCCTGGTAGTGGGTCTTTAAACCTATTTTTCAATTGTTTTCTTTACACAGATTTTTTTTAATCCACTGGAGGTTCTGGAACAGAACTCTAGAGGATAACTAGAGACACCTATAATTCTAAATTTAAAAATAAGCAACATAGTGTTTACCGTAAATTATGAAAGCAAAATGCATGAGCAGTAGTGTAGCTAAAGGGGGTGCAGTTGCACTGGGCTATTATTATTAATATTTGTTCTTAACCATAAGCAAGACATTTGCCAAGGATGTTTGAATAAATTTAGAATATTTTTGGGGTGATGAATCAAAACTATTAACTGTTAAAAAGTAAAGTTTTCCTCTGTATTGTTGTATCCAACTGCTCATCTCTGATTCTTCAGCTTGTGGAGGCATTGTCTGAATTGCCACATGGCTGATGTTACTTTTTAAAAAATTGTCAGGCTTAGAGAAAAATTCCTGACGGTGAGGGCAGTTCAGCAGTGGAACAGATTGCCAAGGGAGGTGGTGGACTCTCCCTCACTGGGGATATTCAAGCAGAGGCTCGATGAGCACCTGTTGGAGATGCTCTAGGGGGAATTCCTGCTGCAGGCAGGGGGTTGGACTAGATGACCTACTAGGTCCCTTCCAATTCTATGATTCTATGATATCATTTCTGGTTGTGATATCACTTCTGGGGCAACATCTTGAACTTTGCACTGGGCTACATGAAAAGCTTTAGCTTTTATTTTATTTTGTCATGTCCCACATTTTTCTTAAATGTCCTACATTTTGGGGACTATGTCCTCTTTCTGGTTATGACATATGGTCACTCTGCATGGGAGAGATTGGCACTGCAATTCAGAAAAATCACCACGAATAAGATCCTACACTGGGAGGAACCACAAAAGGCAGCTGTTTGGCAATTACATCAGTGGAAGTCTCCACATTAACAACTTTGCAAACAATTCCACAGAAAACAGCTAAAGGAAAGTAGCCAAAGAGAGGCAGAGAGAATGTGGAGATATTCATTCAAGACAGCTGTGGCCAAACTAAAGTTGAATCAAAATTATTTCACAATTACCAGTATTACTTGAGTGGAATGACTCTAAATTATAACTTTGGGCAAGAGTCAAGAAATTGACTTGAAATTGAGTCAGATTATTTGGCCAAGAAATTATAACTTTGGCAGCTTCGGGGCTGAATGGAAAGGAGGATCTTCAAAACAGATATTGACTCCTAACACAGAAAAAGCCCCTCCATTCAATGGGGCTTCCTCCAAAGTAAGCATCCTTACTGCCTGATCACACCTCCATGCAATGTTAGGGACAATCCCATGCTAAGTAGGCAGAGACATTTTTCAAGTGATGATCCTCTTACATTATTAAAGAGGGAATAGCAACTATCCTTCTTCAGCCCTATGTAGTGCCTTTTCTAGTGACTAGTGTTTCTTCATCATTTGAGATTGTGAGCCTTTTGACACAGGTTTTTATTTTGCTAGGTAAACTGCTTTGTGATCTTTTGGTTGAAAGGTTGCACAGTATATAAATATTTCCAATAATAATAATATTTTCAGTACTAACTGTTCATTTCATTAATAAAAGCTAAGCTCTTGTTTCATGACCTTTGTTTCATAACATTAATAACAATTATCTGATAAGAATATTTGTTATTAATATTTGTTCTTAACCATAAGCAACACATTTGCCAAGGACGTTTGAATAAATTTAGAATATTTTTGGGGTGCTGAATCAAAACTATTAACTGTTAAAAAGTAAAGTTTTCCTCTGTATTGTTGTATCCAACTGCTCATCTCTGATTCTTCAGCTTGTGGAGGCATTGTCCGAATTGCTACATGGCTGATGTTACTTTTTAAAAAATTGTCAGGCTTAGAGAACCTTCCTGAAGTGGTTGTGGCGGTGGTGATGATGATGATGATATGTCTGTAATATAATCTGTAACACCAGAAGAAAGGCTCTGACTCATGTTCTTATTGCTCTGCTCCTTGCTTCTTGACCTGGAACAGTTAAAAGTGGACTCCCATCTGCAATCTGAAACAGTAATTCCATTCTACCAACACAGCCCTTTATCTCCTCACTTGACCACAAATGCAGACCAAGTCTTACAGCGCAACCCTATTCATGTCTACTCAGAAGTAAGTCCCAAAGTATTCAATGAGGCTTACTCCCAGGATAGTGTGTATAGGATTACAGTCTTAGTTTGTTAATCCTGACAGAAGCCAGGAAATAAAAAAGAGGGCTGTCACTGAGGACTCCCTTCTGGAAGTGAAACCACAAGCACATCAGCCTGTTGTGCTAAGAACTGAGTCACTCTGAGAAAATGGCCCTGAGGAGGAACAACCAAGCTGTATCTGTCTGCCCCATTTCTAGATTCAGAATAGTATAAATCCATGTGCTGGTTGTAAGATTATCAAGAAAAGAACCAACAAGGTAACAAGGAACACCCATGGCAAATTTAATACCTAGTTAATTTTTCTGATGCTTTCAATAAATTGGAAGGGGAGAGGAGGAGAAAGAACAATAAACATGGGCCAGAGAGAATTCCATCCACTAGCAAAACTAAGAAAGACCTTTGCATAAAAGAATTGCAATGTAACATACAGCAGTTAATACAAAATACAAGATCAGCACTGCACAATAAGATGATACCAAATGTCTACTTTTATCAGAAGCAAAGACCCACCATTTCTAAACAACTTGCAGGATCTACTTAAATACATTGAGTGCCTGCACTAAGAACATAAGAACAGAGCCTCCACTGGATCAGGACAAAGCCCCACCTGGTCCAGCTTCCTGTATCACACAGTGGCCCACCAGATGCATCAGGGAGCACATATGGCAGCTACATCCAGGTAGCCCCACTGCATTTTGAGGTTGTCTATGTCTTCACACACCCCTCGTGGCTTGTAGCCTGTGATGGCCCTTTCCACTATGAGGGACATGTTGAAGGATGAGGAAGACAGGTGAAGCAGAATCTCCCTGCTGGAGATCTTCAAAAGCACAGTCACCCAAGTTAGGCACCCAAGATCGCATAATTTAAGTCCACCCCCCCAAAAAAAAAAAACCACACACAGCTCTCCTTTCAACACTTCCTTCAGGGATGTGGATGGTGAATGGGGAAGTCAGGTGAGGCAGAGCCTCCCCACCGGACATCCCTGAAAGCACTGCTACGATGTGAGGCACTCAAACACACACTACTCACATGTGGTACTCCCTCCCCGCATACACAGCTCCCTGCCTGTCAACACTTCCCTCGGCAAGGTGACCAGATGCCAAACCCAGAATTCCCTGAAATGTAGGACAGAATGTAGGACATTTTAAAATAGGCTAAAAACACTTGTAAGGGCTTTCTGGGGGTAGTGGATACTGGCAGCGCTGGTGGGGGAGTTTCTGGGGGGTGGAGGGCTTGGCTGCAAACCTAATACACTTTCCTGGGAGTAGGTCCCATTGCAGGCTAAGGGCTTACTTCTGAGTAGGGAGGCTTGGCTGCAAACCTAATACACTTTCCTGGGAGTAGGTCCCATTGCAGGCTAAGGGCTTACTTCTGTGTAGGGAGGCTTGGCTGCAAACCTAATACACTTTCCTGGGAGTAGGTCCCATTGCAGGCTAAGGGCTTACTTCTGAGTAGGGAGGCTTGGCTGCAAACCTAATACACTTTCCTGGGAGTAACCCTCCTTGAAAACACTGGCACTTACTTCTGAGTAGGAATGCTTAGGATTGGGTTCTCTGGCTGCTTTCCCTACATTGCTTGGAGGTGTGTGTGGAGCCATTTGGTGAGGGGAGATTGCAGATTTCTCTCAAGGATGTGTAGCGAGTGAGGGAGGCAGGTGAGGCACGGCCTCCACAGTGGACTCCTTTGAAAGCACTCACACATGGAGCTTCCCCGCCAGAATTCTTCGGAAGCACTGCCGCCATGTGAGACATTCAAGCACTCACAGTCCACCTGTCCACATTTACCTCAGGTGAGGCGGATCCTCCCCGCCTACAGGTTATGAGTGGGTTATGAGTGCAATCCTAAAGACACTTTCCTGGGAGTAAGACCAGTAAGGGAGAAAATATTGATGGCAGCAGAGTCGCATGTATCCTAACTCCGTTAGGGACTCCAGCTCCCACGTGCGGGATGAGGATGCCTGGGTGCCTCACACAGCAGAGAGGACTCTGGTGGGGAGGCTCTGCCTCACCTGCCTCCCTTCCCCCTGGAACGTTCGTTCGGAACCAACTGCCACTAACGGTTTTTAACGGTCACAGCCTCCCCCCCCCCCACTCCGCCTCCCTGGAACTTTCATGAAAAGGAGTGACGACCACCCTGCCAGGTAGACGCAGGGAGCCTGAGAGGGCGCCTCGCTCGGCTTCCAGGACCCTGAAGGACGGCGAAGGCCACCATCGCGACAGCCCCACAAGGCAGGCCACCTCCGCTCTCCCCGCCTTCTCCGCAGGGCAGCCTGGCTCCGGGCAGCCCTGAGGGCGCCGTCTTCTCCGCTCCTCCTCCAGTCCGGCTTCCGCAGGCAGGAAGGGAGGCAGACGGAGGGAAGGGAGGGGAGATGCCGGCACAGGCACTTACCGCTGTGAAGAGCTGGGGGACCTTGTACCGCTGCCCAGCCGCAGAGCAGTAGCGGCAGCAACGTAGGCAGACGAGCCATGGGCAGCAGCAGGACAGCAGCAGCCGCGCCGGGTGCTGCAAGCCATCTGAGGGCGCCTAGGGCTAGCACGGCGCTCTTTCGCTTTCGCTTTCACCCGTGGGGGTTGACCAGGCCGCGTAAGCAGGGGAGGAATGTGTCCCGCAGCTGCAGCGCTGGGGGTGCCGGACCTGCCTCCACCGTGACCCCGCACTCCCACAGGCTCCCCGGGGCCAGAGCTGGCAGCGCTCCTGAAAGACGACACGAGCAGCTGTCCTTCTCTCTGCTCTCCACAGCAGGACGGGCGGTGAGTGGGTGGGAGGCAGGTGACGCAGAGCCTCCCCCACCACCTTTCTGAGGGACCCACATCCCACGCGTTGAGGACCGTCCTCCTGTCACCATTTACCTCGAGCAGGTGAGGCAGAGCCTCCCCACTGCACATGCTTCACAGGCTCACACAACAGCAGATCTCTTTGAAGGTTTCTGGTGGGGAAGCTCTGCCTCACCTGCCTCCCCACCCCCTGCATCTCCCTAAACGCTTGCACACCTCACACAGTGGGATGGCAATGCGTTTCGAGGGACTCCAGTAGAGAGGCACTACCTCACCTGCCTCTCGACCCTCTGTACCGCCTTGAGTGCTTGGACACCTCATACTGATGGCAGTATTTTTCGGAAAACTCCAGTGGGGAGACGCTGTCTCTCCAACCACTATTCCTCTCTCAGTTCTTGCACACACTGTACTGCTTTTTGAGGGACTCCAGTGGGGAGGCACTGCCCCACCTGCCTCCCCTCTCACTGTACTTCCCTGACTGCCACCCATAGTGGGTGGCAGTGCTTGTCTATGGACTCCAGTGGGGAGGCAATGCCTCACCTGCCTCCCCATGCATCGTCCTCCCTTGAGTGTTTGCACACTTCACACAATGGCAGTGCTTTTTGAGGAACTCCACTACCTCACCTGCCTCCCAGCCCACTGCATCTCCCTGAGTGCTTGCACACCTCACATGGTGGTAGTGCTTTTCAAAGGACTCTAGTGGGGAGGCTCTGCTGTACTTGCCTCCCACACACCACATATCCAGTCTGTATATAGGCAGTTACACTATGCTCTGAAGCAGAAAGGAGCAATAGCCTCAACCCGCTTCCTCTGTTTGGAAACAGGATGGCTTTTTGAAAGACTCTGATGCAAAGCCTCTGCCTCACCTGCCTCTTCACCACACCCTCCTCTCCCCTGACCCAATGTCATAACTGGAGAAGAGGATAAGGAACCCCCAAATGTAGGACATCCAACAAAAATGTACTACATGACAAAATGCAAGCTAAAAACACTTTTATACGGTTTTGTGGTCAATTTTTATACTGTTTTGTGGTCAATTTAATCATGACTAAGGGCGCAATCCAGAGTAACTACGGGGAGTCCTTGCACCGGTGTAAGAACAAGTTGCTCTGGATTGCAATATAAGTTTCCCATAGATTTTCACTAGGTGGTGCAGTAACTACGGGTACACGTAATGTCTCTTACGTGCTCCCGTAGTTACTCTGTATTGTAGGGTTATTTTCAATACTTTATCATGTATAATCTACAAACAGTGGTGCTCACATAACAAATTTAATTCGTTCTGGAGGCATGTTTGTTACATGAAACATTCTTTACATGAAGCAGATTTTCCCATAGGAAATAATGGAAACTCAGATGATTGTTCCAGAACTCAAAAAATATTCTTATAAAAATGTTAACTGGATGTAAAAATGATGACAAAACACGGGAATTGAATTCAAAACATGTATTCAATGTACATGATCCTATGAAGACTACTTAGGCTGCAATCCTAAAGACAATTTCCTGACATTTTCCTTCCTATACTTTACATTGAAGAGTCCCTGACCGACCAAGACCCTGCCCCAACCCCTGGACTGAGAAGCATGAAATTCAGGGAGGGTGTCCCTTCTGTGACATCAACACTCACCAAGAACTGATGTTGAGAAATTTAACTCTTAAGGGGCTGAAAAGGGGTGCAACCCATAAATCTGAATTTTCTGCATTGGCAGCCTCAAAGATTGGTGACTGGTGCAATGACCCTGCCCTTTGTAGTGGTGAAGCTCAAGCTCACACAGCTTGCTGCTTCCTGATCTGATTCTTGCAGGCTTTGAAAGGGATGTGGGTGAGAGAAGGAGCGTCCCACAGCCTTTCAAATCTTATCAAGATTAAATCAATATGCTGTGTGTAGCAATGTTTGCCACAGTAAAGAAATTATATAGCATAGCTGGGAAAAGTGCAAAACAACCCAAATACACTTCCTAATGAGTAAGTCTATCTCTCTTTAGATCTGATGAAGTAAAAATCTGGGATGGGGGGTGATAAAACAGACCAAAAAAGTCTGGCAAGACAAATGTTTTTGTCCCTCACTATACAAAAAAATAGGGTCATTCAATGAAACGGACAGGCAGGAAATTTAGGGTAAGCCTGTGGTATCTTATGGTTCTCCTGAGATTAAGGTTCTCCAGTCAATCTTTCTAGTCATTCTTCCACTTCCCAGGCTCTGTTTTCCTCGAGAAGACCTTGCAGAATACGATGTTTCCTTTCTGGCCTCTCAACTATTGACTCACTTTCCACAACCTAACACTTTGCCAGAACTGACAGCAGAATCAACACAGCTCTTTAAACAAAACTCAGTTGATTTATAAGGACATCAGTAGAAACATTCTTCTCAGTTCAACAATGCTTGTGATTGAGGTCTTCTCTTCCTGCTCTCTGCTATGAGCTGGCCCTTGTACTTGTATACTCTTCAATGTATGAAGTTCAGCAGGGACAAACGTACAAAGAATTGGTATAAGATGATCCAAATACATGACACAGAAAACCTGGTTTAGTAGCAACAGACGAAACACCTGTAAATATATCTGTGGATCACAAGTTGAGCATGAGCCATGCATCAACAGAAACATCAAATCCAAGTTAAAAGAATAATTCCATTCTATGTTCACTTTAGTAGTGAAGATGGGAGCCTTTAGCCTCTGAAGATGGGAGTTTCTCCATTGTTTGTGATCAGCAGCTAACCCTTATCAGGAATGTAGACACTGCTTTGGCAAGGGTTGTACTCAATGACTGTGTTGGTTCCTTCCAACTTTATAAATCTGAAGGTGAGAAGGACAGTTTTGTTTAGATTTCCTTCCAAAAAGTGTAACTGAATGGGAGAGTATCTAAGCAGCCTTAACATGGGCCCACTGGTCACGCCTGTAAAGATAATTTTGAATTCTGATTTGGTCTTCCAGGACATTAGCTTTTTCCTCTAGCCCTGTGTCATCTGCAAATTTGATAAGCCTTCACTCAACACCTTCCAGGTCACTTATAAAAATGTTTAACAAGAAAGAAAAGACAGATGTATGCTATGAAAGACTGTCAAATTTGCTGAAATCTAGGCATTCTATGTCCACAGTATTGCCATGGTCCACTGCTATTAATCACTCTATCAAAGAAAGGGATGAGAATCATCTGGCATGACTTGTTCCTGACAAACCCCTGTTATATCCTAGGAACCATCCCATTGTTTCCTAAGTGCTCACTAATATTCCAGTTAACGAGTTAAATTATCTTCCTGGGTACTGATGGAGAGATGACAGGTCTGTAATTTTCCAGATATTCCTTTTATTCTTTTTTTAAAGATAGGGATGAATGGGGATGTAGTGGCACAAGCGGTTAAGACACTGTGCCTGTTAACTGGCAGGCCGGGGTTCAAGACCCAGGTCCTACAAGACAGAGTGAGCTCCTGTCCTTAGCTCAGCTCCTGCCAACCTAGCAGTTTGGATACTTCTTCAGCATTTGTACTGTATTGACGGTGTCTGCTTGTTGTTGGCTAACTGCCAACCTAGCAGTTTGAAAGTATAAAAATGCAAGTACAGTGGTGCCTCACATAACAAGTTTAATTCGTTCCGGAAGCATGCTTGTTATGTGAAACACTCTTCATGTGAAGCGGATTTTTCAATAGGAAATAATGGAAATTCAGATGATTGGTTCCACAACCCCAAAAATATTCATATAAAAATATTAACTGGATGTAAAAATGATGACAAAACACTGGAATTGAATTCAAAATATGCTTTCAGTGTTCATGATCCTATGAAGTCTACTTAGGCTACTAAAGACACTCTCCTGGGAGTAAGCCCCATTGAACACAATGGGGCTTACTTCTGGGTAGACATGGGTTAGGAGGCTGCAATCAAAGACACTTTCCTGGGAATAAGACTCATTTAACACAATGAGTCTTCTGCAATCAAAGACACTACCAAAGCTCCCCACTTTCTCCTTCTCTTCAAAGCCTCTCTCTCCCCTGCTCCCTTCTGGCTAGCCCTTGGCTGCTTCCCTCTTCTCCACTGCTTTTCTCTCCCTCTGCCCAGCGGATGCCCGGCCACAGGAGGAACAGCGTGGAAGTGTTGCTTTCACTATGGACAGGCACACTAGGCAGCCCTGACACTTTTTAAAAGGGCTGCCGCCACTGCGTATATCCCAACTGCCAACGAGTGTGCTTTTTAAGTGAAGCAACACTTCACTTAAAGTGAAACTGCCTCATGTGAGGCAGAATCCTAGAGAAATTTTTGCTTGTTATGTGGATCACTTGTTAAGCAAGGTACCACTGTAGATAAATTGTTACCACCTCAGTGGGAAGATAAAACTGTTCTGTGCGCCTTCAGCAGTCATGCCAGTCTCATGACCACGGAAGTGTCTTTGGACAATGCTGGCTCTAATGGCTTGGAAACATGGATGAGTACTGCACCCTACAGTCAGTCACAACTAGCAGTACAACCTCCAGGGGATACCTTTACCTTTTTAAAGGTATGGACATATACTCATCTTCAATCTTCAGGCACCTCACTTTTTCTTGAGAAGTTCAGAAAGTGGTTCTGTCAGCATCTGCAGCATTCTGGTGAGCAGTTAATCTGGTTTTGGGGACTGAACAGCAAAATTCTAAGCTCCCTAACAATGCCAGGTGCAGCAGTTTCAAAATGGCTATCCCTACATCCAGTGGGACCAAGGATGCTCCCCAAGGTCTCCTTGGAAGATCTGAGTCCTTGCAATGGGGAACTTGAGTTGGTGCCACCTTTTTAGCCAGCACAGACAAGAGAAGCACTACATTAAGGCTTGGCAGCCCAACACAGTGCATAGGATCTGATGGAGGAGGCCTCTGATAGTCCCACCCCTTTTCCATGCTGGAAATGCCCAATCCTACCCTTCCCCTTGGCAGGACAAACTTCCCTTGTCCTGGAATGCTTCACCCTTTCCCAAAAAGCTGTAGCTAGTGGTACTACTTACTCTGGCAGTTCATCACTGGAATCCCTCCTACTCATGGTCTAGAACTGCCACTCCTTCATCTCCGGGTGCCACAAGCATGCAGTATGGTATGTTTCTGACATCCATAATACATGTTTATCACCAACACAGGTTAGGATTTGGCCAGTGATGCACTTCAGGGGGTTCTCACAGGTTCTATAGAACCCTTTGCTAATGAGCGCCTGGTTCTGAAAACTGGTTACTAATGGGACATAGAACCTGTTGTTAATTTAGGTTATTAGGACATAGAACCTGTTGTTAATTTATTTGAATCCCACCACTGGATTTGGTCCTCAAATTCATTTAAATAAGCAAGGGATTCCTTGCTGTCACTTGGCCCGTCTTGAGTGTGTTCCCCCAGATTCTTGTTAATGCAACTATTGTTATCTGGGCCACCTTCTTCTTGTGGGAGAACTCAGATATAAAATAAGAATTGAGCAGTTCTGCCTTCCGTCTGTTTCCAATGTGCCATTGTCCGCTGGAATGACCAAGCTAAGAAGAATCCAAGACCTTGTCCTCCTTTTGAGGTTTGGGCATATGGTCACCCTGTAAGAAGTGGGATTTACTCTTCATGTGTTGAATTGGGGGGGAGTTAGGTAAAAGCTCCTCCTTCTCTCATCTCTCAGTGCTCCAGTTTTAGTGAAGCCAAGATAAAATGTGCAGAGTGGGCTATACCTCCCTCTCTCACATGCCCCTTCCTGTATAAACAGCAGTCTTCACATCAACTTTACATGTGATTGTGGCAGTTACATGTCCAGCTGATCTGTCACATATAATTTGGCCCTCAATCATGAGGTCCACTGGGTGACATTGGGCCAATCTTACTGGGCTAGCTAAGGCATCTGTCATCAGGAGTAGAAATGTTTTTTAAACCTTCCATATAACAAAATCTGGAGTAATTGCTGTGATGTAATGATTTCACTGTCCATTACTTCCTGGTTATACTGTCTATCTCCCTGCTTCACCCTTTTTGCTGGGAATAAACAGAGAAACAGTAGCTCACACTGGCATCACCCAAAATTAGAGAGCCTTCCTCATGCAAGGAAGTCTCCTTGAGAAAACCTCCCCCAAATGGAAAGTAGCCTTAAAATCTGGGGAGTCCTCTATGACTCAAAGAGCAGCAGAATGTGTGTGGAAGTCTATAACCGAAAAATAACAAATAAATTCAAATCTTGTCTTCCCACTTATCCTCACGCTTTTATTCTTTTCTTGTTTGTGTAACAGCCTCATGGTACCACTGCCAGGCACTTACCCCCATATCCAGAGTTACTACGGGAGCACGTAAGAGACATTATGTGCACCCATACTTACTGCACCACCTAGTGAAAACCTATGGGTAATTCATATTGGTATCCAGAGTAAATTGTTCTTACACTGGAGCAAGGACTCCCCAAATCCCAATACTCTGGATTTTGGCCTTAATGAAGTAAAATAAATGGATTGGGGAGCAGCTTCTCTGTCGGTCAGAGATGTAAGGGAGTCTTCACTGTCTCACATCAGTCCACATGGTCCATTGTCTCATCTTTGCCGCATTAATGATCTACTCCATAATAAACTGCAGCAACATGTTTTTCAAGATATACAGCAAGAAGGCAGCAAGAGGAAAGCAAGTGGCAAACTTCTACTGTGCTTACAGAAAGCCACTAGCCTGTTGTACCAATCTGAGACCCACTGCTTTGGTTATAGGTGTGGGGGATGACATCATACAGTCATTATGTCTGCCAGGTTTTGGTCCCTTCTGTGGTTACATCAGTTCTGACATTATTTACTATATCTGGAAAGATAAATCCTATTTCATATGGGCAGAGGTGTACCTAGGCAAAATGGCACTCATAGCAAGGTCTGAAATTTCGCCCCTATCAGAACAGAAGGGATCCCAGGAGGTCATCTAGTCCAACCCACTGCTAGTAGCAGGAAAGACTCTGTAAAGGACCAGACAGACTTTTGCTCTTATATATATATAAGCTTCCTCCTGGGCCTGCCTCATTCCTCTCCTGCTCTGGGAAATCCTACAGCACTGTGCACAGCACGTGCAACTTTTTAAATGGCTGCTAATATGTCCGGTTTTCTGATGGTGACTGTGACAACCATGTGGGGTGTTTGTGGGGTGCCCATGCATTTTGCACCCTGCACTATACCCTTGTTATGCCATTGCATGTGGGAGATGTGCATAACCATGGTGTAGGATTATATGTTCTTGTGTGTGTGCATGCACGCGTGCATGCATTTGCACCGGGAAGAAGACACTGCGATGTTCAGCTCTCCTGCTCATCAATGAATCTGGTGCCTGCAATATTTTGACATCAGATGCCAATCTCTTGTCAAAATCATTCTTGGATTCACTCTGATCTTTGAGCAGCACCTCTTTGGCAGGTAACAAAGTCCCAAGCCTGACAGATGGAGATGGACAGAAGCCCCCCATCTCCATCACCAATTGCCCCAGTGGAAGATATAGCAGGACAACTAATGGTGCAATCCTAACTTGCACTGGAAGTTCTGGAACAGGCAGGTTGGAATGCTTGTGGTATATTCAGTGCAGGTTTGGACAGCTCATACATTTGTCTGAGGCAAGGGGAAACTTTTTCCCTTTCTTCAGGGAGAGTCACTGCAGTCCCATGGGGCTACTCAGATCTGCGCCACTCAAACAGCAGTGCAAATCAGAACAACCTGGGACTGCACTAGGCTGCATGGGTACAGGGTTAGGATCTGGCATAAAATGTGGGATCCTGGCCACACCTCCCGCTCCCCACCCACCTGCCCTGTTCAGAGATATAAGATGGAGTGAGCTCATGTTACTTGCCCAGCTTTTGCCAACCTACCAGTTTGAAAGCAAGTAAATGCAAGTAGATAAATAGGTACCACCTCAGTGGGAAGGGAGCAATGTTCCATATGCTTTGGTGTTTGGTCATACTTGCACTGAATGCTCCACCACATGATCATGGAGAAGTCTTTGGACAACCCTTGCACTTTGGCCATGTAAATGGGGACGAGCATCATGAAGAGTCAGTCATGACTAACAGAGCAAACTTGGGGGACACCTTTCCTTTACTTTTAAGATGAGCGTGTGGGTGGACTTCTTCACAGAGAAGTAGGGCAATATGATTTTAAAAACAGACATTGAGTGCAATCCTAACCTAGGCCAGCACAACTCATTGGTCTTCCTGTTCCCTGATGTTCCTGATGTAGGGAGGCAAGTACATGTTTGTGCATTGGTCTAATCCTCCCTGAGGTGTGGCACATAAGTGTCTAAAGTCAGCACAGGAATTATGTGGGGCTTGGTTCATCCTAACTGGAGCTTAGGATTGCAGCCATTATTTGCTAAAATTTCATGTGTTTTTATACACTGGAAAGACAAACCCTACAAACCCCTCTGCCCAAGCATGTTGTGTATGTATTGGGTATTATTTTAAAAAGGTTGTAGTTTTGAAGCTCTGTGTCACCTTTTAATCATTCTCTCTCTGTCTACACTTCTCAAAAGATCCTGTGAAGCCAGTCAAGGAGATATGTATGTTGAATCGTGTCAGGCTTCCTCTGTGCAGGCACTTTTCCATCTCTTCAATTCAGGCTGTTCCATGTAAAAGAGAGAGATCATTCCATTCAGTGGCATAGCTAAGTCATTTGGCATCCAAGGCACAAAATTTTTTAACGGCCTCACATCAGATTTAACAACCCCATGTTAAATTGTCCTTGGCGGGCCAGAAAGTATTCTGAGGCTTCTAAGGGAGCCACCTTTTACATATCATTTTGATACGCAGAAGGGCTGCTCATTTAGTTTTTCACATGATATACAAGTGTATTTGCTATTTCATTTTCTCTGTAACCAACTTTGCGAACTTTTTGTTGAAAAGCAGTATATAAATACTGTTGATTGATTGATGAACATATGAGCCCCAAATTCCTCAGAGGAGAATCTCCCTCCATCCCTGGTGAGAAAGGGAAAAACCACCTATACAGTCTCTTTTCTAGGTTTGTTTTCTCCTTGCAGTCCCCTGAAGGCATCCTAGAAAACCAGAAGTTCCTTTCTAAGGCCTCAGTGAGACTCGAGGAGGCTGTGCACAGTCTCTCTAAGGCCTCATACGATCACCTGTTCACATTGACTTCACAAAGGGCTTAATCCTGTCCAATTTTCTAGTGCCTATGCAGTAGCAATGCTGCCCCAGGGTAAGGGAACACATATTCTTTTACCTTGAGGAGGCCTCTGTTTCTGACCCTACACCACATATAACGCAGTGTGTGACACACTGACATGACTGGAAAGTTGGATAGGATTGGGTATTAGAATTTGCAAATAAACCAGAAATGAAGTTGGAATTTTTCCTGGTCTATTTGCAATCTCTGGTGGTAATTCCTGGAAATATGGATATCCTATCTGTTTCAGGTTGCAAATTAATCAGAAAAGCCTCCAGAGGCTTATCCAGGCGTAACGCTTTAGAATTTTTAATATCCAACTAAAGTTGGCTGATGTAACTGTGATATTGACTGCGCTTACAATTCAGTAGAGTGTGAAGGAAAAATGTTAAAAAAATTAGGAACTCAAGAGAATTTGCTTTAATGGGGGCCTGCATTATGTAAAGTGAACAACCTTCTTCCTCATATCTGAGGAGGAAATCTCAAATGTAGTAGTTCCACTTAGCACAGGTTTCACTGAGGAGAATCAAGAGGGAAGAGAGAGAAGTATGAATGCAATGTAGTTTTGAAGGTTTAAAATATACAGCACTTATATAATTTAGTACAACAGGCAGAGTTCGTTATCTGGAATATCAGGAAGGGAAGGCAGAAAGCCAAGCTTCCCACCTTGCAGCTGCCCAGCCTTGGCTTGGCTTGAGCTTCATTCCCTCCCTCCCTGTCCTCATTACTTCCTCCGACCAATCTGAGCCATCAGCTGAGCATTGGCGGCTGCCTTTGCCCTCATGTTCTTGGCCTTGGCGATGTTGAAGAGGATGTTCATGATATTGGTTGGGACATCAAGGGAGAGAGTGAATTTGGTGCGTCGGTCACTCTTGGCCTGGCCTTGATACACCTTCCCCTTCCCTTGTGCTTGGGGAAGGTACTTATAGCGGGTGACTGTGGGGAACGTCCTTTTCTCCTTCTCTTCCTCCTCCTCTTCTGCCTCTACTTCCTCTTTGTCTTCGCTGGAAAATGTGCCCTCAGGCAGAGGGAACTTGAAGCTCCTCTTTTCCAGGAGGGAATTCTCCCCGGTGAGGCCCTTGGCCTCTGAGAGGGCAGTATTGATGCAGCTGAAGATGGATTCGGCCTTGTACAGCTTGAGGGTTAGGCCTGTCCTACTCGCAAATGTGATCAGCAGAAGGAACAGGAGTCTAGGATGAGTCATGATTCCACCCTGGGCTGGAGAAGGTGACAGAGCACATTAGTCAGTACAGTTGAAGGACCTCATGCAAAGTGACAGGCTTGATCTTTTTTATTTATTAAAAAGAATTAAAAAAAGAAAAGCAGGAAAAATACAAAAAAGGAGAGAAAAATATTATAAATTGAGTGCAAGCATGGAATATTCACTTCACATTTCTTTAGTCTTCTGCAAAGTCATATAACATATTGGATAGCTTATATTAAACAGTCTAATACCCTAAAACTTATTTTTCAACAAAACAAAATGAGAGAGATTAAATAAAGTTATATATCAACTTTCAGTCCATTAACTTCTTAATTCATACTTCATTTGATACATTTTCCTCTTAACACACAGAAAGTCCATGTGTAATTTCCAATTAGCCATAAAATTTTTACTAAATTCTCTTAAAAAATTATGACTTCAATCCCAACTCCCAGTTAGCCTAGCATAAGCCCTGGCACAAGTGCCATGCTGGCCAGGGAGTGTCACAAAAGTGCTGTAAGGCACTTTCTGCACCACTCCTAGTTAGGCCAGTGCCAAGATCTGCATTTGTCTTCCTACATCACCACAGGAAAGGGAAGACTAATGAGTTGTGCCGGTCTAGGGTAGGACTGTACCCTATATATGACCATATATAAAAAAAATTATTTTCTAATACTGGAATAGGATAACTTTTTGATTTAAGGATAGGATCGGATAACTTTTTGATTTAGGATAGGATAACATAGGATAACTTTTTGATTTAAAGGCCTCCATTATCAGTTCTGATGTACAGCAAAACTTGTCATCACAATAAAGATAGGCCTTTATCCTTAAGTGAAATTAAGCCCCTTCCTCTGAAGTAGTTAAGATGACTTTCCATAAGATAATACTAGAGGGTGACATAACTACGTGGACCTGTAACTGCTATGGATTTTGCCCATAATCTCTAAGACAGAACTCCCAAATATTTTAAACATTTGGGAGTTCTCTTTGATAAAAAAATCTATGTGGAACTCTTAGGTTCAACATACAAAAACACAGGCCCAGAAAGCAACCTTTGCAATAATTAAATTCTTTCATGCCAGGGGAAGTTACTTGGTTCCTCCTGCTCTCAAGGTTTTTCGCCCTCCCTCCCAGTACATCTTCAGCTTTCCTTATAGCTGAAGTTGACTTGGTTTCCATCAGAGCAAGAGCCAGTTTATCTAATATTAACCTATTATAAGAGGGTTCTGAATATGCCTGACAATCGCCTCCCAAACTTTGTTTTGAGGAACAGTGGAAAATCGGTGGATGGGCCAGATCTGTACATTCAATTCTGTCTGCTATTTCTCTTTCCACTGATATTTTGTTTTTGCTGAATTTAAGTACTTGTTAAGAGATTGGATATACAAGCTAGACAATGAAAAGGATCTTACCTTTTTGAAGTCTTCTAAATTTTCTCAATTTTATTGTCTTTTTAAAACCACTCATTCCAGACCACAGTATCTCCACTCTCTTACTTTCCCTAACCTGAGGAGGGCCTTTACAGCACTACGCTTTCAAACTAAGCCTTCTGCATGTCTCGAAGGCAGATTCCTTGCCATTCCCAGGCACCTTAGATTCTGCATCTGTGGGACTGGTGAGATTGAGGATGTAGTGCATTACATCCTCTTCTGCCATCTTTATCATGTGCCCAGGTTAAGATTCTTAGTGCCTATTTTGGCCTCATGGCAATATAAAAATCCTGTATTTGCAGTAAGTATTCTTCTCTCTGATCATGACCCAAATGTCACATACGTGACAGCCCTGTTTGCTAGGACTGCCCAAATTATTCGTAATAGACCTGTAGAATCTTCTAATGTTGTGCTGGATGCTTAAGCTTTCTAAGAGGGCTGGTTTTAAGTTATGTTTTCTTGTTTTAAATTATGAATCTTGTGGTTTAATCTTGGTTTTATTATCACTAAGACTGTGATGACTTTTAGTCAAACAAATAAACTATGACTGATTCTAAGATAGAATGAGCAATACTTACTGCATCCTAAAAGGATAGCAAAGGTTTCATGTAAATAGAGCCATTATCACATTATCTACATCACTGAAATCCACCTACAGATTTTGATAACAGAAAATCTGGAGGAGGAATCCTATGTTCTAAAGATTAATGGATTTGGAAAAATAAATATCTTTTCTTTAAACTAGGCTTTCTGAGAACTTTAGTGGTTATTGGTCTCCATCTAGTGGCTATAATAAAGCATAGCAATGGAGACGTGAACGGATTCAAAAACAATGTATAGTACATTTCAAATATTTATATGTTCAACTTAGAATCATGAATTGGAAGGGATCCAGTGGATCATCTAGTCCAACCCCCTGCCTGTAGCAGGAAATCCTCATCTTGTGGAGACCCAGGTCTCAAACCCTGGCCTGCTGGTTAACAGGCACAGTGTCTTAACCACTTGCAACACCTTCATTCATTTATCTAGGATAAGTAGTTGTTATCATCAAACCTGAAAGATAGGCTCAGGCTATCAAGTGCATCACTTGCATGAAGCTAGCTAGGCTCATTGCTAAGAGAATCTCCTGCTTCTTATTTATGTAGTCCTCTATACAGTTCCAACCTTATTAGACAGTTTTTTTAATACATGGAATTGATTTCGCATGAATGACCACTGAAAATGAGAAGGGGAAAATGCATCCCATTAAAATCACAGTTTTAAAAAATTGCTTTTCTTACTGTTGTAGAGAGGTAGTCATGCCAGCAATCATTTAAAGCCAGCAAAGGCAGAGGGTTCTTTGCATTTCTAATTGCTGGCTGCCTCAACAGTAGTAAGAAAAGTTGTTTTTAAACCAATGTAAATGGACACCTTTTTACTTTTTTAAAAATACTTTTATTTAACACATTCTTGGGTTTCAGCAAGGAGTTCCAGAATCAAAACCATGCAAATATCAAAACATGACCTTATTCCATTAGAAGCAATAATCCTGGAAGTAGGTCTTTTCCCATTTTTTTAATCCACTGATTTTTTAAGGAGGTACCGGAACAGAACCCTGGTGGATAACAAGGGACAATCTGTGTATGTTAGTGATCTTACTGTGTACAGGGGACTTAAGGAAAGTTTCTCCTGCTTAGTAGTGCTCCACTCTAGGGGTGGCACTTATCTCTTTTTTCAGAGCCATAGAGCCAGTGTTGTCCTAAGACTCTTCCATCATCATGTGGCCAGCATGACTAAACACCAAAGCTCACAGAACACTGTCAGAGGGACTTATTTCCTTTTAAATGGAATTGTCAACTTGCAAACCATGTGATTGTTTGTGGAAATGATCTGCTGTACAAGTTCATAATTCAGTAACATTTCAGAATGACTCACTCTATTAATAGATTTGGGCGGTGTGATGAACCTAATGAAGTCACCCAAAAATAATGAATCAGTTTTAGGGAAAAATGTTTTTTGGGGGGATTTGTTCATTATTTCCTGCAAATAGGACAGTGTTGCACTTTTTACAGTGGTAAAGGGAAAGGTGTCACTCCATCCCAGTGTGCTCTGCTAGTCATAACTGACTTTAGGGAGCAGTGCTCCACCCTGTTAGAAGGCAGAAGAGCGAGTGTTCACACCTCTGTGGTCATGCAGCCGGAGCACAAATGCCAAAACACACAGAATGGTTACCATTTCAGCAGAGTGGCACCTATTCATCTACTTGAATTTACATGCTCACTCCGTCTTGTGATACTAGCATCTTGAACCGTGGACCTGCCAACCTTCAGATCAAGAAGCATAGTGTTTGATTAGGCATGTGAAGAGAGATTATTTTTGAGTGGCTGTTTACTGGTATTCCTTTTGTATCTTTTTTAGATGGAGTTCCTTTGGGACACAGAACCATCAATTCATTTGTGGAAACAACTTTGTGAGCCTGTTGCTGAAAAGCAATATTTAAACACTCTTAATAACAAAAGAAAAAGAAAAGATTTCCACCTAACAAACCCCTAAGCCATACTAAATACCCTGTTCTTGTTGCTAGTTTGGGGAGGGTGGGGGAAGATACACTGTCTGCTTCCCAGTCGCAGCTGTGTTAAAATCTTGTATTCTCCATTCTTGAAGCTGAGTTGCAGCTTCTGGGCGCAATCCAGAGTAACTATGGGGAGTCCTTGCTCCGGTGTAAGAATAATTTGCTCTGGATTGCAATATGAATTTCCCATAGGTTTTCACTAGGTGGTGCAGTAACTACAGGTGCCCATAATGTCCCTTACTTGCTCCCCTAGTTACTCTGGATTGTAGGGTCTGTCTCAGCATTACAGAATCTTGGCAACGACAATCTCATAATCATCAAGCCTTCCAGAGTATGTTTCTTACTAGCATGTACAGGTGCTCTCCACTTTTTGGTAGTTCATTTTCTGACGGTTCTTCTCTTTCAACACCTTTCAATTATACCCAGGACCCATTCATTCAACACGTGCTTCACCTTTTTAACCTTTCTCTGCTGATCTAAATGCTAAAATTGTCTTCCCTGATGTTGATTTGCATGTGACATGGTGATCAAACTATTTTTGGCATTTCCTTATGAATGTCTTCAGTAAATAACAATCATTCAAATATAGGGTTGCCATATGTTCTGAAAAACCTGAAACAATCCCGATTTGGGGGGATTGTGTTCACATACTGGCAAATGGGACAGAAGGTCCTTCCTGATATTATGGAAGAGAATTCTGGCAACCCTGTTGAAATACATAATTCATTGCCCACAACTGCTTTTGTTCATTTTACTGTAATTTGTTAAGTATTTTGGTTGTGTTAAATACCGTATATGTTATTTGGGTTTTGCAAATGATATTTATTTTTTTAGTGGCCATTTGCAAACCCTGTGACTTAACTACTTGCGCCACCACAGCCCTTATTTCTAGGTAAGGAAAAGGTACAAAAGGTGCAAAAAATGGCTTAGAACAGATGGTGAGAAATATAGTGCTCAGTTGGAATAGGGCCCATGGGGACCTACTCTTGCTGTGCATCTGACATGAGCAGGGTGACCATATAGAATGGAGGACAGAATGCAGGACAGACCTACCCTTAACCATTGCATAGAGGAAAGAATTGAGGCTCTTCCTTTTAAACCCCTCTATGATGAGCTAAACCTGCCTCAATGGATAAGGGTAGAGGCACTCTGTCCTCCATTCTATATGGTCACCCTGTTCATGTCAGATGTCAGATGCAAGATCAGGACACCATGGGCCCTCTGCCAACTCAGTTCCATATTTCTCACCATCTGTTGTAAGCTTTTCATTTTTTACACCTTTAGCACCTTTTGGAGGAGAGTAGGATATGTTCCAAACTTGATGGCTGTCTCTAATCCAAGCATTCCAGAGTGGTCTATGAACCCAGATACTATTGAACCATTAACTCTCATGGAGAAACACCTACTGAACATTAATGATTTTTCGTCAAGTTTCAAAACCTGCAGTACTAAATGCCTTCCCTGGGGAAGGCACATTTTTGTGGTTTCCATTCCAGGTACATGGATCCTAGTGGATATAATGCCACAAGGCAAAATTGCTTTGCAATTGCCTTGAATTAAAACTGATTTGCTATCTTGTGCAAGTCATAAGCTTATCCAGATTTGTAAAAGTATTACGGTTGCAGTTTCCCTTATTCTCTAGTCTGTGAATTCTGTGTGGTTTGAAAATGGCCAAGCAAATTTACAGAAATCATATGTTGCCCATTGGTTCATCAACAGAAATCTGAAAGCTGTGGTAGGAAGATGACTTTATTTGAAACTATCAAAATGTCAGAATGTAACGTACATGTTTTCTAGTTCTCCAGAATTGTCTTCAGGCCATAGAACAAAATAATTTGGAAGAAAAAGTTGAACATGGTGACAAAGCCAAAGATTTACCATTTGTTTATGGCTTTATGAAAGAGTGCTAGAGCAGATTGCAAGCCTATGCAAATATATTTGAGAATAAACTCCATTTAATATACTGGGACCTACTTCTGAATAATCAATGATTACAGTTAAAGACACTGTGCTTGTCAACCTGAAGGTTGGCAAGTTGATGATTCGAGACCCAAGTAAGTTGTTATTTGCTCAGCTTCTCCCAACGTAGCAGTTTGAAAGCATGTAAATGCAAGTAGATAAATAGGTACCACTTCAGTCAGATGGTATGAGTGTTCCTTGCGCTTTGGCATTTATCCTTGATGGCCTCCTTGGTGGCCATCACATAAATGATGGCATTTATCCTTGATGGCCATCACAGACAACTTTCATAATCACAGGCATCTTTGGACAACTCTTGCTCTTCAGCCTTATAATGGGGATGAAAACCACTCCTTAAAGTCAGTCACAACTAGCAAGGCAACCAGTAGGGACACTATT
Organism: Cryptoblepharus egeriae; assembly: GCA_030015325.1. Taxonomy (NCBI): domain Eukaryota; kingdom Metazoa; phylum Chordata; class Lepidosauria; order Squamata; family Scincidae; genus Cryptoblepharus; species Cryptoblepharus egeriae. Next base: position 46,493,513 of record JAREYC010000008.1, on the reverse strand, counting down.
TTTTACTTCTGAATAAGCATGCACAGAATCAAAGCATGAGATTAGATTGTGTTAGCAAAGAAAAAAAAGGTTCCTTCCCCTTCCTCTGAGAACCAGGATAAAGAAACAATAATGGCTATTTTCCTATAATTTTGAAGATATAGGATCTAGCCAGATCTGGCTCCGAATATGTAAGTGGCTGGTCTAGTAGCAAGGTTTCTTCTACTACTGTTATATCACTCATGATCTGATTTTGTCATCTCTAATGATGCCACTTCTTAACTCCCCTTTAACATAATGACTGTCTGAAGCTCTTAAATTCTAATCAACTCTCTGCTCAGCCTGGATTTCTCCACTCTATCCTCTCACACACTTCTTGAGGTTTTTTTGACAATTATTATTCATTAAAGACAGACTCACAGAAGGAGCAGCAAAGAAGATGAGTCCACACTAAGTACCACTGAAGCCAATGAGACAAGTTACAGCACAACTCTGTGCATGCCTACCCAGAAGTTAGTCCCATTGTATTCAATCGAACTTATTCCCAGGAAAGTGAATATACAGTTGCAGTCCAAGTCACAATGAACTTGTCCTACTGATTTCAGTAGTGTCAGGTTTCATTTACTTTGGAGATATATCCCACAATCCAGAGTAACTACAGGAGCACGCAAGATACATTGTGTGCACCCATCGTTCCTGCACCACCTAGTGAAAACCTATGGAAAATTCATATTGCAATCCAGAGTAAATTGTTCTTACACCAGAGCAAGGACTTCCCGTAGTAACTCTGGACTATGTCCTATCCATTTGATTCCATCTGATGCATTTTAATGAAAGTGTCTTCTCCAGGAGCAAAACATCTTGGTGGGTTTTCTTCAATATAGAAGAATAACTGCTGGATCAGATCCAAGGTCCACATGGATCAGCATCCTTCTTACCACTATGGCCAGCCAGGTGTCTCCAAGAAGCCCAGAAGCAAGGCCCAGAACCCATCTTGTTCCTTGAGCCATGGCACCTCTTATTTCAGTTCACCTTTATAAACTTTCAAAGGTAATCATAGCAGATTACTGCACTTTTTCCATGAATTTTTCCGGTCACCTTTGAAACCATCCTGGCTTGTGACCTGCCTCACCACATCTTGTGGCAGTGAGAGCTGCACAATAATTACTCCCTGTATGAAGGACTGCCTGCTTGCCTGCACATCTGACCAGTCATTCAGCTTAATTGGATGAACCTCAAGTAATGTTATGAGAGGAAGAAAAGCTTCTTTCTGGCTATAATCCTAGACACACTTACTTGGGAGTGAGCCCCATTGACTATCATGGGACTTACTTCTGAGTAGACATGCTTAGGATTGGGCTCTCTGTCCCTTTTCTCCTGTCCACACATACACTGATCAATTTCTGATACTGCGTCCCTAAACTTAGCATCCCCAGCAAAGCTAATGAGAAAGAGAGACCACTGGGCTTTGCCTGGAGACAGCCAGGATGGTTTCTTTCCCTCCTGATAACTGAAGGTGTTATAACAGTAGCAGTGTTGAATTCTCACCCCACCGTTGTGTTCTCTGGTTTTGCTTGAAAAATACTGTAAGACCAGTTGTGTCCTGGCAGGCAAGGATGCATCATGAGAAATAATGCTTTCAACTTTTTTAAAGCTCACACAAAAGAAATCTCTTTTACTTGTCCCATCAGATAGTGGGAGGTCAGTGCATACAACATGGACTAAACCCGACCACCTTCAATTTCCTGTCTATACTTAAAGCTTCACAGATGTCCTGAGAATCTACAATACAGACACACAGCCTTCCTAGGCATTATTGAATGCTCCGATTACTGAATTGCTCTTCCCTATAAAGAAACACAACTTAGCAAAACGTTGTCCTGCCAAAGCCCCACTGAAACAAATGGGGCTTTCCTTTCAATGAAGCTTGGGGGGGGGGGGAAGACATATCTCAGTTCAGTGACCTATGTTCAAGGTCCCCTCTACTCAATCCAGTGTTAAACCTAAAACTTTCTGCCTGCCCTTTCAATCCAAGGCTTGCTCTTCTTATCTTCAGTGGATGACATTTCCCCCCTTTACAATCTTATCAACAAAGCCACCAAACCTTTTTGGCTGACAACTTTCCATCCCAGTTTCCCCACATCCATTTGCTTTCCGAATGCTTCATCATTCCTGGAACTCTCACCTGAGCTTCCTGGTTCATTCGTTCTGTTCCACCACACCTCCAAGATTCTTTTCTTGAATTAATCTCAGTCCTTCTTATAAAGTGCACTCAATGGGCCAAAATTAACCTTTTTCTGCAACTCCAGAGATGAGAGAAGGTAATAGGAAGTGTTTTAATAGGTATAACTTTAATAGATCCTTTTAATAGATGTTTTAATAGATGCTGTTCCGATATAAAACTGGCTCTTCTGGTGCCTACCTGGAAACCCTGCTACCTGGGAGCAATGCTAAAATATTCAGACTTTCCCGTGAGCAAAGTCCACCTGTGCTTTTTGCTGAAATCATGCAAGCAAAATTCACCTACCTTGGATTTTGCCGTCTTGCCAGGAGTGCAAAAGCTGTCTCAGTCACTCTCGCAAAGCAGCACTCTCAGGATAAAAAGAACGGCATCAGGCACATTAACCTGAACTTCACTTCGCTTTTCCTTTGATTGTTGTAAGAGAAGCTGCTGATATGGGGGGTGTTTTTTTATTCTCTCTATGGAAACACCTCCTCTTCTCTCCTCCCCCCACCTTACTTCTGTATATATGAAAAAAGGAAGTGATCATGGGGCTTGAGCGTAAATCCAGAGAGGTAGGGATTTTATTAGGACTTGATTTCATTTGAATGAAATCAGATGAGCTGGCAGTGTCAGACAACTGTGATGTCCCACACATTTGGGGGGAAAAAGTCTTGCCATCACCTTCATCAGTGGCCTTCAACCTGAACAGCCCTTTATTCCCATGCCTAACATGAGACCTTCATTTCATTTTCTTCCAATATATTATTTTGTGTATTTATCCAGCCATCCTTCATCCACCTGAGGAAGGCTATAATGACACCAGAAAGGATATGGAAAACGTCTACCAGAATGATGGGGTCAGAACAAATTTTTCTACAAGGAAAGTAAAAGCATGAGGGGCTTTCTAATTTATTAAGGGCCAATCCTAATCACCCTTCCAGAATTGGGGGGGGGGTAGTCTTAGAGGCTTCCTCAAGGTAAGGAAATGTTTGCTCTTTTATCTTCAGGGCTGCACTGTGGTCACATCAGGCTGGAAATCTGGATATCGCATAATAGGAAATTGCTTATTTTCCATGTTCTAAAACTTGGGGAGTCCCATGAAGGGCTGCGCAGGGCTCCCCACACTGCCAGCAGCCAGCTGCTGCTTGTAATAAGAAAAATATCCCCACTATCAATATGATCATTGTTGTCCTTGCCTTGCCCCCAACAAACACTTATATCAGGAGTAAATCTCCTGAAAAGTTTGATAACCACTGCCTTAATTATATTTGGGGGCAGCCCTGCTTCATATGTAAGCGAAAACATACTTGTGTTGCAGAAGTAAAATTTCCCCTGTACGCGATCCCCTCACTACCTGCACATTAACTGTCCATATGCATCATCCCTCCATGCTCATCAACCCCCATGCGCATCATCAACCCCCATGTGCATCATTAACCCCCATGCGCATCATCGACCCCCATGCGTGTCATCCCCCATGTGCACCATTCCCCCATGCGCATCACCCCTCCCATGCGCATCAAACCCCATGCACAACTTGCCCCATGTGCATCAACCCTCCCAGGTGCATCAACCCCCATGAGTATCAACCCCCATACTCATCAACCCTCCATGTGCATCAACCCCCCTATGCACATCAACCCCCATGCGCAATTTACCCCCATGTGCATCAAATCCCCCATGTGCATCAAACCCTCCATGCACAACAACCCCCCCATGTGTATCAACCCCCCATGCACAACTTATCCCATGCTCATCAGGCCCCCTATGCTCATCAAACCCCCCATTTGCACCATCTGGCCCATGCACAACATTTCCCAATGCTCATCAACCTCTATGTGCAACTTACCTCTATGCACACCAAATGCGCATGCGCATCAACTCCCCATGTGCAACATCTGGCCCATGCGCAACAGCCCCCCATGTGCAACATCCCTCCCAGTGCATCAGGCACCAGGCACCAAATTGACTGGATGTCAATCAGTCTTCAATGTAAAGTATAGGACAAAAAGATGTTGCCTTTTTGTCCCTTTTCAGCCCTTTAAGGGTGAAATTTCTCAGCATCAGTTCTTGGTGGGTGTTGATGTCACAGAAGGGACACACTCCCCAAATTTCATGCTTCTAGATCCAGGGGTTGCGGCAGAACATCCATCAGTCAGGGACTCTTCAATGTAAAGAATAGGGAGGAAAATGTGTTGCACCCTTTTTCATCCCCTTCTGGTTGGATACCATAGTCTTCCAAGATGGACGGAGGCCTGCTGGTTGGAATTTCCAAAAGCCGGTTCTTTGTGGGTGCCATCACAGAAGGAACACCTTCCCCAAATTTCACACTCCTAGGCCCAGGAGTTTTGTCGAAAAGTTGATGAATGAGTCAGTCAGTGAGTCAGTGACTTTTCAGTTATATATATATATATATCGGTAGATAATGCACACTCAGCAAACAGCACAACTAGTAGGCATGTAGTACTGTATTAATGTGCTTACTTTCAGGATACCATAAATCATCATTTCTCAAACTGGGTCACACAATCCACAAGTGAGTCAATCTGATTTCTGGTGGATCACAGAATGGAACCACCAACATTTCCAGGTTGCTTATTGCATTTTTTTAAGTGCTAAAAGCCTCTTTTCGGAGGCTCTGTTTCACAGTTTTTGGCCTGTCCACGTTGCATTTTGCTGACACTTGTCAGCATGAACATTTTACAGAGGCAGGATTTTTGGATTAAAACACAATCATATCTTCATGTCACCACAAACACTTCCAGGTTGCTGAGCTCCATGCTGAATGTTGGTCATGAGCAGTGGTGGGATTCAAATAAATTAGCAACAGGTTCTATGGCCCATTAGTAACCAGTTCTCAGAACCAGGCACTCATTAGCAAAGGGTTCTGTAGATCTTGTGAGAACCCCTAGAAGCCTATCACTGGTCATGATTTTTTATTTTAAAAGCTGGAGAACCACAGCTCTAACTTTTTAAAAGCTCAAGCAAGCAATTCCCTCTCTGTCTTTGCGCATTGAAGAAGCAGGGGATGATTCTGAGGCTGGAAGAGTCCCAAGAGTCTCCAGGCTGGCGGAAGGGAATTGGCCTGGACCAGCCTTCTATTTCAGACATGTCCTCTTTTTTAGCCTTGTGTCCTGGGAAAAAACTTTGTTGTCCACCTTTTCCTTGTGAGCAGGCAGCATGTAACCTGCTTGTAATTAATAATACATTATATGTAATAAATTATATGAATTAATTTTGAATTCAAAACTCAATATAGCATTTAAATTAACCACATGAAAGCAACATATACTGTTTGGGTGTTTTTAACTTTTATTTTGTCATGTCCTACATTTTTCTTTTGGAGGGGCCTTGTCCTCTTTTGTGGTTATGACATCTGCTCACCCTACTTGTAGGCCAGATCTGCATCAGGTTGTTTTATACTTTGTATTAAGTTTTTTTAAAATTTACATATTTGCTTTGGCGTACTTAGGAAGCACCCCAAGAATTTAGAGTTAGTTGCGGTAGTTAGTTTATTACGGTCATCCAACCAACCAGACACAGAAAACAATACAAATAGTTAAAAACATAATATATCCATAAGCATATTCATATACAAAGAATTTAGAGAACACAGGGTGCAATCTATCCATGTCTACTCAAAAGTAAGTCCCATTGCGTTCAATGGGTCTTACTCCCAGGAAATTGTCTTTAGGATTGCAGCCTCAATTTCTTGGGATTGGACCCTTTTTGGCTCTGACCTAAGTTTGTTATAACTGAACAACAGTGGAGTGGGAGATGGTACAGAGCAGGAGTTCAGAAGGACATTCCTTCTCAGAGCCCATTTAGACTGGAACTCATACCATTGCTTTCGCGTTTCTTGAAGTATTTTTTTCCTGTCACTGCTATTAGGAATATCACATTTCATTTGAAAATGGAGCTTATGTCATCCCAAACTTTTGAAATGGTTGCAATAGTTTAAAGCTGGTGATATAGTGGCCCAAATAGCATAGTGAGGGCTAGATGCGACATCAAGTGATGTCATTTGTTCTCACCTAGAAACTCATAGCTACAAATATCAGAAGAGAAAACCATATTTTTAGATATGGGAGACCGGGAGAGCCCAATTAGCATTTGCGCCACCCTCCACAGCGTCTCTCATTGCTTGGTTGGCCCCTTCCCCATAGTGCTTCTTTCCTTCTGAGGCTTTCTTCTGGCCACTGTGGACATGTCCTCCTTGTGAGCTGCTGGAGGCACCTGACGTTGTCAGCAACCCACTCACCCTTCTGGGCTCCATCTCACATTATTGTTTATTGGGCCAGGCGTCAGAACTAAGAACAGATGATCTAAATGCTGCTCTTGGAAAGTGCTCTGAATACAGACTTTTGGTTGGATAATTTCATTCCTCTGTCTCTTATCTAATTATGTCCCACAGCATCTAAGTTACAACCCAAGTCCTGGATTCATGATACGGACATGCACAATTATCTTGCATCTGTTTCTGGAGTTAATGTTCCTCCGGTTGCTCATTGGAAAAACAGCACAATTTCTAGCAAGGCTTATCTAAGCAGCTAATGGATTGAAACGACCTTTCATAACTCTTCACTTTTGCACAATGCATAGAGAAGAGGGGGTCATGATGAAAAAATCATGATAGGGAATCTTTGGGGGATGGAGTTGTGGAATTTCTCCCACATTGCTGGATATATTTCCTATCAGGAGAAAAGCACACACCTAAAAATGTTGCTCATTTTCATCAGCCTTACATATGAGATTCTGGAGTATCCCTCATGCATCTTTCTCTATAATTCTACCCATTAACCCTTAGATTACCCTCTAAAAATAGCCCAATTTGCATAAATTAAAAATGCGGGTGGAATCCACCTGCCTGGGATTCTAAGGATCACACACCACTTTCTTCTTTAAACCACCAGAGAAACCTAGACTACCTGGTTTATTGGTATCTTGCAATTTAATGAGGTGGTATTTAAAAAGACATGGCTCAGTTCTATTATTTGTTTTATAATCTGCAAAGTAAATGCTGCACTGTCTAGGGTAGGGGTGTTGAACAAAATTCATACAGAGGGCCGAAAATAGCATTAAAGGTTTTTTCTGTGGACCGGAGTCCAATCTTATGCATGTCTACTTGGAAGTAAGCCCCATTGTAGTCAATGGGGCTTACTCCCAGAAAAGTGTGAAGGAGAAGTTCTCAAGGGTCACTTGAAATGGTGAGGTGGGCCATATTCGGCCTGCGGGCCTTATATTTGCACATTGTGATACCTTGTGAGTAAGCAGTGGTGGTGGGAATGCCTGTGCTATCCCACCAGCATAGGATCTAAACTGAATGCCAATGAAGCAGGTTAGCACCTATCAGGCCTGAGCAAAGGCTGGAGGAAGGGTGGAAAGGCACAGGAAGGATGAAGATTGGGCTCAGGGGCAGGGTTGGATCAGGAGTGCTGATGTATTACCAAATCCTATTCTTCCTCTCAGGTCTGAAAGCCTGACACTGGGCTTCTTAGACTTGCACTGGTAAGTAGCCCCACCAGTCTAAATAGCCCCACTGAGCAGCCTTGGGCTATCCACAGGGTAAGGGGTCAAATGCCCACTTATTCTAAGGAGATCTCCAGCCTGATCCTTCCCATCTCTGTATATTGTGGGTGGGTTGAATCTTTTCTTTTGTTGAGCAAACAAAGCTGAGAAGAGGAGAGCACAGAAGATAAGTTATTCAAAGTCTCCAAGTTCTAAATTTAAAATTTCAGGTTAATTCTGATATGCGAAAGCATTGCAGCAAATGGCATTTGCATTGCAAGAGACACTATAGTCAACACGAGGAACGAGAAGGAAGAAAGAACTGATCTGTCTCATGATGGTGAATAATTCATCATCCTGAAAAGGAAACATGTATCGCCACGACTCACTCAGACAGCTTGATGGGGTAATTTGCTCCTTGCATCATCTGCACCTGGTGTAATAGCAGGGCAGGCTCTGGCTGGAACATGCCACTGTGAGTGCTGTGTGGAGAGGTGGATAGGGTGGTGATTTGTCTGGGCTGTATAGAAGCTGGAGATCCCAGGCAGCACGATCACTTTTTGATTGCTAGTTCAAAGTGAACTCTGATTAGATAAATTGCATGTCATGAACTGAGACAAGGACAAGAGAGGGGAGCAGGTCATACAGCTTTCTGCCTTGCTCAGAGAAGCGGGCTTGTTAGGAAGAGCTCTCTGGCAATGTGGATGGTTCCTTAGAGCCTCATGCATTCAGATGAGAGGGGAACACAAATGCATGCAGAGGTTGTGTGCTTCCAAGCCAAGGTGCTTCTTTGTTTAACCTCAAAAGCAATGGATGTCAGGATGGGATTAGAGTTGTGATGTGTGGAGAGGGTGAGGTTAATACTTTAAATTAATACCATTTTTTTCCTGAAATCACCCTCTAATGCGGTGATTTACCCCCAAAGCTTTTGTTTTATTTTGTTAATGGGTTGTCTACCTCCTGATCCATTTGGAAGCCTTGGGATATGAAGAACCTGTTTCATCCCCTTGAGCATCTGCAGGTCATGTTTGTATAGGAAATATATAAGGGTTGGCTTCAGGGCAATGTATAAGGCCTGGCATTAGTGCAATTCAGATGATTTGGCAGAATCAGATAGGTGCTCTCAACATGCTTTCGAAGGGCTCTGCAGCAATGCCATCCCATCATGGACTCATTCATATCAGGGTACAGTGAATGGAGTGCAAGTGAGTGGAGTGGAGTGCAGTGCCGACACTAGCCTCCCCAAGGCTCCTCACTAGCTTCCCCAAGCCTGAATTGCATGAAAGAGGCCTAAAAGCAGCTGGAGGTGATATCACCATGTGACTGCCTCCTATTTCTGGGTGCCACGCATTACACTCCTCCATGATGTCACCTGGCCCCAGGAACCACCAGGCCTTGCAATGAAACTGTCCAGATGAGCCCTATCTTCTTATGGTAGCATTGTGCCAAACTTATGTATAAAAAATCTTTCAAAAGAAGTCATAGGGAAACCCAGTTCAGATCTGTACTGTGACATGCAGGAGACACCTGGCAGATACAGAATGAATTTAATAGGAATTACTCCCCCAAATTTTACATTGGAATTGGAATTCACTTGGTAGGACTGCAACCAAATATTCTGCAGTTTTAAGATCTGATTTTTTAAAAAGTTGTTTTGATGGGAAAACAGCATGATTCTAAAGTTATTGTGGTTTAGTTTTCAGTTGTGTTTGAGTCTTTGTGACTCCATGGACTACATCATTCCAGTCAGTGGTTGGCCCAGCCTGGCCCAACAACCAGTTCCCCGGAAGTGAGCGGGGCCAGGCCGGGTCAGGGGGTGGGGCCGGGTCAGGGGGCCAGGCTGGGGAGAATTTAAAGGGGAATTTTTTTAAAATCTAAAAATTTAAATTTTTTAAAGAAAACTATAAAAAATCTAAGTTTTTGTTAGTGTCCCCCAGCAACCCTAACCACACTTTCCTGGGAGTAAGCCCCATTGACTGTCATGGGACTTACTTCTGAGTAGTCATGCTAGGATTGGGCTCTCAGTCTGCAGTCCCAGCCACACTTTCCTGGGAGTAAGTCCCATTGACTGTCATGGAACTTACTTCTGAGTAGTCAGGATTGGGCTCTCAGGCTGCAGTCCCAGCCCTTACAGCTGGCAGTTAAAGGCTCCAGCAGCCGGCCAGGCACTTTAAAATTTGCCGCTCCTAGCAGCAGCCCGGCGAGGCGCCCCACAAGCCCCAGCAGCCGGGGAAAAGACACTCCAGTGCTGGGGCTTGTGGGGTGCCTTGCCGGGCCTCCTTTAGGAGTGGCAAATTTAAAAGTGCCCGGCCGGCTGCCGGAGCCTTTAACTTCCGTGCCAGCGGCTGAACCAGTCCGCATGGTTATGGGTCCCCCTGCTGCTACTGGATCGGTAGCGGCGGGGAGATTGGAACATCTGGTCCCCGAGATCCGGACCGAACCGGCCACAGCCCACCTGTGATTCCAGTCCATGAATAGTCATTATTTTGAATAGTCATCATTTTTCCAGTGGCCTCGCCAGCTGGGTATGGATGTATGTGCCAGGCCACACTGGGTGACACTGGAGATACCACAATGGGTGGCAGGCTTAGGAGCACCACAACAACCAGCTGGTCTTCAAAGATGGCTCAATTCTTCTGAGAGGTTGGGGCCAAACAAATATAGAAAGGGTGGACCATATGGTGACACCATTGGTGCACGAGGCAACACCAAGCCTAGTGATGCCACTGCTCTTTTTCAATCCTGTTTAATACTTTGGTTTAACCTGCTACCACTGCATCCCTGATATTTTCCCTCCCCTTCCATGGTATGTCTTTCTCCTTCCTGGATTGTGCTGATAGGTGCTCTCAACATAATGAAACGGCTGACATCATCACATTATTTATTTTATTATTATAGCTCTGAAAACAAATTCTTCTGCATTTCTCCCTTGTGGTGCCAGGGTCCACTTGTTCTGGAGGCATCCAAACCATGGTTGATGTGTCATTGGGGAAACGTGGTCAGCCTGTTGCAGGGACCTGTTGCCAAGATGTTGTCCCCCCACCAAAGTGGTACCTATTTATCTACCATTGAGCCACTATAGTCCCTATTGTAGCTCTGAAAGCATATGGAATTATTGGCAGACTGAAGGAAACATTTTGCCAAGAGTCAGAAAAGTTGTCAGAGGAGAATGGTGCCTTCATTGCTGCTGAAAAGGTTCATAGAAAACTGTCAGCAGTTTTGGCTCAGTTCTACTTGGCAATCACTCAGTGGGTACAGCAACCAAATTAAACTGGGCTGTAACTGTGCATTTCCCCCCACAATGTTTAATGGGATATACTCTAGGAATTCTTTGATAGCAGCCTTAGTTATATTGCTTTGCTTTTTGCCTAGCTGGTAAGAGGGATGTAGTATTAGATGAAAAGCATTGAGAAAATTCTGGCTGTAGCAATTGAGCCAATATGGAAAAAAGACCTGCCTGACCCCAGTCTTCGTACTTTCATTAGTGTACATTCCAGCAAGGGATAGTGTTTGTCAGTCTTCTTTTAAGAGAGTTGCAGAATATTAATCTATGGAATCAAAATCCTCTCAGTCAAAAGGCCCCGGGGTCCCTGTGATACAATATGGCCCCTTCTTGATGACTGTGGACCTCCACATCTTCCTCTGCACAGCAATTGAATAAACTCAAGAAACTCAATTACAACAGCCTGACATTTCCAAAGATACACAGTAATGGAGAAACCAGAAGAAACGTTCCTGTACTATTCAGCTCTGCCATTGCCACTGAGATAGTAAATCAACCGTATAAACATTTCAAATTAGATATTACATTTCTGATAGATTCTCCTTCCTGTTGAACTCATTGGATTGTTGTACGTTTCAGGTAGCATGTTTGATAAGAGGGAAAAAGTAAATGGATAACCAAAAGGAGATCAGACACAGTGAATGTGTAGTATACATGTCTTGTTTGTACGGGAGAGAAATGTTAACATTATACCTAGTATCCCTGCTTTTGATCTCCATATGTTCATCGCCCTGCTTTTATCTTTAAGAGTTCTCTGCAAAACTTAATACCCAAATCCTAACACCCAAATCCTAACTATCTTTTGTTAGGATATAGCTGATATAGTTCTTGGTATAGCTGTGCCAGAAGGGCATGTGCTACATCCTGCAATTATTTTTTTCTTTTTTGGGGGAGGGAACAGTCAAGGAGTCATCCTTAAATGTGCTCAGACCCTGCTATTCAAAGGGATGTTACACTCAAATTAGACTTTATATTATCACAATTTCAAGACATCTTTCCAGACGTATTACTGAAATTTATTTTTACAGAGCAAAACCTACTTGTCTGTTCTTAACATTAACTAGCCAATATAATTTTTTTAAAAAAGTTGTTGTTACCGCCACATGGGAAAAAAACAAAAAAAGCTGGTGATGGGTAATGCTGCAGTCCTATACCACTGTCTACTCAAGCACACTGGGTGAACAGAGCTTACTGTTCTGTCCTGGAGCCTCCCTGCTGTACTGCAAGATGCCCCTGCCTTTGTACTGACCAACCATTTCCATGATCCATTATCCCAGCAGGGTTCGAGACCAGATTTCCAGGCATGTGTCCACTTTACTGCCCACTTTACCAGAATGCTATGGTCTCTGTTTTGGAGACTGCTTTGCTAATGAGCTCCTGGTTCTGAGAACCGGTTACTAAAGGGACATAGAACCTGTTGTTAATTAAGGTTATTAGGAGATAGGGCTGTGGGTGGCACAAGTGGCTAAGACACTGTGCTTGTTAACCAGCAGGCCAGGGTTTGATTCCCGGGTCGGCCCCACAAGACAGGGTGAGCTCCTGTCCTTAGCCCAGCTCTGCGACGCCAGCTGGATCCAATCATTGGCTCTGCCTTTCCATTGGACTAATTCAGTGGCGTGGAGAGGGGGGATTTGCTGCTTGGGTAACAGCCTATCCTCCATAACAATCCAACCCAGGCTTTTGTGCTTTGCATGCAGCATATGCAGCACAGAGCACGATACCATAGTCTTTCAAGACTGACGGAGGCCTGCTTTTCTAGGACATAGAACCTGTTGTTAATTTATTTGAATCCCAACACTGGATACACTTACCCTGGGAATAAGTCCCATATAAACTCAGTGAGACTGACTTCTGAGTAGACATGCATAGGACTGTATTGTTAGTTGGTTGAGTCCACTGACCTTTTGATTAACATCTAGATTTTCTTGGACCTGAGCAAAGTCTCTGACTGTGACAGATATTACAATAAAGCAAGCAAAACAATGACATCCTCTTTCTGAATGGGTTTATTTTCTCCTTAGTTCACAGAACAGGTAAGTAGCCAAAATCCAGTTTGTGCCACATTGCTGTCATATGTACAGTCCTGGAGATGGCTGGGTTCTGCCTTTTTCCACCACCGCCTCTTCACTTCTTGGGTCACCTTCCTGGGGCAAATTTCCAGAAGCAAGGAAAGGAAAACAGAGTGTTTTATGCTTGCAAAAAGTGTACATACCAGCAAAAAGATATACCATCACTTGAGCTTTTGGGGGTCTTTGAGGGGTCATAAAGTCCTGTTTAATTTGCAGTACATTTGAATTCCTGACAACAAGAACAGCTCATACATTCCACAATGGTTTGGGGTCAAATAAAAAACTGCAGTATATCACAGGAAGCAAGAATAACACAGGGAATTTGCTGCCACCAGAAGTGGTGATATCAGTAGATATCACCTCTTGGCTAGGCAAGGCAACTGGTGTGTTCCAATGGCTACAACGGGTATGGTCATCATGGTCAACTGAGATAAAAATAAAGCTCTGTCTGCATTTCTATCCTTCTCTTGTTCTATCTACAGCATTATATGCTAATGAAACATGGAGGATTACACTATGTATAGGGAATAAATTGGATACTTTTCACCGTATCTGCTTACGCTTTTTATTTATTATTTTAAAAAATAATATTTACGTATTATTTATTTTGACCAAATTACTAACAAAGAGGTCCTGCGGCTAAGCGGTCTTCCATGACTACAAACTATAGTAACTTATCGTCGCCTGCAGCTGTCTGGTCATATCCTATGCTTGCCGACTAATAGGCCAGAAGCAATTGCAATAAAATGGACATCACCAGGCGGCAGTGGACAACGTGGAAGACCAGTAAAAACGTGGAGGTCTAAATTCCAAGAGGGCTTAAAACATCTAGATGTCATGGTGAGTGGGGTATCCATTGTTGTGGCAGACAACATGTGCTGGAAATATTCATCGCCCAATGTGCCTAAGTTGCATGAAATTAAGGAACCAAAGAAGAAAGATGTGCTGATTGTCCCTAGTGTAAGATAGCTTGAAAAGAGGATCAGACAAATAAATGGGGGTCAAGAAAAGGTGTTTAGCCATGAGGGCTCACTGAGGGCTTCTGTTGTTGGAAGGTAAGCAGCAATGAACAGCCTCCATACCTTGCTTATGGAGGTGATCAATGTGAGGGTGATCACTTCTGGCAGTTGATCAATGTGAACAAAGGGTATATGCCAGATGAGCCCTTCAGTTTTTTTATAAACTTGTATAAATATCTTAGGTGGACTCAATCATTGAGACAGTCTACTGTGGCTGGTGGTAGCTCTTCGTGGGTCTTTCCTAGTGCAAGGTCTCAGGCAGGTGTCTTGCTCAGCCCAGGTTATCTTTGTGTGGAGCTTCTAAGGCAGTGGTTCTCAAACATTTTGGGAAGTTTGTTCTCAAAGTAAATCTTTGTGAGGGACAGGTGAGGACAGTGAAAGGACAGATACTTAGTCAATCACACTATTCTTGCGATTGACCTTGGTCCCATCTGCATGTAGACCACTGAAGTTGGACTCTTCCCCATTGGTATTTGAAAAAGTACAAGGTTGATTATTCTTTCAGGAAAGGATTAGCACATTTTCCAAGTGTGGACTAAATTTTGCATGACGGGAACTTTGAGGCACCTTTGAAAGAGTCTGCAGGAATTTCAAACAAAATTAGAATTTCAATCAATTTCAATCAAAATTAGAGGAATTTCATGAAATTTCTCAGGGGTATAGACTACAGAACTTTTTAAAATCAATGCTGCTGCAAACATTTTAGAAATTCAGATTTTTTTATTTTAATACCCAAATGTGATTCACCGCTCACATGGAGAAGAAACCGACCACGGAGCAAATGTCATATTGACACTCGAGTGGAAGTTCACAGAGTTCTATTAGGAAGAGGAGAATGATAATGTGAGCTCATCAAAAAAGCAGTAGCTAAGGGGCTTGAGGAGCAGCCAGCATGGCCAGTTTCATTGTCAGTGGCATCCAATTTCCTCTCTATGAGCCTCTCTATGCATCACCACTTGTCAGCCTGGAAGGGATGGAGAAGTGGGGGTGGAATAAGTAGGACACCTGCTTTAGCACTTAACTTAATAGAATTTCACAGAGACAATGACACTCAACAGAGTTTCCAAGAATAGGTTTTGGAACCAACGTTCATGGATGCAGTGGGGTCACTGAGGTTTGCATCACTCAGTTTGGGAGGCTAGCACATCACCCCCATGATGGATCTTCTCCTATGCAGTGTGGAGAGAATCAGTCCAGGTGGTTGGTGTGGTGATGTACACATTGCCCTGCTGGCTTTTTGGCCATAACGTTTGATAGACTAGAGATACTTCAAAGTTTGTTTCATTGCATTCTGCTGAGAATTACATGATATATATCATGCATTCTGCTGAGAATTACATGATACATATAACATGATGGCTTCATTCCCAGAAACAGCATTTTTACAAATTTTAAAATTTGTCACTAGTGGTGTCACCCTTCCCAGTGTGGCTTTTCTCCAGTTGATTGAGGCGAGTGGTGACAGGTTCCAACAGGTAGCCTCAACTGTAACTTTTGGTAGCCTTCCTCCTATATCAGTTCCTGCAGACCCTAGGTCCATGTCCCCATAGTGATTTAATGAAATAGGCTTTGTCAAGCAAAAACATGTTGCACAGTGAAATATTAAAACATTGCCACTCTATTGTCAGCAGGCAGGAATGGTAATGCTTTTCTGGTACTGTGTGTTTTCAATGCTCACTATGGAATAACTCCCACCCTACAGGAAATTAGGATATCAAGAAGAATATTTTCTGCATTTCCTAGTCTCAGTATTAACTCATCTCACCTGTAGTTCTCTTGCACCACAGCTCACATTGTTGCTTGGATGGAAACTGGTTTGCATTCCCGCCACAGCCTCCAAATATAAATGGACGGCAGTTGTTGTCTTCTGGATGATAATACCAGAGAACCATGTACTGCAGACATGAGCCCTCATCCATTGGCAGTGTACAAGGATCTGCAAAAGGCATTCCACCAAGGAAAGACATTAGTATCACTGTGTGTTATTACTGTATATGTTACAAAGTACAAGTAGGCTTGAGACGATGGGTCCAGGTTGGGCAAAGCTCCTGAGGCTGAGCTTCCATGGCGGCAGGATGGTCCATGACAGAACAAAATGTACCATATTAAAACAAATTTATTACAAAGTAATAGCTGGTACCTTGATCCAAGGGCAGAATCATGAGTACTGCCAACACCAGAGCCCAGAAAATTAAAAAGGCAAGTTTATTTCACTGGGACTTTTGTTTGAAAATCATTACAGGGTAATGGAGAAAGTGTAAACCAGTCCTTGGATGCCTGCGCATTAAAGGAAAAAGCAAATGCACACAAGTTTGATGATGTAGAAGAAACTTTGTAGCACTATTTGAAGTGAGGAAATGATCCCAGTCTGATAAATCTTGCTCATGCAAAGTAAAAATTGTCAATCAAAAACTTGTTTTAAAAATGGAGTAACGTGTAGTTTATAGAAAAATATAGGAAAGGGCCACAATCAGGCATCTTGACCCAAGCCCTGAGTACAAGAGTGAAAATCCCAACCCCTAGAGACTTAACAAGTTAAAGATTTTTCAGGCAGATATGCTGGGCATGAGCTTGTCTCAGACCAGCAAGAGCAGGGTTTCTCAAGGTTTGTCCTCTGCCATACCACTTCACATGGTCCACCTATTCAAAGTACCACTGGAACTATCTGGTGATGACATCAACACCAATTACTTCTGAGTTGGGAGGCCAGTTGTAATGTGAGAAATACCTTGGGATAGATGGGAGGGCTTTATGAGCATGGAAAATCATGCTTTGGAGCTCTTCCACCAAGCTGTGTCTTCTACTGTTATTTCTTGTGCTGTGGTTTTGATCTTGTTTTTGGATGACAGAGGTCCAGGGGTTCTGCAAATACCACCAGCCACCACTTCAAGTACCACTGTGATACTGTACCACTGCTCTAAAGCAATGTTTCTTCAACCACTTTTATGGATACCACCAGTGTTACTTGAGGTGGTGAGCGGTAGTGCTCTCAGGATCCCTGGACACCTACACCTAGCAGTAAGACCAGGAATACAAAATAACAAACAGTGATAGGAGACTCCAAGGCATGTCTTCCATGCTCTTTTCTACCTTGAAGACCCCTGGGGTGGAAGTTCATTTGAGTGTGTGCCTTATTTCCCTGGTATGCTTTGGCACTTGGAGAATTTCTGAAACTTTGATGTGGATCTCTGGCTAAAAAGTCTGGAGACCGATCGACTGACTGACCAACCTTTCTACCTATCTATCCTGAAATGGTGCCCTTAGCCAAAGTAAGAAATGTTCCCTTTCCTTGAAGAGGTCTATGGGACCTGAAATTCTTTCACTGGATATAGAACATGTTCCATTAGTTCATCTGCAACAGCACAGGTGGAGTTACGTAGGATTAGGTGGATGAAGTGGAACTTGGAAGTTCAGTGAGTTTGCCATAAAAGAGGAGGAGGAGGGCCAGGTCAATTCAATTCACTCCATTCTTAGGGAGTCTGAGGCACTCAGAAGGAATGGAGGAATACAAACAGTGTTTGCCTCCTTCGCCATGTGCATATAACAAATCTCTGTGCATAACTCTTTACCCTAACCCTCTCCGACCCAAGGCACTGACAGTTGATAATTCAAGACAAGAGAGACCACAGAAGTAGGAGAAAGAATTGGACGGAGGGTTAAACGGGAAGAAGATGCATTTCTTTTACCCTACACAACAATATGAAACAAGAGCCAAGATGGATGACTGATCAAATACTAAAATGAAGTCAAGAGGGATTTTGCGGTGTTGCTGCCAGTGGCAAAGACCCAGGCATCCAGATTATTTCCTTTCTGAACGCAGAAGGTGGAGGATTTTCAGAATGGTTAAACTGGTTTAGAACTATCCCTGCACAACCTCCATTATAAAAGTTATTAGTGATAGTGACTCTCCTAAATGCCATTTAATTCAGAACCTTTTGCCTTGCAATGGGCCATGGAGCTCATTGCCGCTTGTGCCGAGATGGATCCATTATCCGCTTATCCCTTGGAGCTGCTGCTGTGAAAGCAAATGGAAATTCATGCCTAATGAGGGCACACAAATAAATTAGCCACAATTTAAATATTGATCGTTATGGGCTTACATGCTCTTCCCATCATTCGAAAAAGCTCTGGATAAAAATGTCACGGAAACGATCGCCGGGTGGCGGAAGAATCGGCAGCAATAAAAAGAAGTCTTAATGGCTTTTAACAACTTAGGAAAAAAGGTCAGTTGTTAGTCAGAGAGAGATTGAAGTGCTGGTGGTTCTCTAAGCGGGAGAATGGAGATGAATGTCCCCCCCAGAGTGGGGATGTAAATCTGAGAGGTCTGAGCCCGCCCTGACTAGAAAATCCTCTTAGCTCAGAGATCTGGCCATCCATGCTTTGCACTGAGGAAGACCTATTTATAAACTGCTGCCTGTCGCTCAAAGAGTAAGGGAATTTCCAGTTGGATCTTGATATTAGTAGTGTATGAACTCACATCTGCTAAACCACTGACTCAAAATATTCCTGTTGATGTATAGAGAAGGAGCTCATCCTCGGCATCCAGTTCCCCCACTTGGTCCAATTCAGTGCCTCACTGAGCCTGGCACTGATGGAAAGCAAAACCAAAAGCTGCACTTCATATTCTTTGGTACAGTTCAGTGAAGGTTCATACAGCCAAGTGCAGGCCTTGTTTTCATTTGAGGCTCCACAAAGTGTGTTACAGTTGTACCGCTGTATGTCATAGGAAAGTGACTCCTTTGCCTGACTGTTGTTCCTGACTGTTGCTGGACTAGAACCTTTCTCCGTGATATGCTATTTCCCACATGCTGGGAATTTCTTGAGGGAAGCACATTCAACCATAGGAGCCTTCAGCTTCAGCTGGAAATGCTTCAGATGGAAATGAGGAGGAAGTGCTTTCAACCTTCTTTCTTCCATCTGAGGCCAAAGGGAATCATTGTGGGAAGCAAAAATACAACTCAATAGTTGCCCAACTTTGTCCTCCTCCCTACAGTTGTGTTTCTTTCTTCTTGAGATCTGCCAGAAAAACCTGAGCATCCTAAAAATATTATTGTTAGTCGGGTCCTGGAAAGATCCTGACTGTGCCACCAAACACCTTAAAGTTAAGTTGGTTTCTTGGGCTGATCAGTTTAGAGAAAATACAGATAATGTGTAGAGAAAACAAAGATTATGGATTTTCCATGAACTATAGGGCTTCTTAGAAAGTAGCCTTTTGATATCATGAGATCAAGCAGTGAACGCAGTGGTCTAGTGTCTAGATTCAGCGCCCAGACAAAAGCAGACATAGTCAATACTTTTTAACTAAATGAAATGAGGTGTGAGGTTGACTGAAACAGACGGCTCCCTATGCCTTAAAACTTATAAATTATATAGCATTAAAAAGTCACTTCTGGTTTTCACAAAAAATGAGGTAGCTTTTTAACTGCTTTCAGTCAATCTGACCCCAGAGCAGAGGAGGGTACACACATGGGGAATATGTGCAGGGAGGCCCCACGGACCAAACCACAGGTATATTACATCATGGATACCAATTGTATATTCCAGATTGGTCTCGAATCATTCTTCTAGGACTGACAGTTTGGGCTGGGCTTTGATGAGTCAGTTAGTGCGTGAGGGGCAGTACCATCTTCACTTGCACTGAAGATAAAGTTTCCGCTGCAGCACAAAAGGATGTTATGGGCTTGTGCCAGCCCAAGTGCATCTGGGGATTGCTCCCTCATTCACTGACTCTTCAATTTTATATACAGTGGCACTTGATTTATGAGCACAATTTGTTCTGGAAGCATGCTTGTAATCCAAAAATGCTTGTATATCAAAGCAAATTTTCCCAGAAGAAATAATGGAAACTCAGATAATTTGTTCCACAACTCAAAAATGTTCATATAAAAATGATTACAGTACTAATAGAGAAAAAATTATAAAGAAAAATAAAACAAATTAAACTGCACTTAGTCTCTCAGGGTGCAATCTGCTGCCTTACACAGGAGTGAACCCCACTGATTATAATAGAGCTTACTTTAGAGTAGACATGTAAGGCCAGGTCTCTCAGGCTCATTTCCATTGCCCTCCTTACACACAAGTGAGCCCCATTAACTGCGATAGACTTACAGTGGTACCTTGCTTAATGAGTGTCTCGAATAGCGAGTGTTTCACATAAAGAGCAAAAAATTCTTCACTTAAAGAGCTTTTTTTGCATAGCGAGTGCCCATTGGCTGGGTTCCATGACCTTCTCCCTGCATTGGCTGGGCTGAGGGATTGAGGTGGGACTTTCTCCCCCTCCCTGCAGTACCAAGGAAGAGGCCAGCAGGGGGAGCAGAAGAGCAGAAAAGACTCTTCATCAGAAGAACAAACATGGCTGCCCTCTACAGCCAGAAAACATGGCCTGCCAAGCCTCTGCAAGCCTCCATGAGGTAGGAGGGAAAACTACTCCTGCACCCCTTCTGCAGCTCCCACAAACAGATCCCTTCCCCCCCAAAGAAGCTCCCCTGCCTGGACCCCACTACAACCACCCCTCTGCCCCTCACTACCTTCCCTGCCTGCACTTTTCCTTTCCTGTGAGTAAGTGGATTCAATGGGGCTTGAGTCTGAGTAGACATCCCAGGATCTGGCCCCTTTTCAATGCAAGCTGCATTGAATGCAATCCTATGGAAATAGAAAGCGCCAGGCTTGCATCCTATGCACTTTCGTGTGAGTAAGCCCCAGTGGATTCAATGGGGCTTGATTCTGAGGAGACAGCATCGGATCTGGCCCCTTTGCTGTTGCAGACTGCCTATCTAGTTTGCATAGATAGATTTCACACACAGAGAGGTTCCTTGTTAAAAATGCTCCAAAAGACTCCAGTGACTCTTTTTCTGAAAATTAGTCATCCTTGGCCATAAAGGTTTTTCTTTTCTTTTTTATTGTACAGTATATTACAGTGTTTTATTACAGTAATTGTGATCTGTATTATATTATAGTGTTTTGAATTCATTTCCTGTATTTTGTCATCATTTTTACATCCAGTTAATATTTTTATATGAATATTTTTTGGGTTGTGGAACCAATCGTCTGAGTTTCCATTGTTTTACTTAAAGAGCATTTCACTTAAAGAGCATGCCTCCAGAACGAATTAAGCTCTTTAAGTGAGGCACCACTGTACTTCAGAGTAGACATGCATAGGCTGGTCTCTCATGAGACGCTGAGAAGTTGATGGTGGAGTGCCAAAACCAGCCATATCCTGGCCTGCTTATATTTCAAGACGTCATTTATTAGAAACTAGCGAAAAGCGCACCCAGATTGCGGGAGTAACATTTCCCCATATGCCATCCCCCCCATGGCACATCAACCCCTCATGCGCATCAGTCCCCCATGCCCAACTCCCCCCATGTGCATCAGTCCCCCATGCGCAACTTCCCCCATGCCCATCAGTCCTCCATGCACAACTTCCCCCATGCGCAACTTCCCCCATGCACATCAGTCCCCCATGCGCATCAGTCCCCCATGCGCAACTTGCACCTATGTGCATCAGTCCTCCATGCGCAACTTTCCCCCATGTGCAACTTCCCCGATGCGCAACTTATGCGCAACTTCCCTCATGCGCATCAGTCTCCCCATGCACATCATCCCGACAATCGCATCAACCCCCATGCACATCAACCCTCCATGCGCATCATCCCCCATGTGAAACTTCCCCATGCGCAACTTCCTCAATGTGCATCAGTCCCCCATGCGCAACTTCCCCCCATGCGCAACATCTCCCCATGCGCATCAACCCCCCCATGCGCAGTATCTCCCATGCGCAACATTCTCCCCAGTGCAACCTCTTCCTCTGAACAACATCCCTCCACCCCGTGCAGCAGGGTCCGAGCACCAAATTGGTTGGATGTTGGTCAGTCTTCCATGTTAAGTATAGGACAAAAACACGTTGCCCCCTTTTCAGCCCCTGAAGGGTTAAATTTCTCCAGATGGTTCTTGGTGGGTATTCAGGAGACAGAAGGATCCCTCCCAGAATTCCATGCTTCAGGCCCAGCAGTTGGGGCGGAATGTTGATGAGTCAGCAATTCTCAATGCAAAGTATAGGGAGGAAAATGCGTTGCGCCCCTTTTCACCCCCTTCCGGTTGGAATTTCTGAAAACCGGTTCTTAGTGCACCTCTCAGTCATGGAAGGAACAACCAACGCAAATTTCATGATTCTAGACCTGGCGGTTTTGGCAGGGCAGTGATGAGTGAGTGAGTCAGTGAGTGAGTGAGTCAGTCAGTGAGTGACTTTTCTCTTTTATATATATAGATGTTTGCTTGTCTTGCAAAATGCTCTCAGTCCAAAACACTCTCAATCCAAGACTTTACTGTATATAGATTTTGATTATATTGTGTTTGTTGCTTTGCCAATTTCTCTTTTATTCAGTGCTGCATAACCACATGTGCCTTTCTAGGCTTCCCATAAATCAAATAGCTAGTGTTTCAGTTACACTTGGGGTCTGCAGGCTTTTCTGTCGGTTCAGTTTACCCATAGAGGTGAAGAAAGGGCCTGACTTTCAGTGCAGTTTGTGCCCTCCCACTGCCTGAAGTGATGCCCATTCAAACCAGTTGGAGTTTCTTGTCTCCTTGAGAAAGGGTGGGTTGCAGTTTACTTAACGTTACTCTCCTTCTAAACTCTGCAAAAAAGCTAAACTATCTGATTCATGAGCTATGCTTTAAATTATGTAGCTCATGGTAGGATTTGTGCTACAGTACATTCTAATTGCAATGCCGTGGGGGTCAACAATAGGTTGGGGGGAAGGGACACCTGCTGTTAATAATAGGTAGGAGGGTTAATCTTGATTGCTTTTTCCCATAGCATTTCATTCTGTAGATGAGTTTCTGTCCCCCACAATCAACTCCAAAGTAGTTCACAACACATCACCTGAGCCTGTAGGATTCTTTTGTAAAGGGACAGGAACTTCAAGAAACAAGAAGAGACAGTAAGAGAACGATCCAGCCTACAATTTGTGAGGCATGCAAAGGGCCCTCTCTTCTGTTCCCCAGCCCTTCTTTCTCTTTACACTCCTGTCCATGACCAACCTACCTACCCATCCTTCCTTCCATTCACCCACCCATCCAACTATTTACAGTATTTATCAAAGACCAGTTCACTTAGGAACCCAGAATATTTGTCCTTAAACCAATCTGCTCAGCTTCCTTTCCTACTCCTTCTGCTGTATTTTTAAAGGAGTACAAAGCTGTCAGTGGTGTACACTGGAGTACAGTACAGTGGTGGTGCAGTGGAGTAAAGGAGTACAGTACAGTGGTGGTGCCTCACATAAAGAGCTTAATTCGTTCCAGAGGCATGCTCTTTAAGTGAAACGCTCTTTAAGTGAAACAGATTTTTCCACAGGAAATAATGAAAACTCAGACAATTGGTTCCACAACCACCAAAATATTCATATAAAAATTTTAACTGGATGTAAAAATGATGACAAAACACTGGAATTGAATTCAAAACATGCATTCAATGGGCATGATCCTGTGAAGTCTACTTAGGCTGCAATCCTAAAGATACTTTCCTGGGAGTAAGCCCCATTTAACACAACTGGGCTTACTTCTGGGTGGACATAGTTAGGAGACTGCAATCAAAGACACTCTCCTGGGAGGCTTACCTGGGCTGCTGCTGGAGGTTCAAGGTGGTCGGTGGGGACACTTGGGGCAGTTAGGGGCAGCTGCCTCTGGCACCTCCAGGCAACTGCCCCCAAGATGGGGGCAGTTAGAGGCAGCAGTGCTGGCCAGCAGCCCTTTCAAAGAGCCTCCATGCGGAGCATCAGGGATGCATAGCACGTGTGCCCATAGCCAGCTTGCTTGTTAAGTGAAGCGGAACTTGTTATGTGAAGCAAAATTTCTTGGAAATTTTTGCTTGTTATGTGAAATGCTAGTTAAGCGAAGTACCACTGTATACAGAATTTCCAAGTTACAAGGTCTTTGAATACCAGCAGCAGGGATGAAGGCACAACAGAGGAGACTAGTAAGGTATACTGCCCAGAAGCATTGGTGGCTGCTGTTGGAATTCAGGTTTCTGGACTAAATGATCTAACTCTGTTATTCTGATGTTCTTGTAGCTCTATCCACTGCCTGCTTACTCAGATGGCAGTCCCACCCAATGCAATAGTGGGTCTTCCTAGGTATTCCTAACAGGCATACCTAAGGCTACCGCCTTAACTCCCACTCAGATGAGTTATGTGATACCATTGCCACTTCTTCACTGACTGTCAATCTCTCCTCAAAACCTTTCTTTCACATGTCTCCCCCAAATTCCCAGTTCCCACTGCACCAATTCTTTATGGCTAGTTATGTGTGACGACAAGCATATGATTGACTCTTGGCTGCTGAGTTTTGAAACCCTCAATTGGAGTCAAAGGAAGCCTAATAGCCTGGGGGTGGCTCTAAGGCTAGTATTTGGCAGATGAGTGCTGCACCCAACAGCTGTAGCTGGTGCCTTTATAGGCAGAAGGTAAACCTGCAGCCAGTAAAGGCTGGTATGGCAACCTACCAGGAACCTTTACCTTTTTTACCTGGTCTCCCACTTAATTTAGGCTACAAATTTCTTAAAGCAGAGTCCTCACTTTTTCTCATGTTAAACTATAAAATGGAAAGTATATGATAGAATCAGATATCTCTTGCTTATGGATGGATTGTGGATATTGGCTCTTAGCTGTGTGGGACTACTCTTTGGGGGGAATTAATTATCTGTCACTTAATGCCAGTTCACTGTGATAATATTGAGAGTGAATAAAAGAAAACCAACTTACCTGCAGTAAATGAAGCCAATTCTCTAAGAAGTAGGTCTGGTTTTGTTCTGTTCTGCATTTCGCCAAACAATTCCTGTTTTATCAAATCTTTGGACAAGAAAGCCCTTTCCTCCCCCTGCACGCTGTCTGTTAGATAATCATCGCCTAAGTCGTCAGATGTATTTGTCAGGTGAGCATTTCTACCTGCATAAAAGGGAGAGAAGGGGAAGCACAAATCACTCAATTTCCTGTAAAATGACCTGACCTATACATAAGAGGTGCTGAAATTATGGGCCAGTTCTACATCCTCAATTTAGAGGTCATAACATATAAGCTGGTCCTCAAAGAGGAGCCTGTCTCCCTATACCAGTGTTTTTCAACCTTTTTCATCTCATGGCACACTTCTCAGGGCACTATCATTGTCAAGGCATACCATAAGTCTCTGACATCACATTTTTGCAATTGACAAGGCACAACTGCAATGCTGGCCAGGGACCTACACCCCGCCCTAAGATCAGTGATGGGATTCAAAGAAATTAACAACCGGTTCTATGCCCATCTGGCAGCCACTTTTAAATGGCTATTTTTAAACTTTATATGTCCTATCTCTCATTAACAACCAGTTCTACAGAGTAGGTGTGAACCTGCTGGAGCCCACCACTGCCTAAGATGTTACTTCTGAAGCAAAGAATGTGTCTGAAAAAAAAATCAATGAAATTTTTGGGTTCATTGCCAGATCAGATACATGCTCTGACTGTGTTCATAGGATTCTTTCCAAACATCATTGTATGTGCACACAATCAATACCATTGTCATGGGATGAATTATTCTGGCCCAGTGTATTTGATTTTGAGATTAAAGATTCACACTTATCTTCTGGGTTGGTCAGCAAACAGGATCATGTGTGATGCACTCCTTTTTCCAACTCACCAACACATGCTATGAAAGAAGGAAAGAGAAATGTGTGAATAAGGTTGATGATCCAGAAACATTAATCAAAGCAAGTCTGGAAAAGAAGCATCTTTTAATTGTTTCAGACAGCTTTCTTTTAGGACCATGTCTGATTTTATAGTATGGTCAACCATCATATAACCAGAACTGGCAAATTATTTCTAATCAATATGTAAATATTGTAATTTCTGATCAATATCTAAATGTTCTGATCAATATGTAAATATCACCATTTTCTGGGCCTCCCTTATTGTTGGTTCCCAGACTTTGGTGTCCTTGTGGATCATAAAGGAAGATACTTTCTGAGCTTCCCTAAAATATGAATGTTCCCACCCTTCAAGCGGCACAATGTGCCAACCTTGTTGATGACACCAACAGATAATTTGTAGTGATATCCATGGGTTTTCATGCCTCAGTTTACCCCAGCTGTAAAAAGGGACAGTTGCATATATTGGCTCACATTTCTGAATCATGTGCTCCATTTGTGTTTACATTCTCTGCCACGGATGCATGTGCTGTCCATAGGATTTGCAGATAAGTGACTGGTATGACCTCTGAGCCATCATTTTGTTGAATGGCTACAGCTAGTTTAACAAGAGCTCTGCCCACCAGTGAAGCTCTGCCCACTACAGCCCCAGGTTGTTTTTTCAGCTTGTTGGGGGATCTTTCCCTGGCTTGCCAGCTGAGATCCTTCCATCAGGAATGCCATGGACTGATGTTGAGACCGTCCACATGCCCTTGGGACATTGTGCCTTGAAGTCCTTGTAGTTAATGAGAATACAGAACTAAAAAAAATCCTTGTGGTTGGGCAGGGAATTCCTGTTCAGTTTCTGGAAAGGACCACCGGCAAGAAGAGTCGTTAAGGAATTAGAGGTTGATACAGTGTCACGCAGATACTGTGTTTGCATTTACTGGGAACACTCATGTCAGAGCCACAGACAGGAGAAGTGGTGAGAAAAGAAATAAAGAGGATTTGGTGCTAAGAGTCCACAATGCAAGAGAATGCAAGGGAATGGGGAAACTGAAGTTCCAGATGAAAAGTACGACAGCCTAAGGAAAAGGTCAGGGTTACATCAGGGACCTCGTGCCCAGCAGCAACTAGGATTCATCTAGTCAATTGGCTTGACAAAACAGCCTCATTTGCAACTAATGGGGTGAAATTT
The DNA here is from genome assembly GCA_030015325.1 of Cryptoblepharus egeriae. NCBI lineage: Eukaryota > Metazoa > Chordata > Lepidosauria > Squamata > Scincidae > Cryptoblepharus > Cryptoblepharus egeriae. The sequence goes on along the minus strand of JAREYC010000008.1, from coordinate 46,466,581 downwards.
GTTTTGCCAGGCCAGGCTGTGCAGCCATTCAAATTGCTCCAATTTACATTACTAGCAGGAGACTCGGGGCAGGCAGTGTGCCTCACCAGAGGGAGGGGTCTGGGTTGATGCGCTCACCATGTTTGTCGCTCATCTCACTTCGGACGATGTCCTTCACTTCTTCTGCCTGTGTAAGGCCCAAAGTTGAGGTTAGAAACCTGCTAGCAAAACTTCCTAATGCACACTTTCTTTACACACAGTCAAATTCTGCCCATTGCCTTCATGGGGGTGTGCAATACAAAGGTCAAACCCATTCCAAGCAGTGCTGGACTAATCTCCTGGCTCAAACTGGATTGACTTAGAAATAGAGGAAATAGCTTGCCTAATACCTGAGCCAATCCAAATTCAATTAACCTACAGTATGTCACACTCCATTCCAATCAACCTCCATTTTCTCTTCCGACCCCCCCCCCCCCAATTGATACACCAAGCCTGTCTCATTCTGACTAACAGCAGCAGAAATGGAAGTTGGAGTTCTCCTCACTCCAGTGCAAGTCACCCTTGGGAGACAGAGATTTCCCAAGCATGACAGGCATTCTTTCAAAAAAATTGTCAACACAGTTAATGTAGGGTCCAAATCATATCTGATACAAGCAGGGTGACCATATGACTGGCTTTTTACAGATTTGTCCTCTTTTTTAGCCTTCTATCTGGGTGTCCTCCAAATGGGTTTCATTGTCCTCCATTTTGGCTTCATTTTGGAACTTTACAATGGTATGCAGTACCCCAACATGTCATATGCCGTTGGATTTGTACTGAAGAGCAGAATCCAATGCAAAATTGATTTTGAAATATCTCCTTCCATAATCAAACATTATGGCAAAAAACTAAAAAATATGTATTGAGCTCTATGGGAAAGTGAAAGTGCCCAATATCATGGCTTTACTCATGAGCAGGCAAACATGCCATTGTCTGCTGGAAAGGCCAGGCTAAGAGAAATCCCTTGTCCTCCTTTTTAGGTTCAGCCATCTGGTCACCCTGGATACAAGTGATTTTACCTGCAAAATTTCCAATAAATTTGTTACAGTGAGCAACAAACAAACAGATGAAGCAAGTTTTCTATCTTTTACTATCTCAAAGCCTACCAGTTTACCCTTTTAGTCAATTTTCTATTTGTATTCTAGTCTAGACTTTCATCCTGGAGGTGCTACCCTATTGTGTTGCAGAATATTCAGGGTTCAATTAATAAAGCACTTACAGAAAGACCTGGATTGCCCTTTTCTCCTTTTCGACCAGCTGGGCCTTTTTCTCCCTATTCAAAAGATTTTAGCAATGATGAAGAGACAACTTTTGGGGAAAAGATTGTGAGTGTAATCCTAACCATGTCTATTCAAAAGTAAGCCCCGCTGTGTTCAATGGGTCTTACTCCCAGGAAAGGTATCTTAGGAATACAGCATGTGTCTTTTTCTTCCTACCCTGAGAATGTTTTGCAAGCAAAGGATGATGCCAAAGGACACTCAAGAAGCCAATCTTAAGCATGAGGAACCAAAACCAGAGGTTCCACCAAGGCTCCCAGGAGTTTTTTTGGAGGAAGGGGACTTTCTACCAGGAAAAGATCCAAACTCTGCAATGGGGCTTCTTAAATCTGCACTGGCAAGATAGGTAGCACTACTGAGTGACTCTGAGAGCACAATCTTAACCGCGTCGACTCAAAAGTAAGCCCCATTGTGTTCAATGGATCTTACTCCCAAGAAAGCATCTTTAGGATTGCAGCCTGAGTCTAAATATTTCTGATTAAGGCCAAGTCAAAATTTTCCTTTCAGCTGAAAATAAAATTTTATTTTATATTTATAGATAAATTTTATTTATCTATGGATTTATATTCTTTCATCCCCCAAAGGCTTCAATGTTGATTATGGGGAAAGCTGCCTGGGCTCACATGAACTTTTGCCAGCTGCAAAACTTTGAAGTCTGACACAGTGAGGTGGTGACATCTCTACAGTTCTGTAGAAAGTTCTGCTTCTAGCTATATCTGAGTCACCAAAGAGCTCAGTGACATACACAGCTAGAACAATGTCCAAGCCTCAGGGCTGATGAGAAATTCTGAGGCTCAGTAATCCCTACCCCTGATGCTACAGTTACTCTTCCCTTCCATCTTTTTTACACTTTGGCAGGAGTAATGTCTTGCATGTGTGTATAGGGTGATGACACTTCTTTTGCAGTTGTGTGTTCACTTGCTCCTAACAGAAAACCAGCAAAATTTCCAGGTCAGGGCTGATTAGCTGTGGTGGCTGCATTATTGATGTGTGAAGGTGTGTGTGTGTGTGTGTGTGTGTGTGTGTGTGTAGGGAGGAGATGAGATAGCAAGATCAGTTAGATAGGATCCAAGGACCATGTACAGGGTATCGGAACAGCTAGACATGGGGCTGGATTTTCTGCACAGTGCATAACAGTGACAGTACCAGATTCCCAAATTAATGTCAAAAGAATTTCAAATAAATCAAAATAAGTAAATAAATAATCTGAAATTAATTAATAATAGATTAATTAATCTGAAATTAATCTGAAATTAATCTGTAATTAACGCCTAGCAACTGTTCCACTTGGCTTTTGGGAGGACAGATGCTTTCTCAACCCACAGGTATTTTCAGTCAAAGGTCTGTGAACCAGTGCCATCTCTGGGCTGCTCTGGGCTGTCAAGATTTGACAGTTGGCTCCTTTTGCTGGCAAGTGGGAAGCCTCTACATTTTTCCTTCTCCAAGATCAGGCAAAACTCAATATTCCTAATGGTGAGAAGGTGAGACTACCTTTTGCACCTGAGTTCAAACAGCAAACCTCCTTCTCAACTGCAGAAGTGACAGAGGCAACAGGTGGTGGACCCGCCTGCTGCCTATTGAGGAATGGAAGCCATATTGCCAAGCATTGTGGGTCAGGACTGGCTGTCTGCTTGTGGAATGTCAGGCAAGTGTTCAGCCTATGTGCTATCAGACACTTTTGGACAAATCAGAATACTGCATCTTGGGTCAGGAATGGGTCAGATGATACTCTCTAATTAATAATTTTGGTTCAGCCTTGCTTGATGGTTTATCACACCAAACAATCTCTTCTAGCTACAGGTGACTTTTACCTTGTCTCACAACTTAACAGGATGTACGTCTAATAGGCTCTTGACCTTCCATTTCACCATCAAAACTATGACATGTCCAAATACTCACATTTCCTCCCTTGGTACCAGGAGTCCCTGGGGCCCCCCTGAGACACAGCTGCTGTCTTCCTCTTCTGCCCCTTTCACCCTGAAAAAGAAAATGCAGCTCTGCTATGAGTATATAAGCATTTGTGGGCACAATGTAGGTCAGTGCAGCTCACATGTCTATGCATTGGCCAAAAGCGCGCCCCCCCCCCCCATGCCCGAGAGTGGTGCAGAAATGCCTTATAGGATTTTTGCAAAACCCTCAGACCAGCAGAGGACTTGAACCAGCCTTACTGGGGGTTAAGATTGCAAACACAGGCAGCCATATAAAAGTGTGTTCCATACTGATCATGCAAGTTCTCTTTATGTGACCGTTGCACAGTGACTGTTGCAACATCTATTATTGTAAGCTAAAAACAAAAAATAAGTGCATACCAATTTTTCTGCCCCATTCATGGACAATGAAAATGGGGAAATTATTTCAGCAGTTCAGAATGGGAGGAGAACAGATATGGTTCACCACCGGTTGATCTTCTCCATCCCCAATCACTAGAATGATATTATACGATGAATTTCTCTTATGGGAGAGGGCTGTGGGTGGCGCAAGCGGTTAAGGCGCTGTGCCTGTTAACCAGCAGGCCAGGGTTTGAGACCCAGGTCGGTCCCACAAGCGATGCCAGCTGGATCCAATCGTATTGGCTCTGCCTTTCCATTGGACTAATTCAGTGGCATGGAGAGGGGGGATTTGCTACTTGGGTAACAGCCTATCCTCCATAACAATCCAACCCAGGCTTTCGTGCTTCGCATGCAGCGTATGCAGCGCAGAGCACGATACCATAGTCTTTCAAGACTGATGGAGGCCTGCTTCTCTTATGGGAGCTTTAGGAAAACGAGTAAAAATAGAAAAGGGAGAGTATTCCTTCATGTACTTCCACCTGGCTGGCACAACCTGAAATGTGTGATTTTAAGAGCCATGATTCCCTACAGGATTTTTTAAATCTTGCAGTAGGCTGCCTAACCCGGTAGGCTGCCTGATAGCCTATGGGTTCCTTGGATCTACACCAGCCATTTTGCTGGCATAAGTCTGAGGAGGGAAAAGGAGCAAGGAGGGAGTTTAAAAACAAGGCATAGCATCTTGGAGTAAGTTGCTGCAGCATCCAGTGTTTGCTCTCAGTTTAGGGTTTGATAGGGCCAAACCTGAAAATCTGAGGACAGGTATGGAAGTATTAGAAACCCTAAGGTCTAATAAAAACATTCTACAATACTGAAAAGAAATGTGTTACATCACTGCTATTGAACTGTGAAGATTCCTTTGGTCAAATTGAAGACATGTGAAGATTCCTTTGGTACAAATCAGACCCCAGGCCCATTTAGTCTACCCTACCTGGTAGTATGGTCTACCCTACCTGGTAGTAGCTCTTTCCTTGTCTTGTTGCCAGACATGTCAGGAACTGAACCTAACTATTCTAGCAATGATGGTGGCTCCTGACTTTCACCCATGCCTCTTAGGAAAGATCTCCAGGTTTTTTGCCATCCTGTGGGGAGCAAGCTGAAATAGCCAACTCCCTTGGGCAGTTCTAGACATTCTTTAAAGAGGTTGCATGGCTAAGAGGGTAGCAGCCAAGATTACAGCCCATGGCTACTGTAAGATATTTCATTGTGTGTACCCCACTGACCATCAAAGTCCACCCAAAGCCTCTTACCTGTGGTCCTGGCTCACCCTGCGGTCCTTGTAGCCCCGGAGGCCCAGGAGCACCAATTTTACCAGGTAAGCCAATATGTCCTTTAAAACCGCCCAGGCCAGGTACTCCTTTGGCACCCTAAAAATTCCAAACAGAGGCTTCCTTTCAGAATGTAAACAGCTGAATCCTACTATTGCTGCCATATGATTAGCAACAATTATGCTACTCTGAATAAAGATAGATGTCTTGCCCTAAGTAGGGCTAAGGCTGCAATCCTAAAGACACTTTCCTGGGAGTAAGAATAATTGAAAACAATGGGGCTTACTTTGAGTAGACATGGTTAGGATTGTGCTATAAGCTAACAGTTCTTAAAATTAACTTTTGGCTTAAAATTAGAGTATGGGAGAAGGGGTAAGAAAGCTGTTCCAGCTCACTTTTATTGAGGCTTGTCTCATGGCAGAGATGAAGACCTGGAGAGCATTCAACGTTAGAAGAGGCTATTTAATACCCCAAGTCCCACTGCCACAAAGCTATGAGGTTGGCTAGTCTCTTGATGTACCAGCAGATTTAAAGATTTATGCATTCTTCAGATTGTAAGGAGGCATCTCCACAGGCTTCTTGGATGAATGTTACTTTTAAGTTATGATAAAATTACTCCAGAACTTTCTGAAAAGGACTTGTCTGTTGTGCTTTCATGTCTTGAGAAAACCATGAAATAAGAGTAGGGACCAGAAGACAATTTCTGTTCATTTCTCCTACACCCTTCCACAACTAAAGAATATTCTAGACCAGGAGTGTCAAGATGTCAACCTGGGGTCAGATGTGGTCGGTGGCAAGCCTCCATGCATTCAGTGGCAAGGCTGCACCCCTTGTCTCTGGAAGGTGTTCTGAGGGTCGAAGAGGCTGCATCCACCTCCTCTGTGCATGAAAGTATTTTATGAATTGGTTTGCAGATCACCCTCTCTCTGTGTGTTAGAAAGTTTTTTTTCATTCATTCGTTCATTCATTCATTCATTCTAAAGTTCTGTCTCTATTTTAATTTATGTAAAGGAATTCAAATTTGAAATGTAAATTAATTCTTTTTTCTGTCCATCACTCTTTGCAGGGCTGATTACCCGCTGTAAGGTTTGTTCTTTTATTGGAACTATAAATAGGTTTATCCATGCAGTCAGGTAAGGCTTGTATCAACAGATGGTGACATCACTCTCCAAAGAAGTGTCCTCCTGGTAAAAGGAAATGAATTGCTGAACCAAGCAGGCTCTGGAGTGCTGAGTGATTAAGATGGGAGATCCTGGAGATGCTGGATGGGATGAGTTGCTTACACTTGACATGTCTAGTTTTCACTGAGTGAACCTCAGTGACTCCCAGGGCAATTATTAAAGAAAGGAGGTGTGCAAACAGATGAAAAGTGAGGTGGCTAGAATTATCAGCAAGGTGTTATGACTTCTATCTCTTTTTCCACTTGTAGGCAATGGTGCTGGAAATGCATATTGCATATCCAGGGAAAATCACTGTTGTTTGCTGTGTGGCAACAGAAAGGGGAGGGGAATAATCATCCTTCCCTTTAGGTGCTGGAAAGTGGCAATGGAGCTGGCATCAGAGCAGCGATGGAGAGGTGGCTGGGTGAAAAAGCCTCCTGCTTGGCATGCAGAAGGTCCCAGATTTAGTCCCCGGGTGGTAAGGGCAGGTTAAGACCCTGTCTGGATCCCTGCAGCAACTGCCAATCATAACAGGTAATATAAGATCTGCAGTGCTTGGCAGGAAGAGTGGGAATGGTGCCTGTCCAAAAGCCTGGACATGCGCTGTATGTCTCAGCTGGCCATTTGAGCCTGCTCTGAGGTGGAGCAGCATGGGCATGCTGAGGCGCGGACACACCAGAGGAGCGTCAAACTTCTCCAGTATGCAACCCTACAGTGGCGCATCACTCATTGCGGCCCGCATCAGCCACACTACTCTGGCAACGCCAATTAGCCTAGGAAGAAAGACTGATACATTACATGAAAAGTGAGAATTTACGGAGTGGAAGGACCTTCTAGATATGTCTTCTTGCTATGTGCAACAGAGTCTGCTGTCTGCTGCTTCTTTTTCAAATCTCAAAGTACACCACAGTCCATAATAAATATGAACTCTGTTGATGGGGGAACTCTGATGATGGCACATTTATGTCTGATACAGATAATAGGCTTGGGAACTCACTGGGCTCATGAACATAAATGAACTTTGGGAACTTGTAATGTTCACCTCAAACAATCATTAGCCCCTGAATTTTTATCTGGCTCAGATTAAAGTCTGAAGTGAAGAAAAATTCCTGGTTTTCACCCACCTGATCTTTAAACACCATCCTCCACCACGAATTATTTCCACCTTCCCTCTAAATACTCACTAGGTGGGAAAGCAATGGCAGCATTTTGGTAAGGAGAAGGCAAAGGGAGGGGAGAGAAATCTGAAACTCAAAATGCCCAATGGGCCCTTGGATTATGTAGCATTATGATAATGCTAATGTTTTAGGGGTTTGGCATTTGTATGTATGTACAGGAATTGGAATAGCTTGGAAAAATAAGCTGAGCTAGTTCCACTAAAAACAGAACAGAGTATTTCTGATCTAATCTGCTGTGCGCATGGGGAGCATTTTTGGAAGTTTTAAGTTTCCTAAGAAAGAAAGGACCTCAAGGATTAAGTTACTTCCAGCATCTCAAGGGTTATGTTACTGCTGCCATCAAGAGAAAACCACTAACCTTTGAGACCCTTTTGATAAATTTGATAAGGAAAAAGGAACCTGTGTTTTCAATAATTGTAAATAATACTGTTAACAGTGACTGACGTCTGAGGATGAAATAACCTTTTGCATCGTGATTTTGAGAACACTAACCTTTTCTCCTTTTTGCCCCCAAACTCCCTTGGGTCCATCCTTTCCAGACTCTCCACGTTCACCCTAGACGCAGACCAAAGATCACAGCAACCATTACGGAATAAACTCATATTAGAAGAACTGTAACAAAGAAGCACTGTCCTTGAGGCCTTCTCTGTGATTTTCCCACTATCAGTTAAGGGACTAGAGTAAAATAGAACATGTTAACCAAATCCCCCCTTTCTGTTAGTCAAATTCATTATTTTCCTTTAAAGCCATGCTAGCTTACATGAATCCCTTCATAGATATGTGCATCCAGGGCTTTTTTTCTGCTGGAATGTTGGGGGACACCATTCCCCCACCTTTTTTTGGCATCCTCCTGAGGGGGGAGTGCTGTCCCCCCACCTTTTTTGTGGCATGTGGGTGACGCACCGCAGGGAGGTGACATGCCAGAGGAGTTTGACACTCCTCCGGTGGCACTGGGCATCAGCCCCCCATTTCGGCTGACTCTGAGAAAGAAGTCAGAAGCTGCTGCTCTACCTCGCAGCTGGCTGAAATGAACGGCTGAGAGACACACTGCACATGTCAGACATGTGTAGTTTGTCTCTGCGCACTCATAGGCCCTTGCTCTGGAGGAAGCACCAGCGGCTATGCCTCCATAGCAAGGGCCACTGGCTGTGCAGAGACACACTGTGCATGTCAGACATATGCAGTGTGTCTCTCAGCATGGTCATTTGGCCTCCCTAGCGAGTTGCGCAGAGGCTTGGACTTTCTCCTCCCAAAGGAGGAACCGCCAAAGATCAGCACATGCGCAGTGTCGCTTCTGAAGCCAACCAGCTTCAGAAGCACACTGCACATGCGCTGACCTTCTGCGCATGCACAGTGTCCCAGGGCGCGCATGTCCCACAGGTGCATTCCTGCCTTTTTAAAAAAGCACCGTGTGCATCACTTATCACTACTACAGGCAGCTATAAGGCAAAACCTAAGAAACAAATGGTAGAGCCTTTCAGCACACTTTGGTGGACATTTGGAGACCATTCAGAGCAGGTAAGCCCAGCACAGGGTGAATCAGGGAATGGAATAGGCCACAGAGTGGGCAGAGCTGGGAAGAGGTGAGGCAGAGCATTGTTAATCAGGCCTGGAAAGGAGGCCTAATTTGACCTCTGGGTTTGACAGTGGCAGTGGTTGTGCTAGCCACATACAAACCTCCCACTTTGAGTACCACTGGGCTAGATGATACAGTTGTTAGATGGATTCACAACTGGTTGGACTGTTGTACACAAATGGTGTTTGTCAATGGCTCCATATCAGCCTGGAGGACAATTCTGAGTGGATGCCATGGGGCTTTATCTTGGGCCTGGTTTTCTTTAACATCTTCATCAATGACATGGATGAAGGGATACAAAGGGACATCAGCAAATGTATGAACAGTAGAAGCCTTTAGGAAAACCTAGACAAAATGGAATACTAGGCTGAAATGTATAATTCAACAGGGAGAAATACACGGTTCTGCACTTAGGCAAAAATAACCAGACACTGATACCTTGCTTGGCAGACAACACGCAAGTGAGATTTTTGAGTTGCTGTGGATTACAAGATGAACATGAGTAAGCAGTGTGACTGCTGTATACCAAGTTGCATACCAAGTTGTATGCAATTTTAACCTGCGTTAGTACAACTGTAGCTTCCATAAGAACATAACAAATGCTTTGGGTCAGGCCAAAGGCCCATCTAGTCCAGCTTCCTGTATCACAAAGCAGTCCACCTGATGCCAAGTTGCAGGAAGTTGTTGTTCTGTTTTACTCTGCGTTAGTTAGAATTCACCTGGAGTACTGTGTCCAATTGCGTGCCCCTCACTTTAAAAAAGGTGCAGTCCAACTGGAGCGGGATCAGAGGAGAGCTATGAGGATGATCAGAGGTTTAAAAGACAAGCCCTATGAAGTAAGGTTTAGGTAGTCTAGTATGTTCAGCTTGCAGAAGAAAAGGCTGGGAGGGGAAATGATAGCACCAAATGGGCTGTGACACAGAAGAAGGGTCAGATTTGTTCTCAACAGCCTCTGAAACAACTAGATTCAGTGGGTCCAAGAGAAGAGATTCCACTTAGATATCAGGAAAAAAATTCCTTTGCCAAGGGAGGTGGTCTCCGTCGTTGGAAATCTTCAAGCAGAAGCTCACCAAGCATCTTGTATAGAAAACTCCCTATCCAATGGAGTTATCTCTTATATGAAACTCTTAAGGAGGATTTTGTGTTACAGGCAGGGGATGGACTAGATGACCTTGATGGTTGACAGTTGCCTACGCATTAAATCAGGCAAGTAAGCCTACTGGTAAAGCCACATTTATTGGAGAGAAATACAGTTCTTAAGGCATGCATACTCCATTCACAATCAGTGTTGACACGGGACCATTTGAATATTTTTTATATCAAAGTTCAAAAGGAAAGTGCTGTTATTTCATCAGCCCTAACATTAAGGATACATAACTAGCCTTTCATACAGAAAGAGAAGGAACGGCATCAAATCTTACCTTTGGCCCCCAAAGTCCATCATCTCCTGGGGTTCCTGGCTTCCCAGTGCCACCAATCTCACCCTGTACATGGAGTAAGATGAACAAAAATTAGCCCCAGACTTATCATCATATAGGCTGAAAATTTTAACTGTCTCACATACAAGTAACAATATCCTTTGTACCATTCTATGTTGTAGTATAGTGAGTTACAGTTTTCTAATAAAAATGTTTGAAAAAAATTCTGGGGAAAATTTTTCAAATTCTGGGGAAAATCCACATTTGCCAAAAGCTTGAGCTTTCAAATTCTTTGAATTTTACATTGTGTTCAAAATTTGGGGCAATTAAAATATAGCAGTCACTGAAACAAAATATTAGCAGATAACTGGAAACCACAGATTTTTCCCCACACGACGGGAATGTTCTAACCATTCCTGCACTTTGTGTTGTCTTGCTGGAGGAGAGGGAGCAGAAAGGATTGGAACAGCTCTGGGCAGTAGCAGTCCTCTGGAAAGGAAGAACTAGTAGATCTTTTCTTTCAAGGGTTCTTTGCATAGATACATTTCCTCAGTGTAAAAACTCTCAAATAGGAGACATCATCTTGCTTACCTTGATCCCATCCGTTCCTGGAGGCCCTGTCCTTCCTGGCAGTCCACGTAAGCCCTGAGGACAAATGGCAACAAATGGCATTTTTGGCACCATGGCAGCTTTGAACAGGACTGAGCTGTCCATTTCCTCTGCTGTCGCACCAATGGAGTATATAATGCTTCTTTAAAATATAAAGAGTATATAATGGAGTATATAATGAATATAATTGATGTGACCAATGCAGTTACATCAGTATATAATGTATTCTGCAGGTGGGGGCAGTTTGGAGACCTCTCCCAGATAATGGGACATTTGTTCCATTACCATTTGCTGCCCCAATATTGTTGGCACAAGTTTGAGGAGAGTAAGGGAGATAGAAGAAAATAGGGTTAGGAGTTTGCACACACCAGTGCTACCAAGTTCCACACCCACCATCTCCAATTCCGCCTCACGTCCATCCCCTCTTGGTCCTGAAACTCTGTTCCTCCCTTCTCTATCCTGCCCAAACTCTACAATTCACCAACTCTGCTTCCAGCTTATCTTCACTGCTGGAGGTTGCCAAGCCAGCAGTGGGTCTCCAGCACCACTGCTATTTGTTTTGGTGGTATCAAAATGGCTGCTCCACCCAATATCCTTTTACAATGGCTTACTGTGTTCAGCTGTCATAAACAGAATTGGACTGTAAGTTCTGAACAAAGATCGGTTCAGATTGTAAGCTTCTGCAGATAGGAATGACGGAGACTGTGAAATTCATATGTCATAGGATGGTGCTGATACCAGCTGTTAACTCGGATTTTGCCAGAGGGCCTGTAGAAAGCTGCTGAACCATTCTGCTTATTACAGCGGTTTGTCATCTCAGTTCATAGTCCTACTGGCAATACTTTTTTGATCCTCAAACAAAATAAAGCAGAGCCCCACACTTCACTCTGCCCAGCATGGCTTTTCAAGAAACATTCACTAAGTACCTTTGAACCTTTCCGTCCAATGTCACCAGTGATACCAGGATCACCTTTTTCCCCCTGCATGGAAAGAATATGGTCTGTATACAACATAGACAATACAGTACAAGTGTGAAATAGTAGCCATCTAATGCAATTGACTTGTAATTCAAATGAAGACAACGAAGACCCAAACTCTGACTTTGTGCTTGCCTCACTGCTTCACTGTATTTTTCCTTGTTGAAACATTAGCTGTGACACATATTACTCAACTAACCAGGGCAACCATGCGTCCCAACTTTCCCAGGACACATCCTGAATTTTAGCCTTCTGTCCTGGGGAAAAAAACCAGGTAAGCAAGAAAAATACCCGCATTTTCCATGTAAGCGAGCAAAATACAGTCTTCCTATAATTAATAAACTGCATGTAATATAAGTAAAAGTCTTAAATTTAATAATAAGCATAAATTAAGGTCCATAACATCCAAATAAGGCCAGCGAGGGTATCTGGTAGCCTGTTTCAGAGGCCTTTGTTCTTCATTTGTGTACACTACATTATTTAAATATACACACAATTCAAATAGAAACACCCATTATCCAGCAGAGGAGGTGAAATGTTAAGGAAGAGAAAATCAGTGCTAATACTCACTGGTTCCCCTTTCTGGCCCTGCAGACCTCTGTCCCCCTTCCCTCCTTTCATGCCATTTTTTCCATCATGTCCTGCAGTTCCCTGTAATAGGAAAATTCAGTTTCACTATGCTCTGGAAAATTATGAATGACTCTTAAGCCTGGATAGATTGATCAGCTGATAGGCAAGCCACCTAATCTATTCCCAACCAGGATGCAACCACTCAGAAACTGCACAATCAAAGAAGAGGCTGAATTTTTGCTGCCACAAGTATCCGCCTGTACATTAGCAAGTACATGATGAGGCTATTTTCCATTGGAGTTTGACAGACAGGGGTGGCCTGCCCACACGTACTTGGATCATACCATATAGAAAATAGGAAAAGGTTATCTTGACAGGACACAGGCTAAATCAGGAGTATCCAAACATTTTGGCATGAGGGCCATGATCCCCTCTGTGTCGGGCCAGAAATATAATTTACAATTCAAATATGAAGAAAGTCACATAAATTTACATATAAAATAGGAGATACCTTGGTTGGCAGACAACATGCAAGTGAGATTTTTGAGTTGCTGTGGATTACTTAACACATATAAGAGACAGATTTGGAGGGTTACCAGGCTTGCCTGTGGGTTGGATGGGGCACAGGCTTGCCTGTGGGCCAGATGGTTGAGTCTCACAGTGGGCCATTTCTGTCCCCCAGGCCGCTGTTTGAACACCCCTGGGCTAAGTGAATAAAATCAACAAGGATAAATGTAAAGTTCAGCCCTTGCACAAGGGAAACCAGAAGCACACATACAAGACTGGGGACACTTGCCTAAGCATTACATTTGAAAAAGACATGAGCTTTAGTAGATGACAAGATAAACTTGAGTTAACAGTGTGACGTGGTGGCAAAGAAGGCAAACATGACTCTAAACTCCATCAACAGAGGTCTATTATGATGACAGTGAGAAGTATTGGTATTACTGTATTCTGTTGTTTTCTGATATTGGGTACAATTCTAGGCACCACAGTTTAAGAGGGACATTGACAAACTGGGGGAGGTCCAGAGGAGGTTGATTAGGATGGTGATGGAGAAGGAGACCATATTCCAAGAAGACGGACTTAAGAAGTTGGGCATGTTTATTTTGAAGGAATGATGGTTAAGGGATAATATGCTAACTATAAATATCTTAAAGACTGTCAAGTGAAAGAGGAATAGATTTGTTCTTGGTTTCTCTGGTGGAGCAGGACAAATTAGTTTAAATTACAGGAGAGATTTCAATTAAACATTATGAACAATTTCCTGTCTGTACCAAGTGTTCAGCAGTGGAACATTCTGCCTTGGATTCTCCTTCATTTAAGCACAGACTTGATAGCCATCTACAAAGAATGGTGTAATTGTGGGCAGCATACATTAGCAAGGATTTGATTCAATGCCTTTATAATGCCCTTCCAATTCTATGGTTCTGCTCTGGCCTACCCATAATGTTGCCTCATAATGATGCAGATTTTAATACTATTTCATACAGATGGAAAAGTACAGAATAGGAGAAACAAAAAGATCAGAGACCCCGTCCCTTCAAAAAAAGGCTAAAGAATTTGGCTATTAATATATCACATAGCACTTTACTGGGCTTTGGACACAGTGCATGCCATTCAACCATATGTTTTGCCAGTGCTTAAGATGAAAATGATAGGGTTATGAGGAGACAAGATTGATTGTCAGTAGTTTCAGAACAGGCAAAAAACATGGATTTTTTTTCACAAATGGAATTCACTGCCACTGTACAGGGTGACCAGAAAGAATGGAGGGCAGAGTGCCTCTACCTTTAAGCATTGCATAGAAGAGGGAATTGAGGCAGGTGCTGCTTTTTAAACCCTTCTATGATGAGCTAAACCTGCCTAAATACCTCTTCTAAGCAATGGTTAAAGGTAGAGGCACTCTGTCCTCCATTCTGTCTGGTCACCCTGCTGCCACAGCATGTGGTGATGGACTAATGTCATAGATGGCTTTAAAAAGGGATGATAAGGAGGGATGATAAATACGAAACTCCATATTCAGAGGCAGCATATATCTCATTACCAGTTGTTGAGAAGTTATAGCTGGGGAAGAGCTGTCGCTTTCAGACCTCTTATGTGGGCCTGGTTAATCATGTGGATAATCACGGTGGGAAGCAGAACATTGGACTAGATTGCCTTTGGTATCACCTAGGATAACTGTCTTAATAAATTCTAGTTCATATTTATGAGGCATACACATGTTGTGAACACTGTGATATTTTGAGGGTATATGCATACCTCTGAACACACAGAAGATGCACATTGGACACTTACTGGGCAGTTGCATTAAGATATCTACTACATTAAAGATATTGGAAAATACTCTTCTAAACCAATTGATAAGGCACTGGTCTCAATCATATGAGAAGCCCACACATTTCTTCCAATCATAATTATATGCATTTCCTAGTTGTAAACTGATCCACACAATGAGAATTGAAGACTATAAAGATAATAGGTTGGAAAAATGGGCTGCTGAAATCTGACAGTGAATCTGACAGTGTTGTTAGAAAATACACATCCCTTTATCCACTTGTCTTTCTTCTTTAGTATTAAAAATTCTATTATGTCTGGCCTTACACCTGCTTCAGAGGTAATGACTGAAAAGGGTTTCTCCTAGAATGAATGAGGCAGCAGATGCATGAGCTGTCTTCGGAAACAGATTGTTCTGTGAGTCAGCAACACTTTAATGGCTCACACCAATTTTCAGTTATTTGTGGTATTACTGCAGCAAAATGAGATTGACTACAGTGACTGAATGAACAATACCACACCGCAAAACGGATCTACACAACAGATGAAAATCACACACAATGAAATGGCAACACTCTCATTTACTCCATTAAGTGGTGGTTAGAATAATTCATGTAATTTTAGGTTTCACTCTCCTCAAACTTCCTCCAAATTCTCAAACTCTTTCCAGCCAATATGACTCGCTTAATTTTATTGTGAGCAATATATTTATCTGGGAAGACGTTTTTCTGAATTCCATGAGACTTGCGTTTCACTTAATGGTGTAACTTTATTAGCATATATGCAAGTAATGCAGCTCTTACTAATGCAATCAGATAATAAATGACAAATGGACTAATGTATGAGGGGTGCAACAATTCTAGACAGACAGTACAGCTTTATATGTTGAACTAGCAAAATGTAGCCACGTTGCAAGAGCAAAATGAACCCGTGTTGCGGTAGCAAAATACCCCAAACGCCATTATCCCATTGCGCAACATCCCCCTATGCACATCAACTCCCCAGTGCACCCTCCATCACAGTGCATCAAGCATTGGGCACCAAATTGGCTGGGTGTCAGTCAGTCAGTCTTCAATGTTTAGGACAAAAACACGCTGCACCCCTTTTCAGCCTCTTAAGAGTTAAATTTCTGAACATTGGTTCTTGGTGGAAGGAACACCCTCCCCAAATTTCACATTTCTAGTCCAGGGGTTGGGGCAGAAGAAACTTCAGTTAGGGATTCTTCAATGTAAAGTATAGGGAAGAAAAGGTGTTGCACCCCTTTTCACTTCTTTCTGGTTGGAATTTCCAAAAACCGGTTCTTAGTGGGTGCTTCCATCACAGAAGGAACACCCTCCCCAAATTTCACACTTCTTGGCCCAGCGGTTTTGGCTGGGGGGTTGATGAGTCAGTAAGTGAGTCAGTGAGTGAATCAGTGAGTTAGTCAGTGACTTTTCAGTTTATATATATAATGAAAAGGCAACTCTAGGAGATATTCTGATATACAGTGATGCCTCACGTAACAAATTTAATTCATTCTGGAGGCATGTTTGTTACGTGAAACATTCTTTACGTGAAGCAGATTTTCCCATAGGAAATAATGGAAACTCAGACAATTTGTTCCACAACCCCAAAAATATTCATATAAAAATATTAACTGGATGTAAAAATGATGACAGAACACTGGGATTGAATTTAAAAGATGCATTCAGTGTGCATGATCTTATGAAGTCTACTTAGGCTGCAGTCCTAAAGACACTTTTCTGGGAGTAAGACCCACTTAACACAATGGGGCTTACTTCTGGGTAGACATGGTTAGGATGCTGCAATCCAAGACAACCTTCAAAGTGTCTCGCCACTTTCTCCTTATCTCCATCCTGAGCCTCTCTCTCCCCTGCTCCCTTCTGGCTAGCCCTGAGCTGTTTCCCTCTTCTCCACTGCTCTTTTCTCCCTCTGCCCGGCAGAAGCCCGGCCACAGGAGGAACAGCATGGAAATGTTGCTTTCACTATGGGCAGGTGCGCTAGGCAGTCCTGACGTTTTTTAAACAGGCTGCCGGCCAGCGTGTCTGCCCCAACTGCCAACAAATGTGTTCTTTACATGAAGCAAAGTTTGTTACATGAAGCAGAATCCTAGAGAAATTTTTGTTTGTTACGTGAAACATACTTTATGTGAGGTGTTCTTTACCTGAGGCACCACTGTATCAGGAAAAATATTGTGGACTGGCTGTCCCTCTTGCACTATGCAAGGCTTACAGTGGGGTTAGGTGAACAGATGTTAACATGCATTTGCTGTTATTTGCATTTCAAATCCTCCCAAAACAAATAAAAGAAGGATATGAAAAGTGTCTAAAGTGGTCCTTTAAAAAGCAATTATTGATCAAGTGTTGGTAGCAGGCACTGTTAAAGTGATAAAGCAAACAGTGTCACCACAATATTACTGTGGAAAGATATCATATCCTTTTTTTCCGGAGGAGGGGGACACTCCCTACTACTGCTGGTGTGTAAATAGAGATATGGGGGGATTGAAGGCTAGCAGCAAAGACTGATTTCAAAGCCAAGTTTTAGGAGTTACTCTCTTTTGGGAGGTACCGGTAATTTAGAATACTTCACATTTACTGGAGTCTTTATTTAGAGAAATTTGGCAACTACTTGGGGCCACCTAACAAAATAGATAGCCAGTACATTCAGGATAAAGTAAAAGTCCTTCTTCACACAGCACCTCCTCCTAAGGTCTGTTTCCACAAGAGATGGTAAGGACCACCTGTTTAGATGGCTTTACAGGAGATCAGTTAAACTGATGTAAGACAAGCTGGAAGCTGCCATTTGCTAAACGGGAACCACTGTTGACACTGGCTGGCCTTGGCTCTCTACATTTCAAATATTTTTATCTGCTGTACTGGACAGAGAACCTGGAATTTTGTGCACACAAAATATGAGCTCTACCCCATCTACTGGGATAATAGTTGAATGAAATCTCTATGATCAGGAGAACTGTATCTCTGAATATCAGTTGCTGGGGGCAAACAATGGAGAAAAGTTGATGTTCTCATGCCCTACTTATGGGTCTCCTAGAAGCATGTGGCTGGCCATTGCTAGAAGTTATAAAACTAAAAAATCAATGGTTTAAAATTACTCCTATCTGGGCCTTGCAGTGTGCTGCTGGAACTTGTGCTGCAGCAGCACAAGGCCCGTTGTGGCAAGGTGGAAGCCAAGATGCCATCACATGCTTTTGGGACATTGCTGCATATGGTCAAATGTGCAGCACATGCACCAGCAGCTCAGAGAGACTCCACCATTGTCAGTAAGTTGTTGGAGGACTATAGGGAGGGGAAGGCTTGGAGGTCTTCTCGGGTGAAGTGAGGAGGGTGGTGTGGGAGACAGACTGGAGGGACTGAATCTCATTGGCAAATAAGGACACCAAATCCTATTCTCCATTTTCAGTCTGCTATGCCCCCTTTTCTCTTCATGGATTAATTTGGTGATTAACAAGGTCGACTTGAAGCATTTGAGTTTCACATTCACTGGATTGGGACCATTCTGGTAGCTTTGTGTTTCCCTTGGCCTGCAGTTTGGCCAAGATGACAAAGGCAGATTATCTATTCACATATAAAAGTTTATGTGGTGCTCTGGTTTCATAGGGCTCAATACACTTCCTCTGTCAGCTATAAGATTGTCAACTGTATGAATCACCAAAAATAGTTTATGACCCACTAGGAGGCACTATACACATGTGTGTGTAGACGTGGACACAGGTGTGTACACATGGACAAACATGGGTATGTGTGTGTAGACATGGACAACCTCAAAATGTCAGGTGGGTGGTGCACCTGGATGCAGGTGTCATACATGCTCCCTGAGGCATCTGGTGGGCTGCTGTGTGATATAGAAAGCTGGACTAGATGGGCCTTTGGCCTGATCCAGTAGAGGTTCTTCTTATGTTCTTATGTCCTGTATATAGTTTGGGAACCACCCATCTTTACTGCTTAAATATTGCTAAAGTTCAACCAGTGCACAAGTTGCACACTGATGTTTTAAAATGTTCTAACTGACCTGGTGTAATTTCAAACACTTTTTTTCAAAAAGAGGAAGAAGAAAATGATGAATTTTAAAGACTGAGGATAAGATCAGGCCCTTCATCAGAGAAGCACTAAAACAGTGACTTACACTTATTTTCATTAAGTAAATAAACTGTGGGTGATATCTTTTTCTCAGCCAACACTGTTGAGTTATAAGCACTATCAACTTAAATTCCAGGGTGAATAAAAGTGGTGCCATCAGCATCTTTCTTTGTCTTGCTCCAGAAGTCAGTTTTGCCCAGAACTGACTTTTTGTGAATCTGTAGCCCTTGCAAATTTAAATGGATTCAGTTCAAGCATGTCACTCATTTGACAGCAAAGCTTCTAAACTGCAAGCAGGAGAATAAAATAAGTGAAGTTTTCTTCTCTAGCCTCAGTCCATAGCAGCAGTAGACACTTGAGTAAGGTCCTCATCAGTATTACCAATGCCCTGACAGCTCACCATCTGACACTAGGGATGTTTCAATGTCATGTGTGATGAAGGAGGTACCTGGAAGCAATCCAGCACCTGTCTAGGCTCACTTGAAGATATAAGATTTGTGTAGAAGTAATCATTAACTAAGGCTGCAGTCCAGAATGAGAAGTGCCCCAGCTGGGCTGCCCCAACTATTCTGTATCCAGAGCAGAAAATTATGTTGGCTCCAGAGAGTCAGGAAGCCTGAGCTGCCCTAGCTGCTCCAGAGCATGCTCAGTAGGCACCAGGTCAGGGCTGGCTTCCGAGGAGACACCCCCTCAGATCACACTGAACAAGGAACAGATGTGGTGCTTGTCTTATAAGAAGTCCCTGACAACCACGCACAGCCGTGTCATGAGACTGCCAGTACAGTCTACAATGAATACAAGGGGCTTCTTAGAGTGGTCTGCTGTATCCCCAAGTTAGTGGGCTGCCACTGTTGTGCCATATCCTGACGTTAAGATGCAGGAATTGCAGATATGCTGGCCAAGAACTCAGATTTTTGGTCCTACACTGCCATTCTTACTCAGCCTTGTCATGGACTCCTCTGGACCTACTCAGATTTATACCTGCTCCTGAGGTGGTATAACTCTGAGGAGCTGGAAGAGGGAATTTCTGCCCTGGAAACAGGCTCTGGATACAGCTCTTCCCTAGGCAATGCTGAACATGCCCTCAACATGTCTCTCCTCAACTGCCTAGGCTGGCACAACTAAGGCAGCTAAGGTCCATCTGTCTTGGGGCAACCTATGTTGACAGGCTGCCCAAAGCCTTTTCCAGAATAACTGGGCTGCCCCATCTTGGAATTGGGCCACCCCATTGATAGATAGGGCAGCCCAAGTGCACTTCTGGATTGCAGCCTAAGACTGCAATCCTATACACACTTATATGGGAGTAATTCCTGTTGAACTCAGTGGGACTGACTTCTGAGTAGGTAGGGTTAAGGTTGTGCTGTAAGGGTGCACTCCTAACCTGGCATAAGTATGGCATCTGTACTGTGCTGACCTGGGAATATCGCAAAAGTGCTGTATTAGTGGGGAGTTAGGCCACTGCACTGGCATACACCAACTTCCTCAAACCACCATGGGATGATATGCCAAGTGAGTTAGGCCAGCCTAACTTTGTTATGATTGCACCCTAAGCTGCAATCCTCTTCACAGTTACCTGAGAGAAAGTCCCATTAACTATAATGGAACTAACTTCTGAGTAGATACGCATAGGGTTGGGCCTTAAGTGCTCTGAATGAACAGATGGTTGCCAGTATTCCATGGCAGCTTTTTATTCAGTTTTAATAGGTATTAGATGCTGAGCTGATGAGCCCAGACTTGAATAGGGATTCAGAATAAAACATCAAGAACTTTAAAAATAACTCCCAGATTGTCTTGATGCCATGGAAAAGGCACACCAGCAGTGTTTTGTGGAATTAATGATAAAATCTACATGGGTGAAAATACAAAACAAATAGCATAATGTATTTTGGGGAGCAATTTCTTGGTTGAAAACTTAGAAGAGGTGGCTCTTCACAGAGAAACATTTTAAACTGCTAACATATTTTCATATTTAGATAAATTTTTCAAAAACTCAGCCAGAATATACTTGACATCAGATAGATGCTCAGTGTCACATTTCATATACGAAGAACATTTTGTGGATTTTTAAACAAATAAATTTGGCAGGCTGTGTAACAAACAGTACCAGTACAGTACAGTACATGCAAACAGGCCCTCTTGTGCCTGTAAAAGAGAATACAAGATATATTTCATTTTTGGATTGACTCAGAAGGACTCATATTATACTCTTATCTAAAAGGGCTACAATCACTTTGGAGCCAGCAAAACAAGAGCTGGCAAGTTGGGACTGTGAGAGTGCAATCCTAACCAGGGGTTAGAAGTGGGGGTGTCAGAAAAGAGCCATAAGGTATGATTTGTTGCCTCTGATATCAGTCTCACTGCTGGCGAAAGAATACTGGGCTGAGACAGATCATCATCATCATCATCATTTTGAACCAGTAAAACGTTTTTCATATACCAAAAAAAATTATAGTAATTAAAACTCACAGCAAATCCAGGCAGTCCAGGTTCCCCAAGCTCACCCTATCAGGAAAGCAAAACAAATCAAGCATTCTGAAATGATAAGTACCATATTTATTTTAATCTAATGTGCACTCCATATTTTAAAAGGCTTGAGATTAAAAAAGTTTACTGGTAATTGTAATGCCCAGCTGCAGAGCAGGTGCAAAATTTAATTTTACTGCACACAATGATCAGTACCGGTAATTTGACAATAATATGACAATGGTATGTTATGATTTTTACCTAATTGCCCTACTTTATACAACAATGGATTTATGTTACATTTTTTATTACAATATAGTAAACTGTTCAACGAAATACTGATCTATA
The DNA here is from genome assembly GCA_030015325.1 of Cryptoblepharus egeriae. NCBI lineage: Eukaryota > Metazoa > Chordata > Lepidosauria > Squamata > Scincidae > Cryptoblepharus > Cryptoblepharus egeriae. Next base: position 46,445,018 of record JAREYC010000008.1, on the reverse strand, counting down.
CTTTTAATCAAAATACCATAGTTATTTAAATCAAATGTGCCACTGAATCTAATGCACACCCTGATTTTGGAGACTAACCCCCAAATCCAGAGTAACTACAAGAGCACATAAGATACTTTACGTGCACCCGTAGTTACTGCACCACCTAGTGAAAACCTATGGGAACTTCATATTGGAATCCAGAGTAAGTTGTTCTTACACCGGAGCAAGGATTCCCCATAGTTATTCTGGATTTTGCCCTAAGGCTGCAATCCTAAAGACATTTTCCTGGGAGTAGGCTGTATTAAATACAATAGGACTTACTTCTGAGTAGACATGCTTAGGATTGCATTATAAGGCTGCAATCCTATTCACACTTACCTGAGAGTAAGGCCTATAATGGTACTCACTGCTGACTAGACATGCATAGGATTGGGCTCTTAGGCTGCAATCCTAAAGACACTTTCCTGGGGCAGTGGTTGAACACAATGGGTCTTACTTTTGAGTAGACATAGTTAGGATTGTTCTCTTAGTTTGGTTGAAAAAGTTAAGTAAATATGGGTCTATCAGAAGGGTAGCCGTAGTCTTTCTCATTTTCAAAAGTATGTGGGGGAATTTTGCTTTTGGTCAATTCTGTACCAATCCTAGGAATTATTGCCATTAATTTCAGTCAATGGGGATGTGAGATTTGAAGCTGCTATATGGAAATATGGCACAAAAGGAAGTCAAAATGGAGTTTTTTGTGATCTTTGTCTACCTCTTGGCCACATCACTCTTAGGCAGGCTAAATTTTCAACTTTAGTGCTCCTGGACCTTTAACAGTTGTGTAGAAGAGGGAATAGAAGAGATAGAAAACCCAGTTAGGCTGGCATAAGTCCCGTGCTGGCCTGGGGCAGTTGCAAAAGTGCGTAAGGCACTTCTGCACCACCCCTGGAAGTACAGATTATACTATGTATAATTGGACATTCACAGACATATGCCAACCTCCTCGTACCACTGTGGGGAGATGGATGAGTTGTGCTGGCTTAAATTGGTTAGACTTGCACCCTTATTTTTCACATTATTTGAACAATGGGGACTTCCTTGCTCCCAGAGAGACACTGACTCAGTTCCTGGTTTTGTCATTAATTCCCTTGGTCAAGCCATGTAGTCTCTTTAGGGAAAATTTATATGTGTAAATTAGAAGAAAACTGAATCCAACCCAAACGAGACTCAGTGTAAAATCCTGGACCATTTGACTGACCTTTTGTCCGACAGGCCCTCGTGTGCCAAACAGCCCCATGATTCCTTTTGCCCCTGCTTCCCCCTTTGCCCCCTGAAGAGAAACAGAAAAAAGAACTCAACAAAGAATGAAATTTCAATTTTTTTAAACACATGCAAGATATAGATTGCAGTCCTAATCACACTTTCCTGGGAGTAAATACTACTGAAAACAATAGGAATTACTTTTGTGTAGACATGTATAGCATTGTGTTGATAGGCAAGTATCAGTGAGTATGGAATCAAATTTTTTTCTAATTTTTGATTTCTGTATCAACATTTGTAGGGCAAACATTCAAGTGAATGGTTAAATAAATCATATGAACATCCCAGGTCTGGAAGTTTCAAAACTTGCAAACAAATCCAAAACTTGACAGATATTTGTGGGGGCAAAAGCAAAGTGTACATGATGCAGTGTCATACCTAATGATCATGTAGCTATGGATCATCAAATTTCAAAATGTTACCCCAGAAGTGATATCCCTGGGTATTTTTAAAAATAAATTTTTTAAAAATAAAAGAATTTTTAAATAAAAAATAAATTTAAAAAAAGAGGTAAGAAACAACTTACCTCTTCCTCCTCAGAAGTTCACCACCCATTTGCTCTGCTAGTTGCACAGCTAAAGCACCTATTTGCTATCCAGAGTCAAAGAAGATTTTGATGTCCTCCCATCCAATCACAAAATCAAATTTAATTAAGTAAAATAATGAAAAGTGTGTCCCTAATTATTGGTTAGGGAAACTTGCCTGGGCAAAAAGGAATGGTTATTCTTTCCCTGCTAAATATAAGAGAAGAACCACTTAGAAGTGTTTGTATACCCAGTTAGCATGGGTAGCTGTTTTATGATATATGTACTTAAAGCTGATTCTTATTAACATCTTAATAGTTACATTCATTATCAGAATTATATCTCATTGGCTATCAGAGCAATCAGTATCATGGGAAAGTTGAGTGAAGTAAATCCACTTTTTGTTCCATGGGCTTTTGTGTTTTCATTTTGTAGTTATTTAGCCATAACTTTTGATAGCATGCTGCTTATTCCATTGCATTCTGCATTAAATTACCTTTCCATAGATATATTACATGATGTTATTATCATTCATACAGTCCCTGTATTTCACAATTTAAAATACTTGTTAAAAGCTTGTAGCCTAGTGCAACTGCACTCCCTGCACTATCCCCAGTTACGCCACTGACATGAGAGCTGGTCAACTGTCTACAACAGTATATGAAATATAGTTGTAAAGTGAAACATTCCCTGCAAAACCTGACCAAAGGAGTAGGCAATCTCCCTCTTTCAGGACAAAGGAATATATGAAACAAAATAGCTCAAGGAAACCATGGATACCTTTTCTCCTGCAGGACCATCCTCCCCTTTTTCGCCTTTGTCTCCATCAAAGCCCGAAGGTCCTCGTTCACCCTAAAGAGCAATGCAGAGAGTTTTTCTAACATATTTCACTTTATGCAGGTCAACTGTCTCATGTTGGGTGCACTCCTGAGCAGAATCACTTTCATGCCACTCTCCCAGTGTACACTTTAGGCTCTGACAGGTTTTTAGACATCGCTAACTTTGAGGCCCATAATAAGAATATAATTAATGACAAATTTAAGGGGAACTTGGACTCACCTGTACCTAACAATAAGTGGCCATAAATGAAGTAAGATATTTTGATAATTCCTGTTCCTTAAATAGTTGTTGGATAACACTGGACGTACAACATTGGATGATCCCTTCTCTACAAGTGACACAAAGTGGGAGTAACTCAAGTGAAACCATCACTATCTAGTCTGAATTGCATTTCAATTTGATAGTCCACATCTAGCGCATCACCACTTCCAAACATGATAGAACATGAGACTCTGCAGAAGAGGAAAGGAAATCAAGCTAGTGGGTAATGGGATTAAGGATTTGGAGATATTTCAATCCAGCGCAGAATATGCAAGTGAGAACAACATTCACTTACATGTGCCAGCTATTGAGAAGATACAATTAATGCTCTGTGTGAAAAGCAACAGGAACATCACAACTTACAGAATCTCCTTTATTGCCTTTATAGCCTTGAGGTCCAAATATTGTCATGGGATCTCCCTATGATATAAGCACAGGCACAGAAGATATATAAGACTTCACCATGGGTCAAGAATAAAAATGAATCTGGATTGAAATAGTGGCAGAATAATCTATCAACTCTGGGATCCCTAGTCTCACTTCCTCTGACCTCAGACTGCAAGAGGGGTAAGTTTTTTCATGTCACTTCCTTTCCTGGCAGACTGATCAATGGCAGCCATAATGTGCTTTCTACCCCAATTGTTAAATAAAAAGCACTGCAATCAGTGCATCCCCATCTCAGAAGACATATGGGTATTCACCAGGGTATCACTGTTGTGATAAACTGTTTCACTGTGGCAAGGTAAATTCCTTAACCTTGATGAGTTCTCTGGATTACCCCCTCCCTGGAGTTAGTGCTAGAGAGGGTTTAGTTAAGCATGGATTTTAAAGTTACAGAAATGAGTGGCTCTTTTGGCTTTATACCATTGGTTTGAGTGGGAAGAGGGCTGTAGTTCACAACACATGTTACACATGCCAAAGTGCTCAGATTCAAACCCTGGCCATATCTCCAGTCAGGTCTAGGGATGACCTGACTAGAAAACTATAATGTTAACCCTCTGTGTGTCCCTTACCCTTTCTCCTTTGGGCCCAGGGGAGCCAACATCACCCTAAAAAATTAAAACAGAAATGTCACTTACAGCTTGTGAAAATACTTACATCACAATTGTTAAAACAGACCTGTCAAATTTAGTGGGGGGAATTACTGTATTAACTTTTGCAAGATGAGGACAATAAAGATATATTTTAATTGGATAAACATAACTCTACCACTATGTAGTGCAATAAAATGAGATTTAAAATTTAGGTATTACTTAAAAAAAGCAGGCCCCTGTCAGTCTTGAAAGAATATGGTATCGTGCTGGGCGCTGCATACGCTGCATGCGAAGCATGAAAGCCTGGGTTAGATAGTTATGGAGGATAGGCTGTTACCCAAGCAGCAAATCCCCCCTCTCCACGCCACTGAATTAGTCCAATGGAAAGGCAGAGCCGATATGATTGGATCCAGCTGGCGTTGCAGAGCTGGGCTAAGGACAGGAGCTCACCCTGTCTTGTGGGGCCGACTCGGGTCTTGAACCCTGGCCTGCTGGTTAACAGGCACAGCGCCTTAACCGCTTGTGCCACCCACAGCTATTACTATCAGAAACTATATTAGCATTAAAACATGGCAGAAGCTATGGATGGGAAAGGGACACCTGAAGCCTCTTGATGTGTGCATGCTGTAAGGATCAGATGTGCTAGCTCCATACTGACCTACAATATACTGGATGCAGACTACAATCCAATGAGATTGTTACATAATATGCCAAGGCAATAATTTAGACAAATCCATGGATGCTTGAATTTCTTATAAAATTTATTAAGTTCAGTAATTTCAGTCCAATTACAGGAATTCCTTTATTCAGTAATCTTAATTACTGAAGTCCATTCATGCAAAACTTGTTGCTAGGTCGAATGGTGTCTCACCTTTGTTTGTTTGAATCTTATATATCTTTTTAGCTTAAGGTTGGTCTTCAGTCCATCGTGGCTCCATCTTATTGGTTAATAATAATGCCAATATTTTATGATTGGGTCCTCTTTGTCTTCTCATATTTAATCATGACTTCATCAACAGATGGTTTCAATTTATATACATTCATCATTAGTTATGCTAGAAGTTTGTCACATAGTATAAATCTTGTTCCATATGGATTCTAACTTATGATATATTTTTGCCTCATCTCCCCAAAGATACCCAACTTTACCTTTCTCAGCACTTTTGGTTTGCTCCTTTGGCGCCAAGAATCTCACATTTAACCATCTGGACTAGCTTAAGATTTCTTTAGACAATAAACCCTCTCTTATGTTAGATTGTTATTTCTCCGTTTCACTCCTTAATCAATCATTCTTCTTACAGTTGTCTTGCCAACTTACTATTCCTAAATTTTTGGCTTAATTCCTAAAACAGATCAGTTACATGGAACCTTCCTGAAAACCTGCTTAGATACACAATTTTCTCAACCTTTAGTTTTCTGGCTTTATTCCCACAAAATATTCAACTAGTTTTGAAACCATTATTTCTTTTACCTATTCTGATCATATTTTCTAGACTATTAAAATCAAAAATTGTAATTCATTTATTATCCCTATCTTATTTTAAGATGAACAAAAGGGCTCTGGTTTGTATTATTCTCCCATTTCTTGATTCGTATTCTTTTTTAATACAGTAGCACCTCATGTAACAAATTTAATCCGTTCCAGAGGTATGTTTGTTACATGAAACATTCTTTACGTGAAGCGGATTTTCCCATAGGAAATAATGGAAACTCAGACGATTGGTTCCACAACCCAAAAAATATTCATATAAAAATATTAACTGTATGTAAAAATGATGACAAAATACTGGAATTGAATTCAAAACATACATTCAATGTGCATGATCCTATGAAGTCTACTTAGGCTGCAATCCTAAAGGCACAATCCTAAAGACACTTAGGAGGCTGCAATCCTTAAGACACTTTCCTGGAAGTAAGACCTATTGAAGACAATGGGGCTTACTTCTGAGTAGGCATGGTTAGGAATCAGCAATCCTAGACACTTTCCTGGGAGTAAGCCCCATTGGGGGGACTGGGAGTCTTCTGGGGGAGTGGGAGGGTGTTTGGAGACAGTAGGGGGTAGATTCAGGCAGCTGGGAGTAGTAGCTGCCACTTTAAAAGCCTGGCTCCCTGCAGAGCTGGCTGGAGGTGTGAGATATGATCAAAAGCATTCATTTTATAGGCATTGATATGTATCGATTAATGCTTGGACCTTTAGCAGAAATATATTCATCAGACCCTGTCCTAGCGTTCACTGCAAAGCTCTTTTGAAGCTTACCCACAAACGGATAGGGATTTGAGGGCCTCTGAAGTTTAACCGCAACTGCGAAGTGAGTTCCTGTTTCAGTGGAAATTTTCCAAAATTACTTGTGTAGCAAAAGTTAAGAGGAACGAAAGTTAAAAGCTATGCTCAGGACTTTAAGTCAGAGAAACGAAAGTTAGAAGCTATGCTCAGGAACTATGTGACAGCCCCGCCTCTTGCTGTGCTTTGATGACCATAACTATAAAAGTTGGAATGTAGACCTTGCTCGGAGCAAAAATGTCCAAGAGCCGAGTTGCTCTAGCATTTTGGCCATTCAGCTGAATAAAGTTTTTGAACCTCACTCCGCTTTCTCAGATCCTTGTTTAAGTAATTGAAATCAGGTAACATTTTTCCTGGTGCCTGTGACTCGGATCCTGAGGGAGGTATTTGTGGCGTTTTTGCCTCCCTACCAGGAGAGCCTCTGCATCACCTGCGTCCTGGTGTCCTTCGCACACGACTTTGGCGCCACCGGTCTGCTTGTACTGGGAGTCCTGGGAGAGGGCCGTTAGGACCCAGGTGAGCGGACGTTCCCTGACTTGGGACAAAACGGACTGAGACCAGGAGCACTCCAGACGTTCGGACTAGGTATAGTATAAGGGGCCCCGGGGAAAGAGAGAGGGTGAGCTTGGTCAGCCACCCCAGGGGTTCAGGACGGCTACAGCCAGTGCGGCTACAGACCATAGCCAGTGGTCCTGTGACCCCAGGTAACTGGAAGGTTGTGTGTGTGAATGAACATGTAAGGAATCTGAGACACCGAAAGAAGGAGACTTCTGCAGGTGGAGAGTAAAGATTCTTCTCAGCCAGCATCTGTGTGACCTTCTTGGTGCATTTTCATATCTCCTCAAGGAGACTGGTCACCAAGGGGGGCGCGATTGATTCTCCCTAACTGTGAACTGAACAGACCCCTTCACTGTTCGGTCTGTTTCCCCTTCCTGTTGTGTTCTTGCCTGTTATATTGTTTGTCATGGGTGGGTCTTGTTCCAAAAAAAGTCCTCCAGTGTATGGCAAAGAGGCCGGGGAGGACCTAAATAAGGGACATTAGATTCAAGTGAAATAGATAGACCACCCAGAAAAGTGTTCGTAGTTGCTGTTAAAGTTAAACCAAAGAAATCTAAAACGAGTCCAAAAGGCTCACCGGTGGAGTAAGTATTGATGCCCACGAAAAGTATTTAGTTCAGGGGGGTGCGCACACTATAAGCAGTAAGAAACACCCTTTTAAAACAAAAAAAAGAAAGGAGGTTGCAGGTGCACCAAAGAGATAAAATAAAAAAAAATTAAAAAGTACAGAGCACAATTCTGCAGTAGGCTCAGCTGAGAAGCTGCGTATAAGCTACTGAGAATAGGCACAAGGAAGCCAAAAAGGAAAGGAAACAATATAAAAATTATGTGATCATAGTTCCAACTTGTATTCCTGCCCCAGATCCTAATTGGGATCATGCTACAGAACAAGGAAAAACAGTATTGAAGCAGTACCAAGAGTTGTTCTTGAAAGGACTTAAAATTGTAGGATACTGCTTGACTATGTGTTTTAATTGGGTATTTTCCTTTAAAAATAAATAAATAAATAAATAAATAAATAAAGTTACATTTGAAGGTGGGCCGAACCATGGACATTTGAGGGAGCCTGATCAACTTTCTCATAAAAGAATAAGTCCTTGGATGGGCAGACCTTCAATATAACATAAAATGTATGTGGTGAATTTAGTAATTTATATAATTTAGTAAAATCTAGAATGAAGTTAAAATTATTGAATTAGTTAAAAGCTAAAAGCGCTCTTGTAAATTAAAGAGTTAGCTAATTAATAACATCAAAATGTTCTAAACTTGAAGTTTTTAGTAAAAGAATAAGTGGTGTTACCCTGTTCTGCTTAATTTTGTTTAACCTTTTACTAAGGCTGCGATCCAGAGCAAATTCAGCCTGCTCTGATCTAACTGCACTCTCCTAACTATTCAGTATCCAGAGCAGAAAGTTATGCTGAATCCAGAGAGTCAGGAAGCCTGGGCTGCCCTAACTGCTCCAGAGCATGCTAAGTAATTGACACAAGGGGAAGACTTGCTCCTGAGGAGACACCCCTCAGATCACACTGAGCAATGAACAGCTGTGGTGCCTACAGTGGTGACATGACTCTGCACATCACCTGGTGCGGAAGTCTGTGCGTCATCCCTGGGATGCACCCCCCCACCCGGACTGCGCGGTCGCCAGGGTTGGTGCCTGCGCAGTGCTTTTCTGAGGCCTTTTGGCTTCGGGGGGGACTGTGCAGGCGTCGGGGTTGGTGCCTGTGCAGTGCTCTTTCTGAATCCATTCGGCTGCTGCTCCGCCTCCTGAGTGAGGCCGAATGGCTGTGCAGAGGCGCGGACTTTCTCTGCTCTAAGGAAGTCTCCTCTGAAGCTGTTCGGCATGCTCAGTGTGTTTCTGCGCAGTGCACCTCGGATGGCCGTTCAAGCCAGCTCCTCAGACAAGTGGCAGCTTCTGGCTGATTCTCCGCCTTGGAGCAGGCCTGAATGGGGGTGCTGACGCCCGGGGCCTGCCAAAGGACAGTCAAACTCCTCCGGCACATCACCCCATACGGAGCGCATCCCCAAAGCAGCCCACACCAGCCGCACCAGTCTGGTGATGCCACTGGGTGCCTGCCTTATAAGGAGTCCCTGATGAGATGCCAGTACATTCTACAGTGAATACAAGGGGCTTCTTGGAGTGGCCTGCTGTATCCTGAGGTTTGTGGGCAGCCGTAGTTTGTTCCATATCCTGAGGTTGAGAGGAAGGGGTTGTAGCTAGGCTGGCCAAGAACTCAGATTTTTGGTCAGCACTGCCATTCTTACTCGGGCCTTATCATGGACCCCTATGGGTCTACTCATTACTATGCCTGCTCCTGAGGTGGTACATCTCTGAGGGCTGGAAGAGGGCATTTCTGCCTTGGAAACAGGCTTTGGATACAGAGTAACTGCTCTGCCCTAGGCAATGCTAAACATGCCCTCAACTTGCCTCTCCTGAGCTGCTTAGGCTGCCCCAGTTGGGGCAGAGCAGGTCCACCTCTCTTGGGGCACCCTATGTTGCCTTGCTCTGCCCTAAGCCTCCTTCAGAGTAACTGGGCTGGAGCGTCTTGCAGTTGCTCCAGCCTAGTGTTGGATAGGGCAACCTAAGGGCTCTTATGTGGACAGATTAGTTGCTCTGGATTGGGCTGTAATTTCTTTAAAAATACAAGGTTCAAAAACAATTATAAAACATCATTAATTGTGAATGGGAATGAAAAAATATTATTAAATAAAAATAAAAAAGGAACAACCACTCTCATAAGACAAAATGAGGGTAAGTGTACTTATAAAGTGCTAAATGTAATACTAAAAAAAAAAACTTTTACGTAATGAATTAATTGTTTTATTTAGCACAGGTAAGCTTGAGGGAAAGATGAAGCAAAACCAGGGACAAATTGAGATATGGGTTGGAGAAGAACCGGAAGAATGATCGAGGAGGCGTAGATCAGATAGTTATATCTATTTAATATGTATTTTTTATGTATTGTGTGACATAGAAGCTGTGCTATATCTTAGGATACAGCATGTGTGTTAAAGTAAAAGTAAATTATAAAACTCTAAAAATAGTATGTTAAATTTAAAATGAAGCAGACAATATAAACGAGTTAAACCTAAATCTAAAAGCAATATAGATAGATTCAAAATATATTGTTAAAATAAGCAGTCCAGCAGCAAAAAGATAAGGAGTAAAGACAAGGAATGTAACAATCAGTTTGATAAAAAACATCCTTTGAGTTAGTGTTTCAGCATATTAATAATGTATTAGTAACTAAAAAAAAGCTAAAGAAAATGCCAGCAGGCTGCTGACTTTAAAAATACATTAAATAGTATGGCTATAAGGGGTAAGAAAGACAAAGGCTAGCAACAGAATGTTAAAATACCTGAGGTTTACACTGTCCAAGTAAAGGACCCTCATCTCAGGGTCGCTAAATCCCAAAAGCATCAAGGTCTTTGGCCCATTGCTCGGAGTAATCTGGCCTGAAGCCCATCTTAATATTTGCTGAAAAATTGGGGCAGAGGCTCAGCCAGAAGCAATTGGTTTCCCAAGATTTTAAATGTGGCACTATGCGAAGAAGCTAAGGTCAATGCTAGCCAAGCATAATATTAATATCCCTTAATAGCTAAAAAAAGAAATAAATTGAAAGACTACAAGCAAAATTTTTAAATATTAAATAATACAACAACAAGCAAACTACAAGACCTCCTTTATAAATTGCAAGCAAGGTTAACTTCACCTGAGAGAAAAGACACACCTTACGATCCCTGGTGAGAAGGAGCACGTTGTGTGTACCCTAAAAGCTCCAACTCCCCTGATGGGAATGTATGCTATGTTGTGTGATACTGGAAAGTCTCTCTCTCTAAGAAAGGATGAGGAGAGTATAGTTGCAAAAGTCCCTTTGAAATTTTAAGCAGAGAATTAAAGGATCTGAAAAGTACAGAATCACTCTCCAGTGTTAATCAAACTAAAGCCAGGCTACTGTGTATTCTTACAATAATAATTAACAATATTCAAGCAAGTGTTTCAGTCTTGGCTGAAAGGAAAGCAGCAGCCCAGGTTCTGGCAATATGTAAATATACTCCAATCATAACCAGGAATCGAATGCCCTAAGATGAATAATGGGCTTCACAGGGGGAAAATAAAGCAGGGAATTAAAAGAATGGTCAGTGTATGACCCAAAAACCCCTGTGTCCATTCATTCTATTGTGTGTCCCCCACCTTCGTCTTGTATGCAAAGAATTAAAAAAGGTTTGTAAGAGAAACCCCACGGTCAGTACAAAATTAAAAGAAAGGCATTGGTTGATATCAGAAAATATTTGCATACCACCATTCCATTTAAAATAATAGATCCAGTGCATAAAATAGTTCCAAAAGACTTTGTATTAGAGTAAAGGCCAAGATTAATTTTAGTAAAATAAAAAGTTCCAGAGCCAACCCAGTGGAAGGTTTATGAAACAAATGGATTAAAAATGAAGATCTCCAAGGAAAGCATGGCGCGTGACTGCTGAGCTGCCCAACACGCGTGCCACCTTTCCAGAAGACAGCAGGGTGAGTAGACCCATGTCAGCGTAGACCAGGAGCACTCGGCGTAGAATCTTCCATGGGTCCCTCACCGAAGAGAAGTATTGTGATTCTTTGGTTATGCATATTATCAGTATTAGGGAATGTTCATCAGCCTCTAAGTGTGACTTGGTGGTACTTGATTCACATTTAGATGTTGTAAGCAAAATTACTAAAGTGACACCTCCAGATCAGTGGTTCCCCGAGCTCAGTGTGGACCTAGGAGTCATATTCCCTAGTTCTGAATATCCCGCTAAGTATATTAGAGCACACAAGTATTTCTATGTCTGTCCAGGGTACAAAAGAAAAGGCATATAAGCAAAAATGTGGGGGACCCTAACCAGTATTTCTGTGCATCTTGGGATTGTGTGTCAACTGGCCACATATGGTGGACTCCATCAATTAAAAATGACCTGATTAACATACACAGGGTAAACAAAAGCCCAGGTTGTGTTTATAGCAAATACAGAGTTGGTTCTTTAAGACCATGCAACCCTGTCAAAATATCCTTCACAACCGAGAAAAGAAAGTATAAACAATACTAGGAGTTACTTAGGGAATACGACTATATGTAAACACAGGACATGATGAAAGAAGTCTATTTACTATAAAGGTGTTGCAATCCACCCTACATGCCCCAGTGGCGATAAAACCCATCCCGTAGTAAACAGATCACTGTATTACATACCTCCAAAAAAATTATTGGTGGGCCTATAACACAGGACTGACTGCATGTGCATATAGTGACCTGTTAAAAACTAAAGGATTTTGCATTTTAGTGCAAGTACTCCCCAGAATCTATGTGCATTCTGATAATAAAATGTATGATTCTTACCTGTCAGAAGAGCCCATAAGACGAAGAAAAGAAAGCCAGCAAGGATAGTTTAAGTCTTAGTTTAATCGGTCCCCCTGGTATACAACCCTGCTTTCTACCTTAGCAGGACCAATAGTTATTCTACTGTTGCTTTTAACATTTGGACCCTGTATACTAAACCGATTAATGTCCTTTATAAGGTCTCAAATTAATGATGTACAATTAATGGTAGTCAGGGAACATTATGATTTACTGGAAGTTAACCCAGAGAGCTATGCAACTTTACAGTAATTGTGAAAATTTCAGGGGGGAAATGTGAGATATGATCAAAGCATTCATTTTATAGGCATTGATATGTATCGATTAATGCTTGGACCTTTAGCAGAAATATATTCATCAGACCCTGTGCTAGCGTTCACTGCAAAGCTCTTTTGAAGCTTACCCACAAACGGATAGGGGTTTGAGGGCCTCTGAAGTTTAACCACAACTGCGAAGTGAGTTCCTGTTTCAGTGGAAATTTTCCAAAATTACTTGTGTAGCAAAAGTTAAGAGGAACGAAAGTTAAAAGCTATGCTCAGGACTTTAAGTCAGAGAAACGAAAGTTAGAAGCTATGCTCAGGAACTATGTAACAGCCCCGCCTCTTGCTGTGCTTTGATGACCATAACTATAAAAGTTGGAATGTAGACCTTGCTCGGAGCAAAAATGTCCAAGAGCCGAGTTGCTCTAGCATTTTGGCCATTCAGCTGAATAAAGTTTTTGAACCTCACTCCGCTTTCTCAGATCCTTGTTTAAGTAACTGAAATCAGGTAACAGAGGGATGAGCATCCCCTCACCTGCTCTCCAGCCTCTTCAAAAGCTCCGCAGGGAGCCTGGGGTTGCAATGCAGGCTTTTAAAGTGGCAGCCACTATTTGCAGCTGCCTATATCTCCCCCCCACTGTCCCCAAACACCCTCCCACACCCCCAGAGGACCCCCCAGCCCCCCCAAGCACCTTCCCACCCCCACCCCCCAGGAACGGACCTGTGTTACCTGACCTGCTCATTCAGATAACAAGTGCAGGCTGGCAGCTCTTTAAACTTTAAAGAGCTGCCAGCTGGCCTTCATCACCTAAATCAGCTTCGCTACCCAAGTCAGAAGCCCAGGGGAACAGTATGTTCTTTACCTGGAACATATTTTACCCAGGGCATTCGTTACTCAAGGTACCACTGTATTTGGTAGAAAAAATGGCTTTTTGAAGAAGGACTAAAAAAATCTTTTATCAAATTGCACAACAATAATCTTTTGCCACTCACCTTTTCACCTTTTGGCCCTGCAATGCCATTCTGACCCTGAAAACAGATGAGTAAGAGAACTTAACCCTCTCATTCGGCTAATATAACACTGAACATTAAAAAAATAAATCCATGCAGGGACAGTAGGGAGCTGTCCAGCAATTGCCCAGGACTTCAATTGCCCCAGCTAACTGCCCTGTTGCCCTTGGTTCGGCTTCTACACATTTGTGTAAGGAGGCTCTCAGCCAGATTCTAGGGCCCTGGAGCTCAATAGCTGCAATCTGCTGCCTCATGGTTCATCCAGAGGACATTGCCTTATTTGGGAAAAATCAACAGACTTGCTGGAGCCAGATAAATTGCAGGAGGTTCATTTGAAGGAATTATTTTTACAGACGGAGCCTATTTTAACCATTCAAACTGTGTTCACAAAATAGCCAAGGCAATCCTGCCATCTGCTCGCTGTTCTGAGGAAGCACATGGGCCTTTTTAATACCAGGAACTTTAAAGCGAAAATAAATTTTGTTCCTAGCATTTTATATGAATTTTTATCTATGCGTACACAAATGTGTTTTCGCGGGCTGAGAGGGTAATACACCAATAAATGGACTCTAAATCTCTATCCCAGTGTGAGGAGGTGGACTACAGTGGCTGCACAAATGGAACAATGTTGTTTTTTTTAGGACAGGACATGAGAACCCCTGGTTAGGAATTCAACCATGACATCCATTGACACAGTGATTTTCAACCTCTGTGATGTGGCACACTGGTGTGCCACATATAATCTACAGGTTGCCATGGGATTTTGAGGAAGATTATTTTTTTGTAGGGCAATTGGGAGATTTGAGTCCCTACCACCAGCACTGTGTGTCATGTCAATGGGCAAAAAACTGATGGTTTCAGGAACCTGCTTGAAAAGCCAACAACTTTATATAATTGGTGGGCTGATGTAACTGCAGATTCAGATTTCCCAGGAAGTCTACTATAAATCTGTGTTTCAGAATGGTTTGGGAATGACATTTCTGTGGGGAAGTGTGAACCATGGTATTCCAAGATGCGATTAAAAGGAATATGCATGATTATGCATGTAATGTACAAACCAGTAAGTAGAGTACAGCTTGAATCTGATTGAAGCATTACATGAAGCCTTGCCCTCCCTCAAATTCTGGGATGTGACTGAGTGAAACACAATTGCATCTCTTGTTTAGTTTTAATGATTCCTAAACAAAAGTGTTCTTGGAAATAAAGGCTTATGATTTCAGACCAAGACCCAGGCAGAAAATTTGATACGAGGTCAACTTGCTCTTACCATCATGCCAACAGGGCCACGAAGTCCCAACATTCCTTCTTCACCCTGTTGAGTAGAGGTTACACTGGCATGAGTGGCTTTGTGAAAGTGGTTTTTCAGATGAGTTCAAGAACCTTTAAAGAAGGAGGACCTGGAGAAGATTTCATGACTGATGCAAGAGTTGGATAGGATTAGGTTTCAACACGTTAGTAGGCTATGTGGGCTGAGGTGGCTCAGTGGTTAAAGATGCTATGCTTGTTAATTTGAAGATCAGTGGTTTGAGACCTGAATATCACATGGCAGAGTAAGCTCCTGTTATTTGCCTAGCTCCTGCCAACCTAGCAGTTCAAAAGCATATAAATGGAAGAAGATAAATATGTACCAATTAGGTGGGAAAGTAACAGTGTTCTGTGCACATTTGGCATTTACTCATGCTGGCCACATGACCATGAAGACATGTTTGGACAACACTGGCTCTTCAGCCTTGTAACGGGGGGTGGGGGGTAAGCTTTGCCCTTAGAATCAGCCAGAACTAGCAGGGCAACCTGCAGGGGACATCTTTAGTTTTAGATTTAGTTCTAGTTAGTGCAGGGACAGGGATTCCTGGGACAATATGATTACCGGTATCTAGCAATGGTGACTGGATATCTTTGTTTTCTTTGGCTCCATGCCAGCTTGCAAACTTCACCAGTTTAGCAGACACAATTTTTTTGGGGGGGAGGGGGGGTCTTGTGTGCTATGAACTTGGGAAGTCTCCCAGCTGCTGGACATTACTAGTTACTGAACCTACCTTGATCAAGCTTTTCATTATATTAACCCAACCATGTTCAGTCATTGTCCATCAGCCTGCTTATACTTCTTTCAACCCTTCCTCCATTCCCCATTTTGTTTTATTCCTTTTTTCTGGATTTTTAATAAATTGGTAATCTTTAGACTCTTGCCTGCCTACATATACATTCACAAGTAATGGAGTGGCTTGTTAGATCTGATCACTCTCAGATGCTACTACAGTTGGAATTGGATGAGAACCTCTGAAGTTTGGGGCTACTCTGGAAGGATGTGATCTTCCAAGTTAGCCCTTTCTCTTCTTGTTTTCTGTAGCCTGAGATGGTGGCAGTGGAAAAATGCCCATTTTCCCATTCAATCTACTGCTTACCTAATAAAAAGGGAAAGTGGAGATAAGAAAGAGTGGGTAAGTGCTAACCAGTACTAGACACTACTCCACAGTCAGTCTGCTTTCTCCCAATATCTTCTTTAACAAACCTCAAGTTTTTCACATGCTGTAAGGTTTCTTGGGGGAAGGAGCTGTGGAGAGGGGAGGTAGTGGTTGCCAGCTGGCAGCCACTGGAGAAGAGCAACAGTGTATGAAATACAGGGTGACAGTGGCCAATCTTGGTCCCCTTCCCCACTTTTAAATTTTCAGCTTAATCTGAGGACTTCTAGCTTAGCCCCAATATTTAATAGGCATGGTTTTATCTTCTCAGTGAATTTCAAAAAAAGTGGTCTAATTTGGGAAAAAATGGAAGCTTCTTTCCAAGTCAGAACTGCATCGGGATCTATTTATTTTTAACCAGATCAGAACAAGAGTCAGTCTAAATGATGAGAATACCACATTTCCATTTCTTCCAGTTGAAGCAGCTGTAACTTTGCTCTACTGCTGCTATCAACCAACCAATCATTATAAACACATGCCTGCTGTCTAGAATCCACTTAGTACATTTGTCCTCTACCCATTAACCTTTAATGTGCCATTTATACAATATTTAAAGTGTCAAGTGGAGCCAGATGTTGCTTGTTCATTTCAAATAACTTTTTGTTTTCTTAGCAGCTGAGTGCCCAATCCAAAGGTTCAGTGCCAGCATGCAGTGTTGCAAACATTACTTAAAACATTTCTGTAACAATCTGAGTTGGCCCAGTATTGGAGATGGTAAAACCAATAAGTTTTGCTCAGTGTTATACAGAGAATGGGGGACCACTATCCAAAGCTCTGAGCAAGCACCCCCTAAGTGGGGGAAAATGTTTCTGAGTTGGAGAAAGGATATTAGGTCGAGGGATTGGGGCAGGAGTGGGTGGAGATAGTGGCAGGTTCTGCTGGCATATCCTAAACCTCCTGGCATGAGAGACCCAACACATGTCTCCTCAAGGTCTGGGGCCATTCAATTGTGGGTTTCAAGGTGACCCATAAGGGAGTACTACATTGGATAAGGGAGTGTAACCCCAACTAGCCCTGGTGCTGATTCCCAGCCTCATGGAATGCAATGTTTGTCATTAAATTGCCACTGCAGCCCCAGGCACTGGGAAGCACAGGACTGGGCTGTCCATCTCCAATCAAAGGCTTTGGAGGCCAAATTCATATTTCTTACTAGCGTATATTTCAATGGGCTTGCTGCTTGGGAAGACAGTTAATACTTAGCATGAGGGTGGGGTTGCCATATGTTGCAAAAAACAGGGACAGACCCAATTTTGGGAGATTGTGTTCATATACTGGCAAATGGGACAGAGGGTCCTATCCTGATTTTGTGGAAGAGAATTATTGGAAACCCTATATGAGGGGAAATGTCAGCTGGATTGTCACCAAGAAAAACCTGGGTGAGACATCTAAGACTGGAGATGGACAGCTTTTTCAGACAGTGAAAACTGACTGACAGTTTAACTCTAAAGTTATGATGTCATCTTAGGTAATGATGGCACTAGACCAGTCCCAAGTAGATGTAATTTCTTTCAGAGAATCTTATGGCCTCCTATTCAGAACCAATAGCAGTGGAAAAGCCTCATTGTACTGTATTGTGTGCTTTGGGGCTGCCAGTGCAAACAACTGGAGATTGCATATGTGCACCAGTGGCTCATCCATCATGTATTATTGCAGGTAAGATGGCAGCAGTGATAATTTGGAGGAGGACTGGGGCAGGAAACAGGCTAAACTAGGGGCAGTTCAGGGGTGAATCCTGGTGGCTGTAGTTCACCAAGATCCTACCTCTGTTTCAAGGCCTGATATGTGCCCTCAGAGTCCTCAGACTTACACCAGCCAAATAGATGGGATGTCCAGGCTGGGAATATGGGATGGGATTTGGCATGTGTGATTGCTGCTAAGATCCATCCCCGTCCACCCTTGAACTACCCTTCAGCTCAAGCTCACTCCCATCCCCTGAACATCCCACAAACTACCTTATCTCTACACTGGTAGAAAGCCTGGGCAGTTCTGGCACGCGTCTGGCTCTTTCTACTGGCAGCTCCACTGCATTCAAAGGTTGTGTGGCATCTGCACCTTCACAAGGTGGCCTACAGCTGAGGATCTAGCAGTTAGATCCTCAATTAGATCCTCAATTACACCAATTAGATTAGTGTATTGGGATATCAAAGCAGAAGCTGCTATGAGAAGATCCAAAAGAGGCGATATGAAAGAGGTATCATACCTGTGGGCCAGGGAGACCACGTGGTCCTGTTGGACCCACTCTGCCAAGGCCTGTATCCCCCTATGAAATAAAAAGAAAACCAACTTAGGTGGACAGCATTTGTTTATCAACATTTGTTACCCACCCTAAGACTTTGAATTTGGTTGAAAATCCAAGAAAATGAAATGATAGTAAGAAGCCTGTCTGTGTATCTCTCCTCTCCTACCTTTTCAAAAATCTCAGTTAAGAGTACTTGCAGAAAGGTAGGTACTTGCATGAGTACTTGCAAGAGTACTTGCAGAGTACTTGCAGAAAGGTAGGTATTTGCATGAGTACTTGCAAGAGCACTTGCAGAGTACTTGCAAGAATACTTGCAGAACCAATAGCAATGGATCAGCAGTGGAAAAGCCTCCTTGTACTGTATTGTGTGCTTTGGGGCTACATTTACATTTACATCTCTAGGTAAAAAATTGAAGAGTCACTGACTGATATACTGACTGATAAACTCACTGACTGCCCAGCCTTCCATGATGTAGGCACCCACTAAGAACCGAGAAAACTACCCAATTATCTTGCCAACATATGTTTTCCTGAATACTGGAATAACAAAAATATCAGTTAATTAATATTAATTAATCAGCTGCTTTGAGTCTTTTATAGGAAAAGATGCGGAGCTGCAGCCATTCTGTGACTGCAGTTTTCATTAAGCTATCATAGCTAGTTGACAGATTTCTCCTCCTATGTGAATCTGTACACTAATTCTTTTTGAAATAAAATAACCACATCTTTAACATTTCAACACTCCTGATTATGTGTTTTGCCTATGTGTTTCATGTTGTCTCTGCCCTAACTTAATGTGTAGCTTGCATCAAGACATGAATCACCTTGCTGCCTTTAATTCCTGGAGCACCAGGCATTCCCTGCGGAGCAAAAAAAAGTGAAAGAAAAGTCCAATTATTTTATTTTGTTGTTTTTCAGCAAGAAAAGGAGCCCCATGAGTGGTAGAAATGCATAGTTATTAGGGTTAACCTAGAGTTAACAAAAGAGCTGTTGCCACTTGGTGTCTATCTTGTATGCAGTGCATGCAGTACCAGATGGGAAGATGAGTTGGGAGGGAAATCCTCTACTGTTCCCCTAAGCTATGATGATTGGAAGACTACGGGGTGGTAGAATGACATGGGTAGAAACAGAATTATATGGAGGTAACAGAGAAACGGGAAACAGCATCTAGAGTTTATTAAGCCCCTTCCCCAGCTTTTCTCCACATTTTGAGGACTGCTTGTAATGTTTGGTACATGTATGTTGCTTGCTCCCGTCCTGTCTGTTGGCTACATGAATGTTGTCAACCTACTCCTTGCATTTATGTAACACTTCAGAGAATTCAAAGCAAGTCACAGACATTCCTTCAAAAGGTATTGTGATCCATCACAAATTGCTTGTGGAAGATAGAGGCTGTGATAATATGGCTTGTCTGCTGCTTAATGGTATATGGCGGACCCAAGATTCAACCCAGCAACTCTCCCAAGTTCAAATTTTTCGGCTGCAATCCCATACAGACTTATCTGGGATTAAGCCTAATGGACATAGCTGGATTTTGTTTTTGGGTGGTAGTGAATGTCAGTAGCTCTGAATGTTTTCCTTCCTCAGAACACAGCATGTCAGATGTCTCTCCCTAAGAAAATGGTTTGCTGAACAATGCTGCATACTGAAGGAAGAGAGTTGGTGCTGCCCACCATTACCCAATAAGCTTGCAAAGGGGAGGCTGCTAACCAGATGGTTGCATGTAGCAGAGGAACTCCCTCTTCTTTTGCACTGCTGCACTGGTGGAGGCACTAAGCAGGGGTCCTCAGACTTTTTAAACAGGGGGCTGGTTCACTGTCCCTCAGACACTGTCAGGGGCCGGATTATAGTTAATTATTTAATTAATTAAATTAAGTAATAAGGAACAAATTATTTTGCAAACAGTGTGTTACTTTCATGTAAAAATGCTACTCAACATAACATATACTGAAGTTGATGGAAAGATGAAAACATTTTATGAATTATGCCACAAAAAAACCCCCAAAAGTGATGCTAGGATTGCAGCCTCAGAGCCCCATCCTAAACATTCCTACACCGAAGTCCCATGATAGTCAATGGGCTTACACCCAGGAAAGTGTGGCAGGCTTGCAGCATCAGAGCCCCATCCTAAGCATCAGAGCCCCATCCTAAGCATTCATACACAGAAGTAATAGGCTTACTCCTAGGAAAGTGTGGCAGACTTGCAGCAACAGAGCCCCATCCTAAGCATACCTACACAGAAGTAATGGGCTTACTCAGTAAGCAAGCGGGAAGCAGGAAGCTGGCAACTGAAGGACTGAGAGAAGGGTGCACGAGGGACTGAGCGGGAAGTGTGCTCGCCTGTTGCCGCTTCTTTGCAGTGCCAGGGGTGCAGTGACTGAGCGGGAAGGGCACGCGCGCCAGCCAGGCAACCCCTGGTGCTGTGGAGAAGTGGCAATAGTCGCTTGTGCGCCTGGTGTCGAGGCCCCTGGAGTTTCCCTCCAAACCCTGGTGGGGAGGATACTGGGGGGGTTCTGAAAATGCCCGCGGGCCGGATTGAGGGCCCTGGCAGGCCGTGTTAGGCCCACGGGCTGTACTTTGAGGACCCCCTGCACTAAAGGAAGGTGTGTCCACCTCTTGTTTAGCTTTCCCAGTGCCAGGCACTGGAAGGGAGTGTGGAAACATGTAGGCACACCTGCTGTTCAGTCACCTGAACAGTGTCGGCTGCTGGGAAAGTTAAGCAGGCACCATAGTGGGGAAGAGAGCAAGGCACATCCAACTACAATTTTATAATAACCTAAGACCCCCATAGGTGTGAATGAGAACCCTGTGTTTGCAAGGACCAGGGGTAACTGAATCCTTTCAAAGGAACTTTCTGAATGAAGATTTCCATCTGTCTAAATCAACTTATCTGTCATGAGATGCTAATTAATATTTCACTTTCTGTTTCCCACCCACATTTTCCAAATAATCAAGTGACATTGTGACCACCTTTTGTCCCATTGGTCCAGGAGAGCCTTGTGGTCCAGTAGATCCATTTCTGCCTCTCTTCCCACGTTCCCCCTTTAAGACAAAATATTTTCAGAGATAACAATACTTTCCCCTCCCTGCTTTCCCCTAAAAAATCCTTTCAATTCCCACTTTACCAAGTGTCAGTTTCCATCTCAGAACCAATAGCATGGAGAAATGCAGACCCACCAATTGTAACTGAATGGTTGACCATGGGCAGAGCTGACTCAGACTTCCTTACACCTGAGGTAGCATGCAAAATACTGTTCCCCCTGACTCAAGGATGGCTTGGCCTCTGCTCCTCCTACTCTCCAATGTTCCAGTCCAGAGAGTAGAAACATAAGATGAAGCACTGCAAGTTGGCAATGGTGAGTAATTATTAGAACTTGCACATGTGTATATAGAAATACAGTAAGATACTATGTTGCAGGTTTTGATTTTGTATGATGAAATCTGTGGGGTTTGGTTATAACGAATGCAACATCCAACACTTTAGGGGACAGCAGGACTGCAGGAGGTTGTGGTGGGTCTCAGGGTCTGGCCGCAGCACTGTCAGCCTGGCCCAAGTAGCTTCAGGGAGGAGACAGGGAGCAAAATCTCATGAATCTCTTTGAGCAAAAAAGAATTTGGGGGCTTTACTTTCTTCTTCTTCAGGTTGGGCTCTTAAGTCCCAAATTCTTAAATTAAAAGTCCCAAATTCTTCCCAAACATGAACTTGCATAATTCTGCCAGATTTACTACACACAACCTCTCACACTCTTCCTTTAAATACTTCTTTAAATCCCTCCCTTTAAATCTCTCCATTAAGAACACAATCCTAACCATGTCTACTCAAAAGTAAGCCCCAATGTGTTGAATGCGTTTAACACCCAGGAAAGTGTCTTTAGGATTGCAGCCAAAATCTTTTTGCTGTGAAATGGTGTAATCTTTTAGTCCTTATTCTCAAGCAAAATGCAACCAAAATAAGTAGAACTATATTTTCTCCCATTCATCCCTTGTTACCTTTGCCCCTTCCCTCCCTCCCTCCCTCCCTTTTTTGTCTATTTCAAAATAATTCTTGGGAGCAAGACCTGTTTTCTTTGATGGTGTTACACTAAGTATATTGATGTTCCTACATGAATAGTAGAGCTGAGTTGTCCCTACTTTGCCACCCTGTTCATAAGCTATGAAACGAAGGTCATTTGTTGATTATGTTGGATGTAAGCAGTTGGAGGGAATTTAATCTTAGTGACAGTTACAGTAAAACCTTGGATTGAAAGTGATTTGAAAGACAAGAAAACACTTCTAATAAATTCTAACTTTATATACAAGTGATGTCTTGATATGCAAGCAAAAACATAGTCCTGGCTGGGAATTGGGCCAATTTCAGCGCTCTGTCAGCACCTCCTCAACCTCTCCTATGCATGTCTACTCTTAAGTAAGCCTATCACAGTCAATGGGGCTCACTCCTACGTAAAGGGGGCAATAGAAAGGAAACTGAGAGACATAACCTTCCATGCCTACTCTAAAGTGAGCCCTATCATCATCAGTGGGGCTCAATCCTGTGTAAGGGCACAGACTGCAATTTGAGAGACCAGAGAGACTGAAAGCACAATCTTAACCATGTCTACTCAAAAGTAACCCTATTGTGTTCAATGGGTCTTACTCCCAGGAAAATGTCTTTAGGATTATGCTCTGAGCTAATTTGTTTTATTTTTCTTTATATTTTGTATTTTCTTTATTATTTTGTATTATATAATAGTATTGTAATTATTTTTATATGAATATTTTTGGGTTGTGGAATGAATTGTTTGAGTTTCCATTATTTCTTATGGTTAAAATTTGTTTGATATACAAGTCTTTTGGTTTACAAGCATGCTTCCGGAACAAATTATGCTTGTAAACCTACCACTGCATACTTCATGCTGTCAGTGGACATCATCTTTTCACCTACAACACTCCAAAGAGAGGGAAGAAAGCAATACGCCCACTCTGATTTGACTTTAGTCATCACATAACACCATCATGACATCAAATCTGAGTGAGGGTAATTCTTTCTGCCCTCAATTTTTCTGCATATTTTTAAAAAATGGTACCCACCAGAAGCATAAACACTGCATGCAGCCATGGCCATGAAACAAAAAGCAATAAAAGTAGTGAGCTGGGAAAGGATATATTTTCATGGAACCTTTTCTCTGAAAAGCACTTTGGAGCTTAAAAAAGACTTCTGGCTCAGTTCTAGTAGTAACAAGACAGAGGAGCACTTCATAGACAAACGTCATTATATACAGCTATTGTGAACATCCCCTACTATACATCTCATCCAAGCAACCTCAGCCAAGTGAATGTTACAGCTTTCAGTGTCTCAGGAACAAGCAATTTCAGTGGTAAAGGAACAAGCAATTTCAGAGGTGATGCTTGAGACTGAGCCAATAATTATCCTCCTGAGTCATGCTGAAACAGCCCATTACATGGTCATTCACTACATATTTTCCTTAAGACACTCTGGTCAAGACACCTGGTTCTGACAATCTTGGAATTCAATCCTGGTCATGGTGACATGAACATTTATGAGATGGACAGCAGGATGCTCAACGTCTTCAGACTTAAAAGAAAAATTCTCAGCTGATAGGGGAAAACGACAAATGCTGGAGAGCAGTGATACCTAGGGAGGCAATGGGGTAAATGCCCAGGCTCCAGGCTTGGGGAAATGGTGTGATAAGTACTCCACCTGCCACAATTTTGTGTGTGTGTGTGTTGTTGTGTGTGTGTGTGTGTGTGTGTGTGTGTGTGTGTGTGTGTGAGAGAGAGAGAGAGAGAGAGAGAGAGAGAGAGAGAGAGTGTGAATTGGGTTCCCCCTGACCGCAAAATCTACAAAGACTTATGGAACCTTCAAAACTAATGAACATTTTGAAGTATAATTTTCCATGATTAAACTATGAAACCTGTTATGTCAGAATATATGAATATAGAGAAGAGACAAGGATTAGGGGGAGGAAGGAGAAATTGACTTATTTTTATAAGTACAAGCAAGATAAACCTAACCTAAATGCCATTACAGATGAATTGTTCTATGTGAATGTAAGGGCTGTGTACTCCATTGCTTGCTGCTCACAGGACCTTTGCAAGGACCATACAAGACGATTCTCTGAGTGTGAGATTTTGGCCAGCTTGGCTGTTTCTCCACCCCACCTCCTACGTAACTAGCAACCACTTGTCCCAATCCAAACTGAGACTAAGGTAGGAGAGGGCTTTAACCCGTTGCCTCTCTGTGATCCAGTTCAGATTGCTGTCCCACAGCTGCTACCTGCCCTAAGAAGAAACAGTCTCAGTGTTTCAAAGAGTACCAGAGTTTTTTTTCTCCAGGGGCCAATCCCAAGATCCTTCGCCCATCTTCTTCCATGGCAGGTATTTACATTTTTAAAAACTGCCTCAGTCATGCAGCCAGCATATCATCTGGATCTGATGCAGGTATATGCCCATTGTCCATAACATACCACTTACCTTTTGCCCTGGAATTCCAGGTAGCCCTGGGGCACCTCTCTCTCCCTGGGACCCAGGAATTCCTGGATTGCCACGGATACCCTGGATACCTTGCGCCCCTGGTGGTCCTGGTGCCCCAGGCTCCCCCTATGGGGAAAACACATTTTCAGTGTACAGAAGTGTTTTATAGAGAAAATACTTTTCATCTTTTTATATCTCCTTTGGCTTCCTTCATTAAAACAATTTACTTTGCAAATTATCCTCTTCCTCCAGATAAAGCAGCTTCTCTAGCCTATTTCCCGCTATTTATTTTGGGTTACTTTACATTTTCTTGACTTGGTTCAGCAAAGAGAAAATGAACCCTAGAGAGACTTAGGGCACAATCCTAAGCATGTCTACTCAGGAGTAAATCTCATTGTGTTCTCTGGGATTTACTCCCAGGAAATTGTATACTGTATAGGATTGCAGCCATAGAAAAACACATACACAAATTATTACAGCACTGACCTTATGCCCAGGAGGTCCAGCCTGGCCAACAGGCCCCCGGAAGCCAATCCCTGGTTCTCCCTTTTAAAAAGAGGGAGACATGAAAGAAGAACCAGACAAGTTCACATCCAATCAGCAGGAGTATTTGGGAGTGTGCACTGTGCAGAAAACCTGTTACCTATAGCTTTATGAAGTCTGCAAAGCAGAAGCATCCAATCTTTGTGCAATGTGCTATGAGACAAACCACTTAACTCAGCATGCCTACTCAGAAGTAAGTCCCATTGTGTTCAATAGTACTTACTCCCAGGAAAGTGTGGTTAGGATTATCGCTTAACACTGCAGAGCAAAGGGTGGTCATGGTCTGTGATGTGCTCAGGGTAACTCTGCACATTAGGCGCATACACTGAACACTGTGTATGGAGCCTAGATCATTTGGGGGCTCTTTCCTAATTTTAGGCCCATTCTTATTAATTATGGGTTCATTCATTGATCCTTTTTTATAATGACACTTATTTTCAAGATACATGGGCACAGTGGCATAGCTAGAAGGGGGCATAGGGGGCACTCCATCCTGGGTACCATCCAGGCAAGTAAGCAACTGTGCATGGTCTCCAGTTCAGGTCAGGCTCAGAGGAATGCAAGTCCCCCAGGATGATCCTGATTCAGCAAAAGTGGAGCTCAGCCAGTGCTTTAGAAGATAGCCTCACCTCTGCACCCCCCACCCCCCTCAAAGGCTTGAGTGGTAATGAGAGGGCTGAAAAGCTTATTGATTTTTTTTGTATTTGTAGAGGGTGTTGTTGCAGGCAGGCTATAAGACAGAATTCATTTGGTAGAGAGTGAACACATCCTCCTTTTCCAGGACATGTCTTCTTTTTAGCTTTGTGACCTGGAAAAAAATCCACACTGTCCTCCTTTTCCTCTTACAGGCAAGAAGAGCTGGGCACCAAATGCTGGGACAGCATATCACTGGGTACACTGGGAGTGATATCATATCTGGGGAGGGAACTGACATTCACCTACTGCTTGTCATGAAATAACTGCATTCTGGCCATTATTATTATTAATTTCATGTCTATCATTACTATTCTCAGCCTCACCTACCTAACAATGTTGTAAGGACAAAAAAGGGGAGGAACTACATACACCATCCCAACCGATGGAATAAAAAGGTCGAATAAATTATGAAAATATTAAAAATTTTATTAAGTAATTGACACTGATAATAATTAATAAAATAATTTTGTTGTATGGAGGTGGAAAAAAATTTATGGGCCCCAGGTACCAGATGATCTAGCTATGCCACTGCTTTGTCAGGAAAAAAAACTGGGTTTAACTCCTCTGCTGACACCTGTGACAGTGAGTAGGATACCGCACCTGATAACTGAAACCATACAAAACAGAAATTTTTCAAATGTTGACATCAAACGTTTGCATCCAAAACCCAAAGTTATAACTTTCAGAGACTTCCCTGCCATAAAATATCATAACCTTCTTTGGGTATAATTTCTCTTCCACAAAATTGGGACAGGATCCTCTGTCTGATTTGCCAGTGTGTGAATCGGGATTGTCCCTGTTTTTGGGGGGGGACATATGGCAACCCTATTTGGGTAACAGCATTTTAAAAATTCCTAACAGAATCATAGACTTTTCAGCCTAAGGAAAAGGTCTTTGTGTTAGGAAGGGATTGGATTTTGGCACTGTATATATATCTTTCCACAGTATAGCACTTTGCTTACTATATACACATGATCCAGGATTAGTAGTAGGCAAAGATTACCCTGGTTTTGGTTTTTAATGCCTGATCTGTGGATCTGATTAAAAAACTTTGCAGGAGCAGTTTCTTCCATTTTGTTTCATTTTAAAAAAGATTATGGGGTGACCTCTCCACATCAAAGCAATACTGGTTCATTACCTTTTGACCAATTTCACCATCATCACCTCTGATGCCCTAGAAATAAAAATAAAATCTTTGTCTCCAATCCTTGTGGCTTCAGAACACACATTTTATATGGCTGGACAATGGCTAAAAAGGCTGTGGGTTCAGATGAAAAGCCAGGGGTCGTATTTATCTACAACCAGATTTACCTAACACTTTTTTACTTAAAAATAAATTAAACAGTTTAATTTATATGCAGTTTCAGAATTATAACCAGCCAAGACCACCTAGTCAGCACCAAAATTTAACCTTATTGCTTACCTTATCACCATGTTTTCCTGGCTCTCCTGGTTCTCCCTGCAAAAACAAAATCATCTCTGACCTCAGATTCAGATTTTGAAGCTTTTTTAAAATCAACCTACCGTATTCTGAATCTGCATTGAGACAGCTCAGCTCCATGCAGTTCCATTGATAATTCTAGATAATTCTAGATTCCTCTCTAGATCAAGGATCCTCCACCTCTGGTCCGCGGCCCAATGCCAGTCTGAGGCACCTTGGCCACTGGGCCAAAGGCCTGGACCGGGGACAAGAGCCAGGGCTGCACTCAGCCCTGGCCAGCCCCAACTGGAAGGTGCAGCCAAGTGCCTAGCTGTTCCTGTGCAGTTCTCCCAGGCTACTGGGAGAACCGCGCAGGTGCGACGCAGCACTAGGCTGTGCCTGTGCAGTTCTCCCCACAGCTGGGAAGAACTGCACAGGCATGGCCTGGCACTTGGCTGCATCTGCGCGGTTCTTCAGGCTACCGAGAGAACTGCACAGGTGTGGCCTGTTACTCGGCTGTGCTTTTGCAGTACTCTCCACCTGTGAGAACTAAGAACTGCGCAGGTACAGCCCAGCTACATTGATGCACACGCACAGTTCCATCTGGAATTATACATGTCCATCCTCCCCGGGAAATTTTTTTCCCACAGACCCAGGCTGTGGTCCTCAAAAAGAACACTGTTCTAGATTATCCCAATGATGGACTATTCTTGTCCATCATTGCAAATACAGGCCCACATCCTTCCACACCCTTAACTAAAGTCCTGGTTCACACACTGGGTGATCTCCCTTCTTGACCAGTGGTGTTTTTCTTCTCCCTTGTCTTCCCTCAGCTTACCTCAGTATTCTGCCAGACCTCAAAAGATAGGTGTGAAGTGGCAGTGCGGTGAAGATGGTCAGAAATGAGGCAGGGAGATGGTGGAATGGGGATGGAATGCGGCAGTAGAAGACAATCTGGGAGAGGAATTGGTGGCACTTATATGTGGCAATGGGACACAGGTATTTTGTCTTGAGAGTTCCCTAAGTCATCCAGTGAGCCACTGTGAGATTCAGGAAGCTGGATTAGAAGCTGGACTAAGGCTCTTCCTATGTTTTTAACCCTTTTAGGGCAGAATAAATTTGTATGGCAGTGTCATGTCCTTAAGGTACACTGCATCTTCTAAAATGTAGGATGACCAAGAAAAATGTAGGACATGAAAATAAAAGTTGAAAAAAGTCATATATTTTATTATGAAATTTAAAACTATTACGCATACAGTGCAATCCTTACCAGTTTAGGCTGGCCTAACTAACCTGGCATATCTTCCTGTAATGATGTGGGGATGTATTCCTGTGCATTAGCTTAACCCCCTCAGGAGTGGGGCAGAAGTGCCTTATGGCACTTTTGTGACATCCCCAGGTCAACATATCATTTACGTGAGGGCTTATGCCAGCAAGCAGCCATAATTTATTAATTACAAGAAGGCTATTTGGTGCCTGCTCACAAGGAAAAGGAGGACAATGAAGATTTTTTCAGGACACAAGGTTAAAAAAGAGGAGCTTTTCTGGAAAATGAGGACATATGTTCACCCTGCCTGAAGCTTCGCCACTAAAAACCTGCAGCTTGAAATTTGGGTATGAAGATCCCAGGATGCAGACTACACTACTCAACTATTATTTACAATTACTGATAACAATCATGCAGACCTTTGGAAATTGGAGGAGTACCAGATTGGGATCCACTGTGTCCAATTCCTGCTTCTAAAAAGAAAACAAATTACCAATTTTTAACATTCTCATTATTCTACAATTTGTGCCTCTCACCCCCACCTTCTGGAATAGTTGTCATGACATGATGTTGTCAAAAAACAATAGATAATTGACTCAATTTTACTACAGCTCTTGTGAGAACATATGACTCTGGAAACATGATATGTACTCTGAAGCATCTAGTCCTGCTGAGCATGCTGTAACCTACACAGATGACATGGAGGCTACTTGATCCTGCGGCACATCATATACCTCTGGTTACTGTCTCTCGTATGCACATCATTTTGGAATCCACCCATCTCCATTACACAGGTTCAGCAGAATAATCTGTCCCAAATTCTGGCAGATTATTATTTTGAATACTTGTCAGACTCTGGTGAGGGGTAGCCTCTTTCATGATATTAATAGACTGACAGTGCAAGCCTAACATGCTGGATTTGGCAGGCTGTCCTAGTCTGTGGTGAATTCTGCACAAGTTTAGGGACTGCTGCTGAGCTACCATGGGGAAGGAAAGGCTCATTCCCTTCCCCGTGGTAGATCTGCAGAAGTCCCAATAGGTCTACTCAGGCCACCTTCGGAGACAAGGTTTGGCTCAAGTATAACTGCCATAACCAAGGCCCACTCCATTCCCAAGCTTTCTTAAAAATTTTGAGATTGCT
The DNA here is from genome assembly GCA_030015325.1 of Cryptoblepharus egeriae. Taxonomy (NCBI): domain Eukaryota; kingdom Metazoa; phylum Chordata; class Lepidosauria; order Squamata; family Scincidae; genus Cryptoblepharus; species Cryptoblepharus egeriae. The sequence continues at coordinate 46,415,342 of JAREYC010000008.1, read as the reverse complement.
TATAGTCATCATGGCTTGTAACCTGTGAAATCACAGTGCTAGAGGGGGTGCAAAATACTAAGTTTCTCAGGGTGCCTCATCTTGGTGTGCAAACCATCCCACCCACCCCTTCATTAGTCAATTCAGGCTGCTAGCATAAAACAGAGAAGCCTCTCTTTTGCTTTAGCAACTTAGAATGGGCTCCAAAAGGGAGGGAGGGGAGCCACTTGCACATCAACGTGATAAGTCTCAGCGCAAAGCTTAAGGTTTTGCATCCCTATCTGTACTACTGAACCTGTGATGGACTTATTCCTTCATAAATTATGTCCAGTCACACTTTAAAAGCATCTAGCCAGGTCCATCCCTCCCCCCACCTTTCTACTTACCGTAGGTCATAAATACAGGGGTTAGGTTTTGCAAGTGTTGTGTGCATGTTTGTCCATCTGCTCCGAGGGTATTCAAATTCTCAAATCCTCCCAAATCCTCCAGACCCTATCCTGGGTCAGAAGGCACCTGAACCTGGACTGATACTTATATCTTTGTGCATTAGTTTCAGTAAATTTTCTTCATTAGTCTAGGGAGTATGTAATCATGTTTGTGTGGCTTTTTAATAAGCCATTTTCCTTCAGCTCCCTCGCTGATGGCAGTTGCTTGATATGAGTATCTCTACAGGGTCTATAGTAATTTGTTTTTCAAATTGCAAATGAGGCTGGACTGAGATTTCAGTCCTGGACACAGGTGGAATGAGTCAGTGCATTTTCCTGTCGATCAAACAGCCATATAGCAATTGAACTAATCAGTTAAGAAAGAGAACTGTATATGAAAGACGGGGATTTCTGCATTATGGGGGCCTTGTGCCCTATCTACTATTCTACAGTCTGTAGGACCTTCTTAGCTTAAAGATTACCTGAATTCTTCTTGCACCGTGGGGGCCTGGATAAGCCTTGACAAAAAAATAAAAGTCAAATTTGAATAGGTATGAATTTAGGCAGAATCCAACTCGATGACAAGCATAAAAGCCTAACAACTATACCAATATCCCAATTTCATCCATTCCTACCTAGCCGATCGATGCAGTGGTGTCAAAATGGTGACCACCACATCATATGGAATGGGGTCAGTTCAGGAGATCACCTTTTGGTAAGGAAACATTTGTTTCTCAAAGCCTTTGTGGTACTGTGGAGGGCTTCTCAGACCTGATACAGCTAAATAGCTAGTTCAGGTCTGTATGGATCCATATCACAAGATCAAGTCTGAGAAGGGGATTAGGATATTGGCAGCTGTGTGTATATGTGCATTTTTCTGGGGCAGGGGTCCATTGCTGTCATCAGATTATCAAAACGTCCATGACCCCAAAAGGTTAAGAAGTATGCACTAAGTATATGTTAAAGTATACTTCAAGATCAAGTAGACCAAGACAACTTTCATCATATTAACTAATCAATGAAATACAACATGGATTCCTATCCACTGTAACATCCCACATATGATTCAATCTGTGGGGGAGTTTCAGCACTGCAATCTGTGGGGCACTGCAATCTGTGGGGGAGTTTCAGCCTCTGGAAGGCTCCTCTGGGTAGATGCATGCTGGCCATAGGAGTCTACTTGGACCTGCCCCAGTAATATAATTGGCAGAAATCCTTGTGGAGCTTTGAAATCAAACAAAGCCCAAGAAGGGGACCCAGAATCTGTAGACACTCAATGATTCTGTCCCCTTCCAAAAAGGATTCTGCTCACTCCTTCCTCCTCTTCTGTATATGATCCTACCTGCAGCAGTGGTGTCTGGAGTCCTTTACCATGCAGAGCCAGCAACTTGCTACTTCTGGCATGGGCTGCCTGTCTACAAACTCCAGCATCAGGCTTTGCAACTGCTACTGGAAAATGCCTACAGTCAACGGAATACTTGTTCCGGTGGTGCTAACCACAATTAGGATTGGGCCACTACTCTTCCACCTTAGGTCTGACTCCAGAATCAGAGAGGAAATGAAACACTGTGGGAGTTATGCTACAATAGTTCCTGAAAAGAGGCCAGGTAGCAAGACTGCTCCATCACTTTATCTACACAGAAAACAAAAAGAAAATGAGCAGTTTTGCACTAAGATGGATTGTTACTCACCCTGCTTTGCATGGGATATCCCAGCAATGGATCTCTAATTCCAAGAGCACCAGGAGAATGAACCTGCATGACAAGACAGGGGAAAAAGCATGTAATTTCTTTAAATAAACCAAGCCCTCTGGACCAGAAGGGAGAGGGAACATCCTTACTGTGAGCGTCTGGCTTTCTGCCATTCTCCGAACTCTGATTTTGCTCACTTTCTCCGAATCAACAACAGCAGCTATGGTTTCCTGCTCAGAGGGAAACAGACTTCTGTTAATAAAGCAGACCAGTAGGGATTCTCCCTCCCAAGTGATGAGAGTCCCCCAGCCACATATGATGTTAGGATACTGATACAAGATGGGGAGGGAACTGGAAGGGGCTTGTTTTTATAAGAGACTAGCCTACAGCTCTGTTTTACATAGTCTTGCCTACTGGAGTAACTGGGGGGATTTCAACTAACAAAAGGATACTCTATTATAGGAAAACTAGCGAAAGACGTAACCGCGTTGCGGGAGTAAAATTCCCCCATATGCCCCATATGCCATCCCCCCATATGCCATCCCCCCATATGCATCAACCCCCCATGGATAACTTTCCCCCAGGTGTAACAACCCCCCATGCACAACTTCCCCCATACACATCAACCCCCCAAGCGCAACTTCACCCATGCGCATCAACCCAGCATGCACAAGATACCCCATGCGCAACTTCCCCCCATGCACATCAACCCCCCATGCACAACTTCCCCATGTGCAACTTCTCCCCATGCGCAACTTCACTCCATGCACGACTTCCCCCCATGCACAACTTTCCCCATACACAACTTTCCCCCATGCGCAACTTTCCTCCCATGCGCAACTTTCTCCAGGCGCAACTTCCCCCCATGCGCAACTTTCCCCCATGCACAACTTTCCCCCATGCGCAACTTCCCCCATTTGCAACTTCCTCCATGCGCAATTTTCCCCCATGCGCAACTTTCCTCCGTGCGCATTATCCCCCATGCGCAACTTCCTCCGTGCGCAACTTTCCTCCATGTGCATCATCCCCCATGTGCAACTTCCCCATGCGCAACTTCCCCCATGCGCAACTTTCCTCCCGTGCGCAACTTCCCTCCATGCGCAACTTCCCTCCATGCGCAACTTCCCCCCATGCGCAACTTTCCCCCCATGCGCAACTTCCTCCCATGCGCAACTTCCTCCCATGCGCAAATGCGCAACTTCCTCCCATGCGCAAATTTCCCCATGCACAACTTCCTCCCATGCGCAAATTTCCCCATGCGCAATTTTCCCCCGTGTGCAACTTCCCCCGTGCGCAACTTCCTCCCATGCACAACTTTCCTCCATGCGCAACTTTCTTCCATGCGCAACTTCCTCCCATGTGCAATTTTCCTCCCATGTGCAACTTCCCCCCTGCGCAACTTTCCTACATGCGTGTCGCGGGTCTGGCTTTCTCCCCCCTCAGTCCCTCCACAGACAGTGGCTTCCTCGTCCAGGATCACAGATATCTGTGCCCCCTCATCATCTTCCTCCCCACCAGTGTACATGCTGACAGATGAACAGACTCAGGTATGCTTCACAATTCAAGTTTACTTGTTCAGAGCTTGGTGGTTACTGCAAGGTACATCTCTTAACAGTTTCTTTTCCTTATAACAGGTCTCTTCCCTCCCAACATGGGTAAGTAGATGCAACTAATACATCAGTCCTGGGTCCCAGGCAAGCAACTTAGCTCAACAGTCTAATGTATGTCCACAGTCTTTAACTCTTCCCCCTTTTTTGTTTACTTATCTTCTAGGCCGGGTTTGTCCAGGATACTCAGTCCTCTGCAGTCCGAGGTTGACTTGGTGCTCACCATCCTCTCTCCCGGGTAGCTCCTCCTGAACTGCCCTTTCCCGCTCCTTCTGTTCCTTCTAGGACCTCTAGGACCTCTATATCCTGTTCCTTCTAGGACCTCCTCCCAGACATTCCTTCCATTAACCCTTTCACTAGTGGAACCTTCCAGGAGATGAGGGGCCTCACCACACACACCCCCGGGTAAGACTGGAGCAGCGGAATCTTCTGGTCCCGATGGTTCAGTTGAGGCCTGACGTGACCCAAAGTCAGCATTAGTAAGTTTGGATCCCTTCCAGTGTATTATTTGAAACTTGCAAGGCTGCAAAGACAGGTACCATCGTGTCAAACGGGCGTTGCTATCCTTCATGCAATTTAACCATGTAAGTGGTGCAAGATCTGTTATCAACACGAATGGAGCTCCTAACAAATAATAACGTAAAGTCTCTAACGCCCATTTAATAGCATAGGCCTCTCTTTCTATTGTTGAGTACTTAGCTTCTTCAGGAGAGAACTTTTTGCTAAGATACATGATGGGGTGTTCCTGCTCATCGAAGTCTTGTACTAAGATAGCTCCCATACCTCTGCCCGAGGCATCTGTTATTACCTTGAATGGCTTGGAAAAGTCTGGTGCCCGTAAAACAGGGCTAGTACACAGCAGCATCTTGAGTTTGTCAAAAGCCTTTTGACAATCAGGGCTCCAAGTCCAACCACGTCTACCTTTGCATTGGAGGGAGTCTGTGAGGAGGGCAGCTGCCTCTGAAAATTGTGGTATGAATGACCTGTAGTACCCTACCATTCCTAAAAACCTTTGGACATCTTTCTTACTTTGGGGCGTAGGTACCTCCATAATGGCTTCTACCTTAGATATTACCGGTCGCACCTCTGCCTTTCTCACTGTGAAGCCTAAAAATTGTATGCTCTCCATACCCACCCTACATTTCTCTGGGTTGATGGTCAGCCCAGCTCGCCTCACTCCCTCTAGCACCCCTCGCAAATGTTGTAAATGCTCCTCCCAGGACTGGCTAAACACAATTACGTCGTCGATATACGCAGCTGCGTAATTGGTGTGGGTTCTTAGCAGTCGATCCACCAGCCTCTGGAAGGTAGCAGCTGCTCCATGCAGCCCGAAAGGCATGCAGGTGAACTGAAACAACCCCACCGGGGTGGAAAAGGCAGTGTACTCCCTGGATGTTTCCTCAAGGGGTATCTGCCAATACCCCTTGGTCATGTCCAGGGTAGTCAGAAATTTAGCTTTGCCCAGTTTTTCTAGGAGCTCCTGTATGCGAGGCATGGGATATGCGTCGAATTGGGAGGCCTCATTCACCTTCCTGAAGTCTATGCATACTCTTATGGTCCCATCTGGCTTACGTACTAAGACCGGGTAACTCCGCCACTCACTATTAGAGGGCTCGATTACTCCCAACTCTTCCAATGTCTCGACCTCCTCTATTAGTTTCCTCTCTAGGTGTTTAGGCCATTTCCTTGGGCCTAGCCTCACCACCCTTCCTCCCTTTATTATAATCTTATGTGTCACCATATTAGTCTTCCCTGGAACCTTAGGAAAGACCTGATTGAACTCTCTTTGCAGGTCCCTGATTTCTTGTTTTTGCCTAGATGTCAAGTTATCCCCAACTTGTACTTCGCCTGGGGGTTCCTTAGTTTGGGCTGGAGAGGGACCCATGTCCTCTGATCCTACCATAACTTCTTCCTTCCTTGGCCTCCACTGCTTTAGCAAGTTCACATGATATATCTTAGAAGCTTTAAGCTTCTCTGGGGTCTCTATCTCATAGTTCACTTGACTGAGTCTCCTCTTGACTTTATACAGCTCTTGCCACTGTGCTAACAGCTTTGTGTCACTGGAAGGTATCAGTAGTAACACCTCGTCCCCCAACTGAAACTCCCTGGGGGACACCCGCTTATCATACCTAGCTTTCTGTGTTATTTGAGCTGCCTCTATGTTATCCCTGGCCCATTGCGCTAACTTCCGAAGGCGAGCCCTGAGGTCGCTCAGGTCCACCTTCCTTGACTGGCTGCCTCCCTGGCTCTTCCCTTCCCACTGTTTCTGGGCCAAATCCAGGATCCCCCTAGGTGTTCTGCCGAACAAAAGTTCAAACGGGGAGAATCCTGTGGTGGCTTGTGGTACCTCCCATACTGCAAACAGGAGGGGTTCTATGTACCTAGGCCAGCCGGTGGGGTCATCTACCGCAAACCTCTTCAGCATCCGCTTCAGGGTCTGGTTGAATCTCTCCACCAACCTGTTGCACTTGGAGTGATAAACACTCGTATGGAGGTGTTTCACCCCCAGCTGCTTCCATAGTTCCCCCATGACTTCTCCCATTAAGTTAGTCCCTTGGTCTTTGACAATCTCCTTGGGTATTCCTACCCTGGAGAAGATCTTCAGCAATTCCCCTGCTAGCACCGAAGCCCTAGAGGACCGCAAAGGCACTGCCTCAGGGTACCTTGTGGCGTAATCCACTACCACCATTATATACTGGTACCCGCCCCTCCCCTTTGGCAGGGGCCCCACCAGGTCCAGCGCTACCCTCTCAAAGGGGACGTCTATAATAGGTAAGGGGTGTAGCTCCCCCCCTGGCCTTCCTCTTTCCTGGGTGAGTTGGCATGGCCGGCAGGTGGCGCAGTGAGTTTTTACATCCTGGTATATGCCTGGCCAGTAGACCCTAGCCAGCAGCCTAGCCAAGGTGGACGCCTCTCCCATGTGCCATCCCAGCGGGTACTCATGGGCCAACTTCATGGCCTCCAGCCTCTTAGCCTTAGGAAGTACCAACTGGTCTACCTCCTCCTGGGTCTTGGGGTCTTTGCCTACCCTGTATAAGAGTCCGTTTCTAAAAACCAACTTGGGGCCCTCTGCTCCACCCTCTCCCCCTGCTAGGGCCTTTTCCCAGGCTGCAGTCAAGGAGGGATCCTCTCTTTGCGCTTTCCCAAGATTGTCTGGGTCTGAATCAGAGGCCCCCTCCCCTTCTCCATGTAGGCAATGGCCCCTTTCCTTTTGGATGCTCACCAGCCTTTCAAATCCTGGCCAATCCCTTCCCAAAATTATATCATAGGGAAGTCTCTTGGCGACACCAACTCTCATTCGGTGCACTTCTCCCTGGGCTTTCAACTCTGCTTCCCCAGTGGGGTAGCCTTTTACATCCCCGTGCACACATCTGATCAGCACCTCCGCATTTCTCCCCCCTCTTTGGGCCCATCCTTCCTTGATCAAAGTCTGCGTGCAGCCCGAGTCTATCAAAGCCATCCCTTCCCTTCCATTCACTTTAATCCTCTGGACAAGGAGCTTTAGGTGAGGTACCTTGTCCTGGGTCCAAGCAGTGTCCTTGGGGCCATCCTTGTAGGGGCACTCCCGGCGGATGTGGCCCCTAATTCCGCAACGGAAACAGACGAGACCCCCCGATTGGTACCAGGGTCGCTCCCGTTTGTCTCCGGGTTCCTCTGTCTGTCCAGGCCTGGCATAGCTCTTGGGTCAGGCTGCCGAGTCTGCCATCCTCCTTTCCTGCTCGATGGGTCGACCCCACCCTATTGAGGAGGCCTGGGGAATCGTGCGTTCTCCTCCTCCTGGCGCCGGCCGTCACCCACCTCCTTGCTTGTCACTCATCTTGGTGTTCTTCGCCTCCCCCGCCTCCTCTGCACTCTCATACGCCTCCATCACCTGTATGGCTTCCTCCAGTGTCTTAGGGCTATGGAATCTCACCCACTTTTCGGCTTTAACGGGGAGAACATTGAGGAGCTGTTCCATCCAAATTAGTTCTAGTATCTCCTCCGTAGACCTTTCAACTGGCTTCAGCCATCGCAGTCCGTGTGCTCGTATGGTGTTGACAACCATACGGCATCCCTTTTCTTTGGAATATTCTGTTGCCCTCATCCTCCGCCTATAGGTCTCCTCCGAAACCTTGAGCGTGCTGAGTATCGCTTGCCGGACCTTCTCATAGTCCCGTGCCTCGTACAAGGGCAAAGCGTCTACGGCCAACTGTGCCGCCCCAGTTAGGTAGGGGGTCAAAATAGCACTCCACTGTCCTCTAGGCCATTGAGCTGTGACAGCCATGCGCTCGAAGGCATTGATGTACGCCTCTGGATCGTCGTCCTTGCTCATTCTCGTCATTTTAAAGTGGTGGGGTTCAGGTCTGTCCTTTGAGTCTTCCCCCCCACACACTCGCGTCAGCTGCTGGGTAAGGGTCTCTACCATCTTGGACTGCTCCTTGAGCCACCACTTCAGCCATCGGGGAGGGGGTTTCTCGTCCTCTTCCTCATCGCTTTCCCCGTACGGGCCACCAATGTCGCGGGTCTGGCTTTCTCCCCTCTCAGTCCCTCCACAGACAGTGGCTTCCTCGTCCAGGATCACAGATATCTGTGCCCCCTCATCATCTTCCTTCCCACCAGTGTGTGAACAGACTCAGGTATGCTTCACAACTCAAGTTTACTTGTTCAGAGCTTGGTGGTTACTGCAAGGTACATCTCTTAACAGTTTCTTTTCCTTATAACAGGTCTCTTCCCTCCCAACATGGGTAAGTAGATGCAACTAATACATCAGTCCTGGGTCCCAGGCAAGCAACTTAGCTCAACAGTCTAATGAATGTCCACAGTCTTTAACTCTTCCCCCTTCTTTGTTTACTTGTCTTCTAGGCCAGGGTTGTCCAGGATACTCAGTCCTCTGCAGTCCGAGGTTGACTTGGTGCTCACCACCAGTGGTGGGCAGGCCTGGCCCTAACAACCGGTCTCTACCCTTCTGGGCAACAGGGAAGGTGGGCTTTGGCTCCCAAAGGAGCGCGCGATTGGTTCTCTGCCCTACTGGGCAGCAGGGAAGGCGGGCTTTGGCTCCCAAAGGAGCGCGCGATTGGTTCTCTGCCCTGCTGGGCAGCAGGAAGGCGGGCTTTGGCTCCCAAAGGAGCGGGCGATTGGTTCTCTGCCCTGCTGGGCAGCAGGGAAGGTGGGCTTTGGCTCCCAAAGGAGCGCGCGATTGGTTCTCTGCTCTGCTGGGCAGCAGGAAGGCGGGCTTTGGCTCCCAAAGGAGCGCGCGATTGGTTCTCTGCCCTGCTGCGCAGCAGGAAGGCGGGCTTTGGCTCCCAAAGGAGCGGGCGATTGGTTCTCTGCCCTGCTGGGCAGCAGGGAAGGCGGGCTTTGGCTCCCAAAGGAGCGCGCGATTGGTTCTCTGCCCTGCTGGGCAGCAGGAAGGCGGGCTTTGGCTCCCAAAGGAGCGCGCGATTGGTTCTCTGCTCTGCTGGGCAGCAGGAAGGCGGGCTTTGGCTCCCAAAGGAGCGCGCGATTGGTTCTCTGCCCTGCTGGGCAGCAGGAAGGCGGGCTTTGGCTCCCAAAGGAGCGCGCGATTGGTTGAATTGAAATGGTGGCCGTGGTGGCCAAAAACACATGAATGACCCCCGAACCGGTTCGGCCGTTATGGCCAGCCCCCACAACAACCGGTACCCAACCGGTGGCCTGATTTTAACAACAGGTTTGGCCGATCCGGTCCGAACCGGTATTAGCCCATGCCTGCTCACCACCCTCTCTCCCGGGTAGCTCCTCCTGAACTGCCCTTTCCTGCTCTTTTTCCTCCCTTATATCTCCTCTCCCTCCTCCCCTTCCAGGGGAGGCCCAAACCACTCCTTGAGGCTTGAGGAGGCTATATCCTGTTCCTTCTAGGACCTCCTCCCAGATATCCCTTCCATTAACCCTTTCACTAGTGGAACCTTCCAGGAGATGAGGGGCCTCACCACAATGCGCAACTTCCCCCATGCACAATTTCCCCTCATGTGCAATTTCCCCTCATGCGCAGTATCCTCGCCAGCGCAACCTCTTCCTCCGAACAACATCCCCCAGTGCACCAGGATCTGAGCACCAAATTGGCTGGATGTTGGTCAGTCTCCCATGTTAAGTATAGGACAGAAACACGTTGCTCCTTTTCAGCCCCTGAAGGGTTAATTTCTCCAGATGGTTCTTGGTGGGTGTTCAGGTGACAGAAGGATCCCTCCCAGAATTCCATGCTTCAGGCCCAGCAGTTGGGGCAGAATGTTGCTGAGTCAGCAATTCTCAATGCAAAGTATAGGGAGGAAAACGCATTGCGCCCCTTTTCACCCCCTTCCCGTTGGAATTTCCAAAAACCGGTTCTTAGTGCACCCCTCAGTCATGGAAGGAACACCCACCCCAAATTTCACGCTTATAGGCCCACCGGTTTTGGCAGGGTGGTGATGAGTGAGTCAGTGAGTGAGTCAGTGAGTCAGTCAGTGAGTGACTTTTCTCTTTTATATATATAGATGTATCAAGAATGACACATTTGAAGAAGACCCTCTCTCATACTTTCTACATGAACCTCCAGTTCAGATCAAACAGCATTCTCACAGTTCAAACCAACCCTGTTTGTTGAATTGGGAATCAGCAAAAATGCGTGTGTATTTCTCTTCCTTTGAAAGTCTTCCTTTCCTCATATACTCTGTTCAGCATCTTAGGGTGCAAGCCTAACAAATTTAGGCCTTCCTAATTCATGTGGCATATCTTCCTGTGGTGGTGCAGGGATTTCAGCGTATGCCTGGACGATGCTTTGATGGTTCCTAACAAACTTGGGTGCAACATTCTGAGACACATTTTAAGCAGAGAAGAGCAGGGTGAGGTTTTGCTTCAAAAAGGGATCAGACCCACAATTTAAGTGTTATGACCCAGGATGCCCTGGGCCTCCCTGCTTGACCTCAGTTGATGGACAAAGTTGATGGAAAGGAGAATGTCCTTTTTTAGAGGATTTCTGCAAAGTAATTCTGTGGTTTGTGGAGGTCCATGTTACTGCATTAACTTGTCTGCGGAGCACTCTGCTGAGAAAATATTGGGCAAGTGCATCATAATTTTATTTTTAACAATAAGCTGCCTGTATCCAGACTATCCAGGATTATCAACTCTGTCTCGCAGAGACTCTCCACCATCTTACTTGAAGGTCTTTCCCAACCCAAGTTCTTCTAAATGGTGCTAGGCTTGAACCTAGGACCTTCAGTACACGAAACATGTGTGCTGTGGGGCTATGGCCCCAGTTCTTACCAGTAAGTGCGATTAGCCCTGAAATTAGATGTTATGAAGATGCTGGCCTCAGGAAGCTGATTTTCAGAAATGGATCCATGGAAGGGAACTGCTCTACCTATTTTTCCTCTCTTTAAAAAAAATCAATGTTCTTGCTGAATTGTTTTAAAGCCCCACAGTTTAATTAGAAGGAGTGTTCATTAAAATATGCTGTTTGGCTATAACTTGTCTATTTTGTCATTGCCCACTTGTGGTTTTGCAATTATTTAGACTGTTCCAAAGCTGGAAACAGAAAATGTGGGATGGGATGGGCTTCAAGATCTATTGATCTCACTTGTAGGCAATCAAAGTTTTAAAATAGCCAATAGCACATAAGGGGATACTTTAAAATGGATATTAAATCATGTCTTGGACTTTAATAGTGTTCTCTCCAACAAACAACCCTGTTAAAAAGCTACTGATCTTCACTGATGAATAAAAACACAGGTTTATTAATAGAGTATGCTATCCTGTGCTGAACAGGTTGAAAGAAAAAAATAGGCAAGGATTGTGAGGAAGAAGCCCAAAGAAAAACTTTTGCCCCACAAGAAAAATGTGTCCAATGTAATATTGCAATGGGAAGCTCATGCCTAAACAGGTGTGTATATATTATTATATGCAAAAAGCAGGCCTCCGTCAGTCTTGAAAGACTATGGTATCGTGCTCAGCGCTGCATACGCTGAATGCGAAGCACGAAAGCCTGGGTTGGATTGTTATGGAGGATAGGTTGTTACACAAGCAGCAAATCCCCCCTCTCCACACCACTGAATTAGTCCAATGGAAAGGCAGAGCCAATACGATTGGATCCAGCTGGCGTCGCAGAGCTGGGCTAAGGACAGGAGCTCACCCTGTCTTGTGGGGCCGACCCGAGAATCGAACCCTGGCCTGCTGGTAACACTTGCGCCACCCACAGCCACCACTATATGCTAGCTGGTGCTTCATTTGAATCTCCCTCCTTACAAAGAAAAAAAATCTGCACACAGCAAAACTAGCAAGCCAGGTGGGAGTTTTCTACTTCTACTTCATGCAAACTGCACAGAACAAGATGACCAGCTGAGAGGGTACATCAGCACCACAATAGCACCTCAGCTCCCAAAGGATGGCTTAGCCCTAAACAATCACATCTAACATACAACCTGGTCAAAGGACTCAAAGATCCAACTCCTGGCACCTGGTTTAAAGCCTTTATCCCAGCATCACGACAAAACAAAATTGAAGTGGCTTTGGGGTACCAATTTGCAAACCATCTTTTTGATTTATTTCTGAAAATTGCTACCAAAAACCACATGTTTTAGACAACATTGCCAAAATCTTGGAAATAAGCACTGCATGTGATTTCTTCCAATCCATTCTTCTAAAACGACAATCCAAAGTAGATCTGAATTGTACATTGTCTACCCTCTAGTGGACACTGCAAAAATAGTTTAGGATGGTGATTTTCAATCTTTTTCATCTCATGGCACATTAATCAATATATATAAACATGAAAAGTCACCCACTGACTCACTGACTCACTCATCAACGCCCAGCCAAAATCGCTGGGCCTAGAAGCGTGAAATCTGGGGTGGGTGTTCCTTCCGTGACAGAGGGAGTCCCTAAGAACTGGTTTTTGGAAATTCCAACCAGAAAAGGGTGAAAAGGGGCACAATGCATTTTCCTCCCTATACTTTACATTGAAGTATCGGTGACTGATGGATGCTCTGCCCCAACCCCTGGACCTAGAAGCATGAAATTCAGGGAGGGTGTTCCTTCTGTCAGATGAACACCTACCAAGAACTGATGTGGAGAAATTTAATACGTATAGGGCCAAAAAGGGGTGCAATGTGTTTTTGTCCTATACTTAACATGGAAGACTGAACAACCTTCAGCCAGTTTGGTGCTCAGTGCCCAGTGCAGTGGGGGTGGGGTGTTGTTCGAAGGGAGAGGTTGCACTGGGGAGGATGCTGTGAATGGGGGGTTGCTCATGGTGGGTGTTGTGCATGGGGAGATGATGCTCATGGGGGGTTCATGCGCATGGAGGGTTGACACGCATGGGTTAATGGCGCTCATGGAGGGTTGTTGCGCATGGGGGTTGATGCACATGGGGGGTTGATGCACATGGGGGGTTGATGCACATAGGGAGATGATATGCATGGGGGAAATGAACATGGGAATGATGTGCATGGGGGGTTGATGCGCAGGGGAATGATGCGCATGGGGGACTGATGCGCATGGGGGACTGATGCGCATGGGGGACTGATGCGCATGGGGGATTTATGCGCCACAGGGGATGGCGTATGGGGGAAATTTACTCCCGCAATGCAGGTACACTTTTCACTAGTAAGGTGCTAAAATTGCCACAGCACACCATCAGTTTTTGGACCATTGACAAAGCACACCGTGCTGCTGATGGAGAGGGTCACACTCCCATAGGCCCTACTATCCTTTCCCCAAACTTCCATGACACACCTGCAAACCATTCGTGGCACACCAGTGGAAATCACAGCACACTGTTTGAAAATCACAGGCTTAGGCAATGTTAAACATCTGACCAAATAAAAACCAAAAATACAGGTATTAAATGGGGGATACTTGGCTTGGCAGCACAACATGTGAGCGGGATCTTGGAGTAGCCGTGGATCACAAGCTGAACATGAGTCAGCAGTGTGATGTGTCTGCAAAGAAGGCAAATGCCATTTTAGGCTGCATTAAGAGGACTGTAGCTTCCAAGTCACGAGAAGTTCTAGTTCCTCTTTATTCAGCATTGGTCAGACCTCACCTTGAGTACTGTGTTCAGTTCTGGGCACCTCACTTTAAGAAAGATGCAGCCAAACTGGAGCAAGTCCAGAGGAGAGCAACAAGAATGATCAGTGGGATGGAAGGGAAGCCCTATGAGGAAAGGTTGGGGGAACTTGGGATGTTCAGCATGGAGAAGAGGAGGCTGAGAGGAGACATGATTGCCCTCTTCAGATACCTGAAGGGCTGTCATAGGAGGAAGGGGGTCATTAGTTCATAGCTGCTTCTGAAAGCAGAACTAGAACCAATGGGTACAAACTGCAAGAAAGGAGATTCTGGTTGGATATCCAGAAAAAATTCCTGACGGTGAGGGCGGTTTGGCAGTGGAACAGATTGCCAAGGGAGGTGGTGGCTTCTCCCTCACTGGGGATCCTCAAGCAGAGGCTTGACGAGCACCTGTCGGGGATGCTGTAGGGGGATTTCCTGCTGCAGGCAGGGGGTTGGACTAGATGACCTACTAGGTCCCTTCCAACTCTATGATTCTATGATTCTATGACTGATGGCTTGTTGATCACTGTACAGAAGGGCAGGTCAAACCTCAGCCTGAGGGCCAGATATGGTGCCCATAGTAATTTCCCCCCATTTTGAAGTAGAGCTGCAAATCTCCCAACCCAATCTCCTCCAAACTGTGCACAAGCCAACCACTTCTATGTTGTGTCGCCCTAATAGGGTAAATGCCAGGAGTTCTGGGCAGACACAGCTGGAATGTGTGATGTTTGGGGATATTGGGATGGGTAGTTTCAACATAAATCCTAACAGAAAAAGGAAACCCAAGTCTGTTTCCCCAGAATTTTCCCTTTACTTACTTCACTGGTTTCTTTGCCCATGTTCCATTCTTCATTTCTTTTTTCCAAAGGCTCCTTGGATGCACTCTCTGAAGAATTATGTTCTGCCACTAGTTTAAGATTAAAGGACATCTACAGAAGCAAAAGTAAGTAACTCAATACAATGAAGTAGTTCAGAGGAAAACCAAAAATGTCTGGCACAGGTGCAAAACTTTTGGTTCAATAACATCCTTTACAAAAAGGGCAGGAGAGACAGGAAGACATACTATTGTATTCCCATTCAACAGCTTGCTATCTTATTAGAGGCATGTAAGATTGTGTGAAATACAGCTGGCTCTCCCTGATTTTGGTGTCAGAGTTGGTGGATGAATTAAGTCTGAGAGGGGCAGGGAAGATGGCAAAGGCTGCCACCAAATCATATGCTCCATTCTGAACTAAGCTGCCCAACACTGGTTTCCTGCTCCATCTAATGGATACAGAACTGGAGACCCATTGACACTAGTGAGGCTCTAAACTGGGTAAGGGAACAAATGTTCCCCTAGCCTGGGGGCTCCCGTGTGGCTATTCTGGCCCACGGGATACAGTGGCAGCCATTTTGGTGCTGCTATATAGTACGTTGGTTACAGACCTTAGGACTGAACTTCCCAACATCATCTATGAAGGCACAAAAGAAAGGGCAAAGAAATGCAGAAGCACTGCCTGGAAGTGATGGTGAAGGTGGGCATCAGATGTGAACTTAGCTAACAAGCTGAATTTAAATCCAGACAAAAAAGAGAGTTCTTTTCATCCGGAAATCCAAAATGCAGGAACAAAATTCTGTTCTGAATGGGGTAATACTCTCTCTGCAGGAGCTGTTGGGAATCTTCCTGGCTATACAACAGCTCCAGGATCATCTGGTGCAGCTGCAGCCAAGAGCCTTTTGCTCAGTTTTGGCTGATGTGCCAGACCTGGCCACAGTGGGACACATCATGGTGGTCTCATTTACACTGCAGCGACACATTCTATGTGGGGCCAGATATTTGATGTTGCCATCTAGGCAAAAAGTTTAGAGTCCCCTGGTCTATCATTTGGAGATTCAGAACTGTGATACATGGTTGAGACACTTTGTAAAAAAAGTGAATAGAAAGTTGAAAAATAAGATGACATGTTTGTTTTTAAGCTCTGGAGATGGTCCTTACAGCAAACAGATCTTTTGTTCATCTTCCTTGATATCTCTACCATCTGACAGGATGCATTATCTGAAGTAGTGGTACTCAAAATGGGAGTTGGGATCTCCTTGGGGTTGCGACCACGGGTCAGGGGAGTTGTGAAAGGGTGGGATCTGCCATCCTGGAATCAGGCACTGGGCTTTCCTGGAAGTAAGTCTCATTGAACACAATAGGACTTACTTCTGAATAGACATGGAAGAGCGCAGGCATTTCAGTGACATCAGATTCAGTGACATCACATTTAGACGTCACAATCTGACAGGGAGTCCCAGATAGATTTTTAAGTTTGAAAGGGGGTCTTGGTTTGAAATGCTCAAGTACCACTGATCTAAAGAGTGGAACTGAATCTCTAGATCAGGATGAACAGAACTGTGTTCCAACTGAAGGAGACACAATAATCTCTTTTTAGATGTTCTAATGGATAATAATCTGAACATGAATCACCCACGTTACACTGTAGTATAAAAGGCCAATGTTATATAAGTGGATATTTCCACAGATACATTCCCAAGATTTAGGAACCTAAAACTGCACTCAACTCAGCACTGGCAGAACCACATCAGCAGTCCTATGTCTACATAAGGTAACCACCATCAAGAAGGCTATTGACAAGCTGGAAAGGATTTATGGAAACATGTTCAAAAAGGATAAAGGGTCTCTATGAGGATTTCCATTTGGAAGCCTGTAGAGGTTATATGTGGACACACACAACTTTAGAAGGCCCAGTGGAGGGTTTAGGTGGGGCCACGTTTGGCTAAACACAAATCCAGGAAACCAACACTGAACCAGAACCATGGATATACAATCCTCAGTTAAATAGGCTCCACCTGTACCAATGTTCTGTTCTGAAAAAGAAAAATACTCATCATATTCTTATGTAACCTCTTTGAGCTTTTAGTGCCAATCTGAAAAGGCTGCACTCATACTGTGCAGCCTGTGTTCATACTGTGTTCAGTTCTGGGCACCTCACTTTAAGAAAGATGCAGCCAAACTGGAGCAAGTCCAGAGGAGAGCAACAAGAATGATCAGTGGGATGGAAGGGAAGCCCTACAAGGAAAGGTTGGGGGAACTTGGGATGTTCAGCCTGGAGAAGAGGAGGCTGAGAGGAGACATGATTGCCCTCTGCAGATACCTGAAGGGCTGTCATATGGAGGAAGGGGCTCATTTGTTCACAGCTGCTTCTGAAAGCAGAACTAGAACCAATGGGTACAAACTGCAAGAGAGGAGATTCCGGTTGGATATCCGGAAAAAATTCCTGACGGTGAGGGCTGTTCGGCAGTGGAAAAGATTGCCAAGGGAGGTGGTGGACTCTCCCTCACTGGGGATCTTCAAGCAGAGGCTCGACGAGCACCTGTCGGGGATGCTCTAGGGGGATTTCCTGCTACAGGCAGGGGGTTGGACGGGATGACCTACTAGGTCCCTTCCAACTCTATGATTCTATGATTCTATGTGTGACTGAGAGCACATTCCTAACCATGTCTACTCAAAAGTAAACCCCATTGTGTTCAATGGGTCTTACTACCCATTGAGTCTGGGTCTGCAATCCTAATCTCCAGTTAGGTCTGCATAAGCCCTGGAATAAATCCTGTGCTGACCTGGGGGTGTCACAAAAATGTTGTAAGACACTTCTGCCCCACTCCTAGGAAGATTAGGCCAGTGCACAGGTATACACCTAGCACCCCACACCGCAACAGGAAGAGATGCCAGGTGAATTATGCAGGCCTAAATTGGTTAGGATTGCACCCTAAGAGCCCAATCCTAAGCACATCTACTCAGAAGTAAGTTTCACTGTAAACAAGGGAAAGGACAAAGTACCTAGGAACACAGTAAATGGAGCAGAGCTGCGTGATTTTTGGTCTAGGTAGCATAGGATTCAGTTTTCCACTGTGGTAACCTCTGTTAACCTCATTGCTGTAAAACTAGCACTGCAGAATTGTACACTTGCATGAAGGCAAGTTTTGATATTTTACCTCTCCTTCTGTCTCTTCTGAAACGGACAACTTCTCCAGCAACCAAGCATCTTCCTGGATCTCCAGAGTGGCATTTTCAACAGGTCTTTTCAAATCAAAAGAATCCTCTTCCTCACGCCTATGAGATTGGGTTGTGTTCTGCCCTTCAGGATTATCCTCTGCTATTTCAAGTTCGAGCCCAGCAGCATCTGTCTGGTTTGGAGTAACGTCTGGCAGCATGGAGGCAGTGTTATTAGAACTATTAGTAGTGATGACAATCTCCTGTGCTGACACTGTCTGATGACAAAAGATAACACAATTGGTGAGACATAAAGTAACAAAATAACCGATAAGAAAGCCAGCAACTCACTGCTGATGAAAGTTTGATGCTCCTTCTTACCTGAATCTATACAATCTATACATGAAATCAGCATCACTGATGGAACCAAAAGGCTCATGTGTGATAAACTGGAATTATTTCTGCAGTCAGATCGTGGGCTGTGTCTCTTAATGGCTCAATACTAACAAGGGCCTAAGCTGTGGCTCTTGCAATTCACTACCACAGGCTTCATTGTGGCAGTGCTCACGCCACACCATTGTTGTGCGCAATAGAGCTGCTGGCAGAAATGGCCAGCAGCTTTGTGGAAGAATCAGACTCACCCAGGTGCTTCAGTGAGCCCAGATAATGGTGGAAGTTGGTGGAGAGGAGGTAACAGGGAGATTTTGGCAGCAAAGGGGCATACTGGATCCAATTTCCAATTTTGCAACCAACCCTGAACCCTTCTACTTTTTGGACTTACACCAGTAAAATATCTGGCATTAGTCCCATATGCCATCAGGTGTATGATTTTTACTTACCTCATCAGCATGACTACAAAAGCAAGCAAAATGGCAGTGGTGGCAGTTTAGAATATGATTGTGAACCATTCACAGTGGGTAGGGGTAGCTTCAGGTGAGAAGAGGATCTTAGCATCAGCTAAAGCCTGTACATGTTGAAATCCTATCCCCTTTGGTCTTCCATATCCCCCCATGTCCCCTGAGTCTTTTCAGACCTGTGTTAGCTAAATAGCTGGTGTAGGTCCAAAAAGACCCATTGATGGCCAGGCAGCCTTTGGGAAACAAGTGAGAAATATCTTTACTCAGCTCTCCCAAGCTGTTTGGTCACCTCACATAGCACACATTTCAGCAGCACCACAAGATGCTAAGGACTGGTAGGAGGTAGGACTGGGCCCTAAATCTACTGTAAATAAAGTGGTGATGATTTCAATAAAGTGGTGATGGTTCTCAAGGAGAAATCCAAGCACAGGCCCAATGAAATTAGGAAACTAACCTCCTAGGAGCTTCCATGGAAGCCTTTTGTATGGACAACAAGTTGCCTTATGCTGGGTCAGATGCTTGTCTAACTGCCTTAGACTGCAATCCTAACTCCAGTTAGGCTGGCATAAGTCCCATGCTGACCTGGGGGGGTGTCACAAAAGTGACATAAGGAGCTTCTGCTCCACTCATGGGCAGGTTAGGTCACTACACAGGCATACACTGACCACCCCACACAGAAAGATATGCCATGTGAGTTAGGCCAGCCTAAATATGTAAGCATTGTGTCTTTAGTCCTGCTGTTTCTGACTTACAGTGGTTCTCCAAGACATCAAGGCGAATCCTACTTGGGATCAAAAAGTTGGATCTAAAAGGGGTTCTGTTGAGGGGAAAAATGAAATGATGATTGCATTTGTATTGCCACAGTAATGAGAACTAAAGTTTTACTTTGACTCTTCTCTTCCATAGAACAGCACACTGATGTTCTCCTGGCAGGAGTGTCCAAACCCTGGGTCTGGAGGCCAGATATGGCCCTCAGCAAGACTCCATGCAGCTTTTGGCAAGCCCCCCTGACAAAGCCTCCCTTTTGGCTGAGCCCTGTAATCCTCAGGGAGTGAGACAAGCTCTGTTCCTCTCACCTCCAGAGAGTGTTCTGAGAACCAGTGATCTGAATTCATGAAATGTTTTTCATTCATTCATTCATTCATTCATTCATTCATTCATTCATTCATTCAAGTTCCGTCCCTAATATATTCATTTACTGTATGTAAATTTATTCAAATTTATTCACATTTATTTAAATTTGGAATGTAAATTCATTCTTTTTCTCCATGTCCACAACACAGTGTAAGAGAGACAATGTGCCCCTCCTGCCAAAAACTTTGTACACCCCATCCTAAAGTGCTCACCTCATAGTTTGTGGCTTGTTTAGATCCTTGTTGCTTTTTGGCTCCCTTTCCTCTTCCCTTTCTGGAACCAGACAATTGTTGGGACACCATTTCAACCCCATTCTGCAGGAGAAGATCAGTCAGTTCCTTCAGTAGGGTCAGCTGTAAGGAATAATAGAAAAAGGCAAATACCACAACCACCATGGATAGGTGTGATCTACTAAACAATATGATTGGACCAAGATGCCCCTCCTGCTCAGTTTATAACCACTATCTGATTCAAATGTTTGTTCTCAGGCACACAATTAATTAATTAATTATGGTACGTTATTGTTTATGTAATAATAAAGGCAACCCCCCAAGCTACTGGCAGTTTCCAGTGGTTTTTCTGCTAAGGCACCCATCGCTGACATCACTATCATGTGCATAACATAAACTATTACAATCACAGAATCATAGAATCATAGAGTTGGTAGGGACCTAGTAGGTCATCTAGTCCAACCCCCTGCCTGCAGCAGGAAATCCCCCTACAGCATCCCCGACAGGTGCTCGTCAAGCCTCTGCTTGAGGATCCCCAGTGAGGGAGAAGCCACCACCTCCCTTGGCAATCTGTTCCACTGCCAAACCGCCCTCACTGTCAGGAATTTTTTCCAGATATCCAACCAGAATCTCCTTTCTTGCAGTTTGTACCCATTGGTTCTAGTTCTGCTTTCAGAAGCAGCTATGAACAAATGAGCCCCTTCCTCCCTATGACAGCCCTTCAGGTATCTGAAGAGGGCAATCATGTCTCCTCTCAGCCTCCTCTTCTCCAGGCTGAACATCCCAAGTTCCCCCAACCTTTCCTCGTAGGGTTTCTCTTCCATCCCACTGATCATTCTTGTCACTCTCCTCTGGACTTGCTCCAGTTTGGCTCATCTTTCTTAAAGTGAGGTGCCCAGAACACAGTACTCAAGGTGAGGTCAAGGTGAGATTACCTGCCCCCTGAATACATCCTGGGGCTGTGGGTTGCCATGTCACCCTACATTAGTTTTATTGGAAAAAATACCCTTATCATTGAAAACTAATGCAAGTTTGTCCTCCCCCCAATAAAAAATAAATGTGTAGAGGGTGCTCTGTTACTGCATGGAGATGGGAGTGGAATCACAGGAGATGCAAAAGTCTCACCTCTTACAGTTTCACCAAATACTGCATTCAGAAAACAAAAATAATACAACACTGCACCACACATTCAATGTAACTAGTTTCATTCATTCATTCATTCATTCACTCATTCATTCATTCATTCATTCATAAGTTACTAGTTTGGTTCTGCAAGACTTTTGAGTTTGCAATTATAGACATAGCAGTCACATACCTTGATTCCATAGGCTTCAAAAAGGCTCTCTAGGTCCTATACTCAAAACAAAAGATGAAGATATTAAATAAACAGTTGTTCATCACATCTAGAATGAGAACAAGACAGAAGCATTGGGCTCAAATAATAGCAGTCAGCCTGGACTACCTTTCCATACAAGGCATCATCTGGACATTAGAAGCACCCACTAAGCACCACCCAATTCCCACAAACCACATGTGCAATCTGAGCCATTCTCATTTCCCAAGGGGTGTGTACACTGTAGTACCCTCATCCAGTAGTATCAGTAGAAGGCAGCTTCTACTGGTATTCAGGTATGGTGTTCATGTCTCACGCCAGAAGTAGAGAAATTCACACACAGAGCTAGCCCATCCAAGAGACAAGTCCAGGCCACAATTGGCAGGGAGCACCCACTAATAATACATAATAATACTAATAATAATCTATCTATCTAAAGTATTTATATATTGCTTTTCAACTAACAAGTTCACAACAAGTTATTAGTAATACTAATAACACCTAATAATAATACCTAATAATTCCCAGTGATCCGTCTCCTCCCTCATCCTTGATTTGAAAGGAAAAGGAAGAGAGAGCAGAAGTGTGAAGAAAAGATCGACGAGCAAGATTGTCAGGAGCTGATACTAGTACATCACAAAATAAGAGGAGCAGCCTCACAGGCGATCTTGGGCTGACCCTGCACTCAACCACACATGTACACATACAATTCAGAGGTGAAAGTGTGAATGTGCAAAGGGTACGTGTCTTGGATCAGACCTCTCCAGCCTAGCGATGGGCAAGACTGCTCATTGCTAGGCTTGAGAAGCCTGATGTGCCTTCATCACTCAGGGCTGGAGAACAGACAGGCAGGCAGACAGACAGACAAATAGATAATGAGTTTCTTCCAAGACAAAAATATCTGGGGATATTCTGAGAGACCTTCTATAACTTTCTATAATATCAATGACATTTCTTAGGGAGTTTATGCATCCTCCCTTTTCTAACACAAAGGACCAAGGGATAGAGGCTTCAGACATACAGTATGAGTATGTGAAGGTCATGTATGTGCAAGACAGTGGTGTGACCTTGTTGGTCACCTTATGTTTCTGATTTACCTTGATATCTGTTCCTTTGCCAGGTGGTCCAGGATCCCCCTGAGAAGAGAAGCTAAAGTTGGCATGTAAATATTAAAATGAAGGAGTCTTCAACATCTTGGGTAGGGCTCACCCGCACACCCACTAGCTGTGCCACTAGAGTCTAGATGCCTAATCTCAACTCCAATAGCAACCACCAAAAGTTGTGCCATAAATGGTTTTTTTGTTAAAAGTACATTAGAACACAAAACATCATCATTTTAAAACATCCAAATAAAAACACTGCATTTAAATGTTTACAAGTTAGAACTTTGAATGAGAACTTGGAATAAAAAATACATACCACTTCTTTCAGTCTTTCAAATAATGAAATCTGTGACTAAAAATACTTCCAACACCCCTAGCCATATTTTGCTCATTAAACTCTTATATAAAGAAGTCCAAATGAAGGAGAGAAATTCCATGCCTGATGAGCTTCATTTCACAGAAATCTGGTTATTGCTTCTACAGATTCCGGTGGAATGAAGGGCACCCAAGCCACGGAGGTGCAAGAAATTCATGACATTTTGTCGTCCTCTGGAGGGTCACCAACTTTTAAAGTTATGGATATACAAAGCTGTCTCATAACTCAGTCATACTACTGATCCTGTCCTGTTTATGCTGACAAGCAGAGGCTCTTCAAGGTCTCAGGCACAGATATCTCCCAATGCCCACTATTTAACAGGAGATGGTCAGGGACCGAGGCTGGTAAACTCAGCAAGTTCTGCAATTTTATTTATTTATAAGTACAGTAAAACCTTGGATTGAGAGTAACTTGGATTAGAGTGTTTTGCAAGACAAGCAATCATTTTGAATAAATTTTGATTTGATATACAAGCAATGTCTTTATAAATAAGCAAAAAATAGTACCAGCTGAGATATGGCTGATTGTGGTGTTCCACCAGAACCTCCTCAGCCTCTCCTGAGAGACCAGCCTATGCTGGTCTGAAGTAAGCCTATTACAGACAATGGGGTTTACACCAAAGTAAGGGGTAATGGAAAGGAGCCTGAGAGACCTAACTTCGCATGTCTACTTTAAAGTAAGCCCTATTATAACTAGTGGGGCTCACTCCTGTGCAATGGGGGCAGATCGCAGCCCAAGAGACCTGAGGGACTAAGTGCAGGTTAATTTGTTTTATTTTTCTTTATTATTTTGTATTATTTTACAATATTGTAATCATTTTTAAATGAATATTTTTGAGTTATGGAACGAATTTGGTTTGATATACAAGCGTTTTGCATTACAAGCATGCTTCCAGAACGAATTATGCTCATAAACCAAGATATCACTGTAAACAGATATTCAAGATATTCATGAATCATAAATAAATACATATTTATGATAATGAATATTCACAAAACAGTGTTAAAAAGTTATTTTACAGTATTAAACAGTGTTAAAAAGAAAAGGATAAACTAAAAATCATTATTAGGCTGCAAATTGCAGCTGTCGGTTCTCCAAGGTCAGTGCCATGTGGCAGGCATGGAGAATCTGTAAGTGAGCCAGCCAACGCTTCTGCAAAATCATGTAATGTGCTCAGTCATGCCATTGATTCTCCAGCAGGCAAAGCAACAGTACCTTTTCTCCTTTTATGGTAATGCTGTTTTCCACGGAAGGAACCTACAAGTGCCAGATGAACAATAAGAATTAAAAAACGCGGATGAAGAGGAGAAAATACCTTAGAGCAGTGGTTCTCAATCTTCCTAACGCCGTGACCCCTTTATAAGTTCCTCATGTTGTGGAGACCCACAACCTTAAAATTATTTTTGTTGCAACTTTATAACTGTAATTTTGCTACTGTTATGAATCGTAATGTAAATATCCTATATGCAGGATGTATTTTCTTTGTTACAAATGAAATGTGTGTTCTATGCACACACTGAACACAATGGGATTTATTTCAGAGTAGGCATGCATAGGATTGGGCCCTGAGGCTGCAATCTTATCCACATTTGCATGGGAGTAAAGGCCCCCCAGATTATAATGGGATTTATTTCAGAGTAGGCATGCATAGGATTGGGGCTGTCAGTCAGCCCCAGTGCGCATGCAGCTACAGCCAGAGGTCTGGCAAGCCTGACCTGGCCCCCTGCACCAGGGGTCTTTAGGTGACCCCCAGGAAAGCTCTAGGCGACCCCCAAAGGGGTCCCGACCCCCACTTTGAGAAACGCTTCCTTAGAGGAAGACATAACTTGCAATTACTTAGATATGCCAGCAAGGACTTCCTGGATCACTTGTGGTTGTGAAGAAACCTCAAGATGTAAAGAGTACAATCCTAACCATGTCTACTCAAAAGTAAGCCTCATTGTGTTCAATGGGTCTTACTCCCAAGAAAGTGTCTTTAGGATTGCAGCCTTTATCTCTTTGCCACAAAATAAATGGAAGTTGGCTGCACAAGATCTCTCTTTGTAGGAATACAATATTAAAAGTGTCCATTAGTTCAAGGACAGACAACAGAATACAGTTATTCATCTGGCAATGTAAATAAATTCTCATTTGTACATTGAGATCATTAGTTCCATAGACAATTTCTGAGAGCAATCTCAGATAACAAAGATAAAATATGTACTGTATTTACTCGAAGCTAACGCTCACCTTTTCCAGTCAAATTCAGTCTCCAAAAACAGAGGACGCATTAGATTTGATGGTTAATTAGATTTGAATAAATATAGTAAACATTTCTGCATGCAGTTTTTGTCTATATTTGCAAGATTTGACAGGGAACTTATGCAGGGGGATCTTATGAAGGCTGAAGACGGAGACAGAGCATATACAAGAAACTTAACCTTACATCCTCCACTGACCCTCCATCAGGTTAGGTTTTGAAGCCTAAGAGAAGGGCAGCCAGTTTAATGAGGAAGTTACAACTTACTGCAGTGCAACTATCTTGAAACACAAAGAAGGATTTCCTAATTGAGTTAATGGTGTCTTTATACAGTACATAACCAAAGGAGGCAATAGTTTGTGTTAGTGAAATTCTCCAGTATTTATTTGTACAGTAATATTGCAGAGGATACAGAGGTACCCTGGACCCAGGGTACAAGACCCTCTAAAATAAGGGATACCCAAGAAAAAATACAGCACATCACAAAATATAAGCTAAAAACTCTCATGAATATTGATTTCATATAATCAATTTCAACACTTTGGATGCGATCCTAACCTAGGCCGGCACAACTCATCAGTCTTCCTGTTCCTGAGGTGATGTAGAGAGGCAAGCACATGTCTTATGGCACTTTTGTGACATCCCCAGGCCAGCATGGGACTTGTGCTGGGGTTTCTGCCAGCCTAACTGGGGATTTGGGATGCAGCCTATATTAATTAGTATTAAATTTATTTTATAGCATTTATAATATATAATTTATTAATTAAAGAAGGCTGCATGCTGCATGCTCATAAGGAAAAGGATAATGATTTTTTTCCCAGGACACAAAGCTAAAACTGTGACAGGACCTTATGAAGGTTAAAAGGAAAAAGATTCCTTCCATTCTGAAGACAGAAATCTCATCAGGCAGCTTGGAAGACCTAATGAAGGTTGAACATGTACAGGGCCCCAGCATCTCAATGGCTGTAAACTTTTATTGGGGATATATATATCTTTTAGGAGAGGTCAATTATTGGATGCTCCTTCTGAGACTACAAGAAAGCAACTCCAAAGCTAGCACCAAAGTTCCAGATGACTACTAGCACCAAAGCTGGCTCACTGACTTGATTCTAGACAACGCAGGTTTGCCAGGGAATGAGGTTCCTGCTTCCTCCATATACACACAACAGTGTTTTCCTTTTGTGCCAAATTTGTCAGGAAAGCAAACATTACTCACTGCTTTTCCAGGAGATCCTGGCTGGCCCTGCAGATGCAATACACACACCGTCATGGAAAAGAAGAGAATGATTCATGGTGAACATTAGTTAGCTTTGACTTGAGGATGCATCATTGGGCTCTCCTGCAAGGCTGACAAAGAGGATCTGAAAACCTAGGGATTTTCTCCAGTGGCTCCTTGGAGAAGCAGATGAGTCATAGAATCACAGAATCATAGAGTTGGAAGGGACCTAGTAGGTCATCTAGTCCAACCCTGTGCCTGCAGCAGGAAATCTTCCTAGAGCATCTCTAACAAGTGCTCGTCGAGCCTCTGCTTGAAGATCCCCAGTGAGGGAGAGTCCACCACCTCCCTTGACAAGAAGCTCTTGCTTTCCTTCTTCAGAGCCCAATGGCAATCCCTTGCAGTTCAACGAGTTTGGGCACTCATCTAATAGTAGTCATCTACAAATTCACAGGTCAGTTTGCCAGGACTCCAAGCACAGTCATGAAGAGCTGGTTGGAGGCAATGCTTGGAAAGTCAGGCAGGGCAACATGGTGACCTCCAGGGAGCTAAGATGGCTAATTGGGATAAAGGGAGAGAGTGGGAGGAGGAGGAGGAGGATAGGAAGGAGAAGGAGGAGAAGCAGCAGCAGCAAAGGAGTGACAAGATCAAAGTACAAAGGAAGAGAGCTATGAGATCAATTTTGTTAACATTTGACTTACATCCTTGCCAGGTTCTCCTACATCTCCTTTCATCCCTCGCTCACCAGGACGTCCTGGAAGACCTAATGGACCCTGCAAACAATTAAGGGAAAATTATTGACCTACTTCTTGAGATAGTCAACTTCTAATGTGCTCAGTCATGCCATTGATTCTCTGTCTCTGTCATTTCGGACTGAAGATGGGGGTTCACAAGTCTTCATGCTCCCTTATACAAAAGATATTCCCTGAACTCTGAAAGCAGGTTTATGAGAAAGTTTCTACCTTAGCCTTTGTATACAGAAGGTTCAAAGCTCATTCATGGGCTCATCCATTAATCCTCTCTGACTAAACAGCATTCCCTTTATTTTTCCCCCCACTTGAGGCACAATCCTAACCAATTTAGCCCAGCATTACTCACCTGACATACCTTGATTACAGTGGAACTTACTTCTGAGTAGACATGCTTAGGATTGGGCTCTTAGGGTGCAATCCTAAACAATTTAGGCCTGCATAATTCACCTGGCATCTCTTCCTGTTGCGGTGTAGCGTGGTAGGTGTATACCTGTGCACTGGCCTAATCGTCCTAGGATTGGGGCAGAAGTGCCTTATAACACATTTGTGACACTCCCAGATCAGCATAGGACTTATGCCAGGGCTTGACCAATTAGACTACTGGGAACTAAGTATTTTTGATGAATCACAACTAAGGTGAGCAAGTGGCATTTTACACATATATCAGGCAAAAGTAAGAATTATGCCATCAATATGAAATTATCTCGGTTTACAGAACCCTTTCACCCCAGCTTGAAGCAGCTGCTTCTCTACTTTTTCATGTACCTTCTGGCCAAGCTGCTCTGAGTTCAGCCAAGTGACTTCTTAATATTCTTGTAGCAGCTCAGCCAGAAGGGATCAGAAGGGTATGTGCGAAGAAGTGAAGAAGTGGCCACCACTCCTTTATTTCGGAGTTTCTGAGCTACCAGCAACTTTCTGGCTGATGCTCGCTTCTGCTGAGCCAGCGCAAACTTCCAAATGCAGCAACTTGATGGAAGCCAAAAGTTGGAATTGGGGTAGCAGCCAGATAATGAAGCTAACACCATTCTCCTCCAAACCTGGATGTGATGTCATGGGGACATGTGATGTCATGGCATCATGAGACATCACAATGTGATGCTGCGCCTGACTATCCCATGCAATGAGAATTCTCAGTATTCTCAGTCTTCAACTCAAGGGATTGTTTATCTGGACTCCTCTCTCTCCCTGCTTCCCACAAGTACCTAGTTCTCCTTAGAAGGACATAAGTATCAGTGTTCATTACAATGCCCTTACAGTCAGGTATTTCTAAGCAGTTTGAAGCATAGACAGACATCAGAGTTGATTCACATGGAATTACTAATGTTCTGAATAACCCTGGTAAAGTGTTATGACTCTCAGATATGTGCACTGTGGAGTGAATTGTACTGTATTGAAGGAAGACTAGATTTCTTAATGCATTACCTGGATCCCAGATTCCCCTTTCTTTCCTGGTTCACCCTAGAATTAACAGAAATTGCAGTTCATAATGAAAATCATAGCTCTATTCAGTGGCATAGCTAATGATCATGTAGCCCGGTGCAAAACTCAAAATGCTGTCCTGGAAGTGATGTCACAACCAGAAGTGATGTCATCACTGAGTATTTTAAAAAAGAAAATTGGGGATAAACCTGCCTCCTCCTCCTCAGCCATTCTCCACCCATTTCACCCATTGCCTCCTCCTCAGTTCACCACCCATTTGTTCTGCTAGTGGCACAGCTAAAGCACCTATTTGCTATCTGGAGTCAAACAAAATTTGTTGCCTCCCCCTTCCCGCCAAAACAAAAAAAAAATGATTAAGTAAAACAATGAAAGTTGTATCGTTTATTGGTTAGGGAAACTGTGTTGGGATAAAAAGAAATGGTTATTCTTTTCCTTCTAGATGTTCGAGAAGCACTACTTAGAAGTGCCTGTATACCCAGTCAGTGTGGGTAACTTTATTACGATATATGCATATGGAAATGAGGGCTGATTCATGTTAACACATTATTTCTATACAGTAACAGAATTACATCTCATTAACTCTCAGAGCAATCAGTTCCATGGGAAAGTTGATTTAAGAAAATCCACTCTTTGTTCCATTGACTTTTGTGTTTTCATTTTCTGGTTAATTGGCCATAACCTTTGGTAGAATATAGATATTCCAATTCAGTTTGTTTCGTTGCATTCTGCATTAAATTACCTTTCCAATGATAGGTCATCATTCATTCATACCTACCCTGTTTTTCACAATTTTAGCAACTAGTGTCAAGCTCAGCTTGTCGCCTCCCTTAAAGCTTGTAGCCCAGTGCAACTGCACCCCCTGCAACTCTCCTAGCTGTGCCAGTGGCTCTATTTTGCTATTCCATATTTCAGTACTAATTTCAACATAATCAAATAGCACCATTAAAGAGGCTTCTGATTGAAAAAGATGGTGGCTGCCAGTTAACAGCCACTATGGGGAGTGTTTCATCAGTTGCTCTCCTTCAAATCCACTCCCCCCCCCCCCCCAGTTTTGTCACTTGTGAATGTGGTACAGACTTTGGGGGGCCCATTTTGTCTCAGCCTTACAGAAAAGAGCCTTTCCCATTTCTCCTGCTAGGCCGCTTAGAGGATGACTGGGAATGATCCTGGAACCTTTTGCATACAAAGCTTGTGCTGCACATCTGAGCTTTGTGATTAACTCTTGCATAGATAGAACTTGTAACAAGTCATTTGGAAATTAAGCAAGTTGCATTTAAGGAAAATACAGTATCTGACTTTGATGATATTGTTTATTACTATTGCTGCCAAAAGATAAGGGCCCTATCCTTGAGGGAAAGGGTTTTATAGAGATGAAGCAAACTTTGGATAAATGAGACTTTCAACACAAATCTTTGTGTTTACTTAGAATTACAACCCACGGTGTTCAATGGGGCTATTCTCAGTAAAGTTTACATAAGACTGCAACATTAATCTAATTCATATGATTTAGACTTTTTCTTCTGATCTGTTGACAATCTGTAAATTCCCATGTCAACAAAATATGCTGTTGTTTTCTCAGGCTTCCTCAATCTTGAGTTTAGAAATATCAGCACACTAGACTCATTGCAGTGCTTGTTTCTACTTACATCTTTACCTCTTAGGCCCGGCTGTCCTGTCTCACCTTTATCTCCCTTTGGACCAGTTGTTCCCTGCAAGAAACAGTATCCAGGAAGTCTGACTGTCTGTCTATTCTTCTTTCCTTCTCATCACCTTATAACTGTCTGTTGACAAGGAACTCCATTTCATGGTAAACTAGCTTGGCAACAGTTGGCTTAAAATTCAGTAACCAAATTTAGCATGCCAGAAACCTCTCCCATTGCTAACCCTGTTCATGAATGCAGACACTCACTGTAACAAAGGAACAATAGCTTTTAGATTTCTGAGCAGACTCATCCACAAAACCTCAAATTATCTACATTGGTTCCCTACATCTTCCTACCTGGGGATGAAATGAAGTAGCTTAAGAAGGGAAGTTTTGAGCTGAGAAAACAACAGGAGGGGAAATGGCTTAAGTAGCTCCCCCTAACCAGGTCAGTCTTCCTTTTGTGATTATTCCCTGAATTGTTCTGAGTTTAAAAAATACAAAACAAAGATACGGAGAAAAGGATCACAGGATTCCACATAAAAGACAAGTCTATCCCTACAATCCAGAATAACTACAAGAGCATGTAAGAGACATTACATGCACCCATAGTTACTGTACCGCCGAGTGAAAACCTATGGGAAATTCATATTGCAATCCAGAACAAATTGTTCTTACACCAAAGCAAGGACTCTCCGTAGTTACTCTGGATTGTGCACTAAGTGTTGAACATATGTGTGTGAATTGAGCCCAAATATTAGTCCAGTTCAGGGGTCTACAAACTTTTTGGCAGTAGGGCCATATCATCTCTCTGACACAGTGTTGGGGCCAGAAAACTAATTTACATTTCAAATTCGGATATATTTACATAAATGAACATAAATTTACATATACAAATGTATTGGAGTGGAATATAAGGCTTGGCCATGGGCTGGATAGAGGGGTCATGCCGGGGGCCACATTGAGGCTTGCTGAAGGCCATATCTGGCCCCTGGGCCAGGGTTCGGAGACCCCTGGTCCAAATGACAAATAATTGTTAGAACTGCCTAATAAAAAGTCTGTAGCAAAGGAGTATGCAAAGATCCTGGACTTGCATACATTATATTCATATGAAGCCTTGTTTTGAGTCAGACCAAAGTGAGGCATGATTTATGGTCTATTGTTGCCCCCTGGATTAGAGATCGGGTAGATCAAACTCCAGGTCTTTTCTTTCTGTTAGTGCAGGACCTCATTTAGGCCAATTGCAGGCTTTGATCACCCTTTTTTCTCCTCCCTCTAGCCTTTAGGATCCCAACCGGGTCAATTTGACCCGATTGGAAGTTTGTGTTGTGTTTTTTATTGAATTTATTATTATTACTTGACAAGACTTTCTGTGTTTTTTACTGCTAATGAAACAGTTACAAATCCAGAAGCAGAAAAGTTTTTGAATTTACAGTTTTTCTGTAAATTCTAATTTATACACATCATCCCAAGAGGGGTCTATTAGACCCATTTTGCCTTTTACTGCCTTTTATTGACAGGGCAATAAAACCCCATGCTGAGACCATCCTTTTGTTTGTTGTTTGTTGTTGTGGGGTATCTTCAGGGCAATAAAACCCATGCTGAGAACCTCTAAATCTTTTTGTTTGATGTGGGAAACCTGTCCTGCCATTGGATTGAATAAGCAAAATGGGTCTAATTGACCCGTCCTGGGATGATGTGTAAGAAAAACAAATGGGATCCTAAGGGCTAGATTGCCTACCTCTTCCCCAAGAGTGAGAGAATTTGGGAGAAGGATAGGAGTGGAGATGTAAGCAGTAGTGTGTCCCTTTGTGTGCATATGCGGGGCTTTTGCAGGACATCACTTTTGGTTGAGGGAGTTGTGGGAAGAGCAATGAGCTGGGAAAGACCTGGTTTAAACCTTACCTAACCTTGAACTCAGTATTAAACAATCATTGTTCTCTCAGCTTCACCTCCAATAAGATGAAGGTATGAGAAGATATATTTATTTATAGGCTTGTAAAACTTACTGAGATAGCATATATGAAGATCTCTGAAGCTCTATATAAATGCAAAATATCATTACAATGATCATATCCATTTCGTCAGCTGTATGCTCACCTTTTGCCCTGGTTTGCCAGATAAGCCAACATTTCCCTGTTGAGGTTTTTAAAAGAGTAGATAACCAATAATTAACACATTACATGCATCAATACAATCAGAGATATATGTAAGAAAAACTCTTTAAAAAACAAAATAAAATGAATGCTCATCATGGTTAGATGCCATAACCTGGCGTGTTGGCAAAAATGCTATTCATCAGGGTGTCCAAACTTTTTTTTTGGCAGGTGGGCCGCATTATCTCTGTGACCAGGACTGTGTTGGGGGCCAGAAAAATGATTTACATTTCAAACTTGAATAAATTGACATAAATTTAAATATAAGAGATACATTACAAGGCTTGTCCATGGACCAGATGAAGCAGTCTTGCCATGGGCCACACTGAGGCTTGTTGTGGCCACATCTGGCTCCTAGGCTGGGGTTTAGAACTCCTGATTTAACTGTTAAACCCCTAAACACCATTCCTTTGCAATGGTCTTAATATATAAACCCTGTTGTAATATACTCAGAATTATATATCCAAAATTGTCCCTGATCCTGTCATCCAAGGTAATTTAGTGCAATCCTTGGCATGTTTGAGTAGTAAATCCCACTTTATTCAAAGGGGCATGCTCAGTTTTGTTGTTGCCTTAGGGTTAAACTACATGTGCTGAGCATGTAGTTTGGCAATGCATGCTTTTGTTTGTGTGTGTATGTGTTTGTGTGTGTGTTTGTGTGCCACAAAACTGCCAAAATTGCCAGGTCTCGAAAAGGATGGGAGGATAGTGAAGGAAATATTGGAGTATCACATTCTAGCAATATCATTGTCTGAATTATCTGTAAATGTACATGAATGATGGATGCAACCCTAAAGTGAAGGACTAGTGTCATGGCTGATGTCATGATTAGGCATTGCTGGGTAGGATCTCAGAAGCTTCAGAAGGACCAACTGCTGATCCCTGGGACCATTTTTGTGCCCAGGCCTTCCTGTAGTGGCAGAAGAATGGCTCTCTCAGGGTCTCCACATGAAATGGAGCCCCACGAAGAGTTTTTTTTTTTTGAGGGCCCAAGCCAGGCCTGGCAAATGTGCAGAAATAATTTCTTTTTCATATATTTTCCTTTTTTTCTTTTAGAGAATCTGATTTTTTTCCAACTCACCCTTTCTCCTGGCTCCCCTTTCAAACCTAGTTGGCCTGGTATGCCAAATCCTGGGCTTCCCTGAAGAAATGAAGCCAAAAATTCAGTTTCAATTTCAGCATTTTTCACCTGCTTTTAAACCAACTACAGGGAAACCATCCAGTTTAAGTAAAAATGCATGGCATCCATATGAAAGGAAGAGCTAAACATGCAGTGTTGAGGATAAAACTATATGTCTAAAAAAGTCAGACGAGGAAGAGATTTAAAGTATAACTATAGTGATGCATCTGCTGAATGTTCTGGCTATGTCAACATATGGCCTTTGTTCTTGAAGATGCCTTATAACCTTGTCATGTCAACATATGGATTACTGTTACATCCTGTACTTGATCTGCCCATGACAATGATCTGGAAAACCCAGCTGATGCAATATGCTGCAGCCTGGGTCCTATCTCAGGCTTGACTGCCATAATCCAGTGCTTCACCAATGGCACTGCTTACCAGTTGCTTCCTGGTACAATCCTGGAACAATGTGCAAGTGAGTCACCAAATGATTACCTGAGAAATCAAAGTCTTAATAAAGTTTAGCAATATTTTTCAAGTGCCTTGTAAAAGGAGGGCCTGTCATTATAGTACCTTCTCTCCCTTTTCTCCTTTATCTCCAGGATTTCCTTTTGGTCCAAGAGGACCCACTGGGCCCACATCTCCCTGTATGCAGGAACAAAAAAAAGGTTTATTTTGTTTATTGTGTAATTTTTTCTTAAGATTATGTAAGTCTCCTTGGACTTCCATGTAAGTAGGTGGACTAGAAATAGACTAAATAGATAATTTTCTCAGAAATAGATTAAATAGATAATTTTCCTGACAAACTCTGTGGGAATCTTTCCATGGAAACTACCTGCAGATGTTGCAGAAGTTTCAGGACCTTGGTCTAGTAAACACATTTGGTTCAGATAAGCCTGTTGAGTTGCCTCCTCTTTGAACCACATCAACGTTAGAAGGCACCAAACATCCCCTGCAGTTGTGGAAGATCTGCAGTGGTAAGCAAACTATCATTTAGAAAGCTTGTTGATCATGATGGAGCCTTCTCCTATTCCAATTTTTTTTAAACATACAGTGTATTTGACATAAACTTGTTTGAGTCAAACCAGGTATTAAAGCAAAGGCAGAACTCTTCCTTGCTTAACAAACAAGGGAAGCCCTTCAGCACATGTTGATCACTCTCCTACTGAGTTATTATGGGATAATTAAAAAATCAGTGTCCAGAATCCCTCTCAAAGTGTTTTTCAACCTGTACCCAATTTTTTTTGTAAATTGTATCTTCCTAGCCCTTCCTCAATGCTGATGGGCCCAATGAACAACCTACCCACAGGATCCCATATCCCTGCACAGCTTACCCGACTACCTTTCTTGCCTGTAGGTCCCACCACCTAGGAATTAAATATAGCATGTAAGTAACTTGCAATCGTGTTATGTGGCAGGCAGGACTGAGTCATCTGATTCTGCATTTCAGCAGAATCAACAAACCCCTATTTTAGACAGTAAAATCTTAATGTCTGTTATCGATAATGGTAATGTAATCAATAATCATGTGTGCCAAGTGCTGCCATGGACATTTAACTGACAGGTTGAGCTGTTCAGGAATATTCGTTCATCTGGTCAGGCCATTTGTTTCATTATTAAGAACTCCATTTGTTAACTTAGTAGTAGTGGGTGTATAGTTAAATACAGTACCATCAGTGGGTAAGCATGGATTTTAATATTCATTGGTTCTGAATCCATGGGGTAGGCCACATGATACCTTCTGGTTGGGTGTGGAGGATCTTATGCTTGAGCTTATGAAGCTTTCAGATGGCCTAAAAGCCAGAGGTCTTGGTTTCTTGCTCTACTGAGGCTGCACATGAATTCCCTAGTTCTCAAAAAGTATTCCAGACCCAACCATAGCACAGTTACAGTAGAGTTTAGAGGGCCTGGACCCCTCAATTCTGTGGATTCAATTATCAGAGCATTTTAGTATCTATGGGAGTTCTGGGAACTGAACCCCCATGTATGCTGAGGGCTGCCCTATACTACTATTCAGAAAAAGTAAATGAAGATGTTTCATATGGTAAAAATAAATTGCTTCTTGTTCCCAAACAGTAAACAATGTAAAAATGCAGAATAAACAGCAGCAAATAGCCCCTGGGTGGGAGACGTGCAATAGGGCAGTTGTTTGCCCTAAATATGTACATATGTACTAAATATGTACTAAATATGTAAATATGACTTTAAGATGTACTTCTTTGACAGTTAGCAGAAGTTTTCATAGTTATCCATTTGGGAACATCCATATCTGTTGATTCATATATTCCATTTTGTGCCCAGCTCCAGCCAACTTAGCAGTTCAAAAGCATTAAACGCAAGTAAATAAAGATGTACCACCTTGGGGGAGGGGGGAGATAACAGCACTCCATATGCTTTGGCATTTAGTCATGCAGGCCACATAATAACAGAGGCATCTAAGCTTGCTCTTCTGCTTAGAATTGGGGATGAGAACAACTCCCTAGAGCTGGTCACAACTTGCAGGGTAACCTGTGGGAGACCTTTAAGTGTGTATATGATGCAGTCAAACAGCCCAATCCTATTTCCAAGCATCTTCTGCCATGATGGAGCACTTACTGAGTACATGCTATAGTGGGAGAACAATCATATGGCTAGCAAGAGGTAAACAAAAATATTATTTTCATGTATCCCCTGGTAGGCTGCTTATTGCTTATGGTTCCTTGGACCCAGGCTAGCTACTCTGCTGGAGAAAGGCTGAGCTGAAAAAGGGGCAGAAGATGCAGAAAAAAATTTGGGATTGGATCTGATGACCACCTTTGGCATTGAGTACAGCTCTCTCCCTTCCCCCTGGTCCTCCCCCTCACCATCCCATTCATTTCAGATGAATTGTCTCCTTTGCTACCTTAGAAGGCTTGGCAGAGCCTCTAGGCAAACCTAGTACACACGTAGTGCTTCTGCTCATTTCTACCAGTGGCTCTGTTGCTCATTGGGCAGTCACATAGCTATTAATAGCAGCAAATCAATAGATCTGGTGTCATAAATAGGATTGGATTTTCTTTAAGATTCCATAAGATGGTTGTTTCTGCAGCAACAGACTAAAAGGGCTGCCCCTCTAAAATAAGAATTCATACTTGCCCCCATTGCTGGTGCACCAGGGAATCCTTGAATTCCCTGCAAAGGAAAAATTGTGTAATAATTGCAATACTGAAAACATATTCCTTTGATTAAGTCCCACTGAACTTATACCACGTATGCATATTCAGAAAAAGGAGGTAGTAGAATGGAGGAGTAGTAGAGTATCACTTCAGACTGCATATGAAGATCAGGGTGACCATATAGAATGGAGGACAGAGCGCCTATACCTTTAACCATTTCAAAGAAGAATTTAGCTCAACATCGAAGGGTCTGAAAAGCAGCACCTGCTTAAATTTCTTCTTCTATACCAGTGGTTCTCAAACTTCCTAATGCCATGACCCCTTAATACAGTTTCTCATGTTGTGGGGACCCCCAACCATAAAATTATTTTAGTTGTTACTTCATAACTGTAATTTTGCTATTGTTATGAATAGTAATGCAAATATCTGATATGCAGGATGTATTTTCATTGTTACAAATTGAACATAATTAAAGCATAGTGATTAATCATAAAAACAGTACAGACAGACAGACAGACAGACAGACAGACAGACAGACAGACAGACAGATAGATAGATAGATAGATAGATAGATAGATAGATAGATAGATAGATAGATAGATAGATAGATAGATAGGACATAGCTAAGAGGGGGTGACAAGGAAGGAAGTGAGGGAGAGGGAGGGAGGGAATGGGAAGGTAAGTACCTGGGTGAGAGGAGGCTTCCATAGCTTCCATAGGACTGGGATCTCAGGCAGCAGAGCCAGCCACTGTTTCCACTGTTTCCCATTCACTATCATAGGACTGACTTTTGAGTAGACATGCATAGAACTGGGTTCTAAGGCTGCAATCCTCCCCGCCCCCAAGGCTCCACATTATCTCACAGCTGCTCAGAGGCTCCTTTTGAGCTACTTCTCAGCCGCAGCGGCTCCAGCGGTTCTGCCTGGCCCCCTGCACCAGGGGTCTTTAGGTGACCCCCAAGAAAGCTCCAGGCGACCTCCAAAGGGGTCCCGACCCCCACTTTGAGAAACGCTGTTCTATACAATGGTTAAAGGTACAGGCACTCTGTCCTCCATTCTATATGGTTACCCTGTGTGAAGATTCAATTTTTAAAAGCTCCCCTCTCCTGGTTTAAAAAAACTCCTTGAAAATAAAGAGGCCGCTATATACAGTATACCACAAAGGAGGAAGGACCAAACTAACTCCAGGATGGTACTAATATGGCTAACAAGCAGTGTCAGAGGGGCTATAAAGGGCAAGTAATCTTTCTTCCATAAGTGTTAACCTAATGAAGAGAATTAAAAGGAACATAAGCACCAGCAAAAAAATATAGAGAGAATAAGAGGCCAAGAAAGATATCATTGGCTGTAAAAGCACTCCTGACCAAACAAGCCAAACAGAGGTTAAAAGATGTGGAATTTCAGAAACTGACAAATTAAATAAGTCATTACAACACTGGAACACTGTTGTGCTGTACTGTTTACTGGACTTACTTGATCTCCTTTTGGTCCTATGGGGCCTGGAAAGCCCTGAAAAACACACAAGAAGTTCAAAAGCTTGAAACTGCATTTAATTGTTTTGCTGTAGGCGCTAAAGGAGGCCAACAGTTTGTGTTTTCATTAATTTTCCTGTATATTTACAAAGTATATTTAAAGTCTTCCTTCAAAATTGGAAGACAACATAGTCATACATGGAAATTTAGGAGAAATTCAATTTAGGGCAAAATCCAGAGTAACTACAGGGAGTCTTTGCTCTAGTGTAAGAACAACTTACTCAGGATTCCAATATGAATTTCCCATAGGTTTTCACTAGGCGGTGCAGTAACTATGGGTGCACGTAAAGTCTCTTACGTGCTTCCGTAGTTACTCTGGATTTGGGGGTTAGTTGGGCATGGTACAGCTCAGACATTTTTTATTATACACAGAGATTTGCTTCTCCATACTCTCCTGCAGGGGACAGAAAACACAAATTGTATGCTACAAAGACATGCAAGTGCCTGTTAGATTTTCATATCAAGGGTGCCTAGAATATAATGGACCAACCCAAGATTGGTGCCTAGAATATAACGGACCAATCTTGACACTTTCACAAGGCTGAATTGGCAGACTGATTAAAAGCACTTGGATTGGTCTGTGTTAAGCAACTCTGCCATGATGCCACATCAGACATTACCGCAATTCTTTGAAGACCCTTACCGCAATTCCTTGTAGACCCTTTGGCCCAGCCTCTCCACGTTCTCCCTGAAGGGAGAAGAAAACATGAATTGTATGCTACAAAGATGTGTAAATATATCTTGTACCCACATCAAGGGTACAATGTAACACTGTAGGTTATATACATTTAATTCACTGTCTGTGGAGAACCTACTGTCAGTGGTATGCAGGAAAATAATCATCAGATGCAGCACATGGGAAAAATAAATTGTGAAGAGTCGGATGGAGTCAACTACACATATTTCCAAGGAGCATACAATTTGCCTGGCCAACTAATTACATTCATGCAGCCCAATGCATAGGATCAATTGCATCAAATAGTTACATGGTAAGATTGCAGCTTAGCGATAACATGGCATCGTAGGAAGTGCACTTGAAGCACAAGATTGCATCAAAGGTGACAGTAATGGACACCATTTTGTCCCAGAAGTTCCATTAGAATGACACTATATCATGATAGTGCCACTACAAGGGGAGAAAATGGCAGGTGCCAGGAACCATTTGCACACCTGGGAGAGGTAAGGTGGATAAATGCTCCATGATGCCACTCCTGTGGGGGTGGCATTTCCGAAGGCCTTCGGAGGGCCTTGTCCTCTTCTAGCCTTCTGAAGTCCCCAGGTAGAAGGGGCATTTAGCTGGAGGGGCAGCATCTCATGGTCCTGATGACACAAGGGGCAGGTAGGAGAACTGGTACCACCAGCAGTAAATTTTGCACATGCTTGCCTCACAAACACACATTACACTCAACAGTATGCATCCTGAAGTATCATGTATACTTTGTGGGTGGTACATTGTCACCATCCGCAGATGGGAAAAAAATACAAAGGG
This sequence comes from Cryptoblepharus egeriae, assembly GCA_030015325.1. Taxonomy (NCBI): domain Eukaryota; kingdom Metazoa; phylum Chordata; class Lepidosauria; order Squamata; family Scincidae; genus Cryptoblepharus; species Cryptoblepharus egeriae. Next base: position 46,375,895 of record JAREYC010000008.1, on the reverse strand, counting down.
AATGAGTCCTAGTTTAAACACTTGGGCAAAATCAGTTTTCCTTGCCACTCATAGTGCAATATTTTTTTAAATTTTTATTACCTTAGGAAACTTACCTTTTCCCCTTTGATACCATCTGGGCCTTTTTTGCCCTAAATTAAAAATACTCCAATTAAAACAACTTAATTTGTAGAATATCTCTGTAAACCACATTATGAATTTTTTTCTTTGAAATGCAGGTCTTAAAAAATAATAAGAGACAATTTGCAAAATCAAAGCCTTTTAGGAAAATGAATTGTTGACCACCCTTCCTCACAAAGAAGGGTCCTGTGAGGTTAGAGCCTCGTGGTTCAGTCTTAACAAAAGGCTTTGCAAACAGTTTCATCAGTGCATACTGTTGCAAAAGCATCACATATTGTTTTGTCAGCTAGTAGTCTGTGAGCCAGTGGGATACAGTGACACATGTACTATCAGCTGTTGAGATGCCCACCAGAGCAAGTCCAGCTCACTGGGCTAGCAGAATAGCAAATAATGGTGAGCTTGGTGTTATCACACACCCTTTCCAACTGATCTCAAACAACTATTTTTCATTCATGGGATTTGGCTAAATTTATGAAGCCCTCATAAAGATGACAGTTTTGTTTTTTGTGTAGGAGGGTAGGGGAAAAGCTTTAATTTGACCCTACAATATCTGGGTTATATGATTTCAAACATGTCTTCAAACTACTTCAAACAAGAAGTAAGGGATCACATAATTTTCTGCTTCTTCATGCAAAGAAGTTCCCAGCGATAAGGAAAATTGCATTTCAGGGACACATCCTAGCCTAGCATTCTCCAATTCAATACTGGACGTCTTCAAGAAGAGCCATCTGCTGGGGATGCTCTGAATCTGGATTTCCTGCACTCAGTGGTGTACAAGGATTAGATTGTCTACTACACCATCTCCAACTCTTAAGACATAATACTGTACGCAAAGGGAATTCTGAAAAAAATTGTGATCTGACACCCCTTCCACAAATAAGTTTTCCGTTAATTCCCCTGCAAATCTTCCAGCCCAACCCCCTTATTTTACCACCTATGAATAAAGAGGACATTTGTTGATTTATACTATCTCTACAGCTTCTTTAAAACAATTTAAAACTAAAATTATAGTTTAGATTCTTTAAAACTAAAGTTTTAGTTTAGATTCTACTAAGAAGAATCTCCAAAATATCAGCATATCTATAGAAACATTGATGACAATGTCTGCTCTGAAATCTAAGAATTTCAATTTTCATAATTTTGGTCTAAACATTTTATCCACATCTTTTCTGATGTTCCAGCTGCGTTTCCATATGGCTCCCCTACCCTCAGGCCTGTTGGTCCTTCTTCCCCTGTTGCTCCTGGCACTCCTTGCTCACCCTAATGACAGAAAAAATATGGGTGTTAGGTGTTACGGAAAATCATTCATTTGATGATCACCCCCTTGTAAATAGCTGGGTGGTAAATGGTGACATGAGATAGAAATGTTTTTAGTTAATGAAAACAAAATCAAATTGTATAAAATCAACCCTCCCCTGTGCATCCCAACTCCTGTTCCTACTATCAACTCAACTCTTGATGGCCTGTACACACTGCCCCCAACAACTATAGCAGCGGCTTCATTACATTTTCTGGCAGTGCCGGAGCACAAAAAACCCACCAAAAACCAACCACATCTTCCAGTATCCTGGCAGCTCCAGAGATGGAAAACAGAACACTGGCAGATCACATTCAGCCTTTATGTTACCACCATTTTCTTAATGAAAATGTCAGTTCCTGTTCCCCCAAAGTTCTCTCTATAGCAAATATATAGAAAGACCAACAACTGAAAGAAGGAAAGAGTAAACCAGTTTCCCTGTATAATGAAACATATCAGGACTGTGTTTCCTTATAGCTGGAGTCTGCAATCACTTTGAAGAGGTAGAAGAATTCATGCATCCATGCTGTAATGTGTACTTGGATCTCATTCATCTCAACAGAGCAAACTCACCTTCTCCCCTTGGGGTCCAGGAAATCCCATTGCTCCCTGCAAAGGAGATTAAGTTCAGTCTGAGTGTTAAGCATCTTTCAGTGATCTATGAATTACTTTGGACCAGTGGTTCTCAAAGTGTGAGTCACAACCTTGGGAGGTTTTGATTTCACTTCAAGTGGGGTCACAAAAAGCTGGGAGCCACTATCTTGGAATCTAGCACTGGGAACTGCCATCTTGAAATGGAGTATTCAGGCTGCGAGCCATACTTTCCTGGGAAAGTTTCATTTAATACAATGGGATTTATTTCTGAGTAGACATGGAAGAACTCTGGCATCACATTGATGATACTAACCTTTTGATGTAAATTTTGACAATGCCATCATTTCCAGTTTGATGACAAACTACCACTTTTTGGGGGGTGGGTGGGTAGGGGGGGTTTTCTGGACAGATTGTCTTTCTCAGAGGGGAGGCCTGGGCTGAAATACTTGAGAATCACTGCTTTAGACTTTATTTATTTTACTTAACAAATGGGTATCCCATCACCTTTTCATTCAAATGAAAGCTCAAAGTAACTTACAAAATGAAAACCACAACTAACAATTCATAATGTTAAACCAGCAGTCACAAAAGAAGCAGGAGTGTAAAAAAACCAGTTGACTTAGAACATGCTTCATCCCAGCCCCCCAAACAACACTGTTTGCCAGACTCCAACTAAAGATGGCTTCATCATAAATGGTTCTATTGAAAACATGGCAACTGAAGACATTTTACCATTAAAAATATAGTAAAAGCAAAAAACAAACAAAATAAAAGATGGCAGTTCAACTATCTCATTCCCTCCAACAAGACCACAGCTGGTATCGGTAGTGGTATCCAACTGGTATCAGTAGTGACACTGAACCTATGGAATTCCCTCCTGACACAGGTGCAATTTGCCCCTTTCTTTTCCTCCTTCAACATTGTGTAAAGACATGACATTTTGATCCCATGTTTTGTGGGAAATGACCACATGTTTTGTGGGCCACTCTATATGCAGGACACAGCAACCTCAGTACAAAAATGAAACTCACCTTGTCTCCTTCCACTCCCTTTAAACCAGGGACCCCTGGGACTCCAACTCCTACCTCTCCCTAAAAAGGAAGAAGAAAAACATTATCTAGGGAACTGGTAATGTGTCAGAAGAACAGCTGTGCCCCATTATCTTCCCCGCTCCATTGCTCCAGGCCTGTAGCTTTCCACGCATAACTTACATTAGTCCAGTAGTTCCCAAACTGTGGGCTCTGCCGCTTCAGGGGATCATATAAGCCAGTTAGGGGAGCTGTGGAATCCTCTCAAAAACCCATTGCCCCATGTATAAGCGTTCTATAGGGTGCTGCATCCAATGACCCAGCAGGTGAAGGGAGCCACCATTTGAAAAAGTTTGAGAAACACTATATTGCTTGCCTAGGTTAGGATTGCACCTGGACATTGATTACCATTGAATTAGATTCCAAGAAACATGAACTAACCATTACACCAACCCATCAACCAAGAAAATGATTTTACAGAGGAATGATTGGGACCCTGACATCCCATAATTACTCCCCATTAAGACTAAACAAAAAAGGAAAGTTTATTTTTAGAGTGCTTTCCCTCCTCATATTCTTCATACTGTCTTTCTTATAAATCCATCAGCTTTTTTTGAACCAAGTAGCCAACTTACAGTGCAATCATGTTTACTCAGTAGTCCTATTGTATTCAGTAGGGCCTATGCCCAGAAAAGTGCATTTAGGTTTCAGCCAAATTTATTCAATTGAATTTTGCTGTGCTTTTCTGTAACATTTTTGCAGCCCAAATGTCTTAAGACTGCAATTCTAAAGACACTTCCCTGGGAGTAAGACCCATTGAACACAGTGGGGCTTGCTTTTGAGTAGACATAGTTAGGATTGTGCTCTAAGTGTCTCTGGGACAGATAACAGGCTAGGCTGAGAAGATGGGGCAATTGAAGAGAGAAGCAGCAAAATGGCAGTTGATATGGTGGAAAGTGGGGTGGCTTTTTAAACTTATGAATGTTGTTACTTGCAATCTGCAAGCGATAGCTACAGCTGTTACTAGTAGGGGTCTTTTTGAGAGGGTATGCACCCATACAGAGTACTGGCACTGTGAGTGTACGGTGAGTACAAAAGGTGAGTACTAGCACCTATTTAAAAAAAATATAGTTTTGTATTTTAATACTTGTCAGAAAGCAGCATTAAGCATTAAAAAGTCTCCTTAAAATAGGTAGGTTTCAAAGTGCCTGTTGACAGGAAAAAAAGGTACCGAATAGATCTTCTCAAAGAAAGTGTATTCAAACGCACTTAAGAATCAGTACACTTAAGAATCAGTACCTTTTCACCTTTTGGCCCAGAAACTCCAGGAGCTCCATCCAGTCCTATTGGCCCAGGTAAGCCAGCTTTTCCCTACAAAAGAGGAGAGTCTGGTTGCAGGAAAGTTTATGCACCAATTGCATAAATATCTACAGATATTTCTTCTGGCCATGAAGACAAACAGAAGGCAATACTCACCGGCTCTCCCATTTCTCCTTTATCACCCTTGATGCCATTCTTTCCCCGGGGTCCCTATGCAACACAAAGAACCATTTTAGTGCCTCAGCAATGGACAAGCCCAACTTAAGGTCGCAATCCTAACCGAGGCTGGCACAACTCTTTGGTCTTCCCATTCCCATGGTGATGAAGGGAGGAAAACACATGTCTGTACATTGGTCTAACCTTCACCCAGGAGTGACACAAAACTGTGTTACAGCACTTTGGTGACACCCCTATGTCAGCAAAGAACTTGTGCTGGGTATTAGGCCAGCTAAACTGTAGATTAGGATTGAAGCCATATTATCACTTCCATAGTGGGCTTAATTCCTGTTCATCCTTTGCTCTCTAGGTACATGAATCCCTGCACACTTCTGACTGCAGGATACCAGCAGAGGGGAAAACATAGCCTCCTCATGGGTTTCCCCTGATCTTGGACTCTGGCTACATGGGAGCCAGAATCCAGAATCCTGTTCTACACGGAAATGAGGACCCTTCAGTCAAGTTGGCTCTCCAGCTGCTGCAATTCCTGACCTTAGAGGGTTCAACTTTTCCTACTGCTTTTCTCATCTTTGAAGGGAGCTGTGGAATGTGCTAAGGGTGCCATGTCACATCTGTCCTGGACATATTTACTTAGAGATGGGTGGTGGCATTTGAACCATCAGAGTTGTAAAACATGTGGCATCCTAGCAATTATAGATGTCTAGCAATCATCCCAATGTTTTGATGAGGTGTTGATTGACTGTAAAACAACTACTTTGTAAGACGAATGCCCTTATAAATGAACTCTGAAAGACGAACTAAAATCTCTATGTAATTCTGCCTTGTAAGACAAAATGCCCATTGGCTGGGCTCCCTCTCCTCCGGCAGAGGGATGCACAGGCACTTTTCTGAGCCTTACCTCCCAGCCTCCTGCAATCTTCCAGTCTCCTCAAGCCAGCCTGCTGAGCCCCTGCAGCAGCCACCATCAGGTAAGAGGGAAACCCCCTTCTGGACCCCCCTCAAAAGAAACCTCTTCCCCCGAAGGAACCCCCCCTGCCTGGACCCCTCTACAACCACTCCTATTCCCCTATCACTACAAACTTTCCTGCCTGGACCCCTCTCCACCCCACTTTCCTGTGAGTAAGCCCCACTGGATACAATGGGACTTGATTCTGATTAGACAGCATAGGATCATGTCTCTTTTGCATCCACATTTGCCTGTGAGTAAGCCCCACTGGATACAATGGGACTTGATACTGGGCAGACAGCATAGGATCTTGCCTTTTTTGTATCAAGGCAGAATCTTTTGCTGCTGCTGCAAACTGCCCATGTGGTTTGCATAGATAGATCTCACACACAGAGAGATGGGTTACTTGCTAAAGTTGTTCAAAAAAACACCAGTGAATCTTTTAGTGAAAATTTGTCATCCTTGGCAATAAAGGTTTTTCTTTTCTGTTTTACTGTACAGCATATTACAGTTTTCTATTACAGTAATTGTGTTCTGTATTATATTACAGTGTTTTGAATTTGATTACAGTATTTTGTCATCATTTTTACATACAGGTAATATTTTTATATGAATATTTTTGGGTTGTGGAACAAATCATCTGAGTTTCCATTATTTCCTATGGGAAAATCCGCTTTGTAAGACAAACATGCTTACGGAATGAATTACAAGGCACCTTGTAATTCAAATCTTACAAGGCACCACTGTATTTAATTTATATATTATATGTCTCTCTCATATTTACTTTAGAAATCTTAGAACTCCTTACATTGGGTTCCTTAGTGGTCTCTCATCAAGACACAGATGAAGCCCATCATGGTTTTATCAGGTGGTACAGTGGTACACAGTCATATACAAGTGGTACAGTGCTTATTTTGAGACCCTTCTGAAAGAGGGAGGGCTGGGAAGGGTCAGGCAGGAGAAGATAGTGACAGCTAGGATAATACTGGGCTTTCTGATTCAGAGCCCAGGTCTACCTCTCCTTGTGACAAGTGCAGGTACTTTAATATAGGAACTGAACACATTCGTGAAGGTGCGATCCTAAGCAATTTGGACCAGCACAATTCATCCATGTCCCATTCCCATGGTGGCATAGGCACATGTCTGTGCACTAGCCTAGCACCCTCAGGAGTGGTGCAAAAGTGATTTAAAGCACTTTTGTGACACCCCACCCCCAGCACAGGACTTCACCAGGGGTTAGGACTGCACTGTGGGTCTCCCTAGAATCTTTAAAATACAGAAAATTATTCATTACCATCATCATATTTAGGCTCACACTAGATAGCGGCTATGTTCCTGAACTCCTATATATACCTTCCTGGTAAGTGGATCCACCAGTCAAAGATCTACTGTAACAGACTAGCTTCCCCCCAGATTTGAGACTGTGGTAAGGTCACCTATGCATTCCTTGATGTGGTGAATATGGCTTGCAGCCACTGCTGTCATATGCCCATACTAGTGTGCCCAACATTCCACACAGGAAGTGAATCCAGGAGAAATTGGAAAATTAAGATCTTAGGAAATTTCTGGGATCCCTTCTTTGGTTTCTGGGCCTCTTTTTATGATGAGCCAAATTATCATGGTACAAATTACCACTTTACTCCTTCTTATTAGCTCTGGTTTGGATTTTAGAAGGTATCCTAAAAAGCTTTACTGTGCTATTTCAGTTAGCACTGATCACAGGCCCTTCTGCTTTTCTAAAATTCACCTGTTGTTCTGGAGTCAAAGTGAGATCAAACTCTAAAAACAAGGAAAAACTGAGGCGTTGTTGCAATTTTTGCCTGCTGTTTCTCTTGGGGAACCAGGCCTGACCTACTAGGATTTCAACTTGGTTGTTGAAATGTACAAGGGAGGCAGGATGAAACCAGGAATGAAACAAGACACTTACTCTGATTCCAGGGTCTCCTGGCTCACCCTGAAATAGAAAGCATGGAGAATGTCACAACATCCTGAAAGGGTAGAAAGGCATTTTTTTAGTCTTTCCTTTTCACAAATCCAACTGAGCCCCTAATCTGCACTTCCATGCCAGATGTTTGTTCAAATGACCCTATACCTTCCAAGACAATCAAGAGAAGCTTTGTGTTGCCGGCTGACTAGGGTGTTTGGCTTCTTCTGTTATCAGAGTGACTGACCTACTTGGAAATACAATGGATTTTGCTAGGCACCTTTTGAATTCTACCACTAGAATTGGATTTTGATTCACCTGGTCAGAATAATATACATACCTTGACTGATGATCCAGGTGGTCCTTGTGGTCCATGCAGTCCAGGTAAGCCTGGTGGGCCTGGCACACCTGGAACTCCTGGCTGCCCCTTCTGACCCTGAAATGATTTAACCCAAACATTGGAGCACTGTATTCCCCACAGCACCCATTAAAATCCCCTAAACAACAAGAATCTCTTACTTACAGGGTGGCCAGGTTGTCCATTTTGCCCTGGAATGACTTCCACACCTCCAAGGACATATCCTGGCTCCCCCTGCCAAACAAGAGTACCTGTGTTTATATGTTGTTCATCTGACAGTTTCCCTGTCAAACACCATGCAAAAACCCAAGATGACAGAAGTGCTGCTGTGCCAAAAAGGATGCCACTTGATGTGAACATCAGCTGATTTATGCATAAGATAGAAAGGAAAATCCTTCACCATGATAGAGCTGCAGAGATCTGGAAGAGGAAAAGGCATCCACCTCAAATGAGGGAAACTCACTCTGTCTCCTTTTGGTCCAGAAGGGCCTGGGTATCCAGGAGGCCCCTGCAATGTAAAATAGGAATGAAATAATAACTGTTAATATTTTGAACTCTATGAGCTCACAGACAATGCAATAGATAATCTAAATTACAAATCACACCAGGGTTCTTGTGTGTTTCATCCAGTGTTCACTGTCCTCCTTTCTCTTGTGAGCAGGCAGAATGTAGCCTTGTCATAATTATTAAATTATATGCAATAAATTATATGTAATAGTTTTAAAATCATAAATATAGGATGAAATCCTAACCATATTTACTCAAAAGTAATTCCCGTTGTGTTCAATGGGTCTTACATCCAGGAAGGTGTCTTTAGGATTGCACCCATAGTGTTTAAATTACCGTAACCACACACAAGCAATATACGTGAATATTTTTAACTTTTATTTTGTATGTCCTACATTTTTATTGGGTGACCTACATTTTTGGGGAACTTGTCCTGTTCTTGAGTGTCCTATATTGGTGGGGGGCTTGTCCTCTTTTGTAGTTATGACTTTTAGTCATCCTGGTCACGCCTGCTGTTAGCTCATCTTACTTATAGCCTGCAGGATCATAGAGTTGCCTGATCCACTCTACTCAACCTATCTCAATGGGTGTCATTATTATAACCCACCTCTATGAATTAACTCCCCACTCCTCTTCCATTTATTATCTCTCTGCCCACAGTGGCTGCTGTCATAGAGATAAAGTTTGCCTGGTGGTGGCCAGTGCCTGTAGTGTAGAATTCCTTCCTCTGAGTTGAGAACAGTTCCTTCAGACAGCTTGAAGACTTTTTTTAAATACAGAAAAATGTTGGTAGAGGGGTGTGATGCCTGCTTTTTAATGGTTCTTAATTTTTTTAATTGCTAAAAAATTAATTTTAAAATTAAAATTAAAATTTTAAAATTTTAAAATTTTAAAAAAATTAATTTTTTTAAATTGTAATTTTAATTTAATTTTAATTATATAATAATAATAAATATATTATTATATATAAATATTTAGCTTTTTCGTTTATTTCATAGTTTTCTGTACAGTATTTTATAGTTTTTATGTATTATCTTTTAAGTGTTAGCTGCCTTGGATGCTCTCCAAGGAAAAGGGCAGGGAACAAATTGAATGAATGAATGAATGAATGAATGAATGAATGAATGAATGAATGAATGAATGCACAGGACGCAATATGCCCAACACACCAGTGAAGACTGGAGGGTAGTGCATCAAAAACAGCCATATAAAGGGACATGTTGGAGAAGATGGAGGATTACATTAGGCACTCTACTTCAAGTGCTAGGACTGCAACAGACTCAAATCAGCTTGGGTTGATCTTACTTTGCATTTGAAAATTTTGCAAAATGGAACAGATTTCAGCATGAAGAAAAACTAAATTATGCAGTAAATGTACTGTTAATCTCGAAGTCAGGAGCTAAGGAACTGGCTGGTTAGTTCCAAATCACAATCAAAACTGCCTTGGTCTGCTGAATCTTCTGCTCATTTCTTTAAGCCATATTCTCTTTCACCAACCTTTCTCTTTGATACCTGTCGAATCCATGGCCTGTCTAATACCCTTTCTTCATCCACAGTGTACCTGGTATTCTTGATCTTTCAATTCCTTGAAGTTGCTGAAAGATCTAATAAGACCCATATTCACCCTTCCCTGCCTTCTTGCACAGGACCTGTAGTAATCAGTCTAGATTGGCAGGTGTCAGTTGAAATGGAGAAGGATTGAGAATAAGGCCATGGCTGAATAACTTACAAGATCACCTTGGATACCAGGAAGGCCCTGTCAATCAACATACAGAGAGAAAAAAAGACATCACAAAGGCTGACTTTCTTTAGTAAGTCAAATTTTTTTCAAGGTGCTTTTAATCCAGTCTCCAGATAGTTACCATCAATCCAGGGGAACCAGGAGGGCCAGTTCTCCCAGGTCTTCCAGGTAATCCAGGAATCCCATCTTTTCCAGGAAGTCCCTGCACAATGGGGAATCCACAAGAGTCTGATTGAAGAAAGTCTTTTGGGAAGGGCTGCAACAATGTCTACATGAAATAATTCCTGGCTATTGCAACCCATGCCTTCTCCCAACAACTAGATCCAACAACTAGGCTCTGCTCCTAGTTCTGTCCTTCCAGGAAATGAACTCATGGAGTAATCCTAACCAATTTAGGATGGTATAACTCACCTGGAATAACTTCCAGTGGTGGTGTAAGGAGGCTGGCACATGTCCATTCACCAGTCTGACATGTCATCATCCCCAAAGGAGTGGGGCAGAAATTCCTTATGGCACTTTTGTGACACCCGCAGGCCAGCGCAAGACTATACCAGGACTTATGCAGGCCTAATTGGGTATTAGGATTGCAGCCCCTTTCCTACTAAGTTTTCTCGTATGCATAAAATATTTTCATTAAAATGATAAAAAAGCAATGCAATGATGGAATTGTGCTTCAAAGTAAAAATCCAGTGCTTGAAAAATAAAAAATGTTTTCACTTATCTCTGGAATGAGACCAGGAAGAACACAGATCAAGGAAGGTCTTAGTATGGAACTTGAGCTTAGCATAAACTAATCATGAGAATGAATCCATTTAAAGGTCAAGTTAGCATTCTAGCAGCACAGCCATCTGATAGCCCAATCCTATGCCTCTCTACTCAGAAGTCTGTCCTGTTATATTCAATAGGGCTTACTCCCAGGAAAGTGTGTTTCACTTGCATCCAAATGGATCACTTCTAACAGAAGGATGATGCAGCCAGACCACATCCATCACATCCAGCATGTAGCCATCACACCTTTTTGGCCCTAAGAGTACAGCTACAGTTACAGCTGCTTACATTGATGGGAAAGAAGGGAGCTGCTTTAGGGTGTTGGTTCTTAAGCTGTCAATCTCCCGAATCAACACTGGAAAATCACTCCTCCTCCTCAATTCAGCCAGCAGAGATTATCTATCTGCAATATTTATATACCACTTTTCAACTAAAAAGTTCACAAAGCGTGACTTATCCCCATTTCCTCCAGGAGGCGGTTAACTGCTGTGAAACTGACACTCTGATAACCCTATCTATCCATGTCAGCTCAAAAAGTAAGTCCCATTATAGTCAATGGAGCTTACTCCAAGGAAGTGTGGATAGGACTGCACGTCAGAACTTTCTGTTGCTCAGTTTGGCATCAGGGCAGGGGGAGGCAGTGATGCGGTCCCTTCCAGTATTCCATGCCTGGGGGGGGGGGCATTGTGGAGAAACACTTATAGGATAACTTTTAACTACCAAACAGAGCCAGTTTGATAATAATTTCCCATGTGGGCAGCTCTAGCAGGAATCAAAGGTTTCACTCTGTGCTCTGCTTCTGAATCCTCTGACACACACAGGCTCCTTGGCAGGCAAGTTAATCCGTAAAGGGTTCCCAAGGGTACAAATCTGAGTTAAAGTTTATGGGCTTTCACACTGAGAACATGTGAGATATGGCTCTCAAGGTTCTCAGTCAAAGTGGATACCATACACTTATTGATCAAGGAATTGATATACATTGCAGACATCACTCACCCGCTCTCCTTTTTCTCCTTTGGCAGCAAAGCTAAAAGGGTCATAACCTCCTCCAGTGTGCAATCCTGTGAAGCTCTTAGAAGGAAAGTCAGAAGTGTCATTCAATCGAGACATCACTGTCAACCTTTTTCCTGCTCACCAAATGAAACAGTTTCATGGTCCATCACTTTTTATAAACTGATTATGTTCTTCAGCACAGAGGAACATAAGGGCTCCCTTGTCTGATGAGACCAAAAGTCTTGTCCTAGTCCAGCACTCTGCTTCTTATAGCAGCTAACCAGATGCCCCAACCGAAAGATGCCCCAGTGCTCCACCAGTTGAGTATGAGGGCAAGAGTTGTTACCTATTGCTACCTAACAGAGAAATTCGTTAGCAGACATCCTCTGAACATGAAGTGTCTGGGGACAGATTCACAATAGTGTGGTTACTCCTGTCCTCATCATTGTCCACATGATGCAGCTGTTGGTCAGGAAGCTAAATGAGCCAACAGTGACTGCACAGGAATGAACTGTGCAGCTTGAGTTGGCTCAAAAACGTGCTCACATTGCCACGAATAGGGATGCTATATTCAGGGGTGGAGAGCAGGAGCACATGTGGAAGGGTTGCCATGAAGGCAGCTGGGCTTAAAAGTCCAGTTGCAGGCTGATGATGGAAGAGACAGGACAGTGATAGCCAGATGCTAAGATCATGGATGGCAATCACTGGGAGACAAGAGACACTGCAGAAGCCTATACTGTGGAGAGGGTCCAGGTGCAGCATAACTCCCATGCATCCTACAAAGCCATGGTGGGAAAGGCAGCCCTAGCACTTGCCCCCTGCTAGTCACCTCCTTGGGGCGCTAAGTAAATATGATTAATCTATCTCGTCATCTTGACTAGTAGCCACCCTCCATCCAATCACGTATGTATCAGATCAGAAAAAAATCATAGGAAGTTACTATATCACTCACCACATCTCCAGGTGGGCCTTGGTCTCCCTGAGCAAAGACAGAAAAAAAAGATATGGGAACTAAGGGCATTGTATTAGTAGGCCAAAATTACTTGAATTATGAGAAAGTGGAGACCAATATTATACTCCTATTTCCTCCAGTATGTCCATGATCTTATAAGCCAGAGGTTGCTAAATCATACTATATTGAGGGCTACCATTTTGGCTTGCATTTAATTTGAGGGCTCTCATATTCTTGTTGCATGGCTGCCATGTGACAGCGATGGTGAGATGTATCTTGGCACACACACACACACACACACACACACACATACACACACAAACACACAAAAGTGGTGTGGCAGAATTTGTTGCTGCTTCTGGGCTCTTGCTTGGACCTACTCTCCAGCATGTAGCAGTAATGGCTAAGAATCAAATGAACCAGAGGCTATTTTTAATCATGGCTTTGGAGAGTACTTAAAAGGTACTATGAACCACTGATGTTCCCTAGGCAACATTTTAGGAAGCACTGAATAATCACATAATTAACATTAAAGACTTACTGAGGGTTTCCAGTCCAGAGACTTATTTAATCATCAGTCTTCCTTGATTATTCCTCTATTTCCCCATCTATATAACATCTGAGATCTCCAAGATTTGTGTGCCCTGAGCAAATAACCTCTGAATTGGAAATACTTGAATAACCTATAAAACGGAATACAGCACTTACCTTCTCTCCTTTTTGAGCCTGTAAATAAAGAACAGAAAATATACTGGCAGGATGCCTTTGAAAAAACGTAAATCTTTTCCCCTAAGGCTGTTTGTCTGAACAATTAGTTCTGCTGAGACATTTACCAAAGTTCAGAACACCTCTGAGAACTTTTCTCATTTCTTACAATTATTATTGTCACAATTATTCTCATTTCTTGCATTATGCTTGCATTTTTTCCTGGTATTTTAAAAAAGCATTTTAATGGGACAGAGATTGGGAGGGCTGTTTGTATTGTTTTTAGCTTATATGTTTTAATTGTTTTTAATTGAATGTTCTATTTATGTTTTTAATTATGTTTTAATGTGAGTCACCTTGAGTTGGTCTATGAACGGAGAAAGGCGGGATACAAATTTTTAAACTACTACTACTACTACTACTACTACTACTACTACTACTACTACTACTACTACTACTACTACTAATAAGGCAAGACTGCACAGACTGACTACAAACTGAGGCACAACTCTGTTGCTCAGATGATCCACTGGAATTTATGCCAAAAGTATCATCTGCCAGTGGAAAAAAACTGGTGGGACCACAAGCCTGGAAAAGTGGTTGCAAATGAACATGTTAAACTTCTGTGGGACTTCAGGGTACAGACGGACAAGGTCTTGGAGCACAATACTCCAGATATACTCCAGACATCATAGAAAGGAGTAAAGTGTGGCTTGTTGACATACCAGGTGACAGCAGCATTGAGGAGAAACAACTGGAAAAGATCTCCTGCTACCAAGACCTAAGAATCGAATTACAGTGAATCTGGTGTAAGCCAGTGCAGGTGGTTCTAGTGCAGAGTGACCAGATGCCAAACGCCAAATCCCTGAACAGCAAGGCCAAAATTCCTGATCCAAGGCCAAAATTCCTGCCCCTACCCAAAAAATGTAGGACAAAATGTAGGACATGTTAAAATAAGCTGAAAAACACTAAAAATAAGCTAAAAACACTGGTACTGGTTTTCTGTACTTAATATATTACACTATGGCTGCAATCCTAAAGACACTTTCCTGGGAGTAAGACCCATTGAACACAATGGGACTTACTTTTGAGTAGACATGTTTAGGATTGTGCTCTTAATTACTTATTTTAAATTGAAAAATGATGAACTCTCTGCTCACCCCGTCCCAGTCTGGTTGGGTGAGTTTTCCAGATAACTTTGCCAAATGAGGCATTCAGCTTCATGTAGGTTCTGTTCAGGTTTGAATGAATTGCGGGGAAATTGGCACTTGTGTTTTGGCATTATGAAAAATAAAAGCAGATATTTCTTTTAATGCCTAGACACTAAAGCTTTTGCACAGGATGAACAGATGGCAAATGCAAACTCCCTGAACCCAAGGTCAGTTTTCCTACCCTGAAGCCAAAATTGAAAGCAGTATATAAACAGCAGTATATAAACATCAAATGTGCTTACAAAATTGAAGGACACAGCAAAAAATGTACGACACATGTAGGACATGTTAAAATAAAGCAGAATTACTCATACTGTTTTCCTGTACTTAATTTCAACACTTTAAAATTGAAAACCTTGTAAAATGCATGATTCAAACCCAGACATTAAAGAGAGTTTGTAGTAGTATTAAAGTTTGTAGTAGCATAACACAAGCCAGTGACTCCAACGTATGTGGTTCAGACCCAAACACAAGCACACACTCATACACATACTCAAACTCAAGCACAACACTTACACTCACACACAAGCAAGATATCAAGCAGGGAAGAGATAGAAAGGAGGACATCTCTGCGTCAGGGAGGTGGGATCTGGAAATCACACCAAGAGAAATCAGCAGTGAGGGTGTGCAGAGTGTAAAAGCAGACTGTGGGGAGCCAGAAAGATCAGGATGTAAAGGACTGGGAAGGAGGAAGCAGAGTATCCCCAGGCAGGATTTACCTTGCAGGTCTAGAAATGGAGCAGAGCCTGAATTGTAGGCTAATGCAGGGTTAAGAGGCACTGAAAGGGTTAAGAGCTGGAGCTGGCTCAGAAACTGCATAAGCAACAGTTTAAAAGGCACTGAAAGGGTTAAGAGCTGGAGATTTAAGGGTAGGGAAATCTGAGCTGCTGTGCATGGCTCATAAATTCCAGAGGCACTCTTGCGTTTCCCTACTCCACTGGACAAGGTAATAAAACTCGGAGGTGTCCGGGGAAAGTCTGGTCAGTCTGTTCCAGTGGTAATTGGCAGACTGGGTACAGTGCCAAAGGACCTTGGCAGGCACCTGAAAAATATTGGCACTGATAAAATATCACTCTGCCAACTGCAGAAAGCTGTTCTTCTGGGTTCAGCAAGAATTATACGCCGCTACATCACACAGTCCTAGACTCTTGGGAAGGGTCTGACTAGTGATGTGAATGAAACCAGCACGAAATTGTTTGCTGTGTATTTATGTTTGATTTTCAATAAAATAATAATAATAATAATAATAATAATAATAATAATAATAATAATAATAATAATATATCTCCAGTCGGACCCTTCCCAAGAATCTAGGACTGTGTGATATAGTGGCATTTGATTATTTATGTTTGATAACAATAATGATAATCTATTTGCCTTGTGTATTTTCAATCTATGGATGAATCTTAGATAACTAGCAATCCCATTCAAACTTTGTCTAGTTTAAATATTTTTCCACACTCTTTAATTTGCTTTATGCAATTGTATCTATGCCTCCTTGTTGTTTTTCTTCATTTCATTTTCTCTTTAATTTCTATCTTGGACTAGTCTCCTGTTCTCTACCATGTGACACATTTCTATCATAACTATCTGTTTTCACAGTTTGCTTTGGCCCTCTCCAGTCCTGTTCAATTCTTCTTCATTGATTTACCCTTCTAGCCATATGAGGCTGCATCTTATCCACACTTCCTGAGAGTAAGCTCCACTGACTGTAATGGGACTTACTTCTGAGTAGACAGGCATAGGATTTGGTTCACAATCTTTTTTAACACCACTGCAAATGTTCTTAATTTTACTGATTAGCCTTTTTTGACTGGTTCTTATCTAGGCTGGATTTTAATCTTCTCCAAGGCAGACCTTGAATTTGGTCTTTAACAAAACATTAGAGGCTTTCCTTACTGAAGGGCATGAAATGGGCCTACCTTTTCCACTCCTCTCTTTACCTTTTGACATACTTCACCTGCCTGGCTTACCTTTGGACATGTGGTATCACAAGGTCCTTGTGGGGTTTGGACTGCCAGGACAGCAGTGGAGGAGGTTCTGGAGGCAGGCAATTTTTCCTCATCAGAACGAAGCTTGTCGTTCTGTCCCATCTCCTTGTTCTCAAGCTGCAAGCAAATAGCTTATTTTAGATCACTCTTCCCAAACAGTGGCTGGCCAAAGAGTGTTGTTTTCCAGAACTATAGTCTTCTGCCATAAAAAGGCTTCCAAATTTATGAATTCACCACCACAATTTTTCCAACCCTGCATGACTTCTTTTTCCTGTTAGCAGGATGTAGGCCTGATCCACATATGTGGTGGCAGAATGCACAGTATCCATTTTATACTGCAAATGGGACATCCTTTTCTGATCATTCCCTGGATGGATGGATGGATGGATGGATGGACGGACGGACGGACGGACGGACGGAGAGCTCTCTCCACCCAGCAAGTGGAAAACTAGTAAAGCTAGTGTGTGTTCGCCTTAAATCTTTCTCAACTTTTAAATCTTAAATAAAATATTATTTTATTTTTCCTTCAAAGTTGTTGCTTTTTTAAGCAACATGAGGAACATTTTTTAACATGGTGTCACTCCCCTCCCCTACCCCACTGGCAGCTTGAACTGACATAGTCCATGCCATCACCTCAGGATTGTATCGCCAATTTCTGCTTCACATATATACTTTGTTCTGTATTACAAAAGAACTTTAGGGTGCAATCCTAACTCATTTAGGCCAGCCTTACTTATCTGGCATTTTTTCCCATCGTGGTGTTGCGGGCAAGACACTCACTTGCTGGGAGCCAAAGCAAATGGTTTCAATTAGCTCCCTTATGATCTGTGGGAGGTCATCAAAAGTGTGAACATAGAAGAAGTTGTGCAGGTTTTGGTACAACAGAATCCTTTTCAATTCCTCAGGATCAGCTCCCGAAATGCCCACAACGATCATACGAATTCCTGGAGGGGAACATGCTTTACTCAGCTGTTATTCAACAAACTCATTTGTTCTGCCACTCAAATCTATGTCTGGCAAAACCAAAATGAAGTATATAAAAGCAAGGTAATAAGTGATTTTCTGAAACAAGCATTTTCTCCCAAACAAACATTTTGTCCCAAACAAAATATTTTCTCCCAAACAAGCATTTTGTCCTTATCTTCCAAGTCCTCTCTCTGTCTGTAAGTCCTGTGTAACCCTCACTCATTTAATGTTACTGTTGTAAGTAAGCCATATGAGGGTCTCCTGCTCCCTGAAATGGCTCCAGCCTTACTCCTCTGTTGTCTCTTCTGCTTGAAACAGTCTCCCAGAAAGAATCCATAATACAACCCCTCTTCCTTCCTTCAGCTCCCTCCTCAAAATCTACATTTTCCATGAAATCTTTGGCACAGCTCCTTAGTTACTCTACTAAGGTGTACTCTACTCTACTTGTACTCTACTCTACTCGCCCAAATTAACACCCTTTACAGATCTAACAAGGGCTAGAAACAAAAGAAACTAATTTGCCTGTTTTGAACTCCATCAGAGGTTTAGAACATGATTCAAGAATGTCTGTTCAGTGGGAGAGATGGGAAGCCAATCCTGAGCTGTCTGGTGAATAGAGGAGCAGTGCTGAATACCTGCTGCTGGAGCCAATGGCCAACTGGCAGCTGCCAGCAGCTCCTTAGGAAAAGGGATATTTGTTCCCTTTCCCCAGGTAAAGGAGGAAGTCCACACAATGGGGTTATTTGACCTTCTGCAGGCTTTAATGGGAGAAGACTGGAGGGAAAACTTGGATCATCACCACTTCCAGAGCTTTACCTATAACATGAGCCACTTTGGCTGGGGGCATCACATCATCCTGTGATGGTCCATCTGTCAGCAAAACCAGGGTGCGAGGTAGGGTTGGCCTCATCCCTTTGGAGGCTTGAAATATCTCTTTTAACATATAGGCAATGCCCCGGCCTGGCAGCAAGCATAGAAACAGAATACATGAGTTACAAAAGCAATGGGGGTTAGTACCTCCACCACAGTCTGACTAAAGTACAGGATCTCATGGAAGTATGGAAGTTTTCAGAGTTTAGTTTCTTGAATACAGAGGAAAACTGGAAAAAAGAATCTACTGTTCTTTAGAATTATGTTAAAATCCAGTACAGAAGCAAAGTCAGTAAGGGCCAGACAAGATCACATGTGGGGCAAACAAGATGATATGTAGGAAATGGACATTTCCATTGCATTGGCATCCCTCAGTCTCGAAAGATTATGGTATTGTGCTCTGAGTGTCTTCTCCAGAGCATGATGGCCTGGGTAAATTAATATGGAGGATAGACTGTTACCCAAGCAGCAGATCCCCCCTCTCCACATCACTGAAATAGTCTAATGGAAAGACATTAGTTTATGAATAAATAGGAATACCTGAAATGATGCTGACAGGCAATACTCACCAGTCTTGGTATTTCCACCAGCGTAGCGCATTCTCTTGAGAGCTTTCAGAACACCGTTCCGGTCCTTATGCTGATTAAAGTGGAATTCTGCCCGGGGATCATCACTATACTGAGCAATTGCAACCTGTAAGCAGAAACATTTGAGGAAATCTGGGTTCAGCTTAAAAGGAAGAGAAGGAAACTATTTTTTGGATTCTCCAGCAGAAGTCTTGCTTAGCCAAGAAATGTCTGTGATTTTTCATTCCAGGGCACATTCTGAAGCACATGGGAAGAAAGACAATGTAGAAGCCAATGACAAACTCACAAAGCTCAGATTCCATCACTTCTCCCAGTGGAAGGAGAGAATGAGAAGCCTCCAAGACACTTGCCCTTGGCTGCACATATACCTATCATGAATGTATCTTACCTGAGTGCCCTCGGGTCCAATTCGGGGAAAATAAGAGACAATGCGGAAAAGGAACTCCTTCACTTTGATAAAATTGCTTTGGCCAATGCTTGACGACTCATCCACCAGGAAGGCAATGTCAGCTTTGAACGTACTGCAAACTGGAAGAAAACAAAAATAAAGCAGTGGGAACCTTTGCAAATGACTGCGAAGGTGGGTGTTCTTCCTCTTCCCTGAAGAGGTACTTCAATCCTGCATGATCTGGAGGAGGAAAATAGTGCTGACCTCACTCTTTCCAGAGATGACTCTGACACCAAATGTGCATGGAGGAGGAGAAATGGCATATCAGGACTCCAACGCCAATTACCCTGGAGAAACCAAGTTGATCCCACTGTGGGTTTTTACCACCGTATGGTTCAGTTCTATGGCCCCTTTCCTTATTGTTGTATTGAGGGCAATCAAGGTCTTCACAATGTTCTTCTACAATAGCTTGTCTCTAAAATTATGTATGTCAGGAGGAAACACCCTTTGGGAACATAGAAGAACTCTTCTTGTGTTAGCCCCACATATTTAAATTCCATTCCTAGACCTACAATAGAGTGCAAGCTTTCAAAAGATCATTAAATGCTGCAAGACACTTTTCTTGTCATTGAAATTTAATTTTTGATGTACTTGTTATTACAATCCATTTTGATTCTGTTCTGATGAGTTTTTGAAGAGCTGAAGAGTTTTTGTTTTATTATTATGGGCACAATCCAGAGTAACTACAGGGAGTCCTTGCTCCAACGTAAGAACAATTTACTCTGGATTGCAATATGAATTTCCCATAAGTTTTCACTAGGTAGTGCAGTAACTACATCAACATAAATGTCTCTTATGTGCTCCTGTAGTTACTCTGGATTGTAGGGTATGTCTTAATCATTACAGATCTCACTGAATGCAGATAATTATAATTGACTGCAAATAACTGATTAAAATAACAAGAAGTCTAGAATTTATAGACAAACTTACTTGGGCTGGAGGAAGTAGCTGTGAGGACTGTTGTTTTCGTCACCCTGGGTGTGTGCACACTGGTGATTCTTGAGTGAGGAGAGGTGGTTGGAAAGGTTAATTGATTTGAACTTGTGGACAGAAGCCTTGTTGTAATGGGCTTTGCAGATGTGACAGCTGAAAGTGAAATGGCCAGATTCTTCTGAGATCCCACTACAGGTGATAAAACACAAGGGAAAGTTAGGAGGGGACATCTTTTCTGTACTATGTGCAGAATGAAGTGTGAGAATTCTGGATTTTAGCACTTCAGAAGGGGGCCTGATCTTTGAATGTCACCTTTTTAAAAAATAAAATTGGCTCTTTCCTTTTTCATTTCACTTTTTCCTGCCCCTCTTTGCATCCAATCCTTCTGCTGCAACAATTCCTTCTCCAGTTTTCCTTCTTTTCTTTCTACTCCAGTCTCCTTGCTGTCTTCACTGCAGCACCATTTCATTCTTCCTATGCTCCTATGCTCCCAGGAATGTATGGACAGAAAGGGCACACTCCCAACAGCCTGAACAGGTAACAGGAAGCAAGGTGGTGTAGCTGCCAAGAGTGCTTCCCTCATCCCAAGTCAATTCCCTGATTTTCATTGACCATTGCTAAATCTAGAGATGCTAATAGGTGGGCAGGCTTCATATTAAACTCTTGTATGGTTAATTGTACAGCAGTTATAGAAGGCTATGAAATCTAGCGTTAAGTGCAAAATTTTCTCAATGAATGATCATTACATGCTTCTTTGGTGGCACAATTTTCAGTCTCCCCAGACCCTCTGGAGAGCTATATTGATTCCTTGGTATATTAGAAAAAACCCTTTCCTCCTCTGCTTCTGCTAAGACAGCGATTTTCAACATTTTTCATCTCATGGCACACTTATCAAGGCACTGAAATTGTCAAAGCACACCATCAGTTGTTTTTACCTTTGATAAGACACACCAGGCTGTTCAAATCCCCTAATTTTCCTATTAATAAATTACTTTTCCCAAACTCGCATGGCACACGTGAGTACGATCCCTGGCACACCAGTGTGCCATGCCACACTGGTTGAAAATCACTGGACATTGTCTAAGGCAGAAGGTGTTTCTGCAGCTGCTACACAAATGTCAATTTCCAAGTGCATCAGAACAAAGTGGAGGAACAGAAAAAGTACTTACTGAAACAGTACTTACTTGTTTCATGAGTAAGAGTTACTTCTTTTCCAGCTGAGACGCCAAACATGGCACGAATGCCGATGATGTAGCGGGTGTCAGGCAATAAATTTTCCAAATGATAAACAAGGACCCAACTGTCTAGGACCTGGCTCTCAGTAGATTCTCTCTCTGAAACAGAAATATCACCTCCAAAGTCCACTGTACTCTTTGCAAACCCATGGCTTATATTACTCTTTCTTATGCAGCACAACTAATGTACTGTGCATAGCACTTTGCAGAGCAATGTATGCGAAACACCATATAGCCTGGCACCACATTTTTGCACTGCTATAAATATATTTTGTGTAGCTGGAATACTAGTTCTGGCAACACAGGGCTCCAGTACAATGGGGGCCTTTCATTGTCAAGTAATGTCAGTATGATAGGAAAAGGATCCCCAACTGTCCACTTCCTGCAGGAGTCTCTTGGGAAGCGCATATGTTTCATTAATGAAATATCTGTATTGTTGTTGACTTCATAATGTGATCCATACTTACTAGAATTCACTACCACAATATTTGGCTATATTCACAAGCTAAGATAACTCTAGAAGGGGAGTAGGCTGATTCATAGAGAATAGTACATCAACCAGTGGCATAGCTGGGGGGACTGCAGGGGGAGCACTTGCACCGGGCTACAAACTTTAGGGGGGCTACAAGCTGAGCTTGACACTAGTGGCTAAAATTGTGCAAAATGGGCTACTTATGAATGATAATACCATCATATTTTATATAGTTGGAAAGGTAATTTAATGCAGAATGCAGTGAAAATAAAAACACAAAAGCCAATGGAACAAAAAATGGATCTTTAAAAACTCAACTTTCTCATGATACTGACTGCTCTGAGAGCCAATGAGATGCAGTTCTGATACTGTATGGAACAAATAAGGTGTTAATATGAATCAGTTCTCATTTCCATATACATATATAATAATACATTTAACCCATGCTAACTGGATATACAGGCACTTTGAAGTGGTGCTCCTTCGAGAACCAACAGAATGGGGAAGTGCTTGCCTTTGTGCCCTGCTTGTGTTTTTGCACAGCACCTGGCTAATCATTATCGGAAACAAGAATCTAGACTAGCTAGGGATGCTTGGTCTGATCCAACAGGACTGCTCTTGTGTAACCACCATATGTATATACCAGAAAAGACACAGGATAACTGTTGGGTTCCAGCGGAAACAGGCAATCTTTGCTCCAAGGATCCTGCTATCACCCTAGTCCTGTTCTTCACCCTCAATTATGCAGAAGCAGCCTTAGTTGTGTGGGTGTTGGATGACCTACCACTTCATGGGAGTGGGCATGGCAGTATGAGCAAAATCAGGCTTTGGGTTCCATATGCCCTTAACCTAACAAAACAGCAGTAACCAGTCTTGATTTACCTTCCTCAGCTTGGACTGGCTTCCAGGCAATTTTGTATTTGGTGGCAGCAGGAACAGCACTCCATGACAAAGAGATGGAAGTGCTTGTGTAAGATGTTACCTTGAAATTGGTCACATAACCCAGAGGAGCTGAAAAAGAAAGGAGTTTACTAAACAACAGTCAAGAGGCTGTAAAAAAAATAGCTACCAAAATTCTTGATCTGGGCTAGCTATGATGAATGGGAGCACCCACCCCATTTATGCATATATACTGAGGAACAGTTGGAAATAGCACTGTGCTGATTTTTGTAATGCTTAATTTTCATGGTGGAAACATGTTTCCATGCAGATATTTGTGAAAAAATCCTACATTCCACTTCTTTGCACATTTTTTGTACCTTCCAATAATGAATTCTTTTCTGATCTTTTGCTGTGGGGTGTGGGGAAATAAAAAGGTAAAGGGGATTCCCACATGTTGCCCTGCTAGTTGTGACCAACTCTTAAGGCCTGTGTTCACCTCTGTTACAAGGCCAAAGAGCCAGCATATCCAAAGACATCAGTGTGATCATGTGGCTGGCATGACTTAATGCCAAAGGTGTATGGAATATTATTATCTTCCCACCAAAGTAGTACCTTTTATTTATTTGCATTTACATGATTTTGTACTGCTAGGTTGGCAGGAGGTGGGCAAATAATTTAAGTTCACTCTGTTGGGTGGTACTTGGGTTTTGAACCCCCAACCTACAGACTGACAATGGTGTGAAAGTACTTTATGGTACTTCTGTGATACTCTTTGGCCAGCATAAAGGACTCACACTGGCCCACGTGGGTCCTCAAGATACACCTGTCTGATATCAAGAGGTCCTAACCTCATGGACTCCATGCCGGTGCCTAGATTCAATGTGACACCCACTTTGGTCACCATCTGGTTGAGTCTTCTGCAGAAGAAAAAATGAGTTTTGTTTCTTTGGCAATGCTTACTTACATGTCCTTGCAGTGATGGTGATCCCAGGTCCTTCCACTACACCAAAAAGCACATACAGCGAAATCATGTATTCAGTGTTATAGGCCAAGTTTTGCAGGTGGTAAGTTGTAGTAGAGCTGCTAAGAGTCTGTTGTTGAGGCCGGTCTCTACCAAAGAATTCTTGGAATGCAGAAAAGGTAATGTAGAAGCACAGAATTTCAAGAACATTGTGTGTACATATTTTCCATAACTGCTTATGGGGAAGGAAATGCTCCTACTACCCATATGTTCATGGATCACTGCCATATATAAGCCATACAAATGGTTTTCTATGGAAACACAGCAGAGCAAACATTCTTACAGTTTCTTACAATGGGACAATGAAGAGGCCAGGCCAGTACTGAAAGAGAGAATGCACCACAAGAAGAAGAAAGAGAGACCACCTCTCGGAAAGAAGGAGTGGAGAGAAGAAAACACATGAAGGAGTGTGAGTTTAATAAGATGGAGATACATAAAGAGCTGGACTACAGATGGACATTTCCATGCAAAACATTTACTGCAAATCTATCCATCCATATATACAGTATTTATATACAGATTTTCAACTAAAAAGTTCACAAAATGTTTTACAAGTAGAAAAACAACACATCGGGGTAAACACCTTGGGCAGCCTTGTGTCCAAGCCTTTTCTGTTTGCAGGTTTCTCTTTCTCACCTGCAGTCAGGAGCAGAACCATCCACATTCTATCAGAAACATTAGGGTAGTAGCTCAATAATCCTAATCAAAGGGGGCACAAACATTATCATAATGGCACAATAAAGAGCTTTTATGGGCTGGATATGGCCTGAAGCTTATGTTTACACCAGAGAGAGATCAGATAAGCAGAGGAAAACCACAGCAGGAAGAGTAAAAGTACAGAACTCTCAACTATCACAGCCCAGGTTATACATGACAGCTTTTAAAAGACTTGCCAAGCTGCTCTGGGGATTTGAAGTAGGGGGTATGTGGGAGCAGCTCAGCCAGCTTCCTCTGGTTGTATCACACTGCAGGGAAAGTACTATAATGTTCATTGTGAAGGATCTTCAGCTTTCTCACATGGAAAGATGTTTCACTGATTACATTCCATAAAATCAATCCTAACTAATTTAGGCCAGCACAACTCACCCATCTCCCCATTCCTGCAATGGAGTGGCTGATGCATGTCAGTGTACTGGTCTCACCTGCAGAAATGGCACAGAAGCGCCTTATGGCACTTTATGACACCCCCAGGCCTGCATGGCATTTGTGCTAGGACTTGTGCCAGCCTAACTGTGGATTAGGATTGCAGCCAGAATCTCAGATGGACTTACTTTTAATTTCTCTGAATTGCATCCCTAACGTTGAGTGTATATTTACCCAAAATATATGATAGATTGCAGTTTGCAGTAAGCATAGAGGTTTTGTCATAGTCTGTGCCCTTCAAATGTTTTTATAGACAACGAGAAGCATGGGATGTACATAATTTTCAGAATGAAGTCTTATTGACAAGCATCAGGCTTCTCCAGTGTGAAAGTTCTGTTACCTGGAGTCGGACCCCATGTCACTCTGTATCCAGTGGCCCCAGTTACTGAATTCCAGGAAACCAGCGCAGAATTGATTGTGATATCTGTTGCCTTCAAAATCTGCACAGCACTTGATGACACTGTAATGAAAAGATACAAAGGACAGGAGTCTTGTTCTAACATGCTGCATAGGTTTATCTCTTGTAGCAGAGAATACTGATCTAACAAGGGGGACTTCATAGCTTGTGCTTCTTGTGATGGTCTGCCTTAGCCTTGTATTTCAAAAATGCTCCTCACCAGGGGACAAAAATTGTTGACATGAATAATGAGAGTTTCTTACAAACATGAGCTCCTACATATGAACCACTCCCGCAGAAGGATGTGGTTCCCTTTGGAGACAATCTTATGTAAGTAACTCATTTATTCTACATTTCAGAATTTTGGTCCCCTGATGAAGAATTTGTTTGAAATGCATTAGGACTGTTACTTGATTCTTTGCAATAAATTTCTCTCCTTCATCCATTTGAATTTCTTCATCCATCTCTTTTGAATTTTTGGGTTTGTGGTACTGTCCATTTTGGTTTGCTTTCCTTGTCTTTAGGAGTGCCATATGTCCAGGGACTGTCCAAACTTTGAAGGATTATGTTCACATACTGGCAAGTGTGACAATAGGTACTGTCCTGATTTTGTGGAAGAGAATTATGGCAACTGACTTGTCTTGAACCTGTCAACAAGTTTAACAATTGTCCACATTATTAACAGAAGATCTTGACAAGAATGCTTCTCTCTTGACAGAAGATTGACAAGAATACTTACAGTGCAATCCTATTTATGTCTACTCAAAAGTAAGTTCAATTTAGTTAAATGGGACTAAGGGTACAATCCAGAATTGCACTTGGGCTGCCCTATCTATCACTGGGCTGACCCAACTGCAAGATGGGCCACCCTAGTTATTCAGGAAAAGGCTTGGGGCAGCCTAAGGCAACATAGGCTGCAATCCTAAAGACAGTTTCCTGGGAGTAAGATCCATTGAACACAATCGGGTTTACTTTAGAGTAGACATAGTTAGGATCGCAGCCATAGGCTGCCTGATGACTGGTGGACCTGGGCTGCCCTGGCTAGCAGTTCAGGAGAGGCATGTTGAGGGCATGTTTAGCATTGCCTACGGCAGAACAATTACTCTGTATCCAGAGCTCCCTCTTCCAACTCCTCAGAGTTATACCACCTCAGGAGTAGGTATAGTGATGATTAGACCCATAGCGGTCCATGGTAAGGCAGAGTAAGAACGGCAGTGTTGACCCCCCCGCCCCCCAAAAATCTGATTTCTTGGCCAGCCTAGCTGAAGTGTCCCTTACTATTTATATCCTGCCCCTTTGGTGTAAGCCAATTATTTTCAACCAGTGTGCCTTGGCACACTGGTATGCTGGGGATAGCCCTGTGATGTGGGAATTTGGGGATTGACATTCATTGATAGGAAAATTGGGGGATTTGAACAGTTTGTCAATGGTAAAAACAATTGATAGTGTGCATTGACAATTTCAGTGTCTTGTCAAGTGTGCTGTGAGATGAAAAAGGTTGAAAATCACTGGTGCCTTCAATGACAAATCACTTACAAATCATCTCACAAAAATTAGTGCAAAATAATTCCAGTTAACACTGACAACAAAATCTGTGGTTAGTGATCATGTCCTTTTCCCCTCTGAGCATCCAGCAAACTTCATCTGAAAAGGACGTGTGTCCAAGTGCACTCTCTGCAATTTTACCAGCACAGCAAAGCAGATCTCCAGAATAGGGCTCTGAATTGATAGGACAATATCGCTGTTGGCAGTTTGAAAGGAATGTGACATCATGATGTGTTACTTACAAGTAGTAGCCTTCGCAGTCACTATTGGCCCCTCAGTGGCTCCAAAGATAGGATTGACAGAGACAATGTATTCAGTGCCAGGTTGTAGTCCTTGGATCATATAGTGGCTGTAAGTGTCACCCAGGTTCACATCTTGAACACTGCCCTCTGTAACAATGAGAGGTGATGCAATTATGCCAGAATGGTGTAGTGGTTATGGAGCTGGTCTAAGACCTGGAAAATCCAGGTTTAAAGCAGGGCATACCGACAGCACTGAGCACCCATGGCACACATGATATGATGTCATCATATCATGATGTTATCACACAAACGGGCTCTTCTGGAGAAACCCTTAAGCCAGCTGCAAGAAGCACATGCACTGCTCAACTGCAGCTGCACACATGCCCTTCACAGCCAGCTGGAGGGTTTCTTCACCCGGCTGTGAAAAGCATATGCTTGGCTCAGCACCTGCGTTGTGTATGTGCCCGACTAAGCCAGCTGGGGAACATTCTCCAGCTGACACAGAAGGGTGCTGGCGCAGGTCAGCTGGAACCACGCACATGCTCTTCCTTCTGAGCCAGCCAGAGAACTGAAGCTCGAGCTGGCGTTGAAGGGTGCTGGGGTGGGGGAAGTGCTAGGTGGGTGGGTGCGCCCATGGCACAAGACATCTTGTACTATATAAATGGTATGCCACTACTCCTTAGCCATGAAGCTTCCTGGGGGACTTTGGGCCAGACACTCACTCTCAGCCCTGCCTACCTCAGAGGTTTGTTGTGACGACAGTAGGTGGGGAGGAAGTAAAGCTTTGTAAATTGTCTTGGGTATTTGCGTTGACATGTAAAAGGTGGGGAATTAATGAATGAATGAATAGCTAGCAAGGTGGAGGCCATGGTGGAGGCCAACAGTATTCCCTGTTGTCAAAGGGGGTTGCATTTTGGGATTTTAGACAAGAGTGGCTGGAGTTCAGAATTAACAGTGATGTGTCAAGGCTCTCTCTCTCTCTCTCTCTCTCTCTCTCTCTCTCTCCAAAATAAGTGAAGATAGAGCCAGAAATCGGAGAGAAGGGGTGCTTTACATGGAACCTATATTCAGTCTGCTCCTCCAATTTGAGGTTTAAAGTTGGTAAACTAACCTTGTTTCCAACATAGCTTTCCAGGCTAGCATCGTTCTAGAAAGATGGACACCATAAAGGCATATTTCTCCATTACCAGTTCCAAGGATAGTGGCACAACATATGCTCAGGTTTCCTTTGGAAGAGGAATCACTGGAGGCTTATGATATGGAATCCCAGTCTTGCAACTTTATATTCTGAATGAACTGGGCAAGAGGGACGTAAAGTTAGCGCTGGAGACAACTTAGGAGGCAGGGCTTCTGAACATTTTTTTAAAATCAGTATGTGCTTCTACTTGTACTGTGAGATGATGCAGAAGTGCTCACTCTTTGTCCAACCTTTGGGAGGAAAGTAGCTTTGTTGGAGTGTATTTAAATCACAAAAACAACATGCAAGAAAGATTCACCTCTCCTTGTAGCTGTTGTTTAAAACAAACATTTGGGAGATCATATACCAAAAATCAGAAAGTAACTGCTGATGACATTATTGCCAGTTACTACTGGTGGTACTTCCAGTAGGTGGACCGTACAAAATGTATAGTAGGGGATGAACATTGAAATAAGCTGTACACCAGTAGACAGCTGATTATATACAATTTAGACAGTAGATGGCACTGCAACCTCATTTTACAGCCCATAGTTACTGAAATATTTGTTCTTGCTTTATGTGCAGATGCCTGGCTATTATTATCTTCACCTTTTAGCTTGGTTTCTGAAATCTCTCTTTTCACCATAGAATTTCTTGCTCACAATAGAAAATGCCAGGGGTCTCTGGATGATGGCAGTTAAACAAACATGCAGACATGGGAAAAGAGTGCCACCATTGCTCCCTTTTACAGCATTCTCTGTGCTCTTTTTCACATTTCTATGGCTCAGTCACAGCAAACCTTGAGGTATAAATGCATTTAGGAAAAAAGCCCAATATACAGCTCTCCTGAAATCCTAGAGGCAGTAAGGTGCTCCCTCATATATTCCTTGTTAAAAAAAAGTTTGTAATGAAAATGGGTTCTAATCCAGCATTTAAAATACAGGGAGATTCAAAATGAATGGGACAAAAAGAAAACATACCTGTGACTGCTGGAATGGGTTTATTTTTTAAATACAAATTTAATGTGAAACTACATACAAGTTTCTAAAGATGTTTGATGTGGGCCCCTCCCATGACACGGCAAATGTCTATTCGGTAATTCAATTATTGCCACACTTTTGCTAGCATATCCTGTTATTGAGTCCAACACGTCACTTATGCGCTGCTTTAATTGCTGTATGTCTGAGGAAGTGGGGGCATGAACACTTTGTCCTTCACATACCCCCAAAGGAAAAGATTGCCCAGATCCCCCAATATAACGCTGTGTGATTTTTTCCTTTGGGGAGCACAAAAAAAAGAAAAGAAAAGAAAAGAAAAAGAAACAAACTCTGGTCTGCATTCTGAACTGGTACAGATTTGTTGAACTAAACCACATGCTTGTCAAGAGTGTGTAAGACAAAACACAGAAAGTCAAAGGGTGACTTCAAAAATAACATTTTGTCGGCACTTCCTGGGTGATACCATGCAAGAATGCGAGGAAATTGTTCATTTGAAAACTCTCCCATGTAAGGAATAAACCTTCACATGATACTGAAAACTCGCATACAGTGGTACCTTGGTTTATGAGCATAATTTGTTCCGGAAGCATGCTTGGAATCCAAAATGCTTGTAAATCAAAGCAAATTTTCCCATAAGATATTATGGAAACTCAATTTGTTCCACAACCCAAAAATATTCATATAAAATTATAGTACTGTAATATAATACAAAATAATAAAGAAAATACAAAATATAAAGAAAAATAAAACAAATTAACCTACACTTAGGGTGCAATACTAGCCCTGTCTACTCAGATATACGTCCCATTACATTCAATAGGGCTTACTCCCAGGAAAGTGTTTTCAAGATTACAGCCTCAGTTTCTCAGGTCTCTAAGGCTGCAATCTCCCCCCGCCTACACAGGTGGGAGCCCCATTTAATATAGCAGGGCTTACTTTAGAGTAGACATGCAAGTCTAGATTTCTCAGGCTCCTTTTCATTGCCCCCCCCTTACAAAGGAGTGAGCCCCACTGACTGTAATAGGCTTACTTCAGAGTAGATATGCATAGGCTGGTCTCTAGGAGTGCCAAAACCAGTCGTATCCTGGCCGGGACTATTTTTTCACTTATATTTCACTTATATTGCAAGACATTTATTAGAACCATTTGCTTATCTTGCAAAACATTCTCAACGCAAGGCTTTACTGTATTAGGGAAGAGACCAGGCTAGATTCTTCTTCTGACACACTAGCTTTCCATTTTAATACACTTGCCATTCCCCTAGAAGAACAAATTTAAAACATTATTTTTTGTTTGCACATGAAAAACTGATATGCTACAAAAATCCTGTGGTAATTTTAACCTGCCAAAAATTAGCCTATATGATCAAGACTTCAGGCCCAAAGAAGTTAATAATAACAGGAGAGGGAACTACATGCTTAATTTTTGAAAAATTTGGGATAGTCACATAAGGCTGCTCTCTCAATGGGGACTGTAGGCATGAGTAGAAGGGAAATTTAAACTTTTGGTCTCCCAAGAGCCTGATCAAGTCCCCCCCACCCCGAACAAGGAGAAAAAGCTGTAATTGGCAAGCATCAACTAGCTGTGGGCTTCCTGATTTGAATCAGGGGCATTCTGGTCTCAGTTATCCCCATGGTCCCAACTGGATGTCTTGTCCACTTGCCTTTTTTTAGCACAGTGATTTTCAACCTTTTTTTCAATCTCACAGTGCACTGGCAAGACACTAAAATGGTCAAGACACAGAATCAGTTTTTTGACAATTGACAAGGCCCACTGTGCTGCCAATGCAGGGCTCACATCCCCCCAATGGTTCTACTAATAAATGGTAAAGGGGTCCCCTGCAGGTTGCCCTGCTAGTCGTGACTGATTCTAGGGTGTGGTGCTCATTCCTGTTTCTAAGCCAAAGAGCCAACATTGTCCAAAGATGCTTCCGTGGTCATGTGGCTAGTATGACTATATGCTAAGGCACATGGAACACTGTTACCTTCCCACCGAGGTGGTACCTATTTATCTACTAGCATTTGGATGCTTTCAAACTGCTAGGTTGTTGACAGGAGCTGGGAAATTGATGGGAGCTCACTCTTGCAGTTCTTGGGTCTCAAACCACTCACCTGCCAATCTTCAGATGTGCAGGCACAGTGCCATAAACCACTAAGTCACCGGGGGCTCCACTAATAAATGGGCCAAATTCCCACAGCACACCTGGAGACCATTTGTGGCACATCAGTGTGCCACATTGGCACAATAGTTAAAAATGGCTTATTTAGCAGAATGAGGCACTCTACCTGAAGACACCCATGTTAGTCTATACCCTGAGGCTCCTTTAACTTGTGTCCATCTAGCCTGGATGGTGTTAGTTGTCTCATTCTGGAGCAAGATGCTTTCCACTGGCAACAATTTTACTGCAAAAAACAAAAATAGATGTTAGTTAAGTACTAGAAATGAAGGCTGCTTCCACGACCAGCCCTTTACTGTTTCTCCAAGATACTGAGTTCTAGAATATTTTCTTTTTTTCATGGAAGGAATGATGCTTAACAACACTGAGGCTGTAATGCTACTGACTTTGCTGGAAGCAGTTGCCATGCATGTCTTCCCCTTCTCTCCCTTGTAACAACTAGCACTAAAACTTACAGTGCATATGACATCATGGCATTGCTCCTACTCCCACAGCTAGCAGCTCCCACATGAAGCACAACCAGGAAAATCAGATAAAATGGCATCTTAATGTGATTTTTCCCTTAGTCAGATTCAATTTATTTGTTTCAGCCATTAACACATAGGGTGTCCAGATGCCATAACCAAAAAAAGAGGATAAGCCCCCTCCTCCCCACAAAGTAGGACACCAAAATCCAGGGCATGACAAAATAAAGCTTAAAACACTTAAAACATTAAGCTTTATTTGTGTGCGTGCGTGCGTGCGTGTGTGTGTATACATACATACATACATACATACATATACACACACACACACACACACACACATATACATATGTATATACACATATTATATACAGTGTATATGTATATATACATATGTTTTAAGCTTTATTTTTCATGCATATATTGCTTTCATGTGGTTCATTTAAACATGACATTATTAAATTTAAAACAATTTCTTTTAAATTATAATTTTATTATAATATATTATAATAAATATATATATTATAATTTTTTTTAATTACAAGAATGCTACATGCTGCTTGCTCACAAGGAAAAAGAGGACAATGAAGATTTTTTTCCCCCCAGGACACAAGTTTTAAAAAGAGGTCAAGTGCTGGGAAAAGAGGACATAATATCACCCTGTTAACACAGTAATGCAAGCATTTTACAGTCCACTCCTGGTTAGGATTTTGTAAGGAGTCTTCTGCTGTTGTAAAATGGCTGCTGGTGGCATGCGCAGTGCTCCATCAGAAACCATTTTGCAAGCACTGTCACAAGAGGCAGCCTTGCCACGAGTCTGCTACACCCATCTGACCTGGTAAGTCGGGGGTGGTTGAAACGGGTCAGGGAGGCAAAGAAACAGGGGAATTCCTGGACAGATTTGAGGACAGGAAGGGAGGGAGGTCGAGGATTGAACAGGTAGTTCTTAGGTAGTCCTTAGTCCTAATTATCCTTTGGGTTTCCTGGATGAGACTGATTAGAGACTTCATCATAGGCCCATCCATTAATGACATAGGTTAGTTACTAACTAACTAACCAACTAATGACATAAATGATTATTAAAATGACAGCACAATCCTAACCCCTGGTTAGGCCAGCACAAGCCCCATGCTAGCTTGGGAGTATTACAAAAATGCTGTAATGCAGTTCTGTCTATTCCGGAGGGTTAGTTGGGTTAGGGAAATGCACTGGCATGCCCACACTACTACAGAAATGGGGAGACTGGTGAGCTGTGCTGGCCTAAATTGATTTATATTGCTCCCTGAGTTCTACATGGGACTATTCAGAAACTGCAACTACTGCAGAATGCAACAGGCCTCGTGGTCATGTGTTGAGGAAGTTTGACTTTGTTGGCTGCTGCTCCTTCGACTTTATTGGTAGCAGGGAAATGTCCAAATGGGGTTACTTTTTCAGTCGCTGTTCTGTTGTCAGGAAGCTAAGCAAAGATGTTTACAGCAGAATATAGGCATCTAGACTAGGAATCTACAAAGGTAGCAATCAGCTCATCATCCAGTTGGGTGAGTTTTCTGGAAGGTTCTTCATGGATCACTACCTTTACTAGAATCAATCAGTGAGGGCCACTTGTCAGCTGCAATCAACATGGGTCTGAGCAAGACAAAGCAGCTGTCACTGCTGATTTGTGCCGGCCTAGCATCCTGCTAGCCTTCTAGCCTTTATACCTGTAAAACCATTTGTGTGCCAGCCAGAGTGTGCAGTATAGGGAACTTTTTATTGATGGTTTTATGCTGTTGCTTCTGTGGTTGATTGTACACGTGATTTAATGTGTGCTGCGGAGTGACTTTAACCACTGTGCTCTGTTTTTATACTAGTTGTTTCTGTTGCTAATTTTATATAAGTGTATACAGTGGCGCCTCACTTAACAAACGCCTCAAGGAAAGTATGTTTCACGTAACAAACAAAAATTTCTCTAGGATTCTGCTTCACGTAACAAACTGCTTCACGTAACAAACAAACTCGTTGGCAGTTGGGGCAAACACGTTGGCCGGCAGCCCTTTTAAAAAGCGTCAGGGCTGCCTACTGTGCCTGCCCATAGCGAAAGCAACACTTCTATGCTGTTCCTCCTGTGGCTGGGCATCCGCTGGGCAGAGGGAGAGAAGAGCAGTGGAGAAGAGAGAAGCAGCTCAAGGCTAGCCAGAAGGGAGCAGGGGAGAGAGAGGCTCAGGATGAAGAGAAGGAGAAAGTGGGGAGACACTTGGAAAGTATCTTTGATTGCAGAAGAAAGTGTCTTTGATTGCAGCCTCCTAACCATGTCTACCCAGAAATAAGCTCCATTGTGTTAAATGGGGCTCACTACCAGGAAAGTGTCTTTAAGATTGCAGCCTAAGTAGACTTCATAGGATCATACACATTGAATGCATGTTTTGAATTCAATTCCAGTGTTTTGTCGTCATTTTTACATCCAGTTAATATTTTATATAAATATTTTTTGGGTTGTGGAACCAATTGTCTGAGTTTCCATTATTTCCTATGGGAAAATCCGCTTCACATAAAGAATGTTTCACATAACAAACATGCCTCCAGAATGAATTAAATTTGTTATGTGAGGCGCCACTGTACTTATAAAGCATAGATCCTAACCAGGTCTACAAAGAAGAAAGCCCCATTGTGCTCAGCGGGTCTCACTCCCAGGGAAGTGTGTTTAGTATTTAGTCTTTATAATTTTATAGTCCTATGAGTATGTACTTTTATGTTTTATATGTTGTGAGATGCATTGAGGTTCCAGAAAGTGAGAGAAAAATAAATGAATGAATAAACAAATAAAATTCAACAGCTGTAAAGATGTTTGGTACTGAAATTCTGAGTCCTGATCTCAAGGCATCTCCCAAAGAAATCAGACATTTCAGTTTCTATCCAACACTCAGCCTGTGGTCTGATGCACCAACTGAGACATGGATGAGAAATAAGGACATCATCGGAGCCTGGCTGTTGGATTGGGATAAGGTGGGCCCATCCAGTGCAGCACCTGCTTCCAACAATGATCAGCCAGAGGTGTCTGGGAAGCCCACAGAGAGGGCTTGAAGGTGATAACCTCTTCCCTGTTCTTTATTCCTAGCATTCAGCACTAGGTGGTATATACCATACTTGAAGTTGGAGGTTCTGTTTAGAAATCATAGCCAAGGATGAGCTCTCTCTTTCTTTTACATTATAATAATACTTGGAATTTATGAAGTGCTCCATGTGTTTTACATACGTTATTGTGCTGTAGTCTTTACAATAGTGATATGAGGTAGATCATCAATATTGTCTCCATATTGCATTTAGGGTGGTTGGGGAGGCAGTCAGTGCAATCCTAATCAACTTTCCAGCACTGGCATAGCTGTGCCAGTGGGGCAAGTGCTGCATCCTGCAGTTGAGAAGGGACAGTAATGGAGGCCTCCTTAAGGTAAGGCAATGTTTGTTCTCTTACTACAGAGTTGCGTTGGCCTTATGCTGGAGCCGGAAAATTAACAGCAGCTTGCTGAAGGCTGCTTGGTGTGGGTCAGAGGGACTTTGTGATAAAATCAGTTACCTCAACCTTGCTTTATCTATGAACGGGCCAAACTCATGAAGAGTCAACTGTCCCCATCATGCAGTTTTTGTGAACCTCTAATGGCTGTTTCACAAATGGAATTCAACGGAGAGCTCATGCTCCAGGTCCAAAGGCATGTCGATCAGATTCCAAAACATCTCCAAGAAATAAGTCCAATTACTTACAGGTTTTGCCTGTTGTTGACACTGGCTGGCTTGGCCCTTCTGGATAGATGGCATAAATGCTGACAGTATAGTCTTTATCCTCCCGCAAATTATCTATTATATGTGAGGAGATGTCGCTGTCCAGAATCTTCTCTGAAGTCACCCCAGGTCTGTTTGCTGCATCAAAGTTAGTGACAACAGCAGGTAACAATTTCAACATTTTCAACAGTTAAATATTTCACTACTGAAACTTTGTAATTCCTCCCCAGGTCTGGCTGGATCATCCTACATCCCATGTGAATAATTCCTGTTTGCCATGAGTGAGATAAGTGAATGGAAAAATGTTATTTTTCAAAAAATGTAATATTTTAAATTAAATTGATTTGGCTAAGCCAAAATGCTTTTAATTTTGTTACTCCCTTGTAATGAGTAAAATTTGGGTAGAGGGGATTTTGGGACTTTTTAGGGAGTAAAGGGGAAAACTTGGTTGGCAGGTCTTTGTTTTCTCCAAGAAGTCCCCTTGAAACAATGTTATGCAATTGTTTAGTATGAGTCTCAAGAAACTTCTGGATAATAAAGATGGTGTGTGCCAGCCAACCAAGGAAGCATTGCTGCTGTGAAACTGGAAGTCACAGTGAAAAACGGTGAGCTAAGGGAGAAGCGTTTTCTTGACTACTTCTGAGCTCACCATAATTTCCAGTGTTAGTTCTGGATGTCTAGTAACCATGATTTCCTGGAATCATATAACATAGTGAGATGGGCCTGGTTGTCATCCATAGTTCAAATCTCCTGTTAGCCTTTCTTCATGGTTTATATATACAAAAAATATTGGGTTCAAGATAGACCCAGTGAGATTCTAAAAGATCATGGGGCCAAACAAAAGTCTCCAAATGATATCTTGTGGACTCTCCCTTCCAGACAGGACTAGAACCAGATTAGAGAGCACTCCCTTGCCCCCATACCATTGAAGTAGTCCATAAGCATAGCATAATTGATGATATTGAACACCGCTTATAAATCAAGCAAAAGCAATAGGGACACGTTCCATTGTCTAGACATCTTGTTAAAATATTAAAGGAGTAATAACTTCCAACTCAAATAACAAATGCTACCCCAGCATGAAAATGTCATTTTTGTACATAAGGAAGATCCATCAAACTCTAATCCAGTGTTTCTCAAAGTGGGGGTTGGGACCCCTTTGGGGGTCGCCTGGAGCTTTCCTGGGGGTCGCCTAAAGCCCCCTGGTGCAGGGGGTCAGGTCAGGCTTGCCAGACCTCCGGCTGTAGCTGCGCGCGCACTGGGGCTTCCTTAGAGGCTGCCCCAGAGACTTCTGACAGCTGAGTGGTGGGGGGGCTTCCCTGCAGGCGCATGTGCACTGCCCGCCCAGATCACGCCGGAGGGAGCTTCCCTCCAAGCATGCACACTGCCTGCCCGCCAGCCGCTGCCTGCCAGCTGGGTCTTACTCCCAGGTAAACTGTTGCTGGCTTGCAGCCTGAGAGGCCAATCCTATGCATACCTACTCAGAAGTTAGCCCCATGATAGTGAATGGGGCCACTCCCAGGAAAGTGCTAGGATTGCAGCTTAGAGCCCAATTCTATGCATGTCTACTCAGAAGTCATTCCCATTGAGTTCAGTGAGGTTTACTCCCAGGAAAGTGTGAATAGCACTGGAGCAGTAGAGCCCAATCCTATGCATGTGTACTCAGAAGTTCCGGTAAGTCAATTCAGTTCAGTGGGACTGCCTCCAAGGAAAGTGCATAAGATTGCAGCCTCGGGGCCCAATCCTATGCATGTCTTAAAGTAGCAACGAAAATAATTTTATGGTTGGGGGTGCAGCACACAACATGAGGAACTGATAAAGGGGTCACGGCATTAGGAAGATTGACAACCACTGCTCTAATCTATAGCAGTGTTTCTCAACCAGTGCAGTGGTGGACTTCAAGGAGTTCTCACAGGTTGTACAGAACCCTTTCTAATGAGCGCCTGGCTCTGAGAACCGGTTACTAATGGGACATAGAACCTGTTGTTAATTTATTTGAATCCCACCACTGAACCAGTAGTATTAGTACCAGCAGTGAGACATACCCTACAATTCAGAGTAACAACAGGAGCACGTAAGAGACATTTACGTCAATGTAGTTACAGCACCACCTAGTGAAAACTTATGGGAAATTCATATTGCAATCCAGAGTAAATTGTTCTTATGTTGGAGCAAGGACTCCTTGTAGTTACTCTGGATTGCACTCATAATGTGATGTTTGGTGGTACTAGCAGGAACCCTGGTACCTTCCACCCTGGAACATGTCACAACATTCAGAGGTATCTCAACTCAGTGGGCAGAGCTCCAATGCAGGCTTTTCTGCACTTGAAAAACCCACACAGAGCCTTACTGGTGTTTGTCACATTGTATCTGGCATCCAACTCAGAAGTAACTGGTAACAATTTCTTTGCCAGTTACTCCCAGTGGTGTTTTGAACAGATGGTCATGTGAAGTGATATTGTGTATTGACATACGTCAATCCTGGGATCATCCTGATTCCAGAAAGGTATAATATGTCTATTCTGAGCAAGTGTGGCCCGGGTTAGAGGGGTTTCAGACAGACAAACAGACAGAATTTGCCATTTATTTATAAGATCTAAATTCCATCTTTAATGTCTTTATTTAAATTTTACATTTAAACTTATTTTCTGGCCCTCTACACCAGTGGCTTTCAAAGTGGGGGTCGGGACCCCTTGGGAGGTAATAACATCATTTCAGGGAGGTCATGAAAAGCTGGATACAGGAATATTTGGTACTGAGCACTTGTACTGACACTTCCAGCCATAATATCACTATTATGAGGGGGAGTCCCAGACAGATTGTCATTCTCATAAGGGGGTCCTGGGCTGAAATGCTTGAATACTACTGCTCTACACCATGCCAGGGATCATCTATCTGTTTGAAAAGTTTAGAGATCCTTGGTCTAAAGCAGTGGTGCCCAAATATTTTGGCAGGAGGGCCACATCATCTTTCTGACACTGTGTTAGAGCTGGAAAGATGATTTACATTTCATATTTGAATATATTTACATAAATTTACATATAAGAATATTAGAGACAAATCCAAAGGACTATAAGGCTTGTCTGTGGACCAGATTGGGAGTCTTGCTGCAGGCTGCATTAAGGCTCCTCGCAGGCTGCATCTGACCCCCAGGCCAGGCTGACCAGATGTCTGGAATTGCCCAGACAGGTCTGGTAATTAGTCCTTGGTCTGGGCAGGGGGAAATTAAGAGGCTCCATCCAGAAAAATAGGCATTCGGGAGCCATTTTGTAGAGCAGAACCTTTTTTCTTGGGTCTTGTTTCCCAGGGGGACCCTTATCAGGGTCGGACAAGTGCATCGCTTTTTAGGTTCCCCCATAGTCCCGCCTCTGCCCGCTCCGTATCGGTCGTTTCCTGCCTTCTTCTGATTGGCCCTTTCCTCTGCAGCTCAGCCTGTGGATCTTCCAATACGGAGCATGCAGAGGTGGGACTATGGGGGAATAAGCCGGCAAGCTCTCCATGTGGCTGGCGACTGGCTAGCCTGAGCCTCTGCAACCTCGCCTCACCAAATGGCTCCACACACACCTCACTCCAAGCAATACCTCACTCCAAGCAATGTAGGGAAAGCAGCCAGAGAACCCAATCCTAAGCATTCCTACTCAGAAGTAAGTGCCAGTGTTTTCAAGGAGGGTTACTCCCAGGAAAGTGTATTAGGTTTGCAGCCAAGCCTCCCTACTCAGAAGTAAGCCCTTAGACTGCAATGGGACCTACTCCCAGGAAAGTGTATTAGGTTTGCAGCCAAGCCTCCCTACTCAGAAGTAAGCCCTTAGACTGCAATGGGACCTACTCCCAGGAAAGTGTATTAGGTTTGCAGCCAAGCCCTCCACCCCCCAGAAACTCCCCCACTAGCCCTGCCAGTATCCACCAACCCCCAGAATCCTTCACAAGTGTTTTTAGCTTATTTTAAAATGTCCTACATTCTGTTCTACATTTTGGCTTCGTGGAGTAGGAATTTTGGCCTTGGGGTAGGAATTTTGGCACTGGGGTTCAGGGAATTCTGGGTTTGGCGTCTGGTCGCCCTGCCCCAGGCCAGCATTTGGACAGCCCTGGTATACTATCAAGGAACAGGAGATGAAAGTTAGAAGGAGGCCCAGATAGGTGTCATCTCCCCATCTTTCTAAAGGTGATTTCTGCTTTAAAACTTTCAGCGTGAGCCATAATGGGAGATGGTTTAGGAAAAATACAGTAAAATATATGCATAACATGCCTGAGTGGCACAGGGATGGAACTGGTGGTGGGTAGGGTGAAAATTACATTTTTTCCTGAATACTACACTGGCTGCAATCCTAACGCCCAGTAAGGATCGGCATAAGTCCTGACAAATGTCCTGTGCTGGCCTGGGGGATGCGATAAGGCATTTTTGTGCTACTCCAAGGTGGGTTAGGCCAGTAAACAGACATCTACTGGTCTTCCCACACCATCACAGTAATGGGGAGACAGGTGAGTTACGCTGGAATAAATTGGTTAGGATTGCGCCCACAGTCTATAAACCCATGACATTCCCAATGGAAATGTCAGAATCTCTATGTCTTTTTCCACTTGCTTAAGAAATGTTCATGAACCTCTAGTTGGGTCTCAAGTGACTTAGATTTCAATCCTATGCATGTCGACTCAGAAGTAAGCATCATTGTAGCTAATGGGACTGACTCCCAAGAAAAGGTAGATAGGACTGCAGCCTTACTTACATCTGGGAATGTAGATCTTGTAGCCTTCCAGCTTCCCTAGAGGAGGAGTCCAAGCTACCTTGAGGCTGGACAGTCCAACGTCTATGACCCGGAAATTGGTCACTGGTGGCACAGGAACTTTAAGACAAGGAACACAAGCCAATGAACAATAAATACACAACACTGTTGCACAGGGAAGAATTTATTCTAAGATCATTGTGGAAAGATTACAAAATAAAACCAGAATGCATGTAATTTCCTAAAGTTTTATACTTCT
This sequence comes from Cryptoblepharus egeriae, assembly GCA_030015325.1. Taxonomy (NCBI): domain Eukaryota; kingdom Metazoa; phylum Chordata; class Lepidosauria; order Squamata; family Scincidae; genus Cryptoblepharus; species Cryptoblepharus egeriae. The sequence continues at coordinate 46,334,974 of JAREYC010000008.1, read as the reverse complement.
CAGCTATATGCCCATCCCTATGATGTATGGAATATTTATGGCATGAAAACTGCTAGAATACTAGTGCCTCAGTGCAGAGCATATCCCCAACTGCAAGGTCATATTGCACCCCTCCCCCTGAAAGATTTCTTCCAGTGAGGGCCAGTGCTAGGAGTGGCCATGCCACCTTGTCTCATTCCCACCATCTTTGCTGGTTGGTTTGGATTTCCACTTTACTGCAGAGGTCTAGAAGTCAGGGAGCAAGTTTTTGAGCACAATCTTAACCGTGTCTACTTAAAAGTAAGCACCATTGTGTTCAATGCGTCTTATTATTCCCAAGAAAGTGTGTTTAGGATTGCAGACTTCAATGAGAAAAGGAGAGTTGTCCAGACTAGATAAAAAGTTACCTGGAACTAAGATCTGATCCAAGGAAATGTTGCACCAGCAACTGCTAGGTATCAAATGAGCTCTAAAGTTTGTATCATCCCATCCTGAAAGATCAGCAGTGTCCAGATTGAGAGCACATATCAGCTTTGCAATCCCATGTGTTGTGCTCAAAAGCAAGTCCCATTAGGTTCAAACGGAGTTACTCCAGGGAAACTATTACAGGATTGCAGCATTAGCTTCCTCCTCCTATATACGTCTCAGGAAGGGGACCATGCCTGCCATGGGACCCTGACTATCCCTCTACCTGGGAACCTGAGAATGATTTGGGAGAGGAACCAGTCAGGGTGAAATAGGCCCCTACATTCCTTAGTGGGGCTGGGGGAGAATACCAAGTATATTCTGATCTGACTTGATCCCTGCAGGTGCAGAAGCTAGTGATATGTCTTATATTTGAGGGGATGATCTGGGGCCATCTCTTCAATCACAAATGGCTTATTTGGCACTACCACATGACAGCATGGGAAAATTGCAAAGTTGGGTCAGTCCTGAGTACCAGAGAAGCATCAAAAGTCATTCTGGCTTTCCTAAATAAATCTATCCAGCTGACAGCTCTTCACATTGAAGCAACAATGTTGTTTAGGTGTTCAGTTGTGTCAACTCTTTGTAACCCCCATGGACTGCAGCACGATAGGCCCACCTATCCTCCACCAGCTTCCGAAGTCCATTCAAATTCGTTTTCATAGCCTCAGTGACACTATCTAACCATCTCATCCTTTGCCGTCCCCTTCTCCTTTGCCCCTTCTCCTTTTACTCAGCATCAGGCTCTTTTCTAAGGAATCCTCCCTTCTCATGATGTGGCCAAAATATTTGAGCTTCAGCTTCAGTATTTGTCCCTCCAATGAAAATTCAGGGTTGATTTCCTGGAGGATGGACTGATTTGATCTCCTTTCAGTCCAAGGGACTCTCAAGAGTCTTCTCCAGAACCATAATTCAAAGGCATCTATTCTTTGGCGGTCTGTCTTCTTTATAGCAACAATAATAAAACCAAATAAGATCCTGTAAAAGCAGGCCTCCGTCAGTCTTGAAAGACTATGGTATCATGCTCAGCGCTGCATATGCTGCATGCGAAGCACGAAAGCCTGGGTTGGATAGTTATGGAGGATAGGCTGTTACCCACGCAGCAAATCCCCCTTCCCCACACCACTGAATTAGTCCAATGGAAAGGCAGAGCCAATACAATTGGATCCAGCTGGCGTCGCAGAGCTGGGCTAAGGACAGGAGCTCACCCTGTCTTGTGGGGCCGACCTGGGTCTCAAACCCTGGCCTGCTGGTTAACAGGCACAGCGTCTTAACCGCTTGCACCACCCACAGCCCTAAGATCCTGTAACTATGCCACAAAGTCTCTACATCTCTTCTGCAAAAGCTTAACTGAACACACAAAGACTAACTGAACTTTTTGTTAAGGGCCATGTCTCAAGATTGGATTAAAAATCAAACCGACATCTCTGAAAAACAATAATCTTCTCCAAAGCCCTTCAGGCAAAGCAGCTTAAGATTCATCGATGTCATGCAAAACCAACTGGCTGAAATCCACACCATTCTCAACACATCTACCAAGCAGAACACCTGCCTCTGGGGTGCAATGCAATACAGGATCTGTACTTCCAAGACAGCTTGCTTTGATTCTTAGGCTGCAAACCTAAAGACACTTTCCTGGGAGTAAGGTCTATTGAACACAATGGGGCTTACTTTTGAGTAGACATGGTTAGGATTGTGCTCTTAAACAGTGAGTGCAAGGAAATGTGTTATATGAATCTTCAGGACCCAAGGAGGAATCTGCACACACACCAGCTACTGGAATTGCAAGGAGGCCAGCTTAGACTAAAGCTCAACACTGCATCAAAGCTGAAACAGCTGCAGTGTCCAGTCAGGGGAGGCAGAGCCTCACCAGGCCCAATAATGGGAAAATAAAGCCTAAAGATCCAAAAAAGTACTTTGTTTTTCCTCTTCTCAAGCAGAGTCACTGAATTAAATTTTCCAGTTGCCTTAAGGGGCATGCTGCTCAGTTATCCCCAGATCTCTGTCTCCCCAGATCTAGAACCCACTGCATATTACTGAACTGAACAGAAATAATTTGGGATACAGAAGAGTAACCTGACTGGTATCAGATGGTGCTCCTAAGAAGTGATGCTTCTGAAACTTGTTACTACCTAGTCCACTGTACAAAACTGTTCATCTGATACGAATCAGATCTAGAGACATAGCTAAAGGGGTATAGGGGCAATTACTTGAGGCAATTACTTGAGGCAATTACTTGAGGCAACAAGCTTTGGTGGGAGGGCAACAAGCTGAGCTTGACACTAGTAGCCAAGACTGTGAAAACCTTGGTATGCATCAATAATAGCATCATGTTACATATCATTGGAAAGTTAATTTAATGTAGAATGCAGTGAAACAAACCACACTGGAATATCTATATTCTATCAAAAGGTATGTCCAATTAACAAAAAAGAAAAGAAAAGATAAAATACAACTACTTGTGTTTATGGAACACACTTTATGGAACAAAAAGTGGATTTTGTTAATTCAAAAGTGATCCATGAGACTGATTATTTTGAGAACAAATTAGATATATTATTATGATACAGCATGGAACCAATTAGGTATCAATAACAGTCAGCTTTCATTTCATGTACCCTAATAACTGTACAATGAGGCACTTTTCAATTGATTTGATCTTATTTTTAGCAGGGAGAGAATAACCATCCCTCTTCACCCCAACACATTTTCTCTAACCAATAAAGGCTACATTCTTATTATTTGTTATTATTTATTTGATTTGTATCCCACCATTTTCCCCCCAAGAGGGAACTCAAGGTGGCTGGAGGGAACTTATTTTTACTTATTTAATTAAATTTGATTTTGTTGCGGAGGGGTGTGTGAAACAGGCAGCCTCACTTGTTTTTACTTTGATGGTTGTCGGCTCTCCGAGGGTGTCCGCATAGACAGCCAAGACTGCAAAGATGTATTTGCTGTCGGGTTTCAGATCTGTCACCAACACGGTACTCTCGTTGGCATCCAAAATGATCTGTCATATACAAGACACAGACATACAAGGAAAAGAAAGAGAGAAAATTGTCTGCTCAGGTGAAGCTGAGCTGGTCACCCTTGGCTGAGCTGTCTCACTGTCAAATCACTATGTCTCAAGAAGAAAAAGCAGGCAGGAAGCCGGCAAGAATCTGTGCTCAAAAACTAAACAGGAATTACAGTGCTTTGATGGTGCATCACTTCTTATTTGATGAGTGTAGGAAGGAGACAAGCCACATGTGCACCTGCTGTCTTGCAGCACACCCTCAGCGCTACAGATATGTGGAGCTGTGACAACCAACAAGCTGAGACTTGTGAAGATAATGCTTCCTGGCAACACTGGGTGCCATACCTGCAAGGCTTGGCCGTCCTGCTATGCGGCTATCAACTTCAGGGCCATTGTAACAGCATTTTTGCAGCAATATAGACATATAAAGCTGACTTCTAATGAGACAGCACATTGGTCTGTCTATCCCAGTTTTATCTACTCTAATGGGCGGGTGGTCTCCAAAGACCAAGATATAGGAGCTTTCTCAGCCCTGGAATAGTGAACAGGTTCTTGGCAGCCCGGTCTGGGGATCCTGATGCTGGTTTATGAGTCAGCCCATCACCTTTTCCATCATGCTCTACTGCACACCCAAAGATCAGAGAAAGGCAAGTGGTGTCCTCCTGTGGGGACAAATTTAATTCCTCAGATGCGCTTCCCCCAACTCATCTGCCCCCAACTCTCTTGTAGCCAAGAGATGGCTACAAGCTGGGTGGATCATAACCTAACATGCATGAAACACAATATTTTTCTGTTTCTCTCTTCTGTCTTCCATTTCCTCTTTTGTTTCAATAAAATCTTTTTATTTAGTTTCAATAAAGCATCTACCTAATTCTTTCAAGGATGCTGAGGAAGGTGGTTCATGGTGATGCTCCTGGTTTATTTGGATCAATACTTTTGGCATCCAAATGAATTTATCAATGGTGATGCCAAGAGCAGAACCTGAATTCTTCTGCAAGGAAAGCACAGTATTCCAGGGGAAGGGGACTCCCAACATGTAGGGGAGCAAAAGGGGACACTTTATTCAGGATCAGTAGAACAATGAGGATCAATGTCCAGTTGTCTCAGGAACCCTTCCATGCCTGCAGTTTCAGATTCTTGGGCACAGCACAAGGCTCACAGCTTACATCACTCATAAAAGCAATGGGCTTCCCTTCCATCCCAGATCAAATCTATACCAGGATCAACATAGTTAGCAGTTAAATTGCAGTTAGTAATTTAAAATTCGCTGAAAACACATGATGAGCCTAAGAGGCATCTAAGCAATGCAGATTGGCTACAAACCTCTGAGATTTTCTGTTCACATAAATAAAACTTATTGGTGAGAATGATGATTCTAAGCCCTGAAACCTGGACATCCTGATCAAGTTATTTTGGAATCATACATATGGGTAAGATGCTGGCAGTCTTGCCTTTTAATCTGGGCTGGTATGTCAGTTGCTGCAGCTAAAGCTAAAAAAGAAACACATCAGGAGAAGAAGCAGCTGAGCCCAATTGATAAGAAATGGGCTTGAGAGACAGAGGAGGATAAGAAGAGGGATGGCACCAAGATCATGGAGGGTTGGAAGCATCCTATCCAGCCAGATGGTACGGACCCCTTTGTGGACATCCCTTGTGTCACTGGAGAGATCTGGAATACCCTGGGCCTGTTAAAAATTAGGACCAGATGCTCCTGTAATGGACTATCCTACTAAGGAGTCCTGCCAGTCACAATTCCCTTTGGACCAGTGAACCTCAACAAGTCAGACATATGGTAACCCATGTTTGCCATGTAAGACTGTGTATGGGAGATGGCTACTAGTTCCTGACCAAGGTGAGAGCAAACAAGATACAGCTGCCATGCCTATAAGCCAAGATGGAGACAGCAGGAAGATTAACACCTGGCAAGGAGAGATTGTCTGCACAGATGTATCTACTAGGCAACTGAGATGGATTGTATCCCAGCAAAGAAATGGTACATCAATCTAAGAGTATCTTCTGTCTATCTCACTGGAGAAAGAAAATAAGGCCTTAAGGAATGTGAGCCATCCCTATGATGGCTGCCACACCATGGGGTGGCAAGGTCTGGATGGTTAGCTACAGTATAATTCTAACCTCTTGGTGATCCTCTGGAATGATCTGCCCAGTATCTGAGAGTGAATCCAGGAGGATGTGGTAGCCTGTTACTTTCCCCTTGGCTGGTGTCCAGCTAAGCTTAAGAGAGTTGTAGCTCTGCTCATTGATTACCAGGTCCCGTGGCCCGACTCTCTTCTCAACTACAAGAAAAATAAGAGAAGTAAATAAAAATCTCAAGTCAAGCAGGTGACAGACTAGAGTGAAGGAAGCAGTCACAGAGCTCTTGCCAAATGTTATATTGGAATGGGCAATAACCTGACAGTTATTGCCCATTTCAATATAACATGTGGCAACAGAGCTGAGATGCTCTCACAGATTGGTGATCCACAGCTACGAAATGGTGTCAGAGATTATTGGGTTCAAATAATCACCAACAGCATTACCAAGCATTAATGTATCCAAATGTGCATTGGGACTGATCAATGGAATGGTATTTATTGCATTTTTACCCTGTCTTTCTCCTGTCAGGAACTCAAAGTGGCAAGTGTGGGATCCTCAGGGATCAGGCAGGCACCAAACAGATCTGGATCACCTTCCATTCAGCATGGGATTTGTATTGCACAGGATGGTGCAGTGTTACCCAGAACATCCATCATGATGAAAGAAACAGGATGCTCCACCTGGCAGGATTAGGGTTGCAATATGTTCCCCAAAACAGGGACAATCCCAATTTTGGGGGATTGTGTTCATATACTGCCAAATGGGACAGTGGGTCCTGTCCTGGTTTTATGGAAGAGAATTATGGCAACCCTAGGCAGGATGGAGCAGCCAGATCTCAGGAAGAATGCACATGCCTGATACAGGCACCAAACTCACAACTGGAGGTCTCTTTCACAGGTTGTGGTGGCTCAGAGGCAGTGAAGCAAAGCCGTCGGGAAAGCTTTGGTGAGAGACTGCTGAGTAGATGGAAGTCTTCAACGTAAAGAACATGCTCCGCAAAGGGCTCAGATGCAATTTTTCCCAGCTCACTGCGATCTGCATTTTTTATTCCTGATGAAAAAATATGCATTTAGGAAATCAGAGGGATCCTCTGGGTCTGATCCCACAGAGCTCATATCTGTTTCTCCCCACATTCTCCCTTTCATTCAGATCTCAGGAAATGTTCCACCTGTTTGTCTTGTAGCTGGACTGTGAAGCTTCATGTGCACAGACTAACAGCACAATCCTAATCAAGTCTACTCAAAAGTAAGCCCAATTGTGTTCAATGGGTCTTACTCCCAGGAAAGTGTCTTTAGTCTGCAGTTTGTATTTATCTTCCTCAGAAGTCAGATTCTGTCATCAGGCCTGCATGTTACATTTTGAATCTGCAGGGCATACAATAGGAGAACATCTCAATTTCAACCATACCTACCCACTGCAAAAACAGTTACGCCTCCATCCTTAAGTGCCAGCGCAGGGTCATCTACAGAGTCTGAAGACTTTCCATGTGTAATTAAAACCACAACCTGCAATAGAAAGCAGTGAACTGCAAAAATACAGATGCCTCTGATAAACACAGAAGAGGAAGTGGACAAAAGGAAGGACTCCTTTGTACATAACTTGTGGAATCCCCTGTCACAATAAATTGCAATAATCCCTCACCTTAAAGACTTAGAAGTCTAAAGATAGACAGGTTCTTGTAGGACCATGATAGTTACATGGACCTGCAAGATCAGAGGCAGCAAAGCATGAAAACCAGTTTTGGGAGGGAGGAACTGGTGGGAGAAGGCTTCTGCCTTCATGTCCTACTTACTTGTAAAGGCAGGCTGACTGATTCTTGCCAGAATAAACACAATGGACCCATGTTGATTTAGAGCACAATCCTATGCATGTCTACTCAGAAGTAAGCCCCATTGTGTTCAATGGGTCTTACTCCCAGGAAAGTATGTTTAGGATTGCAGCCTTAGGGCAAAATCCAGAGTAACTACGGGGAATACTTGCTCTGGTGTAAGAACAACTTACTCTGGATTCCAATATGAATTTCCCATAGGTTTTCACTAGATGGTGCAATAAATACGGGTGCACGTAATGTCTCTTACGTACTCATATAGTTACTCTGGATTTGGCTCTAAGTCTAGTAGGAACTCATGATCTCAAAATTTGTGGCAACTAGTCTCACTACTTTGGAAACATAACAAAAGATTCACATTGTGGTCCAACTGAACTTTTGCTTTCACCACAGGGAACTTGCAGGTATTGCCTCTTAACGAGGCAATGCCTTAAAGAAAAATTAAGCAGAGCAGCAGCCCCACTTGCTATCAGCTACAGAAATAATCTTGTCAATGAAACTTCAGCCTAAGTGAACTGATAGCATGTGGAGTATTGGGATGCTGAGAGTCTTCCCATTTAGGTCTCATTTTAGAGAGTCTTCACATTTAAGGTTCCATTTAAGGCAGAAAAGGATGAAGAAAACATGTACAGTGGTACCTCACATAACAAGTGATTCACATAATAAGCACCTCTTAACTCCTCTTAACAAGCCTGCTTCATTTAACAAGCCCCAGGCAACTTGAAAGCGACGTGGCCATCTGGGGACGCGAAAGGCAGGATGCACAGAAAAACAGGAAACGTTGCTTCCTAATAGGCGGCGCACTAGGCAGCCCTGATGCTCTGTGTGGAGCCTGTTTTAAATGGCTGCTGGCCAGCAGGCTGCTGCCTCTAACTGCCCACAACTTGGGGGCAGTTGCCCCTAACTGCCCCCACCAGCCTCCAGCCTCCAGCAGCAGCCCATGTTAGCCCCCTATCCTCTATGCAGCCTCCTAACCATGTCTGCTCAGAAGTAAGCACCATTGTGTTCAATGGGTTCTACTCCCAGGAAAGTGTCTTTAGGATTGCATCCTAAATAGACTTCATAGGATCATGCACATTGAATGCATGTTTTGAATGCACATTGAATTACAGTGTTTTATCATCATTTTAACATACAGTTATATTTTTACATGAATATTTTTGGGGTTGTGGAACCAATCATTTGCATTATTTTCTTTGGGAAAATCCGCTTCACATAAAGAGCATTTCACATAACAAGCATACTTCCGGAACGAATTAAACTCATTATGCAAGGCACCACTGTACTGTACATGGCAGCTAAAGGGACATTTCATGATTCTGCTTTAAAGAACATTGTGGTTATAGGAATTAATGACCCACAATCTCAGAACTGGGGCACCCTGTTGTATACCCATGCAGGGCTGGAAAGCTGGCTCACCTTTGCTGCATCTGTTCTTAATGTTCCTGTCCTGACCATTTTGTCAACTAGAAAGGAAAGGGCATTTCCTGTTTTTAGATTTCCTCCCTGGAGAAGAATGTCCCGAACAGCCACCAGCACCTCCTCGATTTTGATGTAATCCGTCAGATCGATGCTTATTCTTAGTAGCAGCAATCAAAATGTCAGATGAGACAAACAGAAATTAATTATTCTTGAGGCTGTCAACTAATTAATAGTTATTCATTTAACTGGACAGTTTTAAAATGACATTTTGAATAATTAATCCAGTGGTTCCCAATCTGTGCATCCTGGGGTGTCAATAGGCACTTGCCAGGGTGTCATGGGCTACTCACTGCCCAGCAGCAAGGCTACAGTGTGAGTCTTCAAACAGTGGCAGGAGGATCTGCAAAACAAGCAGAGCTATAGTGCCCCAAAACCATATGTTGCCAAAAACTCTACCACCTATTTTGATCTTTTTGCCAATGTTTATAAACATGACAAAACTGACTAGGCTGAGCTGAAAGCAACTTCTGGTCTGACACATGCCCAACTTCCCTGACACATGCCCAACTGCAAGGAAAGAAAGGTTGGCTAATCCTAGTTACAGAGCCATGCTTGGGATGCTAGGAGCTGCCTTCTGGCTAGCCTGAGTAGATACTAGGAGCAAAATAAACCAGAAATTATAATTAAGTTGCCCACCTTGGCTCATCCCCAAACAGCACGACCCCAAGACGAATCCCTGCCTTTCCAATCACTGCTTTTTCAAAGGCCCGGATGACATTGTAGATAAAGTTTTTGACCAACTGGAAGTTGCTCTCCCTGATGCTCCAAGACTCATCCACAAGGAACAGAATGTCTGCTGTCTCTGCCGTGCCACACACTGAGGAAAGAGAAGAACAAAAACAGCTGGGGAAATGTTGCACAGCAAACATCTTCATGGTCAGTTGTGTTCTCAACAGGTGAAAAGAGCTTTCAAAGACAGCTTGAACAGATGATGGAAAAAGACATAGGCACCCAAAGTAACGATGGGACCTTTTACACTGACATAGTTATGGTGCCACCTATGGGAAACCTATGGGAAATGAATAGAGCAATCCAGTAAATTTATTTTCTCTGGAAACTGCTTTAATTTTATTTTCTCTGGAAACTGCTCTACAGCTTAGCCAGTGCAACTTACCATGTTCTAGGTCCCACAGCAGCAAGAAATCTTTTTGCCAGCCTATCCCTGGTAGAATGACGGTAATTTCGCCACACACCTGAGCCAATGTAAGGGTACTCAGGATTGTGCCTTTCATGTGTCAATCAATCAACAAAAGTTCACAAAACTGCTGTTTTGTTTTCAACAAAACTGCTGTAAAGCAGTTTCCAGAGAAAATAAAATTAAGCAAAAATAAAATATAGAAAAAGATGGTAATGGATGTGGCAAGGCACAGTAGTTACAGAGATCAACAGGAAAACAGTGGATATCAGATTTGCAGATGGCTCTTCAGATGTCTATATGTATGAAGGCTCTCAACTCCTCCTCATTCCATTCCCCAGACATTAAGTAAGGAAGCACCCTCCTAAGCATGGGTAATTCCTGGTTGCTTGATGGCCTCCTCAGCGTCCCTCTGATCTCAGCCATAAAGTTATTGCAAAACTGAGAGGGAGTTAAGCGCTATGGGATACACGCCATCACGGTCAATGCGGGTTTTGCATCCAAGTGTGTGCTTGTTCCAATAGAAATGTCATTTCCGTATGGATTTTTGTACATATTGTTTGGGCCCATGACTGATATATGTCAAGATTGGACATGCAATACAAATCTAGCAGGTTTCCATCGATGTTGTGAATACTGTTGCATTCAAATTTACTGATCTCATATACATATATCAGATGTTGCTTCTCCTATATAATCAGGGCAAACCTGAGGTCAGCTCCATTGATTGCAATGCTGAATTATTTTGATGAGAAGTTTCAAGGAGCTTGTTGGCAGCATGTGTTAAACCATTTATAAGGAACAAAGATTGTGTTGTTCTGTATTGGAGATCTGCTGTAATTCTAGCAAATGAGGAGTGGTTAATCGAAGTATTGAAGGTTGTGGAGATGAACAAGTTAATGGAGAAGAAATAACCTATACACTTGATTTAATCAGGAGAAAAACTGTCTGCATTTATTCTATACTGCAGTAGGGATTGTGGTTATTTGAGGCCAGAAGGAAATATTGACAGCAGATATCATGACTTATAGTCCAGTCCTACTGGAGCTGTACACTGCTGGAATAACAGTCACAAAACATGGCATGCCAGAGTGCACAGGCTGCACATCAGTTCTAGTAAATAAGAATAGAGGGTGGGAGGGAGATTGGGGAAAAGTGGAATGGGATGCTGCTGTGGACCAGAAGGAGGGTGGATTTAAGCAGGAATTGATGAGTTCAACAGCAGTGGCACCCATCAAATCAAAATCCCCTTCCTAGGCTAAATCAACAAGTCCACAAGGACTTTTGCCAGCAATATCACAGGTTCAGCAGGCTACTATTGGCTTAACCCGGGGCAAGGAAACAACAGTTCGCTAACAACGTGGAGGTCCCTAGAGGCTCCTTTGCAAGCTACAGTGGATGCCATGGTGGTACTGTTGCATAGCTGTGTTGGGAGTTTGTTAGGGTTGAGCTATAAATAAGCAATTTCTTCAGCGTTTGTACCATGTGAGACGGTGTCCGCTTGTTGTGGATTGGAGATGGAGATGCAACATGGGGATACCTGGCCAGCCTGTCACAGGAGCCTGTCACCAGGACATTTCCTTTCCCACCAAAGAGGTTCATATTTATCAACTTGTATTTGCATGCTCTCGAACTGCCAGGTGGGCAGGAGCTGGTCTAAGGATGGGAGGTCACTCCATCTAGCAGTTCTTGGGTCTTGAACTGCTGGTCTGCAGAGGGGAATTCCAATCAAGCATTGTTCTAACTCCAGCGTTCTAACCACTGAGCCACTGCAGCTCCCAGGGTTGAGTTATAAATCCAGTAAGAATTTGAGAAAAATACCAACATCAGAAGATCAGTCTCCTGCAATGTGAGCATATCCAATTTCTGTACTTTATTTGGGAAGCAGCTATTCTTTGTGAAAATTTTGAAACAGCTGGTATTAAAGCAGCTGGTTTAGTCCCCATTTTCCTTTGAGTTACACATATTGAAGTAGCTCTGCTAACATGGTTGTCAAACTTAGATCCTTCCTAATGCCTAGTCAAAAGTACCATTTTGGTTGCCATTTTCCCTCTATCCTTGACTTTGCAAAAACCTGGAATTGGACAACAACAACAACAAAAAACCATTGATTGTTGTGGAAGGAAGCTGTTTGGAAACAGAATACACAATTCCTTTTCCATACACTCCCTTTTCCATACACTTTCTTTTCACACACACCAACACATGCACACACACATACAAACTAACACAACCCATCAAGCCTTTAAACACATTTAGACTGGTACCCTTCTGCAACAAAGTACCAACTCAAGACAGCTATATTAATCATAAGGGGAACATGATTTTATTTGAGAATTTCCACACACCCCCTAGATTACTGCACTTCGTAAATCGAAAGGCTGCCAGGGACATCTGTAGATGCTGATTTATTGCGCCGTCTCCAGCTTTGAATTAAACCACATTATGGTCAAGTATATTGGCTTAATTGACAGTTCAGATTTTAATATGGGTAATTCTGTAGTTGGAGCCAAAGCTTCCCTTTAACCCTTTTAAGTTTAAATGCACACTTTGGAGGGAAAAGTCTTCCTTTATCCCTCAAGCTGGGTGATGAAAGTTTTATAGCTGTAGCTGTGCAAAGCCTCATCCAAAGTTTTTGGGGCATGATGGCTTACAAAGCTAAACAATTTCTTTAAAAAATATTTGCCATGTTTGCTTTTCCACCAAAAAAGAAAATAATTAAACCTGCCAGGAAAGAAGGACTTCTCTAATAGAGAAAACGCCTTCTCAGAGAATCCACTTCCATTCAAAATGCATTTGTGTAATATTAAATACAGCATTTTCCAATTATGTATAATGGCTGCAAAAGGTGCTTCAATAGCATCTGCTCAGGTGAGCAGAATCACCTAGGTGTATGCAGCCAACAAGGCAAAAATGACACTGCATAGTCCTATATTATGATAACTTTTCCTTCCTTTGATTTCTACACTCTAAATTTCTAGACTGATGCAATCCTAACCTAGGCCAGCACAACTCATTGGTCTTCCCAATCCCATGATGATATAGGGAAACAAGTGCATGTTTGTGCACTGGCCTAAGCCTCCCCAAGGAGAGGTGCAGAAGTGTCTTACAACACTTTGGTGACACCCCCAGGTCAGCACAGGACTTATGCCTGAGCTTAGGCTGGCCTAACTGGGTTTAGAACTGCAGCCTAAATCTGTTTAAAATTTAATGGGGTATTACTAGAGAACCATTAAAATTCAATAAACTTCAGTACAAAATACCAGTAAAATAATAAATGCCAAGGCTAGAATTATCAAAGTTAGTTCTAATGCAGATACTGGTATCTGCTGCCTCTGGATTTTAAAAGGCTTCCAGAAGCACAAATGACTACTTAAAAAGGGCCACTCAGACCCTTACCGTTCTGCCATAAAGCAAGAGTTTCCAGATAAGCCAGGGAATTCCACAGCTGGAGGTGCTGGAAACATCCTTTATCTTACAATTCCCCATTGATTCCCAATAGCTGAGGGCACTTGCACCAAAACCTGCACCAAAAACTTCTAGTTAGTGCCCAAGAAAGGTATTCAGGAAGAGTCCTACTCTGTGATAGGTTTTCAAGGTCAAATGAGCACTTTAATTTGTGCCCAGAAACCAAAGGTAACCAGTGGAGTTTTTCAAGGGCATGTACGATGAGGTCTGTACAGTTAAATCTATTTGCAAATAGTCTTCAAAAGCTGTCCCACATGGAGAACATTATAGTTCAGGAGTATCCAAACTTTTTGACAGAAGGGCCGCATCATCTCTCTAACACTGTGTTGAGGACCGGAAGGAAAGGAAAGAATTGATTTACATATCAAATTAGAATAAGTTTACATAAATGAATATATTACAGACTAGACTCATGAATACGGTGATCATAACCAATGAGGACAAGGACCTTCCAAAATGTAGGACACCCAGGAAAAAAGTAGGACATGACAAATATAAGTTAAAAACACTCATATGTACTGCTTTCATGTGGTTAATTTAAACACCACATAGAATATCTCATATTTAAAACTGTTATATATAATTTATTACATATAATTTGTAATTACTGTGTAATTAATTTATAATGGCTGTGGGTGGTGCGAGTGGTTAAGACACTGTACCTGTTAATCAGCAGGCGAGGGTTTGAGGCCCAGGTCGGCCCCACAAAACAGGGTGAGCTCCTGTCCTTAGCCCAGCTCTGCGACGCCAGCTGGATCCAATCGTATTGACTCTGCCTTCCCATTGGACTAATTCAGTGGTGTGGAGAGGGGGGATTTGCTGCTTGGGTAACAGCCTATCCTCCATAACAATCTAACCCAGGCTTTCGTGCTTCGCATGCAGCATATGCAGCGCCAAGCACGATACCATAGTCTTTCAAGACTGACAGAGGCCTGCTTTAATTTGTAATGTGGAACAGCTACATGCTGCCTCCTCACAAGTCAGTGGAGGACAATGAAGTTTTTTTTACCAGGATACAAGGCTAAAAAAGAGGACATGTCCTGGAAAAAGAGGAAGCATGGTTACCCTGCTTATGAATGAATTCAAATCATTTAACACTTTCTAACACAGAGCGAGGGAGTGATCTTCAAACCAATTCTGAAACTGGGTGAGAGAAGCACTATTTAATGAGCCTGAGAAGTTATCCAGTTACTTGCTCTCTGTTCTTTGTCCTGGGACAAAGAAATACTACAAAATTAGTAATTCTACAAAAAGTAGAAATTCTAGAAAAGTAGAAATACTGATGCGCTGGTCTAAATATCTTTGTGGGATCAGCATGTCTATGAAAAGCCCTAAATTACAGTGCAGAGATATGCCTTGCTCAGAAAGAGATCAGACACCTACCTTCAGAGTGTACCTACCTTCCTGTGTAACCATCATTTCATACTGAGCCAGAATAGCTGCTAAAATAAGGATCTTGGCAGACGACAGTTTCATCTTGCTATGATAAAAATACTTCCTGTGGCACTGGCATAGTTGAGCAGCCTGGAAAGTTGATCTGTTGCATGCACAGAAAGAGATGGCTTTATGTTAACTCAATCAACCAACAAACCGACAGTATTTATATACATACCACTTTTTCAACAAAAAATTCACAAACCTTGTTACAGAGAAAATAAAATAATTTAGCAAGATAAATTCCAATAAGACCAAGAGAACACGTGATAGGGATTCTTAAAATACAGACCTGCCCATTCAAGTGTATGGCAAATGATGGGGGGTGCAATTTAAAGGGCAAAAGGAGCACACAAGTTCAGAAGACTAAACCTTCTGCACTCAAGGCCACCCCAAAATCCACCCGCCTACAGCAATTTTCTCCCAGTTAGGTTCAATTCCAGTATCAGAAGCATCTGCAGGAACAGATGGGAGGGAATCAGCATGGGGGAGTCTAACATTCAATGTATATTAAGGGAGGCAGAAACAATGCCTGTCATGTCCAAAAGAGGGTCACCTGATTAGGCTGACTCCTGAAACTTAAATACAAGTGATGTAGGGCGCAATCCAGAGTAACTCTGTGGTTTGTGCGTCAGAAATGGGTCTTGGGTCCCTAGATTAGTTGGGTGAGGAGTTCATTTGATCAAGTTTTGTACTTATGCTCTGCACAATACTATTATACCTACAACATTTGGAGGTCACGTATCTATATAACTTTTTCTCTTTCTTGTTCTTTTTTTCTTACCCACTTAGGTGATCATTTTATGCATCTGACAAAAGTTGACACCACAGGAAAACTGTTAAAGTTCTACACAACTTTTTCTTTGTTTTAATTTTGTTTTTGAAGTCAATATGGAATACAGTAATATAGAATACAGAATAGAATATAGAATACAGAATAGAGTTACAGAACAGAATACTGTACAGTATATAGAGTTACAGTAGAGCATTATAAAAAAAAATTAAACCCAAAATCCACTAAGAATGGGAGCAATTTTAGTAAACAGAAGGGCTTTAGATGGCATCTCAACAATGTCCTTGATCTTTTATTGCTCCTTGCAACTGTTTATTGGGGGCAGCCTTTTCACCATTTTACAGGACTCTATAAAAGTCACCCTGACACCTCATGTAATGTTATTGCTCTGATCTTATACATGAGAATGATGGTTGGGTATGATACAGTCTCAACTCAACTCAGCTGTGGAACAACAAAACCAGTTCTTTAATACTGGAGAAACTCTTGCGGAGATCTTGGTACCTCTCATTAAAATTTCCGTGGTGGTGGTTACAATGCAGCATAAATCTAACCATCAGCATAAATCTGATGGTACTATGATTCAGCTTTCTTATAGAACTGGCATTGAAATGAATAGCAAGGCCTGCCCCGAGCAATACCCACTGGGGGTCACAGATGTGCCTTAGCTCACGCTAACCAAGCTTTAAAAGCTTGAATAGTTCAAACTTTAAAAGTAAAAGCTTTAAAAGTTCATGTTCAGAGAGAGAGAGAGAGAGAGAGAGAGAGAGAGAGAGCAATTAACTAGCAACCTGCTTGTCAAAGTGGTCACTATGGATTGAGCATTTAAAACCTGAGATATATATATATATATATATATATATATATATATATATATATATATATATATATATATATGAGATATATATATATATATATGAGATATATATATATATGAGATATATATATATATGAGATATATATATATATATATATGAGATATATATATATATATATATGAGATATATATATATATATATATATATATATATATATATATATATATATATACACACTAGCGAAAGGCGTACCCGCGTTGCGGGAGTAAAATTCCCCCGTATGCTATTCCCCCATAATCATCAACCCCCCATGGATAACTTTCCCCCAGGAGTAACAACCCCCCATGCGCAACTTCCCCCATACACATCAACCCCCCAAGCGCAACTTCACCCATGCGCATCAACCCAGCATGCACAAGTTACCCCATGCGCAACTTCCACAATGCACATCAACCCCCCATGCACAACTTCCCCCATGGGCATCAACCCCCCATGCACAACTTCCCCCATGGGCATCAACCCCCCATGCACAACTTCCCCCATGGGCATCAACTTCCCCCATGCACAACTTCCCCCATGGGCATCAACTTCCCCCATGCACAACTTCCCCCATGGGCATCAACTTCCCCCATGCACAACTTCCCCCATGCACAACTTCCCCCATGGGCATCAACTTCCCCCATGCACAACTTCCCCCATGGACATCAACTTCCCCCATGCACAACTTCCCCCATGCACAACTTCCCCCATGGGCATCAACTTCCCCCATGGGCATCAACTTCCCCCATGGGCATCAACTTCCCCCATGCGCAACTTCCCCCATGCACAACTTCCCCCATATGCATCAAACCCCATGCACAACTTTCCCCATGTGCAACTTTCCCCCATGCGCAACTTCCCCCCATGCGCAACTTCCCCCCGTGCGCAACTTCCCCCCGTGCGCAACTTTCCTCCATGTGCATCATCCCCATGCGCAACTTCCCCCATGCGCAACTTCCCATATGCGCAACTTTCCTCCCATGCGCAACTTCCTCCGTGCGCAACTTCCTCCGTGCGCAACTTCCTCCGGTGCATCATCCCCCCATGCGCAACTTTCTTCCGTGTGCATTATCCCCCCATGCGCACCATCCCCCCATGCGCAACTTCCCCCATGCGCAACTTCCCATATGCGCAACTTTCCTCCCGTGCGCAACTTTCCCCCCGTGCGCAACTTTCCCCCCGTGCGCAACTTTCCCCCATGCGCAATTTCCCCCATGCGCAACTTCCTCCCATGTGCAACTTCCCCCCCCTGCGCAACTTTCCTGCATGCGCAACTTCCCCCATGCACAATTTCCCCTCATGCGCAATTTCCCCTCATGCGCAGCATCCTCGCCAGCACAACCTCTTCCTCCAAACAACACTCCCAGTGCACCAGGATCTGAGCACCAAATTGGCTGGATGTTGTTCAGTCTCCCATGTTAAGTATTGGACAGAAACACGTTGCCCCCTTTTCAGCCCCTGAAGGGTTAATTTCTCCAGATGGTTCTTGGAGGGTGTTCAGGTGACAGAAGGATCCCTCCCAGAATTCCATGCTTCAGGCCCAGCAGTTGGGGTGGAATTTTGCTGAGTCAGCAATTCTCAATGCAAAGTATAGGGAGGAAAACGCATTGCGCCCCTTTTCACCCCCTTCCCGTTGGAATTTCCGAAAACCAGTTCTTAGTGCACCCCTCCCTCACGGAAGGAACACCCACCCCAAATTTCACACTTCTAGGCCCACTGGTTTTGGCACGGCGGTGATGAGTGAGTGAGTGAGTCAGTCAGTGAGTCAGTCAGTGAGTGACTTTTCTCTTTTATATATATAGGTATGAGAAAAGTCACTCACTGACTGATCACCGCCCTGCCAAAACCGCCGGCCCTAGAAGTGTGAAATTTGGGGAGGGTGTTCTTCTGTGATTGAGGGGTGTACTAAGAACCGGTTTTTGGAAATTCCAATGAGAAGGGGGTGAAAAGGGGCGCAACGCATTTTCCTCCCTATACTTTGCATTGGAGAATTATTGACTCATGAACATTCCGCCCCAACTGCTGGGCCTTGAAGCATGGAATTCTGGGAGGGAGTTCCTTCTGTCACCTGAACACCCACCAAGAACCCATGTGGAGAAATTTAACCCTTCAGGAGCTGAAAAGGGGCTGAAAAGGGGGCAATGTGTTTTTCTCCTATACTTAACATGGAAGACTGACCAACATCCAGCCAATTTGGTGCTCAGTGTCTGGTGCACTGGGGGGATGTTGTTAGGAGGAAGAGTTTGCACTGGTGAAGATGTTGCGCATGGGGGAAGTTGCGCTTGGGGAAAATTGCACATGGGGGAAAGTTGTGCATGGGGGAAAGTTGCGCATAGGGAATGTTTGTGCATGGGGAAAGTTGTGAATGGGGAAAGTTGCGCATGGGGATGACGCGCATGGGGGAAGTTGCACATGGGGGGAGGATGTGCATGGGGGGAGGATGTGCATGGGGGGAGGATGCGCATGGGGGGAGGATGCGCATGGGGAAAAGTTGCGCATGGGGAAAAGTTGCGCCTGGGGGAAAGCTGCGCCTGGGGGAAAGCTGCGCCTGGGGGAGGTTGCGTCTGGGGGGAAGGATGCGTCTGGGGGGAAGGATGCGTCTGGGGGGAAGGATGCGCATGGGGGGAAGGATGCGCATGGGGGGAAGGATGCGCATAGGGGGAAGGATGCGCATGGGGGAAGGATGCGCATGGGGGAAGTTGAACATGGGGGAAGTTGAACATGGGGGAAGTTGAACATGGGCGGATGTTGCGCATGGGGAAAAATTGCGCATGGGGAAAAATTGCGCATGGGGAAAAATTGCGCATGTGGGAAAGTTGCGCATGTGGGGATGATGCGCATGGGGGTTGATGTGCCTGGGTGAAGTTGCACATGGAGGAAAATTGCACAGGGGGAAAATTGCACATGGGGAAAGTTGCGCATGGGGGTTGATGCGCATGGGGGTTGATGCGCATGGGGGTTGATGCGCATGGGGGTTGATGCGCATGAGGAAGTTGCGCATGGGGAACGTTTGTGCATGGGGACAGTTGTGCATGGGGAAATTTGTGAATGGGGAAAGTTGTGCATGGGGGGATGATGCACATGGGGAAGTGGCGCATGGGGAAGTGGCGCATGGGGAAGTGGCGCATGGGGAAGTGGCGCATGGGGAAGTGGCGCATATGGGAAGTGGCGCATATGGGAAGTGGCGCATATGGGAAGTGGCGCATATGGGAAGTGGCGCATATGGGAAGTGGCGCATATGGGAAGTGGCGCATATGGGAAGTGGCGCATGGGGTGTTTATGCGCCATGGGGATTGCATATAGGGAAATGTTACTCCTGCAACGCGGGTACGCTTTTTGCTAGTTTTTTAATAATCGCACATCTTCACTCCATGGAAAAGCTCAGAGAATAATATGGCCCTGAAATACTGCTCCTTGCTGTACCAACAGTGGGCTTAACTGAGCATCATGATTCTCATTCAAAAGAACAGGCAGCTGTTGAAATCAGTGTTGCACATCATGTAGCTTCGTGCACTACTGTGTATTCAGCAAAGGTGTTACTTTTTGGTATGTGAATCCAAGGACAACATTCACAAGCATGCAATACAAACAAGCCAGTCACTTCATTGCAATAGTGCTCACTAAGGAAACAGAGAATTGCAGGTGTTTATGGAATTCCTATGAAATGTACCAATATACTGGAGGGAAATAAAATGAATTTGATAACCCAAGGGTTCATCATCCACACTGTTAGGAAAATTATTTATTCGATTTATTCAATTTATTATAAATTATTTATCCGATTTATTCAAAAATTGAATCTTGTCATTCACATACTGTAGAAATGTAACCAGTTAGGTTTATAGAAGCTACCCTACAATACAGAGTAACCACGGGAGCACATGAGACATTACATGCACCCGTAGTTACCTATGTGAAAACTATGGGAAATTCACATTGCAATCCAGAGTAAATTGTTCTTAACACCTAAGCAAGGACTCCCCATAGTTACTCTGGATTGCGCCCCTAGTTACAGAAGAGCTGGGCTATTGGCCGTCATCTGGTTGCCATCAACAAGCCATCCGCAGGCCAGGTGCTCCCATTTGTCAACTGGAATATATGCCCAGAGCAGAAAGAAAGCAGAGGATGCAGCAACTAAGGGTGCAATCCAGAGTAACTATGTGGAGTCCTTGCTCCGGTGTAAGAACAATTTGCTCTGGATTGCAATATGAATTTCCCATAGGTTTTCACTAGGTAGTGCAATAACTAAGGGTACACGTAATGTCTCTTACGTGCTCCCGTAGTTACTCTGGATTGTAGGGCCAGTCTGTCAGAAGCCTCTTTGCTTGTTAATAGACTGAGCTTATTCCCAGGCCTGATGAATCTGTAAAAGTGGATTTTTTTTACACTGGGAAATAGGAAAAAAAAACCTGACTTGATCTGTTGCTCCAGGGCCCATTTTAAAAATGCTACTTCAAATCAATCAAGCTGACAGCAGAGTTTGTGGGAAGGATATCCCTTTTCACAACGCACCCTGAGCCATTGCTCCCAGGCAGGCTCTGATCCTGCCATAGATGAAGGAGAAAGAGAAGGCAAATTCCCTACCATCAGTGATACTGTTCATAAAGAAAAGAAGTCTATGGTGTGATTGCTACCATAGTTCTTGATTCATGAAAGGTCTTTTAAATATTTACTTAGCATATGACCAAAGGCTAGAAGGAAGGATCACATTTCATGCAAGAGGAGGATCTTCTTCACATAGTACATAACTACCATTTGTATAAGAATCTAATGCACACCTTTTCCAGCCAAATTTAGTCTCCAAAATTGGGGTGCACATTAGATTTGATTGTGCATTAAATTTGAGTAAATATGGTATATTGATATAGGTCAATATTTTGTTTAACAGTTTATTGTATTGTAATAATAATGTAACATAAATGCATTGTTGTCTAAAGCAGTGAGATGACACAAAAAATTAATATTGTCAAATAACACGTTGTATGCAGTAAAATTAAATTTTGCACCTACCTTGCAGGTGTGCATTACAATCACCAATAAACATTTTTTTTCAAATCTCAAGCCTTTTAAAACTGGAGTGTGCATTAGATTCGATGGCGCATTCATTTCAAGTAAATTTGGTAGTTTGTGGAATTCATTGCCACAATGATTGGTGATGGTCACTAGCTTAGATGGCATTAGACAGGACAAATTCATGGAGGAGAACAGGTTTATCAGTAGTGGCTACACATATTGGCTATGCACTCTGTACTGCCAGGTTCAGTAGCTGTCTAGCTGGCATCAGGTTGACCACTGTAGGAAATTATGCTGGACCAGAAGGACCTTAGGCCTGATATAGCAATGCTCTTCCTATGGGTTTGTATGAAGAGCATTGCTCTTCATTGTTTGACAATGTATTGTTTGTATGATATTACAATGTCACATGATAATGTGAGTCATGATGCCATTTCTCCAAGTGCTGTTAGATATGTGTTAGATATGCGGCTGTGGCCAGGGGAGCCTTTGCTCAGCTTCGGCTGATCCGCCAGCTGCAACCATATCTGAGTCGCTTGGATCTGGCCACGGTGATCCATGCCCTAGTGACATCGAGACTAGATTATTGCAACGCGCTCTACGTGGGGCTGCCTCTGAAGACGGTTCGGAAACTGCAACTAGTACAGAATGCGGCAGCCCGTGTGGTCGCTGGGGCTCGTCGGTTCGACTCTGTCGGGCCACTGCTTCAGCGACTACACTGGCTGCCCATTCGTTTCCGGGCTGAATTCAAAGTGCTGGTCCTGACCTTTAAAGCCCTAAACGGTTTGGGTCCAGGGTATCTGAGGGACCGCCTTCTTCCGTACAATCCGACCCGTCACCTAAGGTCATCTGAGGGGGCCCTTCTGACTGTGCCGCCACTAAGAGACGTGAGAGGTGTGGCGGCCAGAGATAGGGCCTTCTCGGTGGTGGCACCCTGGCTTTGGAACTCCCTCCCCTTAGAACTGAGGAAAGCTCCCTCACTACAGAGCTTCAGGCGGAGCCTTAAAACCTTTTATTTTAAAAAAGCTTTTTAAATGGGGGCAGAGGTTGGGGGCTTTTATCTTTTTTATCTTTTCTGTTTTATCGTTTTTAGTCTACGTTTTTAGCTTAATCTAATGGTATTTTAATTACATTTTAATGTGTTTTTATCTCTATTTATTATCATATGTAATTTTAATGGTGTTTTATTGTTTTTTAATTGTTTGGCCGCCTTGAGTTCCCCCCTGTGGGGGAAGAAAGGCGGGATAAAAATTACTAAAATAAATAAATAAATAAAAAATATGCCTTTGTCCCTACCCCCAGATGTTCTGATAAAAATTGATGCAATTATTGCAAATATCAGAATCACAGTAACATACCAGAATAATGCTTCCTATCTGGGTTTGATAACTAATAGGTGAATTCTCCATTAAATACACATGTATACTAGTATATTACTATAGAAAAGCATAGTATAAAATAGTACTAGTTTAGTATACACGTATAGTATACATGTACTGGTATTACAAGTTCCATTCACAGCGCAATCCAAAAGTCTTTTGCAGCAGCCTGGAAGGGTTGCAAACATGCCAGAAAGCATATTTGAGTCTCCTCTTTTGCAAACGGCTCAATCCGTTCAGACACTTGATACTGTAAGACTCAAATGTAAGCACTTCTTGTTGATAGAAACAGCAACTAGTGCCTACTAATAAGGAGATTCAACAACAATCCAAGCTGATGCTTCCATATGGAAGCATCCAAACTGATGCTTCCATACTGATGCTTCCACTCTCCACCACTCCACTAGCCCAGTGTCAGAACTGTGCCAGAAAGCATGTTTGCAACTAGTTGAGAGTTGGCTATACTGGCCAAACAACTTGTGCAGGCCCACCAGTGCCAGATTTAAACCCCACAGGGTGACCATTTGTCATAACCACAAAAAGGGACAAAGGCTTACAAAATGTAGGACACCCAAGAAAAATGTAGGACATGGCAAAATAAAAGCCAAAACCACTCATTTATATCTAACTAGCGAAAGGCGTCCCCGCGTTGCGGGAGTAAAATTCCCCCGTATGCCATCCCCCAATATGCATCAAACCCCCATGGATAACTTTCCCCCAGGCGTAACAACCCCCCATGCGCAACTTCCCCCATACACATCAACCCCCCATGTGCAACTTCACCCACTCGCATCAACCCCGCATGCACAAGTTACCCCATGCGCAACTTCCCCCATGCACATCAACCCCCCATGCGCAACTTTCCCCATATGCTTCAAACCCTATGCGCAACTTCCCCCCTGTGCAACTTCCCCCATGCACAACTTTCCTCCATGCGCAACTTTCCTCCATGCACAACTTTCCTCCATGCGCAACTTTCCTCCATGCGCAACTTTCCTCCATGCGCATCGACCCCCCCTGCGCAACTTTCCCCCATGTGCAACTTTCCCGATACACAATTTCCCCCAGGCGCAACTTCCCCGTGCGCAACTTCCCCCATGCACAACTTTCCTCCATGCGCAACTTTCCTCCATGCGCAACTTTCCTCCATGCGCATCGACCCCCCCTGCGCAACTTTCCCCCATGTGCATCGACCCCCATGCGCAACTTCCCCCCATGTGCAACTTTCCCGATACACAATTTCCCAAAGGCGCAACTTCCCCCCATGCGCAACTTCCCCCATGCGCAACTTCCCCCATGCGCATCTTCCCTCCCATACGCAACTTCCCCGTGCGCAACTTCCCTGTGCGCAACTTCCCCCGTGTGCAACTTTCCCCCGTGCGCAACTTTCCTCCATGTGAAAGTTCCCCCATTCGCAACTTCCCATATGTGCAACATTCCCCTGTGCACAACATTCCCCTGTGCGCAACTTTCCTCCCGTGCGCAACTTTCCTCCCGTGCGCAACTTTTCCCCCTGCGCAAGTTTTCCCCCTGCGCAACTTTCCCCCATATGCATCAAACCCCATGCGCAACTTCCCCCATGCACAACTTTCCCCCATGCGCATTGACCCCCATGCGCAACTTTCCCCATGCACATCGACCCCCCATGCGCAACTTCCCCCATGCGCAACTTTCCTCCCATGTGCTATTTTCCCCATGCGCAACTTCCCCCCATGCGCAAGTTCCCCCATGCGCAACTTCCCGTATGCGCAACTTTCCCCCGTGCGCATCATCCCCCCGTGCGCAACTTCCCCCCGTGCGCAACTTCCCCCATGCACAACTTTCCCCATGCGCAATTTTCCCCATGCGCATCGACCCCCCATGCGCAACTTCCCTCATGCGCAACTTTCCTCCCATGTGCTATTTTCCCCGTGTGCAGCTTTCCTCCATGTGCATCATCCCCCCATGCGCAACTTCCCATATGCGCAACTTCCCATATGCGCAACTTCCCATATGCGCAACTTCCCCCCCTGCGCAACTTTCCCCCCCTGCGCAACTTCCCCTCATGCGCAACTTCCCCTCATGCGCAATTTCCCCTCATGTGCAGCATCCTCGCCAGCGCAACCTCTTCCTCCAAACAACATCCCCCAGTGCACCAGGGTCTGAGCACCAAATTGGCTGGATGTTGTTCAGTCTCCCATGTTAAGTATAGGACAGAAACACGTTGCCCCCTTTTCAGCCCCTGAAGGGTTAATTTCTCCAGATGGTTCTTGGAGGGTGTTCAGGTGACAGAAGGATCCCTCCCAGAATTCCATGCTTCAGGCCCAGCACTTGGGGCGGAATGTTGCTGAGTCAGCAATTTTCAATGCAAAGTATAGGGAGGAAAACGTGTTGCGCCCCTTTTCACCCCCTTCCAGTTGGAATTTCTGAAAACCGGTTCTTAGTGCACCCCTCCGTCACGGAAGGAACACCCACCCCAAATTTCAGGCTTCTAGGCCCACCGGTTTTGGCAGGGCGGTGATGAGTGCGTCAGTGAGTCAGTCAGTGATTTTTCTCTTTTATATATATAGATTTTTAATTACCAGTACATCTAATTTTTAATTACAAGAAGGTAACATACTGCCTGATCACAAAGGAAAAAGAGGACAACAAAGATTTTTTCCAGGCTAAAAAAGAGGACATGTCCTGGAAATAGGACATGGGCCATGGGCTATTAGTGGTTGGGAGGAGAAGTCATTCCATTTCCACTACTGGTGTAGCTAATGATAATGTAGCCCAGTGCAAGCTCAAAATGTCTCTGAAGTGATGTCATCACAGATATTTTTAAAAACAAAATTGGAGGAAAACCTGCCTCCTCCTCCTCCTCCTCCTCCTCCTCAGCAGTTCATCATGCATTTGCTCTGCTAGTGAATAGCTAATGTACCCATTTGCTATCTTGTGTCAAAGAAAATTTCGTTGCCCCCACCCTGCCCCCACAACAACAAAATCAAATTTAATTAAGAAAAAAATGAAAATTGTGTCCTTTATTTGTTAGGGAATCTGTGCTGGGACAAAGAGGCGTGGTTTCTAAATAAGAGGAGCACCACTTAGAAATACCTGTATACCCAGTTAGCATGAGTAACTGTATTAAAATCTATATATATAAAAGAGAAAAGTCACTCACTCACTCACTCACTCACTCACAGACTCACTGACTCACTCACTCACTCATCACCGCCCTGCCAAAACCTAGAAGCGTGAAATTTGGGGTTAGTGAAATTTGGGGAGGGTGTTCCTTCCGTGATTGAGGGGTGCACTAAGAACCGGTTTTTGGAATTTCCAACAGGAAGGGGGTGAAAAGGGGCACAACGCGTTTTCCTCCCTATACTTTGCATTGGAGAATTGATGACTCATGAACATTCCGCCCCAACTGCTGGGCCTAGAAGCATGGAATTCTGGGAGGGATCCTTCTGTCACCTGAACACCCTCCAAGAACCCATGTGGAGAAATTTAACCCTTCAGGGGCTGAAAAGGGGTGCAGAATGTTTTTGTCCTATACTTAACATGGGAGACTGACCAACATCCAGCCAATTTGGTGCTCAGTGCCTGGTGCACTGGGGGATGTTGTTAGGAGGAATAGGTTGCACTGTGGAGGATGCTGCGCATGGGGGGTTGGCGCACATGGGGGTGGTGCGCATGGGGGGAAGTTGCGCATAGGGGGAAGCCACACATGGGGGTTGATGCGCATGGGGGAAGTTGCACATGAGGGAAAGTCGCGCATGGGGGTTGATGTGCATGGGGGAAGTTGCGCGTGGGGGTTGATGCGCATGAGGGTTGATGCACATGTGGGGAAGTTGCGCATGGGGGTTTGATGCGCATGGGGGGTTGATGCGCATGGGTGATGATGCGCATGTGGGGAAGTTGCGCATGGCGGTTGATACACATGGGGGTTGTTGCGCATGGGGGAAGTTCTGCATGAGGGGTTGATGCACATGGGGGAAGTTGTGCATGGGGGGTTGATGCACATGGGTGAAGTTGCGCATGGGGGTTGATGTGCATGGGGGACGTTGCGCATGGGGGAAGTTGCACATGGGGGAAGTTGCGCATGGGGGGTTGATGTGCATGGGGGTTGATGCGCATGGGGGAAGTTGTGCATGGGGGAAGTTGCGCATGCTGGAAGTTGCGCATGAGGGATGATGCACATGGGGGGATGATGCGCATGGGGGGATGATGCGCATGGTGGGATGATGCGCATGAGGAAGTTGCACATGGGGGAAGTTGCACATGGGGGAAGTTGCACATGGGGGTTGATGTGCATGTGGGGAAGTTGCGCATGGGGGTTGATGCGCATAGGGAATGATGCGCATGGGGGATGATGCGCATGAGGGTTGTTGCGAATGGGGGAAATTGCGCGTGGGGGGAAGTTGTACATGGGGGTTGATGCACATGGGGGAAGTTGCGAATGGGGGGAAGTTGTGCATGGGGAAAGTTGTGCATGGAAGTTGCGCATGGGGGAAGTTGCACATGGGGGGGTTGATGCGCAAGGGGGGTTGATGCGCAAGGGGGGTTGATGCGCAAGGGGGAAGTTGCGCATGGGGGAAGTTGCGCATGGGGGAAGTTGCGCATGGGGGGAAATTGCGCATGGGGGGAAATTGCGCATGGGGGGAAATTGCGCATGGGGGGGGTTGGTGCATATGGGGAATGGCATACGTGAGAATTTTACTCCCACAACGCGGGTACCCTTTTCGCTAGTATATGTATGTTGAAATGAGAGCTGTTTCATATTAACACTTGAGTTCCATACAATATCAGAATTACATCTCATTGTCTCTCAGAGCAATCAGTAGCATGGGAAAGTTTTGAGTTATGAAAATCCACTTTTTGTTCCATAGGCTTTTGTGTTTTCATTTTTGGGTTAATTGGCCATAACATTTGATAGAATATAGATATTCTAAGGCTGCAATCCTAAAGACTCTTTCCTGGGAATAAGACCCATTGAACACAATGGAGCTTACTTTTGAGTAGACATGGTTAGGATTGTGCCCTAATTCAGTTTGTTTCATCGCATTCTACATTAAATCACCTTTCCAACAATATATAACATGATGGCATTAGCATTCATACATACCCTTTTTTCATAATTTGAGCCTAACTCAGCTTGACCAGGAAAGTGAGTAGCACAAATGAACCAGGATTATCTTCTAGATCTGACAGCTCAACTGCAGCCATTCATCAGAACAAGTTGGTGAAGCCTGACAAACTGTTCACAGCACTCCACAAGCTTTCCTTGCGGATCTGAAAACTCAGTCTATATAGTCTCTACCTTGTGCATCTTTGACATGTTCTCTCAGTCCCCAGAACTGTATATGCTATGCCTAAAAGCCTGCTAGAGAACCATAGCTCTAAGTCCTTCATCCTATTACCCCAGTATACCTTCCAACATTTTGCAGATAAAATTAGGGAATACTTGAAACACACAAACTTTCATACAAAATAAATAATAATAATAATTGCCCCAAAACCCGCAGTCCTAACGTTTTTTGCACTTATAAGGTTCAGATATCTGTGAGCAAAATATGTACCTCAATAGAAGATAATCCAAATGGGAGTTCAAATCCAACACACACAAATCTGGAATGTGACAAATATTCTGAACAGACATGGAAGATATACATAAATGTTGTGCTCATATGTATTTTCTTCAGAAATCTGTAGTTTTTGATTTCTCAAAACTGATTTCAGGATTGGGAAAAATTTTTGCAGAACCTTTTGTTCCAGTTTGGGGATATCTAAAAATAGAAAACTTCATTCATGTTCACAAATTTGAGATTTTATACCCAGTGGCAGTGCAGGTTCCCAGGGGTATACAGAGAAAGTAATAGTAATAATAACAATAGACAACCAAGAATTCATTGAGGACTGAATTTTTATGAATTCTGTGTGTCATCCCTTTCATAGCTGCAAAACCAGAGGTAGTTGTTTCCAATGAGTAAGATAGGATTGCAGCCCATGTCTTACTGAACACAACAGGCTTCTAACACAAATTACCAAAATGCTCTTTTAAAATGGTAAGCATAAACATTAGCCAAAGTTCAGCATTTTTTAAGTTTTCAGTGGGTGAGACTTCGGCTCCCACTCATGCTTAACTCCCACTGAAATCAATGGAATGGGAGTGCTTCACTTTTGCTAGATCACATCCCATGCGCTACTATACTACTGTAAGGTTGAATCCACTGATAAGCAAATAAACAGAGTTACATCAAGTAAGTGTTACCAAACTGATTATACTTACGCGCCTTAGACTGGCACAAGCAACAATTCACCTTAGAAGTGAACTGCTATAATAATGAGGGCCTTTCCATAGGTAGCCTGTCTGTCTTCAGGGATGGGATCTCTATCTCCTTTTGCAAGTCTTTATTTTAAATCCAACTAGACAAGCAAAGCCGTTGCTTGATTAATCACCAGATGTCTGTAGTTCAAGCATTTACAGTATGGAGCAAGATGTGCAGGTCGGAGCAGAAAACAAAAGAACTGCAAGAAGAGTTTGGGAAAAGTGTCAAGGCAGGAGGAGGGGCTGTTTGGGCTCCCTCTTTTATTCCTGGGATGAGGGCTTGTCAAGCTGACTTTTTAAAGGGGTGCCTTTTCTCCCTGTGATGCTTTCAGTGAGGAATGTGCAAGGGGGGGGCAGGGGAGAAGCCCGTGGTACCTGATGGGTAAAACACATCTCTAACTGCATGTAACATGAATTCCTCTGTAAGAACAGCTGTACAAAGTGATCAAAGTAAGTGGAGCAATAGCACTGGATCAAAAAGTAGAGCAATAGCACTGGATCAAAGCACTGGAACAATAGGGAGACTGGGTGGTGGAGGGCAATAGCTTAGTAAGAGAACAAGGGATTGTTCTGCAGAAAGACTAATGTTCAATCCCCAAGAGCTGGTTACTAGATCTGGGAAAGGTCTTCAAGATCTCTAGGTCTTAAAGAGCTGCTGCCAGCCACTAGGCTAGGTGGCCCAATGCCAGGCCAGCATGAGACCTCTTGACTCCTGAAGTGTCACATCAAATGCTGCCCCTTAGCTGATGATGTGCCACTTTCCAGTGTTCTAGCTCAGTGATTGTTGATGTGCCATGGATAGTCCTCAGGTGTGCTGTGGGAATTTGGAGAGGGATATTTATTAATAAGAAAACTTGGGGATTTGAACAGCATGGTACCTTCTCAATGGTACTATGGTATGATGATGTGCCATGAAATGAAAAAGACTGAAAATCACTGTTGTAGCTCAACACTACTTGTTTCCTCTTTTTTGCTATCCTTCTCTTCCTTTTCCAATACAGGGAGGCAGAGGAGGTGCAGCGGAGGAACCTACGTGGATGGAGATGAGCACCCTCTCCAACCTGCCACCTGAAGCAGCTTTTTTAGTTGGTGTCATAGATAGGCCGGCCCTGGACCACTGTTTTGCTTCATGTTTTGTATGCAGAAGGCCCTGGATTGATGGCACAAGCCTAATCCCTGGTTGGGCTGGCCCAAATCCCTGCACAAGTTCTGTGCTGGCTTGGGGTTGTTAAAAGGCACTTTTGTGCTACTCCTGGAGGGGTTAGGGCAGTGCACAGACATGCGCCACCCTCCCAGTGCCATCACGGAAATGGGAAGATGGGTGAGTTGTGCCTGCTTAAATTGGTTAGGATTGTGGACTGAGGGCACAATTTTAACCTATTTAGGCTGGAATAACTCATCTGACATATCTTCCTATGGTGGTGTGTGGTGGTGAGCATATGCCTGTGCACTGCCCTAACCCCCTCAGGAGTGGGGCAGGAGTGCCTCGTGTCACTTTTATGACACCCTCAGGTCAGCAAAGGACTTATACAGGGGCTTGTAGCAAGGCTGGTGAATGCTCTGCTGTGCCTGCTGCCAATTTTGCTTGCCTAGAAGGCTGGCTCAGCCTATAGTGGCTTCATGTGCTGTTAGAGAGGAGAGGTACAAATGTGCCCTTCATTTGTTTTCCTCACCAGAACCAACCAAGCCTTGCCATGTGACTAGCCTGGGTGCAGACTTGGGCATGTTTATTCCTGCATTCTTACAATGCACAAGGTTGACTTAGCATCTTCATCTTCAATGTGCTACATTCTCAGTTCTCACAGAGCTGGGCTAGGCCTTCTGGCTCTTTAGTAAACACCTTGAAAAACATCACTTTTGGTTTCACAGAGTTGTACATTTGTGGGCGCTGCTGCTCTCTGAGGAGAGGTTGCATGTGGGGTACGCATGCGGGGGGGCTTCCAGACACATGCCACAGATGAGTGAATCTGCAGAAACGGAACCCATAAATATGTGGGGCCTCTTGTAGTATGTTTTGACATGTCCTAGGCCCCAGAGATTTTGCTTCCTTGCCTTCATGTCCTCAGGTTCGCACACACAAGCAGCAAATCCTCTTGGCTCCCTGCCATCTCTCCCCACAATCTCCCCCACAACTCTCTCCACAAGTCAAGGGAAAAGCCAAAGCTTGTCAAAGACGCTCGTCACAGCAGACTGAAGACCGCCAAGATGTGAAAATAAACGTAGCTGAAACATTTTTGGCCTGCTTCCAAGGGAAGCATTTTTCAACCATTGACATGATCAGCCAAGTTTGAAAGCAATTGAGTGAAAAAAGAAGGGACAACAGACATTCAAGGGTTATGGTCCTTGGCCAAGTTGGAGAACAAATAACTCTCCATTCTAAAGTATTCACCCTTTCCCCCCCGCACCCCAGGCTCCCAGCAAAAAATCTCTTTGCTAGTTCCATCAGGATGGAGCTTGCAGATGGGGGAGGGGACAGAGGTGACGCTTCCTGAATGGGACCCTTGGCCAGTGATCCCATTTTGTCTCCAGTGTCCAGTAGAAGCTCTCCAGAGTTTTGAGGTCAGGTCTTTGCCCAGCCTGAAGATACTGCTAGAGCATCCAGGCAATTGACCATTTGTGACACACCAGTGTGCCCCACTGCTGAAAATCACTGCTCTGATGGGCTAGCAGGGAATTTTCCATGCTGAGACATTGTAAGGAGAGCACAGTTGGTACAGCATCATTTATGTTTTTATATCTTAGAAGTATATGTTACTTAGAAGCTATATAGGAGACCCTGTGAAGAGCTCCAAGATTGATTTCAGTCATATACTGGGATGGATGTTGATTCCAGACTTATCCTGGAATGCTGGCGACCCTAATATATTCCCCTATAAGGCAAAAAGCAGCTGGGAAGGGGGATAATTTTTATCAGGAAAAAGACATACATGGGGGGAATCCTTTTCCCCAAAGCCACAGTACCACTCAGAATGGGGGAGAGCTGTTTTTTTATTATATATATATAAACATCCTATCAGGCATCATAGCCACTAAATTCCAAAAGCATATGAGCCAATACATGCGCACAGCTCAAAAGGGCATTGGGAAGTATACCAGGGGCTCAAGACATCAACTGCTCATATATAGTACTGTAGCCCAAGACTCAAGAACTAGACAGACTAATCTGTGCACAGCTTGGATTGACTACAGGAAAGCCTACGACTCAATGCCACATACGTGGATCTGTGAATGCCTGGCATTATATAAAGTAAATAAGACCCTAATGACCTTCCTTAAGAACTCCATGGGGCAATGGAAAACAACACTGGAAGTCAACACAAAAGAAATAGCACAAGTATCTATCAAGCGTGGCATATATCAAGGTGATGCACTGTCTTCCTTGCTGTTCTGCATAGGCCTGAATCCCCTAAGCCAAGTAATTGCAAAGACTGGATATGGGTACAAGTTCAAGAGTGGAACTACCACCAGCCACCTCCTCTATATGGATGCTGTGTGCAAAGAATGAACAAGACATCGACTCATTGATACATCTGACAAGGATCTACAGTGAGGATATTGGGATGTCATTTGGCCTGGATAAATGCAGCCGAATGATAGTAAAGAGAGGAAAAGTGGTTAAGACCAGTGGGGTAGAACTACCAACAGGGTGCACAACAGATTTAGAGACCAGCTATAAGTACCTAGGTATCCCACAATCCCACGGAAATCACAAAGAGGAGGCAAGGAAGACAGCAATATCCAAGTACCATAAAAGAATACGACAGATCCTGAAAAGCCAGCTCAATGGAAAAAATAAGATACATGCCATCAATACATATGCGCTGCCAGTCATCAGATACCCTGCTGGTATAGTAAGCTGGCCACAGAAAGAAATGAAGGCGGCCGATGTGAAGACCTGAAAGCTCCTCACAATGTATGGGGGTTTCCACCCCAAGTCTAACATCCAGAGACTATAAACTAGTCGGAAAGTGGGCGGCCAGGGTCTAATGAGCGTTAAAAGTACTATCCTGGGTGAAACTCAGAATATCCAGGAATACATCTGTGAGATGGCTCCCAAAGATGAGCTGAGGAGAGAATGTCACCAGCAACAACAGCAACAGCAAATATGGAAGGAAGATCAAACTGAGGAAGTGTCCTGGCAAGATAAGACCCTGCATGGGATGTCCCATCGCCCGATACCGGTAACTGAAGTTGCTGATCTTGGGAAATCCTATCAGTGGCTGGAAAGAACTGGCTTCAAAGATAGCACTGAAGCCCTCATCATGGCAGCACAAGAACAGGCACTAAGTACCAGATCCATAGAAGCAAGCAGGGATTTACCACACAAGAGAAGACCCAAAGTGCAGGCTGTGCAGAGAAACGTCAGAAACAATCCAACACATCGTGGCAGGATGCAAGATGCAGGCAGGAACAGCATACATTGAACGGCACAACCAAGTAGCCGGCATCAAATATAGGAACATCTGCTCAGCCTATGGACTAACCCCTCCCATGACTATACGGGAGACCCCTCAGAAGGTTGTGGAGAATGACAGGGCTAAGATCCTATGGGACTTCCATATCCAGACAGATAAAAAGGTACTGGCTAACCAGCCAGACATTGTGGTGGTATATAAGGTCCAGAAGACAGCCCTGGTGATAGATGTAGCAATACCAAATGACAGCAACATCAGGAAAAAAAGAGCATGAAAAGGTGGGAAAGTATCATGGCCTGAAGGAGGAATTAGAAAGGATGTGGAAAGCGAAGGTGAATGTGGTCCCAATAGTGATTGGAGCACTAGGGGCTGTGACACCCAAGTTGGAAGAATGGCTCCAACAGATTCCAGGAGGTACATCAGAACACTCGATCCAGAAAAGCGCATTGCTAGGAACAGCTAAGATACTGCGCAGAACCCTCAAACTCCCAGGCCTCTGATAGAGGACCCAAGATTGAGGATAACATACATACACCACCCATGGAGGGTGAGAAAACAATCCTTTTATATACACACACAGAGAGAGGGGGGGAGGGAGAGAATTTTTATCCCATCTTTCTGCATGAATCAGGGTGTCCATCTTTCTGCATGAATCAGGGTGTCCAGACCTCCGGCTTTCCCTGGACTTCTTTGGCTTTTATTACCTTGTCTGGGGGAGTAGGAAAACCTAAGAGTGCCTTTGGAATTTACAAACATGCACACAGTTCAGATTTCCCCAGCCCTAAACCTCCAGCTCTTAACCCTTTCAGTGCCTCAATTTGGGCAGAAATTGCAAGGGAGGAGCTGCAGCTCTACATGCCTCAGCCAACAATTCAGGCTCTGCTCCACTTTCAGACCTGCAAGGTAAATCCTGCCTGGGAATCCTGGTTTTACTCAGCTTCCTCCTTCCCAGTCATTTACATCCTGATCCTTCTTGCTCAATAGTCTGCATTTGCACTCTGCACATCCTCAGGGGCACTGCTGATTTTTCTTGGTGGTACCAGATCCCACCAAGATTATGCAGAGGTGGTACCAAATCCCACCAGATGATGCAGAGGTGTCCTCCATTCTATACCCCGCCCTGCTTGATATCTTGCTTGTGTGTATGTATGAATGTGTGCTTGTGTTTATTTGCGTGTGTATGAGTGTGTATCCCCCTCCCTGCTTGATATCTTGCTCGTGTGTGTGTATGAGTGTGTGCTTGTGTTTATGTGTGTGTGTGTAAGTGTGTGCTTGTGTGTTTGTCTGGGTCTGAACCACATACGTTGGAGTCACAGGCTTGTGTTATGCTACTACAAACAGTCTCTTTAATGTCTGGGTCTGATTCATGCATTTTACAAGGTTTTCAATTTTAAAAGTGTTGAAATTAAGTACAGGAAAGCAATATGAGTATTTTTGCTTTATTCATGTCCTACATGTCTCCTACATTTTTGGGGTATCCTACAATTTTTTTAAGTGGGTAGGAATTTTGGCTGGGGGTAGGAATTTCAGCCTGGGTGGTAGGAATTTCAGCCTTGGGGTTCAGGAATTTTGGGTTCGGCATCTGGTGACCCTGGCACGAATGTGCACATGACAGCCAGCCATATAAGTGGCTTGTGGCTGCATTTACATTGGAAATTTGACAAGAGATTGAAATCCAGATCCCACATCACTTCACCTAGTTGATGTGACATCACTTGGGGGTTTGCATCACCTGGCACTGGAGGCCAGTGTGTCGCCCCCGTGATGGACCTCCTCCTATATAGTGCCAGGTAGTAGGAAGCTGATGACCCCTCCCATGCTGACTTTTTGGCTAAAATAGAGATATTTCAACAAGCTTTGTTTTGTTGCATACTGAATGAAATTATGCACCGAATCATATATAACATGATGATAATACAGGTCAACCAGTGTAAGCTGAATGTGAGCAAGAGCCTGATATATAGCTTGGTGCAGAAAGACTGAGACCAACACAGAGAGTTGAAGCACAGCAACTGTGTGTGTATGTGTGTGTGTGTGTGTGTGTGTGTGTGTGTGTAATGGCATGAAAAATGTTGAATGCTCCAGTGAAAAATCTTCCTGCACATCCCCTGTTGAAATGAATGACAACAGCTCAAAAGTATGAAGTCCTGCTCTCCCATCCAACTTTACTGATACATGAAACAAGTTCATATATAAAACTGCCTTGCAGAAGGTAACCCGGGGTGTCACACGTATCATATAGTAGGTCAGATATCACTATGGATGCCTCCTGAGGGCCAGAGGTGAAGACATTAAGCAGGAAGTGATATCATTAAGCAGATGATGGCTGCAATCCTAAAGACACTTTCTTTGGAGTAAGACCCACTGAACACAAAGGGGCTTACTTTTGAGAAAACATGGTTAGAGTTGTGCTCGAAGACTTTTTCTCACTTAGGAACTAATTAGCTGCAAATGATGGAATAGGAAATTTGAAAATCTTGATCAAATTTTCAAGATATGGGTGAGCCGACACAGACTGCCCTTTCAGCGATGACACAACAGCTCATCAACTGGTGGTTGTGCTGGGATAGCCTGAGGGCCAGATAAAGAACTTCCTCTGGTCATATCTGGCCCGTTGGCCTTAGGTTTTACACATCTGGGTTAGATCATTAGTCCATTTAGCACCACAGAAAACTCAGTTCCTCACACTTGAAAGTTATTGGTCTGGATTATGCATAGTCAGTAAACTATTAGGATTTCTAGATAACCATTTGGCAAGACCTGGTGAGGCAGGTCTTGTTCCCTTCCCACCAATGCCTATGGTAGCCTACTCCCTTTGTGAGACATGCTACTTAGCTTAATCACTATTGTGATTACAGCTGAAGTATTTTTTGGATTATGCCATGCTGAGGCACAGTTTTGGCACTGGGCACCCAAGTTCTCAACTCATATTTTAAGATCACCTTTAATATTAGGCAATATTGAATAATTTTGTATAATATTAGTAGTTTAATCAACTTGTCACAAGTTGCTCTTGAGCATCTAATTTTCTCTGTAATCCGTTTTGTGAACTTCTTGTTGAAAAAGGATATATATAAATATGACAAGTAACATATATAAATACTGTTAATTGATTGACTGATCTCTAGCCTGATAAGTAGAAGAGGAGCATCATAGCAATTCCTAGAGTCCTTATGCTGAATGTTCAGCCCGTTATGGCCACCAAATTCATAGAATTATGCTGGATTTTCTGGAGAAACAACAGGAGCAACAGCATGGATGTGAAGAATTTATCTCTCTTTTTTAAAGAGAGTTATATTCATCTCACAGTTATGGCATTTTCCTAGATTCACAGAGATGCACAGTGCCCAAAGACATGAGCAACTGCCAGTCAGTGCCCTTCAGACCTTTTCTAAGCATCCAGTGATGGATTAGCATTTTCAAATGAACATTAGTCTTTGAATTAAAAAAGATAAACTAGGGCAAAATCCAGAGCAGTTACGTGTCCACGCAGTTATGCCACCCTCTAGTGTTATCTTATGGAAAGTCACCTTAACTGCTCCAGAGCAAAGGGCTTAATTTGACTTTAGGATATGGACCTAAGTTGCAAAAGAGTTTGGCTTAATTTAAATCAGTCTAACCTTACAATCCAGAGTAACTATGGGAGCACATAAGAGATATTACGTGTGCCCATAGTTACTGCAGCACCAAGTGTAAACCTATGGGAAATTCATATTGCAATCCAGAGCAAATTGTTCTTACACCGGAGCAAGGACTCCCCGTAGTTACTCTGGATTGCGCTGTAAATCTGCTCCAGCCCCAAAACACTATTGATGGGGAAACAATGGTCTATAATCATTTTCATGGTTTATAATCATCATGGTTTATAATCATCATAAACAGCCAAAATTCTCCCATGGGATGCATTGTAGACTGCATTGATGGTGCTACATTGCAATACAAGAACATATTTAGGACTGGGTTGGAAGTTCATGAGGTGAAGCATGCTAATTTCATTCTCATTTCCCCTCTCCCCACCCAAAAAAATATTGTTTGGCGCAAATGACCCATATCCATCCACTTGAATTTTTGCCAAGAAATAAATCAGCCAGAAAGAGAAATTTAAGTAACACAACAAAGAGAGCACATTCTTCCTAGCTAGCGCCTCACACCAGACTGGGGCTCAGCCGTCACATACAATACCAGGGACTCATAAGACATGAAATATTTTTCCTGTAGGTCACTGATTCCCATTTGGGCTGTGACAACTACTGAATGCAAGCATCCATTCACTTTAGACAGTTTTTTGATTATTTGGCATGAAAGTTCTGATTTAGTAGTTCCAGGTCTCAAGAAGAAAAATGTCCATATTATTAAAAAAGAGGCCATTAGTTCACTATTATTAGTGAATGGTAATCATCTTGGGTAGGTCTTTGGAGAAAAAATTCTCCTTCTTTCACAGTCACTTCTTAGGATGTACCAAAAAGTGCTGATCCAAAAAAATGTGTTAAATAAAAACAATTATAAATAACAAAGTACATCAATTTACAATTGTTTAAAAATAGTTTTTCTTATTGTTGTAGACGAGAGACTGTCACCAATTAGAAATGCAAAGAACCCCTATGTTTGTTTGGCTTAGCTGAAGAATGAATGATTGCTTACATGACTGCCTATCTACAACAGTAAGAAAAGCTTCTTTTAAACTACTGATTTGCGGTGGCCATTCGTGTTGAGTCAAATTTATGTGTATAACAAGGTTGGACCTATATCTACTGTTAAGGGACCATGTAAAAGAGGTACTCCTTTACCTATTTCCTATCTGCCTGCCTTTGTTTTGGGGCAGTGGTTTGTCAAACTGTGTTGCCAGGATCACAGAAGTATCTTGGGGGGGACCCCCAAAATAAAATAGATAATGCCAAATTACCTGCCCA
This sequence comes from Cryptoblepharus egeriae, assembly GCA_030015325.1. Taxonomy (NCBI): domain Eukaryota; kingdom Metazoa; phylum Chordata; class Lepidosauria; order Squamata; family Scincidae; genus Cryptoblepharus; species Cryptoblepharus egeriae. Next base: position 46,296,417 of record JAREYC010000008.1, on the reverse strand, counting down.
TACATAGTGGGGCAGGGGCAATAAGCCTGCAACCCTGTTACTGATAGCAATGTGATAATACACTCCCAAATTTCAGCAAATCATGGGGATTTCGTGAAGATAGTCTGCAGTCAGACAGGCAGTATTCCAACGAAAGAAGCCATGCAAATGTGTGATACTCCTGCTTTTCATGGTCACACACATTTTTACATAGATATGGGGAAAGGAGACAGTATACAGAACCCCTGCAGCAGAACTGCCAAGGAGCACAACTAGTCCACAGTCCATACACAGGCCTCAACACTAGTAGTGGTCACATAATCACAAACGTCATCTTGGAATCTGGCACTGGACACCACCATTTTGGAATGGGGCACTCAGTCTGCTAACCATCATTCAGATACATAAGATATTCATTTTCCAAACATTCCTTTGTTCATTTCAGTGCCATAGCTGGGAGGATGCAGGGGGTGCAGTTGCACTGGTCTACGAGCTTTACGGGGACAACAAGCTGAGTTTGACACTAGTGGTTAAAATTGTGAAAAACAGGGTATGATAATACCATCATGTTACATAATAAACAGGAATGATAATATCATCATGTCATACTATCACTGGAAAGGTAATTTAATGCAGAATGCAATGAAACAAACTGCATTGAAATATCTGTATGCTACAAGCACACGGGATAAAAAGTGGATTTACTTAACTCAACTTTCCCATGATACTGTTTGCTTTCAGAGCCAGTGAGATTTAATTCTTATACTATATGGAACTAATAATGTGTTAATAAGAATCAGCTCTCAGTACATATATCATATACGGTACTTATAAAACAGTTACCCATACTAACTGAGTATATAGGCACTTTTGGTGCTTATAATAATAAGGGAAGAATAACCATTCCTCTTTGCCAAGGCAAGTTTCCCTAACCAATAATAAGGAACACAATTTTTTTTACTTAATTAAATTTGATTTTGTTGTGTTTTTGGGAGGGGGGGGAGGAGGGCAGGGACAACAAAATCTCCTTTGACTCCAAATAGCAAATAGATTCTTTAGCTGTGCAACTAGCAGAGCAAATGGGTGGTGAACTGCTGAGGAGGAAGAGGTACGGTAAGTTTTTTCTTACCTCTTTTCTATCTACCTACAGTATTTATATACCGCTTTTCAACTGAAAGTTCACAAAGTGGTTTACAAGAAAAATTTCTTTTTAAGCGGTTTTCTTTTTAAAAATTTCTTTTTTAATTAAAAAAATTCCCTTTAAAATTATTTTTTTTAATTTTATTTTAAAAAATACCCAGGGATGACATCACTTCTAGTTGTGAAATCACTTCCAGGGCAACATTTTGAGCTTTGCACCAGGCTACATGATCATTAGCTATGCCACTAGTTCATTTTTATTGTAATTTGTTGTGTATGTGTTAATAAATTTGTGTTATTTAGGCTTTTGCAAGTGGTATTACCAATATGTCTTTTTTTGATGGCCATTTTACATTTGCAACCTGAAAAGGCTGGGAGTGTAATCCTAACCATGTCTACTCAAAAGTAAGCCCCATTGTGTTTAATGAGTCTGACTCCCAGGAAAATGTCTTTAGGATTGCAGCCTGTGTTTTACTTTTCAATGGTTTTCACTTTTGGACAGTGCTTCAGCCCCTAACCTGTCCAATAAGTGGGGGATGCCTGTCTAATGTTGTAGGGCAGCGATCTTCAAAGTGGGGTCAGGACCCTTTTGTTGGGGGTCACAACCTTGGGTCAGGGTGTTGTGAGAGGATGGGATCCACCATCTTGGAATCTGGCACTGGGCTTTTCTGGGAGTAAGACTCATTTAACATATTGGGACTTATTTCTAAGTAGATGTGGAGGAGCATCCCATTAAGTCCAACAGGGGCTGCAAGACAGATTTTAAAATTTATAGGGTGTCCCGGGCTGAAATGCCCAAATACCACTGTTGTAGGGGATATAAATTGGTACAGAAGGAAATGCAAAATCCAGCCTACAGCATTCTTTTGTGCAGAGATGACCGCTTTATCTCCTACACATCTAAAACTAACAAAGGAGCCCAGTGGATTCCTTACATAGCTGCACGCACTCAACATGTCTGCTGCTTGGACAATTTTATCACCTTTTGCCTGGGCTAGTATTTTCATTTCACACACCTGCGTCTTGATGGGAATGTTTGAAAGCAACTGTAAAAAGGAAAGTGATAAATAGGCACAATATTACCTTTGGCAGAAGCACATTAATTCCCAGAAGGTCTAGCAGACCCTAAGGATAGCATTAGAGCACTATTTCATTCCAGAGGAAAAAGGAAAGGGCTCATGGATGGGGGGAATGGGGTTTTAGATGAGGATTAAAGTAGATGTTCACATGCACACTTTTGGTTGGAAGGCGGTGCAGTAGAGAGGAGCAAATGTCTCACAGCACAACCCTAACCACTGCTTAGGCAAGCACGTGTCCTGGCACATGTTCCATATTGGCTTGGGGGTATCACAAAAGGGAGTGGGTGAGTGTTAGGCCAGTGCACAGACATACACCATGCTCTCCATGCCACTGCATGAATGGGGACACAGATGAGTTGTGCTAGCTTAAATTGGTTAGGATTGCGTCCCTAGTTTGCTGTCTTGGCATCTGCTTTAGTGCAGATGTGGGTTGCTTTGAAATGAAGCTTTTTCCCCTGAGGAACTGATCCTGGCCAGTCATTGATCAATCAATGCAATGATCCGTGATTCATGATCAATCAATGATCAATGCAACGCAACCACAGCCTATCACATCTAGCAAAAAATCAAAAAATCACAAAGCTTGTTCACAGTGAGAACAGTACTTCTTGCTTTCATCCGATGTGGCCAGGTCCTTTCATCCCTGTGGTGGGTGTATTGTTTTTTACAGTTTGGATAATCTTGTGCAAAAACAACAACTCTCTTTGAAGACAATCAATTTTTCACTGACAAGAACAAATTACATTAAATATCTATAAGTGGGGAGAGAAACTGTTCGGGAGGCCAACATAGAATTAATTCTGCTGCCATAATTATATGTAAGCTACATTTAACAACTTGTCTGAAGTATGGCAGCTCTCTTATGTCAACATTTCTGGGATTATTTCAAGTAGCTCAAGCCTACTCAGTCTTCTTGTGAAGAAACCATAAAGGTAAATGTGTCCCCTGCAGGTTACCCTGCTAATTGTGACCAAGTCTAAGGGCAGTACACATTCACATTACAAAGCCAAAGAGCCAGCATTGTCCAAAGGCATCTCTGTGGTCATATGGCCAGTATGACTGAACACTAAAGATGCATGGAATGCTGTTACCTTTCCACCAAAGTTATATCTATTTATCAACTTGCATTTATGAGCTTTCAAACTGTGAGGTTGGCGGGGGCTGGGCAAATAACAGGAGATCACTCTGTCAAAGTAATGGGAGCTCACTCTTGAACCACCTACCTTCAGGCTGACAAGCACAGCATCTTTAACCACTGAGCCAGCACTGCCCAAAGAAATTATAGCTCAAGGATAAACCAGAAGAAACTTATAGTTCAGCAATGCTTTCATTTATGTTCCCTAGGAACGGGCTGACACCATGATCACCTAAAACACTATAGAACCCCACCGGAAAGGAACACTGCATAGTATATTCTTTTTTAGCATTTATCCCACATAGTGATCCTGTTCTGGATCTCTGACACCATTTCTCCTAGTTGTGGGCTTCGTCTAGGTGCATGGTTCTCAGGTAACCATGAATTGTGTCAAGCCAGCACTGTTTTGGTTGACCCTTCAGTCATTTGCCACTTCCAACTGCAGGCTTATCTGTGCTATGTCTGTGTCTCATCTGTGCACACAGACTGTGGTCGTACCATTGGAGACAAGCTTCTCTCATCTGGTCAGTGACTGAAGCAATGCCGTATTGCTGTTGGATGTCATTGTTGCAGATGTGGTCAAAGCAAGAACACAACTACTCCACTGCAGCATCTTTGTCTCCCTGGTACTAAGGCAACATTTGGTTTCATTCATGGCTGGCCAGCATTCAGCACCATAAACCGTCCGATAGATCTTTGATTTACAATATATTTCATTATACCTAAATTTTGTCAGTGAAATAGAATGCAAGCCTTTGAACTAAGCAAGGTAGCTCATACCTTAGGCGAGTCTTTAGAACATCAAAGTAAGGCTGATTAAACAGAGTTACTTGGGCACAAGAGATGGAAATTTGATTTGGATGACATGAACTCAAGTTGTGAAAATAAGTGTTGTTGACTCTGTGACTTCTGAGTAGCACATGCAAAAGACTCTGGAAAACATTTGAGTCAGGACCCCTGGATCATGTCTCATATTTGAGTCGCAGAGAGTCTACTGTCTGATATGCTTGTTTAGTGCTTACTGTTTTGTGATATGAAAAACCTCATAGGACAGACATTCAGATTAGGCAAGTGTACAGTATACTCACCATGTGAAAAAAGGAATGAGAATTCCAAATTGCTTCCCTCTAACTACTCCAGGGACATATAGAAGAAGAGATCTTATGACTTCTGGATGCTTTTGGAGTTAGTTTCTTCTGATGGCCAATTTCCTCTCTCGGCTGCAAGAGGCAAGAATAGGGGCAATTAGCTGCTAAGGAAAGTGAGAATTTGCGTAGGACAGGGTTGTCCTTCTGCATTTTGGCAGAAGGGACACAATCCTCTATCTGACATTGTGCTGGTGGCCTAAAGGGAAAAAGAATTTATTTATATTTCCAATTTGAATACATTTACATGAATATATTATAGACAGAACTTTTGAATGAATGAGTTCAATTCAGTTCATAAACTCAGAAAACTCTAAACCAGTGGTTCTCAATCTTCCTAACACCGTGACCCCTTTATAAGTTCCTCATGTTGTGGGGACCCCCAACAACAATTATTTTCATTCCTACTTTATAACTGTAATTTTGCTACTGTTATGAATCGTAATGTAAATATCTGATATGCAGGATGTATTTTCATTGTTACAAAAGAAATGTGTGTTCTATGCACACATTGAAGAGAATGGGATTTATTTTAGAGTAGGCATGCATAGGATTGGGCCCTGAGGCTGCAATCCTATCCACCTTTACATGGGAGTAAAGGCCCCCCTGACTATAATGGGATTTATTTAAGAGTAGGCATGCATAGGATTGGGTCCTGAGGCTGTCAGTCAGCCCCAGTGTGCGCAAGGTCTGGCAAGCCTGACCTGGCCCCCTGCACCAGGGGTCTTTAGGCGACCCCCAGGAAAGCTCTAGGTGACTCCCAAAAGGGTCCCGACCCCTACTTTGAGAAACGCTGCTCTAAACAGAAGGGTGGTGGTGGTTTGATCAAGTTCATAAGCACTTTCTTATGAAGGGGGCTTGCCATGGACCACATGGAGGCTCACCATGGGTTGCATCTTGTCCCCATCTTCTTGCTCGCTCTGGAGCTGCAGTTTTCCAAATTCTAAGCTGTCTGGCTACGCTTTACCTGATGAGTGCAACGTCTATTATTAATTTACTCAACATGTCCCTAGCTGAGACCATATTAAACACTGAAATCAAAACAGCTAACATTTTGTAATAAATAGGTAAAATAGATCAAATAAATAAAATATGAAATCAAAGTGGCAAGTGGGGATAAGTTCAGGGACATGTAGGGCGATCCCACTGCTTCATTGCACACCTGGCTTTTGGCAGAAAGGTTCTGCTTGTGATGTTGTGATGTCAATAGAGCAGTATTTCCACTCTCCTGCACTCTCTGTTTTTCTTTTTTTCCTTTTAAACTGGTAATTAGAAGAATAAAACCAAAATACTGATAAGATTCACTCAACAAAATATGATCTAGAAGGGGAATTATAACCCCTAAAGACACTCATCCATCATTAAATTGAATATTCTGCATGAATATTTCAAGCTTAAGCTTACAATGTATTAAAATATAATTTTGATTATTTTGATAGAGAAAATTGAATTGGCAGAATTGAATCAATGGCTTTGATTGCATCATACATTTATCCTAGATCTTGCCTTTTCTCTTACCACCAAGGAATTTCATCACTGTGGAAAAATCTCATATTTTAGTGATTTATTTCTACATCACCAAAACCTTACATCATCTCTAGTATCTTACATATATCTATCCCACATATTCTACAGCACACCAATTAACTGTCATTATCACAAATGGAATAACCCTCCTGCATTTTCACTCACAGAAAATGGACATCATCCATTGATTCCTCTCTCATTTCTGGGACCAATCTAGCAGCAATTCTTTATCTGATCCTCCTTGTTTTCTTGTTGACATAAGCTTGTGGAACTTGAAGCAATGCAGGATTTAATGATCAAAAGTCAACAGTCATCAAGATCTTACATCCTCAGCTCCTTATTAGAAGATGGGCTGGTTTTCTCCTTCATTCTTCCACTTCTCCCAGTATTTGGTTAAGATGTCCATGTCCGTGGCATGAAAAGCAATTGGTTTGTGCTCAGGTCTACCTGGCCTTCAGCCCTAGAAATTATGCAGTTGTTATTTCAAATATTTCTTATTTTTTTGGTAAGGTGAAGAATAAGGTACAATGAAGAACAAGGTGAAGAATGGGTGTGAAGATGTTCCCCGCATTTTGCTCTGCTAGTCATGACCAACTCTAGGGAGAGGTGCTCACCCCCATTTCTAGTGCCATAGAGTCAGAACTGTCCAAAGACGCCTCCTTGAACATGTGGTCCGCATGGAACGCTGTTACCTTACCATGGACATGGTACCTATGTTGGCAAGAGCTGGGCTATGGATGGGAGCTCACTCCATCTTGCAATACTTGGGTCTTGAACTACTGACTGACCTGACAATCTTCAGACTGACAGGCACAGCGCCTTTAACCACAAAGCCAACTGCAGCCATAATGAATGTTGGCTGTACAACATATACAAAATATGGTTAAAAAAACAAAAGTGGGCTGATGGTGGATCCAAATCTATCATAGATGCAGAAACCAAATTATAGAAACCAAAGGATTTCTGACTCCCGAATAATTAATAAATAGCAACAACAAAAAGGGTTTTATCTACTCTTGACTAAAACCCCTGAACTATAGTAAAGAAGATATCTTATCTAAGTAATTCCACACATGGATCACAGGATGTAACTGGCTTTGCTCCCTTGGCAAATATTGTGCACCTGGCTTTGACCAGGTAGTCCTCACATTTCTACTAAAACAAAACAAAACTAGACCCTGCAAGCTGAAGTCTGCTCATGCCTGCTGTGAAATATTTTAAAGCATTCTTTGATGCACAAGGGGAAAAGGCAAGACTGACAGCTAATTCAGGGTTCCTCTGGCTAAAATATGCCCAGGGAGAAGGTACAGTAGTCCCTTTTCATTGCTTAATTGTGAGTAAGAATGCTTTTGCTCCCCCTTTTTAATCAATAGTTTACTGCAGGTCCGAGGTCTTACCTTTAAACCCTCTGTGGTCCTCTGACCACATATAAAGCTTATGGCAGCCTGCCAGTGTCATTGCCAGAATCATCCAAGATGTTGAAAGACAGGAAGGAGGCAAGAGGCAGCAAGATGGAAATGCAGTGTTTCTTTAAATAGAGCAAATGCAGCTGTGAAAGATTCTGCACTCCTTCCAGACCTCAACTTCAAAAGACAGGACTATGCAAAATAAGAAATAAATAAGGAGATGCAGCTAGACAGCAACTAGGAAAACTCAGGATCAGGAACAGTCTTAAGATTATTTTCAACTTATTCATAATAAAGCAAGACCTAACACAGGGCACAATCCTAACCAGTTTTCCAGTTCTGGGATAAGGGCAATGCAATGCCAAGCTAAGGAAACAAGCATTGCCTGATCTTGATGAAGCTTCTATGAATACCCCCATAACTGCAAGATGCAGCGCATGCCCTACTAGGGCCAGTGATGTGCCCTGAGAAATTGGTTAGGATTGTGCACTTATTCTTTTGCTTCCTAGACTTAGAACATGCTGGGCTAGCTTTCAGGGCTGGCATGATCAGGGCACATGCTACCAAACACCAGAAATATGCTTGCAACGAGTATCAAAAACAGCCCCAAAGAGAAGGTGCATTTTGAAAGTTAAGTTGCAATCCTAACTCCCAGTTAGGCCAACATAAATCCTGGTACAAGTCCCGAGAAGGTATGGGGGGTGTTGCAAAAGTGCCATAAAGCACTTCTGCGCCACTCCTGGGGAGAGGGGGTTAGGCAAGTGCACAGACATGCACTTGTCTCCCCACACCATTGTAAGAACGGGGACATAGATGAGTTGAGCAGGCCTAAATTGGTTAGGATTGCACTCACAAGGGAAGATGAAACTAGGCAAACAGTGTTGGATCATTCCTTACTTTAGCGATGGAAAGCAGCTTTGAAGAGAGAATATGGCTCCCCAGGTGAGTCACTGCTTTGCAAACACAAACCTTCCAGTTCTGCTCCTGACATCTCTACTTAAGCACAACTCTGGACTGCTTGAGGCTTTAGAGAATTGCTACCAGTCAGAATTAATAATACTGTGCTAGAGGGACCAATATTCTAACTCCATGGATGGCAGTTAACAAGACTCCCCGGGAATCAAGGAAAGTACAGTTCTCCAAACCCTACACCTGCCACGACAGCTCTTGCTCTAGGGCAAGACCAAGCATTACCCCTGCCTCTTTCACATGCCTTTCCATTTTCTTTGCCTACGAAATCCCATCCATCAAGTCCTATTCAGGTGCCTGCGGCATTAAGTGACATGTCTAATTCAGCATGATTCTCAAAGGGGGAACAGTGCTTCAGGTGGGAGCTCTTTTGAGTTCATTTAAAGAGATGTCAAGTTTAACAGTCCTGAGGAATGAACAGGGAAAGCAGAGCAGCATGGAAGAGAATCAAAACAAGCCTTCCTACTGAGCCCCCATACAACAACTTCTTGTGTGCTTTGCTAATGGAATCATGCTGGGGTTGAACAAGTAGAGGCAGCGACATTCCCAACTGCATCCGATTGAGACATCTAGTTTCATAATCAATCAAAGGCAAAAACTGCTGGGGGTAACCATAAACTTGCAGCTTAAGAGAGGGCAAAGTCACAATTGAGATGGGTGCATTTTGAGCGAGTAAGAATTCTCAGCACAGGTGGGTAGAGATTAACACGACAGATCGCACTTGGACTCCACAATCGCCTGGTTGCTACACTGATCCAGCTGGTGAGAGTCTTCCATCCCTCCATACAGAGGCATCAGCACTTTTAAGCCATCTGCTTCACTGCTTCATATATTTGTGTGTTCAAATATTCATGGTGCCAACTACAAAACACATATATGGCAGGGAAGAACCAGTTTCCCCTCTCAGCGTATGTATGTTTGTTGGCACATCTCCAAAGAGCCTATGTGTGTGCACTTGTGCATATAAACATATGAAGCGGCTTCAGTCTGACTCAGTTCCAATTTGGAATTTTGATAATACAGGTGGGGCTTCGGTATCTGCAAGGAATCTGTTCTTGGACCCCCAGCAGACAACTAAAACTCCAGATACAAAAATCCACAGTTTCTAGCCCTTTAAACGTCCGAAGGTTAACCAGAGCTGAGCTCCAGTTATTTCTGGAAGGCTTCCTGAAGTCCGTAGAGACCATCAGCATTTAACTTTGCAGGAACTCAGCTTCTTCAGGCACAGCCAAAAAAAGGGTCTTGAAACATACAAATCAGTAATTTCAACAGTGGTTGAAAATCACTGCTCTAAAACAAGTTTCCAAAGCGAGGCCAGGGCCCAGACGTGGCCTACAACAAGCCTATCACTGGCCCACAGCCAGCCTCTGGTCCCCAAAAAGCCTCTTATCCAGATGAACAAAGATCTGGAACAGTGACGGTACATTACGGGAACAAGTGTCCTATTAAGTATGTGCTTTATTTCTGTGCTTGCCCATTTATTCATTAATCTATCCCTAATGTAATTAAATTTATATTTAAAATTTTCTATCAATTGCCCTCAACACAATGCCAGATATTGGCTGTGGCCCTTTCACTGAAACCTTTAGGGACCCATGATGTAAGGCAATAACAAAGAAGGCCTATTAGACCCATTAGAGTCAATGGGGCTTACTCCCAGAGTAGTGTGGCTAGGGTGGCTGCCTCACAGCCCCATCTTATGCCTGTCTCCTCAGAAGTAAGGCCCATTGGAGTCAATGGGGCTTACTCTGAGGAAAGTGTGGCTAGGGTGGCCTCACAACCTCATCCTAGGCAGGTCTACTCAAAAGTAAGGCCATTAGAGTCAATGGGGCTTACTCCCAGAGTAGTGTGGCTAGGGTGGCTGCCTTACAGCCCCATCTTATGCCTTTCTCCTCAGAAGTAAGGCCCATTAGAGTCAATGGGGCTTACTCTGAGGAAAGTGTGGCTAGGGTGGCCTCACAACCTCATCCTAGGCAGGTCTACTCAAACGTAAGGCCATTAGAGTCAATGGGGCTTACTCCCAGAGTAGTGTGGCTAGGGTGGCTGCCTTACAGCCCCATCTTATGCCTGTCTCCTCAGAAGTAAGGCCCATTAGCGTCAATGGGGCTTACTCTGAGGAAAGTGTGGCCAGGGTAGCCTCACAGCCCCATCCTGTGCAGGTCTACTCAGAAGTAAGGCCATTAGAGTCAATGGGTATACTCTGAGGAAAGTGTGGATAGGAGGAAGCCTGAGAGCTCTTCCCCCTCTAGCTGTGTCACTGTTTCCTCCATTAACGCTCCTGAAAAGTCTACAGGTGGATTTATGCATAAAAACTACAACTCCCACAAGCCCTCTAAAGATTACACGTGTTGGGCAATGAATTAACCATTACACGGTGTGAATAAGCCGCGGGGGTTTCTGGGCATGGTAGTCCTCGGAGTGTGGGCCAGCCGTAGGAGCGCGAGGGGGAAGAGAGGGCTGAGAACTACAGGGGCGAGAGGGCTCCGGGGCGGAGGCGAAGTCTGTGGCCGGTAAAGCTCTGAAACTCCAGGATGCATCCGGCGGTGGCGATGGGGCTGGTGTTCGGCGGCTGCTGCAGCAACGTTGTTTTCCTGGAGCTCCTGATCAGGTGGGTGTCCTCAGGTGCTCAGCAGGCTCTAGCTCCACCCTGCACACACTTACCCGGGAGTAAGCCCCATTGACTCTAATGGGCCTTACTACTGAGGAGACCTGCATAGGATGGGGCTATGAGGCTGCCATCCTAGCCACACTTTCCTGGGAGTAAGCCCCATTGACTCTAATGAGCCTTACTACCGAGGAGACCTGCATAGGATGGGGCTATGGGCTAGGTGTGCCACCTAGCCACACTTCCCTGGGAGTAAGCCCCATTGACTCTAATGGGCCTTACTACTGAGGAGACCTGCATAGGATGGGGCTATGAGGCTGCCACCTAGCCACACTTCCCTGGGAGTAAGCCCCATTGACTCTAATGGGCCTTACTACTGAGACCTGCATAGGATGGGGCTATGAGGCTGCCACCTAGCCACACTTTCCTGGGAGTAAGCCCCATTGACTCTAATGAGCCTTACTACCGAGGAGACCTGCATAGGATGGGGCTATGGGCTAGGTGTGCCACCTAGCCACACTTCCCTGGGAGTAAGCCCCATTGACTCTAATGGGCCTTACTACTGAGGAGACCTGCATAGGATGGGGCTATGAGGCTGCCACCTAGCCACACTTTCCTGGGAGTAAGCCCCATTGACTCTAATGAGCCTTACTACCGAGGAGACCTGCATAGGATGGGGCTATGGGCTAGGTGTGCCACCTAGCCACACTTTCCTGGGAGTAAGCCCCATTGACTCTAATGAGCCTTACTACCGAGGAGACCTGCATAGGATGGGGCTATGGGCTAGGTGTGCCACCTAGCCACACTTTCCTGGGAGTAAGCCCCATTGACTCTAATGGGCCTTACTACTGAGGAGACCTGCATAGGATGGGGCTATGAGGCTGCCACCTAGCCACACTTTCCTGGGAGTAAGCCCCATTGACTCTAATGGGCCTTACCTCTAGAACAGGGCTGTGAGGCTGCCATTCTAACCACACTTTCCTCAAAGAAAGCCTGCAAAGGCTAACAATTCCTTCCAGAAGTGACACTGGGGAAGTCTGAGGAGAACCTGCCTCAGGCACTGCGCCCAAGGGAGGCAACATGCAAGATAGCCACTCTTGGGTTCTTCCTGGAGGACGTGCTGTAGCTTCACACACCCCAAATCCTTCTGTGGAGGCTACTTTGGGAAGAAGAAGTGACATCATAATGTCATGTGACATCACATCATTTGGGACTGTCCTCCAGAGAGGGAAGCAGAAGTGACATCACAGCTATGTGACATCACAATTTTTGGGAGCCTCCCCAAAAATGAGTCTAGAAGTGACATCATAGTGTCATGTGACATCACATCCTTTGGAGCCTCCTCTGAAGAAGGAACCAGAAGTGACATCACAGCCATATAACATCACATACTTTGTAGCCTCCCCAAGAGAAGGAACCAGCAGTGACATCATGTTATGTGACATCATATCCTTTATCAGCCCTTCCAACAGAAGAAACTAGTAATGGCATCACAGTCATGTGACATCACATCCTTGTGGAACAGCCACAGAAGAAAACTAGAAGTGACATCACAGCAGTTCTGTGACATCACTGCCCTGGACTCTGGGTCTTCTAGTTATGCCTCTGGCGGCTTCTCCACCCAAATGACTTACCTGCCTGGCTGCCACTTACTGGAGAGGGGGTCAAGCATTGCATCTCCAGGGGGGTGGGATGGTATTGCAGAACCTGGGGTCGCAGTCCAAAACAGTCCACTTTTCTTTCCACCCAACGTCCAGGAAGGAATCCAGTTGTGGTCTGTGATGTTGAGTGAAGTGGTCAGGCAAACTCACCTTAAATATCCTTAAATCAGGCTGTTCAGTGCTTTAAAGATTATAATCAATATATTGAGTTCAACTCCAAAGTGCACACACAACCAATGAGAATGTGACACAGTAATAGTTGATATGCTCTTACCTGCGGGCCCCACCTAGAAGTGTGCAGCAGCAGAAGAGACTGAAACCTTAAAGCAATTAAAGGTGTCCCTCATTATCCATTTGATCCATTCCAAAACCTCCCATCGATTAAAAAAAATATGTGGATTACAAAACAGTGAAAAAGACCCACAACCAGGTTTCATGCTCTTCCATTGCCCCCAAAGGAATAAGGTCTTGCAGGAGTTTGATTCTGGGACTCCTTGCTGATACTAAAAATTTAAATAAACGCTATTAAAAAAATAAAGTATATCCCTTTACATTTGTTTAAAAACAGCTTTTCTTACTGTTGCAGAGAAATAATCAGGAATTAGAAATGTGAAGGACCTTTGCCTGGCTCAGCTGAAGAATGGAATTATGGCTTTTTAAAACTGATTTGTAGAGGCTGTTTGTGTTGAGTCAAATCTGTGTATAAAAAAATCCATGTATAAAGATCTGTGTGTAATAAGGTTGGACCTGTATTTGGGTTTGGATAAGCTTTAGAGCCCCATCTATACATTGTGAGTTTGAGATAAGTGCTGTTAACAAGGAGAGTGCAGGATGAAATGCAGCTCTCTCCCTAACAATTCCTCTCCACTATTCCTGCTCCTGACACCTTCTTTCATAACAAGGATGCTCTGGCCAGTCACATCTACCTGGGCATCCTGTGTTAAGTTTGGAGGCTGCTACTCTAGACATTGCAAAATTTCTGCATATGTATTTTTTAGTTTTTCACCGTTTTTTTCTGTCTCCACAACCAGAGAATTTCCAGGATGTGGCAACCTCATAACGTTTGCACAGTTCTTATTTATAGCTGTGGAGGGTTTTATCTTTGAAGCAAAGTTTGGAAAAAAACATCCTGCTATTCCAATCAGGTAAGGTGGATCTACTCTAAACGGATGTTACCAGACCCAAGTGGTGTGGGAAGAAGAGGGTCATGCTCAGCAGCCCAGATCTCGATTGCTGAATTTGCCTGTAATCAAGGGTTGAGGACCCTGCTTTGCTGCAATGCCTGCCTGGTTTGGCCATCACTTCTGATGCCTGGGCATGTCATCCATAAGTCCTGCTAAGCTGTAGGCAGCCTGGAAATGGAAGGAAAGGTATTTGAAAGGCTTTGATGTGGGGATAGTGTAGTTGATTTTTAGTCCCTAAAGACTGGCTTGTAAATCTGCCCACTTCCCAATACATACTAATTGGCTGGAGCTGGTGCAATGCTGTTGGCATCTGAATTCTAGTCTCCAGAGAACTCTGTAAGTAGCAAGAAAGCAGGAAGGGCAGTGGTGAGAAACTGGAACAAGGCCAGGTTAGATATTGGGCAGCTTTCATCAAGATCTCATGTGGTCCATGGGTCACCTCTGAGATCTCTGATCTTTACACTATCAATTGCCACCATGTACAAACTGCTGTATGGCTCAAAAATTCATGTGTACAACATATAAAATTCATGCTGAAAAAGGCTCTCCCTTCCTTTAAGGTTGACCCTGTAGACAAGCTTCTTTGTGATTCCTTTTCAGGTACTACGTGATTATGGTGGCCATGTTCTTCACTGTCAGTGTGGTGAACAATTACGCCCTCAACCTGAATGTTGCAATGCCATTGCATATGATATTTAGATCGGTGAGTCTGTGGGCTCCTTTTTCATGCATGTTATAGAAGTTGTGTTGACAGTGAACTATACAATGTTTGAATGACAAAAGTGAGATCAGGGAGTGTCATAAGGAAATCCACAAGTCTGTCCACCTTCATTTTAGTCCAGACTTATTGTATTTTTCGCTTTTCAAGATGCACCTAAATCTAAGATGCATCTAGGTTTAGAGGAGGAAAACAAGAAAAAAATTCTGAATCAAATGATGTACTAATATATTTAATAAAATATTGCAGAATAATATTTCAACCATTTAAAGTCAATAGTGGCATTAAGAACCTCCTTTAACGTTCTTTAAGGTTCAGAATAATACATTCAACCATGTAAACAGAAGTATTAAGAACCATTTCTACAAAAGTGATCATATAAGAAGAACCATCATCGCGGTCATGAACAAATGAAGACAGAGGTTCAAAGAGTGAGGGAAAAAGGGACACAATCCTGTCCCATGCATGTAATCACACACACATACACGCACACACCCCATGCAATCATTTATACACACACAAGCATGCACTCGCCTTCAGGCAGCCGGAGGGGACCAGAAGCGGCGTGGTGCCTGGCTGGGGAGGGAGCAGAAGGAGTGGGTGAGAAGCAGAACAGCACAGGCTTCTCCCTACAGCTCTTCATTTCTCTGGCTTCCATTCACTCCTTCCCCATGATCACTTCACCTGCAGGGATTCCTGGGACCTCTAGGAGAGGATCACTCAGCAGCCTCCCTTCCAACCCCAACAACACAACATTTATCCTCAGCAAGGGAAGTGCTAGGGCACCCACAGTAGGGTACCTTTCCTTCTCCTTTCACCCCTATTCTCTGGCAAGAGCTGCCAAAGTGAAGGGCCCCCCAGAGAGAAGGGCGTAAGGAGAAAGGAACTGCTTAATAATCAAGTGTAATGCTCATACCCTACAATCCAGAGTAACTATGGGGCATGTAAGAGACATTATGTGTACTCGTAGTTACTGCAGCACCTAGTGAAAACCTATGGGAAATTCATATTGCAATCCAGAGCAAATTGTTCTTACATCGGAGCAAGGACTCCCCATAGTTACTCTGGATTGTGCCCTAAGTCCGTCTTCACGTGGATCAGGACCCCCTCCCCAAACCAAGGATCTGGCGCTAAGATCCTCCCTATGTAAAAGAAAGCAAAACAGCTTTAAAGCGGAGATCATTTGGGATAACCACAGTGTGACTTGCTTCGGGCAGTGGCATAGCAAGGGGTGGGGACAAAGCAGTTTTGCAGGCTCCAGTGATGCATAGCAGGTTTTGCAGGCTTCTGAATGATGTCCCTTTTATCTTACAAATTCCTGCTGCCACACAAAAGTTTTCTGCAAATTGATTCTCATTAAATTCTTCAAGAATGGGATTATACCAGGAGCTACAACAAGGGGTGGGGCAAATTTGGCCTTTAAAACAGCAGAGAGAGGTTGAAAGAGCAGAACATGCACTGAAAGAATGAGTTATGGGTATAACTGAAAGGTATTAAATGATCGTTGGAAAGCGTGGGATACTGCTACTTATTTATTTTCAACATATGGTATATAATATATGGACTTATGCTAGTTACTAATAACTATTAACACTACTTTTCTTTCCTGGACCTTCCAGGGCTCTTTGATAGCAAACATGGCTCTGGGAATTATTATTTTGAAGAAAAGGTAAGTTATGCATATGGGCATTAATACAGTTAAAACATGCTGTCTTTTATCCAAGTGAAGTCTGTGCACTGGCCTAATCCCTATAGGAGTGGCACAGAAGTGCCTTATGGCACTTTTGTAACAAACCTTGGCCACCATGGGACTTGTGCCGGCCGAACTAGGGGTTAGGATTGCACCCTCTTTCTCCTAGTAGCTGGTATGTGTATTGTCATGGGCACACATAAGCACCATGTATCTGATCTGATCCAGGATTTCTTTTCTGCTAACCTATGCCAGGTGGGAGTGGCAGAAAAAAAGAGGAAGACATCTGCAAAGATCCACCTCTCTTCATGTCTCTTGAAGTGTTCTATAGCTAAATCCTGGAAGAGAGAATTCTAGAACAAGAATTCCTTGTTCTAATCAGGCCTTGGTACATACTGTGCATTTTCCTTCTTCGAGGGAAGTGCCTAGGATTTGATAACCTTTTATTTTAAGGCTCTAAAAACCGACAGATGATGGAGCTGAAGTTTCTCCATAGGCCAGATGCTTCTCACAGCCCTCTAGTTACCAACTTGTACTCCATTGTACTGCAAAGGCATTGGTTTTGCAACTTTGTTCAAAGGATTTTCCTAGGCAAGCAACTAGTTGACCAGTGGGTAAGGCCTAGTTTTGAACAAGAGCAGAGAGCCAGAAGGAAGAACTAGAAAGTACAAGAGCTGGTGCATCATAAGGAAAGGGATCAGGCTCAGTAAAAATCTCAAATTTCCATTGCTAACAACTCCACTTAAAAGGCTTTCTGTTAATGGGGCTGGAAAGACCCACCTTTTACTGGGCTAAAGTTTAGAATCCAGTAAGATTGTTTGGGGACCCAAAGTTTAGGATCCAATAAGACTGCTGTATGGTTTTTGGTCAACCCACTGCTGTTCTCCTTTTGCACAGGTACAGTGTTGTCAAATATACCTCCATAGCCCTGGTGTCTTTGGGGATCTTCACCTGCACCTTTATGTCTGCAAAACAAGTGGTAAGGACTGACTCATTCCCCCTTGTGTCACTCCCTCTTAGGATGTCAATAGTGGAGAGACTCATCCCCCAACCCATCATGCAACACATAGTTAGAAATAGCTGTGTCCAGTTCCCTGGGCTAAAACAGGATATACTATGTGTAGAGTAGGGATGAGCAATGGCAACCCAGAGGTCATCTTCAGTCCACCTGATGGTGACTTGCAGGCTGAATCAAGCTCCTAAACAAAAACCATTTTTTTCTTTGGGTAGGTGGGGATTTTCTGGTAACTCCCAGATTTTAATTTAGCAGTTCTGATAATTGAAGCAGAAGCTAGTTATGCCCAGCATGGATTGGCCATCATTTGAAACATCACAAATTCATTTCCTTAGAGCATTTTGGCACCTCTCTAAAAAGGATGTGTGGGTTCTTACATTTTTGTGGTAAAAAGTTTTTGCCTATTAGAGATAGTAAAGAGAATCTGCAGGCACTGCCTGAGCCCTGACAAGTGCTTTTTAAGCTGGCCTTCCCGTAGGAGCATGGGTATGTGTGCGTGGGTTGTGTGCATATTCATGTGTGTGAGCGTGCATGGGTGTGTTGTGGGAGAGTGCATGGCATGAAAGGTGTGTGTTTGATAGCACATGTGGAAGTTGGGGGCAGTGGGGTGGGAGAGAGTCTGGGGGCTTGGGACAGTTGGGGGTAAGAGAGGACCTGTGGGGTTGGAGACAGTGGGGTTGGAGAGAGCATGAGGACTTGGGGAGGCAGAGTGACCATATGTCCTCTTTTTCCAGGACAGGTCCTCTTTTTTAGCCTTGTGTCCTGGATTGGGGGTAGCAAGTTTGACGGGGTTCCTGGACAGATTGCAAAATTGAAAGGGGGTCCTGGGCCGAAATGGCTGAAGACCACTGGTCTGGAGAATAGAGTGCCACATGACCTTCACCACTAATTAAGAATTTGACTGTCTTTGAATTATAAGATACACACTTTATGCTTCTAATGTAATATTTCATATCAAGGTGGGCTTCAGCTAAGCAGGCTTTTGTAGGAATCTACCTGTTTAAATCAACCAATCAATGCAAACTTTCAAAGACTGATATCTTCTCTCTGTCTCTCCTCCCCCAACATCTTCTTTTGTTCTTCTATAGTCTTCTTTGTCAAGCTCAAGTGAAGATGAAAATGGTGTCTCTGCTTTCCTGTGGTGGTTGCTAGGTTTGTAACTATCATAAAATATGTCCTAGTAATTCTTTTGAGCTGATGGGGAAATCAGTTTGTGGCAAAAGCTGGCTGTCCCTGGTGTGATTTGACCAACACTTGAGTGGTCTCTGTCTGCTTGTCTCTTTATCACACTCACAAATTTTCTGAAATGCTTGGTCACTACTTTGCTGACTGAGACGTCCTCTTAAATCTGTATCCAGATAGTAGCTGTCTGAATAAAAATCACCAACAGTGCAATCCTAAGCTTGTCTACTCAGAAGTAAATCCTATGGTATTCAATGGAGCCTACTCCCAGAAAAAGTGTGTTTAGGATTGCAGCTTGGCTGCTCTATCTATACCGCTTTTCAATTAAAAAGTTCACAAGGCAGTTTATAAAGAAAATGAAAAATATCTAATTAATAGTTAATGGGTCTCTGTCCCAAAAGGGCTCACAATTTAAAATGCAAAAGTGTGCCTATATGAGCTCTTATGCCTTTGCAAGCAATGGGAATAGAAGCCAAACCTATAGAGCTTCTGAGAGCTCATCCTGACCAGTGGAAGGTACAGTGGAGCCTCACATAAAGAGCTTAATTCGTTCTGGAGGCATGCTCTTTAAGTGAAACACTATTTAAGTGAAGCGGATTTTCCCATAGGAAATAATGGAAACTCAGATGATTGGTTCCAAAAAACCCAAAATATTCATATAAAAATATTAACTGGATGCAAAAATGATGACAAAACACTGGAATTAAATTCAAAACATGCATTCAGTGTGCATGATCCTACTTAGGCTGCAATCCTAAAAACACTTTCCTGGGAGTAAGCCCCATTTTAACACAGTGGGGCTTACTTCTGGGTAGACATGGTTAGGAGGCTGCAATCAAAGACACTTTCCTGGGAGTAAGCCCCATTTAACAAAATGGGGCTTACTTCTGAGTATACATAGTTAGGAGACTGCAATCAAAGACACTTTCCTGGGAGGCTGAACTGGGCTGCTGCTGGAGGTTTAAGGTGGTCGGTGGGGGCAGTTAGGGGCAGCTGCCTCTAGCACCCCCAGACAACTGCCCCCAAGTTGGGGTCAGTTAGAGGCAACAGAACTGGCCGGCAGCCCTTTTAAAGAGCCTCACCGCGGCGCGTTAGGGCTGCATAGCACATGTGCCCATAGTGTGCTTGCTTGTTAAGTGAAGCGGAACTTGTTATGTGAAGCAAGATTTCTTGGAAATTTTTGCTTGTTATGTGAAACGCTTGTTAAGCGAGGTACCACTGTATTTCTTGTCATAGCATGCTTGACATGTTCATGCCACTGACGTTTTTGCAGGTATTGCTGCGCTCACCTTTGCCCTCCTCATGTCGGCCCGGATGGGCATATTCCAGGAGACCCTCTATCAGAAGTTTGGGAAGCACTCCAAGGAAGCTCTCTTCTACAATGTAAGCACCATACAATAGGGTGGAGTGTTAAATGTAACAATCTGCATTTTGGAAGCCTTCCTAAATGGACCTCAGTTGCAGCATTTGGTTTAGGAACCTCCATGATTACCTATTTTCATGTTATACAAAGGCAGGACAAGATGATGAATCACGTACCTTTTTAAGTGGCTTAAAACGGCTTAGTTTCAGTTTAGAGGCCACTCAGAAGTGATTCGCTTGGGGGAAGGGAGGGTCTCTGTCTCCCAGCTGAAACGGAAACAAAACTGACCCCTTTGTGAACTTCAATGGGCCAGCTTAATTGCCTGCCTTAATTGCCAGCTTAAGCCATTACTGGCTTTTTAAGGGATATCTTTTTATTTAAAGAGTCAATTTCATTCACTTTGAGACAAAATCCCATATAAATAAATTGCATATTATTAGGTTACATCTATATATCTCTGGGATATGGCTGTAATGTGTCTTCTGAGGTCCAGTGTGTAAAACTATCACAGTTAGTTCAGCCTCCTTTGGAATGAGAAGGAATTTATTTTGCAGTGATCCTTTGGAATAATCTTGAGAGGAAGGTCTCCCTTTGCCGTTCTCAAGATTGGGCTACTCTCTGGGTAGTCTCTGAGGGGTTTGGGAGAACATCAATGATCATAAATGCTGGCTTCTCTTCTGGTTACCAAAGACCTTTCCAGCTTATCTGTGAGTGAGCTCTCCATCTAAATTCTGAATTGGCTTCCTTTTATCAGCATGCACTCCCTCTCCCTGGATTCCTGCTCTTGGCTTCTGACATCTACAAGCATATGATATTCTTCAGCAAATCTGGTAAGTTTCCATTTTCCCCATGTCGTTCTGTATAGTTTGGGGCAACATGCTTTGCTTGGTCTGTTCTGGAGTTCAGTCCTATATTACGAGGTAGACTCTTAACTATTGGATGTAAAAAATTCTGCTTTGGTAAGAGTCATAGAATCCTAGAGTTGGAAAGGATCCAGTGGGTCATCTAGTCCAACCCCCTGCCTACAGCAGGAAATCCTCCTACAACATCTCCAACAGGTGTTCATCAAGCCACTGCTTGAAGATCTCCTGTGAGGGAGCGTCCACCATCTCCCATGGCAATCTGTTCCACTGCTGAACCACCCCCACCGTCAGGAATTTCTTCCTGATATCCAACGGGAATCTACTTTCTTGCAGTTTGTACCCATTGGTTCTATTTCTGCTTTCAGAGGCAGCTAAGAACAAATTAGTCCCTTTCTCCATCTGACAGCCCCTTCAGCTTTCTGAAGTGTGCGATCAGGTCTCCTCTCACCTCTTCCATCCAGTGGCATTTCCCCACTCCTCAAGGATATGAGGAGTGGTCGACAGAGGCTCTGCAAGGACATCTGTGAGTTCCTTAAGAACTCCAGGATACAGCTCATCTGGTCCAAATGACATGAATTTGTTTAGGCCAATTAAGAGGTTTTGAACCAATTCTTGGTCAATTTTAATCTACTGTTCGGCACCATCCATGTTTCCATTACCTCTTTGGGGATGCAAGGATATCCCCCCATCAACCAATGATCCTGCATCCCCATTTGAACAGCCCTCCTTCCGAGAATAGGCAGACGCAAAGTAGGAGTTGTGCAGCTCCGCCTTCTCCTGGTTTCCAGACACCTGTTTCCAGACATCTTTGTCCAGGAGCAGCCCCACCCCCTCGTTTCTCCTCCTGTTTCTTTCAGCATATCTAAAGAAGCTCTTTTTGTTATCCTTGACACCCCTGGCCAGCCTCGGCTCATACTGAGCTTTAGCATTTCTGACCCCCTCCCTACAGGACCGGGCTATCTACCTGTACTCCTTGTTGGTAATCTTTCCAGTCTTCTGTTGCCTATACATCTTTCTTTAATTTCAGCTGATCCCCAAGTTGCTTGTGGAGCCAGCCTGGTTTTCTGAGGTTTTTTTCCCCCTTTCTTTTTCATAGGAATTGTTTCTTACTATGCTTGTAGAAGCTGCCTCTTAAGGAGCTCCCACCCATCTTGGGCCTCTTTTCCTGTTAGTTCATCAATCCATTGGATCCCGCCTATGACTCCTCTAAGCCTGTTGAGATCAGCCTTCCTGATTCCAGTATAAAGGTTTCACTGTGCAGTCTAAATTCCAGCAGCTCATGATCGCTTTCCCCTAAAGTTCCCGCTACCTTGACCCAGTCAATCAATTTCTTCACGATTAGATAAGATCAGGTCAAGGATGGCCCCTCCCCTCGTCATTTCCTCCACTTTCTGGACCACGAAGTTATCTTCCAGGCCCATCAGGAATTTATTGGAGCTTCCATGTTTGGCTGAGTTTGTCTCCCGGCAAATGTCTGGATAGTTAAAGTCCCCCATTACTACTACCTCATATTTCCTTGCAACGTCTGCCAATTGCTTCAAGAAGTCATAACCCACTTCCTCCTCTTGGCCTGGCAGTCTATAGTAGATGCCCACCGCACTGTTTTGTTTCTTGTTTTTCCCCCTAACCTTTACCCAAACGCACTCCATGGGGATATCTGGACCAGTTCATTGGATTTGAGAGCAGGTATATAAGTTCTTGATATATAATGCTACTCCGCTGCCTCTTTTGCCACTTCTGTTCCATCTGAACAGCTGTTTGCCTTCCATTCATGGGAGTCTTCCCACCAAGTTTCAGTTATTCCTATCAAGTCAGATTTTCCACTACTTGCTTGAAGTTCAAGCTCATCTTGTTTATAAGAACATAAGAGCCCCTCTAGATCAATCAAAGGCCTATCTTGTCCAGCTTTCTGTATCTCACAATGGCTCACCTGATGCCTCAGGGAGCACATAAGACAACAGGATACTGGTGGATTTCCTTGCGTGTAGCATTCTGAGGTAAACTTCTAAAACCAGAAGGTTGCACATACCCATCATTGGACTTTCAGAAATTTGTCCAATCCCCTTGTAAAGGCATCCACCACACACTATCACCACATCCTGGGGTAAGGAGTTCCACAGACTAGTTATGCACTGGCTAAATAAATTTTTTCTTGAAGGGGGGATCTTAACTCTCCCAAAACTCAGTTTTTAATCCCCTTGTTTTGGTGTCACGTGTGTGAGAGAAAAAAATCCACTCTGTCCATTCTCTGCATAATTTTGGTTTTCTTTTAAAATGTGAACTATTTCGCTATTAAATATAAATCTACAAATATTTATTTGAAATGTGAAATATTTTTGTTTGAAATGTGTTCTGACAGACTTTGTCTGAAGAACAATACAAAAATCTCTGAAGTGAAAAAGGAAAGCATTGCAGATCATGGCTAAGGTTGTCAGCAGCTAATGACAAATGTGACAAAAGAGTATCAGTGTAAAGGGTGCTAATCACACTGTGATTAGCAGTGTAAAGGGTGATCTAGTTGCAGGACATTGCCAGATACATGATTCTTTTTTCAGATACTACCTCTTTTAATTTGGGGTGAACCCTTCCTCATTCCATCGAGAGTCTTGTGGAGATACCTCCTCAGGAGATGCAAGGAGCAAGGGTGTGCATGCAGTTCATAGCTTGGAGCATTTTCATTTTCATAGTCAAGGCTATGGCTGTTTTTATGGCTGCCATTTGTTGATCCCTTGTAGTAAACTCTGTGGACAACCTAGATCTTGTTCACTGACAAATGTTTCTTGTTACGAAGATGAGTTCTTGCTTTCATGCTACCCTATTTGTTGTTGTTTTGTACCTCCTGATAAGCTGTTGCCATTTTGGATTTCAGTACTTAATGACCCTTTGGCTGGCACCTTTATACCATACATTTTCAGTGTGCAGAGAAGCATTGGAGGAAGGGAGCAATGGGTGGTGGAACTGTCTCTCCTGAAGGACCTGGTGGTGGACCCATCACCACTCCTTTCAAGACTATTTGAAAGGCAGTTCACAGTTTTCAGTGAAGGCCTTAACATTTTATACTCTCTCGTTTTCACAGAAGCGTTCCAGGTCCCAGTGATTGGGCTAAGTTTACCCATATTGTGGTTCTACCTCCTCATGAATGTCATAACTCAGTATCTTTTTTGAATGTGTTTGATGGCCTGGTTGCTGCAGGTATGGGGCTGTTAGCCCTGAAGTTGATGTTTAACAAACCTTCTCTGACCTTTGCTGCTGACACTTCAATAGATTTTCCAACTCTGTGTCTGACTCCTTGCCTTTGAATTCCTTTGTATTTTTACTTGATTGAGTCCTACTTCAGATTCTGTCCTAAGCCGTTGTGTGATGGAGGAGCAGTCCATCCTTTCTGTTCCTCACACTCTATCAAAGTGGGGGTTGGGACTTACCGAAGAGGTTGCGACCTTAATTCAGGTGGGTCACAAGAGGATGAGATCTGCCATCTTGGAATCTGGACTGGGCTTTCCTGGGAGTAAGTCTCATTGAACACAAAGGGAGTTACTTCCAAGTAGACATGGAGGAGCTCTGGCATCAAAGTGATGTGACATCTCAGTAACTTTGACAGGGGGTCCCGGACAAATTTTTAAGTTTGAAAGTGGGTCCTGGGCTGAAATGCCTGCGTACCACTGCTTTATATTGTGCTGTGTATGATTGGACACTCTATATCAGTACCTAGTAGGTACAGATTTACTTCCATTAGAGGGGAGGGTGCCTGGTTTGTCCATAAGGGTGCACTACATAATAAGACATAATTTCTGAATATACATATAATATAATTTCTGAATATACTCCTACACTGAATACTAATTTGCATGCACAGATTTAAGAGGGGGAAAAAGCTTTGGCCAGATTAGCTACACTTTGCTTGGACAGGTTAGTACACCCCTGTCCTCCCATACTGTTCTTATCTGTACTATTCATGCATAGGCTCGGAAAGCCAAACTGTAAACCAGTTCTCCAGAATAGACCAGTGTTTAATATTATAGTTTTGGTCTCTGCACACTGTGAGTCCATTACGTACACCAGTGGTACTCGGGCATTTCAGCCTGGGATGTCCTTTCAAAAGTAAAAATCTGTCTGAGACCCGCTGTCAAACTTACCAGGATGTCACATCACAGTGATGCCAGAGATCCTCCATGTCTATTCAGAAGTAAGTCCCATTGTGTTCAATTACTCCCAGGAAAGCCCAGTGTCAGATTCCAATATGGCAGATCCACCCTCTTGCAACTTTCCTGACCCAAAGTCACAACCCCCCCCCCCCAAAGGGAATCCTGACCCCACTTTGAGTACCACTAATGTACACAGTGAGAACAGGCCCTATTTAGACATCCTTAACCAATGTGTGGGAATAGAATACTGAGAAGCTGAGGAGCACAGCTAGTCACCCACTCCCTCCCTATGAAGTGGGTAGCACTGTCATTCTATCTGTTCCCAGTTACTCCTTCCATATGAGGGAAGGAGCTTATTTGAATTTTCTTGTTTTGGTCTGTTTGCAAAAAATGTTAAAGAAATTTTAAAAGGGCCATTTTTTGGCAGGGCATCTTAAAGAAGGGAAGATGCAGACGTACACATGTATATAGTGGCCTTTTTGTTTTAAAACATTGAGTTAAATAATAAATCTA
Organism: Cryptoblepharus egeriae; assembly: GCA_030015325.1. Lineage (NCBI taxonomy): Eukaryota > Metazoa > Chordata > Lepidosauria > Squamata > Scincidae > Cryptoblepharus > Cryptoblepharus egeriae. Next base: position 46,271,101 of record JAREYC010000008.1, on the reverse strand, counting down.
TTGATGATGCGCTGGTTGAAAGAATGCATTCCCTTCCCCTTGTCCCCTCCTGGCCTGCTGAGCGTCCTGCCTTTTCCTTTAACTCTGTCCCCTTTCTCAGATATGTTTGCATACGTGGAGTCTTCATCTTGACCACAGAGTGCACCTCCCTGACGGTCACACTGGTGGTGACCCTGCGGAAGTTTGTCAGCCTCATCTTCTCCATCCTGTACTTCAGGAACTCTTTCACCACCTTGCACTGGGTAGGAACCTTTTTTGTCTTTTTGGGAACTCTGATGTACACAGAAGTATGGAACATCCTGCGACCTCTGCTGGGCCACAAGAGAAAAGAAGATGAGAAGAAGCAAGAGTGATTGTGAATACCATCCAAAAGCTTGTGGCTTGTACACAAAAAGGAGACTGTTATTTATGGTGCGGAGTGATGGAAGATCTCTTCTCCTAGAGGTGCATGGAGGAGGGAGAATTGATTTTTGTAATACAAAAATAACTGATGTTGGCTATGCCAAGCAGATGCACAAGCAGCAGGGGAACCCATTTGGGCCCCAAGCAGATATTTGCTGAATTGAAACCAGCTCTGGTTTAGTCCTAGATGGGTTTGATTTTTGTCCCTAGCATTGCCCCACAGTAGCCTTCGGTTAAATGAGCATTTGGGCACTTTGCAGTACTGTTTGTGCAGTCAGGCATTTTTGGAAAACTTCCATATGACATATAAGATGACAACTTATGACAACTTCACAGTGGGGGAACTCATGTTCACCATCCCACCACAATCTGTGATGGGGAAGGTTGCCCCAGTGTGACAAGCAGCCTCACTTGCAACCTGAATAATGAAGTTATTTCCCACAAAACGGGTGCAATAATTTTATAGCTGAAAGTAACAATGTAAATAAGTAAAGCTGTAAGTCAAATATTGTTTGCTGCATTGAGAGGACAAATCTTTAGCAGTTGTCCTTGTAGTTCATTTTTCTGAACACTCCAGTTGGGTACTGATGGGAGATGTTTGTGTCTAACTAGTCAAGGAGCCCTGCTTGGCAGGATGCTGGTGGGTGATGAATGTTTGTAGCATATGTTTGTAGCATATGTTTGCTGGGCTGAAACCATACATGGCACAAAATTGGTTCCTTATGAGTTGAATTGAGCTTGTTCTCCCTGAGATGGTGAGTCTATGCATGGACTTGCCATTTCATACTATGTGCTTGTTGTATCACAGGATAAAATGCACCTCTCCCTCTGTAGACAAAATTAGCTTGTCAAGGTGAAGATCCTGCAAGGTTTCATCATAACATCTCACATGTGTACACATACACAAGTGGAACAAGGCATGCAGATTTTTCACCTCAGGGAGAACTAGACCAATTTTAGTCCTGTGGCCCAGTATCCACTTGGGCTCTGTTCTGGAATCCCCTCCATGAATACCTGAATCCCAGGATACTGGGGATGCCTCCGGAGGGTGCAGGCAGTGTGGATTAACCACTTAATCCATGGTTAAGTGAAACCATGGGTATGGGATCTGTGGGTACGAGTGGGGTCCAGAAGCAAGCAAGTTTGCGATCTGAATAGAAACTGATCAGTGAATGCTCAGGTTTTAATTTTTGAATGTTTTAATGCAAATTAGGGAGAACTGGCATGCAAGCCTTCTAATAAAAGTAGATTGCCGATTCTTGGGTTAGGGTCTTGGGTTAGATAGCACACATGTTCATTTTATACCATTGTTTGTTCTTCTGAAGTGAACTCCCTTCTTTCTGGAAAAAAAGATAGTTGCCTCTTTTTAAAAAAAATAGGTAGATGACAACATAAATCCCTTAAGGATTCTTGTTCTCACACTCTTGTTACCCTGGTATTCTTATATTTTAGCATGCCCATCTTTTTGCTCTCCTGATGAATGTATGGCTCTTTGTGTTTTCTGCCTCCTGATTCATTTTGGGTTTCCTTGTTGTTTTTGCTGCAGTCCAGGAAAATTCTTCAGGCAGGACTAGAAGTTCTGCACAATCAGGGCTTTTCCTTTAACTGGAACCAGTTCAATATGTGATGTCACACCATGTAATAAATATTCCTTTCTCCCCATGTCATTGGGTGGCAGAAGTCTTGAAATGTGCAGCATCATGATTTCATGTTATGGAACGAGAGGGGAAAAGTAGTCAGGAATGGCATTTTCAGCAGCAGTCTTGTGGCTGCCATGATGTGGTATCTACCTTCATTGCAATACTTTGCGTCCTGTACAAGAAATACAGGCAAGCAACTTGTAGCTCTATAGCAGAACAATTATTTCCTCAGTCTAAATAAATGTGGTGACTGCAAATCATCCCTGGTGTAACCACCTTTTCCAAATGTACAACTAAGTATCCAAAGAGATTATGATTGCATCTGGACTGAATCGTTCTTTCATGGGGGAGATACCTATTACCTTCCAGTAAAAGTGTAGGATTCAGCCCTTTTGAATCTTTGATGAGCTGTAATTGACCATCCCTTTGCATGGAGCCACCAGGGAATGAATTATGTATTTGTCTCACTGAGGGGAAAATGCATAGTTAAAACCCATCTATCAGCTGCTCTTGTATGATTTAAGAGGAACCATGCCTGTTCCTTAATTTAAGTTGTGCAAAGATCCTGGTCCAGGGAAAAAGGAATGTGCAGGCACTAGCAATTTCATCCTTAGTTCTGCGTTGGTCTGCAGGTTAAGATAAGGCCTGAAAGAAACCAAAGAAGCTTTGCTAATGAGAAGCAATGATCAACAGAAGGCACAACTAAAAGGGACAGTGTTGTGTTTTCTGTCCTGATCATTTGGTGCTGTGTGGTAGTGGAGGAGTGATTTGCCTATTACTGGACATTGTTTTAAAAATCTGTGAAACCTCTCCCTCTAGTAATAAAGGTGCAGGATTCCTGCTCACACCATTTATGACAGTGTGGTTAATGAGGTATGACTTGTGCATTATGGTTTTATGTCATGAATTTATGTGTGTTTTCCATGTTAAGAATATCTGCGTGTGTGTGCGTGTAGGGAATACAAGAGAGAAATCAAACTTTCATAAAAGATTTGTGAATATTTATGTAGAACTTTGTTAACAAGCCAGTTTGAGTGCTCTCTATAGTGCTCTACATTTATTAATTACAAGGCGGCTATACGTTGCCTGCTGACAAAGATCAATGACTTTTTTTCCAGGACACAAGGCTAAAAAAGAGGACATATGGAATTCTGTGATGGGACTCCTTGCCCAGGTTACTATGCGCTGGGAATACACATCTGGGTCACCAGAGGGAGGCTCTGCTCTTAAAAGCCTTTTCCCTGCTTGGATGTACCAGGAGGAGGGATACTTGCCTTTCCCTTGTACTCACTTGACAGGTGGAATGGAGGGGGGAGACCAGGGAAGATACATAGAAAGGGAACCTCCAAGCACGTGCAGCATCTGGCACCAGCTGCATTTCAATATGTGATTTTCAGTGTGGGTGGCAACTTGACCTGAGTCCTATTGCGAAGGGGTGACTTCAAGGACTTGAAAATGCCCCCATGTGACTCGTTTTTGAGTTGAGTCATGGGAGGATGGTGACTAGACTTGACTTGAGTTGCATCCTGCACAACATTTCCTAACACTACAAATTACTCTGCTTTTGAAATCAAACTCTTGCATTCTAAATCTGGTAAGTTTGTAAACTCGGGTGATTTTATTCCTTGCAAGAATTCTTTTCCTAGCATATGTATTTTTGAAATTTTGTTAAATATTGATTTTTAGAAAGCGCAGCCTGTAGTATTGCTTGAAAAACCAGCTGAATGGCTGCTTCACTCCAGCACTGGTTTCAATGCTTTTCGTAGCCCTTTTGTGGTAAGCAATTTGGCCTGCTCAATACACTTGAGAAATGTGTTCATTTTAAAAGGGTGGCTGGGGGTGCCTGGAAGGTAAGTTAGGTTCCCTTGACAGTCTTGTTGAATCCTTTCAAGGAGCAAAAAAAATACCCCCTCGCACTAAATCAGCCAGAAAAGGGGGGGCTTCAGGGTGCTGTAAAGATGTCCTTGTAAATCATTTCTTACCACAGAGACCTTTGGGTCTTCTGGTTCTTTTTCCCTTTACAGTTAGTGTAAATCACAGCTCCAAAAAATCTTGTGTGGCTCAAAAAGAAGCAAGTGCCTTGAAAAGCTGTATTAGGAAGAAACAATGAAGGGCACTGTGTTTTCTGGCTGCAAGCCTGGTCTTAGTCACGCTGAAACAAAGGATTAAATTGACTTTGGATTTTTATTTTAATTAGCACACTTTGATATACAGTTTTCAAAAATTATTTTGCCTTGTATGGTGTCTGAAAATGCTGAATTGTACTTCTGAATGGCGTCTGGTCTGGCTTAGACTCTTTCAGCAAACTCTTGGGGAGGTAGCTGGTGGGAGGGCCATTGAAAGTGAAAGAGGACTCATTTCTCATGTAGTAGAACGGAATTTTTGGCATATTCATTCCCTATGATCATAATGTTGGTGGGTGCTGAGGCATTCATTTGCATATGCCTCGTTGTGCATTTCCTTTTGAAAAAATGGGTTTAATAAACGGTGCAGCAGACAACTACTATGATCGTGTCCTCCCCTTTATTACTGTCTATAATGCTAATAATTTTTATTGCAGTGAAAGGTAGTTAATGCCTTCACAGCTTGCAGATCTGCTTTGCCCGTTTAGCTCTCATCTTTATGCCAGGATGACAAATTTCTGAATACCAAGTGTGCTTCACACAACAGGATACATAAACCAACAGTTTGTTCCTTTTAGCCACAAATTCTCCTCCACCCCCATGGTTTCAGATGGTGGCTGAAATGCAGCTTCACTGGGACCTCGAATCACAAAGATTCAAGGAAAGAGCTGTCTTTTGAAAGCTTAGGGTGACCATATGTCATAATTGCCAAAAAGGACAAGGCCCCCAAATGTAGGACACCCAAGAAAAATGTAGGACATGTCAAAATAAAAGCTAAAACCACTTATGTACTGTATTGCTTTCATATGGTTAACTTTTATTAAATTTAAAATCATTACTGGTAATTTATTACATAAAATTTAATAATTATAAGAAAGTTAGAAAGAAAATTTTTTTCCCAGAACACAATGCTAGAAAAGAAGACACCCCAGGAAAAAAGAGGACATATGGTCACCATGAGAATGTAGAGCTATTCACTGGGTGCTGTCTATGTGGTACAAAAAGAAGCTACTGTTTTGCTAGGTATGATTTCCCAGCTGGTTTTTTTCTGCAGCTTCCTTCTCTATATCTCTGGAGATAATTGCCTGTTTCATTGTTCCTCGAGAGGTAAATCTGGTCTTTGGGGGAAAAATACACATCATGAGTGTGTGGAGCTCCAGAATTTGTTGTAAGTTATGTCTTATTCCCTTTTCTGCAAATGATGATGCTTCAAAAAGCAGAACAAAATATATTTTAATTGGAGTATTGAACTGGTCCATTTTTCCTTTCAGTGTCTGTTGCTCCATTACTTACATGAGATGCCTTGTAGATTCAACTCCCATGTTTATTCCTTGACCACCTGCACCACAAACCCCAGGGAAACTCCTTTGTTCCAAGCTATGCATGTATTTCAGCCTGGCACATCTGTTCAGTGTCAGCAACAAGTCCTGGGCTGTCATAGCACAGTGTGTTCCAGCAGATGCTAGTGAGACCAGGACCTGTTTACTGTGCCAAAGAAGGCATTACAACCCAAACTGCCTGACATGGAATTATTTTAACAGACTGTTGAATATTCCTCTGGTTCTCCTTGACCTCTGCAGCTGCTGTCACAGTTTTCTACTTGATAAGATCCTCCTCACTTTGCTTAACATAATTTGGCTCTGAATATGTCTTTTAATTTGTACTGTCTGTGCAGCTGCACCTTGGGTTTAATTGGGTCCTTCTAGCAGAGGGGTTTCTAAACATTTTAGCAGGAGGGCCACATCATCTTTCTGAACCTGCGTTTGGGCCCAGAAGAAAAAAGAATTGATTTACATTTCAAATTTGAATAAATTTACATAAATGAATACATATGTCAAGGAATTTGTGAATGAATGAATTCAAACACTTTCCAAGGCAAGGAAAGAGGGTGATCTTGAAACCAGTTCATAAGGATGCCCTGGATTGCAGGGAAAAGGGAAGGCAGAATGGATTGCAGTGGATCATCCAATTTGTTATAGGATCAGGATGGATAGGAGGAAGTACTTTTAAACATGACACAACACATGACTGGTTTAGAAAAGTCACTGTCACCAGGCGGACCAGGGTTTTCCTCTAGACGTCTTTAAATTGAGATTAGACTGATATACAGAGGACAGCTTGTTGAATGGCTATTTATCTTGATAATTTCTATCTGGAACAGCCACATTCAGAGATCTCCACAAAACACCCAATGCTGGGATGTCAGCAGCAGGGAAGGGATCTGGTCTTCCTGACTCGATTGTGGGTTCCTTACAGCCCACAGGGTAAAAAAGGGATGGCAGATTCACCACTAATCCAGTAGCCAAGCTCTTTTAACACTTCTACCAGCATGGATCCAAGGTGAGCCTGTTGGGACTTAAACCTGCCCCTCAGTCTGGTGTATTTATGGCTCCCAACTGCACTTCAGGAAGAATCACAGTTGGAATTTACTCTCTGGGAGGAATTAAAAGGCATCCTGGTTTAAAGGCATCCACTGCTTACAAGCATGTGCAGAAATTCACCATGTGAGAGCAGAAGGTCCTACCAGCTCATGACTATTTCTGCCTTTGCAACAAGTAACAGGTGACTCGCCGGTTAATTTAACCCAACAGGCCAATTTAACTCAACTGTATTAATGATAACTTGGCAACAGCATTTCTATTTTAAGTTAAGATGATTAGAAACAAATGGGCAATTTTCACAGTTTTCACAATGAAGAATGAGTTTGGATTCCCCTCAATTATCTGTACTGGGACCAGTGCTTTTTAGTTTATTCATAAATGATCAAAGGAAATGGTCAGGGCACTTTACCCAAAACTATGCAGGGTGATTAAAACCAAAGCACACTATGAAATGCTCCAAACAGAAATTTCCAACATGCTCTAATCCTTTTAAAAAATTAATTTGACTTTTAATCATAGGCTTTTGACTATGGCAAGCAAGGGGAACAAAGGCAACAGGGAAGCAACCAGGCAGATCGGCAGCAAGTTATTGAGGAATTGCTAGATACCATTTTTGCAAAAAACATGTTATAGCAGTGAGGTGAACTTTCATAATGACAAGCCCATCATCCTAAGAAAGGGAGGAAAATAGTCTGTTGGATGATTTTTCTGAAATGTGAGGTTCTTGGCCAACCTATTCTGTCAGGCTTTTAGCAATTCTTATAGCTGTGATTTTGTGGTTATATTTCAATGTCAGTGCTTAATTTTTTATATAAAGAAGTATCAGTATCTGAATGTTAATAAAATATTTAGAATGTCTGAAATAACTTGACAGCCGTGTGAACTTTCAGTTATTTTTATAGTGAAACAAGAAGCAGTTTTGTCTGTAAGAGAGAAAAATATAGATCTAAATAGCATCATTACTAATAGGCTACAAATCACTCCTCAATGAAGCCTACAAGCGAAAAACAAAACAAAAGAAACCTTCAAAAAAGGCAAAAGCTGCAGGGGAATTTACCCACATTTCTGAAAGGAACACAGAGGAGTCGCATATTTGAAGCTGCAAGGACAAGAGGGGTCTAGGTCTAAAATTAAATTATGATGTGTGGCCACTGTGCCCTAAGAACCAACTCCATGGAACAGTTCCATAGAACATGACCAGAGAAGCCCACTTACGTACTGCAAAAGAGAGCAACGCATTCCTAGCAGGCTGCAGAAAACATTTTGGTTGAAACGAGCTGTGCGTTGGTACCGAAACATCGAGAATTCTTGCACAAATTTCCTTCAGAGGTGGTGGAATTAGTTATAGCTAAGGGTTTGGGTTGGGCAAAAAGGAAGAAACAGTGTTTTCTGCTAAAAAGGGTTTGGTTTTTTTCAGCCCTGTAGGGATGGGAGGGAGCACAGGTTTGGTATTGGAACCTGGACGGACAATGATTTGGGGAATAGTAGGGGAAACAGGTGTTTTGGGCTTCGGGGTTTTCCTCTCTTTCTTGGCAGGAAGGTCCAATTCTGCAAGAAAAAAAATGACATTAAGCAGCAGGTTCTGAGGAAGTTGCAATTGTCAAGAAAGCAAGCCTTTGGGTGACTATCTCTAAGACCTTAACAGACCACATGATTTGTTAAAAGAAGGTCCAATACCTGGCTAAGAATCCCGGATAGGGCTGGGATGTGACCCTTTCCCTTCCCCCCACCCATGCTTAAGACCTTGGAGAGCTGCTGCCAGGTTCATGTGTTCCACCTGCCACTTGTAACCCTCATGTTCTGATTTATTTTAGTTGGTGTGAGTTGGAAACATTTTAGGTTGGAAGCAGAAAATATGTGACATGGAAAGAGGGCTACCTAGATGAGATGCAAAGCTTCTCTTATTCTCCAATAAAGAATACTAGAGAAAACTCTCTTTGGTACTCTCCGATTTTTATTCTCAGGTGCCTCCATCACTCCAGTATACTTTTCCAATTACTGAAGTTAGGGATGAAAAGATGCTTATATATCATTAATGCATTACAGAGAGCTTGTTTCAATAGTGAGACTATCAGAACTGCAATGCACACTGAGATGGAAGGAAGGAGGGAAGGAAGAGTTTGCAGTCCAGCACTTGTAAGGGATAACCAGAAACTGCACCTAAGGTGGCACCAGAAATGTTCAAGGTTTAAGGATATTATTGTAAAGATCAAAATTGTAAAGATCACTCAAGAGGACAGCAGAAATAGCAGTAGATTCTTCTGCCACAGACCGTAAGGTCCTCTTTGCAATCTACAGTATATATCAGGTGTTCAAACCAGCAGACAGAATGCTGGTTCAGCCCTAAGGATCATGGACACAATGAAGCTATTAGTGACACTGCATTCTCTCGGCAAAGCCTTCCCACGTGTGGGGCTGCCTTATTCACTATGCCATGTTGGACTGGGAACTGTCACTGTCACTACACATTCTCTGAATCTGTAATTTTTGCAAAGCTGCAAAATGTGGTTTGCAAGATGCTGTCAAAAAGAAGCTGCAATATGCTGACAAATGGAAGGCCAGTGTTGGCCACACACACAGCTGGTGCTGCCACTTCTTCAGAGCTTGATGCTAGAGAATACAGGGTACATCTGAACTAAGGGCAGTTACAACTCAGGCCCACTGTTTTCCAAATGCAAGGTCTGCCTTCATTAAAGCCTATGATCCATGGTGACCATATATCATAACCAAAAAGGAGGACAAGGCACCCCCAAAATATAGGACACCCAAAAATGTAGGACATGACAAAATAACAGCAAAAAATACTAATTTATATTACTTTCAATTGCTTAATTTAAACACTATATTGCTTATTATTAAATTTGAAACTATGACATACGATATATTTTAGATTATTTTTTAATTACAAGAAGGATTCATGCTGCCTGCTCACAAGGAAAAAGAGGACAAAAAAGATTTTTTTTCCAGGAAACAAGGCTAAAAAAGGGGTCATGTCCAAGAAAAACTGGACATATGGTCACCCTGCTGTGATCAGTCCAGTACTTCTATCCATTGATTCACTCTCACCTTTTCTGTCTGTCTGGTCACCACTGGGCTCATCAATGCTGAAAACCACTGGTGTCCGGGTAGATGAAGGGGTGGATGAAAGTGCTCCAGGTGAAAAGTGTGATAATGCAGTTGCAGTCGTAGTTCGTGAATCTTTGGTGCTAAGAGAGGACACACAATTCTTATAGAGCCATTAAATAAATACCAGTACTGCATGTTCTGTAGTTTGGCTATATTCTGAAGCAAAACTGTCAATCCCAGGGGCAGGCTCAGGACATTTTTGCTTCTCCATGTCATAAGATCCCTTAAAGAATGCATGCATGAAAGTCTTGGATATAGCCGATCCAAGTAGTGTACCCCCAAAACCCAAGAAACAATTATGGGACATGCTGTTGTATGCCTCCTGGATTGCATGGCATTTCAACAGCACCCTCAACCCTTTGCCCAGGCACTGCTGGAGTTGCTTGTGTAGCTAGCTAGACTGACCTTGAATGTGGAACTACTATGCTTGGGGAGGTAAAATGAATAAACATTGCCTTTAGGGATCCCACAACTCCAGGTCACTCCTTCACCTGTCTCTTCCAAGTTTCAACAGTTCTTTGTTTTTTTTCACACCAAACTCTTCTATATGGGACCCTCCAGCTTCAGTAATGTTGAAGAACATTACTTGTGGGGAAACAACAGCACATGCTACTGCTTTTATGCACAGCTTGTAGACTTCCAAATGGGGTACTGATTGGCCAATGTGTGCCATCCACCAGGTCTCTTCTGATGTTCTCAGAAATAACTGGGCACATCTACAGAAGCACCACAGTGCTTGCTTAGGTGTTCTTGGGGTTTTGGCCATCCTCCTCTCTGCTTCTGGTGCACCACACTCAGGATTGCCATACTTTGCCCTAAGATACCCCCAACTGAGTGAAGAAAAGGCATGGGGCACTGATTATCCATCTATTAGCACAGAATAAGCTGATCACTCATGATAGACGGTACAGCCACCCCCCAACCCCAATAAGGCAGTCTTTCAGGAAGCCTTAACCAACAAGTGCACAGAGATATCTACATGCTTACCTTGAAAGACTTTTTATTTTACCCGCTCTTCAATTCCAAATTATGGAAGCATGAAATGGACAGTGAAAGAATTACATTCTCCTTTGCAGATAGCATTCAGAGGTGGAACTTTTTGGTTCAGATCCAGTTTTCTGCAATCATTAGGGATGCCATAATTCTCTTCCACAAAACCGGGACAGGACCCTCTATCACACTTGCCATTATGTGAACACAATCCTCCAAAATCAGGTTTTTTCAGGACATATGGCAACCCTAGCATATGATTCCCCACCAGGTACCAACCTCAGACGTTCCTCTCCCATTGAGATAGTTATAGGAATAGTGTTTCTCCCACTGGGGAAATGTTATTAATTTATTTTATTTTATTTTTGCACAAAAGTAATATGCACACATAGGAGAAAAGGATCCTGTGCAGTGGCCAAGAGCAGAGCTGAATGATTCAAGGGGGGACTGGGGACAGAGGTAGCAATGAAGGAGAAAGATGCAACAAAATAAAATTTCTTGTGTTAAAATACTGTACTTAACAGTACTATAACCAACAGTACTGTCAGTATTTGAAAAGGGGATCAAAACCAAAGCAATCAGCCATTCACTTTCAGCTGAGTCTGAAGCATAAGCCCAAAGCTTAAGCATGAATAAAAACGAGAAGAGGAAAGAGAACATCTTTAAATACCTAATGACACTAGCATGGAGAGATTATGAGACCAGGATGACTGGTAGTTATATGGTCACCTTGAAATAAGTATACGGAAATTATGGCTGCACTTCCCTGGGAGTAAGACCCACTGAACACAATGGGACTTACTTTTGAGTAAGGGGGCCACCAACATCCACACATGCAGACAAGCACAAATGTTATCAGCAGCCTTATTCTCTTGCACAGTGATCTCACTGTTGATTTCCCACAATACTATATTAGTAGTAATAAACGCAGATGTCTGCAGATACATGCATTTAATGTGGTAAAATAAAACATTCTTCTGCATGCAAAGGGGTGTGAAAACTTCAGTTTCTCACCACCTCCAGCTTGATATAGGTCTGGCCTGACCTCTTTGGCAGCCTTGACAGCTGAGAGCTAATTCCACAGCAGTCTTATTAACACTCCCGACTCAGCCATCCTTTTCTGCTCCTTCCAGTATAAGCAGAGAAGATCCAAACCCATCTTCCACTGTGGCCTTCAAGACAGCTGGCTAATTAAAATCACATCCATGGGGGCAAGCAGTCAGTATATGGGTGGGGGTATAAATCCAAGGTGGAAACATGGGGGATCTTCAGGGCTGACCTTGACCTTAAGGTTGCAAAGCTTCAGCAAAAACACCAAATCCAAGGACCAAGAAATCCAAAGCACTAAAAACTCATTAATTATAACTGTCTTTCTCAAGACTTAACTAAGATTTAGCTGATTATTTGTGTTATTCAACCATTGCATTTTCTGCACTCCTTGCTACCTTAAACACACAGCATCAGCACAGGGTGAGTGCCTCAACTTTTAACCATTGCATAGAAGAGGGAATTGAGCCAGGTGCTGCTTTTTAAACCCTTCTTTAATGAGGTAAACCTGTCTCAATTCCCTCTTCTATTCAAAAGTTAAAGGTAGAGGCACTCTGTCCTCCATTCTATATGGTCACCTTAAGCATCTTCTGAGCTTCTCTCAGCATCCATTGCTTCCCAGCCTCCCATCCCTCTTAGGTCTCTTGTGGAACACCTCTTGCCCCTAATTCCATCCCATTTATGCTTCCTTGGTTATACTGCCTCTTCTGCTTCCTGCCTTCTGCCATGCTGCCTCTTTGCAGACATCTTCCAGCACATGGTACAGCTTACTCTAAGGATTACCCCAAATATTTTTCTCAGGAAACATTCTTCTACCCTTGCAACAGCTGTCCTACTTTTCAACAGCCTTTGTCCCACCACTGTTAGAACATTCTGTGGTACCACAGCAACTCAGCTGAATTTACTTGGCAGTGGGGATGTTGCACTCCATCCTTTTATGATCTCACCTCATTAACTTATTCATCTCAGGCTTCCATTAGGGATTTGATGGAAGGTGCTAGGCACCCAATAAGGTGCCATCCATAAATTATAATTCAAGGAGTTGAGAACCTGTTCATCCTATCCCCTCATGACTGTTGTCCTGAATGGAACCTACCTGTGATCTGGGCTGCGCTCTGGGGTGGATCCAGCCAACATCATGGGGACAGTGTGAGATGTGGGTTCTAGAAAGCGAGGGTGCATGCTGCTTGGCACAGGGGTGATTGCAAAGTCCCTGGAATGACAGACAAATAGCGGTGAAAACTGTTATTAGGGATATGCAGATACACAGAGAAATGCAGTTTACCAAGAACAGATTGCCAAGGGAGGTGGTGGACTCTCCCTCACTGGAGATCTTCAAGCAGAGGCTCGATGAGCACCTGTCAGGGATGCTCTAGGAGGATTTCCTGCTGCAGGCAGGGGATTGGACTAGATGAACTACTAGGTCCCTTCCAACTCTAGGATTCTTTGATTCAAATAATTTACAAAGATTCAAGATAAAATATTCTTTTTTAAAAAGAACGTGTCTCTTACTCACCCCTTGCTTATCCATAATTACAGTAAAGAACAAAACAAGGGAGGCAGCAGCTCCCTCAGTGCCTCTCCTGTGAGGATCAGGACAACTATCATACCACAGTGTAACTAAGTTGAAGTACATGAACATGCAGTACCCGCACAATTTTCCCCTGCTTCCTTTCATCACCCTTGGGATTCTCTTAGACTGTGAGCCTTTTTAGGATACCTAAAAAGAGCCATATACACATCACATTACCTAAAAAGAGCCATCTATACAAAATAGCACTATATAAATCATCATCATCAAGACTAGATACTGTCTTTCAAAATAGATTGTACTATAAAAGAAACAAGGGATATCCTATCCTAAAGGAGCACACAAAAAAGACACAAGGAGACACCAGCAACACCCACTGGCAGAGATGCTGTGCCAAATCAAGCCAAAGACATATCTAGTCCAGCTTCCTGAATCAGTGGCCCACCAGATGGAGTAAGTTGTAATTCTGTATTTACCCCTAATTCATATGGTCACTCCTGATCTTCCTATTTGGAGGAATCCACAACATTTCCACAGTTACCCCAAACACACCAGAGTCAGGGCGCAGAGCTATTTAGGCTGCATAACTCACCTGGCATAATGGTGGTGTGGGGGTGGCAGCATATGACTGTGCATTAGCCTAACCCCCCTATTCTTTGGTGCTCAGATTTCCTTATGGTCCAGCTCTCACAGCCATAAGTTACTACTGAGAAAACCATAGCTTTAACGAAACAAATCTTTGCTGGCAAGGTGAAGTTTCAACTTTTATAAAGTTGCCATAGCTTTCCACAGAATTTATTTTATTTATTTAATTTTTATTTCTTTATGGGATTTCTACCCCACCTTTCTCAGTAAAACCGACTCAAAGCGGCTAACAATATAAGTGATAATATATGTATAAACATTTAAAAGCAACCCATCACCCAAAATTATGCTAAAAAACCAGTTCAAAACACTACTAAAAACACAACAAGGCATATTTTAATTTAATGGCCGCTATCACCTCTGTAGTGTCCTTAAAAGCCCCCCAACAAAACTGTCATGACTTCCTTCCCCCCCCCCTTCTATTTGCCGTGAAGAAGGGGATAGGATGCCATAATCTTAGTTTTTTTATGTTAAAGTTTCAAGACACGTTTTGCACTTTCCTCTTTCACCATAAGGTTCCTTTGTTCTTCCTCAAAAAGAAAAGCATGAGGAAAAAATGTGCATTGTTTTCATGCACAAAATTGTGCAACATTCTCATGTACCAAAAAAACATGAGAACAGTGAAAATACAGTAACATTTGAAATAAAAGTCTGTTGGATCTTTGAAACTGGCAGCAATAAAACAAGAACTACTGGGTAAATAAATCAAGTTTTCACTGGCTGCCATAGATCATTGAAATTACCACCAGCTAAGGCAAGGCCAACTTCTGCTATTGCAGCTGGTCCACCAAGAAGACCTGTGTCCTCCTTGCCACCTGTCTCATCTCAGTCGAGGGGACACTTGGAGGAAGAGCCTGGGTCTGTCATCCTATACCCTCTTTCCTGGAAGTAAGTCCTACTGGACTTACTTTTGAGTAGACATGCATATGATTGTGCCCTCTCAGTCCATTATCCTTAAACATGAGGAAGATTTGCATGGATGCAAGCCATTCTTGAAATTCTCTGGCCCAGTAAGCACTAAGGGGTCACAGCTCAGTAGAGCAGCTTTGCATAGAAAAGACCCCAGATGCAGTTTCTTGCATTTTCAGATAGAGCTGAGAAAAGAACCTTTGTTTGAAACCCACTTGCTGCCCAGCAGCATAGATGGTCAAGGGGGCTGAGTAGGAGCTTGATCCATTTCAATGTCCAGTGTCCCGAGTCATATCACACAGGGCTTTGGGGGATAGTACCAGCACACTACATTATGCATAGAAACACATGAAGCTGTTTTCACACTGGTGATTTGTGTTTGATATGCCGATCAGAAGCCCCTGTAGTTTGGACACCCTCCCAGAAGTCATGATGGAGAGGGTACTCAGGCAGATGGAGTACTATGGCAGCTGCTGTCAGAGAAACGCTTTGCAGAAACTGGGAGAGCCCATGGTGAGTTCTAAAAAGAGATTTTGTGTCACACTCATCAGTGGCACCCCTTTTTCTGCAAAGCTGTTCTCTGAGAGCAACTGCCAGGCCACTCCATCTGTCTGAACACCCTCCCCACAGTGATTTTTGTCACCAGTTAAACAGGGGCAGAACTTGTCAGAAAGCAACGCTACTGAGCATGTAACACAAACATCCTTCCAAAGGATAAAAATGGGTTTTGTAGGTTTCTGCTGGGGAAATGATCCTGCATCAAACCAAGCAACATCCCTATTTCAGTCTGGAGATCATGGTTCTCTAGGCTGGCTTTACATACATCTCAGCACCACCTTAGAATTCTATCTGCCGTTGAAATAATTCAGTTCACATCAGTGAAAGAGTAGCCACGATACTAGGTGTAATCTTCCATTAAATAGCACTACACTGCTTTAGTTGACATTCTGATGGTGCAAGTATGAGTTCTCATCTGGGACTGGCATGACTGGAGCAATTGAGATTTCCCAAGCAGAAAAAGCCACACAAGTTTCCAGAAGTTGTTAACAGCACATAGAGGAGATTCTTCAGGATGTCACAGAAACCTGTGCCCTTTCTGTACTTCCACCTGCATACAGTGGTACCTCGGGTAACAAATGCCCCCAGTAATGAAAATTCCAGGTAGCGAAATGGCAGCTGCAGGGGCCCCTTGCCTCCAGTAACGAAAGTTGCTTCAGATAACAAAGCAACCTCAGAGCCAGAGCCATCAGCTGGCATATCCGCACCATGGATATAGACTCCATGTGTTTAAAGTCTATGCGCACGCCACACAGGAAATGCTTTTAAAAGACACACACGCACAGGGAATCCCCTTGCTGCTGCTGGAGAGATGGGGGAAGCCCTCCAGAGGCGGAGAAAGCCTCTGTTGAGGTGGGGAAAACCCCCCCCCCATGCAGCCTACTCAGAGGTAAGCCCCATAGTGTTCAATGGGACCTGCCCCCTCTGTGCCTTTAGGATTCCAGCCTAAGTAGCCTTCATAGGATCATGCACACTGAATGCATGTTTTGAATTCAATTCCAGTGTTTTGTCATCAATTTTACATAGTTAATATTTTTATATGAATATTTTTGGGGTTGTGGAACCAATCACCTGAGTTTCCATTATTTCCTATGGGAAAATCCGCTTCACGTAAAGAAAGTTTCACGTAAAGAAAATGCCTCCGGAACGAATTAATTCTGTTACGTGAGGCGCCACTGTATCTGTATTAGGACCTAGATCCTGTTTAGTCAGTCACTTAGTAAATGAATAGGCTTTCCACTTCCTAGTACAGGTATCCCCTGCTTTCTGATGGTTCCTTCCTTAACAATCTGCTCTTTCAACACCTTTCAGTTATACCCAGAATTCATTCATTCAGTGCATGTTCCACTCTTTCAACCTCTCTGCTGTTTCAAAGGCATCCGTTTTGATTTGCCAATGTATGATATGGTGATTCAGAGGAAGAGCCTTATGGTCCTTGGTATATGTTTTGGTATATGTGTGTGAGAGAGACGGAGAGAGCACACATGGCCACTTAACCTCTTGATCTATTCCCACTCCTAGAGGAGTTAATGAGAATCCATTTGCAAAAATCTTTGTTATGACAGCAGGAACTGGCAAGATGAAAATGGCACTTGCAACTTAGCTAAAAAAGCATCAGAAGCAACATTTGTAAACTAAAAAAAGACCATGTTCCACTTTTCAACCATTTCCACTTTTCAGCACAGCTCTGGTTCCTAAGCCGTCAGATAAATGTGAGATGTATGTACTGTCTATATCTGCAAAGGTAACTCATATGTTCAACACTATGGACCTTTCTCCCTTGCACTAGGCCCGCTGAGGTTATTGTCTCGCCATCAGAACTGAACTTCTTGCTGCTATTGCAGTCACTCTTTTATCACTCCATGGCCATTTTACCATTGCCAATCCTCTAGCAGGCACTGGCCTGACAGCTGTAAAAATTTCATTGTGCTCTGGGTTTATTTCCTTACTGACTTCATCCACTGCCTCTTGCCACTATGATCTTATTCTTTTTTTTCAAATGGTTGCAAATTGCCTTAAATAATTATGCGATAGAAGAAAGATTGGAACAAGTGATTACAGGCCATGCTTCATTATCTATTGCATTATCTATTTCGGAAACCCAGTTGATTAAAAAAAATCAGTGGATACCAAATCAGCTGAAAAATAGCTTTGAAGACCCACTTCCGGTTTCTATTATTACACCAAAAGGTATAATATAGACACTGTACCACATTCAGCCACTAATGAGGTGAATACAGGCCCAACCATGTTATACACTGATTTTTTTATACACAGGTTTGACAACATGAATGGTCACTGCAAATCACAGTTTAAAATCTGTTTTTCTACTGTTGTAGGGAGGCAGTCTTGCAAAGCAATCATTCCATTCTTCAGCTGAGCCATGCAAAGGCAGGAGGTCCTTTGCATTTCTAATTACTTACTGCCTCTCTACAACTGTAAGAAAAGCTATTTTTAAACCACTGTAAAGAGATGCACTTCTATTTTTTTAACTGATATATTGAACACATTTTTGGTATCAGCAGTGAGTCCCTGAATCAAACCCCTGCAGCAACTGAAGCACAATCTTATTCTATTAGAGCAATGCACGAACATTGCTTTAAATATATTTTTCCATTGCTTTTTTATCCACAGACTTTTTTCTCCATGGGAGGTTCTGGAGCAGAACCCTTGTGGACTGATACCTAGTGGTACTAATCAAATTAGTAGTTACTAATCATTCACTGGCATCCTTCAGTCTTGAAAGACTATGGTATCATGCTTTGAGTGCCTTGTCCAGAGCACAGTGGCCAGGGTAGATTAATATGGAGGATAGGCTGTTACCTAAGCAGCAAATCCCCCCTCTCCACATCACTGAAATAGTCCGAATGGCAGAACCGATACTATTGGTTCCAGCTGCATCGCAGGAGTTACCAGAACGTGATTGTACACAGTCTCGAACTGCTTCTGGAACTCCAGCTCTGGATTTTGGCTCGAGGTTGACTCCTAAAGCCTTTCCCATAGATGGGTATAGCCACAAGGCAGTGGAACTTGGAGGTGGGAGTTTTCCTTCTCCAGACAACCCACATTCCGTGGGATTTTGGACAGTTATAGTCTGGCTCCTCAACAAAGCCTGTCTGGCATGGGAGTCCCTGCCAGTAGCTACGCTACCACCAGCATAGCCCTTTGTATCACTGGAGCACACAATCCCACCACCATGAAAAGGTACTGTCCATTGGTGGGTAGTTACTAATATCCCATCTGTATAATCATACGGACTTTATAGGAGATAGATAATGGTTTGCTTAATGATTGTGCCAGATTTATGGATCTGAACCAGGGATTTTCTACTTCATTGTATTGAGACCTCTGCAGCTAGGAAAGCTTTCTCTCTGGTTTCTCTTTGCCTCATCTCAGATGGCTGGAGCACCCACAGAAGCCTCCTTCTGACATGGATCCTAATATTCCAGTAGGATCCTAATGTCCAACTGATATTGGGGTAGGCATTCAGGTGCCTGGGCTCTGAACCAGAGAGGGCTCTAAAGGTCAGCACCAATACTTTGAATTGTGCTGGGTTGTGGACCAGGAGCCAATGAAGTTCTTTAAGTCCTGGAGTTTCCAGTTTGTTTAAAATACATGTGCTGCATGACTACAAACTGCCGTTTCTGAATGGTCTTCAAAGGCAGTCCAAAAAAATGTGTTGCAGGAATCAGCCCTGAAAGTTACCAGAGCATGAATAACCATTTTTTTGACCAAGGCTACAATCCTAAAGATACTTTCCTGGAAACACAATGGGGCTTACTTTTGAGAAGACACAGTTAGGATCGCACCCCAAACTGGCCCTATAACACTTTTTTTAGGAATTACTTTCTTTAGGAATTACCGTACATAAAGAAGCGACTTTGCAGGGAGGAACCGTAGCCAGAACCAATTTGTCAAATGACATCAAATTCTGATGGCTACATGTTGAGTACTCTCATGTGTTAGTAGCTGAGCTGGGAATTGCTATCTTTTATTCATTCACTTATTCAGAATGCAGGCAGCATCACTGCCAGTTCTTTGCATTCCGTCAGTTCTTTGCATTTTACTATGGTGTTCTTTCTGTAAATTTAAATGAAACCCATCTGCCTTGCTTGGACCAGACACTGAGCAGTTAGAAAGCAATTAAGAGTCACAATAATGGTCAGTGATGCTGCTGCCATGCAACAGAGGGTGTAATAGAAGGACCATAACCTGCACAGAGAGAGAGAGAGAGAGAGAGAGAGAGAGAGAGAGAGAGAGAGAGAGAGAGCTACACATTAATACTGCAATTCTCTTTGCTGAGCTGGGCTTACTTGTGAGTACATGGTATAGGATGATCTTGACATTGGTTGGGAGGGCTGCTATTTTAAATAGCACTTCTAAAGCACCATTCAGAACCTCCATTTTCATTCTGTTTTTATTCCATTCCATTTAATTCAATTCAATTTTAATGTGCATTGCTCAGCAGCACTAAAGGCCCATTTTGTGGAAACAGTGCTACTGCTAAATTATGTACTGTTAAATGCCAAATACAAAGTAGTCACCAAATATTCACATAGCCAGAAAACAGAGAATATTCACCATCAAAATTAATGCAAGTTGGAAGCACCAGTTGTGTGCTGACAGCGGAGATCAGATTTTCAACGTGAACACTTATCTGTCCATCCGCAGCTCCATGATGAGTATAAATGCTTATATGAATAGCATACATATTAACTAGACGTAGAGCACAATCCTAACTATGTCTATTCCGAAGTAAGCCCCATTATGTTCAGTGGGTCTTACTCCCAGGAAAGTGTCTTTAGGATTGCAGCCTTACTCCGGTTGGCCAGTTTTCTTCATTGTAGATTTAGAATTTGAGAGAACAAGCTACACATTCAGCTGTGTTCAGATTTCTGATCCAATAAGTCTGTTGGTTTTTTCAGTTCACTTTATTTTTCCTTCAAGGTATAGCTGAGTGAAATGCTCCTTTTATGAATGTTTGGGTCAAAGGAGAAATCCAGCTCTCTGAAAAGCAATTGCAAAAACCTTCAATAGATTTGTGTGTTGTTTTTTCCCTTCTCCCAGCTCTGCTCTTGAAAAATCACCACTTTAATTTAGTATAGAATGGCCTTTTTCAGGAAAATGCTTCTTTGGTCTCCAGGTTCAGCAGTGGCACCTAAGTGAGTTTCAGGCTTCTGTGTTCAAGCACTCTGTTGCCAAGAGACAGCTTTCTAACAAGACAAAGATTCGAGTCTCCTTTCCCTGCATCCAACAAATGCAGTAAAAACCCTAATGGACCCAAGAGAGAGACATCATTGGGTCACATTTGCTTCAGAAAGGAAATACAGGCAGGAAAACTGCCATGAAGGGCAAATTGGGCAAAGGTTTTTTTGATCCTTTCTGAGAAATGCTGTATAAAAGTCTTGAAAAGGAAGCTGACATCTAATGTACATTTCAGTTTAAGCTTTTTATTTATTTTCACTGCTCATGTTTACTGTGTTGAAGTCCTTGATTTTTTTTTATTATAAATTATCCTAGGAATTGAAAGGTGGTTCATGAATAAAATAACCTAAATTATATTTTATTACAATAAAAATTTGTCAGGATATTAACTGATAGATGTGTCCTGTGACTGTTAAAGGTATGCAAGAATACAGTGCTGCAAGAGTGAAGACAGACACAGTGGAGTAGATTAACTATTTACTGTATTTACAAAATTTAGAGTAGTCTAACACAATCCGGGTCATACACATGAATTAAGTCCTTCAATCTAATTCTTTTCAGAGCTAACCAATATCATAATTCTGCTCTCATGAACAGCTAAGCTCCAACTGCCAAACAGTTCTCCAACTGTCAACCAACCAACTGGCAGATGTTCAAATCTGAACATTCTATTCAATTTAGCTTGAAACAACTGTTAGATTCCTAATTCTAACAAAATTTATTATAAATAATATTGTTTTTATAAAATAGTATAAGAAGCAATTTTTAAAAAAGATGCCTTGGATTCCAAAATGCTATGCAACTAGTTTGTTTTTTACCTTCCTGTGAAGAAAGTAGAAGGCATATTTCCACAGAAGGCATATTTCTCACAGAGAAAACAAAATTAAATACAAACGTCTTACAACTCTAATAATAAAGACGGTCAAATGACAGCTAGAAAGTTGACATTATAACAATAAAAGACAGAATATATATTAAAAAATCAAATTAAACTACAGACATAAATTTCCAACATATACTAACTAGACTATGGCTGCAATCCAGAGCAAATTCAGCCTGCTCTGACCTAACTGCACTCTCCTAACTATTCTGTATCCAGAGCAGAAAGTTATGCTGAATCCAGAGAGTCAGGAAGCCTGGGCTGCCCTAACTGCTCCAGAGCATGCTAAGTAATTGACACAAGGGGAAGACTTGCTCCTGAGGAGACACCCCTCAGATCACACTGAACAAGGAACAGCTGTGGTGCCTACAGTGGTGACATGACTCTGCACATCACCTGGTGTGGAAGTCTGTGCGTCATCCCTGGGATGCGCCCCCCCCCCCCCACCTGGACTGCACAGTCACCAAAGTTGGTGCCTGTGCAGTTGTTTCTGAAGCCAACTGGCTTCAGAAATAGTACTGCGCAGGCACCATCTCTGACACCTGTGCAGTACTTTTCTGAAGCCTTTTGGCTTCGGGGGAGACTGTGCAGGCATCAGAGTTGGTGCCTGTGCAGTACTCTCTCTGAAGCCATTCGGCTGCCGCTCCGCCTCCTGAGTGAGGCCGAATGGCTGTGCAGAGGCGCAGACTTTCTCTGCTCTAAGGAAGTCTCCTCTGAAGCTGTTCGGCATGCTCAGTGTGTTTCTGCACAGTGCACCTCAGATGGCCGTCCAGGCCAGCTCCTCAGACAAGTGTCAGCTTCTGGCTGATTCTCCGCCTTGGAGCAGGCCTGAATGGGGGTGCTGACGCCCGGGGCCTGCCAAAGGACAGTCAAACTCCTCCGGCACATCACCCCATACGGAGCGCATCCCCAATGCAGCCCACACCAGCCGCACCAGTCTGGTGATGCCACTGGGTGCCTGCCTCATAAGGAGTCCCTGATGAGATGCCAGTACATTCTACAATGAATACAAGGGGCTTCTTGGAGTGGCCTGCTGTATCCTGAGGTTTGTGGGCAGCCGTAGTTTGTTCCATATCCTGAGGTTGAGAGGAAGGGGTTGCAGCTAGGCTGGCCAAGAACTCAGATTTTTGGTCAGCACTGCCATTCTTGCTCGGGCCTTATCATGAACCCCTATGGGTCTACTCATTACTATACCTGCTCCTGAGGTGGTATAACTCTGAGGGCTGGAAGAGGGCATTTCTGCCTTGGAAACAGGCTCTGGATTCAGAGTAACTGCTCTGCCCTAGGCAATTTTAAACATGCCCTCAACTTGCCTCTCCTGAGCTGCTTAGGCTGCCCCAGTTAGGGCAGAGCAGGTCCACCTCTCTTAGGGCACCCTATCTTGCCTTGCTCTGCCCTAAGCCTCCATCAGAGTAACTGGGCTGGAGCATCTTGCAGTTGCTCCAACCTAGTGTTAGATAGGGCAACCTAAGGGCTCTTTTGTGGACAGATTAGTTGCTCTGGATTGGGCTGTATATGTTATATTAAGCATATTGGATATTTACAATTAAATTTTAGTAAATAGTTTCAAGTCCCCACAAGACTTAGATTACCCTTTGTGCTTATTTATTACCTCCATGAGAACACTGGAGTCCTGCTTCATTTCCTCTGGTAAGCAGTCATTTAAAAGAAACTTAATTTTTCCTGAATCTGGAAGGCCATATCTATTGGCTAGTAAAAGTTTCAAGTAAATAGAATAATCATGTCTGAGGCAATAAAATATTATATGGGAGAGATATTCCATTGATCATAATTTACAGGAACAAAGATGATCTCAACAGGGAATCATATGGTATCTGCCAACCATAAACCTTGAAGGAATGACATTGAATCTAGCCATGTTTAGGGCATGCCCTGTGATTTATCATCATATAAAATACAGTAATCCTAAGTTATTGCTTTCCCAAACTAAAATTGAATTTGAGTGGCTTAAGGTTGAGCACACCTTAGTAGCCTGGCCACAGAGGATTTGATATTCAATATCTAATATTGATAAGACTCAGAGCTAGGGTTACTATAATTCTCTTCCACAAAACTGGAACAGGACCCTCTGTCATACTTGTCAGTATGTGAACTCAATCGCCAAATTGGGACAGTCCCTGTTTAGTGGGATATATGGCAACCCTATTCAGAATATGCACATGAGTTGAAGAAATCAAGGGAAAAACCAATTACTAAATTTTCTCCTTAGAAAGGCCAAGCTCCTCAAGCATCTAATAACCAGACTTCCTGGGACAGAATCATGGTGGAAACATAACCAAAAGTGAATGGACATCAACCAGGCTCTGGTTTGTAAAAGTTTCTAATATGTTTCCAAACATGTGGCAGCATGAGTCTTTCCCATAGTCTAAGAGAACTGAGAAGAGTAGCTAGGAGCTCCAAAGTCCTGGAAGCAGTTCTCATGATAGACGCACTGTATTTCATTACGGTATTTTCTGGCTTTGGTTTCTACCTTCACCCATTAGAATATCAACATAAAACCACCACTGCCACATAAAAAGGCCACTGCCATCTGACAAAAGAATGAATAAGATGATGTTACAGGAAGAATTTGGGTTGCTAATCATTTTTTAAGTACAAGTTTCTGACCTTTAGGGTTCTTGAGATTTATTAGGAAACAGGCAAGAATCCTAAGTGCTGAGATGATAGAACTTTTGTTCCACAGATGTCATTAGTGGTCCCCATGCCAAACCTGACTTGTGGAATCCTGATGCTTTCTCCTCCCGGAAATGCTTTCTGCTTCCTCAAGTATTTGAAACACAAAACCCTCTCCCACTCCTCTCTCAGCAGCTCTATCTTACCTTTGAAACAGCTGGGAATATGAACTTGTGGCCTTCCCTGCCAGTCCCTGCCGAGCTGTGTGTTGCCGTCTCTGCAGAGAAGCCTCCTCCTGAAGAGGAAGGAAAAGTTAGTGTGTTAGAACAGTGGTTCTCAAGCATTTCAGCCTGGACAATCTGTCCAGGACCCTCCAGATGGCATGGTCAGAAGTGATATTACTATGATACCAGGGTCCCTCCATGTCCACTTGGAAGTAAATCACATTGTGTTAAATGAGACTGAGGGCAAAATCCAGAACAGTTATGGGTCCACGTAGTTACGTCACCCTCTAGTGTTATCTTATGGAAAGTCACCTTAACTGCTCCATCGCAAAGGGCTTAATTTGACTTTAGGATATGGACCTTACTCCCAGGAAAGCAGCATGAGTGCCTCATTTCAAGATGGCAGTGCCCAGTGCCAGATTTCGAGATGGTGGTGCCAGATTCCAAGATGGTAGTGTCCAACTCTGTGACTTTCCTGGAATGAAGTTGCCACTCCCCACGGGAGTCCTGACCCCCACTTTGACAACCACTATTTAGAATAAACTCTAACATTTTGAGGTGGCTGTTCAGGGCCAGCCCATCCATGAGTCTATCTGAGGTGGCTTTCTCAGGCAAAAGAATGATGAGGGGGTTCATCTCTGTCTGCCCTCTTATCACTGCTATTCCTCCTTCTATTCTCTGAATTGGAAAAGGAGGAGGAAATGGGAAGGAGAATGCAGTGCTGGAACATCTCTGACTCTCCTCCACACTACCACTTTTCTTTTGTCCCCCTGATTCCTTTGCCAATCCAAGGAATGGAAGAAGCAGAGGAGTTGGTAATGAGGGAGAGAAGCATTGGCACACTGCTTTAGATGCCAAGTGGTCTTGGAAAGGCCTGGCTGGGGTATAAAGTAGCAAAGAGACCAACCTCCACTGCTTCAACCCATAAACTGCATCAAAGGGGTAAACCTGTGCTTGGTATGTACCATCCTTCTGCAGATGGGCACAGTAGCTGAACCAGGGGGTGGAACAATAAGTGCCACATGGCTCCTAAACTTGCCTTGTAAGCTGCCTCTCCACCTTGGTGGGTGGGGGTTAAATGCAATTAATTGGTGATATAAGGGAGCCCTTTCCCTCCAAAAGCAGTTGTTTTTGTAAATTATCACTCTGAAAGGAAGTGCTTTCATGTGTTCTTCATGAAAGCCACACAGGAAGAGGAAGCATTAATGCCCCCCATCATACATGATGCCCAACCTGATGCCCAACTGTGTCCATTTTTTCCTCACAACAACACTGAAAGTCAAGGCTAAGGTGAGAGAGTAACTAGTCCAAGGCCACAATCCTAACCTCCAGTTAGGGTTAGTTAGCCCAAGCCCTGGCATAAGTCCTGGGATGACTCAGGGGTGTCACAAAAGTGCTGTAAGGCAATTCTGTCCCACTTCTGGGGAAGGGGGTTAGGACAGGCATATGCAGACCTCCACACACCACAAAGGGAAGATATGCCAGGTGAGTTATGCCAGCCTAAATTGGTTAGGATTGTACCCCAAGTTACCCAATGAGCCAAACATGGTCCCCAAACCAAATGAGATATGCTGCAGCGCAAGGAGTGATGGGTATAAAAAAATTCTGCCTCAAGCACGACCAATGTTAATTTCTATGTAAGTTATGTAAAATTGGCACCTTTTATGGGCTCTGTCACTGAGAAAAAAAAGAACATGAGAAAAGGATTTTAAAATGCCCCACTGAATTTTTGCGTGTCAGGATACTTGGAGGCCTGGGACAGCACCTTTCCTTCCCCTACCTCTTTCCACATTAAGAAAAGCCTTTTACTAAGCAACGGATGGTAGCCAGGTTTTCGGATTCTCTTCTCCATTTGGAGCTGTAATTCCAGACCTCTGTAAACAGGACCTGATTTCCTTAACAATAAGGCATAATGAGGATAATGCTAAAGCAGTGGGTTCTAAATTCTGAAACCAAGCTGAAATTCAGCATTGTGACACCATAATTCTAGAACGCTGCTTCTTTTCCCCCCAAAAGCTTCCATTCATTTTTTTCCACTCTCTTCTGTCATTTGTCATTCAGAGGATGGTTTACAATTTAAGACCAGCCTGGCAGGCAAGAAGTGGTGAAAAGGTTTCCATGTCTGGGGAATGTTATATATAAAACAATCACAATGTTGGAATCCCATCAGAGTTTCTCACTATGCTCTGTACCAAACTATGCTCATGTTTCAGTATGGGCACAGACAAATCCCCCACACACTCTGAGGTCATTTTAACCGGTTTGCCCCTCACAAAAGTTTCCTTTGTCTCCTCAAAAGGCGTAGAGTTGGCATTTCACAGAATATTCTGCTTCTCACATCTTAGGGGGACCACTTGCAAGAGGCCACAGTGCCTCTTGATAGAAGAGCATCAGTCATGAAGGTCTCAAGTCTCTGGTTCAGGCTCTAACACTGCATATAGGATATCAGGTTGCTGGACTGGAAGAACCCTGAGGGTGCAATCCTAACCAATTTAGGCCACCACAACCACAACTCACCTGTCTCCTGATTCCTATGGTGGTGTAGGGAGGCCAGTGTATGTCTGTGCACAAGCTTAACCCCCCAGAAGTGGTGAACAAATGATGTACGACACTTTTGCAATGCCCCCAGGCCAGCAAATGGCTTGTGCTGGGACTTATGCCGGCCTAACTGTGGATTAGGATTGCTGCCTGAGTTTCTGTTAGGTGAAGGCCTATCATGGCCATGGCAGGGATTGTCAATATCTGGACCCACCTCAACCCTAAATGAGAAATACTGAACCTACATACAAGAGTTTCAGTCACTGGCGTAAATCAAAGAGTAAAGAAGGAGATGCCCTCAGAAAGGACAGTTATTCAATGTGCTCACAAGACTGGTCACTGAGAAATACTAATCCTAGTAACTGTGCTTGAGGAATGGTTATTCTTTCCCTGCTAAATATAAGAGGAGTACCACTTAGAAGTGCCTGCATACCCAGTTAGCATGAGTAACTGTATTAAAATGTATATGGAACTAAGAGCTGATTCATATTAAAACCTTATTAGTTCCATACAGAATCAGAATTACATCTCATTGACTCTCAGAGCAATCTGTATCATGGGAAAGTTTTGAGTAAAAAAAATCCACTTTTTGTTCCATAGTGGCTTTTGCGTTTTCATTTTCTGGTTAATTGGCCATAACATTTGATAGAATATAGATATTCCAATGCAGTTTGTTAAACTGCATTCTGCATTAAATTACCTTTCCAACAATATACAAAATGATACAAAATCATAAATACCCCATTTTTCACAATTGCAGCCACTAGTATCAACCTCAGCTCGTAGCCTCCCCCAAAACTTGTAGCCAAGTGCATCTGCACCCCCTGCATCTTCCTAGCTACACCGCTGCACACAGAGACAGTCCAACTACCAAAAATCAATTTAAGTTAGATCTGAATTAGACTTTTTCTATTAGGCTCCCAAACAATGAAGCTCCCAAAAGAGGTGTGAGCAGGATATGTAAGTCTTCTCACCCCAGCCTCCATCCAGGCAAATCTAGTAGTTGTGAACATTCTTAGGACTGTTATGAGAAGTGCTCTCTTACAATATTACATTTTATTAATTTAATATTATAAATGTGTTGGCAGAGTCTCTCCTTCCCCTTCCCCCTCTCTCATTTCACAAACAACCATTCCTGTAATTCTTTATCCTTTGTTAGTTAACTATTCTGGCTGCTGTCATTTATATGCTAATGTGAAAGTCAGTTGGAAGCATGGTCTTCTATTGTTCTCCTTTGCAAAGGTTAAATCAGTCACATGGTCACTTCCCCATTCTTTCTCTTTTCGAATCTTGAGCACACTTAGCTGGATGTGTTCTTCTTTATTTTGGTTCTGATTGGGTGATGGCCCTCAGGTGGTAGTCTTCCAGCCTTCCCCTTCCTGTAAGGTAAACAGCCTTCCTGGACCTAGGTTATAAAAGAGCTCTGCACCCTATTGTTCTCCTTTTCGCTTGGACTCTTCCCCTTGGATCCTGGCACAGATTGAAGAAGGTAGATATTGCTCCCTCCATTTTCTTTCCTATCTCCCTCTCTTCCCCTTCCTTTGCTTCCCCTTCTCCTTGGTACACACTATGTAAGAAACAGGTACACTTCACTCTCATGCTACTGAATGTATGTAATATTTGTTTATGCTTTATGACAATAAAATCTGCATCTTTGTGATAAGTTTTCCTTAGTGCTTCACTTTCTAACAAGGGTATCCCCTCCATGACGCTGTTTTGAGTCCTGCCTAGATCCTGTATTGAACCAAAGAGAAGCACAAGCTAATTCCCCTATTTTTACTGCTCTCTTGGTAACATTAATTGGTGGAGAATGCGGGCAAAGTGTGGAGTGTTGTAGCTAACAAAGCTAACTTTTAATTGATGAAAAGAGTTTGGATTTAAAAAGTGTTAGCTGCTTGTGCAAAGCTTCATGCTGGACCAAATGGTAGTCACTGCAGAGATGCCTTTCTGTTAGAAAGCTTTAAAGTGGAATCAAAGTTTTGCTAATGGTTTAAAGAACAAAACACAGAAACTGCTGGAACAAAATTTGGGAAAAGATCTAGATTCAGATTTTGGGTTTTACTTGCAGCAAGTTGCAGTACCTGAAAACAGACCAAAGTAAAGCTTACACATTGTTCTGAAAAGCAGACAAAAAGAGAAGCTTACACATGGTTCTGATAACAGGCCTGCATCCTCTCCAGTAAATCCCAGTGTCTAGCAAACCCATATAGAACCTTCTTGTTTGTGTGTTTTAAGCTTTAGCAATTAGAATTATTTAAGGAATTTGTATCCCGCCTTTCTTCCCCCAAAAGGGGGAACTCCTCTTGTACAGTACAGAAAGCACTGTACAAGACAAAATGAGTGGAAAAAACTATCACAAAGACTCAGAAACTAATTGTCTGGAGAAATGGTTAGGCAAGCTAAAGGATCCTTGGGCATTTGGATGTTTTGAGGCAGAGAACATTCTAGAAAAGGTGATCCAACTTTGTGAGGAATACAAAGAAAAATACAAACCCAGAGGGGAAAAGAAAACCAGTGCCTTTGCCCATGCACTGTGGCATGCCACGTTAACATATCACAGAACAAATAGACTTTTACAGCAACAGTTACAAAACAAGGACACCCAGATAGCCCAAAAAGATGCCAGAATAGATGATCTGGCCAGGCAATTGCAACACTATGCCAATGAGCATGCCATATACACAATGGAAAGGACCAAATTAGGACAGGAATATGCAGAGGTCCATAAGCTTAAGCAAGAGAATAAAACACTGAAGGAAGATTTAAACCAAACTAGGAGCCTTCTTGTAAGGTTAATGGCCCAGGCACAAGAGCACAAGCAAGCCGTAAGCCATGTGCAGTGCCAGAATCAAATTCAACAATTAAAGGAGGCTTTAAATTCCCATAAAGCTGCCATTGCTGCTGTGTATGGGGAATATATTTTGGAGCCACAGCAAACTGTGCCCCAAGATGCAGTGCCAGAGGCCCCATTTAACCCCAGTTGGGAAACACAGTGCCCAGTCAACCCAGTGACCACACGGCACATTGTGGCTAACAATAATGTAACCAATGAGATAGTTTATGCTCCTTGGAAACCCTCAGAATTAGAAATTGTTGCCAAAGAATTGGGTCCTCTAACAAGAAATAATTGTACTGATTGGATGTTCAAAGTGTACCGGTAGTACCCCCTTTTATCAGGGACAGATCTCACTCCCCTGGCACAAAAATGTGCCAAAGGACCAGACGGTGCAGCCTTAGAAGGGTGGCAGCTGGCCAAAACCTGCACAATTTGAATATGATGTCCTGGATGAGGTTAGTTTTCTGCACCCTAAAACCAGGAACCTCATTAAGAACTATCTACTATTCCACTGTACAATATGAAAATGAGAGTCCAGATGCTTTCCTGGAGAGGAAAAAATTGCTGGCTATCCTAGCTAATATAGTTGATCAGAGGAGAGATGGAGAATATGATTTTGACCGGCCTGAGTTTGCTTCTGCAGTTTATGCCTTTAAACATCCCAACTAAATTGCGTTTGGGCCTAGTAAACAATGCCC
This sequence comes from Cryptoblepharus egeriae, assembly GCA_030015325.1. NCBI lineage: Eukaryota > Metazoa > Chordata > Lepidosauria > Squamata > Scincidae > Cryptoblepharus > Cryptoblepharus egeriae. The sequence goes on along the minus strand of JAREYC010000008.1, from coordinate 46,240,734 downwards.
ATTTAACCTATCCTGAGCTGCAGCTTAAGCTTATTCAAGCATCTGAGCTAATGAGAGCTACTGGAACAGGATGCTCACAAAAAGAGGTCCAAGAGGAACCCATCCAGGCTATAACATTTTCTAATTATGGGTCACACTCCCAATATCAATATAATAATCAAAATTGGAGAGGAAACAGGAACAGAAGATTCAATTCTTTCCATAGTCACCACAAGGGCAATAGAGCCAATAACTTCTCTCACCCTAAGGAGGAAAATAAGATAGTAGAACTTGAGGAATCCCTAAAACAACACTTAGCAAACAGTGGTATCCCCAAAGAAAGCCTAAAAAAAGCTAAGTCTGAGTTAATGGAACTCATCATTGAGCACACCTCCAAATCTAGTGAGCCAACAGCAGTTGTCCAACAAGCAGAGTCCTCTGACTCATCCCCAGCCATTCCCGTAATGCATATCATTTCTAGCCCCTCAAAAACCCCTTCTAGCAAGCATCAAGTCTACTTGACTGTTAATGGAAAACACACATGTGCCCAAGTAGATTCTGAATCAAAACTCACGTCAGTACATAAAAGTCTAGTCAAACCAAGTCAGTTTTTGCCTGGACAGGCATATAAGGTAAAGCCATATGAAAGTAAGGAAATTTTTGTGCCCAAAGCGAGGGTGCAGTTAGAATACAGAGGCTGGAAAGGTTTCACAGTGGTGGCTGTACACTCACACACTCCCACACCTGTTCTTTTAGGGGAGAGTTTCTGTGATTTTATAGAAAAACAAAACACAGCAACCTCTATAAAGCAGAAGAATGAGTGTCCAGAAGCCAGAATTCCAGTCCAGCCTAGACAAAGAAAAGGTTCCCTAAGCGGAAGATTCCTATATTATTGTAAAAGTTCTAAGGAATAATGTGCTTCTCAGTTTTGCAACTTACAAGTAAAGCCAAAATGTACAAGGTTCAAGTCTTCTTATTAAGCTTATGTATGCTTGTTGCAAAACAGGTCCAGTTGAAACTTTAGAGCAAACTGCAGTGTTTGTTTGCTTTAAAAAAAAGGGGGGGGAACCTTGCAGCAACAATGCATGCATCCATTATGAGTCAGGAGGACCCCTAAAAGTATTAAGCCTCCAATTATGTAATGTAATGTAACTTGAACCAAAAGGAAAGCTTTACTTGGCAGCTGCAGTCATTCTGACCCAGTAACCTTGGGGTTTGTTTGAAAAAAAGGTTGTGTGTTGGTCTTTGGAACTCCCTTCCACTGTGGCAAGCCACAAAATTTAAATGTTGTTCTAACCTTTCTAAATTTCTCCCAGGTGAGCATGCTCAATGCAAGAAGCGGCCTAGAAGGAAAAAGGAAGTGAAAAGCAATCATTTGAGCTTCTGAGCTCCAGACCATGCACAGAGTGCAAACCAGAAACAAAAAGAAGCCACAAGGCTCCTTCTAACCCTGTTTGGCTAATCCTTTTGTTTCAGCAACAAAATCCTTTTGTTTCAGAAAAAAAATCCTTTTGTTTCAGCAGCAAAAAGAAACAACAAGAGAAAAAGAGTTAAACCTTATTTCTTTGCAGGATCTAAGTTGCCTTACTAAGCATGGATTCTTAATAATAAAACATTGCTTTTCAGAATTTAAAGTGTCAACCGATTTATCTCGCTTTAATTACATTTATATCCACATATATGTATCCTGGTGCTATGTTGTATGTGCGTGTGGGTAAAAGATCTTGCTGTGTTGTGTTGTCCTGTGTTTGTCTCTCATTGTCCTGTTTAAGTTTACCCCACAATAAAGTCCACAGGCCAGAATCAAGGCCTCATTTTCAAATCAAATCCAAGGCCCACATTTCTCCCAAACCTTTTGTTCTGATTCACAGGCCTGCTTCTTGTTGCAACAATCATTTTTTATGTGTATGTTTTTTTTCCCTCTTTTTATGAGCCCATTTTCAATTTTTTGGGTACCATTTTTTTTTCTTCATCTCAAGACAAGTCACAAGTGTACTCTGTTCATATCCACAAACCTTCAGATGATACAAGTTTATTTTTTAAGAAATTTAAAAATGCTTTATGTTTAGATTGCTTTTAGAACTTTTAAATTGTTATGTGAAGTAAGTTTTTTTTCCTTGTTTTCTCTTATTCATAAGCATAAGAAACAGGTACACCATTCTCATGCTACTGAATGTATGTAATATTTGTTTATGCTTTATGACAATAAAATCTGCATCTTTGTGATAAGTTTTCCTTAGTGCTTCACTTTCTAACAAGGGTATCCCCTCCATGACGCTGTTTTGAGTCCTGCCTAGATCCTGTATTGAACCAAAGAAAAGCACAAGCTAATTCCCCTATTTTTACTGCTCTCTTGGTAACAGGACCAATGGGGCAGGCCATTATTTGTTTTGGGATTTTGGTTCTTTGGGGTTTCCCTTGTTCAGCAGTTCTAGATAGAAGTACAGTAGAATTTCTATTCTTAGAGCTAAGGCAGTTTGGAATCTAGCAAGCAGTTAAGAGGCTGATCTGAGCAGGGCTTCCCAGTTCCAATTTCATCTGTGCCATGCTGAGAGAAGGATGGAAAAACAGCTATACATAGGTTTACTGTGAAGATTATAACAAGAATAATACAGTAGAGCAGTAGTTCCCAAACTCCTGTGAGAAAGTTAAGAATATTTTTAGTTACTGCAGGGGTAGCTATGGGAGTGGAGGGACACGGATCTGATGGTTCCCCAGGAACACTGTATGGCACTTGATGGAATCCTGATGCCTCCTGAAGTCTTGCAGCCTTCTCTGCAATTTTTTGGGTGGCTGTACTGAACTCTGATCTGCTATTAGAGCTCACCTAGTTTGTGACTGATCATGCAAACCAGAAGCTCTAATAGCAGATCAGAGCTCAGTGTAGCCATGCAGAGGGTCACAGAAAAGGATGCAAGTCTTGGGACCTAATCAGAGACTTCAGGATGCTGCCAGGTACTGTACAAAGTCCCTGGGTCCCCATGATCGCTGTGGTGCTATCCAGACATCAATTCTTTGGTTACTCCCATTAAGGGAGAATGGCCCATTTCTAGTTGGTCATGACACACCAGTTTGAAAAGGGTCTTACAGGCCCAATAAGTTCTATACAAATGAAAGCAATGTTATTATTTCTAAGTTATCTCTGTGCCATTTCAGTGATCCTAGGAGAAAAACACATAGGAAGTCCTCACTTCAAGGGTTGATCGGGCTGCATTTCAGACACCAGGACAGTGATAAATCTTAGGACCACTTTCCTCTTCACTTACCACTGGGGTTTTCTGTGCTGAAAGTTTAGCTGATATTCTGGAAGCATAATTTCGGGCTGCGGAATCCAAAAATTCATTGAGAGTGGGTGATGGTGCTACTCCATCAGTTCCTTTGATGACGTCTTCTGCTCTCTGAATTGTCTGGCTAGGAACTAAAAAAAAAGCAGGCCTCCGTCAGTCTTGAAAGACTATGGTATCGTGCTCAGCACTGCATACGCTGCATGCGAAGCACGAAAGCCTGGGTTAGATTGTTATGGAGGATAGGCTGTTGCCCAAGCAGCAAATCCCCCCTCTCCACGCCACTGAATTAGTCCAATGGAAAGGCAGAGCCAATGTGATTGGATCCAGCTGGCGTTGCAAGGCTGGGCTAAGGACAGGAGCTCACCCTGTCTTGTGGGGCTGACCCGGGTCTCGAACCCTGGCCTGCTGGTTAACAGGCACAGCGTCTTAACCGCTTGCGCCACCCACAGCCCATGGCTAGGAACTAAAAAAGAGCATAATATGTGATCCAGGCTTGCAGATAGGATTAATGGATTCAGTGATTTATCAGAAAAATGCAGCCTTTTCTCTTCTGGTGCTTTTGAGCCACAAAGTTGGAGGCAGTTGCTATCTGTCCTCATTAGAGCCAGGCTGCTGCAGATCATGAATGACTCTCACTCACCTCCCACTCAACCACGTCATTCTATGCTTATTGTTTTGAAAGTTTCCATCCACACACACACCCATCCCCAAACAGTATCTTACCCTGGTCTGGATTAGTTTGTAGCTAGACAAGAAAACACAATCCTTTCCTCCCTTTGTTTTCTATCTTCCTTTAAAAAATTGTCTCTTTTAACTTTCAAATTTTAAGTAATCAAGAAAAATGTTTTGCTTCCAACATTTCATTCAGGCAGATGTGAAGCTGGCTCACCACCATCATCCCCTGCTTCTGTAACCTGCCTCTTCCAGCCCACTTTCCCTTGGATCTCTTCCACTTTCCCTTGAGTCTCTTCCCTTGGGATCCCCTTGAGTCTCTGCCTTCTACACATCTCAGTTCCCAGGCCTCTCAGAGTTCTTCTGACTCATCATCTGCCCTGACTCAGGTAATTCATTCCTCCACTCCTCTTCCCTCTACAACTGTGCCATACAGGTCCCCTTGGCCTCAGTCCCCCTTAACTCTCCAGGCTAAATCTCAAAATCTCTCCTTTGGCCAAACAATGATGATATGTGGAGTGGAGGGAGGCCATCAGAGGAACTATAGGTTTTGTTCTTTCTGAGTAGTTTGTTGGCAAAATAGTAACTTATTCACATCTCTACATTTTCTGTGCTTTAGTTTTATGCTGAAGTCACTTAGTGAGGTCACTAAGGGATGACCTTAGTGCTACCTCAACTGGTGGCACAATTGGTCAGGGTTCATTAATTGCAAGGTTGCCTAAGGCATGGTGTGATGAGCCTCAATAATACACATAACAGAATATGTCATGAGCCCCACTAATATAAATAAGGGAATACGTCATGAGCCCTAATAATATGCACATAAGAATGAATGAGAAAGTGTGTATGATGATCAATGGACGGGACTATTCAGAAGGCTGAGAAGGTACAAAACTTGCCAGGACTTTTGGGTAAAACATGGCAAAAGAGAGTCCCAGACTGAGACAGGAGAAATGTACTTTTGAACCCTTTATATGGCGAACTTTGGTAAAGTCGGATATAGACATGGAATGCCAGATAAGCAGAAGGAAGGTTCAGGTCCAACCTGACTTTTTATACACAAATTTGACTTTTTATACACAAATTTGACTCAACACAAATGGCCACTGAAAATCAGTTTAAAAAACTGCTGTTCTACTGTTGTAGAGAGGTAGTCATGCAAGCAATAATTTCTTTTTTCAGTCCCAGAAACAAACTCCTGCAGATATTGAGGCACTACCTTATTCCAGTTAGGCTCAGTCGAGGAGCAGGGAACCTGAAAGTGGGTCTTCAAACCTATTTTTCCATTTTTAAATTTTTTTTAATCCACGTGAGGTTCCGGAACAGAACCCTAGTAGATAACGAGGGACACCGGTATAAGGGAGGCAAAAGCATTAAGGACATGATGATCTTCAAAAGGGACTGAGCAAATGGGACCATGACAGCAGGAAACTCCTGCTCCTACTCCTTGCCCAAAAACCAAAGGGTACCTGTCTGACAAGAATAGGACAAAAAGGTATGGACTCAACATACCTATCAAAAGGCACAGATAGGATGACCATATAGAATGGAGGACAGAGTGCCTCTACCTTTAACCACTGCAAGAAGAGTGAATTCAGGAAGGTTTAACAAATCATAGCAGGGTTTAAAAAGCAGCACCTGCCTAACAGACATTCCTGGGTATAGTATGAATACTGAGGGCCTCCCCCCGTGTGTGTGAGTAAGTTGTTAGAGTGCATATTGAACAATAAACAGATAAAATCCAGTTGGTTTGTCTCTGAAAAGTTTTCTTGTGTGTCTTCCATTCTCTGGGTGGGTCTTGGAAGGTGTGTTCTCTCAGTATAAAAGAACAAACGGCCATTGGGCTGAGATCAGGCAGGAAGTAACACTTCACCTGAATCCACATGGATACCACTAGGAATAGAACAGTTAAGGGTTCTTCCACAGTCTTAAGATCCTAGAAGCAAATACACTGTTGGGATAACATTTGAATGATATGATAAATATCATATCAATGATATGGTACTGATATGTCAATATCGTGACATTTGATAAATGACAATGATAAATGTCTTTAAAGATCATCAGACTCCAAAAGAAATAACTGGAAGACAAGTGCAGTATACAGTTGGCTCTGAGCTATGAACCTGGAAAGTCTAATCTCAGAGACTCACTAGGTGGCCTTACTTACTACTCGATCAATTGCCAACCTCCAACCAGGAGCAGCAGTATTGTGGAGTACACAAGGTTAACTTCAGGTACACTAAGGCAATGTATGTGAAGCATGACTGTGGTGATCTTGAATTCTCAAGATCTGGCACCCCTGACACCAATTTGTTTGCTACCACCAGTTCCTAGCACAGACTTAATCTCCCCTTAAAGCAGGGGTGTCCAACCTTTTAACTTCCCTGGGCCGCATTGGAAGAAGACAAGTTGGTTTGGGCCGCACACAAACACTAACAACTTTTTTTTTAATGTAGGACAAAATGTAGGATGTCCTATATTTTGTCCTAAATTTTTAAACCTTGGAGTAAGTCTCATTGATTTTAATGGGGCTTACTTCTGAGGAGGCATGATGCATAGGATGGGCTGTAATCCTCTCCAAGCTTAACCTTGGAGATATGCTGCAATCGTGAACACACTTTCCTGGGAGTAAGACCCACTGGATACAATGGGCCTTACTTCTGAGTAGACATGGTTAGGGTTGCAGCCTATCTCCAAGGTTAAGCTTGGAGAGGATCACAGCCCATGCTATGCATCACTGGGCTCTCAGACTGCCACTTGGGAGTAAGCCTCATTGACTTTAACAGGGCTTATTTCTGAGTAGGTCTCAAGGACAGCAGGCAGCAGCTGGGACAGAGGCTGAGGCTGCTTTTGGGGGATGCAGGTGGGCGAGCGCTGCAAGGTCTGCAGGGGCCTGAAGCGCTCTGAGTGCCAGGAGGCAGGTAGCGGGAGGAGCCAGGCAGCCCAGACCAGCTTTTTGGCGGCCGCGCAGAGAAGCACATGAAATCTGAAAATGGCTGCTGCCACAAAGCCAGTTTTTTCAATGGTGGTGGCCAGCTTTGCAGGAGGGCCGCATCCACCCTCATCCTGGGCCGCATGTGGCCCCCGGGCCTCGTGTTGGACACCCCTGCCTTAAAGGATTAGGGATACTACTCCCCAGTGCTTTTTTCTAGAAATAAAGGTGGGGGTACTCACCATGAAGATATTATTTGTAATCATGTCTACTTGAGGGGCCAGAGGTGCTGGTACTCATCACAAGGTGGCTGTACTCAATACTGGTGAGTACGCCCTCAAAAAGACCCCTGCTTATCCCTCTCTCTTGAGGATTTTCACCCTTGAGTTCAAATTACCCTCCAGTAACCTGGTGTTTGGCCAGATTTTAGGGCAGGACTGAAGTAGAGAGACTCATTGCAGGCACAAGATGTTCTCCTTCATCACTGAAGTGAACAGTGCACATTTCAATGAAATTTGCACAGAAATCTTCCTGGTGGATTATACACCTTTTAATAACTAATTAGGAGTGTATACCATTGAGATTTTATTTAATCAAATTATCTTAAGCAGAACCAAACTACAGGCATGTACGACCTATCATATCACCTTCAAAAACCATCTCCAGCCTTGATCTCCCACCTTCACATGCATACACACTTATCTCTGCCCATTAACAAAAGCTCTTAATAGCCTACCATTATATCACACAACAAATTTGCCCTTATTACAATCCTACTGAAAATGTTCATATAAAGAGACAACCTTTAGGCAATATCTTTTAAAAAATAAAATAATTATCCGTCTTCAATAAGGGAAGAGGCAATCTCTCCTAAAATAGGATCATTACATCTATTTTAATCTCCTTCAAATGAGGCTGTAAATGAATTTAATGAAGCATAGTAAAGTTTAAAGTTGCTTTTATGGACAACAGAATTGCCCAAATTCAAAAACCTTTAATGAAATTGCTGCAACTGGGAAAGGCATGGAAACTGGCAGGACAGCAAGACAATGAAGGTTGTTAATAACACCATCCTTTGAATGTCAAAGAAGCAAGTCCCTTTGAATTCAAGTGAGACTGAGGGCACAATCCAGAGTAACTATGGGGAGTCCTTGCTCCAGTGTAAGAACAATTTACTCTGGATTGCAATATGAATTTCCCATAGGTTTTCACTAGGTGGTGCCATAACTAAAGGTACACGTAATGTCTCTTACGTGCTCCTGTAGTTACTCTGGATTGTAGGGTGAGTGTGCAATCCTAAAGAACTTTCCAGCTGTGCCAGTAGAGCCCTTATTGCATCCTGCAACTGGGATATGATGGAGGCCAAATTCTTTTAACTCTGAGTTGCATTGCTCTTAAGTCAGTGCTAGAAAGTTTGTTAAGATTGCATACTTAAAGCATAAGTTAAGACTTAAACCAGTGCAAGTCATATATTCACGATTCATATATTGTGCGAGTCGTATATTCCAGTGAGTAGGGTAGTTGTATTGGTCTCCTTGTGAGTCATGGCATGGAGAGGAGACAGGAGGAGATTTTGGGGGCAGAGAAGAGTAGAGAAGAGGCATGATGTATGGAGGGAAGGGGTTGGAAAAGCTAAGCTCCACCAATTCCTGAGCCCCATGTCTAGCCTCAAGAGCCACCACAGAATAGAATAGCTCCTTTGCAGGGTTACTGTCCTTATCCTTATTGTGGCTGTGGGTGGCGCAAGTGGTTAAGACACTGTGCCTGTAAACCAGAAGGTTTCACCCACAAGACAGGGTGAGCTCCTGTCCTTAGTCCAGGTCTATGACGCAGCTGGAACCAATCATATCGGCTCTGCCATTCCATAGGAGTATTTCAGTGGCATGGAGAGGGGCAGGGGTGGGCCCGGCCTCTCCCAAGATCCGGTTCGCCGGGAGGGGCCAGGCCCGGGTCAGGGGGCGGGGAGGGTCAGGGGGCAGGACTGGGGAGGGGTGAGGGGCGGGGCAATGTTGGCACCTGCGCAGTGCCTGTACTAAAGCTGGCAGGCCAGCTTCAGTAAAGGCACTGCGCTTGCGCCAACATTGGCGCCTGTGCAGTGCCTGCCCTGAAGTGGGCAGGCCGGCTTCTAAGCAGGCTCTGCACAAGTGCCGACATTGACGCTTGCATGGAGCCTGCCTAGAAGTGGGCAGGCTGGCTTCTAAGCAGGCTCTGTGCAAGCGTCGATGTTGGCGCTTGCGTGGTGCCTGCTTAGAAGCCGGCCTGCCCACTTCTAGGCAGGCGCGGTGGGCACAAAACATGGCGGACTGAACCGGTCCGCTATGTTTTTGTGTTTCCCTGTCGCTGGCGGTCCGCCAGCGGCAGGGAAACAGGAAGATCCGGTTCGGGCGAGTAGGCCCGAACTGGTAAGTGCCCACCATTGGAGAGGGGGGATTTGCTGCTTGTGTAACAGCCTATCCTCCATATCAATCTACCCAGGCCTTTGTGCTTCGCATGCAGCATTGAGCACCATACCAGTCTTTCAAGACTGATGGATGCCAAGTTTCCTTATCCAGGAAAAGGGGACAAAAGCCCCCACGTGCTACAGAGCTGGCATTGGGTGCACTTTGTGCACTGGATACCACGGGAGCCATTTTTATGCCTCAGCAGCCCTGTGCACCAAGAAACTCAGGATTAGGCTTTTAGGGCCCAACCATAGCCAACTTTCCAACACTGATGCAACCATGACAACAAGACATGCAATGATCCTTGCATGGACAATCATGGAGGTCATGCACTGGGATTCCATGGCAAACCCTCCTCACCTCCTGGTGTTGCACTGGTATTGGCACTATTACTAATATGGAGAGTTCAGGGTGTTGCACAGGGCATTTTCACTCAATGCCTACAACAGTATGGAAAACGATTAGTTCAAAGTCAGATAACTAGGTAGTTAACCACTGCAGCTGCCTCTTTCAGTTAAGATTTCAACAAATTTTAAGGTACAAGTAAATTTATGGCAGATCTGCAATGTTACCTGTAAGCAGATTATTGCTAGATGCAGTTATTGCAGTCTCAGAATCTGAAGGCTGAGTCAGTCCCAAGAACTCTTCAATAACGCGGCTCAGTTGGGTGAATGCTTCATCATAATCATCTAAATGCAGGGGGTGAAGAGAAGTAGCAAAGAGACATAGGAAAGGGGTGGAACCACAACCTTACATGTTGATGCTCAGTGTCCAAGCTCCCTTTCATAATGCTCACTTATATTGTACCTGTGCCTTTGGGCAGAATTAGGTAACATGGAACGTTATAAAAACCCCTGCTGGATCAGACCAAATGTCCATCAAGTCCCACAATCTTTTTCACATCAACAGTAGCCCATTTATTTTTTTCTTGTTAAAGACCAGCTCAAGTCACTAAGCGGATGTTGCAAGTCATGGACCTTGCAAGTTGACTTATAAGTTATGATGTACATCCATCACACCTTGACGCAGAAAAATTTGAAGACCTTCAAGTTGTGAGTCTAGTTTTGAGTCACCTTGAGCCAAAATGCACAAGGAATTGGAAAAGGAATTTGGTGTTGGGGTGCATATGTAAGCAAGAATGCACACATACCCTAAAGAGGTAAGGACTCAAATCAAGTCAGTGGTCCAAATTATGGTCAATATTGTTTGTGACTTGAGCTGTCAATAACAGTGGTTTTGTGCAACTTGAACTGAGATAACCCAGGTGGAATGCTCATCCATGTCAAAGACCTCCAGAGATATATTCCAACAACTAAAGGCACTGCCATGCCTAACCCACCAGCTATATTGCAGGGCAACAATGACGACTGGTGTCTCTTTTTCAACATTATTCAGATTCAGATACAGTAGACATTTTTCAACATTATTCAAATTATTCAGATTCAGTAGACATAACATAAGAAGAGCCTTCACTGGATCAGGCCAAAGGCCCATCTAGTCCAGCTTCCTGTATCACACAGTGGCCCACCAGAGGCCTCAGGGAGCACATATGACACCAACATCCTCATGCCCTCCACTTTCATCTGGCTTTTTGAGGTTGTCCACAACTAACACATCTCTCATGGCTTGTAACCTGTGATGGTCCTTTCCTCTAGGAATTTGACAAATTGTCAGGCTCAGCAGATCATTAGTTAGATCTAGCATAGCCCAAGATTCCATTGGCAGCATCCTGGAAACTCATTGTGACTGCACAAGTATATTGTGAAGGGCAGTTAAAGAGACTATGATGCTTGGGATGACTATGACTATGATGACTATGGGATTGCTTTGCTAGCATCACAGCTTTAACTTCCCCAATACATCTTAGAAGAAAATTCTTCTTCTTCTTTCCACCCTGGAAACGGAGTGCCTTTACAGGAGGGACTGACTCACCAACGCTGATGACTGCATCAAAGAACCCTGGAAATTCCTGATTTACTGTGATATACATATCCACTCTACGGACTGCTTCCTCAATCTCTGATCTACTGAATAGACCCTTTCTTCGCAGGTGACTCTCATATTTTTCTCTGTTTATCGGGATCAAGAGGATGTAGCGAGGTTCGAAGTAGGAATTCTTCAAGCTTTTCACCCCCTTTAAGAAAGAAGGGACTTAGTTGGCATTTGTATCCAAATTTAATCTCAATTGATGTAGGTAGTTACATCACTTTCAGTACCCCAAATCAAAGATAAGGGTACTAAACCCTGTTTAACCAGTATTTAGGTCTCCAGTTCTTTTCTGTGGAGTCTGATTTCTCAAGTCTAGATATTAACAGTCCTCAAATAGATCTTAAACTTCTGAAGCAGGCACTGATTATGAATGAAGGCTCAGCAAAGGGGGTTAGCTTCATACTAGGAATGCATGCAGTGGGATCTACAAAGCATAGGGTCCATGATGTCATTTGAAGCTAGGATTGACAAGTGTATTTGTGTGTGTGTGTGAGAGAGAGAGTGAGTCAGTGTGTGTGAGAGATGCTGTTCCAACATGCTTAGAACAACTGTGTATAACAGCAGCAAATGATGTTAACTTAGAGCACAATCCTAACCATGTCTACTCAGAAGTAAGCTCCATTGTGTTCAATGGGTCTTACTCCCAGGAAAGTGTCTTTAGGATTTCAGCCTTAACTTACATCACCTGAAATGCTTCTGCTCCCAAGGGACATTCTTACCTCCATTTCCATATGAACACAAGTTGCAAGGCCCTCTCGCGCTATGGACTCAATAGTATCTCGGCCCAGTCCGTAGTAATGGCCACTGTATTTAAAAGTAGCAATAAATTTCCCCTGAATGAAAAACACAAAGCTCGGCTGATATGAAGAGTATGAAAAAGAAATATCTTTTGTAAATAAGCATAATGAGATTCTAACATAACACTTTGAGAACTATAAAGATTTTGAGCATTTGCTGCTTCATACTGAAGTTCATGTGGCTATCAGAAAACAACTGATATGTTCATGTGGCTATCAGAAAACAACACAATTACAATTTTTATGACACCATCGTGGAGTATTCTGAAGACACAAATTCTCCGTTCAGTGATGAACTCCAAAAGATTAGGCATGGCATTGCTTATTTATCAAAACTTATTTGTAAAGTTCAATGAAATGAATTTGCCGTTACAAGTTTACTTATTAAAACCAAATTTGTTGTATCTAGGTTTATTTCAAAGTTCATTCTATTTCAAGCACAATAAAGTATTTCAAGCACAAAAAATTCTCAGGGAGAGTTTGAGCCTCTGAATGTGAGGGGAGGATAGGAACAAGGGCGTGCTTGGACTCAGCCCAGAGTGCAACAGCCTCCCAGGGCATGAGAAACTTGATGTCAAACTCCACAGAGCTCCCCACATTGCAGAGCCCTCCACATTACAGATTGTGACCTTCTATGGCTGCAATCCTAAAGATACTATCTTAGGAGTAAGACCCATTGAAAACAATGAAAACAATGGGACTAACTTTTGAGCAGACATGGTTTGGATTGTGCTCTATCTATGGTTTGTGATAATGAGATCAGAAATGGGTCACAATAGCAATTTTCTTGCACTCTGCAACTTGGGGGGCAGGGCTGCAGAGGCTGGCAGCAGGCTTCCTATACCCCTGAGAGGGGTGAGTCCAGGGAAAACATTGTGCCCCTTCATAGTGACATAATCCTGGTGATCGCATTGCTGCCTTACTCCTCCCTGACCATTAAGGGAGAAGAGCACAGGGCTCTCTGGCTTGGTGTCACAACTGAAATAGAAAACCACTGATGTAGGCTATAATAAGTTATAACGATTTCTGAGCCTACCTAAATTAGGAGCTAGGAAACAAGATGATGATTGGAATCTCTGCTTTTAATGGAAATTCCAGACTGGATAAATCTAGTGATAAATCTGTTTTCTGAAACTAGGAAATTTGGAGTAGGGGAGGAATAATTATTAAGTTGAAGCTAAAGTTTAAGATATCAAGTACCAAGAGTTTGGTTTAAGATATCAAGTACCAAGAGTTTGGACAGTGGCTAGAAACTCTTTGTGGCACTTCCAACATCATATTTGTTGGAATGTGATTTTAGTGTGATCATTCTCTCCAAGCAATGAAACTTAAGATTACTAAACGTGGTGATTTTATGTGATTTCAAATGAGACTGTTTTGCCAGTGCACATTTGAGAGTCTCTGTGCTTTTCAGCCCGACCCAGAGTACAGTATGTGGTGGAGCAAGGCTCTGCTCTTGAAAGTTCACAGTGGGGACAAGTGACACCCACTCTGGCTGGCTGCTGAAAGGACTTCTATGGGTCACATGATGCGAGCTTGCTGAATGTTGAGTTTTCAAGTGTTACAGAAAAAATGATAAAAGTTTACATGCATGGTTATATATAACTTCCCTACCCACAGAGCATAGAATAAAACAGCCTTAAAGTATATTGAAGGTACCTAACCAGTTAAGAAATGGCCAGGCAGATGTAAAGCTGGATAATTCACTTATTAATCATTTATTATCCACTCAAGTAAGACAGACAATAATACAGTGTCTTAAGTCCCAAAGAGATTTTTCTCCCCCTAATTTAATGTTTTGGCCTCCCAGGCAGCTTCTCCTTCAGCCAGAAAGGAAACTCGTAAACTCCTTACCGTATTCACCATTTTGTCAAACTCCTCTTGTGACACAAAATAATGATCTAATCGGTTTTCTTCTCCAAAATAAGGATCTCTTGTGGTATGGCAGGGACTAAAAGGTAAGCAGAGTGGAAAGAAACTGTTCTCAGTAGAACTTTTTTCTGGCCAATGTGGATTTTTCTGGTCAATGTGCCTTTTTCACCACTGCCTTGTTTGCAGCATTGCTCCTCCTAGCAGTGACCATTTTTAAAATGTGCATGTCCAAACATTTATCACATTGCAACAATATGTAATGCTGAAATTGTGGCTCAGGGAGAAGAAATGAAGTAGCTTGCATCAGTGGTAAATGGGTAGGGAGTGGCTTTGGGGATTTGGGGTGCCCTTCACCCCAAGCCTGCTATCCCATATATTGTTTTTCAATAGGGATAATTCACAGAGTGGTTTACATAGTAAAATAAATAGAAAATTAAATCAATAAATTATTCCCTGTCCCAAAGGGCTCACAGAAAAAGTGTCTTTTTCTTAATAGAAGCCACTGGAAAAGATGCTATGCTGGGGTGAAGAGGGAAGGTTGGTCTCCCCCTTCTAAACATAAGAGGACACCACATTGAAAGGTGTCCAGCTAGCAAGTGTTGAACGTAAGACTTCTAATTGACCACAGGGTAGACTGGACTCAGCTGGGGAGGGAGGGATCAGCAGCACCAGTGCTTGCAAAATCCTATTCCTCTTCTTGGGCCTGATCCATCAATATGGATCAATCTGGACTTGTGCCTGCGATTGTGCTGGTGTAGATGTAGTTGACCTGTTGTGGCTGTGAGGGCTTCTTACCCAGTGCCACTGCACAGTGGGAGAGAAACGAAGAAACTAAGTGCCTATTGCTTATGTGAGCTGCAATACTTCAGTTTTCAGCTGCCTTCTTCAAGTCTTTAGAAGGAAGAATCAGAGGTTCTTTTTGTCTCTACTATAGTGGTCCCCAAAATGATGGGTCAGGACTCACCAGAAAAAGAAGCACATCTCCCTGCCCTGTAAAGGGAGGGGAAAGACAGAAGTGTGATCCCCAGGATCACACCTTTTTACCTTTACCTATTGGCTTTCGTGGATGTCAGACTAATTCTAGCAGGACCATAAATCTCTGAGATTTTTTTGAGGTTATGGGAGAATCTTTACGCTTCTCCTGGTTCCTAGAGAAATGAAATATTCTGACTTCACACTGAGCCACAGAGATATTTTGAAAATAGGAAGTGATCACTGCTTTCCATGTTTCTCCAATGTTGCGTATCACGGGTCAAGGCAATGCCCAGGGTCAAGAGACATTCCTTCTCACTCATGGTGGGTCAAAGTTGGATCAAGGGAAACTAAGAGATACCTCTGAAGTTCATCATGATGTCACAGTTGAGGACCAGGGCAAGGTGCTGGTGAGCACAAATTCTGGTTGGCTATTTAAGTCCACTAAAATGTGTGAACCTTAGAAGCCTCAGCCTGATTTTGCAAGACAGGAACTAAGCTGTTCCAATGCTTGACAGGTAAGGAAGCGTCTCTGTTCCTACCACAATGATTACCTGGGGAAGGAGATTCAGGTTCTGTTATTCTAAGCTGTGTCAAATGAGAACTGTATGAGACATATGGACTCCATTAAGCTTAAAACTTCAAAGACTTGATTTTCCTCAGTGATTTTATAAATACACACATCTTGAAAGGTTGTTTCTGGGCACTGAACAGATGTTCTTAAGGTCCTCTTATTTCAACACTTCTTTTCTTCTGAATCATTTAAAACATCATGCAACCTTCTTTTAACAGCAAGGTCATGTTTATATTTCAACCAATTCAGTATGTTCCACTCAATGCATTTTTAATGAGTGGCATGTTGGAAAGTTTAAAAAATGGCCCCTAAACCGGTGGTTTAAATGCCATTAAACCTACCAAAAACTCCCTGCTGAATAATTAAAATACAAATTTGCGTTATGGTAGCAATTCCATGGTTCGCTAAGATTCTGTCATTCTCTTTTCTTCATACTCATAAGCCTAATGAGTTAATGAAATATGAAGCACCACAAGCTTTTGAAAAACTTCTAGGGCTTCAAAAACTCCCATCAATTGTTAATTGTTTGGAAATCCCATTAAGATTTTTAGATTTTTTTTAGACTGGGTAATATATCTATAAAACAAGTATTCAATTTCATCTATCTTTTCCCCATTCCCAGGCTAAACACTTTTTCCTTGAGTTTTTGAGTACAATCCTAACGATGACTACTTAAAAGTAAGCCCCACTGTGTTCAAAAAGTGTCTTTAGGATTGCAGCCTTAATTAAAGCAATATATGTGAGTGACTTTTAGCTTTTATTTTGTCATGTCCAACATTTTTCTTGTGTTTTGTACATTTTTGAGGGCCTTGTCCTCTTTTGTGGTTATGACTTCTCTGGTCACACTGTAGAGCAGGCTAGGGCTGCAATCCTAAAGACACTTTCCTTGGAGTAACACAATGGGGCTCACTTTTGAGCAGACATGGTTAGGACTGTGCTCTGAGCTAAACAAGGAGCAAGGTTGTGTGCCAGGAGACAAGACAGCTGCAACCATGCCTTCTGACTTTTGAAACAGGAGTTGAAAATAGTTTCAGTAGGGGCCAGATGGACTGAGATCCATGAGGTGGGGTGAACCCTTTCCCTCATGTTGCTTTGAATTAAACTCCTCTTCAACTGTGGTTATCTGGTTTATTTTTTTTAAATATTGTGACTAGTAGCAGCTTGGGGCAGGGCAATTTAAACTCAGAAACAGTAAGTTAAATCCACCTTCCCCAGAGTCATGGCCATAATTCAACTCCACCCCTAAGCTATTTCATTTCTTAGAAAAATATCTTCTTTCAACATTTTGGGTATCTTAGGCCTTTTCCTTTGGTTTAGTCCAGTATCGGCTCTGCTGTTCCACTGGACTATTTCAATGGTGTGGAGAGGAGGGATTTGCTGCTTGGGTAACAGCCTATCCTCCATGTTAATCTACCCAGGCCTTCGTGCTTTGCATACAGCGTCGAGCACAATACCATAGTCTTTCAAGACTGATGGTTGCCAATAATAAGTCCAGTAAGATCTAGATGGAATTTCTTGCATACATCTTAGATCTGCGTTGAGTTTTTAAACTTAAAGAAACCTTTCATCATAGGACTACACCACCAGCTCTTCAACTGTGTTCCCAACCTAGATTGAGCTACTTGCAGCTTTTATTTTTTTTAACCAGAATCTGAATGAGCTGCAGTGATGTGTTAATCATGATATGCCACTTAACCCTAAGGGGAGGAGGGCAGAAAGTAGAACAGGTAGGAGCAGTAAGTTGCTTTCTGCAATTCCCCCCATATACCTGTATCTGAAATAGTTGTTGAACTTTCGGCAGAGCCTGTGGCTAAGTTCTCGTTTCCAGCAGGCCAGGGGACCTGTCAACACCAACATTGGGTAGGGAGCATCAAGGCTTGGAAGTGTGCTGCATGGAGAGAAGGAAACACAAGGCTTTATTAAGCTTCTCACAGAAATACCAAGAACACTAGAGACAGCATGTATATAGGTGTGCCAGTTTTCCACAGCTGCCCACTGGATATTTCCCCAACCCTAGGTATTTCTGTCTCTCAAAGAAACTTTGTAATGAAGAAAATACAAGTCTACTCACACACAAAAAAGGGAAAAAATTATATTAGCAAAGCTGGAAGCAAACTTTAAATAATGGGCTCAAGGGCTACTAAATGCTTATGTATGTAGTTACCAGTTCAGGTTCACTACAAAAGCAGCAATTGTGGAACAGCTGTGAGAAGCTGCAATTTGGCTCAGGACCTCAATAAAGAAGCAGGAAATGTTAAAACATTTGTTTTATGCTGTTGTCCTACTGAAAATCCTTTCTCCAAGGTGCCATAGTCTACTTGTATAATAGCTACTTTTTAGAGATTATCTCTAAAAAAATAGCACAGTGGTGCTATCTCTAAGGAATATAGCACAGTGGTGAAGTTAAATGCCCTTAGATGCCCATCTAAAAATAGCCCAATTTGCATAAATTTGCATTTCCGGACTCTGGATCCAGTTGGGCATCTAAGGGTTACATACCTCCTAGTCCTGCACTACAGTCCTAATCCAAACAGTGATTTGGATTGCAAATCCAAAATTTGCACTCTTCAGTGCACTTAATGAACTGAACAGTCAAGGTTGCACTATTCAGTGAACTCAAACATATCAATGCACGCTGGTACATTTTGGGCTCAATCCTTTGCAGCTTTCCATCATGAATGTGGTTCAAGCCCCATTGGTACTGCTGTATCAGCACTGGAAAAGTTAGATAGGATTGGGCAGCTTTGTGTACATGCACAAAGGACATGATGGAGGTTTATGATAGAGGACATGACAGAGGTTTATGGACATGATAAAAGGAAATGATAGAGGTTTATGATATCGTGCATAACAGAATATGCCTCAAAATAACAGCATAACAGAAAATGCCTCAGAATATTTCTCAAAATAACAGAATTTGGATTCATGCAAAGAAATCAACCAGCACAAAATTCAGAACGGGCGAGTGGTTGTCTGATCAGAAGTTCAGGTTAAAGATGGCTGAAGGAACCATTAGGAAAGTCAAATCCCTTCAGGCAATGCAAAGCTTATTTTGGAAAGACAGCAGAGATGCTGCATAGATCTTGATAATGGCGAGTTTGTGATCTGCTTTCTTTAGCCCTCGGCAAACCATGCCAGGAGCACCAAAGGTATGGATGGCCATTTTGTTCACTGTGAGATGCCAACAGTTTGAAGGGAATCGGAGACAGCCTGTAAATTGTTACACTTCCAAGCAATCATCAATCTCTAGAGATTTCCTCATCATCACTGGATACTGATGGTGTTTTTTGTGTCTCTCATTCATAGTGTGAATGACCATCTGCTCTGACAGATTGTTTAAAAGAAACAGAGCGGTGGGCAATCTGTCTTGGAGCGTCGAGGTGAGTGACTAACTTCATTTCATAATCTGCTCAGCCAAGCAGGATTTGTCTAATTTCCATCCTGACAGTCATGGCGTGTCTGCATAGCCTGCTTTTAAAAATAAACTTAAATCAATGTTTAAAAGACTGAAGTGGTAGGGTGAGAGTAGATGGCAAGATGTCCTATCCTGGAAATAGCTTTACTTAAGTGCCACCTACAGGGCTGAAGGAAAACTGAAGGTGAAGTTACCTATCAAAGATCCGCTGAGGTTGCATCATGCTGTACATAATTTGGGTCATATGATCTTGGGCAGCTACCACTTCGGGTGGAGGGTCGTACTTGTTCACAGCAGCAACCTTGTCCCAGTAATTAAAGAGAAAAGTATTCAATTAATGCTTTGATCTAAGAATTTCCTCTTATTTTCCCTATACACAGGGCCACCTGTATCCGTGGATCCCATACCTGTTGTTTCAATTAACTGTGTATCAGATCCCCAGCCACCCACAAGTTTACCCACACATGCATCCTTTGGAGGAAAGGGGTTCCCCTGGAGACATGGCCACTGCGGACCTCAGAAAAGCCTCTGGACCTGATGGAACGCAGCTCAATTGGAGATTTAATCAGCCTGTTTGGCTGCCTTTGGGCTTCACCTAAAAAGCACAATCCTAACCATGTCTACTCAAGAGTAAGCCCTATTGTGTTCACTGGGTCTTACTCCCAGGAAAGTGTCTTTAGAATTGATCCAGAAAACTAATTCCCAACTAACTATGTATACATATGTTTATTCCAGTTAAATATAATTTTAAAAAATCTCAATGGCATTTTGAGACAGCATTGTTCATCTGGAAAGCATATTAATCAATATGCCTGGCATTCCTTTTCTCTAATGCTGATTTGGTGCAGTCCAGTGCTAGGGGTACAATTTTCAGTGGTAACAACATTTAAACAAATAATAATGCTTTTTGGACTCTGCATTATAGTATTTTTTAAAATCAGAAATCTGTGAAATCAGCAAAAATAAAAAATTCTCAAACTCCTCTAGATATTTTCTAATGTCCGTCCATGAATGTAGCTAAATTTGCTGACAATGTATCATCTACCTAGTACACTTCAAAAAGTAATTACTATTTAAAATTAGAATTTTTAAAAATTGCGTTCTTGGAATAAAGAGTTTTTCTGCACTTCTAACAATAAATCCATAAAAAAAATGAAAACATTTTCACCCACCTCTATCCAGTCAAATGCTTCTGTCAGCAATGGAAAGCAATTTAATGTGAGCAGAAAATGCTTCATGGCTCACAACAAACTTAAGAATTCTATCAAGTCACACTAAAGTAGTGGTGGCACCAGGCTGTTAAAGGCTCTGGGCTCCTCATGGTACTCCCATCACCTCAAATGATGCACTGGGCACCACTGCTGCCATAGGTACTGAGAATTCAAGGAGAGCCTCTGATGGACTTGGATCAAACTCAGATGTCAGTCTTGCACTGAAGGTCCATCAAGACCATTATCATGTTCCCAACACTGCCTCCAGGATGCTGTCCTCAAGGGCATGATGGTAGACACCATCTCCCTGTATGTTAAAACATCCTGCATGTTTATAATGCAGAAACTGGTTTTTATAAGTAAAACATCAGTGATATGCTGAATAACAGGGATAGGCTGAAATCCCACCACCATCACTCAAGGCATAATCCTAACAAATTTGATATGGTTGAAGTTTGACTGTGTAATGCCCTAACCCTACCCAGGAGTAGGGCAGACCCACTTTGAAGACCACTGCTTTATGGCACTTCTGTGACACATCCTGGTCAGCACAGGACTTATGACAGGGCTTCTGCCAGACTACGTGGAGGTTAGGATTGAAGCCTCAGTTATCTGGACACAAATCCCACAGAAATCAATGAGGTGTGTGTCATCTATCTGGGTACAGAAATGAGCCAATAAAGGTTTTCCTTCTCTTCGTGCCAGAATACATATGAAAAGCAAGTGGAAGGGGGCGCCATATCCAGAGATCCTGTATCTGTGGATTCACTTATCTGTAGACTGGGTACCACATTTATCACCCACCACATGCATCACCTTCTGGGCTGGGCTCATGCTGGGCTTGGAAGACCGAGAGGGTCTTCTGAGCCCAGCACATACTCATCCATCCATGGCCTCTGTCAGGCTCATACTAAGCCTCACAGGTAAAAAAACTCTTCTGAATAACTTATAAGGCATTTAAAATGTCACTTATTTCCCCAGGAAACTGGAAATTGTGGGTTTTTGCGGTAAGGCTCAGTGTAAGCCTGGCAGAGGCCATGTCTGAGGAGGTAAGAGAGTGGCTCTGGAGAGTGGGGGGAGGCATTCAACCATGGGGGCACACCTGTGTCTTCCATTCTTGCCTTCTACCAAACAAGCTTACAATTTCATATTCTCCAGGCGGACCAGATCCTAAAGTGAAAATGTAGGACATGAACACCCAAAAGTCCGGATTTTCAATTTAAAATCCAGACTTATGTAGGACAAAATGTAGGACATCCTACATTTTATCCTACTTTTTAAAAACTTCAAAAAATTAATTTTTAATAGAAGCCAGTGCACTTACCATGGTGGTGGTGGTAATGATGATGATGATGATGATGATGGTAATAGGCAGGGAGGCAGGCAGGGAGGCAGGCAGGAAGGCATGGTGGAGCAGCACTGGGCAGGGGGTTGGGGATGTGCTTTTGGGGCACTGGGGGTTGGAGGGTGTTGGTGGGGTGCTTTGGGGCACTTGGGGACAATTTAAGGCTGTCGCGGCAAAGATCCGCCAGCCGCAGGCAGCCCTTTGCAAAGGGAAGACTGCACATAGCAGTCTCCCTATTCTTTAAGCTCTGACAGAGAAGCTCCAGGGCTTCTCCATGGGCGGAGCTGACTATACTCGGCTGTCCCCAGGAAGTGAAAGTGACTTCCTTTCTTGCCTTTGCAAAGGGCTGCCTGCGGCTGGCAGATCTTCGCCATGGCAGCCTTAAAGTTGCCCCAGTGCCCCCAAAGCACACAACCCCCAGCCCCGCAGAGGTAAAGGAGCTCCGGGGACCCCTCTTTTTCCGGAGGGCCCAGACAAGCGCAAGGGGCCTGGACCAGGGGCCCAAATGTAGAATGTGTCCAGGGAAATCCGGACTTCTGGGAACCCTGATATTCTCACTGAGATACTTACTTTTTCTTGGACTGTGATTGTCTTGTGATCCAACTCTGTTAGTCGAAGCAGCATGAAAATAACCAGAAGCCAATAATCTCTGTATTGCTGAGAGAAGAATGACAAATTGGTTTTAATTGCATCTATATAACTAATCTTTAAATTCAAACTCAAATTCAAATGAAATACCTCAAAGTCATGGCATCGTAATCATGGACACCAGATATTAGGAAAACAGGGCACTGAAAATTAGAGAGTGATCCGTCCAACCTACTGCTTGGCCATCACCACTTCTTCCAAATGGGAGAAGAAGCAGAAAGGAGAGGGCATTGCGGTTATAAAAATAGAATATTCCAAGCAGGTGAGGTCTCTCCCTCAAATCACTACCCTAGTTTCCCACCCTCTTCAACACCCAGGAAAAGTTCTTCTACTTATCTCAAAACCTTTTCTTTGACCTCCTTACAAACCATCAGTCTATTTAGTCTGAATGATAGATTGTATAAGGCCAAAGACAGAGAAAAGGATTCCCAGGCTATTACCTGAAATACTTTAATTAGATATGCCAAACTAAACAAATTTATAATCATCATCATCATCATTATCGCGAGAAGATCGCGCAGACTGACTACAAACTGAGGCACAACTGTTGCCCAGATGATCCACTGGAATCTATGCCAAAAGTATCATCTCCCAGTGGCAAAAAAACTGGTGGGACCACAAGCCTGAAAAAGTGGTTGCAAATGAGCAGGTCAAGCTCCTGTGGGACTTCAGGATACAGACGGACAAGGTCTTGGAACACAATACTCCAGATATCACCATCATAGAAAGCAGTCAGGTGTGGCTTGTTGACATCACCATACCAGGTGACAGCAGAATTGAGGAGAAACAACTGAAAAAGATCTCCCACTACCAAGAACTAATCGAATTACAGCCTATCTGGTGTAAGCCAGTGCAGGTGGTTCCAGTGGTAATTGGCACACTGGGTGCAGTGCCCAAAGACCTCGGCAGGCACCTGAAAACTATTGGATTGACAAAATATCACTCTGCCAACTGCAGAAAGCCGCTCTTCTGGGATCAGCGGCGAATTATACACCGCTACATCACACAGTCCTAGACTCTTGGGAAGGGTCCGACTGGTGATGTGAATGAAACCAGCACAAAATTGTTCGCTGTGTATTTATGGATAATAATAATAATAATAATAATAATAATAATAATAATAATAATAATACTTCACACATATTGAGATGATACCTTTGTGATTCCTAGTTCCTTGGTTAGGAACCGAATCACAATAGAGCCAATTCCAGTCAAACACCTGGCAACAGTGTAATAGTACATCATCATCATCATCATCATCATAATAGGTGCTCTTGGAGTGATTCCATGAAGTCTCCAGGAACATCTAAACTTAATGGGCCTCCAGAAGATCACAACTGCTCAGTTACAAAAAGCAGCACTCCTGGGAACTTCACACATATTGATACCTTTGAGATTCCTAATACCTTGGATAGGAACCGAATCACAATAGAGCCAATTCCAGTCTACTTGGCAACTGTGAAATAGTACCTCATCATCATCATTGCAATCTTAACCTCCACTTAGGCTAGCCTAAGCCCTAGCATAAGTTCTGTACTGACCTGGAGGTGTCAAAAAATGTTGTGAGACACTTCTGTCCCAATCCCTGGGGATGGGGGTAGGCCAATGCACAGGCATACACAGACCTCCTCACACCATCATGGAAAGATAGGCCAGGTGAGTTAGGCCAGCCTAAATTTCTTAGGACTGTACCCTATATCAATCAAATTTTTTAAAAAATCAAGCACCTTGGATGTTTGCCAAATATTTGAGCCACTCATGACTAAACCAGCCTGGAGGTCAAATTTTTTTTAAATCTCAGAGTAGCTTGACCACCTCACAATTGGTAAGGAAATTTTACCATAGATCAACTGCTATGGTTTGATCAAAATGTAGTAAACAGATAGTCCATGTTGCAACCTGTTGATAGTCCATGCTGTAACCTGTTTCAACTCTAGTCTCTTATTGAGGCATCATTCCTTGAATGGGTAAACCAATTTGAATGCTGAATTAATTCCAGGGGTGTTATCTGAGAACAAGTTGTTGTAGAAAAAGGTTTGAACAGCCAGGCACCAGTTGTTTGCCTGCAGAAAAATGTAATGGATGAGGTTTAATTACCCATACTGAAATTTGGTCAGAATAGCATGATAATTCCATAATTGTGGAGAAAAGTGCTACAGAAAGTTTTAAGGACAAAAAAAGACTGGATTAAATATAGGCACTAAAAAGAATTGTAAATGAATGAAAATAAAGTTCAGATGTCTGAAGTGTAACTTTAAGAGGAATAATAACTGTCAAGAAAGAAGTTAACATCTTGGCAGCCCAAATAATTGCCTCAAATGTCAAAAAAAGCACATGGGAATCACTGACAGTTAAACCAAGTCAGTGCTGCCTTAACATAATTGCCATATCAGTTTTCCAGATAACCAGAGTTCCTACAGATTAATTGGAGAGATGTTAAATAGGACCAAGTTTCTATTCGAAACTTTGTGTAGTCTAGTGAGACTTCAAAAGCTTAGAGGTGGACATTCTGACTTCAGAAAGTCTGACAGTCTGACTTCATATTATCATTTTTAGCACATGGGATTGCTTCTAAGATCACATCCTTTGTCCAGAAAGTTACATCATTAAGGGTGCAATCCTAACCTAGTCCATCACAACTCATCTGACACAACTCATCATAACTTCCCATTCCCTTGGTGATGTAGCGGCAAATGCATGTTTGTGCAGTGGCCTAACCCTCCTCCAGGAGTGGCACAGAAGTGTCTTTTGTGACACCCCAGATCAGCACAGAACTTATGCCAGGGCTTAGGCCGGCCTAACTGGAGTTTAGGATTACAGTCTAGGACTAGTGTGCACTTCTGTGACAAGGTTGAGTAGAAGAACAATTCACTACCTTATAAATTATACAGCCCAGTCCTAACTTGTACTGGAACAAGCAGACTAGGGGGCCTGCAATGTATCCAGCACAAGGTTAAGGCACTGGCTCAGCCAGGCCTAAGGGGAATTGTTTCTCCTTACCTTGGGTACTCTCAGTGGGGTTTCTCAGATCTGTGCCACCTCTGGAAATAGTGCAAATCAGGCCAGCCAAGGACTTCCCTGGGTTGCCTAGGGATAGGGCTAGGACCTGCATAAATGCTGGATCCAAGCCCTATTCCTGCTCCCAACTCCTGGGAACACTCCCTGCCCATCCTCCCTTTATCCTCGATTGATATCTACCAAGATTTTATTTGAAATAATCATGCTCAAGATTAGATCCTGTTGTTTTGCAACATAAATTGCTGCAGCAATGTATACGTTTTCATCCCAATGAACTCACTGGCAAATTGAAAAACCTAGTATTGGTCTGGCTTTCCCATATTACAAAATACTCATATAAACATGAGCATGTGCTTACATTTGTTTGTGACCCTTCCATATCTCCTCTTGTTTATTAGCCTTGCCTCTCTTTTCTATTTTTCTGTTGTCTCTTCTTTAACCTGCAAGGATTGCAAACTCCTTGTGGCCTGGACCATTGAGGAATAGGATGGATCTGCTAACCAGACCTAAGCTTGTAATGTGTATTCAAAGCAGATTTGTGCATCTTCAGCCAAGGCGTGAACCCAATGGGTACGGAGTACATGAATTTTAGAATCACAGAGTTGAAAGGGACCCAATAGGTCATCTAGTCCAACCCCTTGCATGTAGCAAGAAATCAATCAATCAATCAATCAATCAATCAATCAATCAATCTATCTATCTATCTATCTATCTATCTATCTATCTATCTGTCTGTCTGTCTGTCTGTCTGTCTGTCTGTCTATCTATCTATCTATCAACAGTATTTATATACCACTTTTCAACTAAAATGTTCACAAAGAAAATTAAAAAGTTAATGGAAATCCTTCCATTAATCAGATCCTTATCAACCTCCATCAGATCCTTATCAATCCTCCACTTCAAGATTTCCAGTACCTCCCTTGGCAATCTGTACCACTTCCAAATTACCCTTCCTATCAGGAATTTTTCCTGATATCTAATCAGAATCTCTTGCATTTTGTACCTATCTGTACAACTCTATGTTGATATAATAAAATCAGTTCTAACCATTTACATTATTTTCATAGTCAAGCCTAAAGAAGCTGCCCAAGTTCTCATCTATGAAGATTTTTTCCCGTACAAGTTCAGTCAAAATTGAAGAGTTTATTCTCCTTTACTGTATAGAAGCCCCAGATCCCCAAAATCACTTCAAAGAGTATCTCAGAACAGCTGAAATTGAGATGCTGGTGCTGTTAATCTTCCATACCATTTGGGACAAGTTAGAAACATGTGCTGTAGCAAGCTGCTACACAAGAATCTTTCTGCTTTAAAGGATGCTGTCATTGATGAATGGCATGCTGCGGGTCATTCATCAGGAGTGCCTGTAAATCCTTTGAGTGAGAAGCAAGTTCATCTCACAGAAATTGCCTCCAGATTCCACAAGAGAGTGGTGGGATGGTACATACCAGCTTCTCCCTTAACATCTTCAGATATTTTTAGAAAGGGTGAAAGGGCACACCAAATTAATCACATCAGTGTGTTTAATACACAAGCTGTAGGCAGCCCTGGTGCACCACAGCAAACTGGGATTCAACTGACAACACTATTTGATCATGAGGAGGGACTCCCTTACCTGCACTGGATTGTTCAATAGATTTAACACTCTGAGGAGAGGCAGATGTTCGACATATTCCAGCTCCCCCAGTTCAGCAACCTGGTTAAGATGCAGGAAGGAAAAAAGGATTTATTTTTGAAAAATAAAAGGTATTATTTATTCTGTCACTAGAAGATTGAAATGGCTAAACTACAGATGACAAAGGTGCAGATGAGAAATAGTGCTGGGTTTGTGAGGAGAGTAATTTGTACAAGAGATCCAGCACTCCGACCTGGTTGAGTGTGATTCTTACCTTAAGACTTAGAAGAACTACTGCCTATCAGTTTAGGCAACGTGGGCAGTCCAAGGGGCTGACACTTCTATGGTTACTCTCTCCAGGTGTCTACATAGATCAGGGGTCTCCAAATTCTGGGCCCAGCTGTGGACCTTGGCAAGTCTCTGTCCAGCCATCGGCAAGCCACCTCCATCTGGCCCTTGGGCAAACCCGCTGCTTTCCTCAACTCTGAAAGGGCTTCTGAACTCAGCACAGAAGGCCAAGGACATCCAGAGCTCAGCAGAGGCCAAGGACATCCTCGTGCTGCCCAAACCATGAGTTTCAGAAGTGTAGAATTGATTAGCATTCATAGGGTGCAATCTTATCCCTGTCTACTTAGGAGTAAATCCCATTATATTTACTGGGGCTTACTCCCAGAAAAGTGTGTTTAGGATTGGAGCCATAATAATTTAAGCAAAACAAATATACATGTGGAATAAATTAGGCAACATAAGAAAAATTGTCTTGAGGTAATATTTGCCTCAATTTTCAGCAGACACGGGACTTAGTAAAGGTCCTTAGATAATGCAACAAATCTGCTCAGCAATCAAAATATTACCTGGTTATCTTCTAAGTTGATCTCCTCAAGCAAATGATGTTCTTCGAGACCTTCTAAACTACTGATCTGATTGCACGACAAGTCCAAAATGCGGAGAACTTTGACATCTTCCAGGCCAATAGCTTTCTCTATCTGGTTTGACTTCTACAAAAATAATATGAAGTCAGCAAAATCCTTGAAAGTAGAAATGAATTGTTCCCCTGGGCAAGTCTGAA
This sequence comes from Cryptoblepharus egeriae, assembly GCA_030015325.1. Taxonomy (NCBI): domain Eukaryota; kingdom Metazoa; phylum Chordata; class Lepidosauria; order Squamata; family Scincidae; genus Cryptoblepharus; species Cryptoblepharus egeriae. Next base: position 46,212,898 of record JAREYC010000008.1, on the reverse strand, counting down.
CCTGAGTCTGAATATTGGAGGAGCAAGTCGGTGCTCCAAGTGCACAGTTTATACGGTACTAGCGAAAACATACCCACATTATGGGAGTAAAATTCCCCCGTATGCCATTCCCCCACTGCACCCCAACCCTCCCATGAGCAAAAACCCCCATGCGCACCATCCCTCCATGCACAACACCTCCCATGCACATCAACCCCATGCACATCAACCCCCATGTGCATCAACACCCATGCACATCTATCTCCCATGCACAGCATTCCCCCATGTACAACATCCCCCATGCGCATCAACCTCCCATGCACATCCGGCATGCGCATCATCCCCCATGCACAACATCCCCATGTGCAACTTCTTCTCATGTGCAACATCCCACCATGCACATCAACACCCATGCATTACTTCCCCCATGTTCATCATTCCCCCATTTGAACCATCCCCTCGTGCACCATCCCCCATGCGCACTATCCCCCAAAGCACACCCTCCTTCCCAGTGCATCAGCACCAGGGAAGATAAATTGCTGGATGTTAATCAATTTTCAATGTTAAGTATAGTACAAAAACACACTGCACCCCTTTTCAACCCCTTAAGGGTTAAATTTTTCCACATCAGTTCTTGGTGGGTGTTCATGTGACATAACAAAGACCCTCCCCAAATTTCATGTTTATAGGTCCTGGAGTTGGGGCAGAGCATCTCTCAGTCAGGGATTCTTCAATGGAAAATATAGGAAGGAAAACGCATTGTGCCCCTTTTAACCTCCTTCCGGTTGGAATTTCCAAAAATTAGTTCTTAGTTATTCCCTCCGTCATGGAAAGAACACCCACCCCAAATTTCATGCTTCTAGGCCCAGTGGTTTTGGCTGGGCATTGGTGAGTGAGTGAGTGAGTCAGTCAGTCAGTCAGTCAGTCAGTCAGTCACTTTTCAGTTTTATATATATAGATTATCCACCTTGTGTAAGGCAGTGGCATAGGAGGTGCAAAGCATTATGTTTTGCAGAGAGCCTCACTCCCGAGCCACTTGTGGGCAGTGGGAACAAAATTGAAGAAAACTTTCCTAAATGGCTCTGAAGGGGAAGAGAAGGAGTCACTTGCACAGTGCAGTGAGGCTCCCTGCAAAACTTAGTGCTTTGCACACCCTATAGCTACACCACTGGCAGAAAGAAAGGAATCTTCATCATACCAAGAGTTTGTGGCCATCTTGAATATGAACAAACTGTCAGGTTCAGTTAAGGTTGCCATATGTCCTGAAAAACAGGGACAATCTTGATTTGGGGGGATTGAGCTCACATACTGGCAAATGGGACAGAGGGTCCTGTTCTGATTTTGTGGAAGAGAATTATGGCAGGTTCAGTGAAACTTGTTATGATGCCCCATTTCCATGCCTAAGTCATCACTAGAAGCTACAGTTTGCATGTAATAGGTATTCATCTAGGAACAAAGCCCAAGATGCTCAACTAAAGGTTAGTAGACAAAAATATTACACACACATGTACATAAACCTTTGTCTAGCTCTTTCCTTACCCTTTAATCCTCAATGGAAGTCTGAATTTTCAAGCTCACCTCATTTGGACTGAGAAATTGAAGAAAATTTACATTACGTAACAGTAGAATGCCCATTAGGAACTAAATTTAGGAACTTTTAATGGCTAGAGCCATATTTTTATTTTATTTTTTCGCATTTTTATTCTTTCCAACAATAAAGCAGCCAATATTTTGGCCTGTAATAGCTGTGCATAAGAATGGGAATTCTATCAAAAAGGGGCTCATGTACAAAAGAAACCAGGATTGTTTCTCCAACTCTTGGTTGTACCAAGATGATAACACATGATGCTGTAGCATCACTGTGAAGCCAAATCAGAGTGAGGGCAATGCTTCCTGCCCTTACTCCGAAGACATAGTAGAAAGTGTTATCTGATGATGCAACCACTACTGTCACCTGGTATCTATGATAAAAATGAGAGGACAAAGTTCTGTGAAAACTTTTTTCCTGCTACAAAACCCCCATTTTGGAGCTAAACTGATTTGTGAAGAATTCTAGGCTCACCTCTACCTGTACCAGCTGCAGCTAGCTATATGCTTTATAAGCGAACTGTCACTGTAGATCCTATAAAACCTGTCGGCCAGAAGACCCGATCAGTGTGCTAAGTTTGTTCAGTCCCAGTCAATCTTGCAAAAATCAAAATTCTTTGCCAGAGTAAATCACATGCCAGTTTGATAGATTCTTTAACTTTAAAAAAGACCTTTGTGTTTGCTTATATAATTATGTAGTGTGCCAGGAACATCAAAAACTATCAATACTAAGTAGTGATCAGTATTGTTTTTATTATTGCCAACAATTCTAATTCACATTTTATCCAATTAACTTGGAAAGAGTAGAAAACAGTTATGAAAATACAAACGACAATGTTAATAAATGTACCAAAACTGCAACATCAAATGATAAAACAGCAAATAAAAACTGCAGGTGCAAAGTTTAAAAAATCCATTATTTACAGAAAGGTCCGGGCAAATAAAATGCATAACTTGCATTCTGATTTGATACATATTCATTTGGAAGTAGGGTTCAATCAATGGGGCTGGGTGAAATCAATGACCCCAGGATTTTAGGGTCCAATCCTATCCTTTCTAGCACTGACACTTCTGCTCCAATGGAGTATGCACTGAATCCTGTGCTGGAGTGGGGACAGTCATGGAGGTTTCCTCAAGTTTAAGGGAATACCTTTGGGAAGCATCAGCACTGGAAAGTTGGATAGGATTGGGCCCTTAGATTCTAGGGATCAAGACAGACATGTAGTCAACATTATTCGCTTTGGACAGAGGACACTGCAAGAACACTCAACTTTAGGGCGCTGGTGGGAACCAGTCCACATAAAATGACCCCAGAGTTCATTTCAAATATTCCTTCATGGAAAAGGGCTAAAGAAAAACAGACTCACCAAACAAAGAGTTTTGATTGGCAGGTTTTTCAGGCCAGTGATTGCTCCAATTCTGTTGTTTGCCAAACTAAGGTATGTAAGACTGTGGCAGTTCTCGAGGCCTTGAATCTCTGAAATATTATTATCTGCACATCAACATTTGACTTAAGGAACATACTGTAATTACATTGCCAAATACTAAATTATTAAGTAGAGACTGAAATAAATGGGGCTACATAAGACGGTTAGCGATCCAATGGCAGGTCATCAGGATAGTTACTGGTCAGCTTACACAAAAATATCCTGCATTATTACCTCTGGAAAATAACCAGGCTATGATTTGGTGAGTCACCAAAATCATCATTAATACACAACTTTATTCTTGGCGCTAATGTGATATATAATATGAACATCAACCTATGGAGCAAAAAAATTCGGTTCTATTTCCACTCCCTTCCCTCTTAAGTGGTAGGCAAACAACTTTTGATACCTTAACAGCATTGATCTTTGATAACTGGGCTCTCCCACTCAGAATTTCAAATTAAGAAGTCCCAAATCACTCAGGATGGCCTTTGGGTATTAAATTGAACATAGCCATGTGAATATTAAGTCGGAAAAAGGACTTGCCCCAAAGAGGCATTGTGGCAGAGACATGTACCTGTTATCCAGAAGGCCAGGGTTTGAGACCTGGGTCCCCACAATACAGGGTGAACTCCTGTCCTTAGCCCAGCTCTGCAACACAGCTGGAACCAATTGTATCAGCTCTGTGGTTCCATTGGACTATTTCAGTGGGGTGGAGAGGGGGGATTTTCTGCTTGGGTAACAGCCTATCCTCCATATTAATCTATCCAGGCCTTTGTGCTTCACATACAGCATCGAGCAAGATACCATAGTCTTTTGGGACTGATGGATGCCAATACTATTGTCCCAACACAAGGCTTCCAGTGTAATTACTATGGCAAAGTCCTCATGTACAGTTTTGATCATAGCGATCAAGTGTAGGGTAACACCTCTGTTGGCATTCGTAGAACATAATATCTTGTGTCAGAAACGCAGACTACGTAGGACTGCATCTTCTTATTGAAAGAAAGCTTTTCAGTTTGGAAGCAGATGCAAACACTGTTTATTACTCCTGAACTTTTCCTAGTTCAGTGACAAATCTCCCCCGTTCTGCACACATCACAGTTAATTATATCCCACTGCTAGCAATTCTACAAATGAGCAAAGTACAGATAACGAAGGGCCGGCTTTCAGCATTTTGTTTTGGTATGCCCTCTTTCCATTCAGATGAGAGATAATCAGCCTTGGTCTCCTATTTCATGCCTGTCACATAATTTCTGCTTCGGAAACAAGAAATTATAATTGCAAAGGAAGTGGATCCGCAGGCCAGAAGCTACCAAGAACAGCATCACCCATTACACCTCGTGAAAGATGCAAATAATGTAAGCTGAACACCAGTTACTGACTTCAGCAAAAAACAAGCCAAATCCATCACACATGGTTTTAGGTTTAAAGTAACGTAATAAAGGACCATTTGAGGAAAAAAAGAATGCAAACTCTGGCTATTCAAGAGGAAACCTCAATAGTTATATAGGACGAAAGGAAGAGAGATACACCATTTACAGTACTGGGGGGCTGGAAGTGGCATAATTTTTTGAAATGTGGGGTATTAATACAGTATATATATTAAATACTGTTTTTTCTAGAATCTAACGCTCACCTTTTGCAGCCAAATTCAGTATCCAAAACAGAGTGCACATTAGATTCAATGGTTAATTAGATTTAAGTGAATATAGTATTTTGGTTATAAGTATTGGGTGCACATTAGACTTAATAGCATATTAGATTAGAGTAAGTATAGTTGCTTCTCAGTGATCAGAGGCAGAATTCCTTTGTAATTCAATTGCACGGGAAAAAACGGGGAAAGGGGACATGCTTGTTGTGAGCTTCCCAGGAAACTACCACTGGAAACAATACTGGATGAAAAGCACCCATCTTGAGCTGGTTCAGCTCTGCTCCTCTTAAATAGGGCTATTTTGTATTAGAAAATTATTATTTTTTCTTAAAACATAAGGCACAATTCTGCTGTTGCAAAATATTGGTAGAGAAAAAAGGGTGAGGAGGCTGTACATGTGCCCATGCATACCAGATGAGGGTGACTTATGTTTGCTCTGATCCAATCCATCAGGCATAAAGGCAGGTTGTTATATTTGCGGAGGATTCCTATATTAACAATATGAATGGGCTGGCAGCCCAAATGTAGGGATTTGAACTTGAGTTAGGTGATTCAAGTCTGAGTCACAAAAAACATGCTTGTCACTGTTTCATGAAGATTTGAGTCACCTGTGACAATGAATGAGGCACTGAGTCTAAGGACTTGGTCCCCATACTTGGTCCCCACCATTTAGGACTTGGTCCCCACACAGGCAGACTTGAGTCTTTCTGCATCTGGTTGTACTTTCTTACTTTTTTCCAATATGAAAGCCCTTATGGGACCGTCATTCAGATCAGGGAAGCAGCAGGGAATTTCCAACCAGGAGACAGGGAAGGGTTAACATTTTGCATTCTAATTGGGGGGAAGGCAGGAGCAAGGCTGTCTTATCCATCTTTTAAGGAACTGATGGTACTTGGATGAAGGATGGACTGACATTTTTTTAACAACTTAGGGCAAAAGGAGAATCCAAGGAGGTTCTTTTCTTAGAACTGGTGGACAACCAAAAAAGACAACCAATAAACAATGGAAAAATTGGTTTAAAGACCCATTTCCAAGTTTATTGCTCCATTATTGCACCTTATGGAACAAGGTAGTGCCTCAGTATCTGCAGGGATTTGATTCTGGGACTGAAGAATGAAATGATTGCTAGCATGACTGCTTCCCTACAACAGTAAAAAAGCAGTTTTTAAACTGTGATTTGCAGTGACCATTTGTGTTGAGTCAAATCCACATTTAAAAAATCCATATATAACAAGGTTGGATCCCGTTTAAAGGATTGGGTTATACTGGTAAGCCTCCCAGCTGCTCCACATGACTCTCCACTCTCTTGCTGCTCTTGTCCCCACTCTCACTCAGTCCATCCAACCCCCTCCCTCCCATGTTCACTTAAGTGATGGGGACACATATCTGAGTGAATCATAAAGCCCACACATCAAAACTTGTTTTTAAGTCAAGTTGTGGGGAGGATCTTCTCCACTGAGAATCCTGGGGATGGAGATTTTTTCCACTGAGAAGCCTGGGGGAACAAACAGCACCAGTCTTGGTATCCAGGTGATGCAGAGAGAACTGTAAGCTTGTTTATCCTTTTCCTTGGAGCCCCTCAAGGGGAATGAGTCAGGACCAATCTTGTTCCATAAGATATGCACTTGCTTCACGGAAAGGCATTATAGATTTTTAAAAAATTCCTCATAATGTGAAATCTTAAAGACTAACAAATGCCTTGTAGCATAGGACAACAAATGTCTTTAAAGTACCATAAGACTATGTTGTTTTTGCTGTGACAGACTAATGTTCACCATTCTGGAAATCACTCTACATTTAGTAAATTAGAATACTGACACTTCCCAAGTGAAGATTATTTCTGTTGCCATTTATACTCCATTCCTTTTGTACATCTGCTCAAGACACTGTCTCCACCACCCCCTCCCCATGTCCAATGCAGGTTTCTCTCAACCAAAAGCATGTATGTGGGCAAAATCCTAATCAATTGAAGCCAGCAAAACTCCCCATTTCCCTGTTCCCATTGTGGTGTTGGAAGACCCCTTATCACTCTTTTGCTACATGGGACACTTTTGCATGGAGCTTAGCATGCTGACCTAACCAGGGGTTAGGATTTGCTCTGTGTGTGTCTGAAGATCTGCAGTAAACCTGGGTAAATGGATATGTTCAAATGCCCCAGAAGATGGGCACCTCATTGGCAGGGCTGCCACAAAGTCAGGAGGATTCACTGTAGGTATAGCAGGGAATATTTATTTCTGATCACCCCATTAGCCAAATGACCTGCATCTCTTTTAATTTATTTGGCTAGTGTGGTTAAACTCCCCTTCTACTGAATCCATAATAACAAGATTGCTTGCTTTTCGAAATGACTATAAAAATTTTAGTAGTTAAACTGGAAAGGGTCAGTTAGCATAAAATGTTATTTTGTACAATCCTAATGTGGATATTTTGAAACACACCTGAGATCTATATAGGACAGGCTACAGATTTAAACAAAATCAACAGTAAATAGTGTTAAGGCAAAACTAGTTTAAAAGATTACTATGTTGAACTAGTAGCTCCTGGAAGAATCCCTCTTCTCACCAGAAACTCCATACTCCAAAAGGATACTGTCCAATATGAGAGTTGTAAGTGCTTGGTAGGCAGAAAGGTCTTGCATTTCTGAAATCAAGTTGTGTGAAAAATTCACTATCTGGAGAAGGACGAGGAGGAAAAATACCACATGAAGATGCCATAGAATTCCTTCTGGCCATGGTGTTTTTTTAAAAGGGGGTGGGGGGGTGGAGAGAATGCATTGCATCACCATGGAACTTTAAGGCCCCCTCTGTTCACTTTGGGTGCAAAGCTGAAGCTGGAGCACAACTAATGTTCACATTTAGAAAGACATAAGGGTTTTATAAATCAAATCCCAAAGCCATACACTTTGACATTTTATTCAGTATTCCATCTCAATGCACCACAAAAGGGTACATTCTTGGCAAATATAGACATTTTTAGTGCAATATGGAATTCTCTGAAATTTACAGAAATGATGGGGACACTTGGTGGGTGGAAGGAGCAGGAACAAAGGGCAGGAATATCTTTTTATGCCATGAAGGGCCAATTCCAATATTAGCAGGACAACAACTGAATTTCTTTCACGGACTCTGTAAAAATTTTTATTACTATATGTGTGTAGATGTGGACAACTTCCAAATGCCAGAAGTGGAGGGGGCACCTGGACGCAGTGCACTCCTTGAGGCATCTGGTGGGTCGTTGTGGGATACAGGAAACTAGACTATCCCTACAATCCAGAGAAACTACAGGAGTAAATAAGAGACATTTACGTCAATGTAGTTATGGCACCACCTAATGAAAACCTATGGAAAATTCATATTGCAATCCAGAGTAAATTGTTCTTACATCAGATCAAGGACTCCCCATAGTTACTCTGGATTGTGCCCTATATGGGCCTTTGGCCTGATCCAGTGGAAGCTTTTCTTTTATTCTTTTGTGCGTGTGTGTGTGTGTGTGTGTGTGTGTGTGTGTGTGTGTGTGTATAATTTCATTAATTTTGTGCGTCACTTAATTTTCAGGTGCAGTAACAACACCATCTCTTCAACACAAGACTGAGATGATATATTTTTCTGAACAACTTTCCTGAAAGTTAATTTGATGCCAACCTAACCACTTAGACGAGACATTGAAATGGATGAAATGTTAGGGCATGAGCACTGAAACCAGTGTGATCTATGAAGTCCTTACACAGATCAGCTCAATGGATTCTCCATATTTTAGCATGCCCTCTTAGGCTGAGAGTACCCTCTTAGCAATATGATCTTAAGCAGGCCTCCGTCAGTCTTGGAAGACTATGGTATAGTGCTTGGCGCTGCATATGCTGCATGCGAAGCACAAAAGCCTGGGCTGGATTATATGATCTACACACTGCAGAACCTTAAGCAAAACCCAAGGGAACTTCTTTTCTCAGTGGTTGTAGAGTTCCCTTTCCCTAAATTTTCAAATGCAAGCATCAGCATCTTTGGAAACTGCTAGAAGATGTATTTGAGCCAGACTACAGTGAGCAAAAAAGGAAACAGGACATCAGGTAGCTGAGAAAGCAGAGCATGTAGATAGCCCAAGAAGGATGGCAAAATGCTAACAAATGGCTTTCGGCAAAGTCTGCTGGCAACTTTGTTCACAACACATATTGATGTCAAACACACTTTATCTTCATTCCATTCAAAGGTTTCGGCTATAAAATTTTACCACCACCACCAACTACTACGGAGAGCGGCTGCAGAGACAGAAGGAGCTTTGCTGAAAGAGCTCTTAAGCAGAGAGCAACAATACACTTCAAATAACCAGCCACATCTTTGTCAGCAGGTATTTCACAAATAAATTATAATTAAACAACAATAGCAGCAGCAGCAGCAGCAGAAGAAAACCTTGCCATTTGCTGTAACTTGACGAGACAAATTTGATTTTGTCTGGCTAGCTGGCTTATGGGAAGGCGGCTTACATTCAAATACAGCCCACAGAGTCACGTGTTATTCCTTACTTGGAGATTCTTAGGTGGGATGAAGTCAAAGTACGTGGTTAGTTCATTGTGAGAAGCATCCAGTTCCAGCAAGTAAGGCATGTAACTAACACAAGAAAGATCTGGAAACAAGAATAAAAAGAGGAAAAGAATGACAGAAAATCCATGGACTACAATGGAAGGTGAGAACCCTGAATGGACACAATCTTAAAAATGAACACCATGCAGCAAGAAGGCATCTTGAACACATTTTGCATCTTGTATACATTCTGTAAACAGAGCAAGTCTCCATGACCCTCTTACTCTGCATGGTTTACCCTACAATTTTTAGTGTTTTGTTTCTGCTAGCCACAAGAAAGGTTCTGCTAGCCACAGATCCCAGTCCTGCCTTCCACTCCCTGGCTGCCTGTCCCCCAAACGCCCTCCGTCTGTCCTCACCCCTGCCTGAAATACTTCCTGCTTGCCTTTTCCCTCTCCCCCAGACCCTTTTGCTGATCAAGACAGGGGCTACAAAGAACCCCAAAATCCCATTCAGTAACTGTAGCAATTTCTCTGGTTTCTGATATTTTACCAAGTGTGGGCTACATGCATTTCAGTAGGTCTTTGCAACAAAAAGTGTTGGAAACCTTAAATGAAAATTAAGAGTCTTAGGAAGCTGAACTTAAGAGACAGATGGACCACCTCAGTACAAAGTTGCTTCTAATGTCTGATCTCAGCTCCTCCAGCTTCAGTACCTTCAGTAATGCTGTTTGCAGTTTATTGCAAGATAATAAACTGGGCAATAATCATTATGTTTTGTGACCAAGCATATGCCATTATAGCAGCACTGCAGGATTAAGTGTGACCAACCCATCATTTCCAAGAAGATATAAAATCATTCTGTTGGGCCACACCACCAGAGCAATATGAGAGTTGGTTGGATGCAATTGTTGGCTATAATTTTTTTCTGCTCTTTTTATTTTATAGTGGTTGTTAATGTCCCAGAGCTTGAGAAAAGTGGTAACTGCATACCATTAATTTTGTTGTAGGAAAGATCCAGCTTCTGAAGGTGAACATATTTGCAGAGAACATCAATGTTGCTTAAATCATGTTCCTTTAAGGAAAAAAAGGAGAAGAAAAATCAGTACGTGTTACCATATGACCTCTCTCCCTAGACAGCACCAAAGCTTCCAACATCAGCAGTGACTATTCAGATGGGCTTCCAAATCATGGTTCAGAGCATCAAGATCTATCTTGGTCTTGTGTCTATGGTACTTACAGTGGTGGGCCCAGCATGGCCCAAGAACCGGTTCCCCGGAAGTAGGTGGGGCAAGGCAGGGTCAGGGGGCATGGCCAGGGTCAGGGGGCAGGGCCAGAGAGAATTTAAAGGGGGAATTTTTTTAAAAAAATTAAAAATTAATTTTTTTTAAAAAAATCTAAGTTTTTGTTAGTGGGACTTACTGTCATGGGACTTACTTCAGAGTAGGCATGCATAGGGTAGAGTTCTCAGGTTGCAGGTCTAGCCACACTTGCCTGGGAGTAAGCCCCATTGACTGTCATGGGACTTACTTCAGAGTACGCATGCATAGGATAGGGTTCTCAGGCTGCAGTTCCAGCCACACTTGCCTGGGAGTAAGCCCCATTGACTGTCATGGGACTTACTTCAGAGTATGCATGCATAGGATAGGGTTCTCAGGCTGCAGTTCTAGCCATACTTGCCTGGGAGTAAGCCCCATTGACTGTCATAGGACTTACTTCAGAGTACGCATGCATAGGATAGGGTTCTCAGGCTGCAGTTCTAGCTACACTTGCCTGGGATTAAGCCCCATTGACTGTCATGGGACGTACTTCAGAATATGCATGCTTAGGATAGGGTTCTCAGGCTGCAGTTCCAGCCACACTTGCCTGGGAGTAAGCCCCATTGACTGTCATGGGACTTACTTCAGAATAGGCATGCATAGGATAGGGTTCTCAGGCTGCAGTTCTAGCCACACTTGCCTGGGAGTAAGCCCCATTGACTGTCATGGGACTTACCTCTGAGTAGTCATGCATAGGATTGGGCTCTCAGGCTGCACCCTGTCCACACTTTCCTGGGAGTAAGACCCACTGACTGCAATGGGACCTACTTCTGAGTAGACCTGCCTAGCCTAGCTGCCTGAGGATGCACCCTGTCCACACTTTCCTGGGAGAAAGACCCATTGAGCACAATAGGGCTTACTTTTGAGTAGACATGGTTAGGATTGTAATCACAAGGCTGAGAAAAGAAGATCTATCCTGGAAAGAAGGGAGGAATGCTAGAGACAGTTTCCTGGGAGTAGGACCCATTGAGCACAATAGGGCTTACTTTTGAGTAGACATGGTTAGTATTGTAGTCACCAGGCTAAGGAAAGAGGCTCTATCATGGAAAGGAGGCAGGCAAGAGTTAGAAAGAAAAAGGAGCCGGGAAGGCTGTGTTCTCCTCTGGCCAGCTGCTGCTCCGTGCTGGAGGAAAGGCGCTCCATGCTGGAGCCTTTAACTGCTGGCGTACCGGTCCCCTTGGTTGAGCCCCCTGCCGCTGCTACAGGCTCTCCAGTGGCTGGGGATTTGGAAGATCCTATTCCCAGGGACCGGAGCAAATAGACCTCCGCCCACCTGTGGGTACTTACAACCTATGTATAGGGCAATTTGGATGAATAGGTACAATTTAGTTGGTTAGACACAACAGCAAACTATTTATTTTGTTCAATATGTTTGTACCTTTCCTTTCTCTTTGAAGAGATGGCTTTATGGTAGAGATTAATATAAATGAGAATTTAGAAATCATCAACAAATAAGAAACCAAACACAGAAAACCAGCAGCAAAAAAAAAAACTTATAATAGGAAATCAAAAAAATGAATACAGAATAAAAGGTCTTCAAGCACGGCCAAAAGATTTGCAGGAAGGAAGCCAGATTCAACTCTCTCCTGTCTTGCTTCAACTGAACTTCAGATGCTGGTGGCACATGCAGGACACCTCCAACCTAATCTTAAGGGCCGCTCCATATTGGGACAATCAGCTTGAAGGCACATACATCTTTAAAGATCTCGCTTTTAATCAAAGGAAAAAATAGTGCACAGTATTCAACGAAAGAAAAGGGATGGGGATGTGTGAGCACAAGGCTCATTCTAGATTCTTCAGACCAGGGGTGTCCAAACCCAAGCTCAAGGGCCAGATGTGGACCATGGCAGGCATTCATGTGGCCTGTGGCAGGCCACATCTGATCATCTGACTCTTGGGCATACCCTGTAGTCTCCTGGAGATGAAGGACACTCTGCTCCCTCTGCTTCAGAGGGTATTCTGAGGGCTGTGGAGGCTGCATGCACCTCTCCTCTGTGTATGAAAATACTTATGAACTGGTTTTGAAGATCACCCCCCAGTCTGTGTTAGAAAGTGTTGATGAACAGATTTGAATTCACTCATTCATTCATTCACTCTGTCTCTCTTATACTCATGTAAAATTATTCAAATTTGACCTGTAAAATAATTTTTTTCTCTTTTGGCATCCAACACAGTGTCAGAGAGATGATGTGGCCCTCTTGCCAAAAAATTTGGACACCAATACCACGGCTTGTCAAAATGCAGTCAGTATATGCGATCTTCCTTGACTTTATCAACACAGAGCTCTGTAATTTGAGCAGGGACTGCAGGACAGATGCAAACAAAGTACACACACCTATATACACCTGCTTTTTTCAAAGTGCCAGTCACGAGGAGGCTTACAGTCCAATCTTGAAGCCAGTGCTGAGTCTCAGCAGCATTCTGAGCATCACAAACATAAAGCACACACAGAGCCCCCAGCAAGGAGTGAGCACCTCAGCACCACAAAGACTATGCCACACTGCCACCAGAGGTGAGACCAGGGGGCAGTGGCGTGCCTTAGGAGGAAGATTCTGTTGGCTGTGTCTACTGTGTGATGCAGTTAAAATCAGTCTTAACCATCTTGGAGGACAAGAAGAGATCTTGCAAGTCAAATGAACTGGAAATCCAGGGTGCTGGGCACCTTCTGAACCAAACAAATAGCAACTAGCAAACAACTAGTTATTTGGTTCAAGTGTGAACCAAACAACTAGCAACCATTGGCAGCCAAACTACATTGAAGAATTGGCAATTGGTGACAGTTGGCAGCCAGACATCAATGTGGAATTCCTTGCTCTCAAAATACATGGCAATGGAACATTAACGTCTGATTTACCATAAGTCTGATTATGATTTACCATAACGTCTGATTTACCATATGTATTTGTCATATGCTAAATAAATACTGTATTTACTCGGATATAGCGCTCACCTTTTCCAGCCAAATTCAGTCTTCAAAATCAGGGTGCGCATTACATTTGATGGTTAATAGATTTGAGTAAATACAGTATTTTGATTATATGTTTCGGGTGCGCATTAGATTCCATGGTGCATCAGATTCGAGTAAATATGGTAAATATGTTCTCGAGAAAGGGCATCAAAAGGGTATCCACACCTGTGGATGGGCCAGATTAAGATTTGTAGGGCCACACTCTAAATGCCACTCACCGCAAGTGAAAGATTGCGAAAAACATACTCTGTACCAGGACCTGAACGTCCCAGGTTGTGGAGGGTTTCAGAAATAGCATCCTCAGTCAGTATACCGTCAAATTCTTCCTGACAGTCAGAGAAAGAAAAGGATACAATTCAGTTGCATTAAAAAACTCAAAGCTGGAAAAGTTCCTCATATAGGTATAGGATCCTTATTTAGGTTCCTTAGTAGGTGTAGCCAGTTGATAAAGGAGACATGAGCTCCTTCCTCACCCTTCTCCCACCCCAGTGAGATAGGATCACCAAGCAGTAGGCAAAATGATCTGCTCCAAGTCACTGCAAGCTGCCTCCCTGTCTTCCTATTCCATGAGTGGTAGATTTGTGAAGGGGGAAGCCTTTCCGACCTTGACCTTTGGAACGCCTTGCCACAGGATGTGGAGACCACACCTGGACTAAATGCTTTTTAAAGGGCATTTAGTCAGATTGATGGAGAGGTCCATCACAGGACTTCTCAAGCCAAGATCATAAGCACAACTCCACCTTTAGGCACCTTCAGTGCCTCACCGAAGGGAGTGGAAATAGGATATTGGTGTCTTGTTGTCTTCATTGCTCCCAGAGCTATTTGGTGGGCCATTGTGAGATGTGAGGAGGTGGAGTAGATGCCCCCCAAGACCTGATCCAGCAGGGCTCTTATGTTCTTCCCAGTGGGTGGGAAGGTGAGGCAAAGCCTCCCACTGGAATTCTTTGAAAAGCAATGCTGCTGCGGGAGGTGGTTGAACACTCCCAAGTATGCGCACAACACACACCAACCATCTTTTTTAAAGAAGTAGAGCATGTAGGTTGAGAAGTGAAATGTAATTCTGTTCCGCAGGGTCGTGCAGCGGGTGGGGAGGCAGGCGATGCGGGGCCTCCTCAACGAGAGTCCTTTGAGAAGTGTCACTGTAAGGTGTGTGAGGCTCTATACCTGCACACGGCACATGGGTCGAGAGCGCTTCACAGCTCACACGACAGCAATGCTTTCCAAAGGACCTTGGTGGGGGAGGCACTGCCTCACCTGCACCCCACCCCCTGCAAGTCCCTGAGGGCTTGCTCACCTCAGAGGGGAGCGGTGCTTGTGGAAGGACTCCGGTGGGGGAGGCACTGCCTCAGCCTGCCACACCCACCACTCCTCCTTGGCTCTTACGTCCTGAAGGTGCCCTGGCCTCCTGAAGGCCTTCAGCACTTGGACAGCACCCCTGCAATGCACCTAATAGGCAGGGCCGTCCCAGGGAGACTTCTGGGTGTGGAGCCTCCCAGTTCCTGGCAACAGAGTAGCAAACTGATGGATGAGGGGGGTTTGCCCCTTGCCGTGCTTATCCTAATAGCGGCTCCCTCCGACCCCCACCCCAGCGGAGCCGCATTCCTTGGTATGGGGGCGCCCGCTAATTCCCGCCGATAGACCCCCCTCGCCCTGCCTATCCCGAGAGCGGCTCCCCCGAAGCCCCCACCCGGGGAACCGTAATTCTCGGTGTGGAGGCGCCTCCCGGTTCCTAAGAGAGGCGGTCTCGGCGGCCGGAGCTCCTGTGCAGACCTGCATGAGTTCCGGCTCGGGCTCCACGACGGACTCGGTGGACTCCTCCTCGATCTCCTCCTCCTGGCTGAGGCTGAGCTGCGTCTGCGTCTCCGTCTCGGCCTCCGCCTCCGAGCCCCGCCCGGGCTTCTCCTCCACGTAGTTCAGGAGGCTGGAGAACCAGCCGAAGGAGGTCGCCCAGGGGTTGGCCGCCTGGCCCTGAGCCGCCTCCTCCCAGCCATGGCTCCTGCCCAGAGTCAGGCCCCGCCGCGGGGAGCCCCCCGCCTGACGATGCATGCCCAGGCCCGGCCCCGCGGGGCTCCCTACGCGACTCTCTCCGGGGACTGCGCCGCCATCTTGCGGGAAAGCCGTCGCCCGGTTACGAATGAGGCTGCGCGCGGTGTCACGGGAAACGTAGTCCCCTCGCCAGCCGCCGTCTTCCCCAGCAGTCCTTCCCAGTCACCAGGGACGCTGCGCGCGGCATGACGGGATATGCCTTTCCCCGCGAGACCCCATCCTGCTGACAGACTGTTGCCTAGCAGCCAGGGAGGCTTCAGCGCAAGGCCTCACGGGACATGTAGTCCTCAGTGGAGAGCCTGCGGAACGCCCGGCCACAGGATATGGTGGCGACACCTGGAATAAACGCCTTGGGGCAGTCAGTGGTTGGGAAGGCGGAGCAGCCTGGAAGGCCCTCCTTGGCCATGAACCTTCCTGGCTCAAGAACTCCCTCTCAGCCTTGCCTCCCTCACTGGAGGGGGGAGACCTTGGTCCATATATATATATATGTATATGTAATCCTAGAGTTGGATTAGTAGGTCATCTAGTCCAACCCCCTGCCTGCAGCAGGAAATCCCCCTAGAGCATCCCTGACAGGTGCTCATCAAGCCTCTGCTTGAAGACCCCCAGTGAGGGAGAGTCCACCACCTCCCTTGGCAGTCTGTTCCACTGCCGAACTGCCCTCATACCTATATATATAACTATATATAACTATATATACACACAAGCATACACGCTCACATGTGTACATACACACACACACACACACATGCAAGCCCTGTAAAGGCTTTTCAGCTGAGCACCCAGCTACAGAAATTGCTCAGGCAGCAGATTTTTCCTTCCTTAGAGCACAATCCTAACCACGTCCACTCAAAAGAAAGCCCCACTGTGTTCAGTGGTTCTTACTCCCAGCCAGAAAAGTGTCTTTAGGATTGCAGCCGAAGATATATATCTACGCAGTGCATTATATGACAGGATCTTCCAAAGAAAAGTAGGTGGAATGCTTAGGATTTGTCTGTTTGGGGTGTCTCAGACCACTTGGTAGGTTGTGATCTGATGGTTGCTAGGTGGTGAAGTGGAAAATGAGATCCCTGAGAAGGAAAATGCATGAAACGCTATGGAAAATGAAAGCCACAGTGTGTGTTTACTCACAAGTAAGTGACCGTGCCTTGATCCATTCCTAAGGGCAGGCTGAGAGAAAACAGACAATACCAGAATGGTTCGTAACCAACCATTGCAGCAGCAGCCACCCCCCCAAATAAAAAATAATAATAAAAAAATCTGAGTTGTGAATCCCTCCCTCTAAGCCGACAAATGTGTTGAGCCCCATGGAAAGTGAAACCAAGCTGCACATTTGTTTACTCATAAACTAGCAAAGGTGACTGTTTCATGTTGAAGGTAAGGTCAGGGGAATACAAGGCCATCCAAATGGACCTGGTCTGATGAAAGTGGAGTTCCTGAAATGGAGGTTTTTTAGAGCTTTTTGGGGCTTTTTGGGGTGTCATCGTCTTTTCCTCTCCCATCTCTCTTTCTCTCTTGCATACACAGGTATGATGATGATGATGATGGATAGTAAAAGCTTGGTCAGCAACATTAAGATTCTGATCTTGGCTTACTTGGCTTCTACTGTGACTTACATACATTTTGCTGAATTACTTCTAAATAGAATTAAATCTCTCAAGAGATTCACTTTGGAGTAAGGTCTGGGTTATGCAGTCAGCCAAATGTCACGGGACTGCAGTGGCAGCAGTGCCCAGACAGGTGGTAGGTGGGATAGAATAAAGTCAATTCAAGCTCCAGTGGATCACATTTATTAATATTCTAATATTATTACAATTTCCTGAAAATAGAAAAATAGCATATCAGGAAGGTAACTGGAGGCCCTTTCCCCTTGTTGTGCTATTTTAATAAATAGGAATTCTCTTTCTATATATCTAAAAATGATGTCTCACTGGTCTCCTTAAGCAGTACAGTCTGTTCTACCAGGTTATTCTCAAACTTCATTCTGAGGCGTGTGGTGGGGAAGATCCTGTTGTTTTCCTACTTCTCAAACTTTTTCACAACAGGGACCCACTTTTTAGAATGACAGTCTTTTGAGACTCACCAGAAGTGACATTATTAACATGGAAGTAACATCGTGGTCAGAAGTGACATCGGCTACAATCCAGAGTAACTGCAGGACCTTTTACACCAACATAATTACGGTGCCACCTATAGGAAACCTATGGGAAATGCATAGGGCAATACAGAGTAAGTGCCTCTTACATTTTCTGTAGTTGCTCTGGATTGTAGGGCATGTCAAGCAAGAAAATTCATTCCCATGCAACAAAATTAGATCAAACCACTTAAGAACCTCTTAAATCTCCCTAGCAGTTGCTGATCTGTTTTATAAAAATCCTCCAAAATCTCAAAGGCTGCAATCCAATTCACACCCAGAAGTAAGCTCCATTTATTGTAATTGTTTAAGAGCATAATCCTAACCATATCTACTCAAAAGTAAGCCCCATTATGTTTAATGGCCTTACTCCCAGAAAAGTGTCTTTAAGACTGCAGCCTAAAGCATATATTGTAGTCTGTTAAAACTACATTTATTAAAAGGGCCAGGAAGTCCTACATGAAGGTTCTGGATCTGGTGGAGCTCCCACCCCTCACCCTTCCCACCATGGCTCTTAACTGTCTTCTCTCCACCTCTCCCTGCCCCCAAACACCTTCTCCCTCTGCACCCCCATCCATGTCTCCGCTGCTCAGTGATCCAGGTGACCACCACGTGGTAGAGCACCAGTGCTTCACCAGCACAGTGCTGGCTGGCGCTGATGTTCCATGGCACTGGACCAGCTGGCCTACACCTGGTAGAGATGAATTCCATAAAGTTAATTATGATTTCTGCAAAGAAGTACTTCTCAAGAGGCCCTTGTCTAGTGCCCCATCTTCTCCCCAGAAGATATCCCTGGAACTGAGTCTTGCAACCAAATGTCCATGCTGAGTCATTTGTCATTGATGTACATTGATCCAGACTGAGGATTAATTTTGGTATTGGTATGTTACTGTAGTAGGAAGGGGAAAAATCAGCAGTGGCTTTGCCTGCAAACGAAGCCTACTGGCTTCATTCTTTCTTACCAAATAAAGCCTGTTTGTGTTAACATTTGGCTGTCTAATCAATAAGATTCTCAATTTAGGATCAGCCACTGAGGAAACAAATGCTGTTTCGAAATTGTCACTTTAAAAAAAATCCTGCTGAGAATTTCAGCAGGGAGACACCAACACCCTATGTGGAAAAGTCCCCCCCAACCCCAAATCAAATTAACAGCAGACAAATCATGTGTGGAAGACTCGAGCTGCAGATCTGGAGAGGTGGTTGGGGCCAGGACTTCATCGATGGGTGTCTGTGGAGCTTGGCTCCTCACCAGCCTGGGTTAATGAGTTCTCCACACTGAAGTGCTTCCGAGTTTATTTCCCACCAGCTGGAAAATGCCTGGCTTTCCACTGGGATGCTCAAGGGTTTAGCCAAGAGATGTGATTATTAACAACTTCAAGCCTGAACCCCCACCCGCCACCATCTGCTAAGCATTGGCAAGAGTGGAGATGGTTGCCTCCTTGCTCATCACCAGCAGAATGACTCCTCCAAGGCGTTTCGCAGGACCGGCTGGCCATTTGGATTGCAGTCCCTGCATAGAGTTTGGATTTTAGAAATATTTCTGCTGTTGCTGGAAAGGGTTTTTAATAGCCCTGGGGAAGCGATGAAGAAATGAATGGAACTTTGGAGTGCAAATTGTCCCGTTGAGAAATCAAATCAAATCACTCAGTGGGAAGCATTAAAAAAATGGAAAGCCTGCCTGAATTGATGTCTTCCTATTGCCAAGGCACACCCAAGGGCTATTCGCTATTCAGTCTTCAGAGCTGAGTAGTAAGAGTGTATACAGCTCCCATATGGCAGTTTGCTGGATCAGTTCAAGGGCAGTTTGAGTTTGGATGCTATCACCGTATCCTATGGTAAGGAATACAGTCCTACAAATTAGTTGTGTACTGTGCAAATGACATATTTCCTTTTGGCTGTTCTGACTTGTCCAGCCAGTCAATTTGAGTGGATGAAGACCTGGTTTCAATATTGTATGAGAGTATCTGTATCTTCTTGGGACCGGGTGTGTAATAAAAGCCTGGCCAATATAATTTCATAGAATTGTGAAATTTCATAGAATTTCATAGAATTGATGGCTACTCCCTTCTTAAGTTCTAATCAGAGAGCTGCTCTTTTCTGTCTTACAGCCAGGGAGCTGATGCCTCCGTCAATTCCTGTTATGTGGCTGGCTGGGCATAATTACGCTCAATGAAATGATCTTTGGAGCTGCCTCATCGGTGGCTCCTTATTAACAACATCGCGGGCTTTGATTTCAGGATAATACAAACATATACACATACATGCATACATACATGCATACTTGACTACCAAAGTTCTGCTCCCTGATCCTTGCTTCAAGCTGCAAATAATGCTCAGCTCAAATTCTTGGAGGGAGGTAAGGTGGTCTTTAATGAGATCCACAATGCTTACCCCAACATCCCCCCAACTATCAGGCATGCCTCCCAATGAGGGGGTCAGGAAAGATAAGGGAATCAGATTCCCTTTAATCCCTCTATAGCTTTGGCACTGACCGCATTTTTCTGGGGCTCTTTCGATCCACTTATTTGGCTCTGAACTGCTTCTCGGTTTCAAGCGCTTGCCAGCCACTCTCTCTGCAGAGACCAAGGGAGAAGGAGACTCTGCCATTGATCTGTTTTGGCAGCAATTCACTCTGACTCTCCCTCCTTCGATCCTCCTTCCACTTAACTCTATAAAGTGTCACATCTTTTCTTTTCCATTGTTGAGAACAGCACCTATCTTGTTCAAAATTCTTGTGCATCACCTAGAATTTTAGGCATTTATAAAAACAAAACAAAATACAGGACAGCATGTAGGTAACATTTAATGTATGTTTGCTGGTCTGCCAATACCTGAAACTGGCTGTCCAGATGCATTCACTAGTGAAAGAAACATGAAGATTCCTTAAGAGATGCACATTCTGTGTTCATAGGCCAGCATGTGCAAATCTCACATGCTTGTGACACATCTGGGATGTGGAGTGGAATCTACTTAACCTGGAAGATGTCATGTCTTGAGGAAAGCAGGGCACCATGTTCATCAATAATTAACTTCTCCAAGTGGAAGCTGGATGGGACTGTCATTCTTGTGGGGAACGGACACACCAAGGGAAGTAGTCTCTTTGAGTCCTTCTTCTTCTTCCTCTTTTCTATTGGGAGCTTCTCTGCTGGGCTAAACAGAAGCCAGGAAACCCTGATCTGGATTGGGACAAGGCAAAGAGTTAGAGCCTTCTCCCTCCCTAGGTCTCATTCAGAACAGTCACCTGCTTTCTTGTTCAAATATTATGGCCACATATTGGCCAAATCTGCATATTGTCTAATTTTGTCACTAGGATGCTATCATAAATAACCCTTTCCAGCACAACACCTTGGTCTTCCTGTTCCAGTGATGACGTAGGGAGGCAAGCGCATGTCTGTGCATTGGACTAACCCTCCCCCAAGAGTGCTGCAGAAGTGTCTTATGGCTCTTCAGTTACACTCCCAGGTCAGCATAGAATTTTATGCCAGGGTTTAGGCTGGCCTAACTGGGAATTAGGATTGCAGTTTACTTTACTTTTACTTTTTGACTTTTTACTTTTACTGTACTTTCTAGATACTTCCTCCCTCTACTTCTCTGTAGGTTAAGGCCAAAACAGATGAGTCACAGGATATTCAATCAATCAATCAATCAATCAATCAAATTTGATCATATTTATATACTGTTTTTCAACAAAAGTTCACAAAGTGGTTTACAGAGGAAATGAAATAGTTAATGGATGTTAATGTTAGGAATCTGCAGTTTTAAAAAGTTAATAGCAGGTGGGGTTAGGGGCACTTGAACCAGGGTGGGGGGGGGGTCAAATTTCTTAATAATTATTTTTTAAATACATAAAATAAGGAACACTTTGTGTATTTAATAGCAAACCTATTAGTTATAACTGTGTCCAAAGGCACCTAGTTTTGCCTCTCCTCTTGCTATTTTGATCTCTCCTGATGAGCCAAACTTGAGGGGGGTGGTGGAAGAGAGGCAGTAATAAACACAGCTCAGCAGCTACTTGCCCAGCTGTAATCATCAAATTTGTTTTTCATCAGTGGCAATTTATGAGGATGTTCATTTCATCAGTGTTCACAGTTCACTCTGTTAGGCACCAGAGCAGGCTGCAATCAAGGGGGAAGATTGGCTTGTTAGGACTTTGGATGCCAGTTTTTGCAATTTCCTGCTGAGCTGTAGAGCAAAATACCTCTGGCAAATCATCCGTTGCTATGTTAGGAAGTAGCCCTTGCTAGTTCTTGGATGAAGTTAAAAATTGTGTCAACAACAAAGCTTTCTTTTGCCACATGTGGCTGGTATACCCTTGGATCACACAACAAATACTTCTAAACAGTCTAGAAAAGGAGACCAATGGAGAGACACATCTTGATCACAGTTCATGTGTCAATTGTGTGTAACATTTGCCTGTAGTGGTGGAACTCTCTTATAACTACCAAAGCTCTTTCAAAAAGATGTGGGATGGACCAATGCAGGATGTGCATATGTGATAATGCTCAATACTCATGCAGTACTGATAGGCAGCACATGTATCTAGTACATATGCATGCGGCCTCATATTACTTTGGCACAGCATGTACATCATACACAAATGTCTTTTCCAGGAGGTTTCTCCTCCCTCCACTCCGAATTTTATGCACGGTGCTACATCTTTTTAGATTGTGAGCCCTTTTGGGACAGGGAGTCATTAGTTATTAGGTATTTTATTTTCTCTGTAAGCCACTTCGTGAACTTTTTGTTGAAAAGCAGTATATAAATACTGTGGGGAATTGATCCAGACATCAATTGCATGAAGTGGTTTTGCATATCTTAGACTGGAGGAAAGGGGGTATAATCAGTGGTGGGATTCAAATAAATTAACAATGGGTTCTATGTCCTAATAAATTAACAACAGGTTCTATTTCCATAGAACAACAGGTTCTATGTCCCATTAGTAACCGGTTCTCTGAACCAGGCGCTCATTAGCAAAGGGTTCTACAGAACCTGTGAGAACCCCCTGAAGCCCACCACTGGGTATAATGGATTCTCTTATCCCACTGGTATCAACCTTTTGGCCCTGGTGTACTGGTCAGGCCTCTTTGGTTGCAACTGCATAGGCTGAGATAAGAGGAATGGAGGAGTGGGAAGACACTTACAGGGAAGCATCACAGGGCAGGATTTCCTCCCTGCCTGCTACAGATCTTTCTCCCTTGAGCAGTTATTTTTCTTGCATGTGCATTTACTCCAAGTTATGAAGTCTAACAGGAAAGGAAGAAATTCAAATGGTTTGTGGAGCACCTATAAGGCAGTGGTTTTCAATGTGGGGGTTGTGATCCGGGGGGGGGGTCTCCATTTCAGTGAGAGCTGCAAAAAACTGGGAATCGCCATCTTGGAACCTGGTACTTGATGCCATTGCCACCATCTTGGAATGGGGCAGTCAGGGGCTGCTTTCCTGGAAGTA
This sequence comes from Cryptoblepharus egeriae, assembly GCA_030015325.1. Taxonomy (NCBI): domain Eukaryota; kingdom Metazoa; phylum Chordata; class Lepidosauria; order Squamata; family Scincidae; genus Cryptoblepharus; species Cryptoblepharus egeriae. The sequence goes on along the minus strand of JAREYC010000008.1, from coordinate 46,189,825 downwards.
AGACTTATTGAACACAATGGGACTTAGGGCAAAATCCAGAGTAACTATGGGGAGTCCTTGCTCTGGTGTAAGAACAACTTACTCTGGATTCCAATATGAATTTCCCATAGGTTTTCACTAGGTGGTACAATAATTATGGGTGCATGTAAAGTCTCTTGTGTGCTCCTGTAGTTACTCTGGATTTGGGGGTTAGTTCCAAGTAGACATGGAGGAACTCTGGCACCATAGTGACATCACGTCCTATTTGATATCATTTCCAGCCATGACATCACTTCTGGAAGGGGGAGTCCTGAACAGATTGTCTAAGAGTCAGCATGCTGGTGTTATGAACTTTTCTTGGTTTTTATTGTATTTTACTCTCACGTATTTCATACAATGTACTTATGATTTTCCTGACTCTATTACTGTGAATTGTTGGCCAGCTTCCTGGAGCTTTTGAAAAGGCAGAATATAAATTTTTAAAATAAAAAATAAACCACAACACTGGTTCAATCTGAAGGACAGGTATTTCTTCTTGGTTTGATGCCAACACTCATTTTGTTAAGAAAGCCCTTTAGAATTCCATAGTACATCCACAGCAACACCTCAGCTCCCATTTGCATCTAATGCATCAAGGTTTTATCAGTTTTACCTTGGTCAGACATATATGGGAATTCATTCTTGCCACCCCCCACCCCATCAAAAGCCTTTTTTATGAAAAGTGCCCAAGACCAAGTGCCAGACTGTAGCCAACAACACCATTCCTCCCACAACATAAATGCAATTCTCATCAGCTGCAGTGAAGATGCAACCTCCTAAGCTTGCATGAAGCAGTAGCCTGACCACTACTACCACCCATAAATTATACAGTAGTGATTTTCTTGTCCTTGGTAGCCTGCTTGATAGCGGCCTGCTCGCAGATGATCTCTTTCAGGCGCTGCAGCCTCATGTTTTGGGTTGTCTGGTCCCCAACACCCGTTTGGCTGCGGTGCAGCAAGCTCAGAGCATAGATGTACTCCAGTTCAGTGTACTTCACTCCTTGATCCACCACCAGGTTTAGAAGCTCATCTGCTGTGTTGTACAGCATCTCGTAATATTGTCTGGAAAACAAAGCAGAATGTCCATATTTATTTCATCCACATTTCAGATAACTTTTTATTTTCCAACTAAGAGGGCCAGATTTGACATGTTTTCCTCTGCAGAGAAAAGAGATTTTCCATGAAACTGTCATCATAATCAAGATCTTATACCAGGAAACTGTGACCTGATCAGACTGTGCCATCACAGTCATGAGCATCTTCTGGTGTGAATAGCAGAGAAAGGAAGAAAAAAAGACAACAGTTGGTGCTTAAAATTAACCAATACAGATATAAAATACCACCTTAGACCAAAAATTAAATGGGGGGCCTATGCAGGATGACCATGATTACTTTTTCCAGGATATGTCCTCATTTTTAGCCTTGTGTCCTGGGAAAAAATTTCAAACTCCTCCTTTTCCTTGTGAAAATATGTCTTCTAATTAATAAATTAGCAGTGATAAATTATTTGCAATTTTTTCAATTTAATAATTTGTAATAATGATAAAATAAGCACATGAAAGCAACTCGCATGAGTGCTTTTAGCTTTCATTTTATCACATCCTACATTTTTCTTGGATGTCCTATATTTTTGGGTGGGCCTTGTCTTCTTTTTATCATTATGGCATATAGTCACCCTGGGCCTATGTCAATGCTGTTTTTCTGTCCCAAAAAGTGAGCTCAAGGAGTGTAACAACAAAATAAATACTCAAAAACTAATCATTACAATAATCTTTTAAAGCAAAATTAGGCAAGTAAAACAAACGTATGCAGCAGGAATTACTTTTAAAATAACATAAAACAGAAGTAAAAATAGCCTCCAATAAATCTGGTCAGTAGCATACAAACCACTGGGGGACACAACTTACAGGAGTCTGTAGATGTATTTAAAAGCAGGCCTCCGTCAGTCTTGAAAGACTATGGTATCGTGCTCAGTGCTGCATACACTGCATGCGAAGCACGAAAGCCTGGGTTGGATTGTTATGGAGGATAGGCTGTTACCCAAGCAGCAAATCCCCCCTCTCCACACCACTGAATTCGTCCAATGGAAAGGCAGAGCCAATACAATTGGATCCAGCTGGCGTCGCAGAGCTGGGCTAAGGACAGGAGCTCACCCTGTCTTGTGGGGCCGACCCGGGTCTCGAACCCTGGCCTGCTGGTTAACAGGCACAGCGCCTTAACCGCTTGCGCCACCCACAGCCCTAGATGTATTTAAGTAGATTGTATTTGAGTAGATGGTCTTTGCTAGGGGTGAAGGTGATTTTTGCCATTGGGGGAGGATGGAGGGTGCTGCAACTAAAAAGGCTCCCACCAATTGCAAGCCTCAAGATAGGATTCAGTTTAAACCTTCCCCTAAGAATCTCAATGGGAAGGCAAATCAAGGGTTAAAGGTGATTCCGGAATTGATTCTGGGCTGGAAAATATACCCAAAGGGAAGGGCACAAAAATAGCCTATTGTCCAAACCTGCACTGTGATCTGTCAATGTCAGAACAAGTGCCATTGTTAAAACTGATACAAGACATGCCACCCTGAATCCAAAGCACTTTGCATTTAGGATTCAACTGCCACTAGAGGATTAGACTATTTTTAACTTAAGTATACAATTATATAAGGACTAAAAGAGAAATATGGATGTTTAATTGGTTTCTATTAAGAACATAGCCTCCTTTGGCCTGGTGTTGCCTTTGGCCAGTCACCCACACATGGGGAATTATTCATTTGATTAGCTGCTTCACATTTGCCTCCTCTATCTTGGAAAAGTATTAATAAATATTGATCAGACATGCTTCCTGTTTGCCTTTGCCAAAGCAATTCCAATGGGCCTTTTCTCCTGATGTTATCAAATAATGAAACATGAAAGAGAGGATGGAATTTGCCTTTTAGTTGGCCTTCTTCCCTTTTTCATAGCTTTTGCGCCTGCAGTCATTAAGCAAACGTTTTATTTGATGTTTAGAACAGGATAGGGAATGGCTTCTGGAGGATGGTGCAACTTGATTAAATAAACAGCCACCCTCCTCCCAAAATCACTGCCTTTCCAAAAGGTCAGTGCTCCATTCCCAGCTATAACAAAATTGAAACATGCTAGTTGGAGAATCACATGGCTTACTTTCCCCTGGATTGTGATATTTCAGTTTGTAAGTGAAGAAATCTGATGTTTGAATGCTTCCCTAAATAGAAACTGCCTGCATATATGAATGCGCTAGGGAGAAGGGTTTCGCCCAACCACCTTCCTAATATGTATACTTAAATGTGCAATATCCCACCTGCAATATCAATGATTCAGTCCAGAAGACACTGTGCCAAATGACTTTCCTGATCATATGTCTGAGCCTGTAACAACTACATTCACTTGGTTTTATCTTGTTGCTCTAGTGATTTTTTTATTTTTTGGGTGGGTGTGTGTGTCTCATTGTATTACTAGTAACAGCCCAAAGCTGTTGCTTCAAAGGTACAATATAACAACGTCCATCAGTAAAAAACAACCCCTTTCCAACATCTCAACTGCCCTTTTCCCTCCTCTTTTCTCAATGGCCTTCTCAAAGTTTTGATACACACAGGACACTTTCCATGAGCCTAAATATGATAATGCTAATTTTCTGCAATACAGTATTTATATTTAAAATATTTTAGAGAGGAGTCTTTTTTCTGTATTACTGCGAGCACAATTCTAACCATGTCTACTCAAAAGTAAAGTCCATTGTGTTCAATGGGTCTTACTTCAAGTAAACTGTCTTTAGGATTGCAGCCTACATCTTTTGCTGCTGACACCATGTGGGGTCCAAATTGGGAAGCCTGGTAGACCTGGGCTCCAAAGACTCTTACCACATTCCCTCTGCCCTATTTTGCTTCTCCCAATACAGTGGTATCTCACTTAACAAGCGCTTTACATAACAAGCAAAAATTTCCAAGAAATCTTGCTTCACATAACAAGTTCCGCTTCACTTAACAAACAAGTGTGCTATGGGCACACGTGCTATACAGCCCTGACGCTCCGCATGGAGGCTCTTTAAACGGGCTGCTGGCCAGCGCTGCTGCCTCTAACTGTCCCCCAAAATGGGGGCAGTTGCCTGGAGATGCCAGAGGCAGCTGCCCCTAACTGCCCCCAAGTGGCCCCACCGACCACCTTGAACCTCCAGCAGCAGTCAGGTATGCCTCCCAGGAAAGTGCCTTTGATTGCAGTCTCCTAACTATGTCTACTCAGAAGTAAGCCCCATTGTGTTCAATGGGGCTTACTACCAGGAAAGTGTCTTTGATTGCAGCCTCTGAACCATGTCTACACAGAAGGAAGCCCCATTGTGTTAAATGGGGCTTACTCCCAGGAAAATGTCTTTAGGATTGCAGCCTAGGTAGACTTCATAGGATCATGCACACTGAATGCATGTTTTGAATTCAGTTCCAGTGTTTTGTCATCATTTTTACATCCAGTTAATACTTTTGTATGAATATTTTGGGGGTTGTGGAATCAATCATCAGAGTTTCCATTATTTCCTATGGGAAAATCTGCTTCACTTAAAGAGCATTTCACTTAAAGTGCAGGCCTCCGAAACGAATTAAGCTCTTTATGTGAGGCACCACTGTATCTGTTCTGTTGACATCTGTCCTCACTGTTTCATCCCTACCTCTCCACCTTTGGGAAAGTGCACATAAGAAACTTTGTAACCCCCGATAAAATTTCTCCTTGGAGGTTCTAGTTACATGTTGTCCATGCCAATTTCATTTTTTGCCTCAGTGGTCCTAATCTCCCTAAAGATTAGGAACTACAGGTATAAAGCAACACAATACATTCATCTTCTTATCTTATCTTATATATATATATAAAAGAGAAAAGTCACTCACTGACTCACTTACTCACTGACTCAACACCGCCCTGCCAAAACCGGTGGGCCTAGAAGCGTGAAATTTGGAGTGGGTGTTCCTTCCGTGACTGAAGGGTGCACTAAGAACCAGTTTTTGGAAATTCCAACCGGAAGGGGGTGAAAAGGGGCGTAACGCGTTTTCCTCCCTATACTTTGCATTGAGAATTGCTGACTCCTCAACATTCCTCCCCAACTGCTGGGCCTGAAGCATGGAATTCTGGGAGTTCCTTCTGTCACCTGAACACCCACCAAGAACCATCTGGAGAAATTTAACCCTTCAGGGGCTGAAAAGGGGGCAACGTGTTTTTGTCCTATACTTAACATGGGAGACTGAACAACATCCAGCCAATTTGGTGCTCAGACCCGGGTGCACTGGGGGATGTTGTTTGGAGGAAGAGGTTGCGCTGGCGAGGATGCTGCACATGAAGGGAAATTGCGCATGAGAGGAAATTGCGCATGAGGGGAAGTTGCGCATGTGGGGAAGATGCGCATGGAGGGAAGTTGCGCATGGGGGGAAGTTGCGCACGGGAGGAAGTTGCGCATGGGGAAAGTTGCGCATGGGACGAAGTTGCGCATGTAGGAAAGTTGCGCAGGGGGGAAGTTGCATATGGGAGGAAAATTGCGCATGGGAGGAAGTTGCGCATGGAGGAAAGTTGTGCATGGGGAAAGTTGCACATGGGGGAAGTTGCGCATGGGGGGAAATTGCGCATGGGGGAAGTTGCGCACGGGAGGAAGTTGCGCACAGGGGAAAGTTGCGCATGGGAGGAAAGTTGCGCATGGGAGGAAAGTTGCGCATATGGGAAGTTGCGCATATGGGAAGTTGCGCATATGGGAAGTTGCGCATGGGGGAAGTTGCACATGGGGAAGTTGCGCATGGAGGGATGATGCACATGGAGGAAAGTTGCACACGGGGAAAGTTGCGCATGGGGGGAAGTTGCGCATGGGGAAAATTGCACATGGGGGGAAAGTTGCGCATGGGAGGAAGTTGCGCATGGGGGAAGTTGCGCATGGGGGAAGTTGTGCATGGAGGAAAGTTGCGCACGGGGGAAGTTGCGCATGGGGGGAAGTTGCGCATGGGGAAAATTGCACATGGGGGAAGTTGCGCATGGGAGGAAGTTGCGCATGGGGAAGTTGCGCATGGGGGAAGTTGTGCATGGAGGAAAGTTGCGCATGGAGGAAGTTGCGCAAGGGAGGAAAGTTGCGCATATGGGAAGTTCCGCATGGGGGATGATGCGCATGGGGGAAAGTTGTGCATGGGGGAAAGTTGCTTACGGGGGAAAGTTGCGCATGGGAGGAAAGTTGCGCATATGGGAAGTTGCGCATGGGGGAAGTTGCGCATGGGGAAGTTGCACATGGGGGATGATGCACATGGAGGAAAGTTGCACAAGGGGAAAGTTGCGCATGGAGGAAATTGTGCATGGGGAAGTTACGCACGGGGGAAGTTGCGCATGGGAGGGAAGTTGCACACGGGGGAAGTTGCACACGGGGGAAAGTTGCGCACGGGAGAAAGTTGCGCAGGGGTTTTGATGCATATGAGGGAAGTTGCGCATGGGGGGAAGTTGCGCATGGGGGAAGTTGTGCATGGAGGGTCAATGTGCATGGAGGAAAGTTGCGCATGGGGGAAAGTTTGCATGGGGAAGTTGCGCATGGAGGGTCAATGCGCATGGAGGAAAGTTGCACATGGGGGAAGTTGCGCATGGGGGAAGTTGCGCATGGGGAAGTTGTGCGTGGGGAAAGTTGCCCATGGGGAAAGTTGTGCATGGTGTTTGATGCATATGGGGGAAGTTGCACATGGGGGGTTGATGCACATGGGGGGAAGTTGCGCAAGGGGTAACATGTGCATGCGGGTTGATGCGCATGGGTGAATTTGCGCATGGGAGGTTGATGTGTATGGGGGAAGTTACGCATGGGGGGTTGTTACGCCTGGGGGAAAGTTATCCATGGGGGGTTGATGCATATGGGGGGATGGCATACGGGGGAATTTTACTCCTGCAACGTGGGTATGCCTTTCGCTAGTACAGAATAAATGAATGACGATCCACACATACCTGCATGTACTGCTTATTTATTTAGTACTATCAAGATTCACAGTGTTTCACAGAATTACAAAGATAGTTTTATGTGCATGCAGGAACTTACAATTGACGGGGGGGGGGGGGGTGGAACAGACAATGATGGGATGTCAGACAATCATAGGCAACAAGGAATGATAAAATACTTTAATGGAGGAATTTTGCGGTGTTTCATTTGGTCTTGCTTAATTGCATAGTACAACACAGTGTGGCAACCAGCCAGTTCCTTCAGACCACAGCATTGAAGGCCGTGCAATGTGAATACAACACAAGGCGCACTTCCAAAACATGCAAGCATTAAATGCAGGGATTTTTTTTCTCTTGAGAAGAAATCAAATTTTAGCCAGATCAGGATTCAATCAAGATTTTCCCCTGACCATCTTCTGAAACATTTCCTTGTTTATCCAGACTGGTCCTGGGTGAGAGGTGAAAATTAGCATTTAAATAGAGAGAAGTATTGATGCCTCTCGAGAGAGATTGTTTCATCTTGCTTCCCTTTCCACTGAGACAATTATTTTCTTTAATATCTAGGAACTTCCCTCCAAGGCAGGGTGTTCTAAGATATGTTAGTTTCTTCCAACAAAGATTTTCCTTCAGAAGGGTACTTACAAAATTTACATCAGCTTTAAAAAAAAGTGGGTAGGGGGAAGGTTGAAGGCTCTGGTGGCACAAATGGCCTTTGTGCTTATACCCAGCCTGATACCCCAGTTAGAGAACCAGAGCCCTAAAATGAAGGTGGGAGGTGGACTTGTTATGATCCAGAGAACATGTACCGGTACATCAATTCAGGATGAGCCCACTCAAAGCTACTGAATACCATTTCCAAAACAACACATGAGATGGGATCCTTTTAAGCTCACACACACAGTGATGCAACAAAGCCCAGAAAAGGATTTCCCCATTTTCTGTGGAACTTTACAAGGCATTAAAGAAACACCCCTCGACACTTATCTCAATCTTTAATTAGTTCTATAATATACTGATGATATCAGGCCTAATTAAATTTTATACAGATAAAGGGCAATGAAATTCTAACCAAGTGAACCGGAAAGTACATATTAAACAGTAAATTTAATGGTTCAGGCTGATAAGTGCCATTTCCCATACAAAAACTAAATTCCATTTAGTGTGTTGTATTCAAATTGGTTTTGCATGTGCAAAGAGCTGGGATCTTGTTCATATATCAGTGAAACTGCTAATCCGCTCTATTTAAACATCACTTATTAATGCTTGCCATTGCAAGTAAGTCAGAAGGATTTGCATTTTTACTGCACAGAGTACAAAAATTATCTGAACTAGATGTCAGTTTATAAAGAATATTAAGCAACTTTCCTCCCCTGCAAATGACGAGGTGGAAATAAAATGACACCCCGCAGAAGAGGAAGGAGAGAGTCAGCACTTTGGCAGAAAAAGGCAACACCAAGAGTGTGCCAGTCAGCACAAAATATAATACAATTTTAGCTGCCCGCTGGGAATAACAAACACAGGAGAGAGAAGCCTGCCGCGAATAAAGCGAATTGCTTTGGAACTGCACCCAAAAGCCTGGAACTGAAACAAAAGGACTATACAGCTACTGCGGTTGGTGGCGTACACAGCACTTTCCCTGTGTCACGTACACAGTTCTTCACTACCTGTGTTGGCATTGCCTTCAGATGAAACTTCTTTCCATTTTACAGTTCAAAAGCTGAGGCTGACAGCATGGTGACTTGTCACTTAGCATGAACATACTTAGCTGTCTTGTACTGAGCAATACCAGTGATCCACTACCCCTAAGTTAGCCACACTGCCTGATCACAGTTCTCTAAGGACCATACCCAGCACCTTTACCATTTTTATGTGAGATCCTTTACCAGGAAGATTGCCAGGGAACTGGGACCTTGTGCAGCCAAAGTAAGTGCTCCACTTGGAGCTGCAATCCAGTGAAGAATATATCAGATGTGACATCTAGGGCTGGGTCTTGGACAAGAGAAATGGGATGAGGTTCAAGTATAACAAAGATGAGACAAACTGGCAAGACAAGAAACGGGATTGCAAGATGAGATTGCTAGACTAAGGGAATATTTATAGATGTGTGGTCAACTAAGATCAAAGGTCCAAATCCAGATGGAGCATGAAAGCAACTACAATAATTTGCTCCTGTATATATCCTCCAGGAGTGCATAATTCACAAGTGTGGCACAGTCATGTAGAGTTTTCTGATCTTTGTCTGGATTTGCCCTCATATTTATGAAGCATTTTTGAGACAAACAATAGAAGAAAGTCTTTATATATGTGCCCAGGCACTGAAACAAAGAGGGGTGTCTGAGGTGCCCAGGAGTATTCATAGGCTAATCTAGTTCTCACCAACAGTACTGAAGGATGACAAGAACAAGCCAGTTAACTGGATTATGGGCAGGGCTTTATGGGACACATTGGAGGCTTATCTGCCTGACATTCACTAGATGATACAATGGAATGTAGTCACAGGGTGCCTCTCTGTCAAAAGGCAGGTACATATCTGGAGACCTCTGACCTATTCTGTTGAATCAAGGTCACCCACAGCAGGATCTATATTTTTTCAATCTTTCCTGACCTCTGCATCCTCCCACTGCAAGAATTAAAAATGAGTTGTTAAATCTCTACTAGCTACTAGTGTATATTCTTGGCAGCATGGAGCTGGTTGACAGTGGGATGGGTCAGACTGCCACATGAGAAAGAGAATATTTAAATCCCACATCTGATGTGTGAAGTTTAGGGGTTCCCATCAGTCAGCCCACAGATGTCTTTCTGAACCATTCTCAGACAGCCTCCATCTGCCAAATATGCTAATTTGGGGACAAAAATCAAGAATCCACCTCCTTTACTTCATCTTCCCAGATTTCTTGGCACTGCATTTCAAAATTGCATCAGCAGCCAAAAAGGACAGAAACAGATTTTTCACTGAGGTTGGTCAGAGCAGTGGGTCTTGGTATCAATGAGAGGAGGGACAGTTCTCTTTGTTTAGAGATGTGGACTATACCAGTGACTCTTCACAGAACTCAATTGCTTTTCTTTATTTTAAAGAATGGAGTGTGTGTTCTGAGGCAGAATTTCCCATGGAAGAGAAGCCACCAAACCATTCCTTCTGCACACACCATAAATACTAGGACTCAGTGGTACACAGAGGATCACTGGCAAGTAAGTAATGGGCAGAGCTATGCGTGCACCATATGTTTTCTAACCATTAATGCTTCAGCAGATTAATTGATTAAACCCACATAATTTTGCATATAAAAAAGCAGTATTTTGGAAGAAAAAAAATACACTTAGGGCACAATTCTAACCAATTTAGGTCAGCCTAACTCACATCTTTTCCATGGTGGGATACGCTTGCGCAGTGGCCTAACCCCCCAAGAGTGGGACAGAAGCACCTTACAGCACTATTGTGACACCCCCAGCTCAGCAAAGGACTTATGCTGGGGCTTCTGTAGGTTCGGATTGCAGTTGTAACATTCTGACAATGCTAAAAATGGGGCTGGGGTTGTACTGGCACTGCACATACAAGGTCCTAGACTCAACTCTGGTAACATCTCCTAGATAAGACTAGAAAAGGCCTTTCTGGAACCTTTGAGAGGTTACCGAACAATACCTACCTAGCTGGACCCATGATTTGACTCAGTAGAGGGCAGTTTTCTATGTAATTTCAGAGAATCCACATGCATGTTATTGCTAAAGCCTGCAAATATGCTTCACATTTTAGCCTGTGAAGCCTGCAAATATGCTTCACATGTTATTGCTAAAGCCTGCAATTATGCTTCACATGCATCCCATTTCTCTTGTCCAAGACAAAGGTCTTGACTTAAGGGTTTGTTTTTCCACTGTCAGAAAGAAGGGATTCATTAATGACCATTACCAAGTTGTAGCATTGAGTTGATTTGGCAAGAGAGAGGAATAGGCACTTTCTTATAAGGTCAAGACAACTGTGGATTTCTCAAAAAGTTCTCCCCAAGTTTTACTCCAGCTCAGCAGACTCAAGTCATGGTGGCCCAGATTTACTGGCTTGCTATACTACTCATCTACCTCAAGGGTTGTTGTGAGAGGAACTGAAAAATTATGTGAGGAGCTACCTCACATTTTCTCTGTAAACCACTTTGTGAACTTTTTATTGAAAAACAGTCTATAAATACTGTTGATTGATTGATTGATTGATTGATTGATTGATTGAGAGGACAAAAAGGAGGGGAGGAACTAGTGTTCCATGAGCTTCTTGGAAAAAGACTGGTATAAATGTGTGGAAAAAAAATAAAACTGTGGCTGGAAGGCCACTACTTGAAGGAGATTATGGAGATGAGTCTGTTTCCAAAAATCATCACTCCCTCCACATTTCTTTATTAACTCTCAGTTTGACCGAAAAGTTTTCCACAACTGGCCCAACATATTGCCTCCTACTAAGCCAGCACAACCTATGGAAGAAAGTGTTCTATTAAGCTCCTTTCAGAGAGTGAAAACAGGTTTTCTGATAAGGCAATCTCCATGCCCCCCCTTCTGCCTGATAAGAAAAGCCTCCCTTTCAATTTCTTTTTAACTTTTTTTCAAGTTTAGGAAAATGGATTTCCCCTGTGTACTCAGCATAACCCAAAAAGCATCCATATTCAAGCTGTGAAAATCATTACCGAAGCCATGAAAAGCTATATCTAAAGGTTAAAGCACAGAGATTAAAATGTCTTCAGGTGACTGATCAAAATAAAACCTTTGCAGAACAGGGAAAGCTGCATTGGACAGAAAGCCAGAATGACAGGCTGATCTTTTAAAACACCTGACTGACTGCCAGACACACTACACTTTTGAATTAGCTGGCTGAAACACAAACAATCACAACAATGACCTTGATTTCTTTAAGATAGCTGGTGCAGCATAGTGGCCAACAGACTAAGCATCCCAGATTCAAATTTTCCGTTTGCTGTGACCTCTTTTGGGGGTCCTGGCGAGTTGTCACCATCACTCAGCTTCAGCCCCTCCAGCTGCAATACAGAATACTAAGGGCATAACCAGTGGTCACAGTGGAAGAACTCTGATCAGATCAATGGTTTCTAAAGAGCTATGGGAAACCCCTCTTGAATCCAGTGGGGAGAGGGTACAACTCCTCTGGTGGCGCAAGTGGTTGAGACATTGTGCCTGTTAACCAACAGGCCAGGGTTCAAGACCTGGGTCCCTACAAGATGAGGATTTCCTGCTATAGGCTGGGGTTAGACTAGATGATCCACCTGATCCCTTCCAACTCCATGATTTTATGATTCATATGTGTGAACCATTTCCCTGTGTTGTCTTCCCTATGAAAACGGACTGTTACTTCCTCACTGATTACTTAAATGGGTGTGTGTGGTGGGCTAAATTTTCTTTCTCCTAGCGCTGTGGCTTGTACAGGATTTTATTCTCTTTCCCTCATGATCATCGTTCAAAGAAATCCAACAGAGGCTCTGATCACAAGCTTGCTGCAGTTGTGTCTAGTCTGGCCCTAGCCTTATGGGGTTCTTGCAAGGATTCCTAAAAAAATGTATAGGAAGCATGCTGAACATTCTGAATGTGCTACTGTATACCATTGTCAAATATTACTGTTGTTTATGTAGCATTTACATCAATTTGCTCTGCAGTATCCAACTACATGAGGATATTCAAATCCTTGCCCCGAGGAGATTACGGTGGGTTAGAAGGGATGTGGGATAAGGATGGCAAGAACATCCTCAGTTGCTCGGAATACATGGGTAATGTTTCCCCCGTAGGGAAAGAAAGGAAGGATAAAAATATAGTACAGGAAATAAATAAAAAATATGGGTATTTGCTTTTTTGCTATAAAGTTTGATAGATCAGTTTTCTTCTGGAGAAGTTCTGCGTCTGAAGTGTCTTTTACCTTAGAACAGTGATTTTCAACCAGTGTGCCGTAGCACACTGGTGTGCCATGGCTAGTCCTCAAGAGTGCTGCAGGAATTTGGAGACGGACATTAATTAGTAGGAAAATTGGAGAATTTGAACAGTCTAGTGTGCCTTGACAATGGTAAAAATAACTGATAGTGTGCCTTAAAAATTTCATTGCCTTCTTAGTGTGACGTGAGATGAAAAAGCTTGAAAATTACTGCCATCTATACAGCATATTGAAGGAAGAGATAAGATTAGCACAATGAATCGCATAGGCATTTGCCCCACAACTGACACACACGAAATCATGCTTTCTTCCTTGAGAGGGGGTGGTAGCGCAATACAAGGTTATCTTTGCCTGCAAAAGATCCCATATTCAATCCTGCATATCTCCAAGACAATCTCCAAAGACCCTTTTGAAACATTGAAGCGCAGCTTGGAGTCTAACTGAGCCAGATGGACTCATTATGGTCTGGCTTGGTGCTAAGCAGCTTCATGTGGTATTATGTGTGTGGAGTAAGTATGGAAGTAGAGGGGGCTGCTAAACTGTCTCTTTATGAATAGATTTCTTTGGTTCCAAGGTGAGTTCTTCAGAAAACATGAGCCTTGTTAAGACAACATTTCTGTCCTAGCAAATGCAAGAGAGGCAAGCAGATTGCTTTGGTTGCGATGACCTTGATGTTGATGAACTGGCGAACACTTACTGGTGGCTGTGCTTTCAGTATCTGCCTGCAAGGACCTTCCGAGATTTCTTGAAGGATTCGTTCTTCATAAAGGATTCATCTCCATGACTGAAAGCTATAGCATGGCTGCTAGGAATAGATGGGCAGTGGATAAATTGGCAGGTGTTGGTGGTGTGGCTCTTCCACTTCCACATTAATTGAACGTACAGGGATGAACACGGCTTCAGTTGTGCAAGTATTTATTTAACAGGGTGAACAGGAAATAAGGTCTCTTTGAGGGACACCTATTTGCTCGCCTCCTGTAATCCCCACAGCAGTTTTACACTTTTCAAAAATGTTAGCAGATTTAATTTTAAAAGGTGAAAGATAAATGTAGAAGCAGCACTTTGAAAAAAAAAACCTGGGGGGCAACACTGTTACTGGCATCCTGGAAACTCGGCTTGTTATCTTACGTCTGTCTTCACTGTACGCTCATCCTGTAAGAGCACACCAAGAAGGAAGCCTAGCAGCAGTTCCCTGGCCCAGGTGCATTTTGAGCTGGCGGGATTGACCTATGTTGGCTGGAATAGTAGTGACAAGTTATTTTAGCATTTTTGAAGCTACTTTCTTATACTTCTAACTGGATTTTTAAAAAATGCTGCTTTATGTGATCAAGCTTTTGCTTTGCACTTTGGAGGCTCAGTATTCAATCCTGACAACCTCTCCAGATTGGGTGAAGGTAAACTCCTACAAAAAAAGCCAGATGGCCCTGGCTGTTTGGTGCAGACAGCACTGAGCTAGACAGATAGCAGATTCCTGTGTTTGAACCAGATTCCTATGTTCCTGTACAGTGCATCATAACTCTGGTCTCTCTCCCACATCTAGGGACAAGTAAGGGAAGCTCAGCTTTTGCTCACCAAATCTGAATGAGAAAAAGCACAGCAAAGTAACAGGCTTCATCCAGCATGGTTAGGATTGTTTTTTTGTCAATGTAGCGCAAGTGCTAATTAGAACTAATTAAAGCTATGCTGAGATCAGAGCTCAGCGGAAACCACAGGGAAGACGATAAATAAGAGGAAACAAAATTAAAGGGGAAAGGAACTCTTTTTGGGAGCCAAGTTCTTAACTGAAAACAAGCACCATGTATCTATGGTGCTTCTAAACGTGTATCTAAACAAGCACCAGCAGTCTCTATGAAAATAGGAAGGCTGAAGACAAGGTTGGGTTTTGTCCACCGGCCAAAGAGTTCCATATTCCACCTCACTGCTGTGCATTCAGGGTAGAGAGAGTAGGCAGAGCCTCATCTAACCCAGAAAGTAAAAAACAAAAGATTTGTATCTCATTTCCCAAGCTGCTACTCCATTTAGTACATACAATCTGTTTAAAGCTGGACATGCACAGTGGGAACACAGACAGCTGCCAATCAGCTCAATTGCCAAGGGATAAAATAGGCAGGGATGCCTCAGCAAGCAGGAACAGCTACTGCCATTTACTCAGTAAGAAAAAAGACAGTGTTTGGGAAGGCAGTCTCTGAGGAGGCTGCAGGAAGACTTGCCTCCACAGGTTAAGCCAGAATCTTGGGTGTCTCCTAATTTGCGACATTTGGTTCCAGGAACCTCTGTCATCACCTATTTTCCCATTATTAGGCAATTATTTACCATGGTAACATGGCAGGCAATGAATCAAGATCCCTTTCAAGTGGCTTAGAACTGAACTGAGTTTCAGCTCAGAGGCAATTCAAAAGTGATTCACTTGGGGGAAGGATCTGCCTTCCAGCTGAAACAGAAACAAAACTGAACCCTTTGTGAACATTTCTAAGGCAAGTTTAATTGCCTATCATATTGCCATGGTAAGCAGGCTGCATTTAAGCCATTAACTGCTACTTAAGCTTGGTTTATCTTTCAATTTAAAGAGCCAAGCTTATTTGCTTTGAGACAAAATTTTCTAGTTCCTATTTATGCATATAAATAAATTGCATATAATTAGGTTATACCTGTATTCCCTCATTAGCCCTTACAGCAAATCAGTGATACCAGCTTCATTTTGACAACCAAAAGGCTATACAAATCCAACATAACACATCTGTCTTGCATGAAGAAGAGGAAGAAGATTGAAGGGTGCTTATATAATTGCCTATTATTGTGATAGTATAATATGGATGTGAGAATGTTGCAATAAGAACGGAGGGCTCTGTAGATATAAAAAGGCATAAAATTGCCTTATTCCCAAAATCAGACCATTGCTTCATCTAGCCCATTGCTACCAACTGATAGTGGGATATCTTTCTAAGGCATGAGGTAAGCGGTGGGGGAAAGTTGTGCAATTCATTTTTGAAGCTAATGACATGCAAGTCATAGGGTACTCACACTAAAAAATAAGTAAATAAATGTTGAGTTGCTGCCAGAAAGTGCCAGTAGATGGCAGCATTATATTACCAATTGTCATTGCCTGAATGGATATATCCCAATTAGTCTTGAGTGGAAAATCCCTGCAGCTTGCTACAGAAAATAATGTCACCACAAAACGACAGCATGAAGAGGCCTTAGCAATATGGTGCTATTTGCTGTACAGCACCAGAACAGTGGAGCTGGACTACACCCGAATGCGCACTACTGAATCAACCTTTCTTTGAATCAAAGGGTAGTTGCCAAATGTTTCAGCGGGAGCTGAACTGGACCCAAAATGCTTCAGCAGGTTGGGCTGGTGCTGAGCAAGAGCCATGTCGTGAACCACAGAATGAGCTGCCATTTTAACAGCAACGCTTTGGGGAAAGGACTGACTATGAGCTCACATACTATTAACTTATGGAATGGCTAGTCAGTGAGCCAGCCTTTAGTCCATCCCATAACCACGAAGAGGACAAGGCACTCCCAATGTAGCACATCCAAGGAGAACGTAGGGCATGACTAAATAAAAGCTTAAAAAGAATTCATATATTGATTTAAATGATTTATTTAAACTATATTACTTATTATTAAATTTAAAACTATATTACATAAAACTTATTACATATAATTTATAACTATTCATTTCCCTCTCACCTTGCAAAATCCAAATCAGCTTCCCGTGACATGGTGATGTTGGTCAAGTTCTGCTGAAGGATGAAGATATTTCTACACATTTTCTTGATGCCTGACTCACTGATGCGCTTGAAGTACTGTGCACCATTTATGAGAATACAGGAGATCAAGTGGCCCAGACCTGTTTGACAGAACAGATAACAAACGAAGAAGATGAAAGATATGATTGTCATGGGAAAAAGGTATTATTTCTTTTTTAAATATTACAGTAAAATTATGTAGCTTAATGGGGCATGCAAATTCATCAATAGTATTATGTTTTCTTAGACCAACTTAAGACAAATGTGAAAGCTTTTCACAAATCTGTAGAGGGAAAGTTTTACAACCAGCTTGGCTGCCTTGCCTGATGAAACGCAGCACTATATGGGTTGTTACAGGTGGGGATTAAGCAACTGTCAAGTGTGGAATTGTTTACATTTGATGCTGGACAGGATCAGCAAAAATAACTATGTGGTATGCTTTTAAAATTCAAAGATTATGAGAGATAAATAGGAGGGAAACACTACCACTCCTAAGACAGAATCAGCAAACACCAGGCATTCCATAGATTTTCTCAGGGAGTTAAGAAATCCTACATTTCAAGCAATGGACCTTGTGCAGTTTCAGTAAGTTACAGAGACAAACCTATTCTTGGAAAAGCTACGGTATATATATTTTATTTGTGGAAGCCTTCTATTATTCTCCATATTAAATGAATAAAACTTTATCTAGGATTCATTCATTCTCTAACAAAAATTTGGAATGGGAAAGGATTGCAAAGCAAATTAAATCAATAAAATGGTGTGCTGCCCAGTTCTGTGTAACTAGCCATTAGTGACCTCTAAGCCATTCTTGCTGAACTCTCACACCATCATATTGTCTGTCCTCTGCACCAAGAAAGGATGGAGAGAATATGATGCGCTTGTGTAAGTGAATGCTAGTAACTGGCTCTACACAACCCAGCAGTGTCTATTCAAGTGGCTTCTGCTGGTGTTCTTCTTTTGCATTTTAGATTGTGAGCCCTTTTGGGACAGGGACCCATTAGCTATTATTATTTTTCCATTTTCTTTGTAAACCGCTTTGTGAACTTGTTAGTTGAAAAGCGGTATATAAATACTGTAGATAGATAGATATGTACCCATGTCATTCCCCACCCCCGCAGCAATCCTTATCCCTGCTTAGGCGGGCAGAAGTCTGAACACAAGTCCCATGCTGGCCTGGAGGTGTCACTAAAGTGCTCTAAGATTAGGCCCTGGGAGGGTTAGGCCAGTGCACAGACATGTGCCAGCCTCCCCATACCACCATGGGAACAGGAAGCAGTTGTGACAGCCTAAACTGATTAAGACTGTACCCTCAATATTTCAGGACACATGTACCAACTATACATATCAGATTACAACATGAGGACTATACCCCATCCTCATACCTGTTCAAACTTCAAACCACTGAACTATCTAGCACAAATACAAACTCCCCACTGAAAGATACTAAAACTCAGGGCCTTCAACAAGATTCCAGATATTACAAAGGGGCTCAGTTCTCCAGGGGTAGAGGGGCACTGACTTTAAATCTGGGTTGCACCACTGTAGATAGGCATGACTGAACAGATACTCCATACATAGATAAGAACATAATAGCCTCGATTGGATCAGGCAATCTAGTCTATCTTCGTGTATCACACAGCAGCCCACCGCTGTGGGATGCTTCAGGGAGCACAAAAGAAATCTGCATCCAGGTGTGCTTCCCTGCATCTGGCATTTTGAGGTTGTCCACATCTACACACACCCCTCATGGCTTGTAACGTATGATGGTCCTTTCCTCTAGAAGTTTGTCCAATAGCTTCCTAAAGACATTGGGGCTGGATACCATCAGATGTTTGAGAGAACAGGCCAGAATCTTCTGCTGAGGTGTGGCTTTTCAATATGCAGAGAATTTTTTTGTATAGAGAAACTTTCAATCACGAGTTCCCACCCTCAGTCTGAAGTGGTATTTCCCAAACACAGGTTTGCCACCTCTATGAAAACTGGTCCAGTTGGAGGGCAGCAACAGATAACACAAGTTTTTTGTTTGTTTTTTTAAACATGATCTACCCTGCTGCTAATTCCATGCCTCAGATCATGAGGGTCTTTCTCAGTGGCTCATCTTCTCCAAATCACTTGGAAGCAACTAACCTTCAAAAATATACTGGAACTTGTGCTGCTGAAGACTGGCACTCATGGCTTCTTCAATGGCACTTATGTCCTTATTCAGTCGCACCACAAGGGGGTCATAATCCATGCTTTCAACATTAGCAACAATGGCATAATTCCCCTGCTTAGCCAAGGGGATCAGGTAGTGGAAGCAGTGCACCCTGGAAAACAGACAGAAGAATTGTAGTTGCACAACAATTTCACATTTCTCCATAGAAAGATCCAGTGGTTTTGATGTGTGTTCGGGTTCACACACACACACACACACACACACACACACACACACACACACACGCACACACAAACAAGAATGTTTTCATTCACACACAGAAAATCTCCTGCATGCACAGGACATTTCTCAGTTCAGAAGAAGACCAAGAGAGCCTCTATGTGAATGGAATAAATACATTTGTAAATAAATTCCAGATTTCACACTGCAGTCATATAACTTGGATGGTGGATGGTGGAACTTGTTCATGCTATTGGCAGGAAATTGTTTAAAGGAACAAAAAGAAAGGATTAAACAAGAAAAGATTAAAATCTGAGCCTGAGGAGTATCCACAACCACATTTCTCCTTGAGTGCTCAGAGTTGGGTAATGAAAATTGGGGTGCAGGATACAGATTCTTTAGCTGTTATGCAGATACGTTCATTACCATTCCAGTGTTAGAACTGCAGTCCTAGAATATTTATAAGATGCTCCCCTCTATAAAGCTTTGCAACTAACGTTATGGAACTTAATATGGATTGTTTGTATTTGTGAAGAGGAAAGGGAACATTTCAAGACTGTTTCAACTCTGTGTTCTGCAGCTCTCCAGTACTAGAACTTGAGTATGGTAGATTTCAGAATTTTGAGACTCTTTGGGCAAAGCTACATAATATGAAACAGGGGCCATTTTTTTTTTCTTCAAATGGCATGTTGGAAAATTGTGAGGAGGCATTAGGGTGACCAAGCATTTTTCTCCAATGCTGTTATTTTCTTGAATGTGCACCTTCCAACTTTTTACTCTTCAGAATCAAGAATGGTCAGAATTTGAACTGCAGCAGAGGCAAATTCCTAAACCTTACACCCACCACAGTCTCTCCCATTTCATGGGACCCCATACACATTTGTTTTTAAAGAGCCAATTTTTCTGTTCTTTGTAACAAGCAGTCCACCTTTCATTATTTATCCTGCTAGTTCATGGTTGAACAGAAAAACTGGAACAAGTTTCATAGTGCTAAACAACCTGAAAAATACATATACTGTACTTGGTCAGAACTCAATAGGGCTGATAACAATGTTCCATGATCACCCTTTTCTATTTTCTGCAACTTTTTCTTGGAATTATCTGCTATTCCCAAAATACTTTTTTTTCAGGTTAACTGCCAGGCTCTTCATTTAAAGTCTGAAGTGGTACAGTCCAGGAAAAGATTTCCTGCTGGATTGTACTCAGAGTTATAAATGAATATATAAACTTGTCCAATTCTCCCTTCTTTGGAAATCTAGAAAAGGCAAAGAAAAAGCCTGATAAGATCCAAAGTGTTCTTGAACTGATCAGTACAAAAGGAAAATGAGTCAAAGTGTGTCAATTATATACATTTAATTGAAGTGTGCTCAATTTTCATAATACAGTAAAAAGCAGGCATCCGTCAGTCTTGGAAGACTATGGTATCGTGCTCGGCGCTGCATACTCTGCATGCGAAGCATGAAAGCCTGGGTGAGATTGTTACAGAGGAAAGGCTGTTACCCAAGCAGCAAATCCCCCTCTCCACGCCACTGAATTAGTCCAATGGAAAGGCAGAGCCTATACGATTGGATCCAGCTGGCGTCGCAGAGCTGGGCTAAGGACAGGAGCTCACCCTGTCTTGTGGGGCTGTGGCGCCACAGTGGCGCCTCACATAACAAGTTTAATTCATTCTGGAAGCATGCTTGTTATGTGAAACGCTCTTTATGTGAAGCGGATTTTCCCATAGGAAATAATGGAAACTCAGGCAATTGGTTCCAGAACCCAAAAAATCTTCATATGAAAACATTAACTGTATGTAAGAATGATGACAAAACACTGGAATTGAATTCAAAATATGCATTCAATGTGCATGATCCTATGAAGTCTACTTAGACTGCATCCTAAAGGCATTTTCCTAGGAGTAAGTCCCATTTAACACAATGGTGCTAACTTCTTAGTAGACATGATTAGGAGGCTGTAATTAAAGAAACTTTCCAAGTGTCTCCCCACTTTCTCCTTCTCTTCATCCTGAGCCTCTCTCCCTGCTACTCCATTCTGGCTAGCTCTGAGCTGCTTCCCTCTTCTCCATTGCTGTTCTCTCCCTCTGCCCAGCGCACGCCCGGCCACAGGAGGAACAGAGTGGAACTGTTGCTTTCGCTATGGGCAGGTGCGCTAGGCAGTCCTGATGCTTTTTAAAAGGGCTGCCAGCCAGCATGTCTGCCCCAACTACCAATGAGTGTGTTTGTTAAGTGAAGCAACACTTGTTATGTGAGGAAGAATCCTAGAGAATTTTTGCTTGTTATGTGGATCACTTGTTAAGCGAGGTACCACTGTACATTCCAACTGCAGATTAAATGAGTGAATGTTCCAGCTGTGACAAAAGCAGAAGCCTGTTCTGTTTTTGTTGCAGCTGGAACTTTCACTCATTTCCAACCATGATGAGCTCTGTCAGCGATCTGGGTGCTCCCCAAATTTTCATAATCTGGTAGAACCTCTGGATAGCTCAAAATAGCCTCCCGTTCCTCCGTAGGAATTGTGTCACTGCTAAAGCTCCTCTTCTGCCAAGACTTAAAGAGAAAATAGAACTCTCCCAAAGTCTGAGAACCACTCAGACCTGGACTGATACCTGGAAGATATTTTTATACAACCCTTCCTTCATTATGCTTAGGGTGGGTGCATAGTTCCTTTCCTCCATTTGTCCTCACAACAACCCTGTGGGATAGGTATGGTTGACTGATCCAAAATCAGCCAGGAAGGTTTATGGCCATATGAAAATATGAAAAATAAAATAAAACAAGCTGCCCACTACAAGATGGTTCAACTGGCATCACCAATAACCATGGTAAAAGTTAAACCAGTGTTTCTAGTAATCCACATGAAAGCAATCTAAAGTTTCAGATCTTGGTGAAAGAGAGTCATCAACAGTTACTGCATATACTCACATATAAGCCGACCCGCGTATAAGCCGAGGCACCTAATTTTACCACAAAAAACTGGGAACACTTACTGACCCGCATATAAGCCAAGGGTGGGAAATGCGGCAGCTACTGGTACATTTCAAAATACCATAAAAATAGATACCAATAAAATAACATTTACTGAGGCATCAGTAGGTTACCGGTAAATGTAAAGATATTTTCCCAGGACACAAGAGTTAAAAGAGGACCTGTCCTGGGAAAAGAGGACATATGGTCAGTAGTGCTTCCCAGGGAGTCAGTCCTTTGACCATGATGGCTCAATGCTGCCAGCAAACAAAGGAAAGAAGGGCAATGTATTTTCCCCCCACCAAAATACAAGGCTAAAAAAGAGGACCTGTCCTGGGAAAAGAGGACATATGGTCACTCAGTGCTTCCCAGGGAGTCAGTCCTTTGACCACGATGGCTCAATGCTGCCAGCAAACAAAGGAAAGATGGGCAATGTATTTTTTCCCCCACCAATATACAAGGCTAAAAAAGAGGACCTGTCCTGGGAAAAGAGGACATATGGTCAGTAGTGCTTCCCAAGGAGTCAGTCCTTTGACCACGATGGCTCAGTGCTGCCAGCAAACAAAGAAAGAAGGGCAATGTATTTTTTCCCTCCCAGGAGACAAGGTTAAAAAGGAGGACCTGTCCTAAGAAAAGAGGACATATGGTCACTCAGTACTTGCTTCTGAGCAGGCATGGAGAGGATTGGGCTCTGAGGCTGCCATCCTATCCACACCTACCTGTGAGTAAGCTCCATTGACTAGGATGGGATTGCTTCTGAGCAGGCATACAGAGGATTGGGCTCTTATGCTGCAATCCTGTCCACACCTACCTGGGAGTAAACTCCATTGACTAGGATGGGACTTGCTTCTGAGTAGGCATGCAAAGGCATGCAAAGGTAGTGAATGGAGAGAGGAGTGCAGGCACTCTAAAGTCTCTTTTCAGGAATTCTTAGTGGGGCATCTATGAACCTGCCTGACTCAGCATACACAATGAGAGGAGGGAGGGGACATCATTTGCATAGACCCTCCCTTTGAAAACATACCTCCTCAAAACTTGCAAGGAACAAGATTTTTAACCAAAATAAGATGTTTAGCAGAGAGACGCTTGCTTAATAGCCCCCTGCAAGACTTCAGGGCAGAAAATTCTTCTCACCCTGACTGGAAAGTATACCTCCTTATTTGGACACCTACTTGTTGAGGCTTCATAGGAAAGGAGGGGGCAGGATGGAGGAACCCCTGGGGAGAGGGAAGAGGGGGAACATAAAGAGACCTGTTCCTCCTGGAAACTCCTGCTGGATTAGCTGGTTGCTTGACCCCCATATAAGCCAAGGACTCTAAAAAAGAGTTTGAAAAACTCAGCTTATATGCAAGTATATACAGTCGGTAATGAGTGAGGGCACAGTCATAACCAGTTTAGGCCAGCACAACTTGTCCATCTCCCCATTCCCACAGTAGCGGGGGAGGCTGGTGCATTCTGTGCACTAGCCTAACTCTCCCAGGTGGGGCACACATCTGTCTGTTAACTGCAGTTAT
Source organism: Cryptoblepharus egeriae (assembly GCA_030015325.1). Classification (NCBI taxonomy): domain Eukaryota; kingdom Metazoa; phylum Chordata; class Lepidosauria; order Squamata; family Scincidae; genus Cryptoblepharus; species Cryptoblepharus egeriae. The sequence goes on along the minus strand of JAREYC010000008.1, from coordinate 46,166,353 downwards.
CTGACAAGAAGAGTTGTAATTCTGCCAGCCCAACACAGGTCTCTGAAAAATGTAAAGCACAAAAGGCAAATTATGCCATTGTTGCTGAGGTCTCCCATGTCTCTGGGCTGACATGTTTGCACTGACCTTGAAGCAACTTTGGCATTAAGATTTTCTGAAAACATTGCTGATTGCACAGCAGGAAGGCTGATTTTTGCAAAGTGTGTTTTCAGGACTGTTAACTGTGATCTGTTGCTGGTGCCAAATCACTAAAAGCCCCCCTGAAGAGCAGACCTTTTATTTAACGAAACTGCCTGATAAAGGTGACATTCATGAACTAAAATGACAACTTATTACTTTCCCTTTAAAGTTCAAATAGGTGGAAAATAATAATTTTTTTTAAAAAACCTAGTTGGTGGTTTTTGTTTTAAATGTAACCACTGCTTATGTCACTTCACCCCCTACAGTGAAAATGCATGTAAAGGCCTGTGATGATTAGCTCTGCTGTGTGTTATCATAGGTAAAAATATGAAATGTGCTTCCCTTCAACTTGCCAAAGTAGTACATGTAGGATCAACTAAAGTGTCTTTGGATGCATTTCTAAAGGTCCTCTCATGTGGAGACCAGAGTCCAGACACAAAGGCAAAGAGCTGTTGGGTAGGAAGCAACTATAGCAGGTCACCATCCTTACCAGCTTTTTGGTATTTTGCATTTTCTACATTTGATCTCTAAAACAATCTCATCCCAGCCTCAGCCCTACAATGGGACCTGAGTTCTTTTCTTTCTGTGTTATTTCAACTCATTTCGAGAGGGACAATTCTAACTCAAGTCCTTGCTCAGCTGTGAAGACATAGCAAGACCATAGGAAAGCCTCTCTGTAATATAGGGATTATGGATACTTAGTGGTTCTTAGACTGGTGGTACACCTTATCTGCAGGGCCAATGGTTGAGACTCCCCATTAGGGCTACAATCCTGTATATTGTATAAGGTGGTGGCTAATTCATGAGGATTCCACAGTTTCTGCTGCTCCCTGGGGAGCCATGAGAACCACTGCTTTAAATGATTTTTCTATGGGTTATCACACAAGTGCAATGAGCAACTGACAAAGACACAGTTCTGATGTCTGAAAGTAGCAAACAAATTTGTAACACTTGATTAAAGCTGCAATTCAAAACTCCAATTAGGCCAGCCTAAGTCCAGACACAAGTCTTATTTTAACCTGGGGTGTCACAAAAGTGCCATCAAACACTTTTGTGCCATTCTTGGGGAAGAGCCACACTGCAGCTCCCAAGTGGCTGGTTGTACATCTTACCTGACTTCTAAGTGCAGAACCAGCAAGCAACGGTCAGCCATCTCTTGGAAGGATCTGGCTAGTTCAGCAAGGGTTTGCATGATCTGTTCAGAAACTGGTGGGAGGTCCATGTTGGCATGACTGTCTTGGCCAGGAGACTCTGCAGATGGAAATGCAGGAGGAAATAGATTAATATGTGACAATTTATTCAATTGGCAGAGTACCTCTTTCCTTTGCAGCCCCAGTCCAAATCAGGTGCTTCTGTGACTGCTTTTAAATGAAGAGAATTATGTTGGAAAATCTAATAATATAGTTTTGTAATTTGGTCTTGTGTTGAACATTGTGCTTGGCTGGATCTGTCAATGTGAAAAAGGTAATCTTTTGGGCTGCTTCATTAGTGGAAAGTGTGTTCTGCTGGTGCTGGTGTAAAAGCCCCATAAAACATGCTCATACAGCATTAACTTCTATAGCGTTGGCAGGAAGGCTGGAGTCTTCCTGGCTTTTACCAGCAGATTAGTGAAGACTGGTCAGTGTAGGCAAGCAGGGAAGAGATGGGGAAGCAGGGAATTCTGGTCAGTGGGTGGAGTAGGGAAGACATGGGGCAGAGGGGAGGATGGATTGGCTTGGGAGGGGTGGATTCAGCAGCAGTGGTACCTGTCAAATCCTAACACCCCATTCCAGGCCTGTATATTGTATCCACCTTCATTGATCAATGTGGACATATGCTACCACCATCAATAGTGGATGCTGGGACTTATCCAGGGGACAAATGTCCCCTGAATCCAGAGACTTCCAGTAGCCAAATGTCCCCTGCAGGAAGCAGTGCAGGCTACATTGCTGGTTCATTGCCTTCAGGGTAGTTAGTACTGGGCATGAGCTAACTGATAATGATAAAAAGTGCACAGGTGGAAACTCCCAAAAAAATCTTCCAAAAGCAGCATGTTAATAGTAGTTGCCCTTGTTGCATATGGCAAGTGAGGATAACATGGCAACAATTTTTAATATGATCTTCTCTCTGTTCCTGGTCACAAACGATTTAGCATGAGCTGGATAACAAGCCAGACTTAAAAAGCGGAAGGCCAGACAGTTGTTTGGACTTATTTGCAAAGTTATAATACTTATTTTAGAAAAGAACAGTGAGAAGACAAGAACATAACAGCATAAATAAGCCAACTGAGCATTTAACTTTACTGCAAGGATGGTAGAGGAAAAGCACTGCAGTAATTTTGAAAAAAGCTTTTCTGTCAAGGCAAATTTATAAACTCCTCATAGTTCATGGTAATTTACGTATTCCTATTTTAAAGAAGACAATAATAAATAGGTAAGCAATTTGCACTGCAACAAAAGGCAGACAAGGAGAAATACGTACATTAACTAGTTCAGAAGTATCACATGAAAATACAAAGAAAAACAGTCCTGTGTTTTGAATGTGGACTTCCCACAGTTGAAACTGTGAAGGCACTGAACAGTGCCTGTCAGTGGCTATTGTCTGATGAAAGAAATAAATGAAATAATTTATCAATCACACTTGCATATGAGTAAAAAAATCTTTTCTTGGATTTTAGATTAAGAGCACAATCCTAACCATGTCTACTCAAAAGTAAGCCCCTTTATATTCAATGGGTCTTACTCCCAGGAAAGTGTCTTTAGAATTGCAGCCGAAGATTGCAATCTTAACCATACTTACTTAAGAGTAAGACCCATTGACCATAATGGCACTTACTTCTGAGTAGACATGCTTAGGATTGCACTGTATGTGCATGTATATCAGGCATTTGAAGAAATGTAATTCATAATCTCTTATGTATGAAAGAAAAGGGGGGGCTGCCTCTTAAGATGACCTTTGCACCTGCAGTTTTTTAGGTACTAGTATTAAAAATAATGTATTTTATACGTCTGATGATTTATTTAATCAGGGATATTTGTTTTTAAAAAATGATCCCTAATGGGGATGTAGTCATATGTGTATGTACATTTTCTCTCTCTCCATTTTCATATACAGAAACTTTATTAAAATCTTCTCAGCCAAGCTAATATAACAGCACGACCCCTTAAGAGTTCATTTATGGACAGTAAAGGGCAAAAGCAAAGACTTCTGATTTTTTTTTAAACTTCCACGCATTTCCACTAGTAAGTGTTGAACTTTGGAATTTCACGTGGTCCCAGTCCAGTGGTTCTCAATCTTTCTAATGCTGTGACCCCTTTATAAGTTCCACATGTTGTGGGGACCCCCAACCATAAAATTATTTTCGTTGCTACTGCTGCAGTGCTATGCACACTTTCCTGGGAGTAAACCTCACTGAACTCAATGGGAATGACTTCTGAGTACACATGCATAGAATTGGGCACTAAGGCTGCAATCCTAGCACTTTCCTGGGAGTAAGCCCCATTTACTATCATGGAACAGACATTTGAGGAGACCTCCATAGGATTGGAATCTCAGGCAGCAGAGCCAGCCACTGTTTTCTGGGAGTAAGTCCCATTCACTATCATGGGACTGATTTCTGAGTAGACATGCATAGAACTGGACTCTAAGGCTGCAATCCTAGCACTTTCCTGGGAGTAAGTCCCATTCACTTATCATGAACAACAACATTGAGGGGGCTTACTTTTGAGTGGAGCACAAGGAGCAGGGCACAAAGGTAGGTGCACAAGCAGAGTGCCCACCAGAAAGCCCACCCACCAGAGCTCTGGCACCAGGTTCACACCACGCTCACACCTCAGCGCGCTTCACTCTCAGCCCACAGGCACATTGAGGATTTGTGGGGGGAGACTGCCATCTGTGTTGAGTGTGTCGGGCACCTCTCCGCCCCCAAGGCTCCACATCAGTCTCAGACCAGCTCAGAAGCTTCTTCTGAGTCGCAGCGGCTCCAGTGTTTCTGCCAAGTCTTCTCAGCTGGCCCCTTACACCAGGAGTCTAGGCGACCCCCAGGAAAGCTCCAGGCGACCCCCATAGGGGTCCCGACCCCCACTTTGAAAAACGCTGTCCCAGACCAACTGGAGACTAGTCTGATCTAAAATAGACTTGTAGCTTGTCCCCAGGCTCTGGTATGAGATGCCAATATCATATGGTAGCATCTGAAGTCATGATCTGTCTGAGCCAAGTTCAGAATTATGATTAATTTTTTTATAGCCAGTGGATGTATGAGGAACTCACTTCAGACCAGTTTCAAACTGGGTTTGAAACACACAAACATCCATCCAGCACACATTTTTACCATGATCTGGTAATGCCAAATTGCATATACTATGAGCACAATCCTAACCATGTCTACTCAAATGTAAGCCCCATTGTGTGCAATTGATCTTACTCCCAGGAAATTGTCTTTAGGAATACAGCCTACATCTAATTAGAAGTAAGCCCCATTGAGGGGCTTATTTCCAGGAAGGTGAGTAAAAGAGCCAGAGTAGTTAGCAATGATACATGACCAGCAAAACATCCAGGTAGCATTTTTAAGAAGATTGTAATTTGAAATGCCTCTTCTGTCTGTCAGGGTTATATGAGTGCAGTCTTATGAAACAAGAAAAATGTTTGAAGATGACTTCATTGGCCTTGATGGTCCTCATGATCAAAGAGACAGAAGGATGAAATGTATTTAAAATATTTATATCCTATCTTTCTCCTCCATATCAGGAGATGCCAGTGTGGCTTAGGTTAGCCCCACATATTAGTAGTCGTGTCCCCAAGGGGCTCACAATCTTAAAGGAAAAAGAAATTGGGGGATTAAAAAAATGCCAGATGAACTCAAAATGGACATTAAAAACACAATTATTCTCCTAGTCCCAAGGCATTTGGTATTTCTGGGGGCACTGTGAGCTGGACCAGATTAAGCTAGTGTGGGGTCTGCATCTTATGTTATAAAGGGTTTCTACATTTAAAATAAATTAACAAATATTACAACAAATTATATTTACTTGTATTGTTAATGCAGAGCACAATCCTAACCATGACTACTCAAAAGTAAGTCCCACTGTGTTCGATGTGTCTCACTCCTGGAAACTGTCTTGAGGATTGCAGCCTAAGGGTGCACTCCAGAGTAACTACAGGGAGTCCTTGCTCTGTTGAAAGAACTATTTACTCTAGATTGCAATATGAATTTCCCATAGGTCTGTTTTCACTAGGTGGTGCTGTAACTACGGGTGCACGTAATGTCTCTTATGTGCTCTGGTACTTACTCTGGATTGTAGGGTAATTCATTTTTTAATTTGCTATACAGCCTTCCCACTCATACACAAACTATTCTCAAATTATTCTGCTGTAGTAATGTGCTTTCTGGCACATTTGTATCAGCCAGTGCCGGCAGTTCATGTGCTCTGTTGACACTGAGACTGTGTCCACAGTAAAGTTCTGAATGAAATTGTTTGTATCATGTTATTAATGGTGTCTGTAATGGAGCATTTACATTATTTACAATATGATAAATATGTACTATATTTAGACATAATTATCAGAATCCATTGTGGAAATTTGGACAGCAATTAGCTACAGAAGATTTTGATACTGAGACAACATAATGCAAGGAGTGGGCCAGTTCCAAGTCAGATTTGTTTAATTTAATACCTGATCCAGTGCAATGTCCTTTGTGGCTTTGATCTTCTGAAGAACTATGCAGCACTTAATCAGATTCACACTAACAATTGATCCCAGATGTCAATATTAGAAATACAAATGGGGGCTGGTTGAAACATTATGCAAACTTTACATCATATTACAATGGAATGTCCTCTTAGAAGGTATTCTGATTCTCTACAGGAATTACATCAACTTGAGAGTATTCCTGTCCAATAGTTAATGATTTTGGGCTCAAGCCTAACCATGTCTACTCAAAAGTAAGACCCATTGTGTTCAATGGGTCTTACTCCCATGAAAGTGTCTTTAGGATTGCAGCCTAATTCTGCAATCTTAAACACACTTCACTGAGAATAACAGGACAATCCAGAGCAACTAATCTGTCCACATAAGAGCCCTTAGGTTGCCCTATCTAACACTAGGTTGGAGCAACTGCAAGATGCTCCAGCCCAGTTACTCTGGAAGAGGCTTAGGGCAGAGCAAGGCAAGATAGGGTGCCCTAAGAGAGGTGGACCTGCTCTGCCCTAACTGGGGCAGCCTAAGCAGCTCAGGAGAGGCAAGTTGAGGGCATGTTTAGCATTACCTAGGGCAGAGCAGTTACTCTGAATCCAGAGCCTGTTTCCAAGGCAGAAATGCCCTCTTCCAGCCATCAGAGTTATACCACCTCAGGAGAAGGTATAGTAATGAGTAGACCCATAGGGGTCCATGATAAGGCCCGAATAAGAATGGCAGTGTTGACCAAAAATCTGAGTTCTTGGCCAGCCTAGCTGCAACCCCTTCCTCTCAACCTCAGGATATGGAACAAACTACGGCTGCCCACAAACCTCAGGATACAGCAGGCCACTCCAAGAAGCCCCTTGTATTCACTGTAGAATGTACTGGCATCTCATCAGGGACTCCTTCTAAGGCAGGCACCCAGTGACGTCACCAGACTGGTGTGGCTGGTGTGGGCTGCAATGGGTGATGCGCTCTGTATGGTGTGATGTGCCGGAGGAGTTTGACTGTCCTTTGGCAGGCCCCGGGTGTCAGCACCCCCATTCAGGCCTGCTCCAAGGCGGAGCAGCAGCCCAGAAGCTGCCACTTGTCCTTGGAGCTGGCCTGAACTGCCAGCTGGGCAGAAACACACTAAGCATGCAGAACAGCTTTAGAGGAGACTTCCTTAGGGCGGAGGAAGTCCACGCCTCTGCACGGCCATTCAGTCTCACTCAGGAGGTGGCGCGGCAGCCAACTGGCTTCAGAAAGATTACTGCACAGGCACCAACTCTGACGCCTGCACAGTCTTCCCCGAAGCTGAAAGTCTTCAGAAAATTACTGTGCCAGCGCCAGAAGCTGCCACTTGTCTGAGGAGCTGGCTTGAACGGCCATCTGAGGTGCACTGCGCAGAAACACACTGAGCATGCCAAACAGCTTCAGAGGAGACTTCCTTAGAGCAGAGAAAGTCTGCGCCTCTGCACAGCCATTCGGCCTCACTCAGGAGGCGGAGCGGCAGCCGAATGTCTTCAGAAAGAGTACTGCACAGGCACCAACTCTGACGCCTGCATAGTCTCCCCCGAAGCTAAAAGGCTTCAGAAAAGTACTACGCAGGTGTCAGAGATGGTGCCTGCGCAGTACTCTTTCTGAAGCTAGTTGGCTTCAGAAACAACTTAGCATGCTCTGGAGCAGTTGGGCAGCCCAGGCTTCTTGACTCTCTGGATTCAGCATAACTTTCTGCTCTGGATACAGAATAGTTAGGAGAGTGCAGTTAGGTCAGAGCAGGCTGAATTTGCTCTGGATTGTGTCCTAAGTCCCACCGGATAGACTGGTGTAGACTAAGCATGAGTAGACATGCTTAGGATTGCTCCCCGAGATATTTGACCATAGGTCTAGTCAGTAACTGCTCAAATACAACTAATAATGTGGTTTTACTCATTGTGTTTTATTCATGTTGCATTTTGCCATATGATTAAATAAATAGAGTACCATGCAGCTGTCCTAACATGTAAACAGGATTGCCAGATTGTGACATGCCGGTTTCACCAGAGATAGCTTGAAAGCATTTAATGTGGATGACCTCAAAAATGTGAGGCCTGTATCATATGTTACTTTTGCTACCAGGTTAAATCCAGAACTAACTGCATATAAAGAGAGGTACAATCAACACAGTGCATAATAGAGTTCAATAAAGTAAGCAGGCAGAAGCAACTCAATTGTCTCAATACATTTGATGCTGCATTTTAAAGTTCCAAATAGCCCCTCCATTTCCCAAAATAGGTCAGATTCTCAACATCCTGAAAGGTGTAATTTGGCTGTTCCCACAATTATGGCTGTGGAAAGTGACTGCAGGTGAGGGTTCCTTTTATTTTATCTAAGGCTGGTGCTGAAAAAGGGTTCTTGGTGATGAGGCCTTTTTCAGGGCAGCTTTCAATGCTTTTGCAATAACCAAAATGCTTTTGTTCTGACAAGCAGAAGACTAATTCATTCTGGCAAAGTGGTGAAAAAAATTAAGCCATTTGCACTTGTTGTCACCCATGATTTCAATCCTTTTGTTACTTGAAGCAATGCTGGTGTCTGTTGAAAGAGTGCGCCTTGTAAATCAATGGATGCAAATGACAAGAACTCAGGAATATGGAACAAAACCCAAGCACTCCTAAGAAACGCAGTAGTGCAGCCAATCAAGGCCCATTGTGAAAGTTCATGGTCCATTTCCTCACTGATCAGGGCATCTGGGAAGATATTTGAACCATTTAATAGTGGTGGGAAGAAAGCCTATTTGGGATTGCAGCCTCTTGCTTTGTTGCAAGGCAATGTGAACCCTGTGTGTTTTTAAAAGGTATAATACAAGCCTGTACATGCACACAAATTGCTCTTCTGGTGTTTTTTTGAAAAGGCAGGTATAGTTCCAGTTCTGAAATGGAGCTGTGCTAGAAGTATTTCTGCCAACATGTCCCAGAGAAAAACAGGGACATGCCTGAAACATCCCCAGGATTGTTTTTCTGACACATGATTCCTGACACATGATTCAAAGCTCCACTTCCACAGTACTTACTATACAATAGCCATGATTAAAAAACCCAAAAAGCGATTTAGTAAAGATATATTCATTTTCAAAAGGTATTCCTATCTCTGAGCCTGAATTTGGTGGCCTGGATTGAAGGTACTGCCCTTTCACTTCAGATCACTTATTTCACAGAGCAATTATTTCTCAGTAATACTGATACGGTACTTTTTTTGCTAACTCTTTGGGATTCTGCATTGATTCTACTGTCATAAATAAATACATGATGTATTACAGACACAAATCCCATTGCTTAAAAAAGGAACAAAAGGTATCTTCTAACCTCTGTGTGTCATCGTTCAATGTTATGGAGTATATCTTTTAAGTTATATATCGGGGGGGGGGTGGTGGTTAATTCCTCTATCTTTACGTCGTTGACATTTTGCTGATTATCTTTTACTCCTACTCAGTGCTTTTTTAGAATAAAATGTGGGGGAACTCACCATGAAGATGCTATTTGTCATCATAGGCATGTCTACTTCGGGGGCCACAGAGGTATAGGTATTCACCACAGAGGTGCCAGTACTCAGTGGTGTATAATAACTCAGTGAGGTGAATACTCCCTCAAAAAGACCACTGCTCCTACTATCTTTTTTCTTGTTTTTCTTCCAAGGAACTCAAGGTAGTGAACATGGTCTTCCCTCCTGTTCAATCCTCATATTGATCCTGCAAGGCAAGCTAGGATCACTGGCTCAAAATTGACACCCAGAGAAGTTCAGGGCTGTGTGTGATTTGAAGCTGAACCAATGTTTCTAACTACTTTACTGTAATTGTTCTCAATCTTATTGCTTATCAGTTAAAAGCAACTCTGGGTGCAATCCTAACCAATTTAAGCCAGTGCAACTCACCCATTTCCCCATTTCCATGGTGGTATAGGAGGTGGTGTAAGAGGTGGTGGTGTAGGACCACATAACCTTACTTTCCTCCTAAGAAGTGGTGCAGAAGAGCCTTACAGAACTTTTGTGACATTCCTAGACCAGCTCAGAACTTATGTCAGGATGTGTGCTGGCCTGGGAATGCTGCAAAAGTGCCATACGACACTTTTGCACCATTCCTGGAAGGGGGGTTGTGCCAGTACGCAGACATGCATCGGCTTCCCCATACCACTGCAGGAAAAGGGAGACAGGTGAGTTATGCCAGCCTAAATTGGTTAGGATTGCACCATCTTTTAAACCTTTCATCTGGGGATGAAGTTAGGGTATATGCTTTATTTTGCACTTTTTGTTTGTTTTATATTTGAGTGTGTTTTATGAGTATATTTGACCCAAAATTTCAGAGGAAGCTGTATAAGGTGGATATCCAGCAGATAAATCAGTTGAGCGGAAGCATTTTGAAAAGGCTCTCCAGGGTTGCAGAGGTGGATGCAACGTTAACACTGGAGAAACTTTTCCCCTTGCAGGCAGTAAAGGCAGAAGTCATAAATCTCAATAGATAAATCCAAGTTGCAATGGTTAAAGTGAGGGAGAGAGGCAGAGCTGGAAAAGTACAACACTCTCACTGAGAAGATAAAGGTGATAAGCCAGGCTGGGGCAATGGCCCCCACCCATTCAGTAAACACTCATGATGGGGCGAGTGCCGACTGCCACCAGTGATAAAGAGCCGGCTAAACACTCTATTAGCTTTTCATTTTGCGAATTAATGTTCTTTATGGTGCATGTACACTTGCCAACTAATGAATTGTGTCATTAGAACTGCCTGCGGTGCTCCTCAGCTGCCTCTGCTGGCAGGCATACATTTTCACAAGGAAATTAGCACTTTTTTAAAAAGGAAATTATTCCTTGAAAAAAGCAGCTTGTTCTCCATCCGTTTCTGCTAAAACACAGCCCCAAGAAGGAGACCGAGGCGGGGAAGGGGGGTGAGATAAATGGACGTATCTTGAAAAGGAAGGAGGACAAGTGAAAAAGGATGAGAGAAGGCTGCTTCTGGCAATCTGCATAGCCTGAACTGGGCCTATAACAAAGTGCCCCAGATATTATACACCAAGGAAAGGAAACCTTGAATAAAGATGTGATAACTCAAGGGTAAATGGGGAAAAACATCCCTTCACAAATGGGAACTTTTCAGTTACCACTCTAGACTAGAATGTGACTAGGCCATAATGAAGTCATTGGTGCATAAGGGTACAGTCCTAACCTAAGCTGGCACAACTCATTGGTCTTCCTTGGTGATATAGGGAGGCAGACGTATACAGTATCTGTGCACTGGCCTAACTCTCCCCCAGGAGTGACACAGCAGTGACAGAGTGACAGAGCATTCTATGCGTATGAAGATTGAGTTTGGCCAAAGTTCAGTTCATTTAACACCCATTAATTTTTTTTGGAGGGCAAATGGTGTATTACCAAAAATGAAGAGCTGCCATCAATCCACAGCAGTGTCTTATGGCATTTGGTGACACCCCCAGCATAGGACTTATGCTAGACATTAGGATTGTTTTTTAAACTGTGATTTTAAAGAGATGCATTTCCCCCTTCTCTAGGGATCAGCACATTCCTTCTCATTAGTAGTGGCCATTTTGCTGAGTCAAGAAGTGTATATAAAAAATCTGAGTATAACAAGGTTGGACCTGTAATTTTTTTTCTTGGAGGCAACATCTACAAAACAGACCACAGACAGAACATCTGTAGAGACTATAGACAAGAAGAAGACAGGGTGTCAAATAGCATAGTGAGCACTGAAGACCACCAGAATGCAAAACTCACATCTTGCAAGCTGCAGTGCTAAATGCAAAGATGGAATGAGTGCATCAAGGCAAGAATAACTAGCTCCTCAATGGGTGTCACAACAATTCACTTCTTGTTGAAAGAGAGGCTGATGTCAGTTTCATTCACTGTCACATTTCTGAATGGACACCATTTTTGGCAGCCTCTCACTCCAATTGCCCTTGGAAATTCTTTTTTAAAGAATAGTGACCTGAATATTAAATCCTGGCACTTCACTTGTCATAAATTAAGCACAGCTGCCACTTTGGCAAGTTGTGTGAATTGACACAAAATCTCTGTTTAAATGTGGAGGACTCAAATCAAGTGACAAAAGCAATAAGTGGCAGCCCAAGTCTCTCAACCTGGAGATTGCTTTGTCTAACCCCTGACTTGTTCACTTCAAATCAGACTGGCTGCCCAGAGGGAGCTTTCCTGCTCCTTGCCCCACAAAAGTATTTTATTAATATGCGATTTGGTTCAAAAGCCAGAATGAAAATCTCTTAAGTGTCTGCAGGATTTGAAACAGCAACAGCAGACCTTAATTGAATGTCAGTGTTTCATTGCATCAATAAATGTAGCTGTTATGAGGAGTTTTATGTGGCTTTTTTCTTTTTTAATGTAAACTATCTATTAAGGGTATAAATTCAAATTGCTTTTCTTTGCTAGCAAATTCTGTATTGGTAGACTAAACAAAAGTTCTCCTATCATCTTCCAAATATATATTCTATTTTCTTAAATCAAGTCCAGATGTTTTGAAGGTAAATAAGAATAACATATTCAGATAAAAACTTGGGGCACAGTTGCCAGGAGCATTCTATGCGTATGAAGATTGAGTTTGGCCAAAGTTCAGTTCATTTAACACCCATTAATTTTTTTTGGAGGGCAAATGGTGTATTACCAAAAATGAAGAGCTGCCATCAATCCACCTTTTCTCTCGTGTTTCCCAAGTAAAATATAAAGATTTTGTATGTGCAGATTGCAAGGAAAATGCTGAACTGGTGTGCATCTTTAACAAAATGTAATTGAAGAAATGGGCTGGTGGCCACCATGCTTTTATTTATTTAGGAAATCTCCCGTCAGGCAAAGGCCCAAAATGCAGCTAAGAACATAATCTAAGGCACCGCAAGCATAAGAAAGAATTGCACAGCATAAAAACAAACCAACAGAAAGATAACCAAAGTCACATTAACCCCAGTGGTTAACATAGAGCATCTTTGTTAATAGATATCTGGCTCAGTGACAGACCAGCTTCCCTTGAGAGAAGCTGAGGTGCCATAACTGAAATATCGTTCTCACAGGTTGCTTCTAACAGTCTAGAAGAAAAATCTTAATAGCCAGTCAGATTTTGCAGGAGTTTAGGATTCAGAAGTTGGAGAATGAAGTATGGTGAGACCACAAGACACAGCTGTGGGTGATCATGGTGCCAGTGCTAATGCCAGGATGCTAGAGACATTGGAGCAAAGCCTTGCAACACTGGGGCTGCAATCCTAAACCCCAGTTAGACCAGCCCAAGTCCTAGCAGAAGTCCAGTGCTGGCCTGTGGGTTCCACAAAAACACTGTAAGGAACTTTTGTGCCACTCCGGGGGGGGGGGGGAGGGGGTTAGACCAGTGCATAGATTTGCACTGGCATCCCACACCACAAAGGAAATGGGGAGATTGGCGAGTTGTGATGGCCCAAATTGGTTAGGATTGCGCTCTGGGCCTCCACCTGATCTTGCTGGCACACTGGATACTATCACTGCCATTGGGATTGAGGATTCAAGAGATAGCCTGGCTAGGTGGGCTAGCTGATCTCCTGCGGGTCCAATCTAACCTACCTGAAACCATCCTGGATGAGTGCAAACCTGTTGCTGCTCAAATGCTCCTTTTTTTTAAAAAGGTCAGGACACTTGTGTTGTAACTTGATCTCCTGCATGTTCATTTCTTGCCTAGCCAGCAGTTGCCTATATCTGTGCCAGATGACAACTCTCAATTTTCTTGCAAGTTGTGTGTGAGCTGCTAAAGGAGTGCACAGAAAATGCTGCTTGGTTGGCCATCTACCAGAGAAATATGCTGCACTGACAGACAAATATGTTCAATCATGGAAGACCTTAGGCCTCCTTTCTCCCCTCTCTATCTGCTCCTAGTTGTACAAACAACTGTCACTTGTAACAGTGTGGCAAAACAACAGCTGTTTCTCTTTTCCACAGGCAAAACTGCCTATAACACTTATTCAGGAAACAAGATAGCTCCTGTCCTCTCTGCTGCCAACTGTGGGCAGGGGAAAAATTTACATTGCAAATTTGAATAAATTTGAATAAATTTATATAAATAAATTATATTGGAGGTAGAACTTATATGAATGAATAAATTTTATTGGGCTTATTTATCATACGCATGAGAAATATAATATGGGTATGGAGAACCACATGAGAACCATGAACTGTTTTCCTATATCCACCTTGCACAGTGAAAACATACAGACCAAGCCAGAAACACATACCGGTACATTATTCAGAGGCAATGGGAGCAAGATTAAAATGCGGAAAACGGGAATGCAGAAAACACATGAGACATGAACTGAGGTACTTGGGACAGTTATGAATGTCTCAACTGGTAACTGACTCCAGTAGTCTCTGAGGGAATCAGAGGCTCATTGGAAACTGGGTTAGGGTTGCCATAATTCTCTTCCACAAAACCAGGATAGGACCCTCATGTCAAAATTGGCAGTATGTGAATGCAGTCTCTGAAAATCAAGACAGTCCTGGTTTTTTTAGGGCATATGGCAACCCTAGATTGGATGTTCCCGAAGGGACCAAAAGTGTATCCCTGCTATAGATCATATGGTGGGGAAACTTCATGAAGTGTAATGGATCAGCAGCTGTCTACAGTCTTCAGTTTATGCCCCTTGAATAAAACTTATTCTCTGTGATGTCCACTTTCATAATAACAGCCCGTCAGGATTAAATCAAGATCCTGCATTCCACAAAGGCCAACCAGATAGGTTAAAACCAGATTTCATTTAGCTGTTACTCCTAACAGATGTTTATAAGCCTTTTCCTATGTGAAATTTTATTCCCAAACAGACAACTTTCCTTTCCTTCAGAGAAGCTGGACTGTAAACTGCTTTATACTTCAAGCAAAAGAAGATTCTGAGCTGTGCTTGACCAACCACACACTTTCGGATGCTTTACCGTCACAAGTGCAACACTATAGATTTTGGGTCCAATTTTTGTTTTCAAGTACAACTACCAGTCTGAAGATTTTGGGAAGTGACAGGCACAAAATAGAAATCTAGGAATGAATAAGAATGTGGTGAATCATTCTGGTGAATTCAGAATTGTGCAGCAATATTAGCCCGTAAATGGTTATTGTTAAGAATGACGTTTGTATTCCTTGGGGGAGGAAAAAAAATCAGAGAAGACAAAAATGACTGTGTCATATCTGACTAGTTTGGAAAATACAAAAATCCAATTCTGAAGAAGTGCAGATAAGGGGAGAGCCGCGCAAGTGCCATCAGCTTAGCAAATACTAAATAATGAAAGGCAGAGACTGCAGGGCATGATAAAACACTCCATTAGCTGGGCTGGTTTTAAATGAGTGATAATTGTGGCAGACACAGACAAAAAAGGTTATTGAATTTTTATCTGTAGGGGGGGGGGCGGTCTTTGATAGACAAGTCATGAAGTCACTCATTCCAGCTTGTATAGTGTACAAATACTTAAAAAGTTTTGACCCTAAAGTTAGTCATAGAGGAACCTGGGATACAGAGATTCAAACTATTGTCCTCTCTTTATAGCAGAAGGTGGTGGTAGTGGGGTCTCGAATCTTCACTCTCACTGGACATTTTGTTCATTTGATACAACAGTAAATAGCTTTATACAGGAAGTGAAAGTTTTAACAAGAAAAATATGAGTATGCAAGATCAGGTAGAGTTGAAGAACAAGACAGGTTACAAGGTTGAGAAGGAGGTTAAGAAATTTGTTATTAATTTGACAAGTAAGAATTGCATGCTATGGATATTTCAAATATGTTGAAGCATGGAACAAAATTAAAAAGTATTTTATAAGATGGAAAAGACTGAACTTGTCTTTGATGGAAAGAATTACTGTAATTAAGGCAAATGTACTTATAAAAATGTTGTTCTTAGAATTCAGACAATACTGGTTATATTATCTGATGTGCCATTTAAGCAATGGCAGAAGGATATCTCAAAATATACATGGCAGGTAATAAAACCAAGAGTGAAATTAAAATTTTGCAGGATGTGAATGAGTGAGGAAGATTACGTGTTTAATTTAATATTAATTTAATTTACAGTGCAATCCTAGCTTTAGGCCATAAAAATGGCCCAGCTAAGCTGACCTAAGTAGGCCATTTCTTGAATTGATAGTGAGGCCAAATGCACAAACCTAGAAGGCCTCTAGGATGACATTTAGGCTCAGGGCTACGCAAGGATGCACATCACCCAGTGCGAGGGTGAGTGCATCACCTCTGGCAGTGAGCCTACAACCTCTGGGGAGAGGGCCAGCCTCAGGGGCCAGCCCCTGGTCCCTACCCAGTTGACCAAACACAACTGGATGTTGGGGTGGGGGAATGGAGACTATTTAAGTGTATGCTTTATGTCTGTGCTTGCAGAAATCCTGGAAATTTGAGCTCATTTATTCCTTAATTGAAGTTCCATTTCTAATGTAGTTATTTAAATTTTATATTAATTTTTTTCCCAGGCTTCCTCAGTGAGCAGGATATTTGACCTTTCACCGAAAGGTCTAGACTCCTGATCTAGACTCCATGAATTGGTCTAATCCTCTTTTAAACTCTTCTAAGAAAGTTCAAATTCCCGCATTTTATGGCAGTAAATCCCTTTAATCAATTATGCATTGTATGTCTGTTCTGCTTTTCTATCAATCAATTTCATTGGGTGTCCCCACATAGCTGGAGACAGAATATTATCTCATTCAGAAAAGCTGTTCTTGTATCCCTGTTTCTTTGGGGACCACTTACTCTGTGCCATGGGAAGGTTGGAGAAAGCTGCCTTCATTCGATTGGAGAGCCATTCCAAGCTTTCATGCATATTGGCCAAGGCCTTCAGGTCACTGACATCACGGAGGATTTCTTGCTGGGGAATCAGCTTGTCTCCTAAGTTCCCAATGAGCACTTCAGACTCCTTACCAAAGGCAGTACTAGAACAAGAACAGCACAAAGCATATGGAAATAACAAAGAACCTAACATCACAAAGGATTTCCTTAGATACATTTGGATAGGTTCCCCTCTCTGGGTTGGATAAATTATCCAGGAGTTGGACACATACTCTGACCTAAGTGCATGGTGGTCCCATGTCAATCTTTCAAGTGCTCTTGATTCCTGAAATAGGGTCACCTGGGTGAATCTTTAAATATACATCAAGGCCAATTTTTCCTAAAGCATGTGAAAGAGTTTGAGCATTTTAAATATCAGGCTGGCTCCAGAAAGAATACCTTAACATAATAGTCCTAATGGATTCCAGTAAGTTGCAATAACAGGCCTTTCATTTATCACTCAAAATTTCTAAAACAACTTAGTAACTCATGAAAAAAGCTTTTCACAACATCTCTTGGGAAAGGAGGTTGGGGAATGGCTGAGCAAAGAAGGCTGGCAACGTTGATAATGAGGTCAGATGGTCAAACTGAGTCATCTGCTCAAGTAATAGTCATTATTGAGTATCTTAAGAGTCCCAGAAGAAAACACTCTACAATTCAGATCTACTTCCTGATAATAAGCAGCCCCATGGCAATTCATCCTCCACTAAAGAATTACTTGTGTACAAATGCTGTCAGATAAGCCCTAGCAGCGGCAAGAGAACCCACTCCTCTAATTATTTTAAACAATGCCCTGGGAAGAGCTTACCGTATGAAGTCTTCTTCTTCCTCTCTCTTGGGTCTCATTTGTTTGGGCTGAGCCATGTTGATCCAGTTGGGAAGTGACTTCAGGAGTCTGCTGATGTCATCATCTTTTGCCCAGGATGCACTGATAACCAGTTTTTCATCATACTGAACAATGCTCCTAAATAAAATTAGGAATGGTAATGTTAGGAAGCAGCAGGTTGATTTTGCTAATTATATGTTGATAGTTAAGCACATAAACATCGTAAGATAGATGTCCAGATTACAAAAACTAACATCTCTACAGATATCACCAACTTTGGCCTCTGTACAGTAATTGAGAATTAGCTAGACTGAAAAATAATTCTTTGCAACTCAAAAGTTCATAAAGTCATCAACAGGATGATTCAGAAAGAGATCTTTCCTTGCCAGTCTGCTGCATCTAAGTTTAATTTGCCACAAGCAAAATAACAGTGTTTTGATTTCAAATGCTGTAGGATCTGAAGAGTCTACATCTCCATTTCAGCCTTCACTACTCTCCAGAACAATGTACTTTTCCATTTCCTAAACTATCAGCCCTTGAGCTACACCAAAAATAAATGCAATATTGAAAAGATAAAACTAAAAGCAGTACTGAACAACAAATAACCCTGAAGCTCATACAAGAAAATCCAAGGCTCCCTGCAGTTTTTTTTGTTTGTTTAAAATAGTATTTGAAGAACACAGTCATTTGGGATCAGAGAGAAGAATGTGGTCATTTATGCCACTTCCTTGTCAACTAAGGGGTGTTCGCTAAACTGCGTTAAGCAATATGCACTCAAGTCTAAAATGAGAATGACAATGAGGCTGACTGTTTCCTGTTTCCTCGGGCACTTACTTAACAGGCATTTTCTCCTTGATGCTGCAGCTCAGAGACTGCAGTTCAGAGTCAGAAGTTCTTTTTTATTATGTGTGTCATCTAAACATAAGCCCTGTTACGGTTTCAAAAACTAGCAAATAATTCAAGGAGGGAGATCAATGAAGGTGTGATGAAAAACAAGTCTTGGAAAGACATGGCGCCATGGGATAGAAGGTAACCAAGTGGTGTTTTAGCAGCACAGTGACATTCACAGGAAACTCCACCCTGATTTGAAGCTGATTTAAAGCTCTGGTACTTTTGAGCACTGGCTTAACCGTGCCAGTACAGCATATGATGCATCCTGTAGCTGGGGGATAGTTATAGAGGCCTCCTCAAGGTAAGACAACGTTTATTCCCTCACCTTGGTGTTGCATTGCTCTTATGCCAGCGCTGGAGAGTTGGTTAGGATTGCACCCGAAATCAGCTGCCTATGTCATCTGGAGCAAGATGATATAAGAACCCTTCCCCTCTATTGTGACATACTATGGGCCTGGATTGCATGGATCTGTTTATATGGGCAAGCAAAGGGTGGAGGGTTCCCAAGACAGAAGTAAAAAAAGGAAAGAAGATGCACTCCAAAATGAGTTAGTAAGGTGTAGGATTTAAAGCCTTTTGAAAAAGTCTATGTCCAGTGCATTTTTGCAAACTGCTTCACTCAAAGGCACAGAAAGGGTTTCTTCTATTGGCATTAAATCCAATTAATTGTGACATGTCTAAGATAGTAAACATGCCAGATCACCATAGCTAGTGGGATTCCATGCCAAGAGAAATCTTTCCGATGCCTCTGAGGAAGGCAATTTGCCAAGATTTATCAGACATAGAGGAAAATCTTTTATGCAATAAATCCAACATATCATTTTGAATTTTGGGGGGAAACTTTCTTCCTGCCTGAGAGATGGGAGGGATTTGATGACCTTTGGGAGTGCTAATCTGGTGTGCATTATAAAATCCTTGAGGATAAATGGGACTTTGATTATGCAGTCACACAAATCAATTTTCCTCTTGCATTTCCTGCAAGTAGCTTCCCTTTGATAAACAAATCTACCTGCATGTATCTGCCCACTCTCCTCCATTACTTCTTCTTCCCCCACTCCCCTGACTGGAAAAGGAAGACGGGGCAGAGCAGAATTGTGGAGGAGAGAAGAGTGATGGGTTTTAGAGCATCAGATTCTCTGCTACACAAATCCATGCTTCAGCTCTGGTCTAGAGTTGCCATAATTCTCTTTCACAATATCAGGATAGGACTCTTTGTCTCATCTGCCAGTATGTGAACACAACCCCCCAAAATCAGGACTGTCCTGGTTTTTTAGGACATATGGCAACCCTAATCTGGCCCCTCTTCTGTTTCTAGTACTGAAGCTGGTGAGCAGAGTCTGGCACATCATAAATTGGTAAGAATGGGAGCTGTCTCAAGCATCAGCAGTTCTTAGGCCAAAATTAGCTGATTTGTTGTGGTGCTATCACTTATGGTTGTGGTGTGTGAATACTATAAATACGTGGAGAAGGCACACTTTCCCCCACCATTAGGGATGGTGACCATGACTCTTATCCCTCACCATAACTATTATCTCTCTTTCTCTTCAGACATACACACAGTTGGGGGACACTTATGAGCAGAGTTACCATATATGCTCAAGTATAAGCCGACCCGAGTAAAAGCCGAGGCACCTAATTTTACCACAAAACTGGGAAAACTTATTGACTTGAGTATAAGCCTAGGGTGGGAAATGCAGCAGGTACTAGTACTGGTCCTTGTAGCCTTCTTGGAACTCATAGGCTGCAATCCTAAGCACACTTTCCTGGGAGTAAGCCTCATTGAACTTAGTGGGGCTTACTTCAGAGTAGACATGCATAAGACAGTGTGACCAGATACCAAACCCAAAATTTCTATCCCCAGGCCAAAATTCCTACCTGCTTAAAAAATTGCCAAAAAATGTATTTTTTTATTTTTACAGTTTTTGTTTTTTTGTCCATAATGTTTGATAGGAAGGAGATATCTCAAAACTGATTTTTGCATTGGATTCTGCTCTTCAATAACAATCCAACGGTATATGACATAATGGGGTTTGATCCTGCCACTTTTCAGTTGACCCGAGTATAAGCTGAGAGGGCTTTTTGGGCCCATTTTGGGGGACCAAAAAACTTGGCTTATACTTGAGTACATACGGTACCTCAAAAGGTATAACTCACTCCAAAAGGAGGTGAAATTCCTGGAATTTCTACTTCATGCAAAAAAAATCATTGCATTAAAAAAGAAACAGCACAGTCATTATATTGTTTTAAGATGAGCAGGTAGACTTGATCTGTCACATGGACCAAAAAGGGCGAATATAGCTAGAATTGGGAATTGGTTGGGAGAAGAATTTAGAGCTTGTTTTAGAATCAGGTGGGCAACTGGGCCACATTGGGGACCCTGGACCTTTAACAATTGTGTTAGAGAATTTCAACATGTACAGGTTGTAATCTGTGAGATGAGAAACTATACCTGCTGAAATCCCCTCTTCTATACAATTGGTAAAAGGTCCAGAATCTCTAAAAGGGCGCAGTTTGCCCATCTCTGATTTAGAACAAACGTCTACACATCACATCCTTTGAAAAAGATGTCTAGAGCAGTGTTACTTACAGTTGGGGTTGGAACCTCCTAAAAGGGTCGCATCCTTGAGTTAGGGGGGTCACGAGTGGGTGGATTCCGCCACCTTGGAATATGGCACTGGGGTGTCCTGGAAGTATGTCTCAATGAACACAATGGGACTCACTTCTGAGTAGTCATGGAGGGGCTCTGGCATCACAGTGATGTCACATCCAGGGTGTGATGTGACAAGGTGTCCAGGACAGATTTTTAAGTTTGAAAGAGTGTCCTAGGCTGATATGCCACTGATCTAGAAAGATAGATCAGTTTTAAAATGAATCTGGCACTCCATTTTAAAGGTGAAGGGAGAAAAAAGAAGACAAGGCTGAGAGTAGAAAGAGGGTCATTGCAGGGGAGTGGCAGCCACAAAACAGAAACCCACATCTAAAATCTCAACTTACTGACTGAAGCCAGAGCTGGTATTATACACAAGCATTAAAGAATGAAGCTGCAATCTGAAATTTACACCATAATGTAGTCCTTTGCCTCAAGCAATGAGCTATGCTATTTTTTCTGGTTCCAGAAATAGGGTTAATCATTACCACCAGCATGACAATCTAATAATTAGTTCTTGGCTCAATGGGCCACAGACAATGCCATCTGTGCTGCTATGTTAGATCTGGCTCCTGAAAGGGGGAAGGGAAAGGGGTGGCACATATGAACAGGTGATAGGGCATCACAGAAAATGGCTTGGTTTTCTCCACAGCCCGTTGAATATAGCATGATACATCTGCTGGAGGCAGCAGAGCTGATCCAAGCCTACACTCCTTCCAAAATGTGAACGGCTGCTAATAGCCCCTGAAAATAAAACAGCAGAGGGACTAGGGCCTTTGACTAGAAATCCACTGAGACCCAAGCTTTTCAAATCAAATGCACTCAGAAATCAATGGTTTGGATTCACCTTTATCCAATTCAACATTTTTAATGTTCAAACTTTGCTGTAGACATCACAGGCATTAATTCTGCCCTGATATTCCATATACTAGAACAGGGAAAGGCTGTGGCTAGAGCACATTCTTTGCATCCTGAAACTCTAAGGATTAAAGTCTAATTAAAAGAGATTTCACCTAATAGGGGCTGGGAAAGCAAATTTTCTCATAAGAAATAATGGAAATAGATGAGTGAGCCCCCTTGACTGTAAT
Source organism: Cryptoblepharus egeriae (assembly GCA_030015325.1). Taxonomy (NCBI): domain Eukaryota; kingdom Metazoa; phylum Chordata; class Lepidosauria; order Squamata; family Scincidae; genus Cryptoblepharus; species Cryptoblepharus egeriae. Next base: position 46,144,268 of record JAREYC010000008.1, on the reverse strand, counting down.
AGGCTTACTTCAGAGTAGAGATGCATTGGCTGGTCTCTCAGGAAAGGCAGAGGAAGTGCTGGCAGAGCGCCAAAACCAGCTATATGCCGGCTGGGACTATTTTTTTTTGCTTGTATTGCAAAACAAAATTTATTAGAAATGTTTGCTTGTCTTACAAAATGCTCTCAAGCCAAGGTTTTACAGTATGTATGTATGCATGCTTGCATGCATGTATTTGATTTATATCCCATGTTTTCCATGCTAAAGCTAATACCCAAGGTGGCTCACAAAGTTTTTTTCCCTTTTGTCCTCAAAACAATGCTGTGAGGTAAGTGAGGCTGGGAGTAAGTGATCACCCAGGAGTAAGCAAGTAAGAAAGATCACCCAGGAAGTTTCATGGCTGAGTGGGCATTTGAACCTGTTCTTTCAGGTGTCAGTTCAACTCCCTAACCACTACACCATCCTGGCTCTCCCAATGTTACTTTTTTCTCACCATACTATATCTTTATGACTGCCTTTCTTTTCTACTACTACTTTCTTCAGTCTGTACTGAATCTGCTACCTACAAATTTTACTGGGTGACCCTCTAAATTATGAGAAAGAGGGATATGAATTTCATGCATGATGTTACAGATCTCCATCATGTTCTTTCTTAGTCCCTTTTTCCTATACAAAACACCCCCAATGCTTTAGCCATTATATGGGAGAAATGGGGAAGAACAATACATTCATACCTGACAGATAAATTGGTGCCTTACCTATAGGCCACAGTGCAGATGTCCTTATATTCCTGCAGTTTGACACATACCATGTTGAGAAACTGGTCAGAATATGCACTAAGATCATGCATCAGATTCATGAGGTCTTGAACTGTTTTTTCCACAATTACTGTGCTCTGATGAAAAAAAAATCAAGAAACAAATTTAACTAAACACTTTAGTTTTGTCACAGTGTTTTGTCACATTGTGTCTAAGCCAAGACAAACATTGTCCATCCTTTCAAGAGTAACAACAAAAACAAAGAATTTTAACAGTTAAATGTATGCAGTATAACCAATTTATATCTTTCTACATTTAAGTCTTAAACTTAAGACTTGTAAACTTTTTCTACATTTAAGTCTTAAACTTAAGACTTGTAAACTTAAGACTGGTAAACTTAAGAAAGTTTACAAATGTATATGAATAAGGCTGTGGGAGCAGGATTCAACACTTGGAATTAACACAAAGAGTCCCTCACTACACCTGAAAACTAATTTGGAGAGGTAAATGTTAGTATTTGAATTTAATAATAAAACATAGTTGTTCAGGCAAGTTGATTCCAGGCTGATGCAATACTGAAGAAGGCTGATGCAATCTAGCTGATGCAATCTGAAACTGCTCTTACAGCATGAGTCAGCAGAATTGGAAGTGCTGAGTCATTGATCACCTGACTGTAATATCTATAACTGATTGGTGTTCCACTAAATTTAAGTGTGTATGAGATTATTGCAATGTGTGGGTTACTGAGGAGGAGTATTTTGCTGTTTTGATACTCTGAAAGACTGAACTGTATTCATGGACTGACTTGTGGACTGTTTGACTGGATTTACTGAGATTGGAATACCCCTGCAAACTTGATGTATGTATATGACTGATCTACTGCTCTGACCTTGGACTGTGTTACTGGACTTATCTTCTGCCTTTCGTTTAAACAATATAGTTATCTTTAACTATAAACAGCTGTTGTGTTTACTCTGTGCTGCTGCCCGTTTGCCTCTGCACAACTACTCTGCTAAGCCCTGCATATCAGCAGGGTCTCACACCCCAACAGTAAGCAAGTGGGCCAGTACCTTCTGGTATTGCTTGCCCACAACGACTGCCTGCGATAAAAAATGTCCCAAAATTATCAAGAAACAGAAAAATGGGCCAGGAGGTCACAGCCATCTAGAATGATGGTTCCTCATGTAATGACCCTGAGTTTTAATTTATTTAGAAAACAGATTTTGTCCAAGCTTTCAGAAAGCCTACGAACATGGTCTCTGACAGCTTTGTCATGATAGGAAATGTGGGGTAGCAGTGGCTCATGGGTAAGAGAACAGTTTGACTTCCACTTTAGGTTCTCACCAGCTACAAGTTACAACTCAATCCTCTCCATAAGGTCATAAAGTTTGCTGCTTGGGCCACTCCATCACTGTCCCAGATACATGTGATCCTGAAGATACAATCTCTTTACACCAGCATTGTCCACTCATACAACAACTCCCTGTGCAGAATAGATATGGCATGTTAAAATAACCCAAAGCTTGTTGGTTGGCATACATGAGCCAGACAGGATTATTCCTTATCAATGTATAGTACTGAAAAGCAAGAGGCTGATGAATATATATACAAACGTTCTTCTGTTTACAGATTAAAATCTCACATGTATCAGATTCCAGTGACTGCAATGGGTGAGGTATGACGTCCCCTCCCTTTCTAAAGGTAAAGGTAGTACCCCGCAGGTTGCCCTGCTAGTAGTGACTAAGAGCACAATCCTGACCATGTCTACTCAAAAGTTAGCCCCACTGTGTTCAGTGGGTCTTACTCTCAGGAAAGTGTCTTTAGGATTGCAGCCTAACTCTATCTAGGGTGTGGTGCTCATCCCCGTTACACGGCTGAATTGCCTTATTTAATCTAAGCAGCCAAAATCTGTGCTTTTCTCTTGCTATCAAGACAGAGAAAAAAGAAAATTAACCTTTTCATCACCAGCACTATCTGAAGACGTCTCCATGGTCATGCGGCCTGCATAACTAATTCCAACGCATGTGGTATGCTGTTACCTTCCCAGTGAAACCGTACCTATTTATCTACTTGCATTTACATGCTTTCAAATTTTGAGGTTGGCTGGAGCTTGGCAATTAACAGAAGCACAGTCTTGCAGTTCTCTGGTCCTGAACCACCAACCTGCCAGCCTTCAGGTCAACAAGCATAACGTCTTAACCATGGAGCCAAAACAGTTCTCTCCCTTTCTACAGAAACTCAAAAATCAAAGAATGAGGACACATTTGCATTTCAAGTTATAAAAACCTCATGAGGGTCCACAATGGAGCCTCTTTACTGCCCTTTCCCAGCCCACTGTACTCTTCAATATTGATTTTATGATGAAAGTGCTGCAGAAGGACCCAGATCCATAATCCTGCTTCTGCAGATTTACCTGTGAGCGGCAGGAATTGATTCTGCTCTCCTGCTTGCTAAAGAGACCCAGAAATCTGTACCCAGCTCACAGCCAAAGCTTTGCCCTTTGCATACAGAACAAGTCATTCTGAGGGAGATTGACATTTGTCAAACCTGCCTGGCAGGGAGAGTGACCTTGGAAACACATGGGAGCCACATATCCTCGAATCCTACATCCAATGTGGGAACCTCATCTGCCATCTATCCCCTTTTAAAATCATTTTTTAAATTATTGGGGTACAAACTGGCCTGCTTAAATGGTTTGTTTAAACAAGGCTAAAAAGAGGACATGTCCTGGAAAAAGAGGAGATAAAAAATCAAAACAGCTTTAACACTCTGTCCAAAAAAGCAATAAAACCCCAAAAAGATAAAGACAGGAAAATAGGCTTGGGGAGGGTGGAAGAGAGTTTGGACTATCACCTGGCTTTACAAATAATTTTTTAATAAAAATTCACATTACCTACGGAGCCAGTTTTTACCATTTTCAGTGTGAGGGGCTTCTTTCTGGAGCACTTTTAAGCGCCAGGTGCATGGGATCAGGGCCATTCTGGAAACCTTGCGTTCCCGGGACTGACCTTCTGCACCAGCCAAAGCATGCTTGTTAACTCTAGAGTTAAATGTGACTGTGCACTTTCACTTTCAATGGAGTTCAATGCAAGGAGAAGTTGGAGGAGGGAACTTCCTTCTTGGTTTATTTGTGGGGACTGCGTTCATTGTATCAGGACCAGTGGTGGGCACTTACCGGTACGGGCCTACACGCCCGTACCGGTTCTTCCCGGACCGGTATGGTCCGCCATGTTTTGTGCCCACCGCCACCTGCCTAGAAGCGGCCTGCCAGGCTTTAAACACTTTAAACTGTTAACACAATCCTAATCCCAGATTAGGCCAGCTCTGGTCCTGTGCTGCCTGGAGGTGTCACAAAAGTGTTAAAAGACACTTCTGCGTCACTCCTGGAGGAGGGTTATGCCCATTCACAGACATGTGATGGCCTCCCCATGCCACCATGGGAACGGGTGAAATGAGTTGGAATAAATTGGTTAGGATTGTACCTGGAAGCTCCAAAAAACACATGGGCTTCACAGACAACTATCCATTCCTAAAAGCCACACAATCTCAGTAAGACACTTTCAGAGGCTCATGCTTTATTATCCATTCCCAAAGAAGAATTAAGGGATTTTGGGAGTGTAATTTTATTTGGGCCTTCCTGACGTTATGGAGACCTTGTCTTTTCTTCAGTTGGCTTATTTTTCTTGTCTTTATTACATTCATAGACATGGGCTGTTGGTGGAGCAAGTGGTTAAGACACTGGCCCTACACTCCAGAATAACTACGGGAGCACGTAAGAGACATTACGTGTACCCGTAGTTACTGCACCACCTAGTGAAAACCTATGGGAAACTCATATTGCAATCCAGAGCAAATTGTTCTTACACCGGTGCAAGGACTCCCCATAGTTACTCTGTTTTGCACCCTATGCCTGTTAACCAGAAAGCCAGGGTTCAAGACCTGGGTCCCCACAAGACAGGGTGAGCTTCTGTCCTTAGTCCAGCTCTGTGACACAGCTGGAACCAATAGCATCGGCTCTGCCGTTTCACGGGACTATTTCAGTGGTGTGGAAGGGGGGATTTTCTTGCCTATCCTCCATATTAATCTACCCAGGCCTTTGTGCTTCGCATACAGCATCAGGCACGATACCATAGTCTTTTGAGACTGATGGATGCCAATACAATCTTGCTTTGCTTTCATGATGGAACTGAGGTGGCGTAGAGGATTCTCAGGCAGTCTCCCATCTAGGTACTGACTAGATATAAGCCTGCTTAAGTTTCACGAAGTTGCTGTAACCTGTGCTGTGATGGGCATGCAAAAGAAATAAAGCTCCTTAAGGAGCTACTCACTGATCCCCCATGAATGCCTGGCTTTCTTGTATCTCTGAATACTTTCCAGAAAAAAGGGACTTTTAAAAACCCATTTCTGCCTAGTCCACAGGTGTACACACTTTGTCCCTGATGCATATATGCAATGTTGGGGGAAAATGGCTCAAGTAGCAAGTAAAAAATTAACACGCTATGGTGCATTCTGTGACATTTGCTCAAGAAGAATACATTTTGGATTCTATCAGTAATCGGGGTGTGAGCAAACTACCTTCCTTTCTAAGAACTTGAAATAATCTACGATGAGAATTCATGCCAAAGTAAGATAAGACAACTCCAATTTCCCAATAAGACCTACAAGGAAGAGACCTACTGGGAAGAGAAGTTTCAAGACCCCAAAGTACAACTGGGCTGCAACTATTTTTGGATTACTGCCAAACATATCAAGTGATGCCGATAAACTTAGGAAGACAATATAAAAGTCAGATGAAGAAAACATTTGAGAATGCTGGTGTTCTGAAGACCAAGTCAAGGGCAATTCAAGATTACCTCCCTGGACCAGAAATAATAGTCATACTCAAGAATGTGCCAAAGCTCTGGTAACGGGCACTGTTTTCTCGCAGTAGTGGACTGATAAATATTCTGGGATATTTTGCCTTGTATTTTTGGTGGATGGGTGGTGGTGGTCAAATAAACATCTGTCTTCTGTTGATTAGTTGAAGTATTAAGGCAGAGTGAGATACAGCTGGTGAAATACAGTGATGGGCAGCACAATCTTAAATTGTGTTGGAACAGGCAGGCCGGCTTGTCTTTGCTGCATCCACCTCAAGTACTGGAACTACTCCCACACTACTACAGGGAAGGGTAATTCTCATGGCACCCCTAAATACAAACACTGAATCTGCTTCGTGTCAACTTACTAACACTATTAGTCCCTTGTTGTGTCATAATAATATTTCATTCTGTCTTAACTGTCTTATTGGTCTATTTTATTGGTAAATCATGTAAATTATGTAAATCATTAAGGAAATCTACTTTTTATAATAAAGTCATTTTCTGGAACTGAAATACCATATTTACACGAATCTAATGCTCACCTTTTCCAGTGAAATTTAGTCTCCAAAATCAGGATTTGCATTAGATTTGATGGTGCATTAGATTCAAGTATATACAGGTTTTTCACTCTGGTTTTTCATCATACCATTCTGCTCTAAAATACATATCAAATGATGATTTTGGCCATCCAAAGGTGGCACCCAGGGTTCAGTCCTACCAAAACCCTATTTGTACATAGCAGATATTTTCCATTACCCCTACATAAGCTTCCTGATCACCAGTAGGTTTCGTCAGACCTGTACCAGCACTTTACAGGTATCCTGCACTTACTGGACAGGTTAGGGACCAGAGCAATGACCAAAAGTGAAAACCAATGAAAAGTGGAACTCAGTTTTTTTCCAGCTTGTAAATGCAAAATGGCCACCAAAAAACCATAAATATCACTTGCAAAAACCTAAATAACACATATTTATTAACACATAGCCAAAATACATACCAAATTATCTTTATCTATCTATCTATATATATATATATAAAAGAAAAGTCACTCACTCACTCACTCACTCACTCACTCATCAACGCCCTGCAAAAACCGCTGGGCCTAGAAACGTGAAATTTGGGAAGAGTGTTCCTTCCGTGACCGAGGGGTGCACTAAGAACCGGTTTTTGGAAATTCCAACAAGAATAGAATAGAATAAAATTTTATTACAGTCCAAGACCAGCATAAAACATCAACATCCTAATAAAACTAATACTAAAAATATAGAACAGTCAATACACATCTTTCCCAGTAATCACATTCTTATTAATAAAACTGTTTGGGGTTATCTAGACGACCCTTATTTTACAACCTTTTTGTTTCGGATAGCAATAGCTTTCGAGCAAAATTTTGTGACATTATACGTAACTTCCTTGTTATTATCTACAAGCAGCCACTCCAGGATTCGATGAGCTGAGGTTCCTGGGAGTCTTCTAATTAGGGGCTCTAAACAATCCTTTCTTATTTCCTTATAGAATTGAAAATACAAAAGTACATGGCCTGTTGTATCGATTTCCTCGGCGCCACAAGGACAAAGTCTCTTTAAATATGGCATTTTATTATAACGGCCTACTAACACCGCAGAGGGGAGACAATGACTTCTAGCCAGAATAAAAGCTCTACGTTGTTTATATACTTCGAGATTTTTAAGATAAAAGGCTGGGCTGGGGATATATCTTCTCTCTTCCGTAGCGGGAAAATTTGGAACCCTTTCTATGTCTACCTGTCTATCCATGTCGGAGAGTCTTTGTGATACAGTTCTTTTTGCTTGGTCCCAGCCCATGCTAAGAATCAGATCAGGAGAAAGGCCTATCAAAGTTAATTTTTTTTTCTATTTTCTGAATCCAACTAGATTTATAGTTATCCCCTAAGATAAATCCAACCAGCCCTATGGGGTTAAATTTCAATTTAAGCCAGCAATTTATGATGGAATGCCAGATTCTGGTTTCAATCTTGGGCTGTCCAGTTTCTAGTCTCAGGAAGGCATGAGGAACACAGTTGGGGACAGCAAGCAAAGCTCTAATAAATTTGGACTGGATGCTTTCAAGTTGTACAATATTTGGGATCATACCAACCTGAGACCCATATAACACTTGAGCCAAGACTTTTGTGTTAAAAAGTTTCAAGGCTGCAGGTACATAGTATCCACCCCTAGAACGAAAATATTGTAGGATTGCTGTAGTCCCCTCCAACCAGAAGGGGGTGAAAAGGGGCGCAACACATTTTCCTCCCTATACTTTGCATTGAAGAATTGATGTCTCATCAACATTCCGCCCAACCCCCGGACCTAAAAGCATGAAATTAGGGGAGGGAGTTCCTTCTGTCACATGAACATCCACCAAGAACCGAAGTGGAGAAATTTAAGCCTTAAGGGGCTGATAAGGGATGTTTTTGTCCTATACTTAACAACGTGTTTTTGTCCTATACTTAACATGGGAGACTAAATTACATCTAGCCAATTTGGTGCTTGGTGCCTGGTGCACGGGGGGGGGGGGGGGAGGGCATTGTTCAGAGGAAGAGGTTGCGCTGGGGAGGATGCTGTGCATAGGAAGATGTGCATGGGGGTTGATGTACATGGGGGGAAGTTGCACAGGGGGAAGTTGTGCATGGGGTTTAATGCGCATGCGGGATGTGGCACGTGGAGACTGATGCACATGGGGGAAGTTGCGCATGGGGGTTGATGCACATGGGGAAGTTGTGCATGGGGGATGTTGCACATGGGGGGATATTGCGCCGTGGGGGGATGGCCATGGCGGAATTTTACTCCCGCAACATGGGTATGCTTTTCGCTAGTAGTAAAATAAACAAAGGCATATGTTGGCAATGTATATCTGCTGTATTTGAACTATGGTGATTCACTGAAGAAATTCATAAGGAAATAATTGAATAAAATATATATCTTCCAGCCTCCATAATTCAATGAATAAAGTTAGGGCTTATACTGCATTATATGGCTGAGTTTTTTACATGACCTAGTCTTGAATCTACATATTTAAAAGTTTTTAATTTTAATTAGACAATTTTAATTAATCAGTTTAATTAAACAATTTAACCATGCATGATTTCCCCTGAAAACTAATGTATTTACAGCTTCTTATAGCCTTACCATCCTCTCAGCTGCCCTTATAAATACAGACTGGCACAAATCAAAGGAAAGGGCAAATCAGGCAAGGAATTCACTTCCTGACAGAGAAAAGAACTCATCCTTATAGAAGTCTCCCTATAGAAAGCTTGTTTTCAAGCCTTTCTGTTGAATGCAGCAAGTGTGTGTATCTGATGGTCAGTTGTGCAAATTACATCTTTTTTAAAAAAAAAACCTGATCAATCACAGTATGTCTCCCTGATAATCAGACTTTGGAGTATATTTTAAGAGCGATGAAGGAGCAAAACAATGAAAACTGGGATGGCAGAAAGCAGGGGACACCTGTATCTGGCACAAGTCCAAGGCAATAAAGAGGACACGGTGGCAGCTATTACAGGGGATAGCATCCAGTGCAAACGGTGCTCCCTCACTAAGTGCCAATCCTTCATCAGCAAGAATTCCTTCCCCTGCTGCTGTGGCCTCTCCAGCAGGCATCTGGAAGAAGTTGCTTGAATGTTTCCAATAGCTGTACAGCATCTGACACCAAAATACTAGTAATGGTACAGTTTGAACTAAATAGGGTACAGCTAACTGTAAATCATGTCTCCCTGTAGTTAACAGGGGAACGTGATTTACAGTTAGTTGTATCCTATTTTCCAAGTTAAAAATCCCTCAAAGCTGTAGACTTTCCTTGGAAGGAAGGCACTTTGGGCCTCTAATAGTTTTTGGTTGTCCTGTCCTGCACTTTTTTTAGCTCAACATTATCCTTTTTCAGGGACACGGTGTTCCAAATACAATCACACCACAGATTTGTCTCGGAGCATTATAATATTTTCAATCTTATCCTTGATCTCTTTCCTAATGACTCCTAGCATGAAACTTGCCCTTTTCGCAGCTGCCGCTCACTGGGTTGACATTTTCACTGAGCTCTCTACAATGACTCCAAGGTCTCTTTCTTGGTTCACCACTGATGTCTCAGATCCCATCAGTGAAGTGTATGTACATGACTCTCGGGCACAATCTCACTGGGGTTTTTTATTGCTTACCTAAAGTTGAACCATTGAGATTTATTACCGTTTTTATTATTTGAGTTGTTTCATTGTTTTATTATTGTTGTTATTGTGATAGTAAGCCTCCCTGAATGCCATGTTGGGGCAACGGTTGAAATCCATTAAATAAATAGGATTTTTTTGTTCCAATACATATCATACCATTGCACTGACATGCATTTACCATTTAATTGCTCATTTCTCCAGTATGGAGGGTTTCTTCAAGAGTCCTTCATAATCTCTTTGGATTTTTATCTCCTTTAATGGTTTGGTAAATTTCGCCACCTCACTGTTTATTCCTAACTCCAGATTGAACCAGTGAAAAGCATCAGTCTCAAGACAGGTTTGGGCAGCCACCTTGGCTGCTGGGGCAACTGCATGGCTGTGAGCCCAATCCTATTCTAGTCTACTCTGAGATCAGCTTGATTATAGTTAATGCAGCTTACTCCCAGGAAAGTGGATAGAACTGCAGTCTCAGAGCAGAGTCCTAATCAATTTAGGCTGGCACAACTCGTTCAGCTGGGATGAGGAGCAAAATCCCTGAGTGCTGTTCTTGTGCTGCTGTGGCCATTGCCCACTACACCATCCTGCCTCCTCACTGGAGCTGTCCAATCAGGTAAAGTCCCACATGGCCCTCTGCAAAGTATCTTATGCGGCAACTTATGCAATCTTAAGCAATACTTCCGATTTCATCAGGAAACTAAAAGTATTGTTTAAAACTGCAGAAGCGTCAGAAGGCTTGTCATCCTCTACCAAGTATTGGGTAAGGCTCCATGAGCCTTGGTGAGTATTCACGGGAGGGAGGATGGCATGCTGGAGGATGGCAGCATGTTGCAAATCCATCCCACAGTGCAATCAATGTGGGTCCATTACTAGTGAACCCAATAATGCATTTTTGCTTTTGACAATTTGTTCCAACACCTTGGAAGTTGAAGTTTCTGTGACATATCTATTAATCTCTCCAAATGGTGATTTCAAAGGTGTTTACCGTGCTCTTTAGGGCCTCTGATTATCAGTTTACATAATGCTGTAATAATAAAACACAAATTACAAAGCTATCTGATCCCCCCATACACATAACCACAGTGTTGAAATGTTAATTATGTAGCCACAATTTTTCTCCATCGTCAGAGTAGGGCTGCAGCAGCCCCAACAAGTTTACTTGGAGCTTACAAGACTGTACAGAGGCTGATACCAGCTGCCCAGGAAACAGGGGTTGGATCTGGCATGAAAGCAGGTAGCAGGGTCCGAGCTCTGCTTCCCTGCCTATCTGACCACAGAATCTCTGAGGCCTGAAAAAGGAAGAGTGGATCTCCAAGGGCTGTATCTGAAGTGCATTGTTGTTTAGATTGTGTAGTACTACCAGAGACTTTTTTCCTTTCTCTTTTGAGTGGGGGGAGGTTCCTGTTGTTTCTAGAGTTTCCTTCCTGTGAGAGAGGAGGGGGTCTCGGGTTCATGGTGCTGGTTTCCCTCTTTTTTTTCTTTCTCTTTTGAGTAGGGGGAAGTCCCTGTTGTTCTAGAGTTTCCTTCCTGTGAGAGAGGAGGAGGTCTCTGGGGTTCATGGTGCTGGTTTCCCTCTTTTTTTCCTTTCTCTTTTTAGTGGGGGGAGGTCCCTGTTGTTCTAGAGTTTCCTTTCTGTGAGAGAGGAGGGGCTCTCTGGGACTCATGGTGCTGGTTTTTCCTCTTTTTTCCTTTCTCTTTTTAGTGGGGGGAGGTCCCTGTTGTTCTAGAGTTTCCTTCCTGTGAGAGAGGAGGGGCTCTCTGGGACTCATGGTGCTGGTTTTTCCTCTTTTTTTCCTTTTCTCTTTTGAGTAGGGGAGGTCCCTGTTGATTCTAGAGTTTCCTTCCTGTGTGAGAGGTGGGGCTCTCTGGGACTCATGGTTCTGGTTTTCCTCCTTCTTTTGAGTGGGGGGAGGTCCCTGTTGTTTCTAGAGTTTTCTTCCTGTGAGAGAGGTGGGGGGCTCTCTGGGACTCATGGTGCTGGTTTTCCTTTTTTCCTTCTCTTTTGAGTGGGGGGAGGTCTCTGTTATGCCTCAATGTTTGCAGCCTTTGTTTGGAAGGAGGAAGGCCAGTCTAGGTCTTACCCTGCTGGTTGCTTATACGGGAGGGGAGTTCTGCATTGCCTCTGGTAGTGGAGCATGAGACTGAGTGTGACGTGAGGATCAATCATGTTACTGTGTAAATCATGAGAGTGAGTCCTTATCGAACCTACCTAGGAGAAGGAAAACTCCCACTAAACCTCCGCTGCCTTGTGGCTATACCCATTCATGGGGAGAAAACCTCGAGGAAAAATCCAGAGCCGGAGTCCCAAAAGCAGTTCGTGACTGTGTTACAGTCATGTTCTGGTAACTCCTGCGATGCAGCTGGAACCAATCGTATTGGCTCTGCCTTTCCATTGGACTATTTCAGTGGCGTGGAGAGGGGGGATCCTCTGCTTGGGTAACAGCCTATCCCCCATAATAACCTACCCAGGCCTTCGTGCTCTGGAGAGGAACTCCAGCCTCGCATACAGCGTGGAAACAACACGGGAAGTGGCAGTTACCGGTTATAAGTCGTTGCTTGATTGGTGAAGAGCTTGACGCCAGGGGCTACTTCTGACGGTGGGAGAGGTCATCATGCCTCATTGGGTAGCTATCGCCCACCTTAAGCTGGGCAGCCCCCAGCCAGTAGGATGCTGCCTCGCCACGGTCTGTTAACCTCACTGGGTGCGTGGGGTTTAGGGTGAAAACCGACAAGCAGATTGACAACTCAGCACCATGCAACAAAAATAAGAAAACTTCAGCCCTTAAGTTGGGCACCTGGAACGTTCGGACAATGACCCCTGGCTTTTCTGATGACTTGCGAGAATTGGATGACGTACGTAAGACAGCTGTCATTGATATGGAGCTGAGCAGACTGGAGATGGACATAGCTGCCCTTCAAGAGACAAGGCTGTCAGACTCAGGATCTATTAAGGAGAGAAATTTCTCATTCTTCTGGCAGGGAAAGCCATCAAGTGAGACTAGGGAATATGGGGTTGGCTTTGCAATTAGAAACACCCTACTTGGATCCATTATTCCACCTACTGGAGGAAGTGAAAGAATTCTGTCTCTTCAGCTACAGTCATCAGTAGGGTTGGTCACTCTTATTAGTGCATATGCACCAACACTATCATCTTCAGCAGAATCCAAAGACAAATTCTATGATGATCTGGCTGCCACTATCAAGAGAATCCCTGAGAAAGAACCATTGTTTATTCTTGGTGATTTTAATGCAAGAGTTGGATCTGACCATAATTCTTGGCCCGCTTGTCTAGGTCGTTTTGGCGTTGGGAAGATGAATGAAAACGGCCAACGCCTGCTGGAGTTTTGATGCTATCATGATTTTTGTGTCAGCAATACATTCTTTAACACAAAGCCTCAACACAGAGTGTCTTGGCGACACCCTAGATTGAAGCATTGGCATCAGCTTGACTTGATCCTCACCAGGCGCTCCAGCCTTCCCAGCATTAACATGTAGCTATCAGAGTGCTGATTGCGATACTGACCACTCCTTGGTGTGCAGCAGAGTAAAATTACAAGCAAAGAGGCTGCATCACTCAAAGAAGGAAGGAAGACCACGAATCAATATCAGCAAGACCCGCAGTCTGGAAAAAGTGTTGAAATTTGACCAAGCACTCGAGGAAATTCTCCCGGGCCCGGCTGAGGCAAACGCTTCTGAACGATGGGAACATTTCAAGAATGCTGTTTATACTACCGCCTTATCAGTTTTTGGTAAGCAGGTTAGAAAGACAGCAGATTGGTTTGAAGCCCACTCGGAGGAGCTGACTCCAGCCCTCGAGGAAAAGAGGAGAACTCTAACTGCATATAAAGCCTGTTCTAGTGAGCGCAACCTTCAAGCCCTGCGAGCCGCCCGTAGCAAAGTCCAACAGATTGCCAGGAGATGTGCTAACAATTATTGGCTGCAGCTTTGCTCTCAGATCCAGGTAGCAGCTGACACAGGCAACATCAAGGGGATGTACGATGGCATCAAGCAGGCCTTAGGTCCAACAGAGAGGAAATCTGCCCCGCTTAAGACCACTACAGGTGAAGTCATCCAGGACCGAGCACAGCAGATGACACGCTGGGTGCAGCACTACTCTGAGCTATAATCCAGAGAAAATGTAGTAACTGAAGAAGCATTAAACAACATTGAGTGCCTGCCTGTCTTGGAGGATCTTGACAGTGAACCAACTTTAGAAGAACTAAACGAGGCCCTGGATTCCCTTGCTTTTGGCAAGGCACCCGGGAAAGATAACATCCCTGCTGAAGTTCTGAGGTGCTGTAGAGGGACCATTTCCACTGAACTGTACAAGATATTCTGCCTTTGTTGGAGGGAAGGTGGAGTACCACAGGACATGAAGGATGCTAATATCGTCACACTGTACAAGAACAAAGGCGACAGGGGTGACTGCAACAACTACCGTGGCATCTCTCTTCTTAGTGTTGTAGGGAAGCTGCTTGCCCGTGTCATACTGAAAAGGCTTCAGGTGCTTGCAGGGAGGATCTATCCTGAATCACAGTGTGGATTTCGAGCCAACAGGTCCACCACTGATATGGTATTTTCCCTTCGACAGTTGCAAGAGAAATGTGGGGAACAAAGACAGCCACTCTTTGTAGCCTTCATAGACCTTACAAAGGCTTTTGATTTGGTTAGTAGGGATGGCCTTTTTAAAATCCTCCCCAAGATTGGATGCCCACCTAAGCTCCTCAGCATCATCGGGTCCTTTCACAAGGACATGAAGGGCACTGTAGTTTTTGATGGCCTAACATCAGACTCCTTTAACATCCAAAGTGGAGTGAAGCAGGGCTGCGTTCTCGCACCAACTTTATTTGGGATCTTTTTTGCAGTCATGCTGAAGCATGCTTTTGGAAATGCAACAGAGGGAATCTATCTCCGGACCAGATCAGATGGAAAACTCTACAATCCTTCAGGACTAAGAGCAAAGTCCAATGTCCAGCTGAAATGCTTGCGGGAGTTCCTCTTCACCGACAACGCTGCTGTTACTGCTCACTCTGCTGAAGACCTTCAAAAACTTATGGACCGTTTTAGCAAAGCCTGCCAAGACTTTGGACTAACAATCAGCTTGAAGAAAACACAAGTCATGGGTCAGGGTGTGGATCCACCTCCCCGTATCACAATCTCTGAACATGAACTGGAGGTTGTCCATGACTTTGTGTACCTTGGCTCAACTATCTCTGACACTCTCTCCTTAGACTCTGAGCTGAATAAACGCATTGGTAAAGCGGCTACTACATTCTCCAGGCTTACAAAGAGAGTATGGCTTAATAAGAAGCTGACGGAACATACAAAGATCCAGGTCTATAGAGCTTGCATCCTGAGCACACTCTTGTACTGCAGCGAGTCTTGGCCCCTTTATGCATGGCAGGAGAGAAAGCTGAACACCTTCCATATGCGCTGTCTCCGATGTATTGGCATCACCTGGCATAACAAAGTCTCAAATGATGCAGTCTTGGAACGTGCTGGAATCTCTAGCACGTACACACTTCTGAAACAGCGACATCTACACTGGCTTGGGCATGTCGTGAGAATGGCTGATGGTCGGATTCCAAAAGATCTCTTATATGGAGAATTAGTGCAGGGAAAGCGCCCAAGAAGGAGACCATAGCTGCGATACAAGGACATCTGCAAAAGGGATCTAAAGGCCTTGGGAATGGACATCAAGAGCTGGGAAACCTTGACCTCTGACCGTTCAGCGTGGAGGCAAAAGACCCAGCATGGCCTTCTCCAACTGGAAGAGACACTTGTTCGGCAGGCTGAAGCAAAGAGACAGACCCGAAAGCAGCGAAACCTGGGGCCTGGGCAGGGGACGGAATTTATTTGTCCTCAGTGTGGAAGGGATGGACACTCTCAAATTGGCCTCTTTAGTCACACTAGATGTTGTTTCAGGACCTCCAATCAGAGCACGATACCATAGTCTTTCGAGACTGAAGGATGCCAATACATGCCAATACCAGAGACTAGGCATACACCACAGAAACAATGTGGCAATTCATAGGACAGCCTGTAGATAGATTGGCCTTCTTCCTAGCTGACTGATACCTGCCACCAGAGCAGCAGGCTCCCTATCCAACTTGCTCTGCAGAACTCTCAGGCAGTCACAGATTTCACCAAGTCAGCATTTCAATTCTGTCTTGTGCTCATACCATTATTTTCTTGCGCTCATACATTATTTAACTAATGACAGTTAAGTTACTGTCCTGTGAAAAAATCCATTTAGCTCTAGCAATGCTGGCTGCAAAGTGGGAAATGAAGGGCACCAGGGAAGCCTAAGCTGGCACCAGGCGAGGGCCGACATAGCCATCCACGAAGCGCTCATCCATTACACAATCAGTGGCATTTCCAAGCCCAGCAGGGTCCAGCTGGGGTCCTGCTGGGAAACAGAAATTAACTTAGAATGAATGCAATTCATCTTCAGACGCTAGTTGTTTTTTCAAAGGGAATAAAGGGAAGCCATCCAGCAGGAAGTTGGCACCAGAGAAGAAATGTTCACCAGGAAACCTGGAAGCAGTCAGGACAAGGGAGTGGCACTCCAGCCTTCATTTTTGTATACTCATTTTTCTATAAAACACAATTTGTGATGTGATGAAAGGTTAATAGTTTTGATTTTTGTGATGAAAGGTGATGAAAGGTTAATAGTTTTGATTTTTGTTTAGGATTTTCCTTCTGATTCCCTCCAGCATCTGAGGGGCTTTAAATTCAGACCCATTTCTGAGAATGATAGCCTGGTCAGGAACCCCCTCCCTCCCCCCCCCCCCCCGAAATAATGTCATGGCTGAAAATTATATCAAACAGGAAGTAACATCACTGTGGTACCAGAGCTCCTCCATGTCTACTCAGATGTTAAATCCCACTATGTTCAATGAGACTTACACTGAGGAAAGGTATCCCATTCCAAGATGGTGGTCTCAGTGCCAGATTCCAAGAAAGTGGACCCCAGCTTTGCAACACCCACTTTGAGAACCACTGCCCCTGATAAAAACAGTTAAGCTACTGTCCTGTTTTTAAAAATCCATTTAAATCTAGTGATATTGGCTTCATAGTGGGATGTGAAGGACACTAGGGACGTCTACGCTGGCACCAGGCTGGTCACAACTAGAAGCTTGGTGTGAGTCAGGCCCAAGTTTAAGCTAAGCTCTGCTGTCTACAATGGGACTGTCCAAACCTCTCTCAGAATATCTCTGTAGAAATCTCACATTGACATTCCAGTTGTAACTCAGAGTAGGCTGACATAATATGAACTTCGCTTGCCTTGCTTTGCCAACCCCAAATTTCCATCATTGCAGTTTCCTGCTGCATCTGTCCATTCTCTACTGGTCACAAAAGTCAAAGTATATTGCCAAGTGCACATATTTTCTATCCCATTCTCCCTGCAAATGTACAGTACGTAATGAGAGCAAAAAAACTACAACACCTTCACATATGGCATCTTGCAATTTGGACACTGCCTTAGATTAAAAAGAAGACTGTGGTGGAGTTTTGGACCAGGAGACAGGGTTGCCATAATTCTCTTCCATAATCCCTCTGTCCCATTTGCCAGTATGTGATCACAATTCCTAAAAATTGGGATTGTCTCTGATTTTTGGGGGACATATGGCAACCCTACCAGGAGAAGGTTCTGCAGAAAAAGCACCCAGACTTGAAGAGTCATCTGATACGGTAGTGAATGTGCAACGTGTCAAATGTCCTGTCTCACTTTCCAGTAAAGTCTACTTCCCTGGTCTCAGCATCTTTATCTTGACTGACTTAGTAGGAGTCAGACTGAAAGGGGCAGGTCTGCTTCCAAAGGCCTTGTCTCTGTTGTAGAGATATTTTATTGTAATTGCTATATCTGCTGAGTTTTCACAATCAATCAATCTAGCTATGAAAAGTCACTGACTGACTGACTGACTGACTGACTGATCAATGGCTAGCCAAAACAGCTGGGCCTAGAAGTGTGAAATTTGGGGTGGGTGTTCCTTCCAAAATGGAGGCACCCACTAAGAACTGGTTTTCGGAAATTCCAACTAGAAGGGGGTGAAAAGGGGTGCAACATGTTTTCCTCCCTATGCTTTACATTGAAGAGTCCCTGACTAATCACTCTGCCCCAACCATTGGACCTAGAAGCATGAAATTTGGGGAGGGTGTTCCTTTTGTGACATCAACACCCACCAAGAAGTGATGTTGAGAAATTTAACCCTTTAAGGGCTGAAAAGGGGTGCAACATGTTTTTGTCCTATACTTAACATGGAAGACTGACTAACCCTACAATCCAGAGTAACTACGGGAGCACATAAGAGACATTTATGTCGATGTAGTTACGGCACCACCTCGTGAAAACCTGTGGGAAATTCATATTGCAATCCAGAGTAAATTGTTCTTATGTCAGAGCAAGGACTCCCTGTAGTTACTCTGGATTGTGCCCTAAAATCCAGCCAATTTGGGGCTTCGTGCCTTGTGCACTGGGAAGGAGGGTGCACTGGGGAGGATGGTGTGCATGTGGGGATGGTGTGCATGGGGGATGTTGCGAATGGGTGTTGATGCGCATGGCAAGATGTGCGCATGAGAGGATATTGTGGAGGGGGTTCATGCGCATGGGAGATGATGCACATGAGGGTTGATGCGTATGGGAGATTGATGTGCATGGGTGCTGATGCGCATGAGAGAATGTTGCGCATGGGAGGTTGATGCACATGAGGGATGTTGCGCATGGGGGATGTTGTGCATGGGTGTTGATGTGCATAGCAGGATGTTGCGCGTGAGAGGATGTTGCACATGAAGGTTGATGCGCATTGTGGGATGTTGTGTATGAGAGGATGTTGCGCATGGGGGATGATGAGCATGAGGAAAGTTGCACATGGGGGAAGTTGCGCATGGTGTGTTTATGCGCATTGGAGGGTTGATGTGATTGGGGGAATGTTGCGCATGGGGGTGTTCTGCATGGGACGGTATTGTGCATGGGGGTGTTACACATGGGGGATGATGAGCATGAGGGATGCTGCGCATGGGGGGATTAATGTGCCTTGGGGGGTTTGATGTGTATGGGGAGGTGTTGCGCATGGGAGGAGGGTGTTGCACAATGGGGGAATAGCATACAGAGGGTACTGTATTCCTGCAACGCGGGTACATATCGCTAGTGTGATATAAATCAAAACAGTAACCCCTTTGTGTTTTTCACTGTGCTCTAAATATTTTTTTTAATTGCAGATGTTCAATGCAGTTATGATCATTATTACCCCAGATTCAAACTGAGCCAGAGCTCATCACATCTAAGTACCTGTTTGGAACCCTGAAACACAGAAATGTGATATTTAATTTTGAAAAGTCCTTTAAATATTCTATGTTTCATAGAATAACTACAAGAAGGTCTTTGAGCTAGAAAGGCTTTAATACTGTATCTGCTCTGGAGCCTTAGTTCTACCAATAACATTTCCATTAACCATGCTTAATAACATCAATTAACCAGGTCAAGCTCCAGCCTGCAATCATATTTCACACTGGATCTCATATTTTTTAATCACCAGGACTCACTTTTCAGAATGACTATCTGTCAGAACCCACAAGAATTGACATAATTAACCAGGAAATAAGACCTGACAGGAAGTGGCATCTTCAGTTTATATTCCAAACCTAAGCTATGATCATCCAAAAGTCCCATTACCCAGTACATTTGAGCTGTTATTTAGCATAGCTTGGAATTCAAACATTCTAGTTCAGAAGTCAATGCAGAACGTAGAGTTGAATCCTTCTCTAACCACAAACACTGGGAGAGGGTTAGGCCAGTGCAGAGATATGTGCTTGCCTGCCTACATTACCATGGGAGTGGGAAGACCTACAAATTGTGCCAGCCGAAGTTAGATTGCACCCTAAATACATTAAGGCATGAAGCTTTCCTTTTATTAAGGTCTAAAGCAGGCTTGTCCAACAAGGGGCCCCCAGGGCTGCAGCTATGGGCTTTCTAAGCCAAATGTGGCCCTCGAGCCTCATGTTGGACTAGCCTGATTTAAAGTCTTAGGTTTAAGATCTATCCTAAAATCATCAGGTAGCATCTACAGTGCCCCAGACTTGGAAATAGATCACGAGAGGAATATACAAGAGGCATCCCTTAAATAGCTGCATAGGTGTGTGCACCTATTCTTTCTATACCTCTAGGCAGTCTTTTGCTGCCTGGCAATTAGAGACAATATTTTAACTGGCAGGTGTCATATTCTTTGAGATACAATTATCTAGAGATACAAAATGCTAGAAATCTATACTTGGATCATACCCTTGCACAAACCAGCCTTTATTTCCTTTCATTAGAAAGAAATTGTTGCTAAGATTGTTGTTTCAATCCTATACGAAATTCTCACTGGTCGGAAAGAGTGCAGTGGAAGGGACCCCTTTTGAAGAAAACTGCTTTCTATCTGGGAAGCGATTAATCTTGTCTCTGCAAGAGTTTGCTGTCACATTTCACATTATGCATTAAAATAAAAAAAACTGGTATAATTATGTGTGGTAAGAGCATGGAAGGAATCAGAGGATTAATAGGCTATTGTGGTATCTAGCAAAAGGTCTTCTACCTTCCACTCTACATATGTAATTATTTCATTATGAACGATGTAATTAAAAATGAAAATCATTGCAATTCAAGTAATTATTAAAAATAGAAACCATTTCAACATCCAGGTAATTTTCAACCTCCATTCTTCCATACAAGGCTAATTCCCTCAAACATTTGGAAAAGGAGAAAGGAATTGTGCTGACAACTCCATAATGGAGTCAAGTGTTCCAATTTGGAAAAAGTGTTTTGTAAAACAGAAATTACAGTGGGACAGGGACAGTCCAGAGATTGCTCTAGTCAACACAATTGCCTCACTAAGAATTGCATGAGTGACAATAGGTTAATGCATTTTTACATGTACACCTAAATATGAACAAGAAAAAAGTATGTATTAGCCAGATACATTCATAAGGAAACTGTGATTGAGTCCCTATTGAGTTTGCTTTTAATGCAAAAAAATCTAGGGTACAAAAAGGCCCCTTAGGAGTTGATTCATATATGCATGTTCATCACTTATTGACCATAGCAGAATGATTATCTGTATGTATGAATGAGTCATTACAGATAAATCATTGCAAACAGAAATAGGAGATTACCCAATATCCCTAAACCACAATAATTTTTAGCTGATACACTTTGATCATCCAGCGAAGTCTCTGACTGATGCACATGCATATGTGAAAGAACCACCATTCAGTCTGGAATAGGGTAAATGTCACCAGTAATCTCTTTTTTAATATCTACGAGTTTCTGAGGATTCACAAACTGTCATGAGTTCAATTGAAATTGCTGGGAAGGCCAAAGATTCCAACACTCTCAAATGAGGTAACTACAAAGGTAAAGGCTAGACTGTGGTCAATATTGTAAGTTTATCTGTGCTCATCACTATAAATCCCACCATCGCAACTCTGACATAATGTGGTCCATTGAGTTTAATGGATTCTATGTACATTACCTAGCATGTACCACATGAATCACTTTGATGCTGACTTTCTCCCCTGGAAACAGATAGGGAAGGGACTGCGACAAGAAACCTTGAAGCTCTGGAAACTAGAAGTGATTGTCAGAGGCAGGTTCACTAGAACTTCTCTGTATTAAGCACTGAAAGAGACAGCGACTAAACTAAGCGGATGTCTGATCTCCTGTAGTAAGACTGCTCCTTTGTTCTCAGAAGTTCATATCTAGTCGTAATCATCCTGGGTTTTACGTGGATGGAAACAGGCCACACAGAAATACTTTTAATCAACTTTAAATAGTTCCCAGTCAAATGGCTCCTAGATGTGGACACAGGGATGAGAACAGCCATATAGATGCAAAGGTAAAAATGAAGATTTATGAGCACAATATTTGCCTTGTGAAGGCAAGCTTGTCCTTGCTGTTGTGCTAATGAAAATAATCCATCACACAGTGCATGTCCAAGGCCAGGTCAGATGAAAAGCTTGGTGTAAACCAAAAGGCAGGAAGTGCTGGTGGAAAAAGCTAAGCATCTGTTAAACACCAGAACATGAGACTTCTCCAGTGCTTTTAGTGTCGTAGTGAATGTTCAGTGAATTGTGCTTCTAATACAATCATCTAAACAATTAACCTGTAACTACTGCATACCACATGCACTGAAGTGCTTCTGAGTAACGCTTTCAAAGGGAGAACAAATTATTGTCAGTATTTATATGCCACAAAAAGTTTACAAAGCAGTCTGCAGGCAAAGTCAAAAAATTAAATGGATCCACATCCCAAAATAGCTCAAAATCCAGAAAGATGAAAACTAGCATTCAGCCACTAGATGAGACCCTGTGCTTGGAAGAGAGAGAAAGGTACTCTTCCCTGCAATACATAGTAGAATACCACTAGGAAAAGTACGTACTTCTTGCCCAGATGGCAGCAGCAATGACCTGCATTTCCTGACACTGGACGAAATTGTGGGTTCTGAATTGCACTCCTGCCTCTAGTTCCGCAAATCCTAAGATGCCTTTTCTGGGCTTCCCTGTTTTCAGCCACTCTCCTGTCTCCATCTCTACAACCAACTATCAAGAGCAGTAGCCTTCTGAATGCTGGCATAACTAAAGTATCTGAGGCTGCAATCCTATATACATTTTCCCTGAAGTAAGCTGCATTGGACATTATCTGGATCAAAATGGCTACTGCTGCAACTAGGGGGCTTAGGGAGGCCACCACAGGTTTCATCGGGGGAAGGTGATTTATCCCCTTACCCTAAGTAACCACTGCAATGGGGTTGAGGCTACTTGAGTCTGTGCAAACTATTTTCCTGGCACCGATTTGAGAAACCTCATGTTGGGCTTTGCAGCCTAAGGCAGATCTCAGGAACGGATGGAGGAAGACTTTGCTGGTCCCACCCCCTTCTTGGGGTGGTTCATCTTCTGTTTTGCACTCCCCCAACCCTGAAAAGCTGCCTGGCAGTGTTCCATACTGTTGGCACCTCCACAGCATCCTCCTTCCAGTGTTGAGGCCCAGTGCCAAATAGTGCTGGAACAGTGCTGGAACTCCCTCCTCGCTGGATGCCACAAGCATGTTTTACAACATGTTTGTGACATCCAATGCCAGTCCTACACTCATACCACCAATGCTTGAGCCCACAGGATTAAGCTTTTAATGTGGTGCTGTATAACTGGAAATGCTGCAATGACTCAGGCAAACAGGGTGTCTGGAACTGCCCTGCAACTTTCTGCATCTCATCTGCAGACTTCATTACAACCACCGCCAAACTACGTTAGATGTATGGCAACTGAGTTTAAGTGTAAGATCTTCAGAAATTGAGAGCTGGTCAAAGAATTTTTTGCTGCAATTCAATGAGCAAAATAGCAACTTGTGAGGATGGCTGGTAAACATGATTAAAAAAAATCTTGGTAGTTGCTGTGGGCAGATCCACACTAGAGCCAAAAAGTAATGTAGGGAAAATGCAAGCATACAAATAATAACAACCTACATTTCTTAATTTTGCCTTAACCTCTGGCTAGTTCTGTGACTGGGCCAGGTGGTCCCTAGACCTGAGTAAACCTTCAAGTATCTCAGCTTAACCACCTAAGAAGGGCTGTCAATAATGAAAATACCTATGCAAATATTCAAAACACATGTCTAAGAAGACCAAGTATCACAATGCTGCTAAGCATTATTTATTGTTCAGAATTCTCACTCATGTCTCAAAGGTCATGTTCACTAGTGAGAGGCAAAGCATGCAGAATTGATTGGCTAACATTGCCTCATAACAGCTTCTGATTATGGCTGCAAATGAAGCTGAAAGAAAACTCATTTATTTATGGCATTCAACAACAAAACTCACTTGGCAGCCATCGGTGACCATTTGAACGTTGCTCATCACCAACATCCATCTGATTAATGTACAGTAATTTGATAAGATGAGAACAGTATGCTGCCACAGTTGGTGACAACATTTTCTTGGGATAGCTACAAGAGATCCTGGTTCTCTTGGGAGAGAAAGCCATTCCCGGCAACAGACTCATTATCTCATGCAAGTCATTACAGCAGAAACAGCTATGTGGACAGACCTCTGGGTGACTTTCACTAGGCTGGCATACCTCTTTCAAAAACTCTCCTATTCCCTAATGTATGACAGATTCAATAAGTTGCCTTCACTCAAGAGTGGCTGGGAAAGAAACCTATTTGTGTCAGGTTTTGGAATCTTTTACCGGGGAAGATATCCAATGGCTCTATCAAGACCCAGTCATCCCATGGGTATATTTGGTCACACTGAGATAAAATAAGAAAAAACCTGTAAAGTGTATTAAACCTGAGAAAAACCAGCACCAAAACATACTGTGATTATAATCACAGTATGGGAGAAAGCATCTAATTAAATTAACAAATCCCTCCCCTCTGATTTCCCATAATTTAGCCTGGTCACCCCCCTCCCAAGCAGTCCTACTAGCTGAGGGAGGTACACAAAAGGATAAGGAATTGGGAGTCTCTCTAGGTTGCCTATCACTCAAGTACTACATGGAATGAACCATGGCCTCTGGTTAAATATAGACCCCTGGGAATTGTTTTGCTTTGGTCCCAAATTAACGGATAATTACCCTGAACATCAGTACTGTTAGTAGAAGTATTGTAAACTACTAACAGCCCAATCCCAAACTGCCTGCAGGACCAGGACTGCCATGGCACCAAAATGGCTGCCCAAGTATCCTGAATGCTATGGGCCACCACTGGCAGTTCCTTGGATTGTTCTCCTGGGTAAGCGAAGTAGCCCTGCAATGGGGCTACAGGATTCTGCAGCATTCCTGGTGTTGCCATAGAATTAGGAGTCTCTGTGTTGGGCTCTAAAGCCTGAACCAGAAGGTTAGGATTTGCCAGAGCTGAGCTCTACAGGTCCTGTCCTCCTCTTACCCGACATGCATTCCCTTTTCTCAACATACCTTCTTCCCACATGCCCCAGAAACCTCCTATCTGCCTCCCATTCATCTCTCTGCTGCCCAGCAGTCCCGAAAACCAACGAATTGTATAGCACCAGCACTGAATCAATGCTAGCGCTGTGCCAGTTGGTGCTGGACTGGAGCTAGGGCCTTGCAAACATGCTTTATGGCACATTTGTGACACCCACTGCTGGCAGTGTGTCAGTGGAACAAGCTCAGGATTGGGCTGTAAGTCATTTGAACTTAAGCACTCTTGCACTAAACTCATAGAAAAACCCTTTCCTGCTCCCCACTGATTTGTATCATTGAATGGCTATGAATATAGCTACGAATACGAGGACAATTGTTTTCTCACATCAATAAGGACTAAAATGTGCTTTAAATGTTATTATTGTCTTGTAATAATTTAGTGTAATAAAAAAAAAACTAGTGATGTGCTTTAACCTTTGTAGTGACTTCAGAGGTGTACCCTGGGTTGAACAAGATTGAAAGTCCCTGCTCAAGTATCAAGTATCATCCAGGATAAAAGTCTATGTTTATTTAATTCAATGAATGCTGAAAGATATTTAGTTTATTTAATTCAATTGTTTCCTTAGGACTCCAATAAATTACCATCATTCAAATATATTCATTGCTCACAAGAGCCTTTGTTCATTTTATTATTTGTTATGTATTTTGGTTATGTGTTCATAAATATGTCTTATTTAGGCTTTTTTGCAAGTGGTAGTTACATTTTTTGGGGTCACCATTTTGCACTTGATACTTGAAAAGGACTGGCTCCAGTCCCAACCAGTCCCATCCCATAAGTGTTGGATTCCTGCATCAAAGTTATTTTTCTTTGCATTTTTGGAGTGCACCATCAAGTTATAACCAGTAATAAGTTAAGCAGGTGGTAGAAAATTCCCTGTGCAACTAAAAGAATATCTATGACTATGAATAATAATAATAATAATAATAATAATAATAATAATAATAATAATAATAATAATAATAATAATAAACAATAAACAACTTTATTACGGTCTACAGACCAGCCACAAATAATAATCAAAATGTATAAAAACATACAAATATAGGGAATATACAACAACATTATGATCCCACGTAAAAGCCCGCTCTAAAATAACCATCAACGTCAGCGAAACATCAGCAACAAAGGATCTCCCCTTGATGCTATTCTGACATTACCAAAATGACTAGCGGACTATACTCTATCAGGTTCGACCGCTTTTAAAATTATCTTCCTAATGCCCATAGCAACTGTAAGAAATTTGGCAACACTGAGCGTTACCCTGGGATTGTAATCCAACAACAACACATACATACATTGTTGCTCTGTAAAACTGGGGAATTGGCTAATCCAAGGGGAGACAGGCTCCTCACGTACTCCCTTGTAATAAGAACACCTCAGCAGAACATGTTCGGTAGTTTCTATTTGTTCCATACCACATGGGCAAAAACGTTCTGTCCAGGGGATCTTTTTATACCATCCCTCCTGGACTGCTGAGGGAAGTGCATTAAGCCGGGCCAGGGTAAATGACCATCTGTGTCTAGGCTGCTCCAGCTGAGTGAGATAGGGTGCTGCTTTAACCTTATATAAACTATCCGCCCTTATGTAGAATACTGGGACACTGCTTAAATCAATTTGTCTCTCGGTATCCTTGATACGCTGCCTGATGATTTTTTTTTCCTGCTCCAGTCCCATAGTTAACAAAATTGACCTGGAAAGACCCAGGGAGTCCACTTTTTGTTCAATTTGCTGAACCCATTTGGACTTGAAGGTGTCTAGCAAGATCAAAGGTACAAGACCATTAGCAAAGTAAATCAATCTGAGCCAATACAGCAAAATTGTAATCCATATTCTGGATTCAATTTTAATTTGGCCAGTTTCCAAACTCAGTTTTGCATTGGCTACATTTCTAGGGACTCCTAATAGGGCTCTCAAGAATTTAGATTGTACCCGTTCAAGGGTTACTATGTTTGGGAAGGGGCCCAGTTGAGCACCATACAATAGCTGGACAATTGCTTTAGCGTGAAACAGCTTAATGGCTGAGGGTATAAAATGCCCTCCCTTTGTCCTCATAAACTGCAATTTTGCAGCGGAGCTTCTCTGGGCGTTTAAAGCCACATAATCGCCATGTGCTTGTCTGGAGCCATTGGATTGAAAAACAACACCTAAATACTTGAATTGGTGGATCTGATCAATTTTATGTTGATTTATCATCCATGTGCGCATTACTGGCCTTTTAGCAAAAAACATGATTTTAGTTTTTGGAAATTTATTGTCAAGCCTTCCTGTTCACAATATAAAGACAGCCTTCTCAGTGCTCTTCTAAGCCCAATAGGGGTCCTAATGTTAAAACCGGGACCCAAAAATCCAAGTTATTTTTAATTGCCTCTGGAGGCACCAAATCTTCTCCAGGAGCTTTTCCCACTTTCATCTGGGTTATTAAGTCATGAACTTCAGAAGTTGTCACAGGTGCCCAGTGAGATATGTCCTCAAGAATGCTATGCCCTCTTGGCTGAATCACCTCTACATCTTTATATAAGTCTAAAAAATGTTTCTCCCATGTCTCTGGATGGATGTGACAATCTGGGAGCGTTGGCCCCAGATTGATGGGATGGGCCCCAGGGATGGGATTGATGGGCCCCAGAGCGATGGGGAGATCTTTATCAGCCGCCAAAAAAAAAGACGTATCCTTAAATTTGGCTGTTTGAATCAATTTTCCCCAATTTTCTTTCTGGGCCTCTTTTTTCTTTTGCACCAGACGCTTTTTATAAGATTTTTTTTTCCTTCAGAAGAGTTTGGGCCACCTTCAGATCCGAACTTAATTTATAGGCTTGATAGGTGCACCATAAGGTTTGTTTTGCTAATACACACTCCTTATCAAACCATGGTTTCGATGTTGGGTGGTGCCTTTGATGGGTTGCTTTTGCCTTACTAGTGAACAGCTGTTTCAGAATGCTAATCAGCTTCTCATAGATTTCCACTGGATTGCACGTATGCACTATAGATGTCCTCATACTTTGCATGAAATCCGATGCAAGTAAGGTCTGTAACTCCAACTCCAACTTAGGGATCCATTTGGCCCGGCAGTATATTCCACCCTCAGGGATTATCATCTGCTCAAGAATAAAAATGCTGAACTTGCATGCAATAGCTGTATTTGTATGTGTGGTACAAAAATTAGTCTTGCAGTGTATATAGAGAAACTTCATCAATGTACAATGAACATATGTATTAGATAAAACACTCCATGGATGGGAGGAAAAACCTCTAGTTTCTCTTGACACACCACAATATATATATCCAATCCACACAGGGGTCTTTGATGGCATCTTTTTATCCTTGGTCTGGGAGCAGATTTTTAAAAATAAAATTTAAAACTCCAAATGGATGGATTGTCACATGGTAAACAAGCGATCAAGACAGTGGTGGGCTCCAGCAGGTTCGCACCTACTCTATAGAACCGGTTGTTAACAAGAGATAGGACATATAAAGTTTAAAAATAGCCATTTAAAAGTGGCTGCCAGACGAGCAGAGAACCGATTGTTAATTTATTTGAAGCCCATCACTGGATCAAGACCCAAACCATCTGTGTATTCAATTCAAATGAAGATGAAACGAAGATGGCATCTGGGGTTTCCTCTACAACTGCAATGCTAATGTACCCTGAAGATTCATTAAGGTTTTAGCAGGGACCCTTTTCAGAAGTATGATATATACTGTTTAGCACTGTTACCTGCAAGAGAGGCCTCTGCACCCCCAGCATCTTCATAGTGTCTGCATTGGCCAGTATCTTCAGTGGATCAGTTATCTTAGTGACTCCTTCTATTTCTTTGTTGATCTCTCCTAGGACTTGATGAAGGAAGATATTCTTGATATAGATGGTGAGGAACTCACGGAGTGGGCACTGCTTAGTTGGGCTGAGCCCCAAGGCATGCTCAATCTCTTGAATAAATCTGAAAGATATTAAGAATCGATGTTATCATGTCATCATGACAAATAGAATTACTCTTGTTATTTAATCTCAGTGATATCCTAACACTTTATTAATGGGAAAGGACAATCAAATCTGATTGCTCTATAAAACTGGGAGTGCAATCCCAAGCATGTCTACTTAGAAGTAATTGCCACTGTGTTCAATAATACTTACTCCCAGGAAAGTGTGGTTAGGATTGCAGCCAAAGATCCATAATCCACAGAGGATATCTTACACACGAACTCATGGTACTGTCAACTGTGTTGATGCTTTGTGCTCATACTTTTTGGAGAGGGGCCATAGTGCAGTGGGAGAACACATGCTTTGCCTGTACAGAGAGAACAGGCTCACTTCCTGGCTTTGCTAATCAAAAGATGATGAGAAGGAGCTCCACCTGAGACCCTGTAATGTTCCAGCCAGTTAGACTTAAAGGACCAATGTGGACAAGATAGTCTAACTTCATGTGCTGTCCTGTCATTCAAAACCCAATAAATAGCAGTGTTCCACTTATAATCCACAGAGTTCCTTATTATTTTGCCTTAATTTAATAAGCCAAGTGCGACAGTTTTTCTATTTGTAAAATGCTCTTTTTACTGAAATTCTGGAAGCATTAGCGGACACCAACAATTAAACAAGCAACAGATTATTCACTATAGTGAATCTAATAGTGAAAACATTCATCTCACTGAATAGACACCAGAGATTATTTGCTACTGAAGACACATCCATTGAGCAGATACTGAAAGTAGAATTGTACAGCAAAACAAGGCATCAGGGAATTGTGCTGCAGTGTTGGTTGTGGCATTATCACTTGTGGAACTGATATTGTACTTAGGAAAAAGCTGATGATAAAATTAGTCCATACAAAGATAACCCAATCTGGTTGCAATACTAACACCCCTCCCCCCAGTTAGGATGGTATAACTCAATCCCCAGTTTTTCTTACTACAATCTATTATCAAGGCATAAAATGGAAAGAAACTCAAAGATCCCAATTCGAAGACCATCCAAGTACCCCACCTGCTTACGACCTAAGTGAAACAGACCACTGACAAGCCATACTGGTTGACATCCTTTAATAATTCACTCTTGACCTTAATCTAGAGTAAGGTTCACTTTTTTGACAGGACAGCCACATCCACTCTGACAATGTGTCAGGGCCAGAAAAGAAAAAATTATTTACATTTTAAATTTGAATAATGTTATATAAATAAACATAAATATATTAGAGAAGGAATTTATATGAATGAATGAATTCAAACCAGCTCATCAACACTTTCTAAAAGAGAGAGAGGGGGTGTATCTTCAAACCAGTTCATAAGCACTTTCACACGCATATGGCCCCTGGAATGGGGTTTAGGCACTCCTAATCTAAAAAGAAGAGAGGGGAAATGTGCTCCAAGGCTACTAACTGTCACTTTCAGGCTGAAGAAGGATTTGAACCACAGCCATTCACATCCAAGCTCAAGTTCTGCCTACAACAAGGCTTTTCTCAAGCTGGTAGCCTTGACTAGCTGACTTTTCACACTTCCCCCAAAATTCCTCCCTCAGCATTACCTAACATAGCCCAGTTCCCCTCCCCAGGCACTCAATCTATTCCCATTAGACTCAATGAGAGTCAAGCATGTACACTGAAGGATGAAACAACTTCACAAAATAGAAGAATTGGTTCTTGAGGAAACGGACTTTTGGTCCATTTTCTCCACCATAGGAAATCTTCATTAATATGCTCTGACCCAAGTACCAGCAAAAAAAAAAAGGGTGGGGGGGGGAGGGAGAAGCTTTTATTTTAGCAGCATTTCTCTTAAAACTTTTTAAAAGGAGGCTGAAGATTGCTCCATTTTAGAGGTAATGAAGCCTGCACAGTGAAATCAATGTCTTGTAAACTACAGCAAGATCCAACCTAACTATTACTCCTACACGATAACACCCATAGCTGCACCCAAATCTAGACACGTGGCACTTTACACTATTATGAGATTGTATAGTTAAGCTGATTTTATCCAGAATGATGTCACCAAGGGTTAGTGGAAGATTCAGTGGAAGAAGCCAATAGTGTACAGATTAAGAAATAAGTGACATTTGGGAGAAATAATGCCACAAGAGGAAACTCTTCCTGGTTTAGACATTCAATCCATATTTTCACTGCTTTGGTAACTTCTGATGGCCATCTGATAAGAACTGCACTGATATGAATAGAAGTACTTAGCAGGGATGTCAGTAGGGTTCGCATCACCTGGAGCGGAGGCCAGTGCATCACCCCCATGAAGTGGGCAGCGCAACAACCTCAATGGTGGGCATGTTTATGTGCCATTGCACTGCCTCCACTGGTTTTTTGATCATATGTTTTGTAAAATAAAGATCTTCAAAGTGATTTGTTTCACTGCATTCTGTTGTAAATTACACACCCAACATTATATAACATGATGGAATTATTTCTACAAACGATGAATTTAGCCATTTTTGTCACTGGGGTATCACCCCCCCCTCAAGGGTGTCCCCTTACCAACACCTAAATCAGGACCATTTTGGAAGCCTTGCTCTCCCCTGGACTGACCTTCCACACCAGCCAAGGCATGCTTGTTAATTCACTTGTAAACACTGCTATGCAGTTCACTTTCATTTTCAAACATTTCAATGCAGGGACCTTCTTTTGGGGTGATTAGTGGGGGCTTTGTCCATTGGATCAGAACAATTCTGGTATCCTTGGATTCCTCTCAGTCTGCCCTTTCCAATGGACTATGGCTACACCCAAGTAAAGCCATGATATGGGTCACTTTCACTTTTCATAGAGTTCAATGCATATTTTTGTTTTATAGTTTTTTGGCCATAATAATTGATAGGAAGGTGGTATTTCAAAACAGATTTTTGCATTGGATTCTGTTTTTCAGTTTGAATCCAGCGGCACATGAAGGGGTTTTTTGCACCATAGCAAAGTTGCATTTTTGGGGTCCCCAGTGCGTATCACCCCCAGGTGTGTCACCTTATGTTGGTCGCACCTCCCACAACCCCTAGTGATGCCCCTGGTACTTAGGGGGTGATCCCACACCCCCTAGTGATGCCCCTGATCTGGACAGAAGTTAATTTTCTCAAATTCCCCCTGACAAAAATCTACAGGAACCCAGGTGGATGCATCATATCACAAACCTGAAACCACAGTGTTCTGTGATTAGACAGAACTACATCCGGAATCCTTCCTAATTCCCAGTTCCCCTTCTCTTATTTTGTGTTAATTTCACTGTATCAGTATTTTACAGGAATGCAACAGTACAATTGCCGTGCAAACTCTTTTTGCATGGCTTGTAACCTATTGGTAACCTATTGACTTCAAAAATGTTACAGAGATTTAAGTTATCATACCAGGATTTACTGACAGACAAGTTAAAGGAATGTCTCACCATCTGAATCTACCAAAATCCACTGTAGAAGATAGGCAGCACAATCCATAAAAGTAGGCAGTGTACCTGCACTGTATCCAGCGCAAGTCTGGGGCTGCTGCTGAACAACTGTGGGGAAGGAAAAACTTTTTCTCTTTTCCAGGTAGGGCTGCAGCAGCCCCAATGGGTCTACTTAATTCTGGAGGTGGCACAGAATCATATAGATGTGAGCAGCTAGAGGCTGCTCTATGCTTCCAGGGAAGTGGATTGGGATCTGGCTTACCAGCCCAAGATACCCATGTGCAAGAAGGTGCTTTCATTGATATAGTAAGAAATCTTTTGGATCAATCTTTGGTAAGCTTTATTTGATGAGATAGCTTACTTGCCATAATTAATTCTTCCCACACCTTCCAGTATTAGACACTTGAGAAGTTGGAGGGTCTCCCCAGTGCTCTGTATTTGTTCCCAGGTTTTCTAGCCATTCAAAAATTTGATTTTCAGAATTTGACATTCTGCCACTTTCTTTTGGTGGCATTGTGAAAGGCAAAAAATGCTAACATCTATGCTAACAAATGCTACATGCTAAAAATGCTAACGTGCTAACAAGGGAAAATGATAAACCATCAGGCTCTGAAAATCAATTTTTTAAATAAAAAAACCTAGCAATGAATATACAGCTGTGGATTACAGCTGGCCAGAAAAATCTTATATCTTATATAGGTCTCTCCAGTGTTTGGTTCTTGCCAATGTGTTAAACATAGTTTTCTACTCTCTAATCCTATGGAGTGTTCCTAAAACAGCTTGGGATCAGCTTATACTGATCCTAAAACAACCTTCAATAAGGAAAAAGAAAAGTAACAGATACCAATTGCTCAACTATTAAGTCTCTATTTTAATACGTTTGATAAAACAACTTTATCAGTGGAGGGCCCCCTTTTATTTAGAGAGTACTGATTCATTAATTAGAAAGCAATACAACAACTTTTATTACAAGAGGGCATTAGGGAGAAATGAAATTTCCAGGAAGACTCAAAATGGTTGGGAAAGTTTCCATTTGCAAATTTTTCCATGGCAGGCCAAACACATCTGCAATGTCAGACGTGATCAGATCAACTCAATGATGGATCTAGTTTCTAGGTTTGCCTCCCTCTTTTCCACTTTACATTCCCTCCCCTTCTTTTTTTAATCGGATAACAAACAGTGTGTAATAACTGACTGTGTGTCTGTCAATCCAATTATTTCTTATTTGGGATGTGCTGACACTCCATTAAACAGAGTAGACAGATGGCAAGATCTTTCATTATCATTCAACGGACTGATTAGCTGCTTATGTGCAGCATGGGGTGTGGAAATCAATGCAATCAGGTATTTGTTGTCTGAAAGCCCGAGAGGGCAAGCAAAAGTGGCCACCAGCATACCAACAGGGCTGTAACTGGGACCTAATGCCTTCCTGTCCTTCTCTCCCCAAAAAATATCCGTACATCTGGGACTGAAAAATGATATCTGTTGGCTTATTAATACAAGAAAATCTACAATTTAGGGATTACAATACCTAGATAGGACTACCTCATAGGTAGTAATCATAGTAATCATATATATGATTATCAAGATAATGTATGTAAAGTGCTTTGAACATCCCAAAAGCACATTAAATTTGATTTTGATTTAAATTCTCTTAAATTATGTTAAATTAGAACCCCATTTTAAGGGACCCTGGAACTGTTGTGCTGCATCATAATATATTTGGCCTCTTGTCCTTCTTCTTAGTGCCTTTGAATGCTCTGAAGGTTTCAATGTGCAATTTGACCAAACGTGCACATGCTCCATTGACCTGAGTTTCTTTTTTATCACCAAGTTATAAAAACTTTTGCCCTTATGTGGTACATTATAGCGTCCTAACTTCTACTTCAGGTGTATTTAAGGCTTAGTCATGTAGTTTTAATTACGGACTCAAAAGGAAGAAAGCTAAAACCATGGCCAGAACCAGCAAGCACTCACATTCTCCAGATGGTGAGCATAATAAACCCTGCCATATTAGTTGAGCAGAACTCTGCAGGAAAGGGGGAAAGATCCACATGGATGACAAATCAGGCAGCTTAAGTGTCTGTTTTTCCCTAGAGGCTCTGCCCAGTTCCAATTTCTGATTTAGGGCACAATCCGGAGTAACTACGGGGAGCCCTTGCTCTAGACTGCAATGTGCAATTTACTCTGGATTGCAATATGAATTTCCCATAGGTTTTCACTAGGTGGTGCCATAATTACGTTGACTTGAATGTCTCCTACATGCTCCCGTAGTTACTCTGGATTATAGGGTTAGTCAAGTTTGTGTGTTTGCCTTCGCATTGCCAAAATCACACAAAATTGTGGGGCATGATGCTCCAGATAGTCTCTGATATCTACAGGAAGTTTAATAGACTTTGGACATAATCCTAACAAATGTAGGCCGGCTTAACTCACCTGGCATATCTGCCTGTGGTGGTGTGGGTTGGTTGGCATATGCCTGTGCAGTGGCCTAACCCTCAGGAGTGGGGGAGATGTGCCTTATGGCACTTTTGTGAAACCGCCAGGTCAGCAAAGAACTTCTGCAGGGGCTTACGCTGGCCTAACTGAAAGTTAGGATTGCAGCCTTTGCTTCAAATAAATACATCAAGTATCAAGCTGGACGTTTCAGGCGACAGAAGAAGGGTCTGTGAGTTGTATGCAATGGGTACACTGTTCCATAATTTAATTTTTTAAAATTATGTTTGAATTTCGTTTTCAGATATATTTCATTGTATGTTTAATTTAACAACTTTAAGCCACCTTGGGCATCTGATTTTAACAGAGGAAAGGAGAAAAACAAACAAACAAACAAACAAACAAACAAGGGTCAAACAACATGTTAAACAAAAACGCATGACTTTCAGACTGAAAAGCTGCTCTATGGAGAGGAGAACTAAGTGGAAGGGAGCAGTTAACTATTTAGTTAACTTTTGAATTTTTTTTTTTTGCCACCCTCAAAAATGGTGTTCCTGGTGGTTTTCCTGCCAGGTGCCATTCCCCCATTCACCACTGCCCAGACCTAGAAGTAACAGAGGTTATGTCATTGTCACCACAATAACAGCACTGCTTCCTCTCTTTGAAAAAAAGGGAAGATGGAGAAGGCTCTGACAGAGACTAATCTCTGATGGAGACAATGGCTCCATCCTAGGCTCTGATGGAGACAGGAAGGCTCCATTGGATCTTTTTCACACTGCTGGAAGGTGTCAGGAGGTGAGTGTCACCTGCTTCCAGGGCACCTTCCAGCGAGATGAAAAAAGCTCCAATGGAGCCTTCAGAGAGGATGGCAACCCTCAAATACATGCAGAACAGTGCCAACAATGGCTGTGATACAGTGGTGGGCCCAGCCTGCCCCAACAACCGGTTCTCTGGAAGTGGGCGGGGCCAGGCTGGGTCAGGAGGCGGGGCCAGGGGGAAGGGGAGGGGCGGGAGAGGGCACGCCACCTTAACCCTTAGTTTACCCAAAAAATTGTATCACTTGTGACCGCATCAATCAGTATTAAGCCCCTGAGTTCAGTGTAATTTATTCCTATGCATTACACTTTGTTATGCTCTCAGGGAGGATGTGTGCCACAAATAAGAACATAAAAACATAAGAAAAGCCTCCACTGGATTACACCAAAGACCCATCTATTCCAGCTTCCTGCATCACACAGCAGCCCACCAGCTGCCTCAGGGAGCACATATGACACTTGCATCCAGGTGCCTAAGTACCAGGAGATACACCACAGGTTCCACAGGTGGTACTCATACAACTGGTTGAGAAACACTGATCTACAGTTTAGGACCAGAGTCTGTGGTGTCCCCTCTGCAGGTTGAGGTTTGCCTCTAAGCCACCACTTAAGGGTACACTCCTGTCCACACTTTCCTGTAAGTAAGCTCCATTAACTGTGATGGGACTTACCAGTACTTCTGAATGGACTTACATAAGATTTGGGCTCTTAGAATCCCAGCCTCTTGCTGCAATATGACACTTGCATCCAGGTGCCTCAGTACCAGCAGACACACCACGTTCCACAGGTGGTGCTCATACCACTGGTTGAGAAACACTGATCTACAGTTTAGGACCAGAGTCTGTGGTGTCCATCTGCAGGCTGAGGTTTGCTTCTAAGCCACTACTTAAGGCTACAATCCTGTCCACACTTTCCTGTAAGTAAGTTCCATTGAATATAATAGGACTTCTGAGTAGTCAAGCAAAGGACTGAGCTCTTAGTACCCAGCCTCTGGCTCCAATCCTATTCACTTTCCTGAGAGTAAGCTCCACACACTCTAATGGGACTTACTTCTGAGTAGTCAAGAATAGGACTGGGCTCTAATGCTGCACTCCTTTGCACACTTTCCTGGGAGTAAGCTTCATAGATTGAAATGGGATTAACTTTTGAGTAGTCAGGCATAGGATTACAAGCTCTTAGAAACCAGCTTCTTTCCAGGGAGTAAGCTTCACTATTATAATGGAACTTACTTCTGAGTAGACAGATATTGGGCTTTGAGGCTACAGTCCTATCCTCACAGGGGAGTAAAACCTACTGACTTGAATAGGATTTACTTCAGAGTAGGCAGTGGACTGGGCTCCGGGGGGGGGGACACAGGATGGGAACTGGGGCTATGGGAGGGGGCAAAAGGACTACAGTGTGGATAGGATTGCAGCCTCAGCCCAATCCTGGGTAGTAGTACTGGGTAGTACTAAGTAGTTCTCCATGCCTAGTACTGGGCTGCAAAGGCACCCGGGGAGGCAGGTAGGCAGGCAGGCTTGCTGCTATTACTCAACTAAGGCTCCCAGAGCTTTCTATGCTGGCTTCTGTATTCCCGCCCAAAGACCCCTTTGTAAAGCTATCCATCAAAATGCCTGGATTAAAAAAAAAACAGCATCCCAGAGAGGCTGCCTCATTTGCATATGAGAACCCATCATGCTTTGCAAACTGCACAAGGAAATAACTTCTGAAAACTTGCTAGAAATAAGGTTTTCAATCAAAATAAGACATTTAGCAAGGACAGCCTTCCTGAATAGCCTCATACAAAGTTTTAGGGCATTAAGAAACTCTTCACCCTGACTTGAAAGCATTGAATTTTGAGAGATTTATATAGTGCTCCAGACCCCTCCCATCTCAGTAGTGAGTGTCTGTGCTATGGGATGACTGCAATGCCTTGTCTGAATGATGGTTGTATTTTAAAATTAAAAAATGCCCTGAGAGAGGGGAAGGAGGGGGGGAGAGAGGCCCCCTCAGAAGGGGAGGGAGAAGGAGGGAGCAGAGCTTCTCCTCTGGGAAGACAGACCCAGAGGCCCTTTAAGAGAAATTCAAACACACTTGCATGCAATTCAAAGATGACGGCCCCCTCTTAACAAGCGGTTCCCTAACATCAGCCCCAAATTAACAACCGGCTGGTGCGAACTGGCCTCAGCCCACCAGTGCTGTGATAGTGGCTGCCTACAGTGGGTAAGAAAGCATCTAACCTATCCTAGCCAAGCCACCCTCCTGTCCTAAAAGACAGTACAGTGACGCCTCATGTAAAGTATGTTCCACATAAAAAAAAAAATTTATCTAGGATTCTACTTCATGTAACAAACTGTGCTTCATGTAAAGAATACATTCATTGGCAGTTGGGGCAGACACTTTAAAAAAGGGTCAGGGCTGCCTAGTGCGCCTGTCCATAGTGAAAGGAACACGTCCTTGCTGTTCCTCCTGTGGCCAGGTGTCCGCTGGGCAAAGGGAGAGAAGAGCAGTGGAAAAGAGGGAAGCAGCTCAGGGCTAGCCAGAAGGGAGCAGGGAAGAGAGAGGCTCAAGATGAAGAGAAGGAGAAAGTGGGGAGACACTTGGAAAGTATCTTGGATTGCAGAAGAAAGTGTCTTTGATTGCAGCCTCCTAACCATGTCTACCTAAAAGTAAGCCCCATTGTGTTCAAATAGGGCTTACTCCCAGGAAAGTGTCTTTAGGATTGCAGCCTAAGTAGACTTCATAGGATCATGCACACTGAATGCATGTTTTGAATTCAATTCTAGTGTTTTGTCATCATTTTTACATCCAGTTAATATTTTTATATGAATATTTTGGGGTTGTGGAACCAATTATCTGAGTTTTCATTATTTCCTATGGGAAAAATCCGCTTCACGTGAAGAATGTTTCACGTAAGAAACATGCCTCCAGTCCGAATTAAATTTGTTCACGAGGCGCCACTGTACTTATTTACTTGAATCTAATGTAGCCATCGAACCTAATGCACATCGCTGTTTTAAAAGGCTTGAGATTTTTCAAAAAATGTTTACTGGCTGTTGTAATTTGCAGCTACACGTACAAAATTTAATTTTACTGCATATAATAATGAGTTATATGATAATAATAAATGGCAATAGATTTATGTTATGTTTTTTAACTAATTGCACAACTTTATACACCAGTGGGTTTATGTGACGTTTTAATCACAATATAGTAAACTGTTAAACTAAATACTGAGCCATAATTACAATAGAAGTATCCGTATTTACTCGAATCTAATGTGCCATCAAATCTAATGCACACTTTGATTTTGGAGACTAACAACACAATCCAGAGCAACTAATCTGTCCACATAAGAGCCCTTGGGTTGCCCTATCTATCACTAGGGTGGAGCAACTGCAAGATGCTCCTCCCCAGTTACTCTGGAAAAGACTAAGGGCAGAGCAAGGCAACATAGGGTGCCCCGAGAGAGGTGGACCTGCTCTGCCCTAACTGGGGCAGCCTAGGCAGCTCAGGAGAGGCATGTTGAGGGCATCGTTAGCATTTCCTAGGGCAGAGCAGTTACTCTGTATCCAAAGCCTGTTTCCAAGGCAGAAATGCCCTCTTCCAGTTCCTCAGAGATATACCACCTCAGGAGCAGGTATAGTAATGAGTAGACCCATAGGGGTCCATGATAAGGCCCGAGTAAGAATGGCAGTGTTGACCAAAAATCTGAGTTCTTGGCCAGCCTAGCTGCAACCCCTGCCTCTCAAACTCAGGATATGGAACAAACTACGGCTGCCCACAAACCTCAGGATATAGCAGGCCACTCCAAGAAGCCCCTTGTATTCACTGCAGAATGTACTGGCATCTCATCAGGGACTCCTTATAAGGCAGGCACCCAGTGGCGTCACCAGACTGGTGCGGCTGGTGTGGGCTGCATAGGGTGATGCGTTCCATATGGGGAGATGCGCTGGAGGAGTTTGACTGTCCTTTGGCAGGCCCCGGGCATCAGCGTGCCCATTCAGGCCTGCTCCAAGGCGGAGCAGCAGCCCAGAAGCTGCCACTTGTCCTTGGAGCTGGCCTGAACTGCCAGCTGAGGTGCACTGGGCAGAAACACACTGAGCATGCAGAACAGCTTTAGAGGTGACTTCCTTAGGGCGGAGGAAGTCCACGCCTCTGCACGGCCATTCAGTCTCACTTAGGAGGTGGCGCGGCAGCCAACTGGCTTCAGAAAGAGTACTGCACAGGCACCAACTCTGACGCCTGCACAGTCTCCCCCGAAGCTGAAAGTCTTCAGAAAATTACTGTGCCAGCGTCAGATATGGTGCCTGTGCAGTACTCTTTCTGAAGCCAGTTGGCTTCAGAAACAACTGCACAGACGCCAGCTTTGGCAACTGCGCAGTACAGGTAGGGGGATGCGAGCATCCCAGGGGTGACGCACAGACTTCCACACCGGGTGATGCGCAGAGTCATGTCACCACTGTAGGCACCACAGCTATTCCTTGTTTCTGTGTGATCTGAGGGGTGTCTCCTCAGGAGCAAGTCTTCCCCATGTGTCAATTACTTAGCATGCAATGGAGCAGTTAGGGCAGCCCAGGCTTCCTGATGCAGCATAACGTTTTGCTCTGTATACAGGTTAGGAGAGAGCAGTTAGGGCAGAACAGGCTGAACTTGCTCTGGATTGTGCCCGAAATTTAGCTGAAAAGGGTGAGCACTATATTTGAGTAAATATGTTATCTTATAGGTGAAGTGCTTGTAACAACCCTTCCTTGAAAAGGTTTTTTTTTACCTTGTGATACTTCTTGCTTGCTTTCTTCATGATCTGCAGTAGTACAGCCCAAAGAAGTTTTGCCACTTTATCTACTGTTTGTAGTACTGTTAGTGGGAAAGAAGTCAAGCTCTCAAAGAATCATACGTATAAAAAAAGATTCTTTGTAGAACTCCCTTACTATTGCACAATAAATGATATTGATTTTCTTGTAAGTGTTTATTTTAATTTAATTGTCCTTGCAAGCCTATTTTTCAATGCTTCCAGTGGCATTGCTTTTTTAATTCATCCTTAATGAAACATGCTATTGTTTGAAAACTGTATATATTAAAGATTTTTTTCACTGCTTTAACATTCAAACTTTTATGTTCATACCTTTAATTTTACTGCTTTAACATTTATATTCAAACTTTTTGCTTGTACAATGAAAGAAATGCAAAGTAGACAGAAATTTCACAGTGTCTGCAAAAGTACACAAACCTGTAGCCCATCAGGAAACAAGAAAACAATAATCTTATAATGCAACTTTAGCATGGAAATTTAAACTCCCAAGGTAATTTTCCATTGACGGTGCTCAGTGATGCATGAATTACACTCACAGGGATGGATAAATAGGATTGGGTTTGATTGCTTCATCACCCCTCCATTATTTCGAATCTTCTGAAGGGGAAGCCAGCTTCAGAGAGATGTATGTAGATTCCTTGTTTGAAGGCACAGTAGGGGACACAATCCCATCAGTCCTACAGTGGAACACGGCCCTTGCCGTGAAATCATAATTAATACCATAACAATCTACTTATAAGTCTCAAAAGCAGCCCAGATGGGGATAATTTAGGAGCAGAATATTGTTAGCATTTTATTTAAATTAAACAGAAGTGTCTCTGACAGAATGCAAATCGTGTTACAGACTAATAAAGGGATCAGATGAAGCAATTAGAGTGTAAAGCCGTAGGTTGTTAGGACTGTGAGTGTGACTGTCAAGCTCCCCACACACATGCACAACACATGCACACAGATACATGGAAGCTGGAACTGGTATACCAGCAGAGAAAAGTGGTGATGGGAAGGACAAATCAGGGCATTGGTAGGTGAGCAACTTGGACAGGCTTGATGGTGCAGGTGGGATTAAGGTCCACAGCGAGACAAAGCCCATATTGGTCAACAGATGCATAGTGCCTTTTCCTGCTCCTGCTTGTGACACACTGGGACCTGGATTTTGAAAAATAGTCTGTGGGGAATCTGAAGTGAACTCACGAACCTTGATTTGGGGACCAGAAGAGAGGCTCTTCTATAGCCTCCTTGTATGAATTTGGGTATGAAATGAGGGGCAGAACAATGAGGCCAAGGGGCTTTCGGAGGTGTCCCTCAAATGCATTTTGGAGTTCATTTGGAATTTTGTGGGACTGCAGGAACTCAAACATTCTCCAGTTGGCTTAGCTTATCAAGAATTCATATACGTCCTCTGTAATAATACATGTGACTTCTCTCAACCTTCATAGTACCTGTGACTTCCCCAGCCAGCAATTCAGTCTTTTATCTCATTTGCTCTTACTGTCATGTTTCTCATGCCTTGTGTTGCCTGCCTGCTCACTCAGCATTTCAGATGTTGGAGAAGAAAAGCAAATGGTGGTGTCAGGGCTCCACTTGCTTCTGGACTCAGGATTGAGTCTCAGCAGTGAATGGTTGGCACTGGGAAGACTTAAAGAATCCTAGATTTATTTCATTGGTCCTTGGAAGAGAACTTCTGACTTTAGGAGATTCCTTGGGAGCTTAGGAGGGTTGGCAACCATAAATCTAGGTGCAGTAAATGGTTCCTGTTACTAGTCATATGCTTGTGGCATATGCTGCTCTAATAGCTCCCTAGATGATGATCTTTGTAATGCTGGACTCTTTGTGAACATTGTCTTCATGAGTTTGCCAGAAGGAAAACACTGTCAGACATAAAAACTTGGTCAGACATAAACACTAAAAGTTTTCCTTGACCTCAAATACTGAATCTGTTTTAAATTAAGGCAATTCTCTTTTTCAATGACTGTCAAGGGTACAGTTTATAGTTTTACTCCTCTAAGGGCTAGTTTACCTTTATATACTACAGCTACCATACGGAACTGGCTTTAAATCATTCCACTCAGTGGCTGCTACCATATGGTAAATTGTTTGGGTGTTTCCTACACTATTGCGAGGATGCATTATTCGGATCCCCCAGTGCACATCACCCTGCCTGTGTGTGTCAACTGGTGTGGGTTGCACCCCCTATCTCTCAAAGCAATGCCCCTGAGTGCATGACTGAATGCTCCACCTGATGGCTTGCTGTGGCAAAACA
Source organism: Cryptoblepharus egeriae (assembly GCA_030015325.1). Classification (NCBI taxonomy): domain Eukaryota; kingdom Metazoa; phylum Chordata; class Lepidosauria; order Squamata; family Scincidae; genus Cryptoblepharus; species Cryptoblepharus egeriae. The sequence goes on along the minus strand of JAREYC010000008.1, from coordinate 46,101,871 downwards.
AACACTTCCTGGATGCTTCCCTTATTGGGTAGCATGGCACAGGTGGGAGTTAAGAGGATGGTTGTGGGTGTGATGTTGATTTGGGGGGCAGGAGTTAGGAGATGGGATAAGGTGATGGTTTTGGAACTAGGATGGAGTGATGGGCTCTAGACCTAGATGGTTTTAAAGAAGGATTTGACAAATTCATAGAAAGGTCAATAAATGGCTACATACTACAGTAGTTGTGATGGGTTGTATGACCCTTAGGGTCAGTTGATTTGATAGGGAGGTACACAAATGTTATGGCAGAGTGCCATGTAGGTCATATCATTCCATTCACCAGACTATGTTGCAAAAAGCCATCTTTGTTTCCATTCAACTCATTCGAAAGCAGGTCCCAGTATTTCTCTAGGACTTAAACATTTATTATTATCTAATAATAAATAAAATTATTAATAAATAATAAAATTATTAAAAAATAATAATAATACTGAAAAGAATGCTAAAAGAAAGCACACAAGTCAATGTTTTCTCAAAAAAAACAAAACTAAGGGCTGACATGGTTCAGATCACATGGTTGCAGGGAGATTAAGGCTGCAATCCTACACACTCTACTGGGAGTAAGTACATTCTTAGGATTGCATTGTAATAGCTCAGCTGCCAAGCTTATATGAGTCCAGAAATATCATCTATGTTTATTAGCCAAGCATCTCTGTCCATACTAATCCTATCCTTGTCCTCTATCTCTTCTTCCAAATTGCTGTGGAAATTAGAAGATGTGCAGGAAGCTTGGAAAGATGGGCAGTAATGGAGAGACAGATAAGATGAGAAACACGCTGTTTGTTAATTCATTCAACTCTCCTTGCAAGTGAATGAATCCCGATTTGACTCTTCACCCAAGCCCTCTGTACACAATGAAATGGATGTGAAGGAAACATGTTGCTTAATAAGACAACAAGATTCACTTTTGCAAAATCCACTTGGCAAAACGAAGGAGCCTTTTTAATATTCCAGAGTTAAATTAGAAAGCAGATCCAGCATAGGCCTTGGGCTTTGACATGTGTTTTATAATGACAGTTAATTAGATGTTGTCTACAGCAATCATAGGCTGTCATTTCCAATACATGTCTGGAAACTTGAAAGACAGAAGAATCACCTTTCTCTCTCCTCCCTTTGTAGTTTCTTTTTTCCCCTTGAAATGAAATCAGTTGACAAAATTAACAATGAATATCTGAGATGCTGGTATGAAAATAACCCAGATTCCCTTTTGCATGCCAGCCAGTAGGGGGCCTTTTAAGCAGACATTTTAATTCTGATTTTTGCTGTTTACTAACTTCTTTTAAGCTGCCTTTACTTCTGCTGTCAATTAATAACTCAATTATTAATTTTGTTTTACTGTTTAAAAAGTGCTAATTTTGTTTGCAAGTGACTTTGATAATTTTTTTAATTATCTGGAATGTTTTCAACCTGCCATTCAATAAAATGATTAGGAACCAAGAAAAAAAACACTGTATTCTCTATACCCCCTTCCCCCTGCACCCTTCTCTATTGCCCAGATCTTCAGCAGGTGCTGGATGCCATTTTATGTGGTCCCTGGTATGGGGATCTGCCAGAAGTGATTGCAAGGTGTGCTTTGTAACTCCAGAGCATAACCTCATGTGACGGATTAGACAACCCAAAATTGATTTTAAAAGCCTACATCTCCTAGAGATCAAAGTGAAATCAATTCCAAAACAAGCAACGTAAGGACCAACATTACACAACCATGCCTTAAAACATGTGAAATCAGTCATTTAAGTCAGGTGTGCCTTTATTTTGAGAAGAATTAAACTGTTGATTGTATTAAGCAAATAACAATTAAGGCTAGTACATACAGTGCTAATTTAAAAGGAATTTAATTAATCTAATACACAAGCATAACAAGATGCATGACAAATTAATTGTGCTTTGTTTTGCCACAGTATTCTTATACTACTATCAAGGTTTGTTTTGTTCCATGGCCCTAACAAGCCAATCTTAATAAAGTATACAGTATAAGAAATTAAAATCTCAGCACGTGCAATGCATGCACCTTCTCCAGGAGGAGAAAACACAACCCAACTTTTCACGGAAGCTTAAAATCTATACCATTAAGTAAAGAATTCAATCTTACATGCTCAGATGATGCAAAAGAACATAGTAACAAAACAAGATATGCATTTTGTTCCATAGGACCAAATGCAGACAACATACTCTGACATAGAGAAGCAAAGCCTACTTACCTATGGTGCTGAATATTAATGAAGTCCATGCTGGACCAAACTCATATTACTTATTTATTACATTTTTATCCTGCCCTTTCCCCAAGAAGCTCAGCAAGCACACATTGTCCTCAACACTTTATTTTCTGACAGTAGTCTGAAGTAGGTTAGGCACAGAAATAGTGGTGGGCCTAATATAAGGTTGTCATATGTCCTGAAAAACAGGGACAATCCCAATTTGGGGGGGATTGTGTTCACATACTGGCAAATGCGACAGAAGGTCCTGTCCTGATTTTGAGAATTATGACAATCCTAGCCTAATATTACCCAGTAAGCTTTCTGGCCAAATAAAGAGGTGAGACCATCTCTCCCAGCCTAAACCTGGTGCTCTGTTCACACCATCAAACTGCCATTGCTTGTCAGGAGCGCTCTAATTAAGTATCTTTTAAGTCTGTCTTTGTGATTATGGTACAAGGACAAAGAAGCTGAATTAAACTAGAAAAATGCACAAGTTTCAAAAGACCATGTATAAAGTGTCCAGAAAGGAGAAGCAGCAACTGATAAGGACAAGGAATCATTCGCAGATAGAAACTGGGCTTGCCCTGCTTAAGAAACAACAACAGTAAGTTGGGCTTTCTTTTAAACTCCGACGGGTTGATTCTACATTATATTCTGTAACCCTGCAATCCAGAGTAACTACAGGAGCACGTAAGAGACATTACGTGCACCCGTAGTTACTGCACCACCTAGTGAAAACCTATGGGAAATTCATATTGCAATCCAGAGCAAATTGTTCTTACACCGGAGCAAGGACTCCCTGTAGTTACTCTAGATTGCACCCTAAGTCTCTTGACTACAATTCATAGTTTTCAAATTAATGGAACAAGTGAAAGAATGGATCCCTTGAGTTTTAAACAATAATGTTTTAAGATCAATTTCTTAATTAGTGACACTTAATTAGTCAAGTACTGGACTTGATAACTACTAGAAAATTCACAGTGAGCTTGGACAATGTTCTGAACACTCAAGGTGTTGAAGTCAAAATTCCACACAATCTCTTTTGAAATAAAGGGATAGAAATCCCATTTTAAAGTTAATCAGTCCTAAATACTGCCTATTTCCCTGTTATGATACACATACAAGTATTTGGATATTAGGGGTTCTCTGCTCAGCAAAGGATTTTCAGTCTCTGCCCAGGTACCAACATTCAACAAGGAGCCTCCACAATTAGCTCATTATTTATTATTTGGAGTAAAATACTGCTGAAGAAATTTGGAGTGCACATAGCTTTCATTTTTTTCTGGCAGTATGTGGGAAGATTGGGCTCTCACACCATTGTGTAATCTTACACACCATCTCACATATCACCATACACTGGCATAGTATTGCCAAATGCATAGCTACACAGTGTCTATTTATAATGTGCCTTTTCTAGGTCTCTGTAAGTCTGCAGAATTCTGCTGCTCCATCTCAAACATAAGAAGCACAAGCTTGCCAAAGACTGCAATGCCCACATGGGAAGTGCCGGTATTTGCTATTTTTATCCCCACTGTTTATAATTAGTTAGACTAGAAATGTGTAAAATCTGTAGGGACACTTTTGCAATCTGAATTTTGCCCTTGTCCAAATCAGGCATCTCAGAGAAATCGAGCTACTCATTTGAATTCTGGCTAGTTCTGTTTTCACCAGTGTTCATTTAAAGTTAGCAATTTGTTCACTTCAAGCTAGTATGCCTAATGATGATGGAAAACAGTGATAATGCACTATAAAATTTCTTTGCATAGGAACACTCTGCATCCTGGTTTGTAGCCTTAAGGTTCCTTAAGAGGCACACATAATTGATTTTGGCTACAATCCTAAACACACTTTCCTGGGAGGAGGTCCCATTGAATACAATAGGACTTACATCTGAGTAGACATGCTTAGGAATGCATATGTACAGTGGCGCCTCACGTAACGAACACCTCACGTAAAGTATGTTTCACGTAAAAAACTAAAATTTCTTGAGGATTCTGCTTCACGTAACAAACACACTTGCTGGCAGTTGGCACAGACACGCTGGCCGGCAGCCCTTTTAAAAAGCGTCAGGGCTGCCTAGCATGCCTGCCCGCAGCGAAAGCAACACTTATGCACTGTTCTTCCTGTGGCTGGGCGTCCGCTGGGCAGAGGGAGAGAACAGCAATGGAGAAGGGGGAAGCAGCTCAGGGCTAGCCAGAAGGAAGCAGGGGAGAAAGAGGCTCAGGATGAAGAGAAGGAGAAAGTGGGGAGATACTTTGAAAGTGTCTTGGATTGCAGAAGAAAGTGTCTTTGATTGCAGCCTCCTAACCATGTCTATCCAGAAGCCCCATTGTGTTAAATGGGGCTTACTCCCAGGAAGTGTCTTTAGGATTGCAGGCTAAGTAGACTTCATAGGATCATGCATATTGAATGCATGTTTTGAATTCAATTCCAGTGTTTTGTCATCATTTTTATATACAGTTAATATTTTTATATGAATATTTTTTTGGGTTCTGGAACCAATTGTCTGAGTTTCCATTATTTCCTATGGAAAAATCCACTTCACGTAAAGAATGTTTCACGTAACAAACATACCTCCGGAACGAATTAAATTTGTTATGTGAGGCACCACTGTATATGTCTTCCATAAGATTAGAGGAGGCTGGTGCAGAAACGATTCAACAGCTGTAAGGATAACATTAATCAACGACGTGTGGTGCAATGGCAAGGAATAATACTAGAAGGTTTACTCTAGGAATAAATGTGATGTAAATTTGACAGGAAATGGTAGCTTTCAGCAAGTATAAGTATCATGTTGCTCTTTGCAGAATTCATATTTACCTAGTTCAGCTATTATTCAGAGAGCATTAAGGTAATTTTCTGTGTGGAAAAAGCCTCCCGTACAAACCCCAAAACAGAAATGTAACATCTAATTTTAAATCCTTCTACATGAGATACCATTGTCACAAAAAGAGCCAGAAAAGCACAGATGAAAACATTGGACTTGGGTATGGGAAACCTGAGTTGAAATGCGTACTTCCATGGGTATACCTAGCAGTGTTTCTCATACTGTGAGTCATGGCCTAATGGTGGGTTGCAAGCCCAATGCAGTGGGCTGTGTCACAATGTGTGCTGGCAACAACAAGATGCTCCAAGCAGTGCTAGAATGCTTATTAGCAGGCATTTTCCAGGTCATTCCAGGAACTCAACCAATTCTGCTGTCCTCTACAGGCTTACAGAATTGACCAGAAGCAAAACTGGAAGCTGTGCCTGCAAACTAAAAGTTACTTTCAGTTGTTTCTGAACTGAATGTTGGCTTTTGAATTTTTCCTGATCTCCACCTTTGCCGACAATAGGCATCATTTACTCAGTGCAAAATTGTCCTAGCACCTGTCTGGCTTCTAAACCAAAGAAGAAGCAAGTGCAGCTAGGGGGTGAAGAGTGGCAATGGGAAGTGACAAGTCTTTTACATTAAGCCTTTCATGGGAAGTGCCAAGCCTATCTCACATTCCACCCCCTCCACCATTATAAAAGAAATGCTGGAGATAAATACGAGCTCAACCACATCTCTCAAGTACAGGGTTGTTATGATCAATGGCTGACTCCAGCATCAAAATCCTTTCTAGCCCTAATCTTAGAGCCAGGATTCAGCTGTCTTTGAATGAAAGATGCTCACTCTGAAAGTGAAAATGAGACTCATGTGTGTTAAGCCAAGATCTTAATGCTTGCTTATCATCTCCTTTGCACAAGTCCAAAATCTCTAATATGGTGAAGAACATTCACCAGAAGAATGCAAAAAATACCAAATCATTCCCCACAGTCAGTTTGAGCGTAAGATTGGAAAGGCTTTATCTTTAACTCTTTCTAGAAAAACAGCATGACTGCTATCAGCTAAAACTACTGCTTATCACTTTTACAGGGCAGACTAACAATATCAGTACTACGAAAGAATGCTTTAAACTGAAGATCTTGTAGTAATCCACTAGACTCTATTTCAGATACAGGTATTGTTGTTTTGCTCATGCAAAAAACAACTAAAAGCCTTCCTTATGTTGGAATCTATCCAGTTAGAATAGAGTCAGTGACTGGATGGAGAAACTCTTGGACAACTAGGCAGAGATATAGGCGGGATCAGCATAAGGCACATTCCAATCCACAACTATGTGCAACAAAGCCTGGATTAATATATCCATGGAAAGCAAACAAGCAGCAGCACCACTAGGGTTTTGCTTGAGTTTAGCTTGTAGCCAATATATTTCAAAACAGTCCATGAGCTGTGCTTACGCTACGCTTGCTCTTTTCCTGTTGTCCTGTTGCTCATGCATCAAGGCAGTATAGCAAAACAGAACTGAAATTACAGCACCACCAAACATGAACTGAAATCATAACACCACCAAAAATATCACACAACCATTTGTGCACTGAAAAATGTCAGTGAGCATGTGCTATCCCAGAACTAAAATGCACGTCAGCTTGGGCAATGCTTACCCAAGGAAACAAAAGTAAGAATGCTGCAAGCACAGAAGGTGTTCAGAACAATGTGTGTGTATAGACACACACCCTTGACCTATTTATTTATTAATTTATTGGATTTATACCTGGTCTTTACCATTCCACACAAATGCCTAAAGTGGTTTGCAGTGCTTTCGTTCCTCCCCTCCTGCTGTTCTCATTACAACCCTATAAGGTAAGAGGCTAAGAGTGAGTGACTGGCCTAAGATGACCCAGAAAGCTTCATAGCCAAAGAGGGACTGGAACCTGGATCATCCAGGTCTCAGTCCAACTCCTTAACCTCTACATCATCTTTGATATCTGAGACACTTTGCAGACTTTGTGGATATCTGAGTACGGAAAGGTACAGTAAAAAACTGAATAAACATAATGAACATGTCTGGCCCCTCTCTACTTTAAATGTTGCAAAATATACCTCCAATTTCATATTAGCCCTATTCCTAATAAACAAGAAATTTGCAACTGGTATATGGTAGCAGCAGACCATAAACTCTTTGTGACTGGCCAATGCACCAGCTGCGACTCTTGTCAGAAGGAGAAGAAATGAATGATACGGTCACCTTACAATACATTGACAGCAAACCCGCAATTTGTCATTCACTGGGCAACTTAGTAGTTGCATATTTTTTCCACTACCCCCAGAGTAGATCTCTTTCAATGTCAAATTAAGTGTTCACATGAAGCAGTCTTTGTAGTTGGGATTACATATTACCCATGAAAGCTGATACTATAGGCTGTCAAGGATACAATTTATCAGGACATTAGGAGATAAAGTTCTGAGCAGCTCCGTGGGGTGGCTGTGTCTCAACAGGGGATAAGGTGTTGGCCTATCTGTTCCAGGTTAGGATTGTGCTACACATCTCCTATACCAGCACTTTTTAAAAACTTTCTATCCACAATTATTATTTTTATTACCTAAGGTGCTTTGAGTATCCTTCTTTTAGAAAAAAGGTGGGATATAAATAAGTAAATATTTATAGACCACTTTCATCAACAAGCAGTTCACAAAACATTTATACCTTGAAGTAAAACCATTACAGTGGTACCTCGCATAACTAGCGCCTCAAATAGAGTGTTCCACATAACGAGTTAAAATTTGTGTGGGATTTTGCTTCACATAACGAGCATGATTCGCATAACGAGTGCCCATTGGCTAGTTTCCCTCTCCTCCTGTCTGCATTGGCTGGGCTGTAGGAATGAGGCAGGACTTTATCTCATGCCTGCAGTATCAGGGAACAGGCCAGCAAAGGAGCCTGAGCAACAAAGATGGCTGCCTCCTACAGTCAGCAAACATGAGGCCATCCCAGCCTCTGCACTGCAGCCTCCATCAGGTAGGAGGGAAAACTCCTCCTGCACCCCGTCTGGAGCCCCTCTCAAACAGACCCCTTCCCCTCCAAGGAAGCCCCCCTGCCTGGGCCCTACTGCAACCACTCTTCCCCCTACCAGCACCTTCACCTGCCTGGACCCCACTACAACCACCCTCTTCCCTCCCCCACCAACTTCCTGCCTGCACTTTTCCTTTCCTGTAAGCCCCAGTGGATTCAATGGGGCTTGATTCTAAGGAAACAGCATCGGATCTGGCCCCTTTGCTGTTGCAGACTGCCTATCTAGTTTGCATAGATAGATCTCTCACACAGAGAGGTTCCTTGTTAAAGATGCTCCAAAAGACTCCAGTGACTCTTTTAGTGAAAATTAGTCATCCTTGGCCATAAAGGTTTTTTCTTTTTTACTGAATATTACAGTGTTTTATTACAGTAATTGTAGTCTGTATTATATTATAGTGTTTTGAATTCAATTCCTGTGTTTTGTCATAATTTTTACATCCAGTTAATATTTTTATATGAATATTTTTTGGGTTGTGGAACCAATTGTCTGAGTTTCATTATTTCCTATGGGAAAATCTGCTTCACTTAAAGAGCGTTTCACTTAAAGAGCATGCCTCCAGAACGAATTAAGCTCTTTATATGAGGCAACACTGTATTATAGTTTTGGTTTTTTGTCTATGTTGCTTTTTACGTGGAAATTTTCCATTGTATACTAAAATTAAAGAAGCAAAATGCCACTATTATCAATTATATAGGAAAAAAGGCATCCATTGTCTGGAATTGGTGGCTAGTAAGAGGGCACAGCTGCTTTATTCTCTGTCCCACCATGGTCACTTGCTGGAGCAGGGACTTGTTTTCCCTACCACAGCAAATGGCCATGGGTAGTATTGCAACCACCAATGAAGGTGATTCAAAGGACCATTGGGGTTATACCTGGACCTCCAAAGCTGCTGGTTTCCAGTTTAAGTACCGATAACCTGATGGTCAGGTATATTGAGTTGCTGTTGGAATCCTCAAACCGTCTTGGGTACCTGCTCACCTTTGCACCAACATGTATAATATTTTACAACAAAAAGTGTTGCAACTCTGAATTGAGTAGTAGAAAACCTGTCAATTCTAGGAAGCTAACCTTGTGTAGAAAGAGAAAGCTCAATATTTTCTAACTTGGTCCAACCCAGTCCATTGACAAGATCTGTAGCTGCAAAGTTGCAACCTATTCTTAGTCTCTTGTTGTATTTTGGAGCTTCCTCCCTGCATCATGCCCCAGATATTTAGTTAATTGGAACTGCATATTTCCAGCATTAAGTCTTTGGCTGTAATTTTAAGCAGCTGTTTTAGGGCTGTAACTAGGAATCTGAAATGATTTAATTATAATATGCAGGCATCAGAAACGACAAAGCAATTACAAATAACAACCAGAGAAATGCTAATAGATGGAGCTTTGTTGGAAAGGAAGAAAACAAGAGACTGTTTCAAGGCAAGCAATTATAAGGCGTTATTGTACGCTCAAAAAGGAACTGGTTCTTCAAAATATGTCAATGGCATCATTTCTACATGAAATATAAGGTCTCCAAAGAGGGCTACCCAACAGGTATTGGGAAGGTGAATATCCCTTGTGTGGCTGCTACAGAAACAAGTCATGTCTTTGTCATTTGCACAACAGCATCTTCATGTGTAACACATGACACTAGCAGCATAATCATGTGTAAAATATACATCATTACCTAGTATAGGTATGCCAAAGCATCTACCCCATCTCATATGGAAATATGTCCTTTAGAATTGCTTGCATATTTTATGCAGTCTGGACATTGGTTCCTACATTGCGTCCCTTTCATACCCTAAATGGAGCATCCAGATTATCACTAAACAGGAGACCCAAGTCTCTGCCTTCAAAACAGAAATATAAAGTATAAGGGCAATGCTGGATCAGGCCAAAGGCTCCTTGTGTGGCCAATCGGAGGTTTTTGAGGCTGTAATTCTATACACTTACTATGGTGTAATTTAGAGGAGACATGTATGATTGTGCTGCGTGGAATCCACAAGAAAAAGATGAAGGCCTAATTTCTCCTGTAGTTAATCCCCTGCAACTGGTTTTCTGAGACAATACCTCTGACTATGGAGGAAACGTGATGTCCCCTCACCCTTCTGGGTGAAGGTGGGAATCTAGGGGGCCACACAGAAACAAGCAGTGCAGTCCTAACCTAGGCTGGCACAACTTATGGGTCTTCCTGTTACCATGTAGAGAGGCAAGCACATATCTTGTCCAACTCTTCCTCTGGAGTGGTGCAGAAGTGTCTAATGGCACTTTTGTGACAACCCCCAGGTCAGCACAGGACTGTATGTTGGGGGGATAGGCTGGCCTAACTGGAGTTTAGGATTGCAGCCAAGGCCTTCTTTTATTTTTTAACTCAGTCTTTGAATCAGAGCGAGCCCAGGTCCTTCCCAATACCAAGTACATGGTCTTGCCACTGAGCCAGGGCCCTGCTGAGTTCAGACAGGACATGATTTTACCACTTAAAAACCTGGAATGAGAGCTGTTTATTAATAACCAAGTAATAAATCTGGACTGTCTTCCACAGATGCTGCATTCTGGCAGCTCCAACCCTTTTGCATGACACTTCTCACTCACACTTTAAAATTAATTCTGACACTTCCCACGCAGAAGAAGTGCCTGGTGGGGGGAGGACAAATGTAATAAACACGGATACTACCAATCTCTTCCCTGTAAGCAGTTATAGAGATATCTCTCCTTAGAGCAACATGTTCCATTTCATGGCCCCAAATACAGTCATATGAGCTACACGGCTGCAGCTCAGGATGGATAATAAAGAGGAAGAGACAGCCTGTTTCTCCACAACTTTGAAATATGGAAAGGAAAATGAAAGGGACCAGGCACACTTCTTTTGAATTAGCTCCACTATCAGTTCCGTGGCTGGCAGCTTTGTGCTGCTCTTCCGATGCACCCTGCCTAGAAAATGAGATTTGGGAATATAAGACCCTGTCTGTGAACCCTGGAGTGACAGGTCAATTTTAACAGAGAAATAAAAACCTTAAGCATTAATGAAACATGGCTTTTTTCTGTGCGAACACGCACATTTATTTTATGTTCCATAGTACCAAACCTTCTACTTGGCACATAAGGAAGGAAAGATAAAATGTTATTCAGTCAGTTGATGAAACCCATTCACCAGCAGATAAGACAGAAGGACTGCATGCTCTATGCCAGTGTTTCTCAAATTGTGGGTAAGGACCCACCAGGTGGGTCGCAAGCCAATTTCTGGTGGGTCCCCATTCATTTCATTCATTTCAACGTTTATTGCATATATATATATATATATATATATATATATATATATATATATATATGAAAGAGAAAAGTCACTGACTCACTCACTGACTCATCAACGCCCTGCCAAAACCACTGGGCCTAGAAGCATGAAATTTGGTGTGGGTGTTCCTTCCGTGATGGAGGGAGTCACTAAGAACCAGATTTCGGAAATTCCAACCAGAAGGGAGTGAAATGGGGCTCTATGCGTTTTCCTCCCTATACTTTTGAAGAATCAGTGACTGAGGGCTCCTCTGCCCCAACTACTAGACGCATGAAATTTGGGGAGGGTGTTCCATCTGTGAACCAATGTGGAGAAATTTAACCCTTAAGGGGCTGAAAAGGGTTGTAACGTGTTTTTGTCCTATACTTAACATAGAAGACTGACCAACATGTAGCCAATTTGGTGCTCCGTGCCTGGTGTACTGGGGGGGGATGTTGTTCGGAGGGAGGGGTTGCACTGGGGAGGATGCTGAACATGGGGGGCCATTGTGCATGGGGGGAGTTGCGCATGGGGGAGTTGCACATGTGGAGATGATGCACATGGGGAGGTAATGCACATGGAGGGATATGCGTATGGAGGGTTGAGCATGGGAAGATGATGCGCATGGGGGACTGATGCGCATGGGAGGTTGATGCACATGGGAAAATGAAGTCTATGGAGGGTTGAGCATGGGGAGATGATGCGCATGGGGGACTGATGCACATGCGGGACTGATGTGCATGGGAAGATGATGCGCATGGGAGGTTGATGCACATGGGGAGTTGATGTGCATGGGGGAATGATGCGCATCGGGTTTGATGAGCATGGAGGATAATGTGCCTAGCGGGCTGATGCACATGGGTGGTTGAAGTGCATGGGGGTTGATGAGCATGAGTGATGTTTAACATGGGGGTTGATGCACACGGGGGTTGATGCACATGGGGATGATGTGCTTGGGGTGGATGAACATGGGGATTTTGCGCATGGGGGGGTTGATGTGCATGGGTGGTTAATGTGCAGTTGGGGGGATATCATATGGCGAATTTTACTCCTACAATGCGGGTACGCTTTTGCTAGTTTTTACTATATGAGACTTGATGCTATCATGGTATGTGACTGCATTTGGGGATAGAGATCTGTACTTTTACAGAACTGTAAAAGTACAGATCTGTATTTTTAACAGGCTACTGTTTATGCTTTTAACAATTACAGACAATGGAGCTTATCATCAGGTATGGCTAGGATTGCAGCCTTTGAGATGTTTGGGGAACTTTTTAAAAAACAGGTTAGCAACTGCTTGGGAGAATTAGGAGGATTCTTCTTTATTTTAAATACATTTAAAAACTTAGTTATTGTAAGCTTTTAATTTACTTATTTGATTTCATTTTGTCATATGGTGGTGTTAAAAAATTACCTGCTTGATGATGTCACTTCTGGCCATGACATCTCTACCAGGTTAATGACATCACTTCCAGAGGTTCTAAACATATTGACATTCTAAAAAGCGAGTCCCTAGGCTAAAAGGTTTTAGAACCACTGGTTGATGCTTATCTGGTGTCCATCTTTTGTGTAGCCCACCTAAGAACAGGAAACCTCTCTCTGATGATAGGTCCAACAATGTTTTTCATTACTCTATATTAAAAATCTCTGTCTTTTCCATAGAATCAGGACTGTGGGCAAACTGACTCAATAAATACAACATTTGCTATGGACAATGATAAGTGTGAATGTGGAGGACGCATCCCTGCTGTACCAGTCTCAGCAGAATTAGGGATGCATTACCTTGTTGTAACTACCATTGATGTGGAAAGAAGTTTTGGTTTGCCTAGAAACCAAACCAATCTCACTTACTTCTTGTCCAGTTGGAATTCCTAACTCTCCTTGAGTTGGAAGAACTGTAATCAAAGAAACATGGTTATGATGAAACTTGCCTGAACCATTTGGAGGGCTGTGACATATGAGTGACTTAACACAGTATCGCATGAAACTGGGTAAAATAGCTCCCATCTGATGATCTTGATCAATAGACTGTCTCTAACTGGATGTGTATGGTACAGTACAACATAACATATGTCTTTAGGCAATTTCTTTGTTTGGTAGTTTTAACTGTGAGCTGCCTAAGGGATTTTAATGCACTGAAAGAGCAGAGAGAAATGAATGCAGGAAGAAAAGAATTAAGGAGTTCAGCTGTAAAATCTGACTCTTCAATATCTTCAATAGCTGGAGAATACCAATAACTACAAACCTCAAAACATGGTTGTCTACAGCAGTGATCCTCAACCCTTTTCATGCCATGACCCCAATCAATCAATCAATCAATCAATCAACCAACAAAAAGGGACCCTCCACTATAAACCTTTCCCACTTCCAGGACCCTAACTGCCCACCACATCTCCCTCACCTCGCTCTCTTCAACCCCATAATGCCCATCCAACACTGTTCAATGTAACCAAATATTTTTATTAGAGTGAGTTGAAAGAGTTGCTATGATACCCAGGGTGACCAGATGACCGGAAAAACCCGGATTTGTCCGGATTTTTAGCCTCCAGTCCGGGTGTCCTACATTTTGGCATCATTGTCCTACATTTTGGCTTCATTTTGAAACTTCATGATAGTGCACAGTACCCCATCATGCCATATGTCGTTTGATTCGTATTGAAGAGCAGAATCAAGTGCAAAAATCAGTTTGGAGATATCTCCTTCCTATCAAAAGTTATGGTCAAAAAACCAAAAAACAAAACCAAAAAAAATCACATTTTTTGGCAATTTTTTTCAGCGGGTAGGAATTTTGGCCTGGGATTAGGAATTTTGGCCTTGGGGTTCAGGAATTTTGGGTTTGGCATCTGGTCACCCTGTGATACCTAACACTATTGAAACCTATTTAAGAACTTGAGAAGGACTGGATACAATCTCATAGTCCTTGAAGGGGTACACTCAAAGTGAATGTATAAAATGGAGGATAGAGTGCCTCTACCTTTAACTATTGCATAGAAGAGGGAATTGAGGCAGATTTAGCTTATAATAGAAATGTTTAAAAAGTAGCAACAACCTAAATCCCCTCTTCTATGCACTGGTTAAAGGTAGGGGCACTCTGTCCTCCATTCTATGTGGTCACCCTGGGTACACCTGAGGCCTCCCCCTTTACCTAGTAGGGTCGCCATAATTCTCTTCCACAAAATTGGGACAGGACCCTCTTTCCCATTTGCCAGTATGTGAACACAATCCCCCAAAATTGGGATGTTTTTTGGAACATATGGCAACCCTATTCTTTCATCCAGTGGTCCTCAAAACATTTTCATGCCCATAAGCGGCCCCAACACCATAACAGAGGCTCTGTGAACCCAGTGGGGTCCTGATCCAAGGTTGAAGAATAACACTGCTCTAACATCATAATTAAACACATCCGAATCATCCACACTGCAACAACTCAACTGAAGCAGGGGCAATCCAGTCCCTTCATCACATACCAACTTCATCAAGAATCCACTCTCAGGGCAATTGATGGCTGCCCAAAGTTTAGAATCGTAGAGTTGGAAGGGACCAAGTGGATCATCTAGTCCAACCCCCTGCCTGTAGCAGGAAATCCTTATCTTGTGGGGACCCAGGTCTCGAACCCTGACCTGCTCAAACAGGCACAGTGTCTTAACTACTTGCACCACCAGAGGACATCACTTTTATCTCTACATTCTCACTCCAGAGCTTAATCCCTTCCATATCTATGGACAAAACAATTACCATCATCCCTAGATGCATTTGGACACCCAGGAGTCATGTTTTGGAGCTACATGTGCATCAAACATTTATTGTTGCTCTGGGATTTGAGAACATCAAGCTGCACTTTTGATTTCTCTCCTGTCATTGCCTGGCAAATAATATTAAAAGATATTATTCTGTCTTTTGTGCCTTTAAGCAACAGGTTCTAAGGTTGTCTGGCTTACATCTTTCCTGCTTTTTCTTCCTAAATGAGCCACCTTATATACTGTCTGAGTCCTATTTAAGATCAGGAATGTAAATCAAACAGTGGGGCAACCAGATACATGGGCACATACCCTTGGCTAGATAAACTGCTAACATACTGAGGGAGTGGGTAAGTGGTGCAATGAGGGCAGGAGCAGATGCATTGTTTGCTCATGGAAATCTATCTGCACCAAAATGGTACGTTTTTCTGAGAACGCTTGAATTTTTCAGAAGCTTACCAGGCTACTGGGGTCATTGCCTGAAGGCTTCTGAATTACTAGTTGCAGGGGAGCAATGGTGAGAAAGAAGTATGCTGCTCTCCTGTCTGGGGGTATCCCACAACAGTAGTCTCTTTTGGAAAGCAGGGTGCTGGTCCAGATGAACCTTAAATGGAAAGGTTCTGCATATGTTCCGTGATGAGAACATGAACCATAGAAGATGAGTCTCTTTGAAAATTCATCCTTCCCAAATTACTTGTCTTCCACAGTTCTTGTACTTTCCCAGGGAAGTATGGGACAAATTCAAGAGCACATTTTCAGTTCTTGTGTGGCAACAGCAAAGACCACAAGATAAAACATGCTCACAGGTACAAACATTCCTCTACAAAATGCAAGGATTCTGTAGTAGTCATACAGAGGCTTCCCAGGAAACAGACAAACCAGATCTGCCACTAAAAAGTGGGTAGGGAAGTGGATCAATGCATAATGGTCCAAGGCAGGCTAAGGAAAGACAGTAGGAGACTCAGGATGAATGGCACCCCTAATCTGCTGCTTTCCTTCTGCTGCTGATGCAGGCAAATTGGGCTGCCAACTTCATGGCTGGATCAGCCCTGGGGGGTTCCATAGTAGGTTAATCAATGTGGAAAGTGTTCCTGGAAGCCCAGAAGCTGAAAACCACTAATGTAGAAGATGAGGCCGAACAGGTAACTCAGCATAGCACAGCTGCAAATTGGCACTATTTAAATCAAGCTTATTGTTTCTCTGACATCCTGCACCACCCCCATGATGCGCCCAAAACAAAAAGGGGCTAATTTTACTTCCTGCTTTCTTTAGTGGAAATGATGACATGTCCTCAGTCAAACATTATGCACTTCTTCAATCAGGCACCATTTTTCTCAAGACATGGGGGGGGGGGAGGGAGAAGGGAGGAAGTTAAAGTAATTATTGAAAACTCATAAGCCACAGCTTTAGCCTAATTACCCCAGCTCTCCTTTTTAATTTTTGTATTGATTGCCTCCAGCCAATGTACAATTATTGACTCAACTCGCACAGCCTGCCATTGTGGTGATAAGAACAGAAGTCCACAAAGAACAAAATGCAATTAAGCAATCCATATAAGTGGGCTGCACCTTTACAAACTCAAAATAGATTGAAGACCTTACATTGGATTGCGTTTTCACAGCTGACACACCGTGGCTTTCTTCTGGCTACTGTTCCCACCAAAACAGGTACCAAAGTGAACTGGATAAGTGGATGACTTCTTGCTAGCGTGGCTGTTTCACCATTAGGGAGCAGAAGTCATGGATTCACCAGGAGATGCAACCCAGGCAGATGCATCTGCCTGTGGGATGAAATACCATTTCATACATACAGGGAGAACACTGCGGCTGCAATCCTAATACCCAGTTAGGCTAGCATAAGTCCCCAGCACAACTCTCATGCAGGCCTGGGGTAGGGTGAACATAATACCACAACCCCAAAAAAGGGAACAAGAGGAAAAGGACACCCCAAAAATGTAGGACACCCCAAAAAATGTAAGACATGACAAAATAAAAGCAAAAAACAATCAAATATTGTGTTCATGTGCTTAATTTAAACACTAAGGCTGCAATCCTAAAGACACTTTCCTGGGAGTAAGACTCATTGAACACAATGAGCCTTGCTTTTGAGTAGACATGGTTAGGATTGTGCTCTATATTGCTTATTATTAATTTAAAACTGCTACATAAAATTATTACATACAACTTATTAATTATAAGAAGGCTACATTCTGCTCACAAGAAAAAGGAGGGTATTGAAATTTTTTCTAGGATGCAAGGATCCAGACCATGTTCTGGAAAAAGAGGACATATGCCATATGGCACTTTTGCATCACTTCTGGAGGTGGGGTTTAAGTCAGTGCACCAACATGTGCCAACCTCTCCACATCACCATGGGAATGGTGTGAGTTATGCTGGCCTAAATTTGTTAGGAGTGCACCCTGAATGTTTGACTGCCCTTGCCTCCTGCTAAGATACTCTCCATACCTAAAAAAAAAAATAGAATGGATGAGGAAAAAGCCCGTGTAGAACTAACTCAAGACATGTTTATACGAGAGCATTTGATATGCTCTTCAGAGCATTTGATATGGCAAGGCTGTTAATATTCAAGCCTCACATGCAGTTTGAAAAGAGCTTATAAAGTTGCCCTGCTAGCTCTGACTGACTCCAGGTGCAGTGCTTATCCTTGTTACAAGGCCAAAGAGCCAGGGTTGTCTGAACACATCCCCGCAATTACATGGCCAGCATGATTAAACGCCAAAGGCACACAGAACACTGTTACCTTCCTACTGAAGTAGTACCTATTTATCGATATTCTTTTACATGCTTTCAAACTGTTAAGTTGGGAGGAGCTGAGCAAGTAACGGGAGCTCACTCCATTGTGAAGTACTTGGATCTCAAATCACCAACCTGCTGACTGTCAGATTTACGAGCACAATATTTTTAAACACTGAGCCACCACAGTCCTACACAGAATTAAACCCAGTGATCAACCAGGCTCACTTTATGTGATAGGCAGTGGCCCTTTGGACCATGGAGCACTTTCATTTGCGTGGCCCCTTTAAATAAAAGTTCAGCACTTCTGGGTTTGTGAAAACAGAATGACAGAACATGGTAAGGGGCTTTGACTTGGGGTGGGCAGAGGATGACAGCCCTGATCATGTCACCTAACCTCTTTCCCATGGATTTCTAGCTGCACTGAAAACCACCTCCCCCAACTTAATGTCCTGCTTGTCATATATAAGCAAGGTCACCACTTGCTGTCAATATGCAAGCAAGGGTGTGCTGCTAGTTCACCTCTTCGTGGTGCACCCTGAATAGCACGAAAGTGTGATCTAAATGACTAGCAACAATTGACAGCCAGACTACGTTGAAGAATTGGCAGTTGGCGACAACTGGCAGCCAGACATCAAATGTGGAATTCCTGACTCTCAAAATATGTGGCAATGGAACATTAACATCTGATTTAACATAAGTCCATGTATTTGCCATAGCCTATGCTAAATAAATAAATTTGCAAGCAAAAGAAAAAAAACTAGATGAATTACCTTGGGTAAGCGAGCTCCAAAGACCCCATTTAAATTCTGCTACTTCTTATTTAAATATGATGGAAATAGCATTTACGAAGCACCTTAGTCCTATCTTGCTTAATGCACTAATGACTGCAGAAGATGAAAAATCATATCTAACCACTCTTCCCCCTTTCTTGGAAGTGTGCACTAGACTGCAAAACTGCTTCTGTAGATGCAACCCAGGCAACTGGACAAGGAGCAAGCCGTTCCACCATCACACTGCCACTTTCTTACAACCTCGAATAAACAAATTAATTCACTTACTCCAATCCAATTTGCCAAAGGCACTAGTCTCCAGAGCTTGGTAAATGGTTTGGATAAAAATCTATATATTGAACCCAGCAGGAGCAAAAAATAAAATACCAGCCATGACAGAATATCAATGGCAGGGGCTTATACAACCACCTTCATCACTTTAGTTTTGTTTTCATTTTCCAACTTGCGCACTCTGGCAATTTCTGGTATCAGATGAAAGTGCATTTCAACAGCATGCGCCTCAGTATTAGTGTCAAGACTTAAGGCCAAAAAGGGGACTACACTAACCTAATCTTGCTTCTTGTTCTCATTAGCACCCCGTACCTACTGCAATGAAAATGTGCAAGAACAGGGACTCACCAGCCACTGCAATTTATTTTTCACGAGCAACAGGTAAGGGAAGAGCCAGGTGGAATTTATGTTCAGTAGGCTTGCAAGAATGTATCCAGCCATGGCTCTGGAGCCATTTTGAGCCTCTGTCTTTAAGGTTTCAACCTAAAATTTACAGTGTAATCCTAGGTGTGTCTGCAAAGAAGTCCCATTTATTTTAAAGAGACTTTTTTTGTAAAAGTTATGGGATTGAACATTTACTTCTCATAGAAGTGAAGCCCATTTACAATGGTGCTGGAAACCTAATGTGCTGGAATGGAACTTGTGTACAACACAAGTTTAGGGACTGCTACTGTACTACCACAGGAGGCTAGTTCCTTTCCCTGCAATAAGGCAGTAGTAGTCCTAATGGGTCTACTCAGTGTTGGATCCAAACTCTGTCTCCCACTCTCCTCCCTCCCGTCCCAGGCCTAACCTCCGATTCCCTGTCCTGGAATGCTCCCCTTCCACCTACCGTTCACCTTCCCCCTGTGCTCCCCATAACCTGCACTGGCCTGCAAGGGCTGGTCTTTGGATGCTAAGGCCAGCGCAAGGAGTCTGTGCTGGCCTATCTCTCCTTTTTCTGGTGCAGACATGTCTTACAACATGCCTTATGAAATGACATGTGACAGTACTAGGTCAGTGCAAGTGACTTGCTTTAACCAATAGGGTGCTGTGGATTTCACCCTGGGACTTAAGTTTGGAGTAAACACGCTCATGTGGATTATAGACTTAATAAAAAGCAGTAATCTGCAAGTTTGGAATTAATGATCACAAAAGCAGGCTGAGAAATTAAGGGTGTAATCCTAACAAAGGCTGGCACAACCCATTGGTCTTTCCATTCCCATAGTGATGTAGGAGACAAACACATATCGGTGCACTGGCCTAAACCTTCCTCAGGAGCAACGCAGAATACATGGCATTTTGGTGATACCCCCAGTTGAGCACAGGACTTATGCCAGGGATTAGGCTGGCCTAACTGGAGTTTAGGATTGCAGCCTAAGTGACCTTCAGAGCTTCTACCAATCTGACACAGAAATCCTTCAAGGTTTATATATCCTTCTAAGTTACAATCAGGACTTCTCCTACGTACAGAATTACCAAGACCCAATGGGTCTTTAACAGGCCTTGCCTTATTAAAACATGGATTTTTAAATCCATGGATTAGACTCAACATGAATGGCCACTGCAAATGAGAAGGAACGTGCTGAGCTCTGGAGAAAGGGAAAAATGCATCACTTTAAAATCAGTTTTAAAAATCTGCTTTTCTTACTGTAGTGGAGAGGCAGTCATGCAAGCAATCATTCTATTCTGAGCCAGGCAAAGGCAGGGGTCCTTTGTATTTCTAATTGCTGACTGCCTATCTACTATAGTAAGAAAAGTGTTTTTAAACCATGGTAAAGGGATGCACTTTAATTTTTTTTAACTGCTTTTACTTTTTGGTATCAGCAGAGAGGCCCAGAATCAAACAGTTGTGGATTCTGAGACACAACCTTATTCCATTAGGAGCAATGGAAGAGCAAAAAACCTGGAAGTAGGTATCTGAGAGGACAGTCCTAACCACATCTACTCAGAAGTAAGTCCCATTATGTTCAAGGGGTCTTACTCCCTGGAAAGTATGTTTAGGATTGTAGTCTATTTCTCAGTGTTTTTTATCCACTGATTTTTTTAAAAACCCACTGGGGGTTCCACAATGGAAAACCAGTGGATAAAGACAACCTTCCCTTTAAAGAATGGAATACTTGGTATTAATTTAATAACTTATTTCCAATAATGAATTGTATGCTAATTTTCCAACTTTTAATATCAACACCAGCTACAAAACTGGGATTTTTGTAAATGTAGAATAATACCCATACATATTGGTTCATTTCAAGGTTTTTAATGTATTACAAACTCTACCAGAAACTTAGAGGGAAAACAACATTTTAAGAACCTGATACTTTCTTTCCATTTTTTAAAATTAAGTAGTTCATAATGGACTATTTCAAAGGCAATTTTGGGGGCAATTTGCAGATGTAATTAGATATACCAATAGTTTGTGTTGGGAAGCCAACAGTTCTCAATAATAGCCACAGATAATTGCAAGTCTGTTTACAATTTAGGTGGATTTTTAATTCTGTTTAGAAGCAATGACATGCTTTCATCGCTATTATGATGAGGTAGTTTCACTACCCATTTTCCAAACAAGTTTCATCTTCCTACAGGGGAGGGGGAGAACTCTTTGGATGCAATCCTAACCTACATCGGCACAACTTTTCCATCTTCCCATTCCTGTGGTGATGTAGGGAGGCAAGCGCATGTCTGTGCACTGGCCTAAGCCTCCCCCAGGAGTGGTGCAGAAGTGTCTTACAGCCCTGTGATGACACTTCCAGTCTAGCTGAGGCTTATGCCAGCGTAACTGGGGATTAGGATTGCAGCCAAAGAATCAGTGTCACTGCTATGCCTTCTGACCCAGGCGACTTTGGACAATTATGCTTGGAGTGTCCACAAGAATGGACTTAGTGGTATATGTTCCTCTTCTCCTTCTGGAACGTTGGAATGGGCCTCTTGGGCAACCACCCTTCTATTCCATGTTTGGAATATATCTAGTCTCAGAGACAGCAAGCAGAGGAAGTTGTGTACTTTCTGTACCAACTATTGCTTTTCTGTGTGGGACCAGCCCTTCTGAAGTCTTGCTCTTCAGAATGGCTATTTCCCTCTCCTGGTCTGTATACCTGTATCCCTGGGGCAGAGATGGAAGTGTGGTATTACAGTAAAGCTCCTGATAACAGCCACACTTGATGAAGCTGAAGAGAAAAAAGTGTGAAAGAGAAGGCTGCTGCTTGGGTGCATTGGACAAGAACTGCTTAGTGGTCTCCTGTGCAGCAATGATGCAACCCTTGACAAATCCTGGCATGAGAACAAGAAAAATGGGTCTTTAAGAGCCGTTTACATATCTGCTGCATACTGGGTTGATGTTTGCACTGTGCCATCCACCACAACTCTGATATCTATTTCTTGGTTTGTCAACAATACCTCAAACCCCATCAGTGTATAAATAAAAAGTTTTGGCCCAATATGCAGATGTTTCCACTTATTTACAGTGAATAGTGTTTAATTTTTGGTTGTCCCTTCACCCAGTCTGAAGAGATCCTATGAAGTCCTTCACAATTCAGTTTTATTTTCATCACCCCAAAGAGTTTGGTCTTATCTACAAACTTGCCCATATTGCTGTTGACCTCCAACCCCAGATCGTACCTCTTAGCTATGACACTACACCAACTTGCATCACCAGAAAAGGGGGGAAAAAGACAGCTGATATAAATCTCAGATAGCCATCACATTTATTCTTTGTATGACAATAATATCTAAACATACTCACACAAATAGAGTCTCTTAAACAGCAGTTATAAATTATGTGGAATGCATTGGATCAGTTAGGCTAGAGTAAACCCACGTTCTACTCTACATGTTAATAATGTATTAGAATTAAATGTAAATGCTATTTATGAGCCAAATGCTAACATTTTGTTCATAAATAATAGCCATAAAGAAAACCATCTTCCCCTTCAAAGGGAAAAGAATAAAAGCATTCTGGAAGCAAATGATAGTTGACCTAGGGAAAGGTTTCACACACCGTTAAATAATATATGAAAACCTGCAATTCACACTGATGTATGCTCATTTTTCTTGCTATGACAATAAAGTTGAAATAATCCAATCAACACGACAGAGTACATTTCACGAAGCCATTACTCAAACAAAGGCAGTTCGGATTTCCTTTTTCTTTCCTTTTTTTTAAGAACATGCAGCAATTTGGAACAATTTGGTGCACTGATATTATATGCCATTTTGCATTGCGATCAGCTGAAAAATTGTAACATTGATCTTTAAATAACCTGGCTGCCAAAAAGTTGCTCTTTTTGAGCAACTATATATTTTTTTCCTCCTCTTGACCTCTTGAAAGCCTAAGACAGTTGCATTAAACAGTCCCTTCTGCTTATGGCAACAATTTTATTATCAATATGGTTGAAACTGTGAAAGACCTGTCACAAAGCTCACTGACGACAGACAGAAACACTTAATTACTCTAATCTCTGGTTAATAATGCCACTTTTCTCTTCCAAAATGACATTTTTACTCTGACAAAGAATACATCAATTTGCTGTTCTCCGACACAAAATTACCCTGAACAAAATAACATACAAATTGTTATGTAGAATAAATATTAAGAGAAAGAGGAGCTTGGAACTAAGGCAGCACATGTACATCAGCCGGACAGTCATATTTCTGTTATGAATATTAGGGAACTCCTACAGTAGCTTTCCACTTCCATTGGAGAGTTCAAAAAGCTTACTTTTAAAAAGTTACCATATAAAACTAGAATATAAATTTTAAAAACAAAGCTAAAACAGCAAGAACGTACAAACGAAAATACTAGGGGGACAGCATGAGGCAGTAAAGTATACATCAAAGTCAAATCAGATGCCTGCCTATTTTAAAACATTTCACTGACAACAAGAAATCATCAAAAATGTACCTGGGCATTACACAATTTGGGTTCCAAGAAGCTCCTTTCCATCATTTTCACTAACTGGTCCTTGTTTAGTGGTGGGGCATTAAGGAGGACTACTCCAACTGATCTTCAAGGAAAGCCAGGATAATATGAGACCAGTGTAGGTAGGTCATTTGGCACTGGAACCCACAAATTTTTTGTCATGCTCATACATTAAATTATTTAATTATTATCACTATTAAATAATATAATTATTTAGATGTTAATACTTTCATATTTTAAAAAAATCACCTAAAGCTGTCATAAAGTGGCCAATCCTAAACATTTCTACTCAGAAGTAAGCCCATTGTGTTCAATGGGTCTGACTCCCAGGGAAGTGTCTTTAAGATTGCAGCCTATCCCTACAATCCAGAGTAACTACGGGAGCACGTAAGAGACATTATGTGTACCCATAATTACTGCACCCCCTAGTGAAAACCTATGGGAAATTCATATTGCAATCCAGAGCAAATTGTTCTTACACTGGAGCAAGGACTCCCCATAGTTACTCTGGACTGTGCCCTAAGCCTCTGTTTTATTCTTTTTTTGGGAAGGGAGCACTTCATTTGCCTTCTGGAGCATTTGTTGAGCTCCACTTTCATGGGATTGGTACCGTTATGGTGGCCTTACATTCCTCTGTGCCTGACCTGAACACAAGCCAAGGCACGTTTGATAACTCACAAGTAGATGCAGCTGTATAGCTCAGTTCTGCTTTTCATATGCTCTATGCAATTATCAGGATCTTCCTAATAGGTTTATTTGTGGGGGCTGTAGTCACTGGATCAGGACCATACTGAGGCTCTTGGATTCCTCTCAGTCTGCCCCTTCCAATGAACTATGGAACATTTGCCAACTTGTGAGTAAAGGTGCGATACAGCTCAGTTTCACTTTCAATAAGGCCATACCGTTTGATAGGAAGGAGATATATCAAAGCTGTGGTGCAAGTGGTTAAGACACTGTGCCTGTTAACCAGCAGGCCAGGGTTTGAGACCCGGGTCGGCCCCACAAGACAGGGTGAGCTCCTGTCCTTAGCTCAGCTCTGTGACGCAGCTGGATCCAATTGTATTGGCTCTGCCTTTCCATTGGACTAATTCAGTGGCGTGGAGAGGGGGGATTTGCTGCTTGGGTAACAGCCTATCCTCCATAACAATCTAACCCAGGCTTTCGTGCTTCACATGCAGTGTATGCAGTGCCAAGCACAATACCATAGTCTTTCAAGACTAACGGAGGCCTGCTTTTTTTTTTTTTTTGCCTTGGATTCTGCTGAAAAAATACTCAACCAATGGCCTATGACTTGAAGGGTTATTCTAAACTATTTTACCGATTTTGGTCAATTTAGGTGTGTCACCTCCCTGAGATTGGTACTGTGGCTCAGTGGCCCCAATCCTCCTAGGGGCACCACCGTATGAGACAATCATACATTATCCCTTTATTTTGTAGTGCATAGTGTGTGCTCTGATTCCAGGGTGCAAAGGACCTTAGACCTTAAGGAATTTGCAGATGTCCTTGCAGAGTCTCTGCCGATCATCTTTGAGAAATCCTTGAGGAGTGGAGAAGTGCCATTGGACTGGAACAGGCCTAATGAAGTCCCAGTCTTTAAGAAGAGGAAAAAAGAACATCCGGGAAATTATATACCAGTCAGTTTGACTTCAGTCCTGGGGAAGTTATTAGAACAAATCATAAAACACACAATTTGTGCACATCTAGACAAATGCACATCTACTCAGTGATCAAAAGAACCCAGCATAGATTTACCAAGAACAAATCTTGCCACACAAATCTGACCTCCTTTTTTGATCAGATTACGAGCTTACTGGACAGTGGCAATGCTGTGGATATCGTTTATCTTGACTTCAGCAAAGCATTTGACAAGGTCCCGCATGACATATCGATCAAGCAGTTGGAAAAATATGGGCTAGACGAGGCAATCGTTAGGTGGATCTGCAATTGGCTCGACGGTCGCACTCAAAGGGTTTTAGTAAATGGTTCTGCGTCAACCTAGAGCTCGGTTTAGAGTGAGGTGCCCCAGGGCTCTGTCTTGGGCCCGGTTCTCTTTAATATCTTCATCAACAACTTGGTGGAAGGGATATGGGGGAGCCTGATCAAATTTGTGGACGACACCAAGCTGGGAGGAGTAGCAAACACAACAGATGACAGTAAAAACCTCCAGGAGAATCTGGATAAACTGGAATACTGGGCTGTAACGAACAGAATGAATTTCAACAGGGAGAAGTGCAAGGTTCTGCACTTAGGATATAAAAACCAAAAATACAGGTATAAAATGTGGGATACTTGGCTTGGCAGCACAACATGTGAGCAGGATCTTGGAGTTGCCGTGGATCACAAGCTGAACACGAGTCAGCAGTGTGATGCATCTGCAAAGAAGGCAAATGCCAATTTAGGATGCATTAAGAGGACTGTAGCTTCCAAGTCACGAGAAGTTCCAGTTCCTCTTTATTCTGCATTGGTTAGACCTCACCTTGAGTACTGTGTTCAGTTCTGGGCACCTCAGTTTAAAAAAGATGTAGCAAACTGGAGCAAGTCCAGAGGAGAGCGACAAGAATGATCAGGGGGCTGGAAGGGAAGCCCTAAGAGGAAAGGTTGGGGGAAAGGAAAGGGAGGAAGGGGCTCATTTGTTCTTATCTGCTTCAGAAAGGAGAACTAGAACCAATGGGCACAAACTGCAAAAAGGCAATTCTGGTTGGATATCCTGTAAAAATTCCTGACAGTGATGGCGGTTCGGCAGTGGAACAGATTGCCAAGGGAGGTGGTGGACTCTCTCTCACTGGGGATCTTCAAGGAGAGGCTCAATGAGCACCTGTCAGGGATACTCTAGGAGGATTTCCTGCTACAGAAAGGGGGCTGGACTAGATGACCTACTGGGGATCTTCCAACTCTTTGTAAACTGTTTTGTGAACGTTTTAGCTGAAAAGTAGTATATAAATAATGTAGATCGATAGACTGGAACAAATAACATGCTACCTTGGTTAAGGGAAGTGAAGGGAACAGTGACCTCTTTAAGTGTCACTTCATGTGTATCAGTGCAGAAAGCAGTAGATTTCCAAAGCTAATCCATCACTTAGGATTAGCCTAAGTGATGCATCCAATGGTTTGGGGGTGGAAGATCAGAATTCATAGGAATTGCTATGGGTTATAAGCTTGTGTATATCCAAAATACCCATCACTCAAAATGGATTAGAATGTTCTAAATATGATAAAGAAACAGAACATACTTTTAAGACAGATACAGGGACAAGAACCTGGCGCCTTTCAACTGTAGTAACTGAATTACGGTGTGGACATGTTGAATCCAGTATGAGAAATCCTGATTGGAAAGAAGCCCACAAGCAGCCCAGTTCATAGAAGTCTGAAGTGCTGGAGGTCAGGCTTTAGCAAAGCTGCATCCCCTCCCTTTAGGGAGCCAGAGAGATTTTTCCTGATCAGGAATAAAAGTTAGAGAAAAATACTATTATTACCACTGGATTAAATTTCAGAGCTGTCATTCTCTGCAATCGCCTTTTTGTTGGTAATTTTACATCCCAGCAGGTTTGAGAAAAAGAAAAAAGGGAGGGGAGAGGAAGCCCTGCACTTGGTTCTGTTGAGACTGTCTTTTTTATAATAGGGTTCTTCAAGCCAAGG
This sequence comes from Cryptoblepharus egeriae, assembly GCA_030015325.1. Lineage (NCBI taxonomy): Eukaryota > Metazoa > Chordata > Lepidosauria > Squamata > Scincidae > Cryptoblepharus > Cryptoblepharus egeriae. The sequence continues at coordinate 46,074,420 of JAREYC010000008.1, read as the reverse complement.
GAAGCAGCAAATTGCAAGGTAATGGAGCAGCTGATAAATGTGCAAATTAAGAAGGTTGTTCTTAATTGTCCTCAGAAAGAAAGCCTGTGGCTGTGGGGCTCATGCTGGCACCGGAACACAAAAGGGGCACTACTGACACCACAGAGAAGGAGATCGAGACTCCTCCATGTCCCTTATTTGCCCTGTAATTGGATTTATCAGCAAGACAGGACCCTGCAGAATTGCAAATGGAAAAATGGAAAGGAATTTACTGTGAGTTGATTTTTCTCCCTCAGGACAACAGGAAGAACCATACCTTCAAGCAATCTGCTGGCTCTTTAATTCTAAGACCACTAAGAATATTTCATTTAGCATTAAAAGTTGTGCTAACTACTTCATGGAAGTGATATTGGCCTATCCCAATAGACTTGTGAGCCGCTTGAGATGAATACAAAAAGGTTAGGGTGAAGCATTAAAAGTTATCACTGGCCTCACCACATGAACAGGCAGGGTGATCATCTGACCAAAAATTCCCAGATTTGTCTGGATTTTTAGCCTCCCGTCCAGGTGTCCTCTATTTTGGCTTCATTGTCCTACATTTTTGAACTTCGCAGTGTGTGGTACCCACTCATGTTATATGTTGTTGGGTTTATATTGAAGAGCAGAAGCCAATGCAAAAATCAGTTTTGAGATTACTCCTTCCTATCAAAGGTTATAGGCAAAAAACTGAAAACATGCATTGAGCTCTATGGGAAAGAAAAGTTTCTCGTATCACGGCTTTACTCATGAGTAGGCGAACATGCCATAGGGCGCAATCCAGAGTAATTACGGGGATTCCTTGTTCCGGTGTAAGAACAACTTACTCTGGATTGCAATATGATTAAAACCAATTTAATCATAGGTTTTCACTAGGTGGTGCAGTAACTACGGGTGCACGAAAAGTCTCTTACGTGCTCCCATAGTCTGCTAGAAAGGCCAGGCTGAGAGGAATCCAACGACACCAGAATGGTCCTGATCCAATGAATAGAGCCGCCAAAATCACCCCAAAAGCGGCCCCTGATAATTGCATTGATCTCTGTTGGAACTGAAAGGGAACCTTATTGCATCCTTACTTAGAATCATAGAATCATAGAGTTGGAAGGAACCTAGTAGGTCATCTAGTCCAACCCCCTGCCTGCAGCAGGAAATCCCCCCAAGAGTATCCCCGACAGGTGCTCGTCGAGCCTCTGCTTGAAGATCCCCGGTGAGGGAGAGTCCACCACCTCCCTTGGCAATCTGTTCTACTGCCGAACCGCCCAAACCGTCAGGAATTTTTTCCGGATATCCAACCGGAATCTCCTTTCTTGCAGTTTGTACCCATTGGTTCTAGTCCTGCTTTCAGAAGCAGCTATGAACAAATGAGCCCCTTCCTCCCTATGACAGCCCTTCAGGTATCTGAAGAGGGCAATCATGTCTCCTCTCAGCCTTCTCTTCTCCAGGCTGAACATCCCAAGTTCCCCCAACCTTTCCTCGTAGGGCTTGCCTTCCATCCCACTGACCATTCTTGTTGCTCTCCTCTGGACTTGCTCCAGTTTGGCTGCATCTTTCTTAAAGTGAGGTGCCCAGAACTGAACACAGTACTCAAGGTGAGGTCTGACCAATGCTGAATAAAGAGGAACCAGAACTTCTCACAACTTGGAAGCTACAGTCCTCCTAATGCAGCCTAAAATGGCATTTGCTTTCTTTGCAGACACATCACACTGCTAACTCATGTTCAGCTTGTGATCCACGGCAACTCCAAGATCCCGCTCACATGTTGTGCTGCCAAGCCAAGTATCCCCCATTTTATACCTGTATTTTTGGTTTTTATATCCTAAGTGCAGAACCTTGCACTTCTCCCTGTTGAAATTCATTCTACTTGTTACAGCCCAGTATTCTAGTTTATCCAGATCCTCCTGGAGGTTTCTCCTGTCTTCTGTTGTGTTTGCTACTCCTCCCAGCTTGGTGTCATCCACAAATTTGATCAGGCTCCCCTGTATCCCCTCCTCCAAGTCATTAATGAAAATGTTAAAGAGAACCGGTCCCAAGACAGAGCCTTGGGGTACCCCACTTGAAACCAACCTCCAGGTTGACACAGAACCATTTACTAAAACCCTTTGAGTGCATGGATATTTCACATTTTCACTTTCACATAGAAGAACATGAAAATACCTCCTCCAGCAGTCTGAAGTGGCACAATTTATTCTACCACTTCGTTCTCTCACATATATAGACCAGGCCACTATTTCTTAATATTCCAAAGATACTCCTGGCCAGAGGTTTTATTTCTTTCATCAAATTTAGCTAAGAAGGTAGAATGATGGTGATTCTCAGGCCATTCATAATTCTTAGATACTTCTTTCCCTTGGAAATTTGGCATTGTGCAACATGCCAATGGGAGCTGATTGCTTAGCAGGACAAATTGGTTTTATTGACTTGATTAAGATGCATAACAATAACTTGATCTTTTTTGCAGCTGGCAAATACAACTCTCGGGGATGTAAAAAAAGTCAGAATGCAAAATATAGTCCATAATTTATGAGTGTTTATGAAAGATACACTCCAATCAGAAGCTAGGCTGATATTTAGATGCTTGCCTTCTTGCAAAGCTGCTGGCTAGGAGAGAGCAGTATTGATCACTAACAAGGGAGGCAGACAATCCATAGATAATGTTGATGAGCAAGATCCACAATTAAGCTTGACTAACAGCATTCTTCTGCTGCAAGTAAAGAATGTGGAAAAAAGTGTGGAAACAGGCCACAATAGACTTGTGTGAATGCTTACGGTGAAGCCAGAATATTCAGTTGTTACATCTTTTGCAATCCACTAAGAGGAAGGGAAACCTAAGAAAAATACACCTTAGAGTGGCCAATGAAACCAATGGAAAAAGTGGAGAATTCAAAGATGGGAGACAGTTCATCAAGAAAGTGAGGGAAGAAAGCTAGGCTCTTTTCAACACAATTTGGATCTTAATAAATGTAGAGTTGATGAATCTCTCCATAGTGTGCCCCCTTTTCTGATTTATGCATTTGCATTGCACTGGCATCCTTCAGTCTCAAAAGACTATGGTATTGTGCTCTGAGTGTCCTCTCCAGAGCACGATGGCCTGGGTAGATTAATATGGAGGATAGACTGTTACCCAAGCAGCAAATCCTCCCTCTCCATGTCTCCAAAATAGTCCAACAATATGATTTGTTCCAGCTGCATCACAGGAGTTTACCAGTATGTAATTGTACACAGTCACGAACTGCTTCTGGGACTCCGGCTCCAGATTTTGCCTTGAGGTTGACTCCTGAAGCCTTTCCCATAGATGGGTATAGCCACAAGGCAGTGGAGGTTTGAGGTGGGAGTTTTCCTTCTCCAGACAACTCAATTCAGTGGGATTTTGGACAGTGGGGTTTAGTCTGGCTCCTCAACAAAGGCCTGTCTGGCATGGGAGCCCCTGCCAGTTGCTACACTATTGCCAGCATAGCCCTTTGTATTACTGGAGCACAAAATCCCACCACCACGAAAAGGCACTGTCCATTGGCAGGTGATTCATGCTTCTCTGGTACAAAGACTATCCACAAAGATACGAACCCATAAGAGCTCATGCATGTAGATTACAGCTTTTCGAGATCATAAACAGACCAGGCTGTGGTACATTCCCTCTCCTTAGGTACTCCTGATTGTATACCTTAAACCTGGCAAGATGTGCATCATGCATTTGCTCCCAACTCCAGATTATCTGATTTCTACTGTTATATAAAACATAACTAGAAAAGAGAGCCAGGATGGTGTAATTCTTAGAAAGTTGGACTGAGACCTGGAAGATCCATGTTCAAATCCCTCCTTGGCCATGAAGCTTCTTGGGTGATGCTGGTCCAGTTATTCACTCTAAGCATCATCTACCTGACATAGGTGTTGTGAAGACAGCTGGAGGACAGGAAAGAAAGCTTTGTAAGCCACCCTGGACATTTGCATTGGCATGGGAAAAGTGGGGTATAAATCCTTTAACTAAATAATAAATATATAACAACACCACTGCATCCATGTGTACTTTTTCTTAATCCAAAGTCTCATTTCCACGGGAACTTCAGCACCAGCCAATTTACTTCTGCAGCATCCAAAAGTATCTGCTTGGTTCCCTTATCTGTTGACCTTTACAACAGATGAAACATTAAGAATATTCCTTACTTTCCTGCACCACTTTCAGTGGGAAACACAATTTCTATTCCATCTGAAAGAATATGAGAATCAACATATATATTACATTTCAGGGATCCTTCTCTTTTCTCACAATGGAAATGTTCACAAGAATCGCAAATTATGGAACGTAAGACAATCCAGCTCAAGTACGAGGTACAAAACATTTAAATGCTATATTGTAACTTATGCCAGTGACAAAGTCAGATGTTTAAGCCAGTCCTCTGAATACGTTCATGTGAATTGGACCCACAGAAGTTCCACTAATGGGTGCTTGAGGTCTTTACTATCAAAGTACCTTACCAGAACTTTTTAAACCATATCTTATTTCAACTCTTTTTCTGAATTGTAGCTTACAGCACAGTACTTGAAGCATGTACTTCCTCACAAGCCCCTAAAACATCAATGCTATTAAACATGCCTGTTGGATGCATCGTCTCAGTTAATCCAGTCCAATCCAATCAGACACTGACTTTTTATTTCACAGCATCACACTACGCACAGCATTGCTGAGCCACAATCTACCACTGTATATAGATGGGAGACATTTACAAGAAAACATATGTCTCTTTTAGTATTGCAGGGGATGCAATGCCTTATTCATAAAACCAAAAAGCCTTCTCAATCAGTCTCTCACTCCTCCCACCCATAATTCCTCTCTCACTGTCTTCTGAGCTTTTCAATCCAACTCTACAGGTAGCAAATTGAAATGTTTAGTGGTCCATTGCAGACAGATTGAGTCTGGAAAAAAATGGCAATAAGAATCCAGCCCGGCATCAATATCATATGGTAAAGCTCTCGTGCTCAAGATGGCAATGATGTCGGATGAATGACTGAGCATTTGTTAAACTCCAACCATTGTGAAAGCAACCTAATATTTTCTGCTCGTGCGCTGAAATGCCTCAATCACTGACTGAACAAAGTGAATGAGAAATCATACCATTTGCTTTCTATTGCCTTTGTTCAGTAAATCCATTGTAGTGCAGTACATCCTCCATGCAGTTTCTATCAGCAACTCTGCGTATTTGTTCCCAACCCCACACTACTTCCCTTATTCTAAAGGGAACTTTTCTGAGAGATGGCAGTCCTGTTAAAAAAATTGCATTGTGTAACAAGATTTAAACAAGTTCATATTTAGAAGAGTGTTTTAAAGTTTAGTAGTTTTGTGTGAGGATTTAAAAAATACTGCTATTTTGGGCATAGCATCAATATTTCAGCCATGAGTTACATTAGGAAGTTTTATTACATAATGTGTATTACAATGTTTTAGGCAACAGGGTAGATAAGAATATGAAATTTAAGATAAATAAAAAAGTTTAAATGATACAAAACCCCCTAAGATTACTTTGGAATCTGACAGCACATTCTCTGCTGAAGTCAGCACAACAGAAGTTCTGCGCTGGCCTGGGGTTGTTATAAACATGCCATAAAACAATTCTTGTGCTATTCCTGGGGGAGGAGGTTAAGCCAGTGTACACATATGCAGTGAGTTGTGCTAGCCTACATTGTTTAGGATTGAGCACTGAATTGTATAAGAAGCATTAAAAAGTCATAATTTTTACGTTACAGTATGTCCCAAAAAAGACTTCCAAAACAAAGATCAGTCAATAAAAGTATGCCTGATGACATGCAAATATGACAAAGACCTCATTCAAAGGTTTTGTCTTATAAAGTCAGCACTCTAGGATTATAAGAAAGTTACAGTTTCCTTAAAACTAAAGTCTTCTGAACCTTGAAACTTTTGCTATGTCTGAAGGCTGGACTGTAACATTTCTCACAGAGATATGAATGAAGTTGGAAACAAATCTGGGACTTCTGGTCTTGCACAGAGTTGCATCCTCTACCCATCCAACCTAAGTCCCTACCAAGATGTTCATAGGAATGCCAATTTTTTTCTCCTAAGATCTTCCTTTGGCACAGATCTGATTTCAAATTTTACCCTCACCAAAAAAGGCAACTTCTTCCGCGTTTGTACCGTGTTGATGGATTGTACTGTTGTGGATTGGATTTTCCTCCAATCAATGATGAATGCGACATGGGGAAACCTGGCCGGCCTGTCACAAGGACGTGTCGCCAGGATGTTGCCTTTCCCACTGAGGTAGTACATATTTATCTACTTGTATTTGCATGCTTTCCGACTGCTAGGTTGGCAGGAGCTGGGCTAAGGATGGAAGCTCACCCCATCTGGCAGTACTCGGGTCTTGAACTGCTGGCCTGCTGAGCGGAATTCAAGTCAAGCAGTGTTCTAACTCTAGCGTTCTAACCACTGAGCCACTGTAGCCCCCCAATTCACAGCAGGAAACTGTAACTTCCAGGATCTGGAATGGATTATCCCATAAAACCAGGCCTTAACTAGTGGCCATCACAACAGTGTGTTGTCCTACATGGTTACAAAAATACAACTGAAGGAGAGAAAAGCCTTTTTTCAGCGCCTGCTCTAAGGACCTCTAATCTTTGCTAGGAAGCAGAGCAAGATTGTTTTCCCACTGCCACATCCATCACGGACAGAAAGGAAGGGGAGGATGCTGTTGTTTATTCCTTGATCTGAGAGCAGCAGGATTTGGGTTCCGCTGAGGGAAACCAGGGTACAATAAACAACAAACAGCATCCTAGTCATTGTGTCCCCTTTGTGTACATGGAGGAGAAGAGGCTCTTTTTATCACTATTATTATTATGTTCAAAAGCATCATGAAGTGCTTCCGCAAAGGCAAGCTTTAGACTATCTGGAAATAGCGGGTGGTCTCCCACAGCAAGGCATGTTATGTTTTGCAGGAGTATGAAGATTTCTACACAACTTAACAACTAAAAAAGCAGGCCTCCGTCAGTCTTGGAAGACTATGGTATCGTGCTCGGCGCTGCATACGTGGCATACAAAGCACGAAAGCCTGGGTTGGATTGTTATGGAGGATAGGCTGTTACCCAAGCAGCAAATCCCACCTCTCCACGCCACTGAATTAGTCCAATGGAAAGGCAGAGCCAATACGATTGGATCCAGCTGGCATTGCAGAGCTGGGCTAAGGACAGGAGCTTACCCTGTCTTGTGGGGCCAACCCAGGTCTCGAACCCTGGCCTGCTGGTTAACAGGCACAGTGTCTTAGCCGCTTGCGCCACCCACAGCAACTAAACAACAACAAAAACAACAAAGCAAGGGAGAAATCTGCTAGCTGAAGACTTGGCCACTGAAAAGTTGGCCTCTCATTAATCAAGGCAAAACACAAAGAGGCATGTCACTGTTCAGCCCTCTTTCATGATAGCTACCTCTAGAAAAGAGGCTTATATGGGGGGACAGTATATGGCATATTGAGGGGACAGACAGAAGAGGCGTATATGGGGCACAGAATTAAGTAAGGGATGGATGGAGTGAATAGTGAGATGCTCTTTTCTTTCTTACACAACACCAGACCTAGGGAGCATTCACTAAAATTGAATGTTGGGAGAGTTAGGACAGACCAAATATTTCTTTACTTAGCCTGTGGAACTCCATGCCACAGGATGTGGTGATGGATTCTAGCCTCAATGCCTTTAAGAAGGGATTGGACAAATACCTAGAGGAAAGGTGACAAGACATAATGGGTATGTATGTATATGTAGATAGGTAGGTAGGTAGGTAGATGGATAGATGTAGGCAACCTCAAAATGCCAGATGCAGGGGAGTTCCTCACTTTTATGGAACAAATGAAAGGCTGGACAATATGGTCCTTTGGTTTTATCTTGCCAGTGCTCTGATGGAGGCTTTTTCAGCACCACTGCCTTCCCTTTTTGCAGAAAATCTTCTCAGTAATTCATGCTGATCAACCCTTCTGCTGCCCCAGAAGGATCTACACCTCTCGGTAGAAGAAAATATTCAGTGTGATTTGCTATGAAATCTGCTGCTATAAAGGGACATTACAGCACAGAACAGAATGGAAAACCTTTGCTGCACTTAGATGGGTAATCTTGAAGTGTGAGGTAGACTTCTGCAGATCCTGCCCTAGTCTTGAGGGCAAGAAGTTGCAAAGTTGCAGTCCAGCCTCAGGTGTGCGGGGGGAGGAGGTATAAAACAGTCTCTTAAAATCACCTGTCTATAAATACTAGGGTTACCATAATTCTCTTCCATAAAATCAGGGCAGGACCCTCTGTCCCATTTGCCAGTATGTGAATACGATACCCCAAAATTGGGATTGTCCCTGTTTTTCAGGACATATGGCAAACCTAATAAATATTCATAAATATATGAATTTGGCAACCCTAATCATATTCATTGAGGAAGGTGCTCAGGGAATTACCTCTGAACAGAAATAACAGAACAGATTTCTGTTCAAAAATGTTCGAGCCAGATTGCTGGTATGTCAGTGTGGCTCTGAAAGCAAAGGAAGCCATGGAATAGAATCTGGATTACATTTTGTGGACATCCAATTCAGTCTTAGTTGAATCATATACTGAGTGCCAAGTGGATCAAAAGTAATTCTACATCTTACAGGGCTTAGCTGATCTTTGTTCAAACACTGTGTGCCTCAGCAGCTTATAAGGAAGTTTTCAGGAAACCAGAGGGGGTATAAATTACCAATTTTTAGTCTGAACTAGGGAAGGAAAAGGCCTGGTCCTTAATTTAGATAAATGCTTTTGTATCTCAAAGATTTTTGCCCCATACTACATGCATGGTGGCAAAAGAAAATCTGAGTAGGAGAAATGAAGTTCATTCTTTTTTTATATTTATGTAATACCCACAGAGAGGTATTTTCAATGTTTTTTCATCTCACAGCACATTGACAAGGCACTAAAATTATCAAGGCACAACTGAGAAGCACACCACTTTGGCAGCAGCGCTTGCATCTCACACTGGCCTTATTAACAGTTGAGTCTCCCCCAAACTCCCATGTCACACCACAGGCCATTCATAGCACATCAGTGTGCCATGGCACAGTGTCTCAAAATGGCTGTCATGGCATTTCACCATATTTCAGCCTCTAGATGTGCTGAATGTACTGCAATAGAATGGAATAGTTTCTTTCCATCACATTTGGCACTTCTGGTGGCTGAATGTAGTATATAATCAAATAAGCATCTTTGGAGCTATTTTTAGTTTTGTGAAACCATATGGGCCTAAAATCATCTGGAGGGCTGGATGTGGCCCACAGGCCAGAGTTTTGAGACCCTTGCAGTAGCGATGAGACCTGAAAAATCAAGAGACCCAACAATCTTGACTAGCCATGAGAACTGAAGTCTTCTTCAAAATGTTCACGTCTTACGCACCTAAATTTAAATAGCACTGACAAAAAGGGATTCCAATACATTTTCAATTGGGGAGTTAAGACCAGCAATAAAAAATCCCATGTTCTCAAGATTTATTTCCTTGCTTCGGCACAAAGCAAACACCATCTTCATGTCAATAATTTTGTCTCCCTTCAAATAAAACTTTATTCATTTAAAAGCCATTGCTCAACTGCATCCTTTGGACTCTGCAGCCTGCAGTGACAGTTACCGTGCGGAATACTAATGAGCAGCATAATGGAGCAGCATTTTGGTCTCTGGCAATCTCCGGGGAAGAGTAATCATCTCTGAACTGTCATTGCTAATGCAAACGACTGCCGCTAATCCACTGGGGCTCTGAGCAAAAATGCTGGGAGCTATTGTTTCACGTGAGTTCCCTCTCCCTTTTCAGCATCCATTTCCCTCTTGTGGAAAGCCTCTCCAATTACATTAACTGCACATAAATAAAATAGATTTGAGCAACATGCACACAGACTCATTAGGTACACACCTCTCTCCTCATAACAGATTTCTTGTGGCAGGGATAATGTGTCGTGGCTCTTCTGAGTTCTATTATTAAATGACATAGTTCTTGCCAGTCTTCCTGTCACTGTACTTCATTTTAAATTAGGCAGCATTTCTGACAAAGACCCTCCCACCTTTGGTGCAATGGATTCAGTTCATTCATGCTCTTATCTACATCTACTGGGAGAGAACAGATGACACCTAAAGATACAAGAAGCTGTTGGCAACATCTCAAAGGATGGAACTACTTAAATGGTCCAGAACTTTCTTGATTAAAAATCTGTTAAGTTACATGGAGATTAGTGTGGTTATGCTAATTCGCACTGGCTGATAAATGAACATAGTTGTGTCTACTAGGTTCACCATCCAGTTTCTACTGAAGTGTGAATGAAGCTGCTGGAGGATAACTACCACCTAAGTAACACCAATTTACACCATACTAATTAGTCTGTCCATGAATTTGGACTTTAGAAGCTACAGGACAGGGTGGCTGGCATGCGGTAGTTCATGAGGTAACAGAGTCAGGCACTAAATAGCAACAAAAATTAGGAGTAAATCCCCTTTTAAACTACTGTCTTCACTGAATAGTATACTGTATTCAGTTTTGGATATTTAATACTTTCAGTTTCCTTGGGTAATAGAAGTGGAACTAGAAGAGCGCAAAGTAATTACCTGTGAACTGGGCAAGAAGCACTCTTTCAAGTGGGTGATCCTCTTTTTTTTAGCAGGGGAAGAGTAACTGGCCCTTCTCACCCCACCAATGTCCGTTATAGTGGCTTCTGCTGGCGTTCTTTTGCATTTTAGATTATAAGCCCTTTTGGGACAAGGACCCATTAGCCATTATTTTTTTCATATTCTTTGTAAACTTCTTTGTGAACTTTTTAGTTAGTTAGTTAGTTAGTTAGTTAGTTAGTTAGTTAGTTAGTTAGTTAGTTAGTTAGTTAGACAGACAGACAGACAGACAGACAGACAGACAGAAAACCACAGAATATGAAATTGTGGCTCATCAATGGGCAGAGCAAAAAAAAATCAATACTGAAACAGATGCCCAATGAGCACAAGATGACCCTGCATCGCACCATTCCTGCTCAACTTTGCCTTGTGAACCTAACTTCCATGTAAAAGCTGGAAGGGCAGACCTGACCTTCAGTTACATCTGATGTATGGGTAAGAACAATGCTGAAATACATGCTCAAAACTATTGATCAGGTAACAATGCACAGCCCCCTTGAGAACATCTAAGATGTATGGAAATGGTAAGGAACTGAAGAGCCAGGGGGTGCTAATGTATAGCCATTACAGAATCATCCCAAAAAGCACAAAGTGTTTACATCATTACAGGCGACTGCTGTAGATTTGTTCGATAGATGGGAAAATATAATGTAGAAAGGAAATAATAATGTAGGTGGGAAAATATAATGTAGAAAGGAAATAAAGGAAATAAATAATCCAAGGAAAAGCAACTACTGGATCAGAAACAGTAACAGGGAAGCGTCAATATGGGTTATGCTTGATACACTTCTAATATTATCTTTTAAGATAAGTACAGCAAGTGTCACAAAGGAAGCTGACCAGTGGATACATCCCCAAATACAAAACTATTTAGGTGGACTGCTCAACAGTACAGAGATAATTTGATCCACAGCCTCTACAATATTCACTAACAACCCTGATAATGGCTACATTCATAAGAGCAATGCGTCCTACCATCTTACTTATGTAATAAAGAGTTCTGAATAACTAGTATTTAAATATGACTTGCATATTCTTACCTCTATAAAAGTCAAGCCCTGAAAGATACAGCATTGCCTGTTACAGGACCAAGAGCCCTATACATCTACTCAGAAATCTCATTACAGTAAATGGGGCTTACGCCCGGGTAAATATGGATCAGACTGAAGCACAAGTCATCACTATGTTATAGTAGAAGTTATAAACTTCTAATAGAAGAGGTAGAATATATTTTATTAGAATGGACTCTATTATATGATCCTCTGGTGGCACAAGTAGTTAAGACACTGTGCCTGTTAACCAGCAGGCCAGGGTTCAAGACCTAGGTCCCCACAAGACAAGGATCTCCTGCTACAGGCAGGGGATTGGACTAGATGATCCACTGGGTCCCTTCCAACTCTATGATTCTATGATCTATGATCTATGTCTATTACACAGACTCATCCCACTATTTCAAGAAGCTCAGGGTGGCATACATGGAAGCAACTCAATCAAGACAGATTTCTAGTGCCCTCTAATTCTACTAGCAAGAGCCATCAGAGGTACACTATAACAACATTAATCAGTTAAAACCACCCCTTTAAAGGATCTTAATTGCCTTTTTCCCCTCCTCTCTTTCAATGGTTCTCCTCAATTGCCCCCTTGCCTGTTCTCAGCCTGGCCTGTTATCTTACCCAGAGACAGTTGCAAATGACATAAAAGCAAATGAAATGTTGATGTTCTTCACTCTGCCCCAGAGACACATGGAAAAAGAACTCTCACCCTGTTTGATTGACATGAAATGTGCGGACACAAAAATGGGGAAACAGGATCCAATATTCAAGGCTGTTAGTTTGAGGTCTGCACCAACTGACAATGCCTCCATATTAAATTTAGAGAGATTTTATAGTGTTTGTAATTTTATATTTGTAGTGTTTATAGTTATAGTATTTGAAATTTACAGTGTTTGTATGTAATATAACTAGAGCCTATATGCTGGGGAATATTTTAAAGCTTACCTTCTAGTAAATCCTTGTCTGTTCCCCACCTAGAAGGAAGTTACAATTGGAAAGGCATCTGTTGACTGCAATTTATGTTCTATCCCACACAAAAGCATTAGATTCCCATATTTACCTGGATTTGAGGGTTGTTTTACAAACACCATTCTTCCTACATGGTGATAAAATTATATTATTCACAACTTCTTTTCAAACTCAACTTGTCTCTCATTCCACAGAAAATAGGTTTCATCGAGAATGAACCTTTCCCATTGCTCACACACACCTCCTCTCCCCATCAAGGAGGAAGGCATAACACAAGGAAAGAAAATATAGTTTAAAAATGGCAGGGTCTACATCAGAAGAAAGGAGGAAGAGAGAAAAGCTTTAGTATAAGAATACAGCAAGTGACATTTGAGTGGGTCACAGTCCTGACATAAAAAGAACCAGAGACTGAAGAGTTTCAATAGAAATGCAGGCATCCAAAAGATTCCTTGATTCCTTTCCGTACAACCATTATTTCCATGTGTATTTTTGTTGGATCTCTATTGCTTTCAGTTTAAGCTCCTTCTTTGTTCATTGTACCTACTTCTCATTACTTATAAGTGCAAGCTATACATTTAAGTACATAAATAAAATATTTGCCCCTTTGTACAATAGACAACAGCACAGGGGGCTTTGTAGCAAACAGAGTTTCTCATAAGATTTCTTTAGAGTTAATCCCTGGCAAAGCAAATTCCAGAAGAAGCTGAGCCACATGCTTCAACCTATATTCCCTACTTCCCTGGCACATGGAAGCCCCGTTATCCTACTGCTTCAGTCCTGGTTTGCACTTTCTACCTGTCATTATGGCTGACTATTTAAGGTCCTGCTTGTTACTTGCAAGATTCTGGCTGAATAGGTTCAGGGTTTTAAGAAGGGATAATAACTAAAAAGCAGCAGTGTTCCTGGAGAGGGGCAAAACACTATACTTCTTCAAGTACACAGACAACTGTTAAAGAGATTTCTCCCACTCTGCTTCCAAGCCATTCTGTCAGCTTCCTGGTCTCTATGGGTAAGATTGCTAGTGCCTACCATATATGACACTCCTTTAACACTGAGTCAGACCATCATTACATATGTTCTAACCAACAGATCCCTCTATGGTCTCTGAAAGTCTTTCCCAGCACTTAGACCAACGAAGCTGTGCCAGCCTAGATTAGGATTGCAGCCTATAACTTGGTTGCTATTGAATAGGTTTTTGTGTAGTCTTGCTGGCCAGTTTGAGTTTCGTGTCTGACTCCATGATCTGCAAATATATGTAGATTTATACAGGTACTGTATATGTAGATAATTCCATTGCATGACTCTTGGGATATACAGCTATATGCACTGTATATGAAGATAATTCCATTGTACGGCTCTTGGGATTCAGTAGGTAATTGGCTCTGCTGCCCTTCCCCAATGTGAGTCATTATTTTGCTTCTATTTCTCCCCCCATACTACTCCTGGTAGATTTTATTTATTTGCTATATTTCAAGACTTCCTGGCATCTGAGGTGGTGTGCAAAATAATACTGCTCCCTTGTTTTGCTGTGTTGAATGAAGCTTCCTTGCCCAACAATACACCCTTTGCTATCTTTTCTGTCCTTTGGATTCAAAATGAAGAGGAGAATGGAAGTGAAGGTGTGATCTGCCCCATGGGCTAGTCCATAACAGGGAGCTGATTAAGATGACTGAGAATACATATTCATCCAGATATTTTCAATCACAGACTATAGAACAGTCAGGCCTGAAGAGGAACTTTTATAAAATGAATACTAGTTCTTATGTGGGGATAGATATTTTGAAAACAAAGCTAGATAAAATCATTATCAAAAGCAAAACAGTTTTTTTCTAGGCTAGACAAGCTTACTGAATCACAAGTTTGCTGGGAACCTGGGAAAAACTACTTGTGTGTCCTTCACACACACGTCCTGATGGATACCAGCAATTGTCCAATAAAAAATAGTCATCATGCAACCAGTTGGATATCATCCCAAAAATGTGGTGAGGAGGGAGGGAATGCAGAAGTTATCCAAATGCCAGACAGTTCTTTATAAAACTTAAACTCACAGAGCAAAATATTGATTGGATAACTACTGTGGCTACACAATAAGAAAATCTAAGGCAGCTTACGCAATGTACACAACAAGCATGGCCCAAACCCATCTAACTTTTCAGCACTGCTGCAGCAATGGAGCCCCATGTTAAAGGGAACAAATGTCCTAGTGACTGTTCATTCATCACAGGATGCAGCGCATCCCTCACTGGAAATCCGTCCATCACCAGGCTGATGGTGATCTGGATGTGAAGGACATCTCCATCGCCCCATTGCCATGGACAGATCACTACCTGGTGGGATTTAGGCTTATCGCAGCTGGTAGCCTCTGCACAGGCGGGGGACCGCATTCCATGGTCTGCCCTCGGAGACTGATGGATCCAAATGGTTTCCTGAGGGCTCTGGGGGATTTTCCTGCTGCCAGAGCTGGCAACTCACCCGGCTCCTTGGTCAGTCTCTGGAACACGGAGATGACCAGGGCCCTGGATGAGATCGCTCCTGAGCGACCTCGGCCCTGCCATAGATCAAACGTAGCTCCTTGGTTTACTGGGGAGCTGCGGGCTTTGAAACAGCAAGGTCGACGTTTATAGCGACGATGACAAAAAACTTGTGTCGTTTCTGATTGGGCAGAGGCCAGGGCTCACTGGCGCTCCTACTCTGCTGCGGTGGTGGCAGCTAAAAAGCTATACTTTGCTACCACCATCACATCCACAGAAAACCGCCCAGCAGAGCTCTTCCGTGTGGTCCTGGGCCTACTCCATCTGGCCCCCCGCAATGATGTGGTAGAGCACACGGAGGCTCACTGTGGTGAGTTTGCCCAACACTTTGCGAACAAGGTTGATCAGATCCGGCATGACTTGGACGCCACTTTAATAACATCCAACGATGTCCCCGGGGCACCTGTCTTGTCCATCTTTTGTGATTCTTTTCAGCTTGTAGAACCTGAGGATGTGGACAGGATTCTCTGTAGTGTGAGACCATCTGCTTGCCCGCTAGACCCTTGCCCAGCCTGGCTAATCAGATTGGCCCGGGATGGACTGGCCGAATGGACAGGGAGGGTGGTGAACTCCTCTCTGAGGGAGGGTGTGTTGCCTTCTGCATTAAAGCAGGCGGTGGTTCGCCCACTCCTGAAGAAACCCTCCCTGGACCCTAAAAACCTAAACAACTATCAGCCAGTCTCAAATATCCCATTTCTGGGCAAAGTGGTCGAACGGGTAGTGGTGTCCCAGCTTCAGAGGGTCCTGGATGAAGCTGATTATCTGGATCACTTCCAATCTGGTTTCAGGCCGGGGTTTGGGACAGAGACTGCCTTGGTCGCCTTGGTGGATGACCTACGCCGGGGAATGGACAGGGGGAGTGCGTCCCTGTTGGTCCTGCTGGACCTCTCAGCGGCCTTCGACATCATAGACCATGGTGTCCTTCTGGGTCGATTGGCCGGGTTGGGGATTGGAGGCACTGTTTTGCAGTGGTTCCACTCCTTCCTGGCTGACTGGTCCCAGAAGGTGGTGCTGGGGGATGCTTGCTCGGCACCCTGGCCTCTTCGGTGCGGGGTGCCGCAAGGTTCCATTCTATCCCCCATGCTTTTCAACATCTACATGAAGCTGCTGGGAGAGGTCATCCGGAGGTTTGGAGTGAGGTGTCATCAGTACGCTGATGACACCCAGCTCTATCTCTCCTTTCCTCCTGAGTCCAAGGAGGCAGTTGAAGTCCTGAATCGTTGTCTGGAGGCAGTGGGGGACTGGATGAGGGTGAACAAGCTGAGATTAAATCCTGATAAGACAGAGGTTCTCCTGGTCTGGAAGTCTTCAACTCGGGTATTGGAATATCATCCTGTTCTGGAAGGGGTTGCACTCCCTCTGAAGGAGCAGGTTCGCAGCTTGGGGGTTCTCCTGGATTCGCAGCTGCTCCTGGAGTCCCAGGTGGCGGCTGTGGCCAGGGGAGCCTTTGCTCAGCTTCGGCTGATCCGCCAGCTGCAACCATACCTGAGTCGCTCGGATCTGGCCACGGTGACCCATGCCCTAGTGACATCGAGACTAGATTATTGCAATGCGCTCTACATGGGGCTGCCTCTGAAGACGGTCCAGAAGCTGCAATTAGTCCAGAATGCGGCGGCCCGTGTGGTTGCTGGGGCTCGTTGGTTCGACTCTGTCGGGCCACTGCTTCAGCGACTACACTGGCTGCTCATTCGTTTCCGGGCTGAATTCAAAGTGCTGGTCCTGACCTTTAAAGCCCTAAACAGCTCGGGTCCAGGGTATCTGAGGGACTGCCTTCTTCTGTACAATCTGACCCGTCACCTAAGGTCATCTGAGGGGGCCCTACTGACTGTGCCGCCACTTAGAGATGTGAGAGGTGTGGCGGCCAGAGATAGGGCCTTCTCGGTGGTGGCACCCCGGCTTTGGAACTTCCTCCCCTTTGAACTGAGAAAAGCTTCCTCAATACAGAGCTTCAGGCGGAGCCTTAAAACCTTCTATTTTTAAAAAACATTTTAAATGGGGCAGAGGTGGGGGGACAGTTTTTATTGTTTTTTACTGTTTTTAACAAATATTTTTAATCTGCTTGTTTTTATTTAATTTAATTGTATTTTAATTATATTTTAATGGTGTTTTAATTCTTTATTTATATGCTGTTTTAATGATGTTTTATTCCTATTGTCAGCTGCCTTGGGCTCCCCCTTGAGGGGGAGGAAAGGCGGGATATAAATTGATTAAATAAATAAATAAATAAATAAATAAATAAATAAATAAATAAATGCTGCACCAGCACTGGAAAATTGGATAGGATTGGGCTCTTAGTATGGTGAGCTTTTCCTTGGATACTCTTTGCATGGGTGAATCTTTTCCCTGATCCTCTGAGGGATGCTGTGAATCTGGTGCAGAATCTATATTCTATTGTAAGGCACCAGGCATGTTGATGACGCTATGCAAAATGAGTAAAAAATATATGCTTTAATCAGATTCCTCTGATTAAAATATGTTAGTGTAAACTGGACTTAGGGATGAAATTTGGCAAACTTTGAAGGGAGGAGAGATCCACAGCTGTGCTGTCTGAAGTTTTCAATGCTGGCATCATCAAATACAGGCTTTAAAATGTCATAACAAACAAAGAGTTGCCAATTTCTTCCCAACACAGACACACACACTGAATAAATCATGTGTCAAAAGGCATTCATTTGGTGTGCTTCAACCATATGAGAACAAATCATTAAACACTGGAAGTCCTTAATTTCCTTTGACTCTGAGCACATGGCAGGCAGGAGCCTAAAAACAGCCAAGGAGGTGTGCTGGAGAGTTTCCAAAAAAATCACAGACAGTGACAGAAGGTAACCTTGAGGCTTATTTGGTTTTATTTGAACAAATAATCTTGTAAAATCAAAATGCACCCAATGGAGCACTCTTTAGAACCTAATTTCTGCAGAATCAAAATCCTTGAACCCCTTTGGGAAAGAAAATTTAGTTTCATGAGAATCATGAACACATGACCAGTATTGTTGTAAATTGTGTGGCTTGTTGAAGCACCCGTTTTAGGTGTGGTTATTTCTGTGTTGATAAGAATCCATTCATGGTACAGTTACCAGACTTTGGCTGCAATCCTAATCTCCAGTTAGGCCAGTGTAGGTTGGCACATAAATCTTGTGCTGACCTGGAAGTGTCACAAAAGTGTTGTGTCTTATGACACTTTTGCACCATACAGGGTAAGACCTGTGCACAGACATGTGCTTGCCTCCCTACATTATCACAGAAATGGGAAGATGAATGAGTTGTGCCAGTCTAGGTTAGGATTGCACCCTTTATAATACATGGTTTTGCAGAAGTGTCAGATGTTTTCTACAGACACACAGTGTCATTTTGAGACAGACTCCTTAACAGTCCAAAATGAGCAGGATAAAAAGGCAGGTGCTGGTAATCCATTAATGGGCTACACGTGGCTTAGGTTTCTACATCCAGCATCTAGCTCCTTGCCCTGGATCACATGCCTTAAGAAGAAAAAGAGATGAAGCATATTGTAACTAATAGTGTTGAACCTCTAAGGGTGCAATCCTAACCAAGAGCACAATCCAGAGCAAGTTCAGCCTGCTCTGCCCTAACTACTCTCTCCTAACTATTCTGTATCCAGAGCAGAAAGTTATGCTGCATCCAGAGAGTCAGGAAGCCTGGGCTGCCCTAACTGCTCCATAGCATGCTAAGTAATTGACACATGGGGAGGACTTGCTCCTGAGGAGACACCCCTCAGATCACACTGAACAAGGAACAGCTGTGGTAACTGTGCCTACACTGTGCCTACAGTGGTAACATGACTCTGCGCATTACCCGGTGCGGAAATCTGTGTGTCACCCCTGGGATGCGTGCACCCCCACCTGGACTGCGCAGTCGCCAAAGTTGGTGCCTGTGCAGTACTCTTTCTGAAGCCATTCGGCTGCTGCTCTGCCTCCTGAGTGAGGCTGAATGGCCGTGCAGAGGCGCAGACTTCCTCCGCTCTAAGGAAGTCTCCTCTGAAGTTGTTCAGCATGCTCAGTGTATTTCTGCACAGTGCACCTCAGCTGGCTGTTTGGGCCAGCTCCAAGGACAAGTGGCAGCTTCTAGTTGCTGCTCCGCCTTGGAGCAGGCCTGAATGGGCGCGCTGACGCCTGGGGCCTGCCAAAAGACAGTCAAACTCCTCTGGCGCATCACCCCATACAGAGCGCATCACCCAATGCAGCCCACACCAGCCGCACCAGTCTGGTGACGCCACTGGGTGCCTGCCTTATAATGAATCCCTGATGAAATGCCAGTACCTTCTACAGTGAATACAAGGGGCTTCTTGGAGTGGCCTGCTGTATCCTGAGGTTTGTGGGCAGCCATAGTTCGTTCCATATCCTGAGGCTGAGAGGCAGGGGTTGCAGCTAGGCTGGCCAAGAACTCAGATTTTTGGTCAACACTGTCATTCTTACTCGGGCCTTATCATGGACCCCTATGGGTCTACTCATTACTATACCTGCTCCTGAGGTGGTATATCTCTGAGGAACTGGAAGAGGGCATTTCTGCCTTGGAAACAGGCTTTGGATACAGAGTAACTGCTCTGCCCTAGGCAATGCTAAACATGCCCTCAACTTGCCTCTCCTGAGCTGCTTAGGCTGCCCCAGTTGGGGCAGAGCAGGTCCACCTCTCTCGGGGCACCCTATGTTGCCTTGCTCTGCCCTAAGCCCCTTCCAGCGTAACTGGGGTGGAGCATCTTGCAGTTGCTCCACCCTAGTGATAGATAGGGCAACCCAAGGGCTCTTATGTGGACAGATTAGTAGCTCTGGATTGTGCTGTAGACTGGCAAAACTCATCAGTCTTCCTGTGGTGATGTAGTGTAGTGATGTGGTGATGTAGTGATTCCTGTGCAGTGATTCTTGTGCTGTGATGTGGAGATACAGTGATTCCTGTGGTGATGTAGTGCGGTGTCTATGCACTGGCCTAAGCCTACGCCAGGAGTGGGGAAGAAATGTCTTATGGCATTTTTATGATATTCCCAGGTCAGCACAGAATTTATGCCAAGCCAGCCTAACTGGAGCTTAGGATTGGAGCTTGAGGTTCATAACCCTAAAATGATCTAGCTTCAGTGTTACACTGGGATTTCCAGATTGAGACTGTGTCCAGGAGCACTTAGGATCTTAACGAGGAACGTATCAGATGCAGACTTGATGAGTGTCCAGAAACTTATTGCTAGCAAGGAACCTGAGGACTTCCATTTGTGGAGATGGGATGCATGAAACATATTAGAGAAGTGTTTCAACAACATCTGTTGCTCAGACTTGGCTCTAGACTATCACCCCCAGTGTTTGAGGTGGTTGGGGCAACAGAATTCTCCTAGAGGCTAAATTTACAAAGATCTGAATGTTGGTGACTAACATGTTTTGTGGAAGGGGTATAGCCCCCCTGAAATCCTTCTCCCGTCCATATAATTTCCAATTCTGATTTGCATGCAATTAACATTTCAAGAGTACTTTCTTTTTAAACAAACAACCTCATCTCAATTTCTTGACTTCCACTTTTGCCCTTGAACAAAAAGGCATCATTTTTACACAGCAGGAAAGAAGGGAGTAGAGGACTGGGGCTAATACATACTAATACATTACAAAGTGAAATACCTGTGTTTCATAAGTTATCATCACCTATCCAGGGACCCTCAAAGACCCAGGAAAACCAAAATGTCCACAAGATTTATCAACATCAAGCCAAGACACTTGAGTGAATCTTCTGCTTCCTACCTGGGAGATGCTATTTGCATATCATCAGCTAATTATGAGTCACAGGCACATTTCCTAGCCTGCTCTTGTGAATACTGAAACTATGGAAATTTCTGAGATGAATGGCAAACTAGCTATTTTTTATTTTAAAAATGCCACACTACACAGACCCAAAGGCTACCCCTGCCAAGAGAAAATGAAGATAATTGGCTTATGTCCTTTCTAATATTTGTTTTACAAAGGAATGTATCAGATCACATTCTCTGTTTTGTATGCAATTCAGAAGCTAAAATATATATTCATGCTAATACCTACTGGCATATTTAATCTTACCAAGTATAGCTTTTCCCTGAGTTGTCCTTGTATTTGAGAAGTAAAGCAATTTAAACACAAATAAAAATTCCCATTATCAAGTTCACCAAAGAGCACAGATGAAGAAACAGCCCAGTCCTATACAACTAACACCCCACATGGTGATGCAACTGTGCCAAAGGGTTGCATTCTGCATCACATGGGGAAGTTTTAGGCCAGGAAGGGGCAATGCAGATAGGCTGCAGCCAGCCTGAATGATTAAATAAACTAGACTGAATGTTAACAGGAAGAAGTAAATTTCCTGATTCCTATTGGGGTTTGTTCTAGTCTTTTAAAGCACTCTTGCATGCTATGTGCTGGCATGCTTATAGTAAGGGGCACCAGGAAGGGATACCGGGGCAATGGAAATAGCGTTCCCCCATGTTTGTGTTTTCCAGATCTGCTGGAGGCTTGGAACAGATTTACTGCAGAATCAGAAGTACACTTCTACCTCTATTTGGCTCAATGTGGTGTTCGCTCCTCCTTCATGCCCTGTTTTGATGGGCAAAATACTCCCTTTTAAAAGTCATCTGAGCTACTGATCATTATTATTGAGTGTGAGACAGTACTTCCAGCAGAAAACAAGGCAATACTTTAGCTCAAGGGTTGTTCCGCAGTCAATACTGTGTGAATCTACACAAGACTTTCTTCCAAAGTTCAAAAAGCTAAAGAGAAAACAATATGCCATGGCAGTGTCCCAGGCCAGCTCAAACAGTAGCCTACGTTCTTCCCACATGGGTCATTCAAAGCTTGCAAGGATCAGATGCACTGAATATTGGGGAGTATTCACTCCTCACAAACTATGCCCTTCTCATCAGTTGTCACTTGACTGTCAGAGCATAAATCTAACACTGCTGTTTAATGTCAAAGAACAATGCTGTTTTGATCTTTACAGAAAGATCATCACACTCCTGCTTTGGGTCAGAGACATCCTGAGTGGAAATTGAAAGTTTCATAGGGACAAATGTCACTGCATGGTGAAGTGATGATTTTGGAATTGAGAGCAGTTCCAAACTTTCTCTGAAAAAGTCCAACATACAGAGGGATGGTCCCTCTTGCATGCTATGGTGAGGCTTACTCCAAGACTGACTGCTCCATCTCCCCTCCAAGTATGCCACAGGATCAGAATACATATACTAAACACTTCCACTTTTGTTTACATGTTTTTTACTACATGCCTTCCTCTCTAAGGATAGAATTCCATTTCTATTTTTGATTCAGTTCTTCCAGATAAGTGATGACACAGTGTGCAAGATGCTGGAAAAGACTGGACACAATCAAACAGCAGAAGTAAGAGCAGAAATACAGTGGCCATCATTTGTGGATCTAGTATACTACAGAGCTACCGCACGTAACAAATTTAATTTGTTCCGGAGGCATGTTAGTTATGTGAAACGTTCTTTACGTGAAGCGGATTTTCCCATAGGAAACAATGAAAACTCAGACGATTGGTTCCACAACCCCAAAAATATTCATATAAAAATATTAATTGGATGTAAAAATGATGACAAAACACTGGAATTGTATTCAAAACATGCATTCAATGTGCATGACCCTATGAAGTCTACTTAGGCTGCAATCCTAAAGACACCTTCCTGGGAGTAAGCCCCATTTAATACATGGAATAAGCCCCATTTAACATGGGAGTTAAACATTTAAACATTTAACATGGGAGTTAAACATGGGAGTAAGCCCCATTTAACATGGTTAGGAGGCGGCAATCAATGACACTTTCAAAGTGACTCCCCACTTTCTCCTTCTCTTCATCCTGAGCCTCTCCCCTGCTCCCTTCTGGCTAGCCCTGAGCTGCTTCCCTCTTCTCCACTGCTCTTCTCTCCCTCTGCCCAGTGGATGCCCAGCCTAGGAGGAACAGCCCAGAAGTGCTGCTTTCGCTATGGGCAGACGCGCTGGGCAGCCCTGATGCTTTTTAAAAGGGCTGCCTGCTAGCGTGTCTGCCCCCAACTGCCAATGCGAGTGTTTGTTACGTGAAGCATAGTTTGTTACATGAAGCAGAATCCTAGAGAAATTTTTGTTTGTTACATGGAACATACTTTACATGAGGTGTTTGTTACGTAAAGGCACCACTGTATTTTATAAGCCACAAACAAAATATGCTGTTTTATAACTCAACCGGGGAGGAGGAAAAATGCAGGTTGATCCTACCTGTCAGTGGATCTGACTCAACACTTCCAGAGGACCCAAACTGAGCCAAGCTCGGCCTGACTGGAAGCTTCCAAAAGTGACCAGAGCTGTTCTCCACTTGCCTCTGTATTCTCTTCTGAGGCCTTGCAAAGTCCCTATGGGTCTATGTTCATTCCAGCAAACTGCATAAGCAACAGTGCCTCAAATCACTCAGGACCATTAGATTTCCTCTTCTCCATTGCCTTCTTCTTGCAAAAGAGATTTATATGGAGCTTGCCAGAGGGAGTAGAACTGCTAGGCACAGGAAGTAGAACTGCCAGGCACAGATATAACATCATGACTGATAATGGGTTGTGACATGCCAATTTGTCTGCAGAGGATTCTCATGTGAAGTGGAAATATGGGTCAAAATAAAGATATTTTAAAAATATATGAAAAAACCTAGTGCGTCCAAGTTCAATGATTTTGTGCTTTTTATGTCCTCCTTTTCCCCAAATGAGATTTATTTTGATAGAGTTATCACTTTGAACAATAATATAGACTTACCAACCATCCTGTTCAAGAAGTTATAAGGGATAAAAAATTCCAAAAGGAATGAAATGGCGACTACTGTTGATGAACTGTGTTTTCCTTCTAAAATGCATTTATCTCTTTTTCCTCTGTGTTAATGTTTCCCATTGGATGTAGCCACAGTCCAATTGAGCATAAACATTGCTGCTTCCAAGATAAGGCAATCATAATCATTGCAGCAGTTAGCATATTCTACACAAGCACCATGTGTTTCACCAAAGGTATTCTAGGAAAATGATACAAAGTTCGAGAATGATATCATCATTAACAATTGCTTTGACATAGCACAGAAGATTTTTTTCCAAACATTTTAAACCAGAGGATAAATTCATCAGATGAGAGAAAACAGTATCCAGGAGCACCATGGTGTCTCCAATAAAGATCAGAAGCCCTGGGATTTACCCTATTTAATCTTACATTAGTTGAATGGAGCAGTTTAAGATATACATCTCAAAGAAAGATGGTTAATTTAAAATTAGAGATCTGAAGATCAATGTATTGTGGAAGTCCTGAAGTTTAAAAAATGACACCAAAGGATGAGGTAGCAAAAGACCTTTCTTTGCAAGGGAACTGAAACATCAATGCCAACCTTGCTGTGTACAGCAGTGTGAAATGGTTGTGTGAAGCAGCATCCTTGGAGGGAGAAGAATAGCCCTACAATCCAAAGTAACTACGGGAAGAAGAAAAAGGCACTTAACTCTGGATTGCTCTATGCCCATAGGTAACTACATTGGTGTAAAAGGTCCCATAGTTACTCTGGATTGAAGCCTAGGTGAGCCCCATATTATAGGTGAATAGGTGAGAATCTATCAACTTCTATAAATCCATCAAATCTATCAAGAACATGTGAGTATCTCTCAACCTCTCTCCATCATGCTGATGGAGATCCTTAAGAAGCACTAGATAGAAAAGGACATGCCATTTGGAACCCCAAACTCTAAATTCTGCTAGTACTCCATACAGATTGGATGATTCATCACTTCAGCTACTTCCCAGATCTCATGAGCTTGGAAAAGCAACCTTTGAAAGATGTGTCACACATCCAACAGACTTCATGATGAAGCTTAGTTGAGGAGATCCAACAACCATCCAACTTCTGAAGGTAGCGCAGGCTCATCAGCCTACGCTCATTGAACACTCCTCTCTTAGCACCTTATCTTCCTCCTCGCAAGCTTAGTTCTCTTATCAAATCAGATTTTTTCAAGGCCACGGCTTCCCTTGAAAAGTAAGGGCTTGGGTCATAACTCTGTTTCTGAGATTCTGTTTTGTTCAAATAGGATTGCATGGCCAACCCCTTCGGATCCCTGTAACAACACAGTCAAGTTTGCAGAAAACAAATGGCTCATGTTGCAGCCCTATCAAGAACCCACCAAATCCACACTACGTTTTCTAGTTTTAATCTCATGCAAAGATAAATTGACAACATGATTAGTCACAGTATGGCCTCTTTCTGTTTGAGAAGATTATTGTGGGTGTATAAGGGCACAATCCAGAGCGAGTTCAGCCTGCTCTGCCCTAACTGCTCTCTCCTAACTATTCTGTATCCAGAGCAGAAAGTTATGCTGCATCCAGAGAGTCAGGAAGCCTGGGTTGCCCTA
The DNA here is from genome assembly GCA_030015325.1 of Cryptoblepharus egeriae. Classification (NCBI taxonomy): domain Eukaryota; kingdom Metazoa; phylum Chordata; class Lepidosauria; order Squamata; family Scincidae; genus Cryptoblepharus; species Cryptoblepharus egeriae. The sequence goes on along the minus strand of JAREYC010000008.1, from coordinate 46,048,828 downwards.
ACTGCTCCATAGCATGCTAAGTAATTGACACATGGGGAGGTTCCATATCCACATAGTTTGTTCCATATCCTGAGGTTGAGAGGCAGGGGTTGCAGCTAGGCTGGCCAAGAACTCAGATTTTTGGTCAACACTGCCATTCTTACTCGGGCCTTATCATGGACCCCTATGGGTCTACTCATTACTATACCTGCTCCTGAGGTGGTATATCTCTGAGGAACTGGAAGAGGGCATTTCTTCCTTGGAAACAGGCTTTGGATACATAGTAACTGCTCTGCCCTAGGAAATGCTAATCATGCCCTCAACATGCCTCTCCTGAACTGCCTAGGGCAGAGTAGCTAGGGCGGAGCAGGTCCACCTCTCTTAGGGCACCCTACGTTGCCTTGCTCTGCCCTAAGCCTTTTCCAGAGTAACTGGGGTGGACCATCTTGCAGTTGCTCCACCCTAGTGATAGAGAGGGCAACCTGAGGGCTCTTACGTGGACAGGTTAGTTGCTCTGGATTGTGCTGCCTGTCAAAGCTTTTCTGATTTCTATGTATTATTGAAGATCAGCCTCAATCCTCTTTCTACAAATTTTCTTGACCAATCCTTGAGGCTTTTTAGGGCTTCTTAGTTTTGAGAATACAGGTAGATCACCGAAGGAGAACATAATACATTAGTCATTGGAGTTTTATTTGGTGAGCAAGACTACCCCATGGCAACTGGGTGAAATGCTTTCTACGGCTTACAATTTAATAGAGAAAACAATTTTCAGCTGCAGCCATGATCTGAACTGCCTTACACTTTTTCTTTCTTTCTTTCTTTCTTTCTTTCTTTCTTTCTTTCTTTCTTTCTTTCTTTCTTTCTTTCTTTCTGTGTTAATGTACGCAATTTTATGCAAAATTGAAGTGTAAATCATTTCTCCAGCCCCCAACAAAGTGTCAGAGAGATGATGTGGCCCTCCTGCCAAATAATGTGGATACTCCTGCTCTAGGTAGTCCAATTGTCTATATCCCTCCTCCTCTAACTTTTTTCCCTTCATTGGGCTGTGGGTGGCAGAAGTGGTTAAGACACTGTGCCTGTTAACCAGAAGGGCAGCATTTGAGACCTGGGTCCCCCAAGACAGGTTAGCTCCTCTACTTAGTCCAGCTCTGCAACGCAGCTGGAACCAATCGTATCGGTTCTGCCGTTCCACTGGACTATTTCAGTGGCGTGGAGAGGGGGGATTTGCTGCTTGGGTAACAGCCTATTCTCCATATTAATCTACTCAGGCCTTTGTGCTTCGCATACGAAGTCGAACACAATACCATAGTCTTTCAAAGACTGATGGATGCCAAGCTCTGTTCCTTCAGGTTCCCTTTCACCACAATTCCCTCAGTATTTCAAGTAAGGTACTATGGTTTAAAAAATTGGACAGTTACAAGAAAAAACTGAAGGAAGAAGCAATTTAATGAGATCTTAAAAATAATAAATTTTAAGATAAATAAGAAATATTTAATCAATAAATAAATTAATAATAAAAGTTAAATAAATATTTGAATAAATCACATTGGAAAGAATGCAGAAAGAGGAGAGGAATGGAGCAGGACAAATTATGGAAGATTTAAAAGGATAAGACAAAGTAAATATGAAAATTATTGAAATGAAAAGGAGGGAAAAAAGAAACCAATAGGTTATTTCTGTCCTTTCCACAAGCAAGGCTCCCCCTCTTCCAATACCAGTGAATAGGATCTTGCAATACGGCACCTCGTTCAGTCCACTCTTTCCCCCAATTTGCAATCTTTGAAATGAATTCCTTCCAAAGACAATTTTTCATTCTATGCTACTATTTCTTTTGTTAAATGTATACTTTAGAGGAACGAACACACACACACACACACACACACACACACACACACACACACACACACACACACACACACACACACACACAGAGTCTGAAGTTAAACTGCTTCTGGGCTGAAGTATGAATCCTTTGTGAAGGTGAAGTGATTCCCCTTTCCCCTTCTGCAAAACTCAGAAAAGCTGGATGAATTCAAAACTTTTCCATTGTGCAGCAGATTGTTTTGATCTTTTGTGCTGCACAATCTCTGCTGCCTGGACTTTAACTAGATCAGACTTTTCAATTCCAAGTGAAACCTGGCAGAAGGGTGAGTTTTACCTGGATCTCTGGAGACCTATTAAGAAGAAAACCAGAGATGGCAGTTCTTTTGGATCTTTATTTGTCTCTCACAACATTTGGTACTGTCTCCAGAAGATTTCAACGTGGTGTTGTAAAATCATATTAATGACAGTGGTGAAATATTTTGCTTTATCTGTAATTTTAGTCCCAAAAGAATACTAAAGACTGACTAGGAATCCAAGCTGGAGCAGGCCTCATTACTCAACAATGCTGCATCATTACTAATTGGAGTAATGATCTTTTGCTGCAATCCTAAAGACACTTTCCTGGGAGTAAGACCCATTGGACACAATTGGTCTTACTTTTGAGTAGACATGGTTAGGCTTGTGCCCTTTGTCTTGTAATATAGGGATTCTTTCAAGAGTAAATTAGCGAATGAGTCAAAGAAGGCTGTCAACCAACTTTAAAAAAACACAAACACACACAGGTATTTTTGGCTAATGGGCTAGTCACCAACCAAAAAAAAGTAATAGCTAGTCACCAACTTAATAAAATTAATAGAAGAATGGCAGGCTGCTTGGCAGAAAGTTAACTTTTTTATTTAAACATCCTAACCTAGGCTGGCACAACTCATTGGTCTTCCTGTTCCTGTTGGGTGATATTGGGAGGCAAGCATGTGTCTGTGCACTGGCCTAACCCTCCCCTAGGAGTGGCTGACATGTGTCTTATGGCATTTTTTGGCACCCCCAGGTCAGCACATGACTTATGCTGGAGCATAACTTCAGTTTAGGATTATAGCCTCACGGCTTAGACACTGAAAAGACAAATGCTTGGGGTGGGGGTACACAGAGGTAAGGTCCTGGGCAATGGAATCCAAGAATAGTCCACAATTTGAATCTCGTACATTGGAATCCAAATGGCGAAGCAGAACTGAATCAAGTCTTATGTTCAGACACAGATACAAATTGCATCCCATAGAATCTCCATTTACTTCATTAGTACCGTAATCATTGCTGGAGGCTGGAGCAGAGGGTAGGGCTATTTCTGAATGCAAACATCGAAATTAGCCACAGACACTACAAAAATGACATTTCTAATACATTCTTCTCTAATTAGTCTCTCATCCCATAAGAAGCCAAGCATGAAAGTCAATATAAAACTCTTCACCCATTTCTGCCCACCCCACAGGTTGGGGTCCTTGTTGCATATATGCAACGCTGGGCAGAAATAGCTTAAAAGATGATGCCCTTCCTTAGCATAAAAGACATCATAGAACACCTAACTGATTAGTTCTAAGAGCAGTCCTAGAAAGTAGCACTCAATGTGTTTGGTTTTTGCTTTTTAAACATTATTTTGGTCCTATGTATCATTTATTTCATAATAATTGTGAACAGGAATTCGAGTAGGAATAGTTGCGGAGTGTAGGAATTCAACAGCAAACCAATTTATATAAATAGGTCTAAACCAGTGGCTTTAAAGTATTCTTCTTGGCTTTTACAACACCTAGCTGCCACTATGGAATGACACAACTGAATTTAAAGTTTTGTTTCACAAATTATAGTAGATCTGCGTTGTACCAGTCAGGTTTCCTGCAGAATCCAACTGTGGAATGCTTACACTTCTTCTCACATTCACTGGGAAACTATTTATACATAGAGGGGCTAAAACTCTTCCAATCTGCCCAAACTATCAAAAAACTAGGGAGAAACACCACGATTCTTCTCTCAGGAAAATCTCCTATAAGAATCCCATGAAGTGATTTAGAGCTGAGCATCAGCACTAAATGAAGTCAAATAACTTATTTCAGCACTTACGTAGCAGTTCCATTTGACCAAAAGGAGAGTCTGAAAGCACAGCAGAATTTCCTGATACAGTGAACACTCAGGAGACCAACAGGGAAGATATGTCAATTCATGCCAAAAGTTAGTTAAATTCAAATGCACTGAAGACTATAGCACTTTTTGCATGTACAAAGTGAATAGCTTCATCCTACAATCCAGACTAACAACAGGAACACGTAAGAGACATTTACACTGACGTAGGTAAGGTACCACCTAGTGAAAACCTATGGGAAATTCATATTGCAATCCAGAGTAAATTGTTCTTATGTCTGAGCAAGGACTCCCCATAGTTACTCTGGACTGTGCCTTATGTCTCCCTTTCTGGACACACTATCCTACAATCTCCTGGATTTGAATTCTTGTGTACCACACTACAAAGGCTGTTAACCATAGCTAACTATAGTTCACTATATCTGTGTCCATTGTTATCTATGAGGTTTCCATTCCAGAATCTCATGTGGATTAAAAAAATCCATGATTAAGAGAAGTGGCAAAAATAGATTTTAAGACATACCTTCAGGCTTCTAGCTCCTCTATAGCTGCTAATGGAATAAGGTTATACCTCAATATGTGTAGGGGTTTGATTATGGGATTCCTTCCTGATACCACAAAATATATTAAATAAAAGTAATTTGAATAAATAAAAAGTGTATCAAGTTTACAATAATTTAAACACAGATTTTCTTACTGTTATAGGAAGACAGTTAGAAATTAGAAATGCAAATGAAACCTTGCCTTTGCCTGGCTCAGCAGAAAAAATGGAATGATTGCTTGCATGACTACCTCTCTACAACAGGAAAAAGCAATTTTTAAAACTATGATTTGTATTGACCATTCATGTTGAGTCAAATGTGTGTATAACAAGGTTGGACCAGTCATTATCTGGAAGTTTCAAAATCCCTCTGTATTTTCTTCTTGTCCACCTTTCACTTCTACCTGGCAATAACCTGAAGCCGTTCACATCATGGAACAAGCAGTAGTAGATTTCATGGATACCACTCTATATAGTATTGTCAACATCTGTATCCTGTGTGAGCAAACCCTTACATGCAACGCCTGACAGTACCATGTGAGAACCAGACTCTTCAGGATTTGAGATCAGAGCTTAAGAGGTCCCTGCAATCTGGTTCCACACCTGTGGTTCAGGACTCCTTTGCCTGGAACCACTGTCATCCTTTGCCCATGCTATATTATTTTACATAATACAAGGGTTTCACGGTGCAAGTATGGAAAATGTGTGATTTTCTTGTCTGGATTTTGTCTGATCAAACTTTATACCTGAAACATTTTTGCTTTGTTTTCTCACAGGAGGTAAGCTGAAGGTAATCTGCACAACAATGTGGAAAGAAAACCAGCCAGGAACTGCAGCCCGACTTGTTTTTCTGCAGTGTAAGATCTATGTCAGAACATCTCACATTTCTGTGCTACCAGCCAAACTTTGAACACCACATATGACTGTCAGGCACTCGTATTACTGAATGCGTCAAAATGTGTATATCATTTAGCCTTGTGTCATGTTTGTTTGGGGAAATGTAGAGCTGTGGAGATGGGAGGCTGATGACAGACCGCCTTGATTTATAGCACGGAGAAAGCATCTTTGCAAAAATCTAAACTTGACTGATCAGATGCAGCGTCTTCCCTGACAAGATGGGAACATGACAAATGCATCACATAGGAAATTTTGTTTTTTTGCCGCTTCCAGGTGCTTGCATGTCAGCGAGAGGAAGAGAAGTTATATTGGCTGCCGGAGGAAATGAACAGCCTCACCTTAAGGATTTTCATAAGCTGTCACCTCTAATAAGACATGCTTGGCGAGACTGTCAGCCCTCATAAAGCATTAACAATGGCACAAAAATGAACCTTCAACCTTGCCACATGTATATTGCTTTGACAATGACCTGTTTCATAACTAGACCTCCTCCTAGCAATGTCAAAACAACCAAGGGTGTTCTTTTTAATGTGCCGTTACAATTTAACTCTGTACGGCATAAACTGTTGCAAATTCGGAAATATGAAATGTGCCCCATTTATCAATTCCAAGATTGGCTGCTCTCCCCTCTAGCTATGCCACTGGTCTTGACCAAAAAGCAGCACTTGAATAGGTGGACACTTGCACATGCACATATTTTTGTTTGTGTGCCATAATGTTTCAGGAAGAAGAATCAATTAATGGCTGTTAGAAAAAGGACTAAAATGTCAATAGCAAGGAAGTCCTCAATGAAAGACATGCTTGTACTAATTGGTTATTATTCACTGTAAATCTGTACTCATCAGAGGTCTTTGTAACCCATCTCTCTCCTACTTGATCTTGGCTGATATACTATGGGAAGCACTAGGACAGCTGACTTTTGCACTAGATTTAATTTGCAACAGAATGTGCAACAATATGTTTGCAGAGAGATGGAGACTTCAACTGTTGTCTCAGTGACCATCTTTGCCAGGAATAAGAGATGCCCTGACGTTTAGCTTCCCTTATTCTTGCTCAAGAAGAGGTTGGCTATGGGCATCCGCCTTCTGTGTAACTCTGGGTTTAAGGGGATGGTGGAAGGAGGAGTTGTAAGATATAAGGATTGGGGTTACTTGTTAAAGATAAAGATAAATTTATTGTCATTGTACTCAAGGTATGAGGACAACGAAATGAGCTGCTCTCTCTCATAATACAACAACAATATACAAATATCCATTTAAACAAATCAAAACACACACAATTTAAAAAGAAAAATCTATACAGCTTAATATATATATATGACATTCCATCCACCAGATTTCATAATTTTGCATTTAGCCAGATCACAGCACTTGGGTAAAAACTAAGTTTAAATCTGCTTGTCCTAGCTTTCAACACTCTATATCGTCTTCCCGATGGTAAGATTTCAAACATCGAGTGGCCCGGATGTGAAGAGTCTTGCAGAATATTTTGTATCTTCCTTTTACATCCCATATTGTACAAATCCTCCAATGAGGGAAGAGAACAACCGCTGATCTTTTGCGTCCTTTTTATCACCCTTTGGATTGCCCTTTTCTCCATCTCTGTGCAACTTTTAAACCACGCACAGATACAATAAGATAAAATGCTCTCTATAGAGCTTCGATAAAAGGCAACCAACAGACTCACTGACAGTGGGGTGATGAAAGAGAGCCAAGAAGGGTGGGAGATATAAAGTGTTGTGCTTTGCAGGGGTTGAGAGGGGAAACTTGTATGATAATGATCTGGGGTACTAAAGGATGATATATCACTACAACTGAAAGAGTGACAGTGACAAAGAGTGACAAAGAAACCAGCGAAATCTCCATCTACGAGATTCCGAAGATCATCTCCAAATCTCCATCATCTCGTAAGATGAACATTGGGAAGATTCTAAGGAAGGATTTTTAAATTTAGCATTACACTTAGGAAGTTTTTTGAATATATTTTATTGTAAACAGTCATGCCAAATAATCTGTATTTATATATTGCATCAATCATATGGTGCTGGTATACTCATCTCTTTGTAACAGCTTTCAATTAAATGGCCTCAGACAAAGTCAACCAATATGCAACAAGTTCTGACTCAGAACTTTACGGAATGCAACCTATACTTAGATGGGTTAAGAAATAAATTGCTGGGTTAACAAAATACAATTAAAAGACCTCCAAATTCCATAGTCCTCAGCTATCTACCATTTCATTGCAGTGTCCACAATGACATGCATGGCTAAGCAAATGGCAGCCAGAGATGCCATGACACTTCTGCTGGGATATGCCGCCCCCCCCCCCCGATCATTAGACATGAATTTCACATCCCAGAAGCTTTTTAAAATCATCACAAGTGTCTCTCTGAGGAATAGTTTTTGTGCTGGTTCTGGATCTGAGGCACTTTTTCACTCTCATACAACACAGGACTGGAGCTAGAGGGGGGCAAAACACTACGTTTTACAGGGAACCTCACTGCAGAGTGCAAAGGCTCTCTTCCCCCATTAAGCCATTCCAAGAGGGGGAAGCATCCTGAAATAACTCAGAGCACCCTGAGATTGGAACAGCTCAGTGGAGGAGAAGACCCCTTGCATTGTGCCATTCCAGGATGCTTCCCCCTCCAGGAATGGCTCAGAGGGGAGAAGGTCCCTTCCACACTGCGGGGAGGATTCCTGCAGAACTTAGGATCCCCCCCTCTAGCTACAGACCTGATCCAACACACTCCCATCAATGAGGGTGAAAACCTAGTCAATTTAGGCCAGCACAACCCACCCATTTCCCTGTTACCATGGTGATGTGAGGCTACTGGCACATGTATGTGCACACCCTCCAGGAGCGGCACAGAAGTTTACAGCACTTTTGCAACAGGCCGAGACCAGCACAGCACTCGTGCTGGCCTAACTGCAGATTAGGATTGCAGCCTAAAGATTGTAGTTTCAGACAGCTCTTGATTTTATCCAACACGAGAATCTTGTTGGTGATTTAAGCCTTCCCTCAATAAGTCAGAGGTATCAAGAATCACTGATGTATGTACTGCTGTCAGTTTTCCATTCAGACAGACTGACACTTAAGTGCCAGAACAGTTTTAAGTTCTTCACTTTTTGTGTGACATGGAAATAAACTGTATTTAGTTGGAGCCTTTGCTTTTGGGCCACTGCATCCTTTTTGTTTTTCTGCTCATTTCTTGTAAGCAATTCTAATTTCTGCCTGATATTAAACACGGCTGACACTCAGATCTCCTAGAAGCCTTGAAACCCAGAATTCAAAGGACTAACAGCATTACCACAGTCTGAAATGCTGTCTCCAGCTTCTTCACTTTACTAGCCTGAAGACTGCAAACATCTGCTATCCAATTGTGTAGGAATAAACATATGCAAAATTATTATTACCCTGAAGAACCAAGTGCTTTTCAAATGCCAGCTGAAACCAATAAAAAGAAAATTTACTGGTGTCAAACAAATATTAAACCAGGCTTCTTGGACAAACTGAGATTCCTTAATGCACCCACCAGCTTACAGATTTTGGTCAGCCCCACTTCCTTCTCACCAATGGGAAATGCACAAGCACAGAGTAATATCATCTCCAGTATGAGACATTAGCAATTTGAGCAGATGTTGGTTATCAATGGACAACAGAAGCAGAAACCACCCTCCTTTCATAGTCCTAATTTTCACACTTCAGCGCCTCCCACAATATCTAATCAAAGAAAAATCATGTGTATGTGTTCCTTGCCAGACTAGATGTCTAATTAGCTTTTCATGAGTTTGTAAAAAAAATCTATTCCCAGGAATCAACTCCTTTCAAAGAACCACTTGCCTTTTGGGTGCGTATGTGTGTGTGTGCAAATGCACACACACACATATCCACTAGTCATTTATTACATGCAAGTGAGCCCCATTAAGTGCTGGTAATTAACCTGGGCCTTTGTGCATTACATTGTTGTGCTAAAAATTAGGTTGTCTACCCCAGGGCTGGCATATTCTTCCATTTCCCATTTCTGGTTTGCTGTTGTTAAAACTTTAGAAGTATGGTTTCAACTCTGTGTTCTCAAGTATTATTATCTTTATGCAACAGGTTAAAATTGACTATTGTAGAGTATCAGCTGAGGTATAGGAGAAGTGCAGCCCATCCCAAGCACCAACACAGGCATCTTTAAGTGACCAAGAATTTGGAAAGTTGTCACCACAGTTGGTCAGTCCAGATATTCTATCTTATCTTAAGCATCTACTGGCTACACATAGAATCTGAATGCAGGACAAGATGGACCTTTGTTTTCAAATCTTTCATTCTTATATTGTACATCACTTTCTCTGTAGTTTACGGAGAAAAACTACAGACTGGAAATTTGTAGTTACATATGACAAACCAAAAAAATATGAAGCGTATTGTTTTAGATATAGCCAAAAGCCACCTTAATACTGGAAAACCAAAAATGCTAAGAACCATGGCTCCTCTAGGGAGCAAAAGAGTGGCTAGGAGAGGGGCAGATCTGTAGTGTCCGTGATAACATCATCATCATTGTTTAGCTCCAAAGCAGCAACACAAGCTGTGTGGAACCACAATTGTTACCACACAGTGTACAGAGAATCGTGGCAGCAAAGTGTACCAATTTTGACCATGGCATGGGATACAGCTGGGGAAAGAAGGGCAGGCACAGGAATCTGACCTTTCTTCTTCTGCTTACACATATCACCTTTCTGTAGCTGTATCAATCACAGCAAGAAGTCAAGTTTCTTGAAGTCTATCCATTGTCTTGATGCACACCACCGGGGCATCACACTAATCAAACACTCATACCAACCCCACTTCCCCCACAAACCTCTACCCCCCAATGAGTAGCAGTGCTTTTGTCATGAAACCATTTTCCTCTTCCCAGCAGTTATTGATGTGCTAGCTGGCAAAATAAAGGTTAAGATGTAACAAATGCCATCTCTTCCCTCCGCATATGATAAGCACATTGTGCAATGTTGTAAATTTTGCCCTAACCATTTTTATGACACACATTATTTCCACTGCCTACTCATCAGGCTGGTAATGAAACTAAAGAGTGACGTGAAAAATACTATTCAAAATGTGTCATCTGTGTTCAACATGGACAGCGGGGGAGGAGTGGGGGAAGAAAAAAATAGGAAGTTTTCATTATGCCTTACATGCTTGTTGAATGTCAGTAGTGAAGATAATATCTGATTGCCTGTGACAAGCTGACAGAAACACTAAAGATGAACAGCCAGAACTACATGCCACAGAGAAACGGCCACTTTGGAGAGACTGTTTCCCTAACAGTTGTCTTCCCTGTCACAATACGAAGACTGGCGATTTTATGAGACGCACTCTAAGCCAGCAAAAGTTTATTGACATCACAGCCATTCGTTGCACGTATTGCAGAAATATGAAGAATCTATATGGACTACCTGTCAATTGAACTTTTTCAAAATGAGGAATGGACTTCTCAGACTCACCAGTTCTTTTACTTTAATGGCATCGAGAGGTATGAAGAGGAGGAATATCAACAAAAATGTGACCTGCACATTATATTGAGTATTTCTACCTTGCCTTTTCCATCAAGAAATAATACCTGCCCTCAAGATTGCTAATAATCATGACCTAAAATAAGAGCAATAAAAATAATGGTGAAAATAAAATTTTAAAATACAACACTGCAGACAGAACAGCATAACAGAAGCCAGTCTCAAAGACAGAGGAGGAGAATTAGAGCATAATCCTAACCATGCCTACTCAAAAGTAAGCCCCACTGTGTTCATTGGGTCTTACACCCAGGAAAGTGTCTTTAGGATTGTAGCCAAATTTATTACCAAGATCAAAAGCAAATTCCAGGTGCCAACAAGGTCAAGGCCAGAACATTACCCTGTGATATTCATGTGATACAAAATGTTGCACCTGAAGTTCTGACAAAGGCCTGTTTTTTCCCCAATTCATACTTTATTCATTCACTTCCACTCTGTTTCTAAGACCAGCCAAAGTGCTAGTACTGTTTTGTCATCTTTGTTTTCTCAAGACCCAAGAGAGATGATCATAATCAGGACTTCCTCCCGGAAGCACTGCAACTCTGAAATGCTTCACTGACAGGGAACTTCTTCAAGATCTTCTGAAGAAGACATGGGCCAGATCTTTCACACAAGAGATTCAAAATACATCATGTTGGCCCACAAATATCTAAATCTGTCCATCTTACAGAAGCATCTAGCTGCATTTTTTTGTTTTTTAAACATTCTTTCATTCCTCTGTCTCATTTATTTCACAGTCATTGCAGTTATTTCACAATAGTTGCAGTGAGTAGGAATTCAAGTAGGAATAGTTGCAGAGAGAAGAAATTCAACAGCAAACCAAATAATATAAATAGGTTTAAACCACTGGCATTAAAGTATACTTTTTGGTTTTGGCACAATTGAATTTAAAGTTTTATTTCACAGATTATAGTAGATCTGCATCGAACCAGTCAGGTTTCCTTCAGAATCCACTGTGGAGTGCTTGTATTTTCACAGATGATATGATTCACTGGAAAACTATACATAAAGGCACTAAAACTCTTCCCAACCCACACAAACTGTCGAAAGAGAGGGAGAAACACTCATCGGCATCCTACAATCTCGAAAGACTATGGTGTGCTCTGAATAGAGGTCCTAAAACAGCATCTAGCATGGCTAAAAAGGCCAATTTGAGAGTGGCAATCTCTTCCACACTCAGGACAGATACAGTCTGGAACAGGGAGAAACACTAGGACTCCTCTATCAGGAAGATCTCCTATAAGTATCACATGAAATGATTTAGAGCTGGTCATCAGCACTTAATAAAGCTAACTCATTTATTTCACCACTTACATAGCTGTTCCATTTGACCAAAAGAAACATACAGTGAACCGTCAATTTAACAGAATGGGAGTGCAATCCTAACCAATTCAGGCCAAAATAACTCACCTGGCATATCTTCCTGTGGTGGTGTGGGGAGATTGGTGTACATCCGTATCCCCAGGGGTGGGGCAGAAATGCAAGATGGTACTTTTGTTAACTCCTCAGGTTAGCAAAGGACTTCTGCTGGGCTTATATCAGCCCAGCTGAAGATTAGGATTGTAGCTTCAGTCAGCTTCTGTTAGTCAAGGGACCACTGGAATCTTTATTCAGTGCCCACTCCCAGGGGCTCCAGAGATTCACCAGGCAATTATCCCCAAACTTTCAGGCCAATGTTCTTGATCATAAGGGGTAAAATCTTTTTTAATTCTTCCTAAGGGAATAGCTCAATGTTTGGCAAAATGTTTGGCTAAAACAAACTGGATTGTTACATAGCTCAAAAATGAACAGCATTCCTATGTGTTTAGACACACTGAAGCACATGTAGAATGGTAAAGCATTACCTCAGAAGTGGATGAAAGATAACCGTGATATTTCGGGCTCCCGGCTTGCAGACAAACTTGGTCCCACCACCTTCTATTAAGTTGTCATCAGGTTCTCCTTGACAGGAAACAAACAGAAACCATTATATTGTTGATTATTCAGACACCAGAGACTTTCTTGCTTTCATGCTATTTTAGTATGTCCACTTTCACAATGAATGAGTATCAGCAGGTTGAGTTACGTTCTTACATTTTGCATCCTGATCCCCCACCTATGTCACTCTTTTCAAACTGATTTGCATAGGCAGAAGACATAGTGATATGGAATTAGTTACAACAGTACACAAATAAGCCTCATGGAGGAAGAGAGACCCCCACTTTTGGTCTCTCAATACCCAATTTAAGTTGGGGGGATCTTTTCCAAAGCAAAGGCAGCAACCCACAATTCCCTAAGCATAGCCCATAGAGTCTGTGCATAGAATATTATTGGGGCCAACTCCATTGTAAATCAAAGAGGGCTACCACTGCTCCCTCTCGAAGCATGGAATTTTGCAACCAGTGAAATTAGTAGAAATGTTTCAACTCTCACTGATTAAACTGTTAGACAACACACATGGTTAGACAAAGCACATATTTTTTCTCCTAGACTGTACATCATTTCCAACTCAAGTCGGGCAAAATCCAGAGCAGTTACAGGTCCACGCAGTTACGTCACCCTCTAGTATTATTTTATGAAAAGTCACCTTAACTGCTCCAGAGCAGAGGGCTTAAGTTGACTTTAGGTTATGGGCCATAGTCTCTGAGATACCTCTTAGCAAGACATTAAGGCCTTTCCAGTTGTCTGTACTTCGCTTTTGGTATTTAGAGTTGGGTTTGGACTCCAAAAGCAGAGACTTCTTTTACCCATCATGGCTAAAAGCTATTAAGCAGAAGCATCCTCTATGAATTCACCTAATTCATTTAAAAATTCATTTCCACCAGCAGCGAATTCCCTAGGTTAATTATACATGGCTTGAGAAAAGTGTTTTTTTTTTGTCTGTCCTGAACCTGCATTGATTTGAGTGGCCCCAAATTTGAAAGTTAAGAAAAGGTAAACAGCTGTAGTTTTTACATGGCTCATAATTTTGAAAACCTCAGTTTTCTCCAATAATCTGTTTTCCTTTCTCTAGAAAAAGCCCCAGATGTTTTAGTCTTTCATGGGAGGGGAAAAAGGTCCAGCCCTTTGTCCAGCGTGTTGTTGTTTTCAATATCTATGAAACTATGTTTTCAATATCTATTTTTCTGTTTTTTTTCTGAAAATATTTTCTGAATATATGTTTTCAATATCTATGAAAAGATCACTATGGTAATTTTATTTCAGATGGGTTAAAACAAAAAGACAACTTGGGCTGCCATCCTAAACGCGCTTAGCTGAGATTAAGACCCTTTTGAAATCTATGAAATCTATGAGGCATACTTCTGAACAGTCACTGCATAGGATTGCACTATAAAAATGGATGAGGAAAAATAATTATGCTAGAGCAGTGGTTCCCAAATAGGGAGGTCGTGAGTTCTTCCTGGCCCCTTAAAGGGAACAGAAAGAGAGGGAAGGCAACAACACTATTCCCAGGACTCCACCACTGCAAGGGGGTTCAACTTACCTCCGCCTATGTGGGCCTCTTGGGGGGAAGAATCCATAGAAATCTTGGCAGGGCTCCTCAAGTCTTAAAGATGTTTAAAAATACAGATTTTTCAAAAAGATTGAAAACTTGAAATGATTTCCAATCACTTTTTTAATATTTCTAATAATTGGGGAGCCCCACAGAGACTTCTATGGGTGGAGGGAGGTTGAAAACCCTTTTTGGACCCGGCAGTGGTATGATCCTAAGGATCACTAGGCATACCTAGGCAAAATGGTGTCCCTAGCAAGGACTGAAATTTCACCCCATCAAAACACCTGAAACCCACATTTTAACTAATGTTACAAGTCAATAATATCAAACTATTATAATATCAAATAATATCAAAGTACAAGTCAAGCCTTTCAACTTTTCATTAAACTTTGGTGAGTTTGCACAAACTATTTGCAGTTCCTTTTCCACCCCTTGGAGATATCAATCTTTCCAGGGCCACAACCAAGTAAGTCCCATACTGGTCAATGGGCCTTGCCTTCAAGCTAACCTGAAGTTACACATCCACACACACACAGGATCTGACTACTTCAGCCTGGAAAGGGGGGCAGGGGAGACCTGAAGTTACACAGACCTCTGCCTCCCACCCTACTTTCCCCCAATCAGGGTGACCATATGTCCTCTTTTTCCAGGATTTGTCCTCTTTTTTAACACTTGTCTGGGAATAAATCTCCCATTGTCCTCCTTTTCCTTGTGACTACGCAGCATGTAGCCTTCTTGCAATTAATAAAGTACATGTAATAAATTATATGTAATTGTTTCAAATTTAATAATATGTAATACAGTATAGTGTTTAAATTAACCACAGAAAAGCAATGTATATTTTTATTGAGTGTTCTACATTTTGGGGGGCTTGTCTTCTTTTTGGCTTATGGCATCAGGTCACCTTGCTATAATGGGACTACTTGTGAGTAGAGCTGTGGAAGGCTGGGCAGTGCGATGCTCCAATCCTATTCAGCTTTACCTGGGAATAAAGCTACTGACTATATTGGGAATACTTGTGGGTAGAACTGAGGAAAGCTGGGCAGTATGATGCTGGAGTTGTGTAGAGAGCAAATGCAAACTGGCTGGAAGGAAGGGCTGCTGTCCCTTCTCAAGCCCTTTGAGGAAATAAACTGAAAGAACTGCTGAACTGCTGATAAACGGAAAGAACTGCTGGAGACATTGTGTTTAAGGTAACTACTCTTACCTAGATCTGGGCTCTTTTAAGAGGGACAATGAGGCTTCCTCTAGGAATTCTGTTCATTGCAATCTGCAGAGAAGGGAAGTATGATAGCCCAGCATAGCAGCCCTTTCCCATGAACTGCAGCCGAAGAGGATGCATGTGGCAGGATGGCCTCCTTTCAACTGCGCTGCAGGGGTGGGGAGGGGCAAAGTGCCTTTGGCTTTGTGTGCCTCTCCATGGGCAGAACCCATGCAAAAAGCATCCCCTGCTATATTCTAGTTACGCCTCTGCTTAGTCCCCACTAAGACTTTGTGTTCCCTAAATTTCCAGGAGAAGTTTGGGAACTACTGTGCTAGAGGTGTGTACTGTGCATGTTACAATCCATTCTAGGATTGTAACACGAGCCATTAATTAGCTATTTTTTATTTTCTTTGTAAACTGCTTTGTGAACTTTTAAGTTGAAAAGTTTTAGTTGAATACGATAGACAGACAGACAGACAGACAGACAGACAGATAGATGTCGGAATCTTCAAGCTCTGTATATTAAATTAGTCATATATCTTTAAATCATTCCCCTGGTTGCTACCAGTGACTGCCAACTTATATCTGGGCCTGTGAGCGCAGCATTTATCTATTTTTAACATTTTTCACCATGCCTCCACAGGCAGTTGCAGCTTTGGCAGTTCTTGAACAGCTGATACCATTCCCAGTGGCCAGATCATATTGGTCACCATTATTTTTTTTTATACATACATAATGGACCAGGAAGAGACCTTACTGACCCTTCAAGCTCTCATGTGCAGCAAAACAATATTTCTTTAAAAAGCAACGCTCCACCAGGAAAGCCATCAGTGTGTTAATAATGCTGACACTAATATTTTTTAAAAGAGAAGGAGAGACTCCTGCAGCCAAAAACAAACAGCGAGCACCCTTCACTATGAATAAAAAAAATTTTGCTGGTAGGTTTGGGACTTAATTAAAAATCTGTGTTAAATAAGATTTAGTTCATACTGGAGGAGGAAGACAAAAATAGATGTTCAAGCATGTGAATGACATGGAGACGCAGAGAAGAACAAATCCACATCTCTCCTTGGTACATTAAAATCCGCAAGTGTTAAGTTAAATTTACATACGATCTACATAAACCAACTCGACCACACACAAAGATATAAACAGAAGACACCACATATTGAGTTAAATGAGATTCACTGCTTTGTTCCTTTACTACTTCTGTTCAGCTACAACATTAAAACTTACTTGGAGACAACCAAGTAAACAGATATAAATACAGTATTTTCTAGTTGCTACTGTATTAAGGATTAAAAGGTAAAGGAGTCTCCCACCGGTTGCCCTCTAGTCATGACCAACTCTAGGGTGCAGTGCTCATCCCAGTTTGTTAGCAGGAGCTGTGCTAAGGACAGGAGCTCACTTCATTTTGCTGGTATTCCAAACATTCTAAATGATGCCAAACATTCAAATTCAGGAAAATGAACTTGAGGACTAGATATTTTCCTTAAGCTATTCTTATCAAATGAGTAGATATGTCACATGGGAATGTAGAGTTTGATTACTTGAAAATCTGGTGAATATGATGGCAGCTTTCCTATTTCCGCAGAGTACAATGGCCTACCATGGAACCTTATATGGAAG
This sequence comes from Cryptoblepharus egeriae, assembly GCA_030015325.1. Taxonomy (NCBI): domain Eukaryota; kingdom Metazoa; phylum Chordata; class Lepidosauria; order Squamata; family Scincidae; genus Cryptoblepharus; species Cryptoblepharus egeriae. The sequence continues at coordinate 46,031,603 of JAREYC010000008.1, read as the reverse complement.
CAACATTCTCGTTAAAACCATTCCATTTCCACTATTCAGAATACCAGCAACTCTAACTTTTGTGGTCTCCTCATTTTTTCCAGAAATCTCTTATCCATACAAAGGGGTCTTTTATTTTTCTGATTCTTACAGTTCAAAGAGTTTTATGGCTGCTTTTTATAGCACATTAGACAAGCCTTAAACATTTTCCAAAGGCTGAATAAAAGAAGAGCAAAAGCTTGCTGATTTAATTTGTCGGTTATATATGAGAGTTTCTTGTTTGGGAGAGGGGACTACATTTACCATCAATTCAATTGTATCTTCCCAATGCAGTGCTCTCAGCGAAGTGTGCCTACCTGAAAGTCTTTGTGAGAGGGAGTCAAGAGACTGGTCCATTAGCAACGCAGCTAAATATTTCTGTAATGGAGCCTGAAATGTCAGCATTATGCAAAAAGCAAAAATATAAAAGATGAACAGGCATCTCATAAGGCAGCAAGAGTCTCCAGGTGAATTTTGAAGAGGCAACCAGGAACTAAACCACTTTGCAGCCACATACAAAGAAAAAAATACATGAAATAAATGCATCCCCTGATTCTCAGTTGTACTATCTCAGTCTATCACTACACCAGTAATTTCTAAACTGTGTACCATGAATATGTGGATAAGTGGCTCCTTGGACATCGTATTATGCAATGAGAGCAATGTAATTAAATAATTAAAATAATTATTAAAATAATTAATAATAATGGAAATAATAGAAAACAAGACTTAACATTATCAGGCAGCTACCAGGTTCCATAGAAGGATCAGTTGCTGACTTTTGAGATCATTTCTATGTCTCCCTGCAGTAAAAGTGGAGCATCTTTTTTGGTCAAAAGGGTCATTATGATTACCTCCTTGGGGATAGGGCTTTGAGAACACATCATGTGTTGAAATTACTCCCAGCATGATTCTGTTCCACTCTAGTCCACCCCCTACCTCTCATCTAAGGAGTTCTATAAAAGGGAATGAGTGGCCAAGTACAACAATGGATCATGGCCGTCCACAACTCCCTAGCACTGCAGGTGCAATTTCACACTGCCCCCTCTATCAAGAGGAAACTTTTGATAGAGTTTCAAGATGGTGGGAAGAGAGAGCACTCTGAAAAGTGCTTATAAAATGCTCTGTTGAAAATTCCAGCTAGGCTTAATAACATATCCACTTGAACAAGCTTTTGAGGAGGTTGGGGAGAGGACTGCCTAACTGTCATCTTATAATTAACGTAGAATGGCCCCTCAGTATTCATGGGGATCTGTTACAGGACCCCTCATGGATACCGATTTCTGTGGATATTGGGATCCATGGAAAGCCGGAAGTGATTTTGGGTGTGCTCCAAGAAGTGTTCTGAGGGGCTTCAGACATGGTGTCTGAGACAACTGAAACCAGAGGGTTAGGGACAATTTGAGAAACCTTTAGATTTGGCAGGACACAAATCACACAACTTCTTGTTAACTTCAATTTCACTTTTAACTCTTTGAGCCTACGAAAACCTAACTGCCTGAGTCTCCTTAGTGATAACCTTCCTTTGAACAATGAAAACACAACCACAAACATCAAAATAAGAGCTTTTAGAGAATAAATAATTATAATTATCTTGTCAATCACACACAAGAGATGAGAGAAGGACACAGAATGGAGCTGCTCCATAAGAGCACAATCCTAGCCATTCTGCTCAAAAGCCCCACTGTGTTCAAAAGTTCTTGCTCCTAAGAGAGTGTCTTTAGAATTGCAGCCAAAATGTTAGTACTATGCATTTACAACAGTACAAAGTAAAAGCTAATTTACCCAACCCTGTGACAGGGTTGCCCGCTGCAGCAAATTATATTGGTGGTTGCCAAACTTGCAGATGACAAGAGCCAACTGTGTTGTGTTTGCCACTGCTCCTGATATTTGGTTGGGAATGTTTTATTACTGGTATTTTATTGCCTCCAGGTTTAATAATTGTCAGTTGTGTTTTATTTTAAATATTATGTGCAATTTTATTGTAAGCCACCTTGTGCAGTTTTAACTGGAAAGTTGGGATAAAAATGCATTAAATAAAATAAAACAATGGGATTCTGTGTTGGCAGAAATGGGAATTGTTGATTCAGACATCAGAAAACCTATAAAAACTAATACTAATCATATTAACCTGAACAAATCTGGCACATCCCCATGCACAGGTAATCTCAAACTGATTAATTATGGCAATTTAGGCTTGGAATAACAAACACCAAAGATTATGAAGATTTGTTGGCTCCAGGGTCATGTAACTAAGGAACTCTCCAGGGGCTGATTTAACAAATTGTTCCTCATGCTGGTAAAGTTGTTGGCTTCTCATCAGGCTAAAAAATGCTGCTGGACTTGCTTGAAATGTATTATATCAAAGCTCAAATGAGAAAATCCTGTCTGGTGCTTCTGAGCTGTGATCTCTCTATCAAGCTGCAAAAGCAACAACAGCAACAAAAGAAAACTGCCATAACTTTGGTGCACACAAAAAGATCTGAATTCATTCATTACCAAGTAATGTGTACACAGAAGCTGGGTAATAATAAAAACCTTTCCCAAAGGGAACCCTAAATGGATTGGCTGTGGCAGTGAAGCACAAAGTACAAAGCTACAACTCCCATCTGCAGCTGAAATGATCAGATTGTTCAGAATTGGAGCTGTCAGAAAGCGTTACTCAACTTGTTCATTCATAATCTTTTTCAGATGGGTTTTCCCCACCTCTTCATCTCCTTGCTTTGTTTCCCTTTCCCCACCTCAAGGTACATGAAGCATTTAAAAACAACCCCACACCCTGGCTCCTCTCCAAATCAAAAAGCCTAAGACTCTGGTGTTAATTTGGTTACAGCATTAATCCTTGCATTTCAATGCACAACCAGCTCCTCTAAGGAGGTTGCTTTACTACATTGGTGAGAAAGCACAGAGGGGGGCCCAGAAAAATGAAGTACCAATAATCAAAATGGTAACACAACCCCTCAACAGATATTAGAAATTGTGGGAAAGCAGCCAGAACTTTAATCACAATTCTTTGAAAACACAGCCAGGGATTTGGACATGCTGTAAGTCCAGGATATGAGCCTAATACTATGCTTAATCAAAACTATGGCAGGCAGCAGTGCAATCTGCAGACTTTAATAAAAACCAGTTTCATAAAAGTTGCTCTATCAGAAGCATGCTGAACCCTAATTTAGTAAACTCTTGGGGAAAAGAAAACTTTACCGTATGTTTCTGTATATACCTAAGGCTGCAATCCTAACCTCCACTTAGACCAGCCTAAGCCCCAGCATAAGTCCTGTGCTGACCTGGGGATTTCATACAAGTGTGTGCCACTCCTGGGAGAGGGTTAGGCCAGTGCACTGACATGCATTTGCCTCCCAACATCACAAAGGGAATGAGTTGTGCCAGCCAAGTTCGGAGTGCACAAAAAATATACTCAAGGCCATTCCTACACTGAGAACAAAACTCGTTATGTGGATCACTTGTTCCATATGTAATGACCACTGTATATAATGAGGGACTTCTAGAACAGTGGTTCTCAAAATAGGGATTGGGACCTTGGGGGTCCCAACCATTTCAGGGGGGTTGCAAAAATCTGGGGGCCACCATCTTGGAATGGGGCACTCAAGCTGCAACCCATTCTTTTGGGGAAATCTTACACACAATGGGACTTCCTTCCAAATACACATGGAGGACCTCTGGAATCACAATAATGTCATTTCCTGTTTGATGCATTTCCAGCCATGACATCACTTTCAGATTGATGACATCACTGGGGGATCCTGGACAAAGTGTCATCTTCAGAAGAGGGTCCGAGGCTGAAATGCTTAAGAACCAATGTTCTAGAAATCTCGTGTGAATCTCAGAACTGAGAAGAGATAGGATTGAACTGTTAATATTATAGATGCATGCTAGTTTGTAAGGGGTAAAAAACTTACAATATTGACACTAACCAACTTGATTGACATTATATCCATCATCTTACTAGATAACATAATAAACAATGCATTTTTAAGAAGTGTAATTTTTTTGCAGAAAAATATCCCACAAAACTTTTCTTACAGAAATATTGTTGCCCCCTCCACATCACTGCTAACAATAACATCCACATCTGCTAACAATAACAGATATTTTTGAAGTCAGAAGAGTACTGAATCTTTTTTGATACAGACAACATAGTATAATATAAAGACAGTACTAGTTAGTAAAGGAAAAAGTCAATACTCCTGTGGTCTACTGAAACACAACAATGGTATTTTGTATTTCTGCTAGGTCTATGAATTAGTAAGAGAATCTATTTGTCAAATACTTAATCCGGGATCAATTCCTGTCCCCTTTCAATCAACAGCACCCATTTCTTCCTTGAACACTGCTACAAAATACTGTATGGAAATAATGATTTGACTTTTGTGCCCCTGCTCCTGTGTTAAGAACTTCTGTTCATCTTTCTCCTAGCAAGCTGACCTTTTCTCTTAAAAATTTCAATCTGCATGCCTCATTGACATTTGCTGGACCATCTGCTTCTTAGCTTCCATTCTGCCTTCACCCATTTTTTACTTTTTTTCCTGTAAAATTGGTTAGTCAAGAGAAATATTTGTTGGCTGGCTGTGACAAGGAGCTCTACCAGAACAGAAATATTCAGCTCGTGGTGTTTTGGATAATAAGACATCTTGCTCAACTCACTTGAGTTTCCCACAAGTGGTATGTCCATGTTATAATCTCCCCAACCCAAAATTCATGTAGCACCTGAAATGTGGCAATTTATTTTACCACAAGCTCTCACAAACTGTAGTTCACTTCATTAGATAGATGTGTGAAACTGGTGGCAGTCCAGAAACGTTTTTACTGAAATAAATTGTTTTGTTCTAAAGGTGCTTTATTTATTTATTATTTATTTATTTATTCACTCACTTACTCACTCACTCCTTTGCTGCAAAAGACCAACATGTTTGGCTGCTCTTCTGGAAACCAAAACCCAAATTAAAATTCAATGTACTTTAGGCTGCAATCCAAAAGTCACTTTCCGGGGAGTAAGACCCATTGAACACAGTGGGGCTCATTTTTGAGGTGACATGGTTAGAATTGTGCTCTTAGTTTCATTAATGGAAATAGGGTTTCAATTATCCAACATTTACAGTATAGGCGAGACTCTCTTAATGATGGGGATGCTTTCCCTGATGATTATTTAGTGATGCCTTGTTTTACATCACCCTATTTAAAGCCACCATAGCAAAGGGAAACAACCTTTCCTTTGCCTCCAGGGGCTTTTCTGAGTCCTATAGAGGCCACACACAAAGTGACTTTTTATGACTTATAATGCTTCTCAGGGCCTCAGAATGCACTACTAGCAGGGACTGGGAACCAACAGACAGTGGGCACCTCTAGACATCACTACAGGGCATCCCTACCAGGCACCGGGGATCACTTGGCATCCCTACAGGGCAGCACTGGCCACCAGGCAGGGGCATTGGACACCAAGTGCCAGCAACCACCAGGCACCGTGCATCTCGGCCTGGCACTAAGCACTAGCAGGTAACAGGCACCACTGGCACCACAAGTGAGTGAGTAAGTGAGTGAGTCAGTCAGTCGGTTGGTCAGTCGGTCAGTGTCATGCAGCCAGTGAATCTTCAGTTTTATATCTTCTTCTAAATATATAAAATTGAAAAGTCAATGACTGACTCTCTAACTCACTTAGGGAAAAATCCAGAGCAGTTACAGGTCCACACAGTTATGTCACCCTCTAGTGTTATCTTATGGAAAGTCACCTTAACTGCTCCATCACAAAGGGCTTAATTTGACTTTAGGATATGGACCTTACTTACTCATCAATGCCCAACCAAAACTGCTGGACTTAAAAGTGTAAATTTGGGGAGAGTTTTCTTCCATGATGTAGGCACCCAATTTAGAACCCAATTTAGGCACCCATGATGTAGAACCAATTTTTGGAAATTAAAATCAGAAAGGGGTGAAAAGGGGTAACTCACTAACGCATTTTCATCCCTATATTTTCCACTGAAGAATCGCTGACTGATCAACGCCTAGCCTCCACACAGGTGTCCCTCCTCAGGTAGCCCTGCTAGTTGTGACTGACTAGGGAGCATAGCTCATCCCTGGTTCTAGAGCCATAGAGCCAGCGTTGTCCGAAGATGCCTCTGTGGACTTGTGGCCTGCATGCGAACAGAATGCTGTTACCATCCCACCAAGGTGGTACCTATTTATCACTTGCATTTCCATGCTATTGAACTGATAGGCTGGCAGGGACTGGGCAAAGGATGGGAGCTTGCTCTGACTTGTGGTAATCAGGTCTCTAACTGCTGACCTGCAGATCTTCAGATTGACACGCACAGCACTTTTATTCACTAAGCTATGGCAGCTACTCTTTCAAACTGCAATTTTAGCCATTTTGGTTAAAGGAAGAGTGCACACACAAGCATTCAACCTGTGCAGGCCCTTTGCCTTTTCCACAAAAAATCATTGCATAAACATTTGGAATACTAGAAGCATTGTTATTATTGTTAAATTGTTAAGTCACGTCTGGTTTTTCGTGACTCCGTGGACTGCAGCAAACCATGCCACCCTATCCTCCACTAGCTTCTGAAATCTGTCCAAATTCATGTTCGTTGCCTCGGTGAACTATCTAACCACCTCATCCTCTACCATCTCCTTTTGCCTTCAATGCTCAGTGATCTGTATATTGACATGTAAACAAATAGTTGCCTGTCTCTTACAACTATGGAATAAATACAAATTGCCATTCCATTGCTTCTACATGATCTCCACCAAACTCAAACTATATGGATGCTAGGAAGCCACAGAAACCTTGGTGTGTCATTAGTATTTTAATTAAAATCTATGAATATTCATAATCATTCTGGCTTCTTTAGACTAGACAGTATAACAAAATCATTCTAATATGCAAATATGATCCTGACATGACACTTTGCCTTCATCTACATTACAAAACTATGGCATTTTTAGCTCTTTCATTATTTATGTAATTCTTGCAGTTTATTTTCAGATTAACAAGAGGTCAAGGCAGCCAGCATTTTCTGAGTTGCGGGTACAGTTATGAAGAGTGACACAAAGTCAGCTCTTTTCCTGAGGATGGCAAGAACAGGGAAGAGTGATATATACTTTTTTATGTTTTCAAGTTAATTTTGACAGTATCTTGGTACCTGATATTTTCCAGAAGCCCAGGGGGAATGTGTGCAGGCAAAGATATTAAAGTTTTCATCATTTTCAGGCTGCAAGAAGGCTTTAACAAAAACAAAAATGGATTCCTTGGTGTCATGGATCGAAGTGCCAACTTCTTAAATGCTTTATTACTTTGATTTACAGCAGTAACTAAATATTAGGACAGATGGACACAAACCCCCAAAACATAAACATCACCTTGTATGCTAGAATAAGTAAATTAATCATGACAATTTTTTTAAACCTATGTCTCTTGGAATGGACTCATTAACACTACACTTGAGAGAAATCATATTAGGCATGCTATTTTCATTTTATTTTCATTATGACCCAATCTTTTCAGACTCTGCCACCAGTGGAACTAGGGTTGCCATCATTCTCTTCCACAAAACCGGGACAGGACCCTCTGTCCCATTTGCCAATATGTGAATACAATCCCCCAAAATGGGGATTGTCCCTGTTTTTCAGGACATGTTGCAACCCTAAGTGGAACACACATTTTGCTCTGTGTGACTGCTGAAAAATGCCACAAAGAGTGCTCTGGTAGCACACTGCATAGTATGCTATCTGAAGCCAGCAGGAAGTCTGAGGCTGTACACATGTTATCAGTCCACCCACCAAAGCAGGTAAGCCAACAGGGTGGGTGGTTGAGGCCAGAACATGGCCAGAACAAAGGTCAAAACTGGACAGGGACAGGATAGAGCAAGGGATGGGGAGGAGATGGATTAGGTGGCAATGATGTGCACCGTATTCTATCCTTTCATGGGCAGTCTCCTCATCTTTCTCTCCTCAGAATTATGAAAAGGCTGGCACAGGGCCAAAGAAGCCCATTGCAAGACTTAAGGCAGTATGAGAGGATTTAAATTCTCTTTCCCCCAAAGCCTCATGCTCCTTCCCCCACTGAATATTCATGCTCAGTTCCAGCATGGGAGCACCAGTAGGGGAGGAGGGGAGAACAGCGTTGGGTTGTTTCATTGTCATTATGTCATTGGGTTGTTTCAAATCATTGTCATTAATACATAACACAAAACCACCAATAGACATCTGATGAAATATGCCTCATGGTGCCTCATGCTTACTTTATTCCGGAGGCATGCTCTTTAAGTGAAATGCTCTTTAAGTGAAGCGGATTTTCCCATAGGAAATAATGGAAACTCAGACGATTGGTTCCACAACCCCAAAAATATTCATATAAAAATATTAACTGGATGTAAAAATGATGACAAAACCTTTTAATTTAATTCAAAACATGCAATCAATGTGCATGATCCTATGAAGTCTACTTAGGCTGCAATCCTAAAGAAACTTTCCTGGGAGTAAGCCCCATTTAACACAGTGGGGCTTACTTCTGAGTAGACATGGTTAGGAGGCTGCACTTTCCTGGGAGGCTTACCTAGGCTGCTGGAGGTTCAAGGCGGCCAGTGGGGGCACTTGGGGGCAGTTAGGGGCAGCTGGCTCTGGCACCTCCAGGCAACTGCCCCCAAGCTGGGGGGCAGCAGGGCTGACTGGCAGCCCTTTTAAAGAGCCTCCGTGCGGAGAGTCAGGGCTGCATAGTACATGCGCCCATGGCATGCTTGCTTGTTAAGTGAAGCGGAACTTGTTATGTGAAGCAAGATTTCCTGGAAATTTATACTTATTATGTGAAATGCTTGTTATGTGAGGCACTTGCTATGAGAGGTTCCACTGTATATATATTTGACCTTTCATCAACAGCGCTATGGGATACTATAATTGATTTTACATTTGCATAACCAAAAACTCTGATGTGGGTGGTGCAAGCGGTTAAGACACTGTGCCTGTTAACCAGCAGGCCAGGGTTCGAGACCCGGGTCAGCCCTACAAGACAGGATGAGCTCCTGTCCTTAGCCCAGCTCTGCGACACCAGCTGGATCCAATCATATTGGCTCTGCCTTTCCATTGGACTAATTCAGTGGTTGTGGAGAGGGGGGATTTGCTGCTTGGGTAACAGCCTATCCTCCATAACAATCTAACCCAGGCTTTCATGCTTCGCATGCAGCGTATGCAGCGCTGAGCACGATACCATAGTCTTTCAAGACTGACGGAGGCCTGCTTAACCAAAACTACAACAGTTCATTATTAAGACCAATTTTATGGGCCCTTTACAATGACCACACTCTCAATCCTTTGTAAATACAGAAACATTTGATGGCAGGAACAGAAGCTCCACATCCATGGCAGAACTAGCCAGAGTTGGAGGATCTCAGTGGCAAGAGAGCATGCTGGACAAGGATGACCATATGGAATGAAGAAGTACCTCTACCTTTGACCATTGCATAGAAGAGGGAATTTAGGCAGGTGCTGCTTTTTAAACCATTATATGAGGAGCTAAACCTGCCTCAATTCCCTCTTTTGTGCAATGGTTAAAGGCAAAGGCTCTCTGTCCTCCATTATAGTTGGTCACCCACTGCTAGACCTAATTTCCAATTTTTCAAGCCACCCCACTCCTTCATTTCCTCAGATGTACACCACCCAAACAACTGGTATGAACCTGAAGAGACTAATTAGTACCATACTATGAGGGGGCTGCATGACTGCCCTCCAAACCTCAGGAGGCAGCACGTTCCTCATTAGCACAGCTATGTCAGGGCTGGAAAGTTGGAAATGATTTGGACCAAAATAATTTTTTTACATTAGCAAGTATTCACCATAAGCACAGGGTTTCTTTTCACATTTTCAAATATGCCTCCTAGCCAATTCATTCATTCTGCAATAGTGTTCCAAAGATGTTGCACTTTTTCCATAAGCGAATATATTCAATAATCTATTTTCATTTAAGTTTATGATCATTTTCATTCACTGGTTCACACGTGAGAGGCATAATTACAGGTGAAACAAAAGTTCCACCATAAGCAACATGCTGCAAATGGTGGAAAGGAGAGAAATAACTGCCTAAGTTTCCTCCTGAGTTACGTCTAAATGTGACAAAAATTGAAGATATTTCTGGACCAATGTGCTGATTCACATTCCCTATAAAATATCAAAATTAACTTACGATAATTAAATTGCTATAATAAGAGGTTGCCTTTGAACAATCATAATGGAAAAAGTGAAATTGAATTCTCCATCTCTCTACCTCCTTCTTTCCAACAGCCCTGCTATTATGTCTAATCTGGATGTTTCATTATAATGCAGAAAGTAGAACTTGTACATTTTTGAATCTGTGTGCCTGCTTTTTCAAGGAGTAATAATCTCAGCATTAAATAGTGTTTTCAGAATGTGCTAAGTAGTTTACATATACTATCTTGATGTTGTTCTTACAACAGTTTTGTAGGATAAGTGATTTTTGTTGTTGTTTGGTCGTAAAGAGTGCAACTATGGGAAGACGTAAGAGGCACTGACTCCGGATTGCTCTATGCATTTCCCATAGATTTTCCATAAGTGAAACCACAACTACATTGGTGTAAAAGGTCCCATAGTTACTCTGGATTGTAGCCTTAGTGACATTCCCAAGATAGCACAGGACTCATGTTGGGGCTTAGGCTGGCCTAAGTGGAGGATTGGATTACAATCTAAGTCATGTTTGACTCTTTGTGAACCCATGGACTGCAACACGCGAGACCAATCTGTCCTCCACTTGTTTGTCCAAAATATCAAGTGTATCGCTATATTGTAGTTAGGGAGAGGAGGCTGAGAGAAACGTGACTAAGGTCTTGATGTGTTACATAGGGCTTATTCCCCTGCACTTACAGGATTGCATTCCTACTACATGTACGGCAGAGCAAAAATTCTAACCAGGATTGTCCAGATTCAGTCTCTTAAGCCACTATATTTATATTTATTTTTCAATATTTTATACCTCCCTTCCTCCAAGGAGTTCAGGTGGTGTTCATGGTCCATTTCCTTTTTTGACTGCATAACAAGCCAGTGAAGTAGGTTAGACTACGAAATGGGGAATGGTCCAAGGTCATCCATGACTCAGTCTCATGACTGAGCAAAAATTTCAACCTAGACTTTCCAGGTCTAAATCCAACACCACAACCACCACACCATCTATTTGAAGCCATACATTTTATTGAAAGGTATTATGGCACAGTGCAAGACATATGCTATACCACTCCATAGCATGTTGCCATATCAACAGATCATGCATTGTATGGTCTGGAGAGGTGATCAGAAGCCAGTGAAAATGTCTAAAAAATTACCAACCTCTACTCACCAAGTTACCCTTTTGCTTTGGCCTCCCACACAATTTCAAATTCATAGGGCAGAGCAGCACCCTACTTAAAGGCAAGATTCTCCCCATTCAGCCCCTGTAGCTTCTGTAATACCTCAGCAGAGGAAAACAAGATCAGGCGGAAATCTTTTCTATATTCAAAGCTTGCTCTCCATAGTATTTTGTTGTTACTTGAACAAAAAGAGGATTGTTTTACTCTGGCAAGGCCAGGATCCATTACTACAGTTGTATGAACAGAAACAATTCACTGATCGAATCCTTTCAAACATTTTTCCAGTCGTCAGTGGCACGCTTTTTCTGTTTGCATGTAAGAAAACATTAGCAAATTGCAGGGATCTGCAGAATCTGGATGGAGTACATGAGGAGACCCTGCAGAAACCAGCACATCTTGGGTCAAAATGTTGTGTTTGAATAACTAGTATCATCACATAGTGACCAGTGGCAAATGAAATTAAGAGGGCTTGTGAGGATTCGAAGCAGGACCTTTGGGTTATTAACTCAGCAAACTGAAAAGTGCCCTCATCTTAACTGTGCCCTTTAAATAACTGGCTTGCAGGCAAGCACAGTGAGCAGATTACCTCCAAGATAAGACTGCTGTGAGCAATGTAGATTGAAAGCTACTGAGCTACTTGAGCTACTATTCTCTTATTGTCTGTCATTCTCTATACAAGAATGGGTATACTGAAGCACCTAAGACACTGAGAGGACACACAGATTCACTGATGTGTACCTTACTGCTACCATGAAGGCACTAGGTTGTTTTAAGTTAGTCACCCACTCTCGTCCTGAAATAGAGGGATTTGACTTATGTACCTTACAGGGTTCTTATACAGATCATTTTATATGTAAAGTGCTTTGCACACTAAGTCCTATGCAAATGCTGGTTTTTTATTGTAATACTGTCACTGCATCATGGTTTGTATATATTTTATGTGTGTTTTGACATAATCAAAATCTGAAGCTGTCCATAGTAGTGGAACCAACAGAGAGAGATAACACTTCAAGTATCATTCATTCCCTTGTCTTGTATTGTGCCTAGGCAAACTAGAGCTTTCCTGTTCTCATTCACTGAAATTTGGCATCCCTTTTGATTCTTGACTTTCATGGAGGCTACAATCCTATAGACACTTTCCTGGGAGTAAGACCCATTGAACTCAATGGAGCTCACTTTTGAGTAGACATGGTTAGGATTGTGCTCAAGGTTTTCAGAATACCTTGGTTTATGAGCATAATACATTCTGGAAACATACAATGGAAACATTGTATATCAAATGGATATACAATGGAAACATTATATATCAAAGCGCATTTTGAATTACAAGCATGCTTCCAGAATGAATTGTGCTTGTCAATCAAGACACCACTGTATATACAGTATTAATTAACTCCTTTTCTCCAATTCAGAGGAAACCCTTGAGCACCATCAATATATCAAAAGCAAAGGGTCTTTAAGAATAAGGGGGAATTATTTGAGAGAAGATTTCAATGAGTTTTTATTTGGTATTAGCATCCAGTCAAAGAAGTTTTCAGAATTATCCAAGTTCTGAGTCTCTACTTGGACTTTTGCCCTGCCTGGCCCCCTCTTAGTAAACTGTCCATGTTCCACATCCCTTCCAGGGCTTTGGCCTCCATCTGGTCCTCTGCTTCAGTTACAACACCAGCCTAGCCAAATACCATATCTAGAACAAAATTGTCCTATTAAGATACCTGCACATCTGGCTAGGGCTGAATCTATTTTTAATAGAGTAGTTAGATTATGTTTGCCTGTTCCATTTATTTTTTGTGGGGATAGAGCAGCTTAGACTGCAATCCTAAGCTCCAGTTAGGCTGGCATAAACCCCAGCATAAATCCTGTGCTGACCTGAGGGTGTCACAAGAGTGCCATACTCCATTCCTGTGTGTAGGGGTTAGGCCACTGCATAGGCATATGCTAACCCCCCCACACCAACACAAGAAGATATGCCAAGTGAGTTAGGGTGACCCAAATTTATTAGGACTGCACCCTTAGATACTTTCATCTGTGTTCCATAAGGGTCAATGAGTTATTTGTGTAGCGTGTGGTGAATTGGCATCAGTTCTGTTTTATTCCTGGAGTACTTCCAAATTGGACTACTGGTATTCATGAGGTATGGACACATGAGGAACATCAGAACATATATCTGCATATATGGTACAATATATTTTCTGATAATTCTAAATGTTAGATATTTTATTCTGTTAAAATATTAGCTCCCTTTCTTACTGCTCATATGGTCCCATTCCAGGCCGTATGTTCAGTTAATGGTAAATCCCCACCCAATTCATTAACAACCTATAAGAACTATTGGCACTTGCTCTGTGCCAGCCTGTACTAACATAATGATACCCTCTAAAAGGAGGGGAAACCAATGAAAGAAAGGAGAAATAACCAGAAAACACACAATTTAAAAATACAGCATGCTGGAAAGCTTAAAGGAAAATATAGCAACAAGGAGATTCCTCCCTTTCACTTTCAACAGTTAAAAATGTTGGCAAAGCTTGGCATTCACAAGCATAAGGAGCATCCAGAGGTCCCAAACGTTTTAAACATTCAGTGTGACCATCTGTCACTTACAAAGTTGCTGAACAGAACAAGCAATTATCGGAGCCCTTTTCAGACATAAGCCATCAACCACAACCTGTCTGGCTGCCAAGAGGCATCAGGCCAAAGAATATGAAAGCAGATGGGCCTTCTGGGAGTAGGGATCAGTCTACCTGAGAAGGTGAAAGCAGAGAATTCAGAGGCAACTGTCATCCCAAACAGCCTGCATTCCTGAGGGAGTCTGACATTTCATGGTGCAGGTGACAAAACAATGGGATTTCTTTGACTTCTGCATTTTTAAAACTCTTGAGAAGAGGACAACACTGTCAGGAGGCCTCAGACAGAATTCCTGCTGTGCGGGGCACAGGAACATAAGGCAAAGCTTGAATCAACAAACCATCTCAGGTAAGCAGGAACATGGACTGCAGTCATGATGATATGATTTACCAGCTAAAGATCTGTGAAATTTGGCAGACAAAGCAAGGATTCTTTTTTCTTGAAGACTGGGCTTGATTTTACAAACTTTGCTTCCTGTCTCCCCTGTACAAAGCTGTTGGGATGGGCGGAGGAAGATGGAGAAGGCAACGTTCAGCACAACCTCCACTTTACTTCCACTTTTGAACCAAGTCTGTGTTGAAGCAGTGAAAGGCGGAGTATAAATTCCTTAGAGAGCAGGGAGCTCCAAATCCCAGCCCAGGGGCCAGATGCAGTCCTTGGCAAGCCTCTGTCCAGCTGCAGCCAGCCTCTGGTTTCTTAAAGTTTCTGGCCAGCTTGAGCTGTGCTGTGCTCCAGTTAGGTCTAGAGGTTGTTCTGAAGGCCAAAAAATCATTTCCAAGTTTCCCCCAAATCCAGAAGTAACCTTTTGAGCCCTCTGAAGGTGCTTGGGAGGTGAGGAAATGGGGATCCATTTGAGTATGTGTTTCATTTATGTGATGTGTTAGTGCTTGGAGGAATCCTGGAAATTAGAGCCCATTCATTCTCATTTATTCATTCATCTAGGGTCCATCTCAAATGTGTTTATTTACATTTTATATTTAAATTTTCTTCTGTACCTCAATGCCATGCCACGTATGTGATGTGAGCCTCTGGCTGAATTGAAATTTTAGAGACCCCTGCCTTAGATGAAGGGAGGGCGGGATGGGTTTGATTCTTGAACTCCTCACTGATATAAAAAATGTGTTAAACAGAAGCAGTTTAACTTTAAAAAAATTTAAAGAATGTCCCTTTACAGTTTTTCTACCTGTTGTAGAGAGGCAGTCAGTAATTAGAAATGTAGAGGAAATGTAAGCCCTTTGCTGGGTTTAGCTGCAAAAAAAATTTCTTAACCTGGGATTTTAAAAGAATGAATTTTTTTCCAACATGCTCCTTCTCATTTGCAGTGTTCATTCATGTTGAAACAAATCCATATATTAAAAAATTCATGTATAAGAAGGTTGAATCTGTACTGCAGCAAGTTATAACCACTTCAGGCCATGAATCTACGCACACTTACTTGGGAGGAGAGAGAGAGAGAGACAGAGACAGAGAAACTTGAAAACAAGTACCATTTTGAAGGAGAATTGAGGACTTTTCTATCACTGCCAAAAAGGTATATGGAGAAAGGGGAGCAGGAAAGAAACACTAAACACTAAAGTCACAGCTGAACATAGTTATAGTCCTGATGTGGATGTCTACAAGCAGCATGTAAAACCAGGATGTCCCGGTGGCATTTCTAAAAATTTTAAAGTGTTTTATAAAAGGATCCTGCTAAAAGCACACAGAGTCAGCACAAAGTCAGGAGTAACCATTGACCCACTAACCAACCCAATCCAAATTAAATTTCAACACTTAACTCCTTCATGCCTTATCTTCCGCACTACACACTTGGTCTCTTCCCTCCCTGCAAGGCCTCCTTACTCCCCTTTTCTGGAAAAATTCTAGTAAAACATCAAAAACCATAGTGCATGATTTCCCCAATCACAATCATGGATTCTCCCAGCGGACTGGTATGCACCGATAATGAGCCTCTGTGTTATTAAAATTAATTAGGAAGTTGCTTTGGCCACAGGAGGCTAGCAAAGCAACAAAAATGTGATGGCTTGGGAAATGAAAGTTAAAAGCTTCTATTAAATGGAAGGAAGTTTAAATGGCTGTTTCTCATTTTGCCACTGAACTCTTCAAGTAGTAGGGGATGGAGAGAAATCAGAAACACTATATCCCAGCCCAAAATAAAAGGCAAGGGAGAGAGACACTTTCCTTTGCTTGGTATGATCAGGGGTGCTCAAACTCTTTCTAGGAGTAGCTTGCCACTGTGGCTTGCCAGAGTAGCTTGCCAGAAGGGATGGATCTGGCCGTGATGGTGTACACCAGATCCTATCATCCTTTATTTGCAGGGTCCTCCCAGTTTCTCTTCTGTGACTTGCACCAATTGCAGAGGTACTTCAGGTCTGAGGAAAGCCATTGAACTGTGTGAAGCTTACAGAAGGGTAAGGGCTTACAGAGGGGTAAGGTCCATCCAAAGTATCCAGATCTGCCCCTCCCCACCAGATACAGTGCATGCCTCTTCAGCATGTACTAGATGTACTGCGGTGGGAGGGAGAGGATAGCATCATTTCAATTTTTGAAGTTCCATATTTTATTAAACATGTTTGTAGTGCATTTTGTTTTCTCTTCACGATGGCCAGCACATTACTGAATAAGACCATATAGCAGTTGGACTAAATCAGAAGTTTCCTTTTAGTACAATTCCCCTTTTATTTTATATTAATGCAGAGAAGAGAGCAAATAAAATACAACACACATTATTTTACCTTATTATGAATCTAGTTTGGAGGACAGAAGGCTGAATATTTCTCAGATAGAACAAGCTCAGAAATGAAAGAATTCCTTCTTGAAACATTCAGTAAGAAATCATTTCATCTTCCAATTCAATAAGAAGATCAGAAAGGTTTGCTCCTCCTTTCCCACCAGCCATTCCCACTTACACTGCAAATGAACATTTTTGATTCTGCAACACTGATTGTGGATGAAAAAGTGGGGAATTTGTGAGGTCTTTATTTTTTATTGTTCCATTGCTATGGTAGATAAGGAGGCACTGTATTTTCCTCTGTTTTGTTCTCCATACCATGCTGGATCCCCAGCATGTCAGAACAAGTTGTAGGAATTATAGAACTGCAGGAATTATAATCTAGAAACTACTCCAATGACAGTCTTCCACTGAAAGACTACAACCCCCAGAAATCATCACAAAATTTTTCCTGATGTACTGAGGAGCCATCGTGTTAAATAAGAAAGATGGAGGAACAAAAAGTATATCTTTTTGGGAGAGGAAGGATAAATGAAATAAAGCACCTTCTCAGATGTGATAGTACATGAAAGTGAGGAAGGACAGACCTCACATACTTCCTGACTGCATTGCCATCCGTTACATATTCTGCTGCTACAAAGATAAGTAAAATGCTCTCTTGGGAAACTGAGGAAAGGGAAAACATTTCCAGGCATTGAGGTCTTTCTTTGGAGTAGGGATTTCCAATTCTCCAAGATTCATATCAGAGCCTAATTTGGGAGAACTTAGCCAACATCCCTAAGAGTACAAGCCTAACCATGTCTACTCAAAAGTAAGCCTTATTGTGTTCATTGGGTCTTACTCCTAGAAGTGTGTTTAGGATTGCATCCTAACTTGTGATGGTTATCACAAATCATGGTTACTTCTGCCTAGGCTCAATACAGGCAACTCAAGAAGGATTTAGGCAGCAGGTGTGGACTGGTGGTTGAGTGAAGGGCTACTGAAGAAAGTTAAGCAGGAACAGACCTGAATAACTCTTAGATGGGAGACCTGAAAGCTGATAAAAGCTATCATGAGACAAGAGAGCCAGAGGTGTCACAATTTCCAACTTGGCTGACTCGAAAACTCCTGCTGGAAGCTTAGAAGGCATTTTCCTGATACCAGATGTGATGAGCACACCATGGAGAATTCCACCTGGGAGAGAAGAGTTCTACGAGCTGCCCATAGAACAATTACCTGCCTCACAGGGTGGTTGGGAGGATGAAAAGGATAAAAAATTGCATTAGCATGGGAAAGGCAGGGTGTAAATCCCTTAAATAATTAACCTTTCAGTGCCATGCAACCAGGTTCTGATTGTTAATGATTTGAAGTTCAGAAGCTGCTCTAACAATTTCTTTAATAACACATAGCCACCCAAAATTCAATAATTCAAGATAATTTATCTGCCTTTGCTTTCTAAATTAGTTTGTGTGCGTGTGTGAGAGAGATGCTCATCTTCTAAAATGATACAGATTCAAAATTTAGCACACTGAATGCAAACAGTAACTCCTGAACACTTGTTTCAGATCAGCACATTTTTACAGATATTGGGTAGAAATCACAGTCTGTCCTAAGCTTCAGAGCATTTAATGAAGGTATACCTCCTTTGGAAACAGAAGAATTAGCTCTGGATGTGAGCAGAAATTTCTTTTAGGATAAGAATCAGCAACTGGGAACAGCTAGGAGGGCTTTTTTGAAACTGAAATACAAGCCATTAACCTGAGGCAAGCTAACAGCAGATGACTGCAGAGGCAACTGCTGGCTGCAGATAATTAGTTTAAAACCTATTTGAACATGAATATTTTATCATGCAGCACAAAAGTCGTTATGGAGAAGAATTAGAGAGCCAAGCTGTCTGGGAGCCCTGGAAAGGTAATCTGTCAGGGCCCAATAACGAAGATTCAAGGAAAAAAGCAAATTTAGTGATTCAGCACAAGCAGCTTTCATTTGGCTATCATAATCCATTAAGGAACATATTTGGTAGTAAGTTCAGATGGTTTATGATTCTTTAAAATTGTTTTATGGACAGCTGTAGAAAATACACTATCTCCAGACAAAAGTAGTGGTGTAAAACAGCCATGGTGTATGTTCTTTCCATGTGGAGCCCAGCTGTGATTTTCCCAGTGGACCAATTGCTTTTCCCAGTGGACCAATTTGGGTTGTTCATTATACTTCCTCTGTGAAATAAAGCACTTTTGGTCATTCTCTGAAGTTTATCTAGTGCTCATTAAAATGTTCACCTTGTAGGTAAAAATGAAATGCACTAACTGGCCTGGTGGCATTGTGGGAAATGGGGCACTGAAACAAAGAACAACAAAATTCTTTGTTGAGAAGGGACGTTGAAGACCTTTAAAATTCAACTTCCCAATCTCATATTGGTTTCTTTTTTATTAGACCCCATATCATGAAGATTATTTCTTAAGACTATTTCACATTGACATAAAGACAACACAAAAGCAACTTTGGAGGTAGCCTGCCTAGCCTTACAAACGCTTTTAGAATCACTGGGCATCTCACTTCTTTCATTAAATTGCTTTGTGATCTCCTCACAAACCATGCTGTCCATAAAGTGTTTCTGGAGCCAATCCTCACTAGAGTCAATCCTCACTAGGAAAGAGGTGGAAGTGAGAAGTCTAAGGCAGGGGATTTCACCTCACAGGGATATCGCTTTGCAGAGGTGTCATCTCACAGATGACAAACTACACCAGCTGAAATTCCCTCCTTTACACACAAGTTAAAAGGTTCTACACTCATAATGTAAGGGAAACATGAGATGGGTTCCTGCAATTAAGAGGCCTGTGGGCCCTCCTTACAGTGAATAACCTATTGAGGTGGTTCCCAGACTGTAAACCATGGCTCCCTGAAGGACCTGCAGAAACCAGCCAAAGAAATAGTGGAATCCTAGTGAAAAACATAAAACATATAGGATTGTAGCCTAATGGGAAGCCATGGTCAATGGCCCAGTAGGCCACTGAAAATATTTGGGAGCCACTTGAAAATATTTGGGAACCACTGCCATATCATATATTGAGCATTCTTCTGCAACATAATTCCACCACAAAATGATTTGATCAAATTGTAAGCCATTATACAGTGGGGGGGGGGGGTCTACCATAAATAGGTTTTGTGCTCTTGCCACTGTGCCAGCGGTTTTAGGGCAAAATCCTAAAGCAGTTACGGGTCCACGCAGTTATGTCACTCTCTAGTGTTATCTTATGGAAAGTCAACTGCTCCGGAGCAAGGGGCTTAATTTCACTTTAGGATATAGGCCTTATTCGGCTAACTGGCTACTGAAATAATTTTGGACTGTTGTAACTACCTTGAACTGTTCTAAGATCAAACTATTTTAAGCTACTTTTGCCTGCTCTATAATGATGTTTGAACACTGGGTTGTATCCTAATCCAAGTGCATACAGGAACTTCCCTGCCTTCTCCACCTTGCCCCAGCCATTCCTGAGGGTCAGAGGATCACTGCACCCATATGGAAAGAGGTAGAGGAACTGCTGAGAAGAAATTGATAAAAATCCTCTCCCTTGCACAGACGGCGGTGCCTGCTCTTCACACAAATTATTGATAGCATACAGACCCCATTTTTTCAGTTGCCTATGTTTTTATTTGACATTTTTATTTGACACTTTATTTTTTTGCAGGTCATTTTGGTAAAAAGTTGACAAAATATTCAAACTAATTAAACTTAAATAAGCTACAGGGTCATTGGGCAGATGAACACAGGCTGCAACACACTTTGCACATGAGATTAGAAAACATATGGACAGCAAATTATAATAGTATTAAAAGTTGCACATATAATAGAAAAGTTGCACATATTTATTTCAATCTCTGATCTCCTCTATCCCTTATCTCTGTTCCCTCTATGCAAGGTGCCTTGACATGCCTACTCTGACACCGATCCTGCTGTGAGAAATCTCTCATTCTAATGCAAGTGCCTTTTGGCTAATGAGACCCAAAATCACCTTGTTATTTCTGTTCTCCAGAGGACCATCTTCTCTCCTCTGCTTTGCAGCCAGAAACATTTTTCAGCCTGTTCAATGCTGTGACCAAATTTCACAGAATGAAAGTGTGTCTGTGTTATCCTGTTGCCTTAATTTTGGGAAGCAGCCGAAGTGCCTGCTTTCTACAGAATCTATATTTAAGTATATGATACAATACAGACAAACCCTCAGGCAGAGTCCTTGTTAAACAAGCCTGGCACAATCCACAACTAGCCACCAACCAAAGTGATTAGGGCCAATATATTTCTTGGTTTTTTAAACCTCTTAAGTGAAAAAGAATACCATGCTGACAGTCTATGTAGCTGGAACAGAGTTTGGCCCCAGAGGCAACTCTAAGGAGCTTTGGTATTCAGTCTTCAGCTGACCCATTAGTTAGCCATTTCCTGCTGCAACAGATACTAACAAGACAATTAAATAGTTCCATAAAGATTGTTAAACTGTAAAGTTCCAGTGGCGAGAGCAGTGATTTTCAACCTATTTCACTTCATGGCACTCAGTGGTGGGCCCAGCCTGGCCCAACAACCTGTCCCCCGGAAGTGGGCGGGGCCAGGCCTGGGTCAGGGGATGGGGAGGGTCAGGGGCAAGGCTGGGGAAGAGCAGGGGCGGGGCTGGGGAGGGGCAGGGCTGGGGAGGGCACGCCACCCACCCCAGTGCACTGTGGGTGCAGGTGGGCGGGGCAAGGGGGCAGGCCCCAACCCGGACGCACTGCGCATGCGCTGATGCTCACGCAAGAGCAGTGCCTGCCCTGAAGCTGGCCGGCCAGTCAGCTTCAGGACAGGCACTGCGCATGTATCTGTTGGTGCATGCGCAGTCCCCGGGCTACCGAACCGGTACGCCCTGTTCTCCATCCCACCCCACCGCCACCCCCGTAGCTAGCAGATCGCTAGCGGGGAGACCGAAGTTACATCTGGTTTGAGCGATGTACCGGTGTTACATCTGGTTTGAGCCCGAACCGGTTATAGCCCATCCCTGGGCACACTGACAAGGTTTTACCATTGATCAGGCACACCCGACTGTTCAAATTTCCCCAATTTTCCTATTATGTCAATCCCTAAATTCCTGTGGCACACCTGAGTACTATACACAGCACACTGGTTGAAAATCACTGGGTTAGAGCATGGGTGTCCAAACCTTTTTGGCAGGAAGGTCTTCTTAGCTCTCTGTTACTGAATTGTCACTGAGTTGGGGGGCAGAAGAAAAAAAGAATTTGATTTACATATCAAATTTGAATGAATTTATATAAATGAAGATATTAGAATTGAAACAAATTTTTAGCTTACATGTTTTAATTGTTTTTAATTGAATGTTCTATTATGTTTTTAATTATGTTTTAATGTGAGCCGCCTTGAGTCAGTCTATGATTTGAGAAAGGTGGCATACAAATTTTTAAAATAAATAAATAAATAAATAAAATTCAAATCTGTTCATAAACACTTTCTAACATTGATCTTCAAATCAGTTCCTAAGCACTTTCATACACAGAGAGGGAGGATGCTTGCAGCCTCCACAGCCCTGAAAATACCTTCTGGGGGTTCAGAGCACATAGCTTCCCTCACTTCTTGAGGATTATAGGAGTTTTGCCCTTCTGGTTTGGACATCTCTGGGCTAGAGGAAAGTGAAAGATCAGCCTGGTCTTTCCTGAATGGCCAGCAGCTTTCATGGCTGTTTTGACTCCATCATATCAGTCAGCAGAACTACCACTGAGGTAGCAGAGCCTGATAGGTAGTGGCCTCTCTGAGAGCACAGAAACCACAGCAAAGAAAACAAGCAGAGAGGGAGGGAAGGGGGGAGGGAAGGAGCATAGGAAGATCAAGCAAGCATAAAGGAAAGATTGTGAAGAGCAGAGGGTTTTGAAGTGTAAACTTCTTTATTAGCATTAGATGACTCTAGGTGAATCCTATCCAACTTTCCAGCACTGGTACCCCAGGTGGGGCATGTGAAGCATCCTGCAGTTGGAGGACAGTCACGGAAGGCTGTTTATTCCCATACACCTCAGAGTTGCATTGCCCTTACCCAGAGCTGGAAAATTGTTTAGGATTTCACCCAAAGTTGAGAAGCAGAGAATGTAATATATCTTATCATTTTGATGAAGAGAAAAATAAAAAAAACACTTTGTCTTTTACAACCATTCTTCCTGACCGATAAAATTCTGCCTAAATACATCAGCCTTTTTTTAACTCTAAAAATGTCCATAATGAGCTACCCCCAGCATCCCAAAGAATCAAATGAAAACCAAAGATTTTCATTTCCACCAAGAGACAAGTGGGCAGGCAGGCCAAGCACTACCTTGTATATTAGTACTTTGCTAAAAATGCCTTCTTGCTGCAATAATTACTGTAATGAAGACAACTCATATGAATAAGCTAGTGGCGGAACACTGCTACCTTATTTTCACTATTGTATTTTTCACCTCCCACCCGCCCCATCGAATTCTTGTGATGAGGTATCAATTCTATCACAGGTGGCAATCAAAGCCAGAAGGCATGCCATATGGACAGCCATATGTTTTGGCACTGGTTCCCATTCTGAGAGTATCCTGGGACATGGAAACAAGAACACAATGCCTGACTGTACAAAGAATCATTCCAGCTGACCTCTGAAGCTTTTCATTTATGGCTGGGTTTTAAGAAGCTGAACAGTTGGCACTCATGTCTGCTTTGTGCACTTGGTACTGTCTGTACTAATGTAACTTTGCTGTGAGTACCTATTGGTCAACTTGCCAACTCTCATAACTCAGAAGACCTCAAACCCAAGTGATTTAACTATCTCAGCAGAAAACCCCCCATCCAATCCAGTAACAATCTAACCATCCCCTTTCAACTA
The DNA here is from genome assembly GCA_030015325.1 of Cryptoblepharus egeriae. Classification (NCBI taxonomy): domain Eukaryota; kingdom Metazoa; phylum Chordata; class Lepidosauria; order Squamata; family Scincidae; genus Cryptoblepharus; species Cryptoblepharus egeriae. The sequence goes on along the minus strand of JAREYC010000008.1, from coordinate 46,008,015 downwards.
TAGAAGAAAACCTGTAATCATAGATTGCTACCACTTCTTATTCACAGGTAATGTCACAAGGAGAACCTCGTGAATGATGGTAGTTTGATGCATTAAACCGGGGTGATGGTTCTAGGGGATGTGTGAAACAGGATTTAACTGGTGACAACGATATTCCAAATTTTTAAGCAATTGATATTAAAACTTAAACATCTTTTGGAAAATAGCAAGTCTGCGTATGTTTGGAGTTAAACAATTTTTCTAGTATAAATACAAACCATTTTTTTTTCTCTTGATTTTGCGGTCCACCTAATTAATCAAGGTTTGAAAGAATCTTCAATAAAACACATACAATTCATCATACATACAAGCCCCACTGAAATTAACCGGTTCAAAAAAGGGTAATCACATTTTTTTACAGCTCACAGTTATTTCATAGAAACAGCTTTAGGTGGATAGGCCAAAATTTTACCTTAATTCAACACCAAAGAAACCAACAGAAACTCATAACAGGATCACATTTCACATTTTAAAATGAATTCTTTTTCTTGCATCTCACTTTAATCCAGAAAAGACATTTAACAAGAACCTTTTCACAGCACAGAAACTTCCAAGAAGAGATGAGCCTCAGATCTCAAAGCTTTTATCAGCAGTATATGGAAGAATCACAGAGAGCAGAATGAAGGGCAAAAGTTGCCTTCCTAATAACCTACTTTAGATCTCAATCTACTTCAGTACCATTAAGAGTGAAGAACTAACATTCATTGCACCAGAAAAATAGAAAGCTAAAAGACAGAAAAATTCCTAGACTCCATCTGGTTGCTATAGATCTTTAAATTTAATAAAGTGAGTATTTAAAAAGATAGTACGTTAATTTTCACTTAACTACCGAAAAGATTTAGCCGTGTTGTTTATGAATTTCATCTTGATGTTTCAGAAGTGAACAATAAAGGGCAAATGTTAGTGTGGCACAGAAGAAGAAGGAAAGTCAATAATTCAAACCAATTATAAGTTCTCCTCTAGGCTGCTTTGGTTGTTCTCATGCCAGTGTGGGAATGTACTGCCTCTCCTCACAATCCTCTTTCTTAATTGTAACAGAAACAGATGTAGCTGTCTTGTAAGAAGTCAGACTACTGGTCTATCTTGACATTGCCCAATAACAGCTACTGCATAGGATTACAGACAGAACCTACTTCTCAGCCCTACTTAGAGGGATCAGGAATTGAACCTCTGCATGCAAAGCAAATGCTCTGTCATACTTAGTCCCTTCACTAAGCATCTGCTCTGCATTCTGGTTTTATTCCTGTTGAAGTCATGACTTTATGGCCAAGGAACCCCCAAAATGGTAGCTCCATTGAGGTGCTGAAGGTACTAAATTTTCTGTGTTCTTCCTAGCCATGCCCTCAATAAGAAATATTGTGGTGAGACGACTAATAAGGCAAGGAATAACTGAGGAACACAAATACAAGCCTAGCATTAATTGTATTATAATTATAGCATGAAATTGACATGCTTATCTCTGTTTATCTACTAAGAAATCTCATTATAGTCAATGGGGCTTGTTATTGTTGTTTAGTCATTAAGTCATGTCCTTTTTGGGACCCCAGGGAAAGTAGCAGGCCAGACCACTCTAACCTCCACTAACTCCTGAAATTTGTCCAAATTCATGTTCACTGCTTTGGTGACACAAACCACCTTTGCCGCCTCTTTCAATGGCGCTTACTTCCAGGAAAAGTGTGGACAGGATTGCAGCATAAAGTTCATTACAATAAATAATAAGACCAAGGGTTTGTCAGATATCACAATGCTTTTGAACACATGGTCAGAATACTGGACAAAAGGAACAAATTTATTCCTTAGTATGATACTTGGTATCATCCTCCAAATGACAAAGGGTGCAATCCTAAACACACTTTCCTGGGAGTAAGGCCCATTGAACAGAAAGGGGCTTACTTCTGAGTAGACATGGTTAGGATTGTGCTCTAAGTTTATCTTCTGTTATGTTGTGTTTATTTATGTATTTATGTTATATTATGTGTTTGTTATTTTCTGTTATGTTACTTTCTTATATGTTATGTTGAGACTTTTGCTCCAGAGTTTAAACAGAAATCCTTGTTAACAATTCAGAGTACAACTATGCTTAATATTAACCAGTTTCCATTTTCAAGCAGAATGCAGCTTGAAATTACGTAGCTTGAACTGAGTCAACTCAGTAAAGTTGACTTTTTTTTCCTCTGAAAACATCTATCCCTGGAAAAGGTGGCTTCATATCCTGTGAAAAAGCATTTTCCCATCTGGCTGCTGATTCTTCAGTGCTATCTTTCCATGGCTGCTTTTGCCTTCTTCAAGGATTAGTTGCATGGCTGATCATACCAAAAAGTACAGCTTATCATTTCTCAACGTTTATTCCCCCACCCCCAACTGTAACACTGCATAATTAACTTAATGGAAGTACCACTAGAAGTAACTGGGGATCATGTCATTGTCAGTTACTTTTGGATTGAGAAGCCTAATGCAACACGAAGGATGAACAGGAGGACTTTTTAGAGAGTGCAAAAAACATGTATTGGAAATTTGCCCACTGTGCAAAAACTCCTACAAATGTTTGTCACATTACACTGCTTGTCTTGCTGCCAAGTAGCAGATGTTTGGAGGTCCCCCATGTACCACCAGACTCCACCTCAAGTACCACTGGTAAAACCCATACAACTGGTTGAAAAACACTGGTATAAATGTATTTAAAGCTTCCCATTCACTCAGGAATCACCAGGATTTCCCTTCAAGTGGTGCTGCTCTTGACATTCATGGAGAACATTTATTTAGCAACCCTAACTAGCAGTATTTTGGCTCAAACATTATTTGCCCCTGTCATAGCCATAGTCGGTACAATGTAAGAATATCCACCATTCTGGAATTGGGTGTTAACTCTGAGATGTAAGCAGAAGAAATTTCGGTTTCACAGGGCACTCTGCAGCAGACTTTCAAATCACTGCACTTCAACAAAAATGTAAGTTTCCTTGTGTAAAGTACCTGCATTGAACTTCCTACTGCTTTATCCGAGGCATTGTTTGTCTTCAATCTCACTTTGTAAAAAGATAAAAGTAATGTCTGTCCATCTCTCTCTCTCACACACACAGACAATCTAATGCATTCAGGGTAGACATACATACCCACAAAAGGTTATCATTGTGTATATCAGACAGAAGTGGGTATCATGAATATCAGAAGTGCATATCAAAGACAGTATCATGAATCTCTTGTGTGGCCTTAAGGCACCACAAAAATATTTGCTTCCTTAGCAATACAGTGACGCCTCAAGTAAAGAACACCTTAAAGTATGTTTCACGTAACAAACAAAAATTTATCTAGGATTCTGCTTCACATAACAAACTGTGCTTCACGTAAAGAACACATTCATTGGCAGTTTGGGCAGACGCGCTGGCCGGCAGCCTGTTTAAAAAGCATCAGGGCTGCCTAGCACACCTGCCCATAATGAAAGCAACACTTCCACGCTGTTCCTCCTGTGGCTGGACGTCCACTGGGCAGAGGGAGAGAAGAGCAGTGGAGAAGAGGGAAGCCGCTCAGGGCTAGCCAGAAGGGAGCAGGGGAGAGAGGGGCTTCGGATGGAGGGAAGGAGAAAGTGGGGAGACACTAGGAAGGTGTCTTGGATTGCAGCCTCCTAACCACGTCTACCCTGAAGTAAGCCCCATTGTGTTAAATGGGTCTTACTCCCAAGAAAGTGTCTTTAGGACTGCAGCCTAAGTAGACTTCATAAGATCATGCACATTGAATGCATGTTTTGAATTCAATCCCAGTGTTCTGTCATCATTTTTACATCCAGTTAATATGTTTATATGAATATTTTTGGGGTTGTGGAACCAATCATCCGAGTTTCCATTATTTCCTATGGGAAAATCTGCTTCATGTAAAGAATGTTTCACGTGAAGAACATGCCTCCGGAACAAATTAAATTTGTTACGTGAGGTGCCACTGTACTGCCACAGATCAATATTATTACACCTCTGAAATCTGACATTTGGAATGTGTGCCCAAATGAAATCACTCATACCAGAGTGAATGAAGAGAAGAATTCATTCACAGGAGATTTTAGCAGGTCCAGGGAACTCTGGAAAGAGATTTCAGTCCAGGCTTTTGGTTGCAATGGTTGCCTTGACTGTGCCAAGGACTAGATGGGGAGTACGTTACTGTTTGTCTTGCTGGACTGCTTAGTAGCCCTTCATGCTATCGCCCATGTTGTACTTCTGGGCTGACTGCAACCTGGACACTGAGCACTGCAACCTGGAAGCAGTTGCAGACTGGATGAAAGCTAATAAACTGGAATTATATACTGAGGTTCTCCTGTCCCCCAACGCCACAATGCAGTTAATAGATCTAATTTGCTGATAGTACTCCCTCCAAAAGAGCAGGTTTGCGACATGGAGGTTCTACTGGATCCACAGTTGCCCCTGAATGGCCAGACAGCAATCTGTGGCCAGGGGGCCTTTGAACAGCTTCAGCTGGTGCACTTGCTGACTCTATACCTGGGGGAGATGACTCTCGCCACAGTGTTCCATGCCCTATATGACATCCAAAGTAACTACAGAAATGTAGTCTATTTTTGGGGCCATCTGTGAAAGCAGTTCAGAATCTGCAGCTAGTGTTATCAAAAACCCAGATTATCACAAGCACTTGAGTAATTCTGCCATACCATTGCTCAGGCAGCTATACTGACTGCCCATTCCACTCCAAGCACAATTCAAGGTGTTGGCGATTACCTTTAAAGCTCTACACAGCACTGATTATCAAATTTTGGGTTGGGTCCCATCAGGTCTGAATCAACAGGAAAATATCAGGAAAAAATTCCTGACTGTGAGGGTGGTTCGGCAGTGGAACAGATTGCCAAGGGAGGTGGGGGACTCTCCCTCACTGGGGATCTTCAAGCAGAGGCTTGACGAGCACCTGTCAGAGATGCTCTAGGAGGATTTCCTGCTACAGGCAGGGAGTTGGACTAGATTACCTACTGGATCCCTTCCATCATTCTATAAACACCAAGAGGTGCAGATTTGCATTCACAGGGCATTGATGACCTACTGGATCCCTTCCAACTCTATCATTCTATAAACACCAAGAGGTGCAGATTTGCATCAGCATGCTGGGCATTGATGCAGATCGGTACTCCTGGCGCAGAGAGAGACACTCGCAAACCGATCAAAGATTTCTTAAAAAAAGATTTCTTAGAAATCTTTGCTCGTTTTTCAAAACACTTGCAATCCAAGGTACTTGTAAACCGAGGTACCACTGTATAATGATCCATTGCAAGATAGAATTGTGCTGTGTATAATTCATCTTCACTGTGAATAAGTCATTCTTTTCCTCAGTATTGCTAATAAATTCTAAGTATGCAGACCATTCATGAATACAGGTGTACATATATGCTGACACCTGCATAGTGAGAATGCTGTGTAGTTGTCAAACTTTTAGGATCTCTGAGGAAATCCCTGAGCAGAGGGCACCAGTATAATTATTTTGTTTACTGCAGACAATAATTAGTTGGTTCAGAAGTAATAAGATAATTCAGGTGTAAATTCATTTCCAAGAGGGGAGGCTAATAATGGCTAATCAAAAAAATGTAATATGAACAAAATAATGTTTTGTTTATAACCACAATAAAGTTGTTATAAACAAAAAATGCCTAGTTATTATTATAAAGTGACTATGGAAAGTTAAGCCCATTCCAAATATAGTAGATTCTGATGATCCATAACCTCACATGGATGGGGTGAATCCAGGAAGTGATGGAGCCAGGATCTGGCACCTAAATGATCCCGCTGCCCTCAGTGATCTGCAGCCAGCCCCAATATTGTCCTGGATACAACTAGGCCTACCAGCCTGCCTATTCCAGTGCAGGGAGGCATTCCTGGGCCCAAGAAAATTCTCTAGATGCCACTAGAGCATAGCTGGGGATGTTTTTCAAGAATTTCAGTTCTCCCAACCAGTGGATTATCAACATGTTTTGGCATCCATGGGGGTTCAAGGAACAGAATCTCTAGATACTAAAGGCCAAAAATACAATATTAGTGATTTTTTCCCTTTCCATACCCTTTTCTGATAATTACTAGCATGAAATTTGCCATTTTCAGAGTTGCCACATTCCACGCTCTCATTGAGGTATCCACCAAAATTGCACAATATACTTCTTAGCAGAGTTTATATGTAAATGGGGGGTCGCAGTTGCCCCATGGTTCATCTTTTGTCATTCAATCACATTTTCCAGTTTGTTCCTCATTTACAGTCTAGAGAAGTCCTCTGGGAGTTCTTCAAAATCCATTTTGGTTTTCACCAGCCTGCGTAGTCTGATGTCATCTGCACAGTCAATCATATCAGTGCTTATCCTTAACTGCAGGTCATTATGGAACAGTTACAAAGCAGCAGTCACAATACTCATCCATGAACAATCAGTTCTAGAAACTGACATTCTGTGTCAAAAGTTGTTTTACTGATCTTTGTTACAATACTTTAGCTTCCTGAACCCACCATTCTGAACTTTATTGCTGATGCTAAAACAAAAGTGTGAAAAATTTAGCCTCCTGAATTCAATAAATTTACTTCTTTCCTCATCTGCTTTTGTCCTCTTGAGTTGGTTATGATTTCAACAACCAATTCATCACCAATCTGTAATCTTATCAATAATTTCACCAATTATGAAAGGCTTCATAATACCTTAAAATTGAGATTCCTAACTGCTTTCTTGCAAATGTATAAATTTAAATGCCCTGATCTTTTAGAAAGAGCAAGAATTAGGTACCAATGAATGTATAAAGGAAAAAACAACAGAGCAATAGAACAATAGGAACCTAGTGAAGAATCTGTTTTGGACTTCATATTGTTGTTGATCCCCAATGTCTGTAATACAATGGGTGCAATCCAGAGTAATTATGAGAAGTCCTTGCTCTGGTGTAAGAAAAATTTATCCTGGATTTCAATATGAATTTCCCATAGGTTTTCACTAGGTGGTTTCACTATAGGTCCGCGTAAAGTCTCTTACGTGCTCCGATAGTTACTCTGGATTGTAGGGTAAGACCGAAGTCAGATGGGAGAAGGTTGTTCACAAACAGCACTGTATAGCAAAACACCTATTTTCCATTTATATGGTCCTGTTCAATTCCACATCATCTCATTAAAATAATATCTAGTAGCAGAATGGGAAAAGTCCATTTGCGGCACTGAAAAAATTGCCAGATGGAGTAGACGACCCTGTTGGCCAGATAGATCAAGATCAACACAAGGTAGCATTACAGATTCACACAAGAGCAACTGCATAAATGTGGCTTAAGACTTACTTATACATGAGGAACAGTTGCTCTAAAGAGAAATGATGTTGACATATCACAATGAGCATCTAGGTAGAACCCTACCTAGCAGAGTTCTAATAGAATTGTATACCATGCAAAGAATCGGCATATAAGCATATGAATGTTTTATATCTGGGTTAAACAGTAGTGGGAATGATAACTAGCTAAGGGCACAATCCAGAGTTAGGGCAGTGATGAGAGTCCTAGCTGGGCTGCCCGAACTATTCTGAATCCAGAGCAGAAAGTTATGCTGCATCCAGAGAGTCAGGAAGCCTGGGCTGCCTGAGCTGCTCCAGAGCATGTTCAGTAGGCACCAAGTGACACATGGGGAGGGCTTGCTCCTGAGGATCACACTGAACAAGGAACAGCTGTGGTGCCTGCCTTATAAAGATTCCCTGATGACTGCCAGTACAGTCTCCAATGAATACAAGAGGCTTCTTCGGGTGGCCTGAATTAGTAGGCTGCCGTATTTGTGCCATATCCTGTAGTTCAGAGGCAGGGGTTGCAGATAGGCTGGCCAAGAACTCAGAATTTTGGTCAACACTGCCATTCCTACTCTGGGTTATCATGGACCCCTATGGGTCTACCCATTATCATACCCACACAGGAGGTGGTATAACTCTGAGGACCTGGAAGAGGGAATTTCTGCCCTGGAAACAGGCTCTGGATACAGAGTAACTGCTCTTCCCTAGGCAATGCGGAACATGCCCTCAACATGGCTCTTCTGAACTGCCTAGGCTGCCCCAAGCCTTTTCCATAGTAACTAGTGGCCCATCTTGCAGTGCCCCAGCCCAGTGATAGATAGGGTAACCAAAGTGCACTTCTAGATTGTGCCCTTAATGTGAGAAGGGCCACTGTATGTCAGTGTAGATCAGGGGTCCTCAGACTTTTTAAATAGGGGGCCGGTTCACTGTCCCTCAGACACTGTCGGGGGCCAGACTATAGTTAATTATTTAATTAATTAAATTAAGTAATAAGGAACAAATTATTTTGCAAACAGTGTGTTACTTTCATGTAAAAATGCTACTCAACATAACATATACTGAAGTTGATGGAAAGATGAAAACATCATCAGCATCAGAGCCCCATCCTAAGCATCAGAGCACCATCCATCCTAGGGAAGTGTGGCAGGCTTACAGCATTAGAGCCCCATCCTAAGCTTTCCTACACATAAGTAATGGGCTTACTCCTAGGAAAGTGTGGCAGGCTTGCAGCATCAGAGCCCCATCCTAAGCATACCTATAGAGAAGTAATGGGCTTACTCATTAAGCAAGTAGAAAGCAGGAAGCCAGGGACTGAGGGAAGGGCGCATGAGGGACTGAGTGGGAAGCGTGCATGCCTGTTGCCACTTCTCTGTAGCACCAGAGGTTCCCTGGCTGGCGTGTGCGCCGGCCAGGAAGTGGGAAGCAACGACTGAGAAGGAAGGGCGCGGCGTCAGCCAGGGAAGCCCTGGCGCTGCAGAGAAGCGGCAACAGGCATGTGCGCTTCCCATTCAGTCGCTTGTGCGCTCGTGCACCTGGTGTCTAGGCCCCTGGGGTTTCCCCCAACCCCCAGCGGGGTGGATGTGGGGGGCTTCTGAAAATGCCCGCGGGCCGCAGTTTGAGGATCCCTGGTGTAGATCCTGTAGGTAATACTGAGATATAGACAGCTGAAGACCATCAATACCCTTTTATTTGACTGGACTCTCATGCAAGACCCTAGAGAGTTAAAAAGTGTAATGAAACCCTTTTTGCAAAAATCCATGGCTCAAATTAACACCATCTTGATTCCAGGTCTAAAAATTAGGTGGTTTAATTTGCCAGCATTCTGCCTGCCTCTTTGCTCTCCACCACATTGCCTTCCTACAAATGTGTCATTAACTCCCAGTATAAACCCCATCATTTCAGCTCCACACACTTTCATTAAAATATATTTGAATTTATTTGGCCACTGCCACTGCATCCAATTCCATATTATGACAGAAAGGAAACAGGCCCCAGCACATTTTCCCTGCATGTAATTCAATCTTGCAGCATTACTTTGCCATAATGAAGCCCCACAGTGCATCTGCATGGATGATAATTGCTGCCACTAATTCAGAAAGCATTCAGGAAAGGAAGGAAGTAATTGAAACAATGTGCATGTTCATCCTATTTATCTGCAGGGTGAAGTTCCAAATACTTTGATTCATCATTACCAGGGAAAGGAAAGGTGAGTCCTGGGAGAGGTCAGGCTGCTCTAGAGGAGTAGTATCTAGTATCATACACATCCCTTTCTGCTCCCTGCCCTTTCCCTTTTACTGGATCAGCACCTGAATGAGGAAGAATCTTGATAGTTTGTAACCACTGCCGAAAGCTACAGGGGTCCAGGCAGAGAAGGTCATCTAGGGATTTAAAAACCCTTCCAGAAGAGCACCGAACCCCATGGGGACATAGAAAAGAAAAAAGAAAAAGTAGTGTCTGAAGGGAAAAGCGATCTGACAATCCACTGAATTACCTGTGTACGTGGACTACTAAGTAGACAAAAGATCAAAAACAAAAAGTGAATTAAACAATATGAGGAAACAAAGGGGGTTAGTAAAAATGCAAGCAGACAGTTTTCCTATACTAGACTAGATGCTCAAAATTGGGCTTTTCAACCATAGTGCAAATATAGGGTTGCCATATCCCCAGGAAAACCTGGTGACACCTGGTTTCCAGCATCATGACCCATAACCTGGCCGGGATCCAGGATATGGCAACACTGCGAGCAGCGACAAGCACTGCCTGCCGTTCCCCAGCTCAACATCAGGCCAGTCAGCCCAGGTGCACCTAAAGTTGCTGTTGGTCTCTTTAAAGATCCATTAAGTTAAATTTAGTTCTTAATTTCTACCCTTGACCCTGTACCAAACCAGTCTTATACCAGTACCCATCAAGAAACTCCAGATCTTCCATTTCATATTTATGACTTCATTCTTAGAAGTCATGGTGTGAAGGAATTTTTGAGAAGTAATAGTTTGATTCAGCTATCACTGTTGTTGCTTAACAGTTCCATTTATCATGAAGTGGTGGATTACTAGCCAATTTAGTCTTCGTACACTTGTACATCTAGGCCCTAGACTTTTGCGGTAGGGCTCACCAAACTTTTCAGTATAGGAACCACGCTGTATATTTTACATATTTTTGCTGGCTGAAAAAAATCAGTTTTTATAAATGAAGGAATGGAATTACAATGAATGAATTGGTTTTACTTGGAATTTTTTTTAAAAATCAGCAGATATAATTCAGAATAAAAGAATGTGAAAATTTCAAATAAATTTTCACATAAAGCTGGGAGATAATCTATAAGGGAGTGAAAATGTCAAACAAATTTTGCTTCTACAGGCGTCCCCCACTCTCTGATGGTTCATTTTCTGATTCTGCTCTTTTAACACCTTTCATTTATATCATTCATTCAACACATGTTGCACTCTTTCAACCTCTCTCTGCTGGTACAAAAGCTAAAATTGTCTTTCCTGATATTGATTTGCAAGTGACATGTTGATCAAACTGTTTTTGGCATTTCCTTATGAATTTCTTCACTAAATAGCCATCATTCAAATATGTAAGATATTCGTTGCCCACACATGCCTTTATTCATTTTACTGTAATTTGTGGTGCATTTTGGCTATGTGTTAATAAGAAGCCCCACCACTTCTGCAATAGTGACAACAAAGATGTTTTTGGTAATGCTATACTGTATGCATTAACTGCACATGTACCACACAACTAACAAGTAGAGGGAGATTGTGGCAACTGGCAATGATGCCCATGTCAGTTAATTCTGGTGTTACTTTGAATAAGTCATGTTGAGGACAAAGGCTGAGAAATACTGGGCTGGTGCATTTCTTAATCTCCTTGGAAACAAAGATCTGAACAGGGATGGAGAAACAGCAGGTTCAAAATCTCATGTTTTGGAAAATCACTAATACAAATAGCAAGCCGCTCCTTTATAATCAGATGAACAGAAGCATTGCATTGTCATGTCAAGGTGCTATCTAACGTCATAATTTAATCAGTGGGAGATGGAGGGGAAACACTGTCAGCCTGTACACATTGCTAAACTTGCATGCCAAGAAGTCTTTGCAACTCAGCAAAGATTAGCCACCTGTCTTTCACAAGGGCAATTTTTTGTATTTCATATTATCCCAGTCTTCCTAGATTTCCTGCATAATGCTAAAAATAAATCTCTAGCTTTCAAATGCCCTATGCCAGTGGTAGGCAACCCCTGGCACTAGTGCTGAGCTCGGCACTCGGAATGGTGCATGGCGGCACACCAAGGCACCCCAGCACACACAACTAGGAGTTGCCACTGCTGCTGTCTCGGTTGCCCACTGGAAGCTGACCATCACCATTGCTGGAGCCCAGAATGGCACCATCTCTCCCCACCCTCACTCCACCCTGCCACTATCAGAATGGAAGGGGTGGAGAAGAGTGTTCCATCTTCAATCCTGCACTTTTCTACTCAGAAGTAAGCCCCTTTGCAGTCAGTAAAGCCTACTCTCAAGACAGAGTGGAGCAAAGGGCATTCTTGGAGCCCAATCTTGAGCATCTTTGCTCAGAAGTAAGCTTCTTTGCAAGAGGCATGGCAAGGATAGGATCAGGCTATTCTTCAGCATCTCCAGCTCCCACAGCACCTTTGAAGAAAAGCCCCTTGAGAGGTGCAATATATATATATATATATATATATATATATACACACACACACACACACACACACACACACACACACACATATATATACGCATATATATGCAGAGAGAGGGAGAGAGAGTGAGTGTAATCATGTCTATATATATAGAGAGAGAGAGAGTGTGTAATCATGTCTGCATGTGGAACAACAATTTTATCATCATGTTGGCATGCGGAATAACATTGTAACATAAGTTCGGCACTATACTGCTGAACACTGCTGACCTCTTTCCTATGCTATAATGTCTGAAGTACCCCCCACTACCCCATATTCTCAATTGTGAAAATACTCCCTCTGACTGCCTTAGCAAAGCTCATTTGTAACTGCAATAGTCCTCTAAAAACCTAGTAATTCACACTTCCTACACATGCATTCTTCACACTAATAGCCAAAAAGCCTTCCCATTTTGCCTACACGTGTTTAAAACCAGAAAAAGAATTAAATTAGCTCTCCCTAAAGAACATTCAAGCTATGCAAACTGCTTAGACTTAAGAGGGTAAAATTTTCTGACATCACACAAGATGAAAGTGTCTGAAACATGTTCTACTGCTACATGCCCTGAGATTTACTTTTCTGATTTTTTTATCACTGCCAACATACGAGTGCTTAACATACAGTAGGCACTGTACGTAAACAGAAAACAATCCATGTTCATGCCCAAAGGCTCACAATCTGAAAACTAATGAGCCAAAAAGACAGGAGAGTTGGAGGGAGAGGGGGGAAAATGAGTACTGAACACTTATTAACAATCACAGCGCTTCAGGTACTGTTCATTGGGGTTCCAGTCACAGTCACAATGGAATGAAAACATCAGAAATTTGGCAGAGAAACAAGGAATTCAGTTGGCTGACAGTCAGTCTGGGCAACAGGATCCATATTTTTAATCAGGTTTTTGTTTTCCATTTCTCTTGATATAAGAGAAAAAAATCCGTCTGTGATTATTTTAAATTGTTGAACTGTTATATGTTGTTTTTAATTGCTGAGAAGAGTTCAACAAGCTGCCCATAGAACAAATACCAAAAAGGATTGATATGAGGAAATAAAGGATAAAAAGTTATGTGAGCTGCCTTGGCATGGAAAAAGCAGGGTATAAATCACTTAAACAAAATAACTATATTCTTTGTTAGCCGATTTGGGACTATCTAATGAAAGATGGGACAAAAATCAGTCACTCATTAAATGGTGTTATGGTTGAGGCCTTGCTATGTTTTCAGTGGGATTTTTCATCACTTTGACACTAACCTCCACTCTGAAATTACTACTTCCTTGGGCAGTATTCCAAAATGGCCACAAGAAGCTGCATCTGACATCTTCAGCAGAGGAGCATCAAGCCTTCTGGATTCACTCTACTCTGGTTTTTGAGCACCACCCAATATCTATCACCCTGAAAGGAAATCCTTCTGCTGAACCATATCTGTTGTAGCCTTGCTTGCTGAGCAAGTGGAATGTAGTGCCACTCTCATGGTTTGTTGTAGAAATTTTGAAACTCGTTCCCAGGCGCTCTTGGTTGGAAGTGACTTTAGGTGGACAACCTCAAAATGCCAGATGCAGTGGGGAGCACCTGGATGCAGGTGTCATATGTGCTCCCTGAAGCACCTGGTGAGCCACTGTGTAATACAGGAAGGTGGACTAGATGGGCCTTTGGCCTGATGCAGTGGAGGCTCTTCTTATGTTCTTATGTCTTTTTGTTATGTCTCATGTCTCCTTATGTTCTTATGTTTTTTTCCATTGCCTTATTCAGCTAAAATACAGAATAAAGGGTACCTGGAGTAAGAAAGAGAAATCTACAGATTGAAGATAGAACAAGAAGACCATCCTCTTTCAACTAAGACAGAACAGAAGCTAGGCTGTGTCCCTCCTATCAGAGGAGGATTAAGGCTTCTGTTAAGGATTAAAGCTTCTGTTTTGCAAATCCTACCTCTAGATGTGGAAGCTAACCCACCTGAAATTGTTCCTCCTCACTGAAAAATAATTATCACAGACTTAACAGTGTCTGCAGTAGACAAAGCAAGTTGTTTTCTTAGAGATAGATCCCCTCCCCACTCACTCCCTTTTCTTTCTGTCAAGTTATCTGACCTCTGTTTGATAATCTTATTTCCTGAAAATCAAAATACCGGAAATTTAAGCTTCCTAGAGTGTTAATTGTGACCCTGCTCCACTGCTAATCAAAAAATTGGATGTTTTGCATGAAAATGCTTCTCTAATTAATTCTCAGTCATAAAGTGCCCTGGTTTTAATAACCCCTTCTTGATTGGATAGCCTTTGAAGCGACTGTTGCTGCTAATCCACTAAACTAGAAAAATTGCATGCAGAGGAAATAATAAGTGGGCTTATCAGGTCTAGAAGAGATGATTGCATTAAAGCTGTCAAAACTAAAGAGACTGATGCCTTTGCCTCAACCCCAAATAAAAACTCTGATTTTGACACAGAGGGACAAGAACAGTAACTGACAAAAATGCAATTCCACTGTTATATTTTGCAAGGCAGAAGCTTCATTTCAAAGCATGTTGCCATTTTGGGATTCTTTTTCAAATTTGGGACATCCACCTGTCACAACACTTCTTTATAAATGAGACAACACCACAGTCCGTTCTCTTCCCATGGCCTCTAAATGACAACTCATTATCATACAAAATTTAAGAGATGCTGAGCTGAATTTTCATTAGACCCAAATGTCAAGACCTGGTTATTTCACTAAAGAACACAGGAAGTTTGTTTTTGGCAGGCTTTCATTGTTGCTGCTGCTGCTGGTTAGTTCATATCAAACTAAAATGGTGCTGATGGAAGCTCCATACAGGGTATGCCAAACCAGATCTTTCAGCAGACAGTCTCCTGTGCTACCCACACTCTGGTCATTCAAACACAACATGCTGGAGAGTTACCCAACCCACCCCAAATGGTGAACTGACAATGCAATACTCACCCGTGCTGCTGCTTTGTGGAAAGGGGACGTTTTTCGTCTTCCCCAAAGTAAGACAAGCACAGCTCAAATGGGCCTACTTGGATCTAAGCCACATCTAGAGGTGACTCAGATCCAAGCAGACAGGTGCAGACAGAGATTGCTCCTGGCTGCCCAGAAACCAAGGCTTGGATTCTGCATAACTGCTGGATCCACTACCTATCCACCTCTGGAACTTCCCTCTCCCTGCTCTGAAAAGCCTCCCTACCATCCTCTTCCTACCCCCTTCAGCCCTCGCATCAGCCAAGTTTGGTTAGTGTGGACGTCTCTCCACAAGCCACTGCAGAGGTTGGATTCAGACTCCTTAGGCTGGCACACCTCCATACACCAGACCAGCATGCTCCAGAGGAGGTGCAAATGAACATCTCAGGAGATTAATTGTAAACTCCCACTGAGAGACAGGAGAGATCTCCAACTGTAAGGTAATGGCTTAATGCATAAAAGTCCAAATATTGGATGTTTTGTTAATTTCTATATTGAACAACTACAGGTAAGTCTAACATGAATATGGAATCTCACTTAAAAGGAACTGTTCCACGTACTTGGAACTGAGCATATTAACAGTGGTTGAGACTCCAAAAATTCATCAAGATCAGTGCTGAGGCGCTATGCTGTCCCCAAGCGATTTAACACTTACATGAAACAGTTGGGGAGGTCATCTTGGGATTTAGGGTGGGGTGCTACAAATATGTTGATGACTTCCAGTTCTACCTCTTCTTTCCATCACATTTCAAGGTGGCTGTTGAGGACTTGAACCACTGCCTGGAGCCAGTTGGGATACCCAGTGCCATCAAGACGAGAACAGTCTTTCTCAACCAGTGGTACAGGTACCACTAGTGGTATTTGAGGTAGTGTCTGGTAATCTAAAATACAGTGATACCTGGCTTAACAAGCGCCTCACTTAACAAGCACTTCACATAACAAGCAAAAATTTCCAAGAAATATTGCTTCATATAACAAGTTCCGCTTCACTTAACAAGCATGCGCGCTATAGGCACGTGTGCTATGCAGTCCTGACACTCCGCCTGGAGGCTCTTTAAAAGTGCTGCCGGCCAGCACTGCTGCCTCTAACAGTCCCCAACTTGGGGGCAGTTGCCTGAAGGTGCCAGAGGCAGCTGCCCCTAACTGCCTCCAAGTGGCCCCACCGACCACCTTGAACCTTCAGCAGCAGCCAAGGTAAGCCTCCCAGGAAAGTGTCTTTGATTGCAGCCTCCTAACTATGTCTAACTATGTCAGGAAAGTGTCTTTGATTGCAGTCTCCTAACCATGTCTACCCAGAAGTAAGCCCCACTGTGTTAAATGGGGCTTACTCCCAGGAAAGTGTTTTTAGGATTGCAGCCTAAGTAGACTTCAGAGGATTATGCACAATGAATGGATGTTTTGAATTCAATTACAGTGTTTTTTAAACATTTTTTACATCCAGTTAATATTTTATATGAATATTTTTTGGCTTCTGGAACCAATCGCCTGAGTTTCCATAATTTCCTATGGAAAAATCTGCTTCACTTAAAGAGCATTTCGCTTAAAGAACATGCCTCCGGAACTAATTAAGCTCTTTATGTGAGGCACCACTGTACTTGTATATGGGGTTGTTAGTATTTATATTTTTAAACTGTATTTTTTAGACTTTTTGTAAGTTGCTTTGAATGCCCACTTGGGAGTTAAAGTGGGATATAAATAGAAAACAATAAATCATCCCTCATTCCAAGATTAAAGATATCCAGATGGCTCACAAACACCACAGCCATCACAACACTGTCGGCCACCATAAGGAAGAGGTATTGATGGCAGCAACAGCAATTTTGCTATGTCAACTCCTGACCCATAGCAACAGCAGCAAGGGTTTCTCAGGAAGCTCACAGATTCATTTCTGAGTAACTTTGGTCCACATTTTGTGGCAAAGTCAGAATCAGCAGGGGGCACTGACAGTGACAGTAATTAAATCCTATAGTCTCTGCCATACAAAGGGCACTTCATTAATTACAAGGAAAGTGACAGCTATGCTGTGCAGCTCTTTGAAGACCAAGCTGCTACGTGGAATTAACTGTAGTATTAGTGTTAACGAACAGAAAAACTATTAGAGATTGTATAATAAATTCATCTAAATAATAAAATTAACATTGTGACACCACATCAAAAAAGCCTTTTTATCAAGGAAAAGCCAAGTTCTCACCTCCAAAGCTTGTACTTTAATTGGAGCTCACAACTTGCTTAACATATTACATAAACATACACCCACTTTGCAAAAGGAACCAAACTGTACAGTTATTTGCTAACACATATCTGTCTGCACATGTGCCTCTCCCATTCTAATTCTGTTCAGTTTTTTTCTCAATGACCAGGCTATTCTCTCTATTTCTCTTAATATGCTTATTAGCATATTACATTTTCATCATGTAAATGGAATCACACACCATGGTGATCAACAACAAAAGCCAACTGATAAAACGGCAATAAATTCATAGTACAAAAAATTTCAAGGAAACATACACACCATCAAAAAATTAACTGAGCACAACAAAATTATTTCTGTTCATTCTGAACAGAGTGAAAAAGGCCATCAGAGAAGGCACAAGGAAAGACTCCCAGGTTAGGAAGTTCCTTACTTTAGGTGCCACAATCAAACAAATTGTGTCTCATGAACCCAGTTGCAACTACAGGCTCGTGAAGTGCTTATGGAAACAAAATTTTATGACATTAATCATATACGAAATGAAACCTGTGACCCTCCAGGTTTTGGAGGAGAGGGAAATATTTACCGTATATAATGCTTTTCAACCAAAAGTAGTTTTCAAAGCAGTCAACACAGTAAAGTAAATCCAAAAATGGTTTCCTGCCCAAACGGACTTACAATCTTAGATGCAGGAGAAGATTACCAGAAAAGACTGGGCTGGGGTGAAAAGAGACAGTTCCCCCCCCCTGCAAAATAGAAGAGGACACCACTTTGCGAGGTGCTTCTTTGCCCCGCTGACAGGGCACAACAGTCCCTTGAACATTGATGTTAGACCAGTGTGGTGTGTTACAAAAGATTCACAGATTTGCTGCAGGAGTTTGGAGCAAAGTGGTTGAAAATAGCTAGAAAACCTGTCCAGACTCTGAAGTTCTGCCTACAAGCAACACACTGTGCTCTGTAATTATGTTTAATGATCATTTTAAGATTGTTTTATGGGCTTTTGGGTATAATATAATTGGTTTCTAATTGTGATTTTTATTGTCTTTTGTACTCGTACCTGTTTTTGTAAGCTGCTTTAATCCCCTTGGGGAGCAAAGCAAGGTAAAAATGCAATCAACCAAATAGCAGTGTTTGCCTTCTTTAAACCTCAGGTAAGGTGAAGGTATCCCTCGCAGGCTGTCCTGTTAGCCCATCACTGACTATAGGAAGTGGTGCTCATCTCTGTTTTAGGATCAAAGAACCAGCTTTCTTCAAAGACACCTCTGTGGTCAGGTGGCTGGCATGGCAAACAGAACGCTGTACCTTCCCACCAAAGTGGTACCTATTTATCTAATTGAATTTATATGCTTTCAACTGCTAGGTTGGCACGAGATGGGAGCTCACACTGTCTTATAGTTCTAAGGTCTAGAACCATTGATCTGTTGACCTTCAGATCAACAAGCACAGTGTCTTTTACCTTTGAGCCACTGTAGCCCTTTTAAATCTTAGGTCTTTTTCAAATCTAACACAAACCCATGGTTTGAATGTGAACTGTCAATGACCCCTTAGTCACAAGTTCGATCCTCCTGTCATGCATAGCAATTCCCTCCATCTTATTCTGCTTTGAAGCAAATCCACAGCATTTTGGTTCATCACATAAGCAAAATACCAGGAAGGAACACATGAACGGAAGGTTTTTGCACTGCTCGATCACACAGCACTACAGAAGGATTCAGCATTATAAATCAGCCTCCCAAATAATTTTGTTTCATACAGATGGGATAAATTTTCAGACAAATTCATTATGTTAACATCCTGAATTCAAAAGTTCTGGGCTCTAAATTATCAGAAAACCTTTTGGGAAAAAAGTCAAATTTCATATCTCAAAACTTGATTAACTCATGAAATTAAAATAGATTGACAAAATTCAGAATTTGGTACAAAGAAGTTTGATCCTTTATATTTATCAAAATACACTGTCTGCCTGTCTTTAACTTAAAGTTTGGATATTTTAAACAATGTGAATTCAAATCTGAAGATGTAAATAGTTCTGATTTGTCCCCAGTCAAATTCATTGAAACTGAATTTGAAGCCAGGCAAAAGAAATAGACATTCTGCAACTAGTTAATTGGAAATTAATTTTTGAGTTGGCTTGGCCCACCTTGGAGTTCACCACTCCTGCTGTACAGCTCTCTCCTCTGTTCCCGCAAATAAGCACTCATACTAATGGCATGAGAAGATGATTCAAACCTGTAATGAGAGAAATATAGTGTGTCAAAGAGCACTGTGTACCTAACATAGTATCCATTTGCCCAATTGTATCTGTTGGATTCTGCAGGAGAAACATACATTCCAGTTGCACAGCTGATACGATCCAGAAAAAAAGTGCCTGGATCCTGCAGGATGTTGCACACTCTGGTGACACTGGTTAGTATAATGAGGCTGCCAGCACACTCACTGGTGGCCAACCATGCGGCTGGCAATGAGGCCCTGTCCACAAGCACAAGGTGAGTCGGTGGGATGGACAGGGGATTGTGGATAGGGAGCATTGTGGATAGGAAGAACCGGGGGGACTGAAGATATTGTAAGGCATGGATCCAGTGGCAATGATGGCACACTGGATCTTATCTCCTCCATTTCAAACCACCCTGCCCCTTTCCCTTCCTTACACATAGTCATAAAAAAAATGTGGCATGCACCAGGGAGACCCATTGCTACTCAGACAGCCTACCAGAGGGTAAGCAAAAAATATTTTATTTTTATTTTCTCCTGTAAGCTATTTGAGGGCTCCACCTCACACAGCATGCCTTTTTTGGGCACACATGCATTAGAAGTGTGACAGGAGATAGGACTGAGGCTAGAGTCAAAGATGGCTCTAAGAAAGTGGCATATACTTGAAATATCTTATCTGTGTGGTAATGAAGACTTCAGCAGCAATCTTCCAAAGCCTACAAAATGCTTGTAACTCCCCCAATGCCTCAGCAACCCAATTAGTTAGTTAAGGTTCTGTAAACATCCTTCCCACCCTTCAGGATTCCTCCTATTATTTGGCACATTTAATTCTGCTGCCATGCTCGTTTATTCTTGTCTGCTTCACATGCAAAATTTTTATGCAAAAAGGGGAGCACAGCAAGGGAAACTGACCCTATATATTACCCTCCTTCTATTCCACTGCTCTTGGCTCTAACTCCCACACTAATAAAGGACAAATTAAAAAAATGTATTAAGCTATATGGGAAAGTGAAAGTGCCCAATATCACAGCTTTACTCATATATAGGCAAATGTGCCATTGTCTGCTGGAAAGGCCAGGCTGAGAGGAATCCTTGTCCTCCTTTTGAGGTTTGGGTATCTGGTCACCCTGCCCGAACTGCTATGAGAGAGTTGGAAACCTTGTATATAGTGGCAAGGGCAGTATTTATGGCCCCAATGGCACCATAGCAATGGCAGCGCAGTAGGGTCCCAGAGATATTTTAGTCTATCTGGGGGTATGTTCAAGCATCCATAAAGATCTTGAAGGTTCACAGCCCCTACTGTGAGCATCCATGCAGCTGCTACTACTTCTAGAGGCCTTCAGCTCAGTCCCAAGCTACGGTTACTGGATGGACATAGAATCTGTAGGAGGATCAATCGTGTGCAAGTTTCCTTTCAGTAATTGGAGCTCAAGATTGTGAAATCAGAAGTGGGTTGGGCAAACATTTTTCAGCAAATCAAAGGTGCGGGGAAAGTGTGCCAAGTGTCCCACTTCCCCCACCTTACCTACCTAATTTTCCCATGCCAAAGCAAATGCCTAAAGCAGGTTACAAAGCTTTTATCCTTTTGTCGTCATACTGTCTCTGTGCAGTGAAGGTGAGAGTGAGTGATTGGCCTAAGGTCAACCCAGGAAGCTGCAGGACTGAGGGGGGATTATTAGTACACACATTATTACACAAAAGGCAGCCTAAAAGATTCTATTGAAGGATGATTGGCCCACTAAATGGGGAAGAGGAGTAAGAGACAGTTTTACTATCTGGTGAGCCAAACCCTAAAGATGGTACAAATAGCACAACTGAGGCATTATCAACCATCTACATCTCTCAAAAGAATGAATACTGCCATTTCAGCAGAGCGATCTACACAGACATATTGACAGCTGACAGATAACACAACCAGAGATCACACCAAGAATGGCTGTCACCACAATGAGAGTAATGACATGAGAATGAGCAGCAAGGGACATGCTCTTCTTATTAAGCAATTATGCCTTACTTCACTTTTGTTACAAGAAATGAGCACATCAAACTAGAGCAGTGAAACATGCCGTGAGGCAGAGGATGGGAAAAAAAATGGGAGCAACAAGGACAGAAACAGCCAAACCAGATAATTTCAGATAATGTCCCAGTCCCAAGTGCTAGTACTTTACCCAAATGCTAGTAAGTATCTAGTAAGTATTTATTAACTGCTAATAAGTACTGGCAGTTTGACTGCAATGGGCACCAGATGCAAATGCGTAGACAAATGTGTGCCGTTCTGTCAAGAAAATATTTTTTGTAGAAAGACAACCTCTCTCCACAAGAATGCTTATTTTCTTGTTTATGGAAAAAAAAGGTCCTATGCACATTGTCAGATTTAAGAACCAAGCTGCTTGCCAATCCACAATTTTGGACTGACAGTTTTTTGAAAGCCAAGCAAACATTTACGGTAATTTTGACTTGCAATATAAGCAAAAAAATTAATCCAATGTAAGGGTGTCAGATTGCAACTGAGAGACTAAGGGTGTAATCCTAAAGACACTTTCCTGGGAGTAAGACCCATTGAACACAATGGGGCTTACTTCTGAGTAGACCTGGTTAGGATTGCACCCTAAATGTAGGCTCAATCCTATGTAAGGCAGCCTGAGAGACTTAATAGACTAAATGTAGGTTAATTTGTTTTATTTTTCTTTATATTTTGTATTTTCTTTATTATTTTGTATTATACCACAGTATTGTAATCCTTTTTATATGAATATTTTAGGGTTGTGGAACAAATCGTCTGAGTTTATATAATTTCTTATGGAAAGATTTGCTTTGATATAAAAGCATTTTTTTTATTACAAGCATGCTTCCAGAATGAATTACGCTCGTAAACCAAAGTACCACTGTACTGGCCAGATCCACACTATGATAATTTGCAAAAACTCAAATATCACTAAAATAGCTCTCAAACAGCACCAAAAACTGCTTCAGTTTCAATCAATTTGTTCCAATTCAGGCGGGGTTTAGTAACAAATTTTGAAAGAGCAGGAAAATTCAGGGGTACAAGTTTAACAATAATCCTATTCTTGTCGAACAATTGTACAATTTTATTGTTTCACTTCTTATCACTCCTATTTAAAAAAAAAAACTGTATCAACTACCAACAGTAAAGTAACTGTGCTAAAAGAGTAAGTGCATGCCCCATTTTGATTTAGCAGGGAAACAATACCTGGTCCTCCTCACCGTAGCAGTGTCTGTACAAGTAGCTATCCACTGGTGTTTCTTTGAATCTTTTTAGATTATGAGCCCTTTTGGGACAGGGAGCCATTACTTATTTGATTTTCTCTGTAAAACATTTTGTGTATTTCTCATTGAAAAGTGGTATATAAACACTGTTAATGACAATACCACCGTGAGACCACATAAATTATTATCCACCACAAAAACAACTTTATTGGGGACAGCTTACATCTTGTTATGATATCTATAACATCAAAATATGATAAAAATTAGGCAGCCCAAGTCCTTGGGAAGGACTTGATGTCTGGATTTTAAAAAACCCAATCAGTAACATATCAAATAATATTGCATTAACCAGAGATCACTGGTTTCAAGAAAAAGAACTTCAGAAGATCACACAGTATAAGGACTTCAAAATAGAAATTCAAAGAATCTGAGAAAAGAAGGCCACTGTAATTCTAACAGGCGCTCTTGGAGCGACTCCATCAAGCCTCCAGGAAACCAAAACATAACAGGCCTCCAAAAGATTACAACCTCCCAGTTACAAAAAAGAAGTGCTCCTGGGAACTTCACACATACTGAGACAATACCTTTGTGCTTACTAGTTCCTTGGATAGGAACCCATAGAGCCAATTCCAAACATTAATTAAAATTGCAGACATTAATTCCAGTCACAATTACAATGGAGCCAATTGAGGAGGAGGAGGAGAACAAAGGCAATCAAGGTTAGAATTGATAAATCAGCTGATGACCCAAAATGCCTCCTCTGCAAAGAAGTGGATGAAACACTGACCACATTTTAAGTTGCTGCAAGAAGATCATCAGACTGACTATAAACAAGAGACACAATTTGGTTGCTTGGATGATCCACTGAAATTTATGTCACAAATACTGTATCATCTGCCAGTGAGAAAGAACTGGTGGGATCATAAACCCATAAAAGTGGTCAAAAATGAACATGTCTAGCTACTGTGTGACTACTGGTTGCAGACTGAAAAGGTCTTGGAACACAATGCTCAAGACATCATGATCGTAGAAAAGAAGAAAGTGTGAATCATAGATATTGCCATACCTGGCAACAATAGAATCTAAGAAAAAACAACTTGAAAAAGTCACTTGATACCAGAATCTAAAAACTGAATTGCAGCGACTCTGTTATAAGCCAGTGCAGATGGTCCAAGTGATAACTGGCACTCTGGGTGAAGTGCCTAAAGACCTTAGTAGCATCAACAACTAAAGACCTTGGCATCAACAAAATTTCCCATTTGTCAATTGCAACAGGCCACTCAGTTGGGCTCTGCACACATTATATGTTGCTACACTATCCTAGACACTTGGGAAGGGTCTGTCTTGTGATGATGTTACTAAAACCAGCATAGAAAACTGTCTTGCTGTTTGAATGAAAGAATGAAAAAATTTGCTTTGAATGAAATGAATCTGAATATGAAATGAGTTTTGCCCGCTTTGAATGAAATAAGTAACAAAGTCTCTTTCAATGCTAATGTTCTTTGAGATCAAGATCCATCCCTGCCCTTCAGTAGCGTTCTAAGCCTGTGAGTTCTTAATTCTTACATCCTGAGAATTCTAACATCCCATGAATTATGTTCATGCTCTTGCATCTGTCTGTCAGAAACAGAAAATTCAAAAACAAACTAAAGCACCTGGACTTCAGAGGTGAAGCCTGGACAGCCCCCATGATTTCTAAAGCTAACAGGAAAGAGCA
This sequence comes from Cryptoblepharus egeriae, assembly GCA_030015325.1. Taxonomy (NCBI): domain Eukaryota; kingdom Metazoa; phylum Chordata; class Lepidosauria; order Squamata; family Scincidae; genus Cryptoblepharus; species Cryptoblepharus egeriae. Next base: position 45,983,707 of record JAREYC010000008.1, on the reverse strand, counting down.
ACCCCGTCCCACTTTTGCAAACCTATTTGGAATCTCTTCCCCAATGAAGGCGCACGTAGCTTGCTCTTCTGCTTTCCTGTAAATGAAAAATTCCATTAGCATCACACATTTGATCTCCACAACACAAAAACTCCTGCAGCTCTCCACTCTGTGTCAAAAATTTTGGTTTACTGTCAAGCACAGTTCAGAACTGATTCCTAGACTAACCGATCTCAGTGAAAAGAATAGTTTAAGAAAGAGCAATGGAACTGCACTTACTTGAACAGAGGTGTCTTAGGTCTCTGAGGTTTCTTTTTTGCAAAGAATGCTGCAAATTCTCTTCCAGAGCTGCCATAACTAAGCTGAGCAGAAGGTTCTGAAGAAGCGCGCGTATTTTTCATATCCAAGTACTCTGTGAGCAGCATCTAGAAAAAGGGAGAAAGTAATCTATTTTAAGAAACCAAGCTTTCCAACAAACAGTAAAAGGAATGTACAGAATCTGCATAGGTGCCATGACATTAAAGTCTTATCAACAGCAGGTTTTCAGAGGCCTTTTGTTTACTAATAACAAATTGGTAATTTCCAGTGCTGACAAAAACCAACACCCAACATGTACCAGCTATGTGTTGTTTTAGGCGGGAATGTACCCAGTGAGATTGCCCATCCAGTGATGTACCCATCCAGTGAGATTGCCATGAATGAAGAAATTTCTTGGGAGAAATTTGCGAGACCTCCCTATGAAGGTAAACATTCTCTGCAAATCTTTACCAGGCTACAATTCCAAAATTATTTGGGGAACTATGATAACACAAGTGGGACACAAATGCAATGTCATTTATTTATTCATTCGTTTTCTTCCCAAAGGGCCCCCAAACTTGCTTAAAGAGTTAAAAAACTGTAAATGTTCCAATATCTTTAAACATCAAAATATTTTTAAAATATCACATCAAAATATAAAACCAGCAACAGTCACCTCTTAAGAAACGAGCAACTATATAAAAATTAGCACAGAAATATTTTCATAAAAGCCACAGATGTTCCACCCACATGAACTCAGAAGGATAGTCTGAAAGAAATGAGTTTTAAGTGCCATCAGAAAGCCTCTAAGGAAAGCAATTTGTACACTGAAAAGGACGGAGTTCAAGTATGGTGCCTCTACTGAGAAGGACAGCACCTATAAAAGGGCCTTCCCCAATGAGCCAAGGAGGTGAATCTTTAAATACACACAAAGGTACTCAAATACTCTGGGCCGTAGCTATACAGGAAATACAGGAAAAGAAAAATCCATTTTCAGCCTCCAAAGTTAGGTGTCATCAGCGTACTAATGTCACTCCATTTCAAATCCACAACAGATCTTTCCCATACATTTCATGTAGATGTAACATTGCACAGATTAACTCTGCAGCACCTCACACCTCAAGAGCCAAGGTATCAAACAGATATCTCCCAGTACCACCATCTGGGACCTATCCACAAAATCAGAATGAAACCACCACAAAACAGTGTTTTTCTAATTGGCCCACAAGGACTCCACAATTGATGATCTTCAATTTCAAGCAGAGGTTCAACGAACAGCTGATGGTGCTGCTCTAGAAGGATTTTTTGCTACAGGCTGGGGGATCAGACTAGATGACCTATTAGGTACCTTCCAACTCTATGTATTGTTCAACATTATTATTGTAATACAGACAGAAACTAAGACATACCCTACAATCCAGAGTAACTACGGGTGCACGTAAGAGACATTACGTGCACCTGTAGTTACTGCACCACCTAGTGAAAACCTATGGAAAATTCATATTGCAATCCAGAGCAAATTGTTCTTACACCAGAGCAAGGACTCCCCGTAGTTACTCAGGATTGCACCCATAGGCTGCAGTCCTAAAGACACTTTCCTGGGAGTAAGACCCATTGGACACAATGGGGCTTACATTGGAGTAGACATGGTTAGGATTGTGCTCATAGGCTACAATCCAGAGTAACTACAGGACCTTTTACACTGACGTAGTTACGGTGCCACTTATGGGAAACCATGGGAAATGCATAGAGCAATCCAGAATAAGCGCCTATTGCATCTTCCTGTAGTTACTCTGGATTATAGGGATAATCTGATTCACAGTGCAATCTTAACATCAATTAGGCCGGCACAAGTTCTGGCACAAGTCTGGGGTATGTAGCAAAAATACTATAAGGAAGTGCTACACCACTCATGGAGCGGGGGGTTATGACAGTTCACAGATATGTGCCAGCCTCCCCCTCCACCAGGATAACAGGGAGATGGGTGAGTTGCACTGACATAAACTGGTTAGGACTGCATCCAGAAAGTCCAGTCATATGCATATTTATTTCTGAGTACTATTATAGTCAATGGAGCTCACTCTTAGGTAAGTGTGAGCTTACTGCTGTCTAAAATCCAACCAAACTATTCCGCTGATGGGAAAAAGGAGTGATATCAATCACTCACATTCAGCCATATTGGTTCTGTGAAAGCTGAGGGACACTGAGACAGAAAAATAAATTTTGATCAACACATATTAAATCATAGGCAATGCTTGGGGCACACATAAACGCAGTGGGATTATTGGGTACCATATTTCACTCTGTTAGAAAGCCACCTAATTCAATATAAGAGCACAGGAGATACCAACAGTAACATACCAGTAAAGTGAGGATCTTATTTAAACAAATTAGCATGCAACAACAACCAGGCCAAATGTAGTAAGGCCAAAAGTAAGTAAGTTGTGCTAATTAGGCACAACTGAGAATTCTTTAAAAAATATATAAAAGATACTACACAATTAAATAAAGATAGCCCAATTTTCTAAATACAGTAATGAGAATTTTGTCAACACAGAGGCTTCCATTGTCAGGAAAGTTCAGAACTGGAGCTCTTTCACTCTGCTTCTTAAAGCATTGGCACACTTGATCAACAAGTGTTGAGATCTGCACATTATGTGTACGCTTGTTTTAAAGATCTATGACAATAATTTCACTGTGTGCTTCAAATGGCCATGCATGAATGAAATCGGGGATATATTTTATTTCCAATAATGTTAAAGGAATAACAGGAATCAACAATATTAAAACAAAAAATAGATAAAAATAGAAAAAACAGAAAACACGAAAGAGTAGAAAATGTTTATGATGAATTTAACAGTGTAGCAAGAGCAAAGCCAATTACTTACTTACATTAATTACTTACCATACTGCCTTTATGTCAATAATCTAAATAAAAATAATTATCTTAGCGTTATTCCCAGCCTGGGCGGGGTCCAGAGATAGCCACTGTCTAGATAGCCATTGTCACGACTGATATATACTTTAACCAATATGTCACTCCATTTCTTGTTAAAGGCATTTTAACACCTACTGCTAGGTACCTCTTTATCTACTCACATTTATGCTTTTGAGCTGCTAGGTTGGTAGGAGTAGGCATGAGAAGAGAGCTCACTCCATCTCAGGGGTCTTGAACTCAGGTCTTTGCAAGCTCACATCATCTTGCAAAAATGAATATGAGATGAGGGGCAGTACAGAAACACAAGTGAATTTGCCTAAGTTGTACCCATGTATCATGTACTCTTTCCAATTGCCCTAGGAGAGGATTCTCCAAACCTCAGCATGTATCCTTCCAGCTGTTCTCCACAAATGTACACATTTTATCATTTTGTGGGGTTTTTTGGTCATTAAAATGTATTTGATGGCCCATGCACAGATCATTCTGCAGCTATCTGACAGAGTGTGTGCGTGGATCTACATAACCCAGTATTTTCTTTCTCACTGAAGCAATAAGGGATACTGTATTTGCCTGCGGATGAAGGAAAGCAGCAAATGCCTGGTCCTACAACATTTAATTATTTGTTGCAAAGCCATCCATCAAAATCCTTGTTAGACATTAATCAAATGCATAAAGAGCAAGATTTATGAGTGACTGTACAGTTTGCAGCATCTCATCCATCTATAACAACAACTACTGACTTTCTTTTCAACAGGGGTCAGATTTAGCCATCCATGTATTAGACACTAATGGGAAACAAATCTCAACAAGACAGCAAAGTGGACACACATACAGACTTTTTCTTTTTTAAAACCCTAAGCACTTATTCCAAACTATACCAGAAAAAAATTAGCTGCTGTTCGTTTGTTGCAATAAAACAATTAACAGGCACTTTAAAGATTAACATATTTATTATGGTGTGATCTACAGAAGTTAAGTAGTTACCTGCTGGGGCAATGGGCAGAAGTAGCAGCTGCCTGGCACAAATTTTTGACACAATCAGCTGAAAAAATAAGATGCCATGTCACAAAACAGAAAAGGCAGGCTGGGTATGCCTTTTCCTGAATGCAGCGGTCCATGGTTTGGAGAACACTGGCCAAGACACTAAACATATAAGCACATGTGACTGTCGCATATTTGCAACACTAATTCAAAGTCACACTGTTGCTGAACCTGAAATGGTGCATAACTATCATGACAAGCAACCATTAGGATAGCCTTGTTCTCTACAACTTAGTCTGAATTCCATTTAAATTTGTCACCAAATCATATGTCAATAAACTGTAAAACTGCATGCCCCTGGTGCAGAAGTACCTCCTTTTGACTATCCTAAATATTCTGTCAACCATTTTTATTGGTTGGCTGTTACAGTACTCAGTTGCAGTACTAAAAAGAGAGGAAGAAAAACATTTTTCTTTCCACTGACTCTAAAGAACCATGCAGTGCTCCTTATAATCAGTCATGAGCTTCGTTAATCATCTCTTTTCCAGAAGGTGGGGCTCACTTCCTCACTCAGGAAGGCTGCAATAGCATCTTCAGCTTCATCTACAGCAACTTACCCTACAATCCAGAGTAACTACGGGAGCACGTAAGAGACTTTACGTGCATACGTAGTTACTGCACCACCCAGTGAAAACCTATGGGAAATTCATATTGCAGTCCAGAGCAAATTGTTCTTACACCGGAGCAAGGACTCCCCGTTGTTACTCAGGATTGCACCCTTCATCTAACTTTTCTTAACCAATTAAATGGGTGTATATAAACATGAAGCTCAATCCTGATAAGGTGGAGGTGTTGATGTTAGGAAGTGAGATGCAGCCTATTTTGGATGAGGTTGTATTCCCTTTTATGGATCAGGTACACATGAGACATTTTGGGGCACGACTGTGAGCAGCAGGCAAGGGAATGGGAGGTGGGACTGAAACATACCAGTAAGTACTGATCCAAATCCCACTCCTGGGCATCTTGCAGCAGTCCTCACCTGTGCAGATCTGTGCCACCAAAATTGTGCTATCCAAGCAGATCCAAGCAGCCTCTATCTCAAATACCTGTGGGTAAGGGAAAGACATTTCTCCATACCCTATGTGGTAGCACAGGAGCAGCCCCAATCTTACACTGGCTACAGTACACACACACTGGCCTGTCTGCCTGCCTGCCAAGATGGGATTGCACTGAACATTAAATATTGTCAGTATGGCTAACAAACAGTTAATTTTAATTAATTAATCACCTGTCTTTTAACCAAAACACATTTACACACATTTGCAGTTTGCAAAAATTCAATATAGGCGATTTATCTATAAACTGACATGTGAAAGAACTTCTGGCACATTCAATATGCCACCTTCTATTGAGAGGAAAGTCCTTTCTGGATATTTGCTTGTTTTTTCATGTTCTATAAGGGTAACATAAGAGAACTAAAACAAGAAAAACTTTTCTTGTCTAGAGCAGGGGTCTAAATCCATGCCCTGGGGCCAGATGTTACCCTCTATGAGGATCCATCTGGCCGTAGGGAAGCCCTCTCTATCCATCAGGCGAGCCCTGTACTCTTCAGAGGCAAGGTGAGCTCTGCTCTCCACAGCTGAGGAGGGTATTCTGAGGGCTGGGGAGGCCGCACGGACCTCCTCTCTCTGTGGATGAAAGTACTTATAAACTAAGACCTTAACCTTATCTTTGGCATACACAATGGAGGAGTTAGCAGTCTCCGTCTGCTCCCTGGAGGATAGAGTCTAGGGCGGTGCTGCCCTTGGAATCACAGGAAAGGACCGCTGTGGAAAAGCTTCAGCTCTACCAGTTTAGTTCATGCTTTGTTTCATCACCCCCAAGGACAAATTGCAGGGGAAACCTTTACCTTCCCCCCAAGCAAGAAACATACAGTGCAATTTTAAGCATGTCTACTCAGAAGTAAGTCTTACTGTATTCAATGGGGCCTACGCACAGGAAAGTGTGTTTAGGATTGCAGCCATCGTCTAATTCAGGCATGTCCATCTTCAAACAGTTTGTGATCTACTTTTTCCAGCCAAAAGTGCCCGTGATCTACCACTATGAAAATTAAGTTTCAAATTAGTTTCAAATGAAATTTTAACCCAATAAAGTTGGAGGATTCCCCCCCCCCCTTATACCAGGTATGTCACCAGGCCTGTGGCATCTCGTCGCGGGGCGTGGGCGGTGGCCCCCTGGGGTACCCACAAACTATTAGCACAAAAACAACAAGCGCCCACAATACACTTGCAGGCAAGATTCCCGCAGGCAGGGAAAAAAGACAGGCAAAGGATCAGCAGCGGTGGCAAGCCCTTGGCAGACGACTTGCCAGCACGAGCTCTCTCCTAGCAATGGGCGAGCTGCTGGAGAGATGGAGCCAAGTGGGCTGGTGATCTACTGCTGACCCTTCCATGATCTACAGATAGATCGCGATCTACCTTTTGGAAATGACTGATCTAATTCATGCAACAAGGGAGTACAAAAGCAAAAGAAGTTGTAAAGAAATACTAGGATGTTAACTATACAAATGTTTATTCTATAAGGAAGCAGGAGAAAGGATGGGAACTGGAATCTGTGGGTTGAAATTGGATAAAAAACTTGACAGAGACAACAGGAGACATCTGTCAGCTGTCATTCTTCAAAACTTTCCCTACCAAAACATCCCCTCAAATGTATTACCAACTGCAAGTCTCTTGAGAAACACCAGCCATGAATACAATAATTATTCATCAAGTATCCTTTGTACTTACGGACGCAAGCACTTTAAAAGCAGTTGAAGGAGGCAAACATGAAGGGGGGAACCCAGGGATTCTTAAAGGAAGTAAAATCAACCACTTCCCCAAAGATATGGATTAATCAATTACAGTAAGTAGTTAAGAGCTGAATGTTAGTGAAAGCTGAAAGGTTAACGTACATTCCAACCTTTTTTAAAAGTCTCCAAAAAAGAACCAGATGAATTTTTAATTCCAGCACCCATTCTCTGGCACAGCTTGAAGGCAATAATTTCCTAGGTAAGTATCATAGGGATGCAAGAAAAACCATACCATCTTAGGTGTCTCTTGAGCCAAGGAGTTCCGTAATTGGAGATCAGGTGTTCAGATATTTTCCTTTTTCTCATGCTACAAAAATGTAGCACGTCAAGAGCTAACACAATTATTTAGCTCACTGTCAAGAGCTAACACAATTATTTCCTGTCCCAAATTAGTTCTAAAAGTAAACCAGCTCAGTGTAAATCAGCAGTTACTACTCTTCTTTCCCACAGAAATAAATCTGTATAGGTTACACCAACTTTTACATTTTGGGCACATTCCAAAGTAACTACCAGACATTACATGCACCCGTAAGAGACATTATATGCGCCCGTAATTACTAAACCACCTAGTGAGAAACTTGTGGCTGTGGGTGGCGCAAGCGGTTAAGACACTGTGCCTGTTAACCAGCAGGCCAGGGTTCGAGACCCGGGTCGGCCCCACAAGACAGGGTGAGCTCCTGTCCTTAGCCCAGCTCTGCGACGCCAGCTGGATCCAATCATATCGGCTCTGCCTTTCCACTGGACTAATTCAGTGGCGTGGAGAGGGGGATTTGCTGCTTGGGTAACAGCCTATCCTCTATAACAATCCAACCCAGACTTTCGTGCTTCGCATGCAGTGTATGCAGCGCTGAGCACGATACCATAGTCTTTCAAGACCAGGGCGTCCAGACGTCCGGAATCCCCCGGATGCGTCCTCCAAACAGCTGGTGGTCCGGCCCATTAGGAATCCCCCCTGCTGTGTCCGGGAAAGCAGTGCCCAGCTGCATTCACACTTCTGTGCTTCAATTGGAGCACAGTTGGAGACTGGAAGTTCCTCCCCGGCCAAGCTCCTCCCCTGCCTCCCCTCTTGGCCAGAAGAGGCTGCTTTCAAACTTTCCTGTGAGTAAGCCCCATTGAGCCTCCTCCAGAGGAGCAGAGCCAGCCCAGGGATCTGCTTGCAGAGCAGGGAGCCCTGCAGAAGAGCCTCCTCCCTGGAAGGAGTGCTTGGAGCTTCCCTGAGTTCCCCGCAAGTGATCCCCTGAGGGGAGAGGACGATGCAGGGAGGGAGAGCAGGGACTCTGCTCAGCTTGGACTGACTCTCCTCCAGGCTTCTCCTTCCCCTCCTGCAGTCCCCACTCTTTGCAGCCCCTTTTCCTCCGCTTCCTGCCCTACCTCTTTCTGAGCCTGGCTGGCTCAGACAGTCCAACCCTAAGCAGGTCTGCTCAGACACAAGTCCCACTGCACTCAATGGGGCTAACTCACAGGAAAGTGTGCACTGGAACTGCATCTCCTCTCACCCTGCTCAGGGAAGGAGCCCCCAACCCCACTGGGGCTGAAGGAGGAGAGAGAGGAGCCTAGCCACCTACCCGCATGAAAGCACTGAGGAGGAGAAGCAGGACGTTCTTCCAGGGGCATAGCCAGATGGGGGAGCACAGGCAGGCTTAGGAGCTTCATCTTTCTTTCCAGTCCCCCTCTGGTTATGCCCCTGGAAGAACGTCCTGCTTCTCCTCCTCAGTGCTTTCAGGGGGGCAGGTGGCTGGGCTCCTCTCCCTCCTCCTCCAGCCCCAGTGGTGTTGGGGGAGCCCTGCCTACTCAGTGAGTAACCCCTAATACCCTCCCTGGCCTGCCTGGCATCCCCTTCTTTCCCTCCATCCCACAGAAACCCTTAATACCCTCCCTGGCATGCCTGGCATCCCCCTCTTTCCCTCCACCCCACAGAAACCCTTAATAACCCCCTGGCATGCCTGGCATCCCCCTCTTTCCCCCCATCCCACAGAAACCCCTAATCCCCTCCCTGGCATCCCCCCTCTTTATTCTCACCCCACAGAACCCCCCACCAGCCCTGTCATTATCCACCAACCCCCAGAAATCCCCACCAGCACTGCCTGTACTCAATACCCCCAGAAACCCCCATGAGTGTTTTTAGCTTATTTTAACATGTCCTACATTTTGTCCTACATTTTTTACTTTGGGGGTGGGAAATTTTGTGTGGGGGTAGGAATTCTGGCCTTGGGGTTCAGGAATATTGTGTTTGGCATCTGATCAGCCTGTTCAAGACTGACGGAGGCCTGCTTTTTTTTAGTGAAAACCTATAAGACATTCATATTGCAATCCAGAGTAAACTGTTCTTACTCCAGAGCAAGGACTCCCCGTAGTTACTCTGGATTTCACCCTTTGTTATCTTGTTAATGCCATTCCTTCTTTTCTCTATTGCGGCCATAGCCTCAACTACAAGCTGCTTTTAAAAACCAGGTCTTACTCTCCAGCTAAGAACCACTTGAGTTTACTGCCACTGGCTGCAAGAAGTCTAGGATTGATACAACATTTCTGATGCTGTGAATCCCCTACCTAAAGGATGCGATACAAAGGACAAGAAAAAACTTGAAGCCACAACATGGCTTGGGATTTTTAAGGCCATTGCGCATGCTATCACTTCTGTAATCCAGCAATTTTTTAATGTACATTAAAAAATGATAAAAATGTCAACTATTGTTTGAAACTGGATTATGGACATTTGGTTCCATTTTGGTTCCCTTGGAACAACGAACCACCTTCTCCTTCTCCAAAAATCAGATGGCATAGTTTGTCTGCTTCTACACTCACACTAAGGTGACAATTGGAGCTGTGCTGCCAAAAGACAGATTCGCATTTGCCCCAATCACCATCTCTTAAGCCACCAAAGAACAAAGTTGGGGATAGTTTCTGATAAACTCTCAGAAGGACAGAAGTCTCTGGGAAAGGAACATATACCAAGCAGATAGTAAGGTGGCAGGTGATGCCACAACAGAGGGAGATGACCCTGAGTTCATTTTTGGCATGCAGAATAGGGGAGATAGAAACCTCCGACTGCTCCTTAGAGAATAGAGACCAAGGCAATGCTACCCTTTGAAAGGGCCAAATTAAGAAGGGGCTAGGGATACAATGAGACACAACACATGATAGGGGGGTTCTAGAGCAACTAAGGATGCAATCCTAATCTAGGCTGGCACAACTTATTGGTCTTCCTGTTTCTGTGGTGATGTAGGGAGGCTAGTGGATGTCTATGCACTGGCCTAACCCTCCCTCAGAAATGGTGCAAAAGTGTCTTCCGGCACTTTTGCATCCCTCCAGATCAGCACAGGATCATGCTGGGGCTTAGGCCGGCCTAAATGGGGGTTAGGATTGCACCCTAAGGCACACAGGGCTGATGATGAGACAATCCCTGGACAGACTACATAAGAGTGGCTCAGTATCTCCTTCCCTAGTGCTGAAACTGGTCCAAGATCAATGATAGACATGAAAAGGTGTGAAGGAGAAAGAAGGACAGTACCACTCCCTACCCTCAACTGAACCCCCCCTAGTGAGGCCTCTGGCTCCTATGCCTTTTTACCTTAGGGTCAAGACAGATCAAGACACTGGCAGCAATGCACTCCTCTCCCAGCAACCCACTGGAGGGAAGGGGAGGGGAGCAAAAGACGGGAGAACTTACACAGTTACTGTTGATAATAACAATAAATAAATGTTACATATACACCATAAGGAGACCAATGGCTTCAATAACTTTGGCTAACATGGTGAGGTGCTAATGTAAAACAGTGGAGAAGGGGGGGGGGTGTGTGTAGAAAAGAATGTGGGGAGAGAAACAGCGTTCTATTTAAATATCAAGTACATTAACTCCTGGATAATACAGAACACTTCATGTTTCTATCCTTTTAACTAATTGCTAAGACATCCTGCTACAGTCAGGATGATATTGGTTACAGTATATATGCCCTTAGTCTTTATTAAATACCAGCACTTAATAACAAGACTCCAGAAAGACTTAGTTGCATTTACTCCAAGCTCCTGAACTTTAAAAAGTTGTTAATCAGACTCCTATGTAAATGGAATGACAACTAAAGGTTAAGTACAGGTTTCGGAAATTTCAGAAGATGAAGACATATCACCTCTAAAACAGAAAGGGGGGGTGAGTGGAGAGAACTATCAAGCTTTGACGGGAACTAAGCATCTTAATTAAAATGCTCGGAAGTATAGTACTCATTTCTGCATGAAGTTCTATTTTCAAATGTCAAATTTAATCAGGCACTCAAGTAAAAATGTGCAATATTCCTATTGGCAAGAAGTATGGAAGAAAGTGTCTTGAGATTCCCCTTTACTCTGCTTACCTTTACCTCCTTGCCTTTCTTTTTAAAGAATGAACTGCATTCTGAAACAACTTCCTCCTCCACTCACCTACCTATACTTTGCTGAGTTTTATATATCTATGGTCTACTGATGCCTTATTTTCCAAACATAATAGAACTTCATCAAGAAGTGCGCCATTAGTGAATTTCATCTCACTTTCTAAAACTATGGATGGCATGTTAATAAAAGGAGTCTTCTTTACTTGAACTTGAAAGGGTTTGTGCTCCCTGCAGACAAGTTACTTATTATCAAAAGGGCTTTGAAACCTTTACTTTCCAATCTTGAGTTTGGCACTTCTCGGGAGCAAAGTGCCCAGTGCTAGGAAGCCTCAACTACGGGTTCCTTTCCTGTGTAATAAGAAGGCTATAGTGGAATCTGGTTTTCTTGACTGAATGATATTGATCACAACTGCCAAAAGAAAAGTTATACTCTGCAAAGAACATGGACCTTCATATGGACTTTTGAACACTGAGTAATGCTAGAGTTCTATCCTGCTTTATAATGTTAGCAATTTCTGAAAAATTCTTCCCAAATTGACACTTCCCTACATTCCCACCATGCATGCTTGAATGATCCCAAATACAACAGCCGCACCATCGTTCTGAACTGAGTGGTATATGGTGCAGCTTAATAAGAGTAACACAGTGGTTGGTCGCAACCAACCAGCCAGGAAAGCACTGCTTTATGCTTCTTTTAAGGAGCAGGGAGGGAGGAAGGCAATGGTGAGTCCTTGAGGTCTGGGAGGTAATGGAAGCCCTCTGCAGGACACCCCAAGCCTCAGTAAGATTGTAAAGAAATAAAAAGGCACTTCTGGTTTTTGCTGCTGCCTTTGAATACTGACTAGTAAAGAAAATTATTAATTTTTCCTCACCCCTCACATCCTGCTTTTTAACCTAGTCCCAAACAGCAGCACTTAATTTACTATATTTACTCATATACAAGTTGACCAATGTCTTCAGGGTCAATTTTAGGCATATATTTTCTGACTTGTACATGTATATGGTTAGCACTATTGTTAGCACTGGCAAGAAGCTGTGCCTAGAGTCAGAAGGGACAAGGGACATTCTGCTTAAAATCTATGTTATTGAGTATTTCTCACTGATGAAATGCTCCATCCCACCCCAGAATATACTTGGTTCATAGAAGAGTTTTGAATATTGTTTGACCTGCCTGTTTAAACCTGTACAAACGAGTACCATTGCAGTAATGGTATAGAGTGATGAGCTCACATACCTGCTCAAGCTCACTAAGGCTACAATCGTACACACACGTTCCTGGGAGTAATAGCCACTGAACTCTATGGGGCTTACTTTTGAGAATACATGGTTAGAATTGTGCTGATGTTAGATCAGAAACCTTGTATGAAACACTGAGCATCTCTGATGAAGGGTGGGACACAAACATAACAACTTTCATTAAATTCACCTCGATGTTCAAACAGCAAGATCCACAACATATAAAACCATCACTGAAAAGAATCAACATGACACATCACTGAGCCAGAATACTATCCATGTTACTACAAGCCCTTGTGTAAAACAACAACTGTTTAGAATTCCAGAGGGGCAGTCATATGTAAGCTGGAAACATCTGAAAGATCTTTAAATTATGTATATTTATTTTATTTGTGTATATTTATATATATTTATTTTAGCAGAACTACTCAAAGACAGTTTTCTAGGCTTCCCTCACTTTTAAGTATATGGCCTGGTGTGCAGGTATAACCTGCATTTTAAAGTTGTTTGAGATAGGCAGCAGAAGACACCCCATCTTCTCCAAAACATCGATCACATTACTACCTCCAATTCATGAAGCATTTACTAAAGGAAAAACCAAAAAAGAAAGCTAATGCCAGAGGGGGGAGCTCACAGCAAAGAGAAGATTTCCTAAAAAGCTGCTTAAGGGGGAAAAATATCAATGCAGGAAGTTGCACACTAACCATTCCTTATTTTGCCTTTTTGAAAAACCCTTCATGCTCCACCCTGCATTTCTTTTGTCATTTACACCCCATTATGAAAAGCACAACATCAGGCTACCCAAATGCCACCGTTAAGCGGATTATAATGTTTTCAAACATGCTCGATTGCAGCAGAAGTGTAAGCGCATTTCTGCATCAGGGAGCCCTTTCCCCAGCTTTCCTTTCATCAACTTATCACATGAAGCTAAACAGCGCTGCTGTGTCTAATGATACTGGGACCCCCATAATGGGATTAGGCAAAAAGCTGCTGTCATTAGTTTCAAGGTGGCATGTGCAGCCGTGCCTTACAGTCAACGCTTCCTGATTTTAAACAGAATGGCCATAAAAAGACAGACATGCCAGTCTGGAAGGAAGCATTGAATTCCTAAGGCATATCAAAACACGAGAACCACTGAAAGTTGCAAAATTAACATTAACAAAGATCATATGCACCTTTGTAAATGGACCTGCAAAATTGGTGACAACAAATTGTTTTCCAGCTGCTTGGATCTCTGGGCGGGAGGATGAACAGCAGACAGGACGAAGGGCAGGTGGGAAGGGAGCAGACGGCAGGGCCAGGATCCTGAACTTGTGTTGGATCCTAACTATTTTTCAGGCAGCTAGTGACAGTCTTGGGCTGCTCAGATATGCACCACCAATTGAGGTACCCAGTTCCAAGTTGACCCATTGAAGCTGCAGTGGCTCTCTCCAGGGTAAGGGAAAAAGTTTCCCTTTGATGTGGAGTGAGCCACTGGCTCCATGAAACTTGCGCTGGATACAACGGAGTGATCCAGGATGACTGTTCCAGCACAAAGTTAGGATTGAGCTGTAACTCACTTAAAAGTTACCTTGTTTAGCTATTCTGAATCTACTGTATCCATATAGCATTTTCAAAAAACACCTTGCAAGTAGTTTGGAATCCAAGCAGAATCCAAAATACCAGAGTGGATTTCAAGCACAGACAATGGTGATTAGAACTGATGGAAAAATGAGTGGGTAGAAAACCTGCATTAACTTGTCTCTGTTTCATATAATTAGTTACACATTTTTAAGACATTTGAAAGTCACAGGGGAGTCTGTGAATTTATTGTCTTCTGCCATCTAATAAAGCTGGCAGCCACCAAGCATTCTCTATTTATTGATGTGACAGGAATTTATCTCCAGAGGATAAAATATAATTATTTAACTAGTTAAATACAAACACACACACACACACACATGAGCGAGCGAGCGAAAATAAAGCCTGCAGACAGCACAATGATGCCCTGTCCTCAAGCAAGTTGAGGTGCAGAAGCAGATTTGCTCCATTCAACCCCTGAGAAAGCACAAGGATGAGCGAGCAAAAGACCCTATGAGAGAAGCTTAGGAACCCACTGATGCTACTTTTCCACCTAGCCACACAGTTCAGATACAGCAGTACCTTGGTTTATGAGCATAATTTGTTCCAGAAGCATGCTTGTAATCCAAAACACCTGTATAATGCAAAGATGATCTTTCCATAGGAAATAATGGAAACTCAGATGATTCATTCCAGAACCTAAAAATATTTATACTGTATATAAAAATGATTACAAAACACTAATATAATACAAAAAACTGAAAATATTACAAAAAAGAAAATACTATACTGTACTGAATTGTACTGTACCTTTGAAAACCTTCATGACTGGTGTGAGGGAGACAAGAGAGAGGAGGAATTTTGTAGGATAACTTTCACTAACAAAGTCACTGCTTCCATTGGCTCAATGGAATCTGTCTTTTCATGCAACTTTAACATTCTCATGCTGCTAATGGGGAGCAGAACCGTAACATTGATAAGGCACACCTTCCACACTGCCACACACAGATCCTACACACACACCTGGCTCAGGCTCCCCAGATCTTCCCTCATCCGGCCATGGAAGTCTGTTCCAAACTTTGCTCAGGGTCCCATCCCAGCTCAAGCTACCCTCCAACCCCTTGTGAGTTCCCTGGCTGTGGAAGTCTGTTCCAAACTATCTCAGAAGAGCTTGTATTCCAAGACAGTGCTCTTAAATCAAACCACCAGAGGGTTTCTTGCAAACCCAGCTGGCATACTGCTCTCAAAGGCTGCTTGACATGAGGACAGACAGCAATTGATGTATGGACTTCCTTGACACTTAACTGGGTTAGCAGAAAAAGAAATTGACACAGTCTGGTCTGGTTGCCCCCTTTCCCCCGTAGGTGGATTAGGTAGCTCCTGTTGGTATTACCTGCACTGCTGGATGTGGCAGTTAGGGATTTATCTTGTTCCTGTTGTGGCCCACTGTAGTGATTCTGTGTAAGACAGACTTGGTAATAAGCCTTCTTCCCAGATATTTAGTGGTATACTTCCTATGAATTTCAATGACCATATGGCCGGGTTCTGCTGACCCAGGGGTCCTCAAACTACGGCCCGCGGGCCAGATCCGGCCCACCAGGGGCCTCAATTCAGTCCACCAGCCTTTTGGGGGTTTTGGGAGGTACTTTGTGGGCACTGGGGGCAATTCAAGGCTGCTGCAGCGAAGATCCACCAGTTTCGGCAGCCCTGTGCAAAGGGAGAGAGCCTCTCCGAGCTCCGGGATTTGGGCAGCTTCAAGCTGGCCCTTTAAATTTTTTTTTAACGTTGCGCGAGCAGCTGGAGCAGCGCAAGCACTTCGTCTGCCCCAGGGGTTCTGGTTGGTGCATGCACCTCCCGCCGCTCTCTCATGGCTGCCCCAGGGCTTCACGTTGGCGTGTGCGTGCCTCTCACCACCATTGTGCGACCGCCCCAGCTGCCAGTGGCTTGAGGCTGTTGTGCGCGCTTCCTGCCGCCCTCTCGCTGCTGCCCCAGCTGCCAGGGGCTTACTTCTGAGTAGACAAGCAGAGAGCTGGGCTATTAAGGCTACCCTCCCATCCACTTTCCTGGGAGTAAGCCTATTGACTCTAATGGGCCTTACTTCGGAGTAGACATGCAGGGGGCTGGGCTTACTTTCCTGGGAGTAAGCCCCACTGACTCTAATGGGCCTTACTCCTGAGTATTCATGCAGGGGGCTGGGCTTACTTTCCTGAGAGTAAGCCCCACTGACTCTAATCTCCTGAGTAGACATGCATAGGCTTGGGCAAAATTCCTGAACAGCAAGCCCAAAATTGAGGTGAGCTTGTGTTTGTGTGTGTGTAAGAATACATGTGTGTCTGTGAGAGAGAGAGTGCATGGTGTGTGTTAGTGCATGTCACTGACATTCCTTGCGTTGCTGGAAACTGCTTTGAAGGCATCTTGCATGTCTGGGTGAGAATCAGGCATGTTAAAAGGTTTTCAATTTCAAAAGTGTTGAAATTAAGTACAGGAAACCAATACAAGCATTTTTGCTTCATTTTAACATGTCCTACATTTTTTAAAATGTGCGTGTTTTATTAAAAAATGTATTACATTTTTTAAAATGTAGGACATCCTACATTTTGTCCTACATAAGTCCTCTCATTCTCTGGCCCCGACAGTGTCTAAGGGACAGTGAACCGGCCCCCTGTTTAAAACGATTGAGAACCCCTGTGCTGACCAAATGATGCCCCTTGAACTGCTTATCATCATTTGAAATGAGTGGCCTCTTTTCCCTCATCAATTAAAAGTGTTCATGAGCATTTCACAGTGCATCAAAACAGCTCAACCAACAGCTAATGGACAGAGAAAGGGTATTGCAGGCAGCAACAATTTTAAAAAACTTCCAAGATTAAGAAACAGTCCATCCTATCAACACTATTTTCAAGTCCTTGACAGTAGCCGCATTTTTGCCATAGAAAAAGAGGAGACATAATGGACACATTTTCAATCTTTACTTAACTGCAGCCATACAAATCACTGTCAGTATGAACCATCACTTTTTGAATGTTTCTCTATCCATTTCCATTAAGGGCGAGAGCAGTTTCCTTCGTTGCACCTCCCATCACATCAGTCATAAGTTGAGAAATTGAAGATGCTTGTATGCTAACTTCTAAATGCATCCATCTTCGAACAACATTCTTGTCACAAACAAGATATGTGCTGGTATCATCCAGTTAATATAAAAAGCTCAGGCAGCCTCACAAATTTTTAAAAAACAACAATAAAATGGTTCCATGTTCACTCCCCATTTTCATCACTGCTAATCTCCAGCCCTGGATCTCCCCCTTTCCCATTTGATACCCTTGTCTTCCTCCCCCTGGTTCTAGGGAGGGAGGTTGACAAGGCAAATATAACTCGAACTATACATTTATTGTATGTTTAGCACAGCCTTCCTCCAAAGAGCACAGGGTAGCATAGCACTTACCCTTTTAATCTTGAATTCACCCTGTGAGGTGAGGGTGACCAAGGGCCACCCAGGAAGGTTTGTGGATGACCAAAGGATTGAAACCAGATCTTCAGGGGTGGCTGAACATACATCTCTCAATCCCACTGCAAGCAGTGAAGACAAGCAGGCAATCACCTGGTTGTCTCCAAGATGCAGTGAAGGAAAAACTGCCATGACCAGCAGTGTATTTAAAAACATGTGCAATATGCATATGTAGGGAGGAGATAAACTGTGTGCAAAGATTCTGTGTTAAAGCTAATGGCACATCTATGTGCCAAAGCAAGGTAATGAAGGCTGCAATCCAGACGTGCACTCGGGTTGCCCTCTCTAAGGCAACACAGGCTGCCCCAAGACTGATAGACCTGGGCTGCCCTAGATGTGTTCAGGAGTGGCATGTTGATGATATGTTCAGCATGGCCTAGAACAGTGCAGTTAGGCTGTATCCAGAGCCAGTTTCCAAGGTAGACATGCCCCCACAGCTCCTCAGTTATACCACCTCAGGAGCAGATATAAATCTGAGTAGACCCACAGGGGTCCATGATATGGCAGAGTAAGAATGGCAGTGTTGACAAAAAAAATCTGAGTTCTTGGCCAGCAGATCTGCAACCCCTGCCTCTCAACCTCGGGATACAGCACAACTATGCCACCTCTGAATACAGTACAACTCCAAGAAATCCCCTTGTATCCACCCACCACTACAGGTACTGCTGTACTGCTGCCTCATGCTGCAGCTTTGAATGGTTGTCAGACACGCCTGTGCTTTCTTATGAGGCAGGCACCACAGCTATTCCTTTTTCAGTGTGATCTGAGGCAGGTCTACTTGGGAGCAAGCCCTTCCCAGGTGCCACTTACTTGGTGCCTACTGAGCATGCCCTGGAGCAGGTAGGGCACCCTAGGATTCCTGACTCTCTGGATTCAGCCCAACTTTCTGTTCTGGATACAGGCTACTTGAGGCAGCCCAGCTGGGCCATTCTCACTGGCCTAACTCTGGATTGCCCTCGAAGGCAAAAATTAAGGGACATCCAAGTTTACTAAAAGTGCCCAAGAACCAAAACTCCCTACTGCATTCATAAGCAATACGGTCATGTGTATAAATGGGTGAGATATCTAAACAAGGGATCTCCTCCTACTCAGGTTGAGCCCATTTATAGCTGGATCCAGTCCTCTACTTTTTGATAATGGCAGAATCTCTGACATGAGAGGCTTCAAAGGCCCTTTGTGTGTGTGGGTGGCGCAAGCGGTTAAGACGCTATGCCTGTTAACCAGCAGGCCAGGGTTCGAGACCCGGATCGGCCCCACAAGACAGGGTGCGCTCCTGTCCTTAGCCCAGCTCTGCGATGCCAGCTGGATCCAATTGTATTGGCTCTGCCTTTCCATTGGACTAATTCAGTGGTGTGGAGAGGATCTTTCTTAATTACATATTGAACAATGAACGTTTTTGATCGGTCAACTGGAAGAGTTAAAAAGCCAATGGGGGGGGGTAACCACCTGATATCTCTAACTGTGTAGCTTGGCTCTGAACAGCTTCTCCTTCTATACTTATTGTCACTGAACTTCTCCTGCTGCTACCCTAACCTTGTTTGATGCTTCCTTTTGAAGGCTGAACAATAAAGGCAAGGCAACTGCTGTGGTTTACTGTACCCACGACATACTGTACAGGCAGTAAGGCAGTTTATGCAAAAATGCTGTTATGCTCCACAGTATGTCTATTTGTATATTTAGGGATTTTTTAATCCCACATTTTGACCCACAGGGGGATCTCATAGGCAGCTCACAAACACAACACAATGCTTTCATCTCAACACAAGGAAAAATAATTAAAAACATTAAAATAACTTAATGAAAACAAGATAAGGAGCACCCAGAAAATGTGTACCAACCCAGAAGGAGGATAATTAACATGACTGAAATGTATGACAAAACAACAATCAGTCAATGCCAGCCCTCAAAGTATCAATAATGAGGGGCTCAAACAAGCCAACAATGGCAAGAAGCTCTGCAACCTAGGAGGTACTCTCAAAAAGGCCTTGCCCCATGGCTGTTTAGGGGGGATGAAACCCATGTATTTTAATGTCTTATAAGGCATTCTCATATAATGCCTTACGAGTTTTATATATTTTAACAGATTAAATGTTTGGTTTATTTTATTTTAAACACGATCCTAACCACATTTACTCAAAAGTAAGCCCCACTGCGTTCAATGGATCTTACTCCCAAGAAAGTATCTTTTGGATTGCAGCTTATTTTTTATTTTTCATTTTTTATTTTTTATTTTTTGTAGTTTTACCGAACATCAGAGCTGAAATGAGGTAGTTAAAAATGTGAGTACAAAATAATTTCCATGGTATCAGGGATCCTAGTCTGTCTCCTCCCTTCGTCTTATACTGATAGGTGTGACCTGAATCTCTGAATCTGGAACATCCGTGAACCGTTAGTGCTCATTAATCAAGTGCCTTGTGGTTTGTTAAGGAAACAGAATTTTTTAATGTAATGACATGTGGATAACAGATCCCAATTTATTTTTGAATTGCTGAGGCTACTTGGAATAGTGGTTGCATTAGTTTAGTACACTTCAGGAGTGCTAGTCTTCATGTTTAGAAAAAAGATAATGAAACTGACTTGGAACAGCTTGCATGCTGGAAGCAGAATGACTGAATTGACTGTTTCAACAGGATTGTGCTATGTCCTGCAAGTGGTGGTTGAGTCAGGAGACACAGTCTTTCTAATCCAAGTGGAGATAAAATGGCAGGCTGACATGACCACTTGGCAGGGTGACCATATAGAATGAAGGACAGAGTGCCTCTACCTTTAACTACTGCATAGAAGAGGGAATTGAGGCAGGTTTAGGTCAACATAGAAGGGTTTAAAAAGCAGCATCTATCTGCCTGAATTCCCTCTTCTACACAAAGGTCAAAGGAAGAGGAACTCTGTTCTCTATTCTATATGGTCATGCTGCCTATTTGGAAAGTAGTGTAAATTGTCCTTCTTTCAGTGTCTTTTTCCTTTTTAAAATTGATGAAAAGTCAATTTTAATAAAAAATACTTCAATATGAACAGTGATTTCTGCAGTTATATCTCAAAAGATTTTTTCCCTACATAACATATTAACATTTTTAACATATTTTTTTTTCCTGCAGTATATTAATAGAAGGAATTGGGAAACCAAAGTGGAGCTTGTATTTTTGCAAACAAAGGGACCAGCTTCTCTCCTACAAATCTGGCCACCCTGTTTGCTGACCATCTGTGGCTCTTTTCCACATTTCCATCAGCAGTTTAATGATCTGCTCTTAACTATGCCTAGCAGTTCCCCAACCTCTATCACCTTAGTAGGAATTCCCCAACCTCTATCTCCTCTGTCCCAATAGATTGAAAGTATTCCCTACTACCTGGTGCAATCAGCTACTTCATCAGGAACTTCAGAGACCCTGTATCTGAAAGACACTGGAAGCAATTGGGTTGACCCAGTGGTTTTCCTGATGATTTTCTTGCTCTTGATATTCACTTGCTTCCAAGATAGTCCTCTTGGTTGCAGGACTCTTCTTCCTTGGAACACTCTAGAAAAATTCTGCCTGCATCATGTTGGGAAATGCAAAATTACATGCATTGCATACATGCATTTTTTGATCACAAATTGTGCGATCAAAAACTCACACTGTAAAACATGTCAAGCTATTTCATCCACTTACTGAATTGGCAACCCCATTTCTTAGGTGGAAGAGCAGGCATATGACTCTCCCTTCCATCACGCACCTCCCACAATGAAGCCAGCAGGAAGTCCAGAGGGAGGATCAATTTAAAGATTTGTACAGTGTTTTCTGAGTATGCAAAGTGGCTTCACATATATTAACTTGATAATATACAGTCAATCATATCCTCCTCCATTTTTAGACACGTCTTCATAGCAGGAGGGAAAGAAAGATTCCTTAAGCAATTTGTCAGGGCTTAATCCCACTTTCAAATACTGTATCAGTGTCCATCTCTGAAACAGGACAAAAGAAACTTCAAAAATGAGCAGATGATCATCACATATCACTTGGAAACTAAAATCAACTCCTGCATAGTACACTTTCAGGTCAGAGGCTGTGACTGTCAGGGAGACGTGTCTCTAGTGCTATTAATTTTCATCCGCAACCATCAAAATAAAATGCCCTAGAAAAAGAATAAGACTAGGGGCGCAATCCAGAGTAGCTACGGGGAGTCCTTGCTCCGGTGTAAGAACAATTTGTTCTGGATTGCAATATGAATTTCCCATAGGTTTTCACTAGGTGATGTAGTAACTACAGGTGCACGTAAAGTCTCTTACGTGCTCTCGTAGTTTCTCTGGATTGTAGGGTAAGTGAACCAAGTATTTCTAATCATTATTTTCCTGACCAACAACATTGGATATTTAAAAACATACTTTTACAAACAGTCCACTTCTTCATTTGCCTTGATTGGTATGACGTATATGTCCCAACACTCAATCAAATTTGAATCTACATTTGTATAAAAAATTAGCCTTTTGCATTGACCTGGTGAGGATAATTGTATACAGCTCTTCTATGCACATGATGAAAACAATCACTGAGATTGGACGGGTCGCTAATTTGCACTGCTGTCATATAAAAAATAATTTACACAAATTGTCTTTTGCCTTGAATTGATGCTTTCCTTGTAAAGTTAATCCTCCATGCTGTGCCGAGAGCTGACACTTGGCAGGTGGTAAATACTTGATATTGCTATAAGCCAAGGGGGAAAAAAACACCTTATAATACTAGTAATCAACATAAAGAGCAGCATAATCAGACCTTCCTATCTGCATAATCATAAGGGGGGATTACAGTCATTAAATAATATTCCCAAAAGAGTACATAGAACTACAACTTCTAGAAACATCCAACCACCTAAAACAGACACCCACAACAAACAGCACTACAGAGACAAATCCTAAAACACAGGCTCTCCCATAGATCATAGAAGCCTTAACCATCACCATCAGCAAGCACAATGTTACCAGCCTGGCATTTGGGGCAGAAATCAAGTGGTTACTGATTACTAACCTGTCTGATTTTGTTCAGATGCAATATAAATCAAAAAAAGACTGGCATCCAATTTTCTCTCTAACATCTTTCAACAACAAGGTGGTTACAATTCTCCTCCATACTAACATCTCCGAAGTTTGTTATACTAACCCTAATACCTAGTGATTTTTAACAGAACAATGAGAAATCACAAGCATGAGACTAAAAATGGCAGTACTATGTCAAGTTCTCCCCTTCCGAACTGGCACTGCAGTTCGGACTAAATCTTTGCCAAAAAAGATAGTAAAAAAATTTAAAATGGCAGGAACTCAGGCAAAAGAAACCACATTACCTTGGAATTCTTGACCGCGAAAGGAAAACTTAGAGCTGCAATCTCATGCAGGAACTTACCTGGGAATAAGCTCCAAACAACTCACTTGGGATTGCGTACTGCTGAGTCAACATGTGTAGAATTTTGCTCTATGGGTAAGTCAGATGTATACGATGGACTTTCAGGAAAGTTGATGGCCTTAATGTCCTTACAGAAAAATTACTGGCCCAGTTCTAATAGTTCACCGCACTGTTGGAATTCATGTTCTAGCAGCACTCCATGCTTAATTGCTATTTTGCTGGCGCAAGTTTGTGGACCCAAGAGAACCACTCCATAATCCAACCTTGAGGGAATGGTTCAGTTTATATTGTTTTAAAAAGAAAAATGTATTCACAGAATCAATCATCCAATTGATTCATATAGTTCAATACACAATTTACATCTTGATCCCAAATCACCAAGGACACAATCCATTATAACTATGGGGAGTCCTTGCTTCGGTGTAAAAACAATTTGCAATTCATTGCAATATGAATTTCCCATAGGTTTTCACTAGGTGGTGCAGTAACTACAGGTGCACATAATGTCTCTTACATGCTCCTGTAGTTACTCTGGATTGTAGGGCAAGTCAAACATTGGTAATAGTGTAGCAGGTTCAGAACTGAACGTCACCATGCATTATTTTTTCACAAATGTCTTGACTTGTCTTTGAAAATTATCCCTGTGAAAGGTTTTTCCTGATACAAGTTAAAACATACGTGTCCCAATCTTAAAGTTTCATTCATTCGATTTATACCCCAGCTTTCCCACGCCAAGGTTCCCATGATGTTTTACAAAGCTTTTATATCCCTTTATCCTTACAACAACCCTGACAGGTAATGAGAAGGTTAAAAATGAGTGACTGGCTCAAGGTCAACCAGGAAGTTTCATGGCTGAGGGTGGATTTAAAACCTGGATCTTCGAGGTCTTAGTCGAACTCCCTAAGAACTATGTCATCCTGGCTCATTTTCAGCCTATTTTGCAAGTAAGCCTCTCAACAATTTGACTAGGAGTTTAATAGCAAAAGGCAACTTTGCAGCATTTGTCCCATGTAGTGGCATGGTGGGATTCACTATTCTGCATTGGATGATCCATGTTTGATCCATGTTTGAATGCATCACTGAAGAAATCTATCAACCTGCATCAACACTTTCAAACTGCTAGGTTTGCAGGAGCTGAGACAAGTGATGGCAGCTCACTCCTTTGTGTAGCACTCAGATCTCAAACCACCAACTTGCCAACCTTCAGGTCAACAAGTGCAGCATTTTTAACCACTGAGCTACCGCAGCCCCCACTGGGAGGATTAATGACAAGCCAAAAGTTCCCTATTTGATCAGATTTCATGTTTCCCCTTTTTTCCAATTTTCTCACAATCCTGCTCTTAGACCACAATCCTAACCATGTCTATTCAAATGCAAGTTCCACTGTATTCAATAGGGCTTACTCCCAGGAAGATGTCTTTAGGATTGCAGCCCTAATCTCCATGCACTGAATAAACCCCTTTTTTCCCCTGCTCTCCTAAATTCCTTGCTTCGGGATTTGTAACATCCTGTACTAACTCACTGTTCAGTTCTGTTAAATGGCAACCAAGCTCCATCTGCAGTCTCATTTTCGGTTATAGGAATCCATTTGTGCCTTTCTGTTAAATTTATAGAGTGCTTCAGAATGAAAAACAGAAATTCAGGCGATTATTAATGTGACAGGAAAGTGACACATCAGGAGTAAACAGACCATACTGTAATCTAACAGACATGATGAATACACAATAGGAGGACCAGAATTCTATAGCTTCACTTAATGTGTGCAAACCTATCGCCTAGATCTTTATAGGGGTTGTTAATTACACTGTCAGGGGAAAACCCAAACATAAAGGAGGAAAAAAATTGACATGACCTCCAACCTGTAACCAATGGCTGTCATTATTTTTCAAGAGCAAGAATAGAAAAATGCAATCTTACTGCTAACACAGCTGCTAGAAAGTAGCAGCTCTGTGCACGTGTATGTATACATGTACATATTTCCTCCTTGCTGATCACAGAGGCAAATCAGGGAGAATCCAGTGTTCTGGATCCAGTAAAGTTCTACATGAACTTTACTGAGATTAATAGATAAACAAGAGCACTGACCATGCCCATTTGTTTCATTAGCACTAATACAGGAGATTTCTCTGAGGTGATCACCTTTTGCTTCTATTGGTGGCATATCACTACTCTCAATAAAACAGTTAAATAACCATGAAAATTTTACTATTTGGAGTAAGGCTGTCTGGATAAAGCAATGATGATTTCCATTGGTAACAATGTTCTGCTTTGCAATCCATGGAAGACATTGGATATGATGAACAAAGGAATCGGATTACAATTTACAAGAGCTATTACAACCAACTTCCCACCCATTATTCTGGTGATTTGAAAGCTATTCTTGAACATTTTTGGGGTGCAATTCCAAAAATGGCACTGGTTTGTCCAGTTCTACTTTATCTTCATATAGCATACCAACCTTAGATGCTGATGTGCAGAAAACCAGTTGAATAAGAATAAGGTATATCTCAAAAACAATATCCATGGAAATAATAAAGATGGTTTCACACATCTTTAAATGGCAACAGACACATTTGAGAGAAGTTCTGTGGGACTCCACATATGCAGTGCAATCTGAAACAGCAGTTGATCTGTTAGGGGGCTAACTTCTGGAGATTGTGTTCAATTGAGCTTGCTTCCATCTAAGTGTGCATACGACTGCACTGTCAGTTGGTGAAAATTATTTGAGCAGCTAGTATTGAAAACATCTTAATACAGGAAGTTATAAAAGCTTTAGGTGGCAGGCACCACCATGGAATAATCAATTAAATGGTTCAAGACATTTTTTTAACAAGAGCATTTGGGGGGTTGGAGGCACAAATGTTTAACAGTGCATAAATGGGAATTGCTTATACAGCATTCTTGTTTGATCACAGGGATCATGAAGAGGCTGTTTTATCCTGTGTACTATGATATACAGGGCTCAAGGAATACTCATAAATTGTACCACTGCAAAGTTGTAGGTAGCCGAACATTATAAGAGGCTATTCACTCCAACAACAGGATGCTTTGCGTTATAAAGGAAAAGACATCACTACCAATAAAGGTAAGTTATCATGAGTAGCATGCTAAGGAGAACAATTCTAATAGTGCCGTCATTTATCACTTTGGCAATATATGCAAGTGGGAAATGCAATTTTTCTAACAGTTAGACGGGTGACATTCTGATTAAACGGCAAAGAGATGCAGCATCAAATCACAGTAATAAAGTGAGATCATCCATTTATTCTGTCCCAGATAATCATTTGTAAATCTGGTGGTTCATTTTTTCACAGCCCATTGTGAATAATAGAGGAAGACTTGGAATATTATGCCTATGGGACAAAATGATTTATCTATTTACCAACCTGCTGAGAAGCTTTATCTGATTTGGATTATACAGGAGAGGCCATATCCGTGGATCCTGTGTCCATGTATTCAGTTATCCACAGGTTGGGTTCACCATGGCACATCACCCCTACACCCCATCAGGTTTTCATTCATTCATTCATTCATTCATTCATTCATTCATTCATTCATTCATTCATTCCTGCTGAATCTCCCAATGGGCATTC
Organism: Cryptoblepharus egeriae; assembly: GCA_030015325.1. Classification (NCBI taxonomy): domain Eukaryota; kingdom Metazoa; phylum Chordata; class Lepidosauria; order Squamata; family Scincidae; genus Cryptoblepharus; species Cryptoblepharus egeriae. The sequence goes on along the minus strand of JAREYC010000008.1, from coordinate 45,957,037 downwards.
TCAATGGCTTACAATACAAATACAAACCAGTACAGATATAAAATATAAGCATTACAACTACCTAAAACCAAAAGAAAACTTAAAATTCTCATTAACAGCCAGCAGCAAGCAGTTAAAAAACAGCCAATGAAAATTCAGCCTATAAAAAGGTATAAAACCTTAATCTTCAATACTAAAAGACCAGACTCAGAAGATAAGTCTAAAAAGAAAACTTTCTTTTTTTCTTTAATTCAACACTTTTCTGGGTGTACCAAAGTCTAGTTCCACTGAAAAATGTTGCCGCACACTCAGCCTTGGATATGCTGAATCCTGCAGGCAGCAGCACATCCTCCTTTGATCTCCTTGATGCTCTGTCAGCTTCTGTTCTCCTTCCCTTCCCTGTGCTCTGTTTGGTTCCCATGAATGACACAGACACAGCACTGAGAGTGCTGCAGAACAAGTGCAAGTAAAGGCACAGTAAGCACTACATGAAATTAGGGGCAAAATGAGAGAAAACTGAGCAGCTCAAGTAGCTTCATTCCAGTTTTCAAGGCCAGAATTCAGGACTTCCTCTGCCGTTTTTTCTATTTCCCAGGAAGAGATTATATTGCTTTACCTAATGTTTGTGTGCATGGACCTTATAGCCAAGGACAGATAACAAAGCATGATCAAACACAGTATGGATAACCTGTGTAGCAAATACAGGGTGACTGAAAATGAACGGGACAAAAACACAAGCAACCTTTTGTCTTTTTGTCCCATTCATTTTGAATCACCCTGTATATAGCTAACAGGGAAGGACAGGAGTGTACTATGCAAGAATGAAGAAAGGTCATTCCATATGAACTCAACCAGAGGTCCCATGGTGGCCAACTCAGAGTTGACTGAAAATAATTGGATTGGTGCTTCTACATATATAATGGCCACATGCCAACTATTAGGAGAAAAATCCAAAGGGTTTGTGTGCCTTTTAAAACAAGGGTGTCATACCCATTTTTTATGCTCGCGAATTACATATTTTTCTGTGTACCCATCTTTGGATGCTAATATCTCAGAAGTAAATTACGTTTTCTGGACAAATTTTGATAGAGTAATTTGGGCTCAGGCGTTCTGAATCTCATCAGAAAAGGCCTCTCTCTTCCAGTTTTGTAAAACAAATTTTCCAGGGGCAAATCACCATGCAACTAACAATGGTAATAAAACATTTTCTGCATAATTGTACATTGTATATTTACTCAAAAATGCAGTTTGTATCCTCACCACCTTCATATTAAAATTTTGTTTGACAATCTGTTTTGGGCGAGGAATCCTAACTTTGGAATCCTAACTTTACATCCTAACGTTAATGGACTATGAGCTATCTATGAAAGAGCAGGAGAAAGATCTAGGTTTGCTGGTGGGTAGCTTGAAAAAAATGTCAATGTAAAGTAAAGAAGGCAAATTTCATGCTTGGGGTCATTAGAAAAGAGATTGAGAATAAAAACAGCTAGTATTATAATGTCATGGTGCAAATCGATGGTGAGGCCACATCTGAAGTACTGTGTCCAGTGCTGGTTGCCAAATCTCAAAAGGAACATAGAGGAAATGGAAAAAGTTCAGAGGAGAGTGACCAAAATGATTGGTGGTCTGGGACACCTTCTGAAAGAGGAAAGGCTACAGTGTTTGGGGCTGTTCAATTTAGAAAAGAGACATGATCGAGATATACAATACTAGCGAAAAGTGTACCCGCATTGAGGAGTAACATTTCTCCATACACAATCCCCCCACGGCGCATAAACACTCTATGTGCAACTTCCCCCGTGAGCATCTTTCCCCCCATGCGCATCTTCCCCCCCCCCCACGTGCAGCTTCCTCGCCAGTGCAACCTCTTCCTCCAAACAACATTCCCCCCAGTGCACCAGGCACAGAGCACCAAATTGGCTGATGTTGGTCAGTCTTCCATGTTAAGTATAGGACAAAAACACGATGACCCCTTTTCAGCCCCTCAAGGGTTAAATTTCTCCACATGGGTTCTTGGTGGGTGTTCAGGTGACAGAAGGATCCCTCCCAGAATTCCATGCTTCAGGCCCAGCAGTTGGGGCGGAATGTTGAGGAGTCATCAATTCTCCAATGCAAAGTATAGGGAGGAAAACGCGTTGCGCCCGTTTTCACCCCCTTCCCGTTGGAATTTCGGAAAACTGGTTCTTAGTGCACCCCTCCATCATGGAAGGAACACCCACCCCAAATTTCACACTTCTAGGCCCAGCGGTTTTGGCAGAGCGGTGATGAGTGAGTCAGTCAGTGAGTAAGTCAGTGACTTTTCTCTTTTATGAGATATATATAGATATATATATAGATATAGATATCTTTTACGTATGTATGTGTGTGTGTATATATATATATATTATTCATATATATATATATATATATATATATATATATATATATATATATATTATTCAAAGGATGGATAGAGTGGATAGAGAGATGCTCTTATCCCTTTCTCATAACACCAGAACTAGGGGTTCGGACAGACAAAAGAAAATATTTCTTTACCCAGCATGTAATTAATCTGTGGAACTCCTTGCCACAGGATGTGGTGATGGCATCTAGGCTAGCCATCAATGTCTTTAGGAAGGGCTTGGACAAATTTCCAAAGGAAAGGACAATTACAGGTTACAAATCATGATGGGGGGGTGTATGTGTGCATATAGGTCCTGTTTGCTCCCTGAGGCATCTGGTGGGCCACTGTGAGATACAGGAAACTGGACTATATGGGCTTTTGACCTGCTCCAGTGGAGGCTCTTCTTATGTTCTTACTGCTTTAAAAGAGGCATTTGCCTTAAATGAGGCCTTAAAAATTTTTTGTCTGAAAAGAGTCACCCAAATGTTCCAGTCTAAGACAAACAGAATACATAATTACAGTGCAACCTCACTATCTGCAGGGGTGCCATTCCAGAACTTCCTATGGATGCCATAATCTGCTGATACTGGGGTTACCATTTAGATATCTCTTAAAAACAAGGGGCACAGAAGATCCTGACTTTTGTGTGGTCTCATGGCCAAAAATAGCACTATTCACCCACTTCTGTGTTGTGTGGTGATTCCTCCCAGCATCACCCCAGAATGCACTGTGATTAGGGTTGCCATAATTCTCTTCCACAAAACCAGGACAGGAACCCCCCCCCTCCTTCACACTTGCCAATATATGACTGCAATCCTTGAAAACCGGGATAGTCCTGGTTTTCTGGGACATATGTCAACCCTATTTGTGATGCAAAATGGCAAATGCATTTCAATGATAGCAAGTGTCAAGTAACACAATTTGAAGCAAGAAGTCAAAATGTTACATATATGCTGAAAACACACACACACACACACAAACACACAGAGTGGTGCCTCGCTTAACAAGTGTTTCACATAACAAGCAAAAATTTCCAAGAAGACTTGCTTCACATAACAAGTTCTGCTTCACTTAACAAGCAAGTGCACTATGGGCACGCATGCAATGCAACCCTGACGTTCCGCAGGGAGGCTCTTTAAAAGGGCTGCCGGCTAGGGCTGCTGCCTCTAACTGCCCCTAACTTGGGGGCAGTTGCCTGGAGGTGCCAAAGGCAGCTGCCCCTAACTGCACCCACCGACCACCTTGAACCTCCAGCAGCAGCCCAGGTAAGCCTCCCAGGAAAGTGTCTTTGATTGCAGCCTCTTAACCATGGTTACCCAGAAGTAAGCCCCATTGTGTTCAATGGTGCTTACTCCCAGGAAAGTGTCTTTAGGATTGCAGCCTAAGTAGGCTTCATAGGATCATACACATTGAATGCATGTTTTGAATTGAATTAAAAGGTTTTGTCATCATTTTTACATCCAGTTAATATTTTTAATATGAATATTTTTGGGGTTGTGGAACCAATCGTCTGAGTTTCCATTATTTCCTGTGGGAAAATCTGCTTCACTTAAAGAGCGTTTCACTTAAAGAGCATGCCCCCTGGAACGAATTAAGCTCTTTATATGAGGCACCACTGTGAATTCACTGTGTGAATGCAATCCACTGCGCGCACACACACACACACATATATAACTGAAAAGTCACTGACTTGACTCATCAATTCCCAGCCAAAACTACCAGACATAGTAACATGAAATTTGGCGAGGTGTTCCTTCCATGACAGAGAACCGGTTTTTTTGAAAATCCAACCAGAAGGGCATGCAAATGAGGTGCTCTTCCTATGCTTTCCATTGAAGAATCACTGACTGATCATCGTCCTGCCCCAAACCCCTGGACCTAGAAGCATGAAATTTGGGGAGGGTGTTCCTTATGTGACATGAATACCGACCAAGAACCAAAGCTGAGAATTTTAACCCTTTAGGGGGTGAAAAGGGGTGCAATGTGTTTTTGTCCTATACTTAACATTGAAGACTGATCAACATCCAGCCAATTTAGTGCCCTACGCACTGGGAAGAAGGGTGCACCAGGGGGGGGGGGGTGGTGCGCACATGGGGATGTTGCACCCAGGGGTTGGTGTTGTTCAACGGGGGGGGGGGGGGGGTATTTTACTCCAGCAACATGGGTACATTTCACTAATATATTTATATCTGGACTGAAATATACTTTTACATATGCTGATTATTTCCCTTTTCACTCTAAATGTGTGTTTTCACCCATTATTTATACTATTCAGTGAGAAAAGTATTACTACCATTTGTAAAGCCTTGAGCTCAGATGAGAATAATTGGCACAACAGCAATATAAAAAAGCTTCCAATTACAAGGACAAAACACACAAGTTTTGATGGAAGCTTTATTCCTCTCTAAACAAAACAAAAAGAACTCAATTATTTGTACTATTCTCCTGAACCTTGAAATTTAAAAAAAAATCCCTTAGTTTTCTCCCATTTGATGAACAACTTTCTTTTTCTTCTTGCATCTCTAATGGAGCTTAAAATTAATATGACTTTTGTGTTCAAGGCACAGATGTACACTGACGCCTTCATGATGAGAGAGAGGTTCGACAAATGGACAAAAAGAAAGTTAATCATTTTGTATCTACCCTGAGCTTTTCAAATGAAAAGGAACCAGGGAATTATTATCAATCATTTATATGGTACTACAAATGTGCAAAAAGCTTTTCCCACATTTACTTCTTCATCCTATTTTTTGTTACGTAGAATAGAGGGCAAGATGACAATTTCCACAGAAATATCTTACTAAAATCATCGATGGCTAGGGAAAGAGCAGAATTATAAAACTGCATTTGAAATTATAATTCACAATATTAAAACATCCTTAAAATATCACAACAATACATAAAACAAGCAGCTGTCACCTCTTAATAAGATGGGTAATGCCTATAAAATCTAATCAGCATGGACAAATCTGCATAAAACTTACAGATGTATAGCATTTTTTAAAAATAAATTCATAAGGTCAATATGAGGAAGGCCACGAGGAAGGATGCAGTTCATATGCAGTTCAAAAAGAGAGGGAGAGTTCCATGTTTGGTGCCACTACTGAGAAGGCCTCATTTATTACCATCTTCCCTCCCAACTTCAGGGCAGGGTAAACCGTAGATGGAGACCAGATCCAGCATTTGCTCAGATCCATCTGTCCACTGCGTGAATTCTACTCAGGCACTGCATAAACTCCCCATCAACTGGGGGACAGGAATGCTTTGGGCAGTCACATCTGTCTAGATGCCCTTTTGCAATGCATTCCAGGTTGCCAGACACATGATGAGATTGCCCAGACCACTCCTGTCTTCCAAACAGAGAAGTGGACTTGATTTAATGCCAGAGTGGAACACTAGAATGTGGTTCAGATGAGGACCACATCCTGGGCATGTAGCAGGTAAACGTTTGACTGCCACTGCCATGGGAGATGGCACCTATAAGATGACCACAGGTTATCCCATATTTGTGTGAGACAGGGAAAGCTGGAATAGTTTGGTCTTTGAACTGATCCAGCATGACTATTCTTACATTCCTAAGAATTTCATCCTGAAGCAGTTCCAGAGAAGTGCTGCATTGGTGCAGGGAACAAGGTACATAAGACCTGATGCCACTGTCTTCACTAAAAACCGATGGTTCCTTACTATTTCAGAATTCTTATCCGATCTTGATATAGAGAACCTTCCTTTCCATCTCAAATACAGGGGTTGCAGTACCAATAGTGTAATGTTAAGTGGTTGAAATATTTGGTTTTTAAAAGTCTCATGACAATTATTTATAGCTTAGAATCACAATATTAGTAGCATCAGAGATCTGCTTTGACATGTTCCATTTCCATGGCAAATAAACAGAACAGCAAAAGGAACTATGGATGGAATAAGTGTGAAGGTGGTCCAATTCAGCACAGTTTGACGCATGTTAGTATAAATCTTGGTATATTATTTTGCAGTATTCCAGCAACTTAAAAATAGTCAATGTCCCAATTTTCTTTGGATTAAAAGTTGTTTGGCAACTTGATTCATGTCATCAAGAATAGCATAACCTTTCTAGCAAGTAAGAGTGAGAGTAGCAAGTCCCCAGAACACACTGTCATATTTTCCTCCAGTACTAACAGGACATTCTCTCTGTTTCCTACCCTGTGGCCTCAAGAGTATAGCACTGTTCCCTTGAAGTTCTGAATGCTGTAGTTTCCTAAACATTGTTCTTCCATTTAGTGGAGAAGATACCTGGAGGGTAAGGATTGCAGCCGCCACTGTTGAAGAATGCAGCTGTAGGCAAGCTGAGTGGAATAAGAACAAAATAATACTCCTGAGACTCTTTGAAGTCAGACTTTCAAACATTTGGCCCTTGCCTCTTTGATTTTTTGTATCATTTTGAAAAGAACACATTTCCTTCGTTTGTCCTTTACTTAGCAAACTAACACAGTGATACTTAAAACAATCATTAGATCAGGTGATTTTAAGTTGACTTCTTGAAGTATCGTTAAAATAGGACAAGTTAGATTGTGACCTTTAAGAAATGTTTAACCTTCATGAATCTAAAGAATACAAGTTCCCTTTAAAACAAAATCTGGCCATTCCCATTATATGTTTTTAAATGGTTTTAATTAATCTCGTAAATTTGTGTATTTGTAGCAGAGCTTCTTCCTCTTCAGAGGCCTTGTCTACACAGGAAGTGAAAGGATGCAAGAGATGCCTGTGGGAAAGTAGATGGTCTCACTTCAAGCATTAGTTGGAAGTACCTTTAAAAAGATGATTGTATGAAAAAATAATTTGCAAGTATAAAGCTAGAATGTGAGAGGGAAAAGCAGTACTCTAATCCACTCACTGCCTAACTTTTTTAAATACATGCAAGGAGATTAAATACAGGCACAGGTGAACATTTAAAAAATGTGCATTCCCACCTACAGTGCAAAATTCTATAGGAAAACACCACCCAAATAAGGCAGTAGCCGTGAGAGCAATGAATCTGTTTAATGACAATGCAATTTCATGTTTCCATGAAATCCTCAAAAGAAGACAAACCCTATAATCCAGAATAACTACAGAAAGACATAAGAGGCACTTATGTGATGTGATGATGGGAAAATCCATCATCTTCCATGCTAATTGATTCCTCTGCTAAACAATCCTTGCTGTGACCAATGGTTTTCAAAGTGAGAACAATGGCAGAAGAAGGTGTCAGGCCTCCAGACACAACCAATTAAGGGGATCCAGATTTACTGGAGGGGGCATTGTGTCATCCTGATCCCGGGCAGCACAAGGGCCAGAATCAGCACTGGAGCAGCCAAATAAAATCTGCCACCAGATTTGTCTCCTGGTGAGAATTCTCTTGAAAGAAACTTAAAAGACAGACGTTCAAATTGTTGTCTGTTGCACCGTATGATGTAGAACAGAGGTGTCCAACCTTTTAGCTTCCCTGGGCCGCATTGGAAGAAGACGAGTTAGTTTGGGCCGCACATAAACACTAACAACTTTTTTAAAATGTAGGACAAAATGTAGTATGTCCTATATTTTGTCCTACATTTTTAAACCTTGGAGTCTCACTGATTTTAATGGGGCTTACTTCTGAGTAGGCATGACGCATAGGATGGGCAGCGATCCTCACCAAGCTAAATCTTGAAGTATGTCTCATGGGGTTTTCTGCTGAGTAGCCATGCAAAGGATTGGGCTCTCAGAGTGCAACTTGGGAGTAAGCCTCATTGACTTTAGTGGGGCTTACTTCTAAGGAAGCATGATGCATAGGATGGGCTGTGATCCTTTCCAAGCTTAACCTTGGAGAAATGCTGCAATCCTGAACACGCTTCCCTGGGAGTAAGACCCACTGGTACAATGGGCCTTACTTCTGAGTAGTCATGGTTACAGTTGCAGCATATCTCCAAGGTTAAGCTTGGAGAGGATCACAACCCATCCTATGAATCATTGGGCTCTCAGACTGCAACTTGGGAGTAAGCCTCATTGCCTTTAATGGGGCTTACTTCTGAGTAGATCTCAAGGGCAACAGGGAGCAGCTAGGATAGAGACTGAGGCTGCTTTTGGGGGATGCGGGTGAGCAAGCACTGCAAGGTCTGCAGGGGCCTGAAGCACTCTGAGTGCCAGGAGGCAGGTAGGGGGAGGAGCCAGGTAGCCCCGAACAGCTTTTTGGTGGCCGCCCAGGGCAGTGCACAGAGAAGCACGTGAAATATGAAAATGGCTGCTGCCACAAAGCCAGTTTTTTCAATGGTGGTGGCCAGCTTTGCAGGAGGGCCGCATCCACCATCGTCCTGGGCCGCATATGGCCCTCGGGCCGCATGTTAGACACCCTTGATGTAGAACTTCCTAGCAAAATCTAACAAAGCCCAACACAGATTCGCTGGTCTTCTATCAATCTTACAACACATTTCCTGTTTCAGTGCTTTATTACCTAGTACAGACATCCCCCACTTATTGAACAGGTTAGGGACAGGAGCACTGTACAAAAGTGAAGACCATTAAAAAATGGTACATAGTCATTTTCAGCTTGCAAATGCAAAATGGCCATCAAAAAGACATAAATATCACTTGCAAAAGCCTAAATCATATATATATTTAGTAAAATACCTAACAAATTACAGTAACATGAACAAAGTCATAAGTGGGCAATGAATATCTTAACATACCTATATATTATCAATACCTATTTGAATGATGGTTATTTCCTGAAAAAAAGTCATAAGGAAATACCAGAACAGTTTGATCACCATGTCACATGCAAATCAACATCAAAGAAGAAAATTTTAGCCTTTACACCAGCATAGAGAGGTTGAAAGAATGGAGCATGTCTTTAATGAATGAGACCTTGAAAGGTGTTGAAAGAGTGGGACCATCAGAAAAGAAATGGTCATAAAGTGAGGGATGCCTGTACTGTAATTTATTTCAACACAGCATTTGATGCGACGGATGACCGAGTAAGTCAACTAAAAATCTGCCAGATAGCACCACTGCCAACCACTGGCAATGTCCCACTAACACATGCATGCATACAAAAAAAACACGAGGGTGTCACAGCACCTCCACACTCTACAGGAGCAATCATGATATCAGCAACAAAGGGACAAAATAAAGAACTACTAGGAATCCCTGCAGCATATGTTCTTTATGGCATGTGTTTAACTGTTGGGATTGTTTTGCTATGATTGGCTACACTGGACCTTATGCTCCATCACAGGAAAGTGGGTAGGGTCAGTATTCATTTCAGTATTTTATATTTAATATATTGGACTTCATGCTGCTGTGATGTGAGACTATATTTGGGGAAATATTACAGATCTGTACTATGCTTGTAACCCTTAGATGACCAACCAGATTTACTGACTGGCAATTATAATGCAAATTAGGCTATTTTTAGATGATAGTAAATGGGACTTACCCCTGGGTCAGTGGAGAGGATTACAGCCTAGGTTTGGTAGAAACTTTCCTGTTTGATAATGTCACTTCTGGTCATGACATCACTTCTGGTGGGTCTTGACATATTCTCATTCTAAAAAGTGGGTCCCAATGCTAAATGTCTCACAACTACTGCCCTAAAGAATATATGAAATGCCTCTGCTCTACTCTTCCTCCATTATTACCAGAAATTGAAAAGCTTTATACAATTTAACATATAAGAATTTCTGAAAAGTATCTTAATTATATCAGAAGAGTTGGCACCTCTTAATCTCACTATCCTCAAGTGTTTTATCAGCAGTATTACATCTTTAACTGGAGATGTCTTATTGTTCTTTTCAATCAAACATTTAGTAATGCATTAATTAGGCTTTCAAGAAACTGCAAAATGAAAGAACTAAATTAACAATATGCACAAAATGTCAGGGAAAAAAATATAAGAACTGTTACTAGAGAGTGCAGATACAAAGATCTGGGAAACTGCCACAAACATAGACACATCTGCTTGAAAACAAAGTAACTTTCTGTCCATTTTTTAGGTTTAAACAGCACAGCCTGCATCAAGTGTCAGCCAAAATATGGACTCAAAAATAAACGCCAAGTCACAAGAAGGTTTCTTTTCCTGAGGTCCACTTTCAACAAAATATTTTTTGCATTTGGTTAAACAAGTCCCAAGGATAAAACTTCTCATCTAATAAAAGAGAAGTCTGGAATGCAGCAAAAAATATTATGAGCTACGGCACCCAACAGAACTTGCATGCTTAAGTTTTCCCCTTCAAATAATGAGATCAAAGTGCTTAACTTTGGCCTGATTTTGCCCCAAAACTCATCCATCAGAAGCCATAAGCAGCACAAAGAAGCAATAGCAGAACAGTTCTCAAAAGGTTCCCTTCTGCACAGAAGGAAATGGAAGGATAAGCCTTATCCCTGAAGCATTCAACCTATCATGACCAGAAGAGGTGTTAAAAATCACAATGAGGAAGCAAAAAAACAAGCCATCTTCATATATTTCACAGACACCTTATTCTCTTTGTATTACTCAGTTTGTCATAGGGCATAATCCTATCCATGTCTACTCAGAAGTAAGCCCATTGTGTCCAATGGGTCTTACTCCCAGGAAAGTGTGCTTACAATTTGAGCTATAATTATTTATTCCTTTTATATAAGTTTTCAAGTGCATTCCATCAAACAAAACTATCAAGAAAAAAACCAAATAGTTATAAAAATAAGATGGGGATAACAGAATATAAAATATCTAATCTAAACTCAAGGAATGTACTTCTGAAGCACACACAGAGTATACCATGTAGGTGTGATTACACTAATCTTGAAAATTGCTCCTTCACCTAGTTGGCTGCCCACTATAACATCTACTCACAAAATGCATCAACACATTAAGGGTGGGGAAAAATTCTGACACCTACAAAACCAATCTCACCTGTCAGAATGATGCCTCACACATTCTCTTTCAAAAGTGATAAGGTTATCTTCAAATTATTAGCACTCAACATGAAGTTAACAATTCAGAGAATCATACAGTTGGATGGGCTCTGTAAGACACTAGAGTCCAATTTCTCCCAATGCAGGCAGGCCACAAATACAGAATCCCTCAGTTTAAAGACCTCCAATGATGGAGAGTCTACCATTTTCTGATGCACACTGATCTACTGCAGGGGAATTTTAAAGTCATGTAATTTTTCCTAACATTTAAGAGAATACCAAACCTTGCCACATCTCACACCATGTTCAATTTTGGCTGGTCTCAACATGAGAGTTGCCATCCGATGATTTCACTGATGGCCATAGGAGGCAGAGTTGAGCCCTGGGTTTCTTGGCAGACTTGAGCCTCCCTTAAAATTCTCATTGGGCAACCACATCCACACAGAAATCCATGTGCACAACCTGTTGAAGTGACAGGTAGCAAAAGCAGCTGACCAGCACAAGTTTATGGGGTGATTGGCTGGAAAGATAAGTAGTTGCTGAGCAGAATGGTAAGTGCTGTGTGGTGCATGGATAGCATTTTTTGAATGGGTCAGGGTTTGGTATAAACTGAACCCATATCTTCAGATCCCTTATCTGTGATTCACTTATTCGTGGATCAGGTTCAGCCCTCCCTGAAATATGTCCCTTTCAGAAGGTTCTTCTGTGCACAGGAAAGGTCGCACATGTACGCCCATGGCTTCTGCCAGGTTCAAACTGACTCAAATAGTTTTTTTTAAAAAAAACACAACTTCCAGTTTAGAAAATAATTTAGAATATAGAAAATAATTAGGAGGCCCAGGGAAACCTGAAGCTGTAATATACAATAACCATATGGGGGAAAATAGCCCAAACTGTGCTTGTTTAGTTTCTTACCTGCAAAACATCCTGTATCTTCACCCATACATCTGCCATATCATATAACTTGATATCACCATCACTCTGACTGAAAGGAGAAGCCACAGTCTGCTGAAGATGGCCCAGGACAACAGCATGAGCTGCTGCTACAGCATTGAATTTGTCAAAGAGGAGCTCAAGCAGTTCCAGCAGTAATCTAAAAATCATTTTAAAAAGAAAAAACAAAATCATAATTTAATTTATTGTATATATTTCAAGTGATATTTTGTATCACTTTTTCAAGTGATTTCAAGTGATTGTGTGATACATACATAGGTAAGGTGTAGGAAGCAAACAGTCCTCAAGCCTGCAATTTTGCAGAAAACTACAGCTACCCAACTATGGCTATTCAATGCATCATCTCTAATATCCATTCTGAAATTAAATTTAAAACATTTACTTTATAGCAGAGATTGCAAAACCTTGCGTTACACGGAGGACACTACAGTCTGTAAGTTTACAGAAGAAAAGAGAGGAAAGAGAGAACTCAAAAAGAGAGCCAGATTACTTTAAAGTTTCAACATTTACAGAACAATAGGAGAGAGATATATGGCGGAGAAGAGAGGGTTATCTGGACATAGTGCACAATATCACCTTTTATAAGAATACAGAAAAGAATGAGTGTTAGAAAATTTATGGAAAATAGTGTCCTCTACAAAATATTGGAACAATTCCAATTCAAATCCACATGAGAATATAGGACAGAAAATTCTTGAGATTAAGCACCTTACAGCCCAATCCTAAACATCTCCAGTGCAGGCAGGCTGATTAGCCTGTGATGCATCCAGTGCTCCCACAGGGCTGCTTCTGCGCTACAACATTTTTCCAACTGAATACTACTGCACTGCTGAAGTTTTTCCCCATCCTCCAGGTGACCTGCAGCAGCCCCAATGAGTCTATTCACTCCCGAGCCACCTCTGAATTAGACTGGAAACTGCCTAAGGAAGAAGGCTTGGATCCAGCATAACTGCCAGGTCCAAGCCATGCTTACTGCTCCCCAACCACCCACTCCAAATCTGCCTTTGCCTGCACCAGAATATTCCCCCCTTTCTCCACCCCTTTAGACTTCCTCATAAGGAGAGCTCAGCTAATACAGAAAACTAGCTTCCACCTTGGGCTGGTGCACCTCTGGGTATCATCAAGGCTAGGAGCCTCGACAGCACATGTGCTTTATGGTACATTTATGACCATCTCAGGCTGTTGCAAAGCACTTGCATCAGCCCAGGTCACAGATAAGATGGTGTCCTTATTCTCTTTAAGGCTGCAATCCTAAAGACACTTTCCTGGGAGTAAAACCCATTAAACACAATGGGGCTTACTTTTGAGTAGATTGGTTAGGATTGTGCACTAAATCATTTGTTTAAAACCTAAAAGCAGATTAAGACAGAAAACCTAAATGGATTTAACTGGGAGAAGATTGGGATCTATTTTTGGGTGGACCTCTGCAGGATTGCCGGTCAGTCAAGGTTTTGTGTATCCTGTCAAGGTTTTGTGTATTCTCAACAACATCTGTTATTGTTGATTTAATTACTTATATATGTATTATTTAAAAACTTGTATAATTTTAAAGACATAAGACAACTATTTTTGATTTAGAATGCATCCATCATTTTTGTGATCTACAAGGTCAGTTTTGATAGGCTATGAAAATCAGTAGTTGTCCCCTGCCACTGGCAGTGCTAGGAGAGTGCTAGTAGAAAGTGCAAAATTGGTACATTGCTGAATTGCTTTGGTCCCAGTATATGTACAGCTTAGCACATGCTGTCTGACAAAATTTTGTGAACCTTCAACTGATTATTTTAAGAGAGAGAAGCTGGCCAAATAAAATGAAATCTACGATCTGCTTATTAAAACACTTTACACATATTTTAAAGAACATACTCAGTATCCTCTTAATGTTTGAACTAAAGAAAATTCAATTTATTTTCTAATATGGCAAATCCTTAGTAATATCTAAAGGAAGTCTTAAAACCAGACATACAAGACTAGAAACCTTGAGTCTTAAGGCTAATCTGATTACCAAGATTTTACTATTATACATCAGGTGTTTATTGCTATATACTCTTAAAAATGTGTTTCTCATTAGCTCTCCCTATGCCTTTTTATAGCCCTATTATGGTAATTAATGTACCATGGCAAAACCTATAACTATTTTGTGGTCAGGCAGAAGAGACTTCCCTTGTCTGAAACAATTTTTTAGAAAAAAACCCACTTTCAGCAAATTAATGCCCTTTCCTTTGTCAAACAGGCATTTCCTTAGCTTAAGAAATAGATTTGAAATTAATGGAACATCAGAAACCTAGAGAACAACCTAGCTTCAATATCCTTTGGTTAAATTGTGTATGAAGCAGTTTCTGCATACAAAGAAAAGAAACAAAGAGAGATTACATCCTGGAGATAATGGTATAGAGACTGAGGATGTCAAACTTGTTTCATATAGTGAACTGAATGAATTTCATGGCACCTGCTGAGGGTTGAACGTGACATACCGTAATTAAGCAGGAAATGACATCATTAAGCAATTTATGAAATAAACACTTTGTTCTCAAGACTCATCAAACTACAGATGACAAAAGAAAAAAATATACAAATCTGGACAATATTTTCAGCCCTTATTGAAGACATCACTTTTAGAGCCCTTCTCAGCCACTGAACTTCAAAGTGAGACACAGAAGTACCTCTGTGCCTTAGCACAGAGCCTCGCTTAACAAGCGTTTCACATAACAAGCAAAAATTTCCAAGATATCTTGCATCACATATCAAGTTCCGCTTCACTTAACATGCAAGCGCGCTATGGGCACGCATGCCATGCAGCCCTGACGCTCCACATGGAGGCTCTTTAAAAGGGCTGCCGGACATTTTTCATTGTTGGCTTTTTCTTAAGGTTGCTTTCCCCCCTCTCTCTCTCACTCACTCACTCACACAGACACACACAATTTGCACTGCAGTTACAGTGGTACCTCGCTTAACAAGCATTTCACATAACAAGCAAAAATTTCCAAGAAATCTTGCTTCACATAACAAGTTCCGCTTCACTTAACAAACGCGCTATGGGGCACGCGTGCTATGCAGCCCTGATGCGCCATGCAGAGGCTCTTTAAAAGGGCTACCTGCCAGCGCTGCTGCCTCTAACTGCCCCCAACTTGGGGGCAGTTGCCTGGGGGTGCCAGAGGCAGCTGCCCCTAACTGCCCCAAAGTGTCCCCACTGACCACCTTGAACCTCCAAAAGCAGCCGAGGTAAGCCTCCCAGGAAAGTGTCTTTGATTGCAGTCTCCTAACTATGTCTACTCAGAAGTAAGCCCCATTGTTAAAAGGGGCATACTCCCAGGAAAGTGTCTTTAGGATTGCAGCGTAAGTAGACTTCATAGGATCATGCACATTGAATGCATGTTTTGAATTCAATTTCAGTGTTTTGTCATCATTTTTTCATCCAGTTAATATTTTTATATGAATATTTTGGGGGCTGTGGAACCAATTGTCTGAGTTTCCATTATTTCCTATGGGAAAATCTGCTTCACTTAAAGAGTGTTTCACTTAAAGAGCATGCCTCCGGAACGAATTAAGCTCTTTATGTGAGGCACCACTGTACTGCGAAAATGTGGCATTCAATAAGAGCAAAGGTATGTTTACCTTCTCACAAGTAACATGCACATATGGCTGAGTTTTGCTTTCCATAGGGCTCAAAGGACTCTAGACCAACAGTTCCTAAACTGGTGGATCAAGACCTACCATGGAACCTGGAAATAGGATATTCCCCCTTAGGTCAGTGGTCTGAAATGGGTGCCCTAACAGCAGCCACGTGAAGAATCACAGAAACTTTCAGGACCCTCAAAGAGGGGGTCAAATACAAATCCCACAAGCATAATAATATGCCCGTGGCTCCCACAGTGCTGCTATAGATGTGGCACCTTTGGCAGGGATGGGAATTTGAATCAGGTGATTCAAGTCTGATTCACAAACGTGTTTTGTGCTGATTTGTGTACACTAGCATCACCTGCATCAATGACTCGGGCACTAACTCAAGTCTGAGGACACACAATGCTGATTCTGCAAACATGTAGGCTGGAGTCCGTATTTGGGAGTGCTCGCTGAGTTTTTTTGCAGCACAAAAGACCTCATCAGCCTGCAGCACAAAAGACCTCATTAAACTGGGCTAGCAATAAGGAAATTCCAGCCAGGAGGCAGGGATGGGTTAATAATTTGCTTTTGCATTGAGTGGCGGGAGGCCATAGGGGGTTCTCATCCACATATACCACAACACAGCACCACACATACCATAGCAGCAACTCTTTTTTTCACAGCTGACTTTTTAAAGGGAAAGACTCTTGACTCAAGTCTTCTAGACTCTAAAAAGTATTGGAAAGTTTAATTATTAATACTTGTTTTTGAGTCAAGTTGGGGTTGTGGGTTCAGACTCTCATAACTCACCTTCCATCAAGAGTTGTCTGGCCCATTCCTAGCCATTAAGGATGGCCACAACTACTCACAGCTTTCCCAAAATCACTTTTCTAGACCACACTATGACATTTGTCTCATTTTTTACTTTCATTCTTTGATTACTAACTGGACAAAAATTATTATTGTATCAGACTGGCCCTCATTTTCACTTGACTGCATTAACAATAAAACAATCTACAAACACTTTCCTGGTACTAAGACCCAATGAACATAATAGGGCTTACTTTTGAGTAGACATGTTAGGATTGTGCTTTAGGTAGCCTGAATCATTTTAGTGGGAAATTGCTCCAGGTATAGGGCTGTGGGTGGCGCAAGTGATTAAGTCACTGTGCCTGTTAACCAGCAGGCTGGGGTTCGAGACCCAGGTCGGCCCCACAAGACAGGGTGAGCTCCTGTCCTTAGCCCAGCTCTGCAACGCCAGCTGGATCCAATCATATTGGCTCTGCCTTTCCATTGGACTAATTCAGTGGTGTGGAGAGGGGGGATTTGCTGCTTGGATAACAACCTATCCTCCATAACAATCTAACCCAGGCTTTCGTGCTTCGCATGCAGCGTATGCAGCGCCGAGCATGATACCATAGTCTTTCAAGACTGATGGAGGTCTGCTTTTATTGTGTTCAATAAGAAACTTGAAGTTGCATCTTGCAGAACTTTCTATACCTGTACAATGAAGATCTGTCACAGTGACATGTGCACGTGGGATGTCATATGTAGATTGCAATCCTTTTGAAGAAAGAACCAATCTTTTCACTCCATGCAAAGCATCATGTACACTGACAACGTCTAACAATAAGAATAATCTATTCACACATGGACTTGAAATAATGATTGAAATAAACTTTTCAAACTATTCAAACGTTTGACTGCAGGTCTCCGGAAATACTATACATATCCACTTACAGTTATTTAAATTTATGGCCATTTTCTCTTGCTTACTATTTTGTGTGTCCTTGTTCTGGCACTGTGGGACATATAAATAGGAGTTATTGAGTGACACTCTCAATTACAGTAATTATTGTAGCACAATATCTTGGAACTTCTTCAGTCTAACACAACCCTTTATGTCCGACACCAAAGAGCCCCTAAAGCCTCTCATCATCTTTGCAGCTCTATTCTCTGGACGTTTTCTAAACCCTTTATGCTATTTTTGAGACAAGATGACCAAAAGCCAAATATAATCTCCAGTCTTGTTTGAGAAGAACGCAAGGCTGTTTAAACAGGAATGTTTCCCTCTCTTTTACCTACATGATGTTATTTGCTTTGGGTTTTTTTTTTAGGACGAGAGATATCTAATATGTTTCCATCGGTACTGACAAGGTCCACTTGGGCAGTCTGACAGACCAAGTTCATAACACTGCCTCAAAAACAGTAAATACATCAACAGATTGTGACATTCCCTGAGGTTGCTCCTCATGTTTTGGCAATAAATGGGAATATCTTGATACAATATGACTGCTGATAGTTTAACAAGGTCACCAATAGTGATTCATGTGCTGCGTGATCATTAGAACAAGCTAACCTTCCTTGTAAACTCAGCAAGAGTTGGAAAGGGCACATGAATCAAACTGACAAAGTCACAAAAAAGATGGCAAAAACTGCAAAGGGTTTGATCAACACCCCATATGATGGAGGGCTAGGACAGACCTCCAGGCTTGAGGCTGATTCTCCAATAAGTGGAGTACATCTACATGATGGTTCCAGAAGCAGGGGGCACATATCCAATACAGTTTGAATCCTTAATACATCTAGCCTGACAAGGCTACATATGAACCACACTACAAATCCAAGATACACCATCATGAGTGCCTCTAAACATTTTATTTTAAAAAAAGGGCTTAAGATGTTTAAATGTGCAGTCAAAAATGAGTACATTTGCAGAGCCCAACTTATGTAGCTAAGAATATATATTAAAACAAAATACATATTTATAAAAGTTACTTCAACAAACTCAACTTTTCATACTTTGAATCGTTTTCATACTTTTGGTTTTCTTTTATCATATTTATTTTCTGGATTTTACCTTACAAGATATTTCAAATTTCTGAAATTGAGTTAATCCAAATAGAAAAATTAGGCATTAGTTTTCCCATTTAAATTGTAATATAGTTTTTGTCTGAATTGTGTGTTAGAGATACATATGGAGCCTTCTAATCAAACTGCTACAATGTATTTCAAAGGGAGAAAACTGAGTATGTTTTTAACTTTCTCAGCTCCAAGCTCTCCCAGTGACTTCACAGAGCTTAAAAGTTGGCTGGGTCATACCAATGGTGTATATTTTACAGAAAGCATTTCACAGATGTCTGTATTACAGTAGTGAGCAACATCAGGAAAGCAAATCAACTTTTTCTTCATAGTTAACATATATATTTGTGGGTGGCGCAAGTGGCTAAGACACTGTGCCTGTTAACCAGCAGGCCAGGGTTCGATTCCTGGGTCGGCCCCAAAAGACAGGGTGAGCTCCTGTCCTTAGCTCAGCTCTGTGACACCAGCTGGATCCAATTGTATCGGCTCTGCCTTTCCATTGGACTAATTCAGTGGCGTGGAGAGGGGGAAATTGCTGCTTGGGTAACAGCCTATCCTCCATAACAATCCAACCCAGGCTTTCGTGCTTCACATGCAGCGTATGCAGCGCTGAGCATGATACCATAGTCTTTCAAGACTGACAGAGGCCTGCTTTCTTTCTTTCTTTCTTTCTTTCTTTCTTTCTTTCTTTCTTTCTTTCTTTCTTTCTTTCTTTCTTTCTTTCTTTCTTTCTATCAACCTGCCCCAAACGCAACTTATCCAAAGGTTAAAGAAACTGGCTGGATATTTTGCTCCAAACAAGCCCTCAACATGTACAGGATTGACTTATACTATATACAGTAATAATCCTTGGAAATCTGCTTTGCTTTCCTTTTAACAATAAATAAGAGCCAATGAGAAAGATCATATGGCTGAAATAAGTTTAGCTAGTCAAAAGTGAACTAATGTTTAATGAAGATTGGTTTTATTTAAAATTGTTAAATATATATAACTGTAAAGCTTCTTAACCAAATTTTCTATTCCTGAATATTTTTCCTTAGTATTTTGGTTTTTCAAAATTTCATATTGTTTTCCTTTCAATTTTGTGCAATAATTATTTATTTAGTATATGGCATACAATACATGGACTCATGATATATAAACTAAATCAAATGTCAGTGTGCAATAATAAACACTAACAATCAATGAGGAACTATTGCACAGTATCATCAACAACATAAGCTAACAATATCCTAAGGCAGTGATTTTCAACCAGTGTGCCATGGCACTCTGGTATGTCATGGATAGTCCTGAGGTGTGCCGTGGGAATTTGGGGACTGACATTCATTAATAGGAAAATTGGGGGATTTCAACAGTCTGGTGTGCCTTGTCAATGGTAAAAACAATTGTTGGTGTGCCTTGACAATTTTAATGCCTTGTTAAGTGTGCCGTGAGATGAAAAAGATTAAAAATCACTGTCCTAAGGCAAAAGCCAAACTAATGCTATCCCTTCTTCTACTACATCTTGGCATTCCAATCAAAAATATGCATTAAAGGATGATGGAATGAAGGTGAGAGAGGGGAGGGTGAGGGAGGAGAGGGGAAGGTGAGGGACGAGCTAGGGTAAGAGGGGTCAGGACCAATGGAGCTCGCCTGTGCCATTTCTTGCACTCCATATTGAGCAGGAGGCCAGATCTAATGTCTCGAGTCTGTCCAGGTAAAATAGACAGCGCCAACTTTAGAAACCCCATTGTAGGGATGGGGATTTTCCCTGGGGAAACAGGAGGAAAGGAGACCTCTGGCAGCACAACAGAATGCAAAACAATCAGGAAATGATGATCACTTTGTATTCTTTTGCATAGCTCCAGGGGAAAAGGAGGGAGCTACCTTCCAGCTGAAACAAGCTTTTATTAAAGGAGGTTAATTTATTACTTGCCTGCAGTTCTACCATGCTAAGTAGGATATTCTTAAAGGGCTGCCTAATCTTTTGTTTCACACTGCATCCACTGACATTCTTGGAATGGAACCCTTGTGAATATGGGCTCAACCTGTAGTACCAAAAAAAAACCAGATTGTAAAAACCTAGAGCTGACATGTAGTATTCTGGATGTCAATTGAAGTAATACCCAGACTGTGCCAAGTCCTGATGTCATAAGCGCAAAGGTCCAAAAAGCCTTGTTAAAAATTTAAGTGGTGTGTCAGAGGTTCTCCATCTCAAGTGTTAAGTTATCAAACTGGTAGTGCTGACATATTGAATTTAGCTTTCACTGGGGAAACAGAACACGCTTGGTGTTAACTTTATTCAGCTGTCTTCTGATTTCAAGAGAACTGTAATTATTTTGCTTTTGTTGGCTGCTGTAAAGTTTGCCCTAGAGAGCTCCTGTTTCACAAACCTCACCTCTTTCCTAGAACCTTCTGGAAAAAAGCAACTCACTGTGGGGACATGATCTTTTCACATTGAAATTTCCTCTTTTTATATCTTTTATCCAGCCTTTCCCCTGCATAGCCTATATGTCCACTTAGATATTGCTCTTTAAAATCAGCAGGGAGATATATGTGAGTCACCTGTCATATATTCATAGATACTTGTGTTGCGTGTAAAAAGCCGATGGGGGGGACATAACTTAATATAGTTTTTCTATACTTTTGTACAATACTTTGTAAAACATATTTGCCACTCCATTGTGCAGACTGATTGGAGGCCAATGGAATAGTAATCCATCCCATCCGTCACACAATTTGTACTAATCTATCTTTTTCTTATTTTATACTCAGTTACAACAACATTCTACCCATGATTTCAACATTTTTAATAAAACCAAAAACCTTTCGTCTCAAAAAGAGAATTTATTTTTCATTGTTGGCTTTTTCTTAAGGTTGCTTCCTCCCCCCCCCCCTCTAACACTCACCCACAAAGACACACACAATTTGCACTGCAATTACAGTGGTACCTCGCTTAACAAGCGTTTCACATAACAAGCAAAAATTTCCAAGAAATCTTGCTTCACATAACAAGTTTCGCTTCACTTAACAAGCAAACGCGCTTTGGGGCACGCGTGCTATGCAGCCCTGATGCGCCATGCAGAGGCTTTTTAAAAGGGCTGCCTGCGAGCGCTGCTGCCTCTAACTGCCCCCAACTTGGGGGCAATTGCCTGGGGTTGCCAGAGGCAGCTGCTCCTAACTGCCCCCAAGTGCCCCCACCGACCACCTTGAACCTCCAGAAGCAGCCCAGGTAAGCCTTCCAGGAAAGTGTCTTTGATTGCAGTCTCCTAACTATGTCTACCCAGAAGTAAGCCCCATTGTGTTCAATGGGGCTTACTCCCAGGAAAGTGTCTTTAGGATTGCAGCCTAAATAGACTTCATAGGATCATGCACATTGAATGCATGTTTTGAATTCAATTTCAGTGTTTTATCATCATTTTTACATCCAGTTAATATTTTAATATGAATATTTGGGGGGCTGTAGAACCAATCATCTGAGTTTCCATTATTTCCTATGGAAAAATCTGCTTAACTCAAAGTGCGTGCATCCAGAACGAATTAAGCTCGCTATGTGAGGCACCATTGTACAATTTACAATAGAACTATCGTCAAATACTCAGCAGCTGGTCACTTGCAGATCACTTGCAGCGATCACTTATGTTGATTTAAATCAATGTATGTTTAAATATGCATGCAATCCCCACTTATTTGATAGGCTACAGACCAAAGCAGTACTGAAAATTGGAAACTGTTGAAAAATGAAATGAAGGGCACAATCCTAACCAATTTAGGTCAGCATAACTCAACTGGAATAACTTCCTGTGGTGGTGTGGGGAGGCTGGCATATGTCTGTGCACTACTCCCACAAGGAGTGGGATATAACTGTGTTACACCACTTTTGTGACACCCCCAGATCAGCACAGGACTTAAGCTGGGTCTTATGCCTGCCTAATTGTAGCTTAGTATTGCAGTCCCAGTTTTGGTTTTCAAATGTTGCTTCCAATGCTTTTTAGCTAGTAAACTACAAATTACAATACATTTTTATCTTGCAAATTTCTGCTGTCACACAGACTTCTGCAAATAGTCTCTCATTAATGTCTTTGGGAATGGGAAGAGACGTGGACTAGTCCACGTGCATTCATTCATTTACACACACACAAGTCTGAACCACCATGCCACAGGCAAATCAACATAAGGAAGGCAATTTTAGACTTTATACCAGCAGAGAGAGTTTGAAAGAGTGGAAAATTGTTGAATGAATGAGTTCTGGTATAACTGGAAGGTGCTGAAAAAGTGGAACCATCAGAAAATGATCGTCAGAAAGTGAGGGACACCTATGCTTGCATATTAGCAACATCTCAAGGTTGATGCCTTTTTGAAATACCATAGGGTGACATAGTTTACCACATAATAAAGATTGTACTGAGCCTTATGGAAGGTGAAAAATAAGCTACATGTCTGCGTTGTGCCTTGTCTCATGTTAAGGTCTAGCAAAGAGGAATGCGAGGCCACCAGAATGGTCTCAATTCAATGAAAGTGAAACTCACTAGTACTCTAGAAAATCAGTTCTCCCCTTATAAAAATAGAATAAAACAGAGTCTTGGCTAGATATCACCCCCTCCTCAAAAAAAACATGAGAAGGGCAATGGTATTTCTCCACACCCACTACTAGGTTGTTGTCCCACAAACTGCATAGAAGCAGGTCTATTATGGGGTGTTGCACTGGCCTCCTGCACTGAGTGACAAAACCTTATTGATGCCACTGGAAATATGGCAGTTGCCACATTGTGGTTGGGGCAACATCATGGCATAATTTAAGGGTACAATTATATAATGAAAACAATGGGACTTCCTTCTGGATAGAGAATGCAGTTCAAGTTACATCAAGTTCAAGTTAGCATGGGACTGCAATTCAAGTCATACAGCCCTGCGTGAAAGAAGTTGGACAACCCTATCACCCTTTCTTCCTCCATTTCTTTTTAAATTCTGTGCATTACCAAGTAAGCGTTGCTAGCTAAGGATTCCTAGGTTGACGTTCTTCCTAATTTGGGGAACTATGACAATATGAAATATGACATTTCTACTTCCTAATTCACAAATACAACAGAATCTGAGTTGTTGCACTCTGGCACTTACTCCAACAACAAGCAAGGCAAACAAACAGTACTGACCCTTGAAAGTACATTTTTAGCACCTGAAGTAGTATTCATGGAAATTAAATGGGACAGTCCAAATTTCACTGTCATCTGCTTTCACTGTCATCTGCTTCGAGCAGTCAGTTAACTCAGATCATCAGCTCTGCTTCAATCACTTTTAGGAAAACAGAATTATATCTATCTGTGTCATGTTTGGCCAGATGTCCTGCTGCACAGCATTCTGTGCTATCATGCACATGACACAATTGCTGAGGTCATCCTTGTCCTCCAAATACCAAGCAGAACACTCCGATGCGGTCCAGATAGGGACCACATTTCAGGCACCCAACAGGCACAAGTTTGAATGTTGCTGGTTTAGAGAAACTGGGTCTGTGAATGACAAACCACAATTTGGGAGCCCACAAATCAGTGAAGAGATGGAAATCAGCTTGAAAAATACTGCAAATGACGGCAATTTTGTTGAAGATATTTTGTTAAAAATAAATACTTTATAAAAATAAAATGCTTTAAAGCTTTAAAATCTCAGCTTTTCTATGTCATTTCCAGGACACTTCTACCACTGTGTATATCTGAAGTTCAAAGTTGCACCAAGACTTTAAAATCACCATGTATTTTCCAAGGTAGTAAAAATATACTGTAATTCAATCTGAAAGAGCCCAATTTTTAATCAGGGAGGGGATATCTTTTGAGGCCTTCTCCTTTGATACAATGCTCCTACCTGGGCTGGTTTTCCTGAACTAGAGTCTCTCCCCTCTGATAGCCACTGTCAGCCACTTGAGTAGTAGATCGTTTCACAATTTGCTTCAGCTCCTGCTCCAGACGATCATGAATGGCCTTCACAGTCTCTGGAATTTTCTTCAGTTTGGCCAAGCCTTTGATTAAGATGCCCATAAAGACAGAGCTATTTTCCTCAGGATCTAGATCCAAATCTTCTTTAATTTCCATTAGGCTAACATCTCTTACTGAAAAAGAAAAAAGAAAAAGACAACTAAAAGGACTGAAATCATGCAAACACTGTAGTTCAAATTTGTATTTTAGGTGCACAGGGCTTGCACAGTAGGTATTTTTATATTTCTTTTTTGATTTGTGAGATCCCTATAATTAATTTTGTTTTTGAAAGTTTGCAGGTTTAAATCGGTTTTCCTCATGTTAAGGGAAAGAAAAGATTGCTGTTTAAGAAATACAAGCCCAAAGAACTTGTCTGTGCACTAAATAAGTTGAATTCTGAATCCCAGTCTTAAAGAACATAAAGAAATCCAATAAAATTATCAATGTATTATTTTTAAGGAAAAAACCATTTGAATGAAAGCCAACAATTCCAAGGTGTCTATCAGGGCATTACTGTGAATCAACTTGATTCAATCACAGAGGCTGGAAGAAATGCTGAAATGCACTTACTAGAGATAACCATTCCACTTTTGTTCATACATTGCTTATTTGGGGACAAAAAGAGACCTAGATCTTGCTGACAGCTGCCAAACAGTGCTCATTTCAACTTCTGAATCATCCTTTGAACTTACAGTTAAAGCAACTTCAAGAGTTTCATCTCAGGAAAATTGAGCATGTGAACAGGCTTATTCTTCAGAAGAACAAAAATTAAGACTAAGAAGGTCAATGAAAAAGCAATATATTATCATTAGGTCACAAGGAAAAAGCTACACAGCCCGTGTTGTCTGCTTCCTATCACTTATTATCTCTTCACCATTTTTCTCATGCCAAAATACCAAAACCTCCCTAGCCACAAACTTAATTGGGTCATGCAGTGCAGGATCAGTATAGATTTTATGGAATATGTATGTACACCAAGGAATAGCTAGTCCAGAATAAAAACAACATACTTAAGAACTTCATGAAACAAACAAAATCAAACTGAACATGGAATTGTTTGCAATAAATTCAAAAACTAAGGATTATTTACCCAGGATAATCATAATCATATCTTCTTCCCAAAACGATGGTACATCCTGATGACAAGGTCATTTAGGCCAACAAAAATAACAATAGGCTCAAACTACCAGAATCTCCCATTAAATATATAGAAGTTCAAATGACTTGCTTCCATTCTAGAAGACTTGAGTGAAACAATCAAGCCCTTTTGAAAGGTTGTAGACTTCCCAGCACTTCACTCAATTTTCTCATCCTGCCTGAAAATAGCCTGTGCATCCAATGACCTCAAGGAAATTGATATGGCCCCCACAAAACAGTTGCAAACAATTACAACTTTGTGGGAAGAAGATAGAAATCCACTCTGGCTTCAAGAGTGATCCTTTTTTTAGCTTTGAATGTCTTCCCTTTACCTTTCTACCATTTACTTGCCCCAACCTATCAGAATCATCAATTCTCAGTGCCAGATAATTAACCCTTAATAATTAACCTTTAATAATCCTTAGGATCTCACCCCTGCATGAGAATGGGGGGGGGGATTTTCTGCCTGCCAAGGATCCTTCCAGGCTGTGCCATGGTTTGGGGGGAGGTATCCTAGGAAGCTCTGCAGATTGTTTTGCAGACCTCTCCATGAATAGAAAAAAGTGAAAGTTTTTGATGTGATTCAAGTCAAGGTTTGTATCTGCCCATATGGGTTAACCATTATGTCGGTACAAATATTGTTATTATTTATCAAGGTGTATTTCAGTAGCAGCCAACTATTTATGGGCAGCTAGTAAAATTTTATGCTACACTCTGCATAGCTGATGCCTCCGGAGATTATGCCCTGTTTCAACTGGCTTTTTTGCTTTAAAGGACAGAGGTTTATGGGGCCCTGCTGGTCCTATTTGACAGTTCTTGAAACCCCCACACCAGCATAATTTCCTTACCTATACCCAGATGCAAGAGTAATAAGCAAAATTGGCAGGAATATTTGAAGTTGCTCAGCAATGGGCTTGTCCCTCTCCACCTCTAAATGCTGCTCTGCAGCATCAACCTTTAAAAAAGTTTTTACCATAGGATGCAGATTTTGAGAACACTATGTAACTTCTACCTTATTCAGAATACTAATATGGAAAAGGAGAATCAATGTTTTCACAGCCAAAAATGTGAAAATTCTGGTATGAGTGAACAACACAATAATGTTGCATATCATTCAATATGTAATTTAATGCAAAATGCAAGAAAACTTGCTGCATATCTGTATTATATCAAAAGTTTTAGCAAAAAACCAAGAAAACATTATTGCATTATATCAACAATAGTGAACACTGGTCAATGAGATTGATGACTCTGAGAGGCAATTAAGTGTTTTTATCACCCAGCAGACAGGGCCGTCTTAACAACATTATGGGACCCTGGGCAAACCAGTGTGCTGGGGACCCTACAACAAACACTCACAGGAATAAAATGTAAATAGTCAACAATATTAAATATATATTTATTTTATTGGCCTCCCCCAACTGCCTTGTGAGCCAAGCATGGAGACCTCCATGCAGGCTGGGGAGCAGGAGCCCAGCTTTGCTTTGGAGAAGCATGGAGAAGAAGACACTCTCTTACCTTTCCAATCCTCTCCCTCTTTTTTGAACTGGGTGTTATGGAGAGAAGGTCTGGAGACTCATTCCACCCAGCACAGCCAAGGGAAGGGGAGTGGGATGGGAATGAAGACGCCAAATAAAGATTCACCATCACCCTGCACCCTTCTCCTTGCACTGCCAAGGCCTGCTGGTCCCCAGGCATAGGGGCAACATCCTAGCCCACTCGGGGGGGGGGCACTTGAGGAGCCTACTGTCTGCTCTGCTGCTCCTTCTGGCTCTCCCCTCTAGCAGGCAGGAGATTTGGTATGGCCCACATGGGCCTACATGAATGTGAGGTGGTACAATGGCAGAGGTGTCTGCAATACTTACACAGGGATACTCAGAGACAAATCACAATGTCCATTTGTAACACAAGAACATTGCAGCAAATATTATTTTATAGTTTAGTATAGTCTAAACTACTGTGTAGTAGTATTTATGGCAAATCACTTGACCTACACAGATTAGTGTGGAGCCCCTGGGCAAGTGCCCATCGGCCCATGTGGTAAGACTGCCCTGGCAGCAGAGACCAATTAGGTGCTAGGAATTAGCTCTCATTTCCATGTATCAGCTAATTTTACAACGCCTTCAGTTGTGTGGGTGACATCATGTTGGCCACTGGATTTTCTTTTGGGGAGTGATGTCATGAACTACTACAATCTATCTCCAGGCCTAAGTTAGTTGGGATTTTTCACACCTGTGAGGAAGTGGACAATTAGCTGAGAGGAATGGAATGCATTATCTGTTCTCTGATGGCCAGAGAGAACGGGTAGCTTAGTACCAGCCCATTAGTGAAGATGAGGACTTGATACTTCATAAGATGTACACTTAAGATTGAGCACAGCTGTGAATCGCCAGATGGGAAGGGGAAGAATTAGAAGCAGTACCAACCAGCCTTCTAGTCACCAAAAAATCTGATTGGTTAAGTAATCACTTTATTAAGTATTAGCATAATTACATAGAAGTAGACCCGAAGGATGTGGTGTGTTCCCTATCAGACACAGAGAGAAGGTATAGCACTATCTGCTACTTGTGGAGATCGCCATTGTCCAACATGATCACCTTGCCTTATAAGCATCCCTAGAACTAAGTATTCTTCTGTGGATGACTAACCCAAGTGAGAAAGATATAATGTTATAAAAGGAAACTAGCTTTTATTATTTTAGACTGATATACCAGTACTTCTTAGACTTTTTTGCCTCTTACATTTATTGCCTTAAAGCAAGAGATGTCCAAACTTTCAACTTTAGAACTCCTGGACCTTTAACAAGTGGGATGGGGAGGGAATTTCAGCAGGTGCAACAATGAAACTGTAAGACAACAAGCTGCAACTGCTGAAATTCTCTCCTTTAAGCATTTAATAAAGGTTCAGGAGCCCTAAAGTTGAAAGTTTGGACACCTCTGCCTTAACACTTTATCTTGTGTAACCTTAAGTCCCTTAAACTAAAATACCTTTTACAACCTGTTGTTATTGCTTACTGGGAACAGGGGTACAGACCCCTATCTAGCCACTCAGTTAAGATGTCACTCATTGATATCTAGAGCCTAGAGGACTACGTCTCAAATTGGAGAAGGGAGTTTAGCACTTGCAAGGGCTAGTAAGTGAAGTCTGTAGAGGGGCCCAGTTCACTAGACTGGGTCACTGGCCAAAGTAGGATGGTGACAGTACCACTGTTAAAGGCAAGAGAAAGGCAGAAAGTGCCTAAAAGGACTTAGCTAACCACCCTCATTTATTGACAAAGGGTTATTAATTTTTTATATGCCAAAATATATAAAGTTAATGGTGGTTACACCAACCCTAGTGACGCCACTTCATTAAGTCTGTGCATGCAATATTGTAATTTATTCTGTATGAACTAATACATGAGGAGATCCATCATGGGATAATGCAATGGGCTTCTGCACTGCGTGAAGCACCCTAGTGATGCTTCTGACTCCGAAAGAACAAATCCTCTGTGACACATACACTTTGACATTAGAGAACAATTCCCACATCCCTCTGTCTTTAGTCCTCCTTACTCCTGCTGAGGTAATCTCTGAGCCTGAAACTTCCACACCCTTGAAAACCCGTCACATAAAAATCTGTCTGGTAAAGTCAACAAAACTCAACAAAAGGATATATAGAAACACCTGCTATTATTGGAACACTCACCACTAGAGATTCCCAAGCTGCTGAACTGAGGGGAGTCAAGGAATTTACGAGGAGTGGACAAATTAGTTACATCAAGAAGAGGCACAGGAGAGGCATCCTTTAAAAAAGAACTGAAAGATAAAAAACTGACACTATTGCAAGCTTTAGAGAATGTGTGTAACACACCATCAAAGTATAGAACACAAATGAGAAAATTCCAGCTTTTCACAGCAACTTCAAAGAAGCTACTCCATTCATAACGCAGTCAACCAGTAGAGTCCAAGAACCAGATTCAGGAAGACTCATCAATGGAAGAGCTCTTCAATGTCAACCTCCTGCCTTGAGGAAAGAAAAATCCTTTTTAGAGTATCTCCATGCTTCTGTCTGTAGATTTCCAGTGTGGGAGAAACCATCACTGCCCTTGGTAATCAGTTCCACTGTAAACTGTACTTACATTTAAGAATTTGTTCCCAATACTTACTTTCAAACTCTTGTTTTTAGTTGAAGCACTTTAAATCTAGTGGACAGGTTCTCCTTAAGCATAAGCAATAGCTCTACGTAATGACATTATCGTAAAGCTGTCACTTTAATCTGTGAGTTTTATAGGATGTGCTATTTCCTGCCTACACCACTAAAAATGTAAAGGGGGTGTCAGTGTAATTCTTCCTTCAAGGTCCATACTGTCTGTATGGGGAGATAGGAACCAGAGCAAACAAATAAGAAATGGCAAGGGCTCAGTAGCAAAGTTCACACACAAGGTCCCAAGTAGAAAGAGTTTATCTTGATGTTCTGGAGAATGTCGGTCTATACTGACAATGAGCACAATCCTAACCATGTCTACTCAAAAGCAAGCCCCATTGTGTTCAATGAATCTTACTCCCAGGAAAGTGTCTTTAGGATTGCAGCCAATATTGAGCTGAATGACTACTTAGTTATGCATAAATTCTTAATATCTTCCACCTCATAATAGTTGTTGTGAAACACTTAACAGGGCAAAAACCTAACCAATTTATGCCAGAACAACTCACTATCTTTCTTTTCCCACAGTACATTATGACATTTTTACAACACCCTCTGGCCAGCATAAGACTTGTGCTGGGACTTATGCCAGCCTAACTAGGGATTAGGATTGCACTGTAAGAGTGATATTTTTCAAAGTACGAGCATATTTACAGCTATGGAGAAAGCATAAATTATGCCTTTCCACATGGCCCCTTTAAACACACCATTTAAAAGAGGTACTTTTACTGAATTGAACAAGTTTAAGCAAACCTTATCTTCTCTTTTTCCTTATTACGTTGTACAACTCTATTTGTAGATTTGATGTAAAGATGGCGGTGCAATTCATCTATTAAGACCAAGTGCATGTTCATCTTCTTACTGTGAAGCTCCAGTCTCAGATCACTTAGTCCCTCCACCTGAAGGAGGGGTCCCTCCAGGGAATCCACTGCTGATACCTGTGAAAAAAATTAATTGCTTCTTAAATACTTTCCAAATTCTCAATGCCTCAGCAGTACGTTTAGCATTAGTTTTTGCCTTGGTTAAATTATTACTATAGCTCTGTCCATGAACACCACATTTTAAAGCAAAGTAAAGAAAAAAAGAAGGAAAGAAAGAAAAGAAAGGATAGACAGATAGAAAGAATTCTGCCTTCAAAAGCTTACAAAATTGATGCAAGAAATCATGAGGGAGTTGAAAATAACCAGAGAAATGCATGTTTCGTTCAATTAAGCAATCTTAGGCTTAATTTTAGCAGAGAGTAAAGACTAGGGCGCAGGGAAAGCGCCCTAGAGGGAGACCACAGCTGCGATACACGGACATCTGCAAGAGGGATCTAAAGGCCTTGGGAATGGACATCAACAGCTGGGAAACCTTGACCTCTGATCGTTCAGCATGGAGGCAAAAGTCCCAGCATGGCCTTCTCCAACTGGAAGAGACACTTGTTCGGCAAGCTGAAGCAAAGAGACAGACCCGAAAGCAGCAAGGCCTGGGCAAGGGATGGAATTTATTTGTCCTCAGTGTGGAAGGGACTGCCACACTGGAATTGGCCTTTTTAGCCACACTAGATACTTTTTCAGGACCTCCAATCAGCACACGATACCATAGTCTTTCGAGACGGAAGGATGCCAATGAAAGACTAAAGGGTTAAACCAAAGACTTTAAAGGTGAATTTTGAGGAAGAAGTTCTTATTTGTTTGCTCCCTGTATGAAAATTATTCTAAACTTGAACTTCATAATGCTGCAAGAGTAACCCCTGGATTCAATTCAGATGTGGTTGGCCAATTTACAGCGAAATCCTAAGCATTTCTACTCGGAATAGTACTCAATGTGTACTCAATAGTACTCAATGTGTTCAACAGGAAAGGGAGGTTAGGATTGCAACCTTACCCCCAAATCCAGAGTAACTATGGGAGCACGCAAGAGACATTAAGTGCACCCGTAGTTACTGCATCTCTTACTGAAAACCTA
This sequence comes from Cryptoblepharus egeriae, assembly GCA_030015325.1. NCBI lineage: Eukaryota > Metazoa > Chordata > Lepidosauria > Squamata > Scincidae > Cryptoblepharus > Cryptoblepharus egeriae. The sequence continues at coordinate 45,925,159 of JAREYC010000008.1, read as the reverse complement.
TGGGAAATTCATATTGGAATCCAGAGTAAATTCTTCTTACTCCGGAGCAAGGACTCCCCATAGTTACTCTGGATTTCACCCTTAGTCACCAACCTCAGAACAGACTCTCTCCTCCATTCTAATTCACACTAATTACTATTTCATATTCTAAGACCAAATATAAAAAGCTCAAAAATATAAAAAGCTAAAGCCTAGAAAAGGACCAAACTGGTGGCAACATTACCAATTTACATGTGACACCGTGTTTAAGGTGCCTTCCATGATTCAATATAACCAACAGATGATAAATGTTTCAGCAATTCTCTTTAATTTTATCAGTTCGCTATTCCCCTGCAGCACTGGAAATACTTCATCGGGAAGCAATTAAAACAAAGGTGACTGGGAACAAAAAAGAAAATCTCATTTTGCAGGATTTCAGTGTTCATGCCTCAAGAAATGTAGGAGGTAAGTGGAAAGCATAAATAGTGTGAAGCAAATTAAATGATATTTCATTTAACAATCCAAGGCATCATTAGAATGAGAAATAAACTTCATTTTGACACACAGTTTTAACCCCACCAACAGCCACAGACTTTGAGAATGATGGAGACAGATGTCACTACTTGGACTCTTAGGCATTTTCCCAGAAAAATTTCCTTTTTCACATAAAGGAAAAAATTAAGAAGTACTGAAGTTCAAGCCTGCCCAGAAGCTGTATTCTTCTCTCCAAGGATTATTGCTCTCTAATCCCCAACACAGCTATTTTCACCTGGTGTGTTGTGAATGGTCCACAGCTGTGCCCTGGGAATTTGGAAAAGAATATTTTGGGTCATTGGGAATATGAGTCTCTCACTAGCAGTGTGGTGTGCCTTGTCAATTGTCCCAAAACTGATGGTGTGCCATAAAAAATTTTGTGCTGCGAGATAAAAGGTTGAAAATTGCTGCCCAAATATATATGCAGGCCAACTGCGGTTACTAAGGCGAGACAATAGTAAGAGCCAGTGGTGAATCGGCTAGCCTCAGTTTAATATATTAGCACTGACACCTATGTTCCAAGGAAAAAGAATTTTTTTTTAAAGAGCAGTATTAAGAAAGGATTTCACAAGGAGGAAAAAATATGACTACTGTATATTCTCGAGTATAAGCCGACCTGAGTATAAGCCGAGGCACCTAATTTTACCACAAAAAACCGGGAAACCTTATTGACTCAGGTATAAGCCTAGGGTGGGAAATGCAGCTGGCTCTGGGTAGGCTCTGAGGCTGCTGTCCTGTCTACACTTTCCCAAGACTAAGACCATTAACTGTAATAGTACTAACTTCTATGTAGACATGCCTAAGATTGAGCTCTGAGGATACAGTCCTTTTACACACTTCCCTGAGAGTAAGACCCATTGACTCTAATGGGACTTACTTCTGAGTAGACCTGCCTAGGACCAAGCTGTGAGGCTGCACTCTTATGCACACTTCCCTGAGAGTAAGCCTCGCTGACTCCAGTAGGACTTACTTCTGAGGAGACCTACATGTTGTGTGCACAGGATGGAATCATCTCCAAGTGCCTCTCCTTCCTCCTGCACCAGCCATGCTGTTTTGCTGTTCCTCCTCCCTCCCAGTGCTGCTGCCCCTTTAAGGAAGGGGCAAGGAAGTCTCCAGGCTGCAGAATCCTCAGGGTGGGCAGGACCACAAGTGCCGGCCCTGAAGTCTCCTGGCTGGAGACTTCACTGCAAGCCTCCAGCCGACTGCAGAGGCTTCAGGGCAGCGCTCTGGTTGCACCTGCCATTTTGGGGAAGCGCCCACGCGCTTCTCCCGAATATAAGCCCTGGAGTCTTTTTCAGCCCAAAAAAGGGCTTAAAAACTCGGCTTATATTCAAGTATATACAGTAGTTTTGGGGGGGTTTTGGGGGGGTTTCTGGGTCTGCCACCAAAGTTTTATTAAAATTTGTATCAATGTTCCATTTTTCACTCTGGTCATAAGGACGTTAGTTCCACACTTGGTTTTCCTGTCTTAAAAATGAAGGCTATACACAAAGACTAAATTATTATATCTCTAGAAAGCTCCCAAGAAAGCCTTGGGGGGAAAAGCAAACAGAAGGGTCAATTATTAACTGCAGTACTAAAAGAAGGGGAATAAAGAAACCTGCAGAGCCTTGTTTTTCTTTGGTAGAAAATGTGGCAATTTTTCCTTTACAAATTGCCTGGATAACACTTCATATCAGCAGAGGCACCTGCTCATGAGTTATGGCCTTGAAAATGCTGTTTTTGTAATGAATAATTTTTGAGGCAAACTGTATAGACAAGGTGCAACACTACATAGGGTGGGAGCGCCAACAGTCACAGCTACACTCCTGTAAGCCTCATCTAATAGCCTTTTTCTTTCCCTATATTTCATCCTCCATTACTGTCCATTACCAAGGCACTTATCTCTAACACAAAACAATTCTACCAGGAAAACATTTACGGCCTGAAAAGAGAGCCAGGCCACCTTCAGGACTATCACATCCAAGTCTGTTTATTCAGACCCACCCTTAAATATATGGCACTTTTTGAACCTACTATATTTCTACTCACACAGTCACAAGTGTCATAGTCTTAAGAGGGTTTCACTATTTCTCCCAGTCATTGCATTGTAAAATCTAGGAAGCTGCTGGATATTGACACTTCAGCTCTTAATTTCATGACTGTCCAGTGCAGGATAGAATTGCTCAAACATTGCATATTGCAATCTGGTCTGTTGTCCAGTGAAATATTTTGCATAAACATATTTGGACTTCTAAACCTTCAGCTGGAATAGGACAGAATCATTCTCCTGCTCAATTGGCCTGTTGGCCCTAACATTTGTGTGATCAACAAAAGTGACAGATGGACATCAGGGATAAAACGTTTTCACCGAGCGGAGTATATGCAGAGCAGTGTTACTCAAGCATTTCAGCCTTGGACCCTTCTGAGAATAAGAATCTGTCTGGGACCCCCCAGATGTGATGTCATGACTGGAAGTGACATTAAAGGTACCCAGTGTCAGATCCAAGATGGTTGCACCTGCTTTTCATGATTTCCCTAAAATGAAGCCATGACCACCCAAGGGGGTGCCGACCCACACTTTGAAGATCACTGATGTAGAGGAGTCTATCAGAGCTGTGCTTTGGGCAATCGGGTAACTGTGTACAAGGGGTAGGAGGGAGGCAGGGTGTTGGAACAATGGGATAGCAACAAGGGAAGGGAAGATCAGGGGTTGACGTCAGCAGCTGCTGCATCCACCAACATCTAAGCCAGTGGTGGGCTCCAGCAGGTTCGCACCGACTCTGTAGAACCAGTTGTTAAAGAGAGATAGGACATATAAAGTTTAAAAATAGCCATTTAAAAGTGGCTGCCAGATGGGCAGAGAACTGGTTGTTAATTTATTTGGAGCCCATCACTGAGCTAAGCACCTTCCCAGCTCCCAATTTCGATCTACATGGACTTGCTCCAAACATATAATTCAAGTAGGCCTTATCCCAAGGGGGCCTCCAAAGGATGAAGTTCTCAGCAGGGTTCACAGAACAGCCACAAAGGGAGTAAGCTTTGGACTGTTGATTGTTTTTCTATTTTCTTAGGAAAATATCAGTTAATGTATGTTAACTGAAACAAATGTGCCATGTTTCTTCATGAAAAATAGCATATAGATCCAGAAGCTGGAGTATTTTTACCATCTTTAGGGGCAAACTAGATTCAGTATCAGAAAATCTGGGATTTTTTAAATAATGGGAGTACATTTGTGGGCAGGCTTCATATTGTGGTCACAACATGGGGGAGAAGGGCCTTTCCCTACCTGGTTTTCTTGATCAAGACTGTTTACGTGGCCTGGGATGCAATTTGACTTACTGGAATGGGATAGGATGGGGGGTCCGAACTGGATTCACTGATTCACCATAAACTTATACTCGGAAGAGGCAGTTATTAAAAGATGGGAAAATTTCTATCTTAAGGCCTAAGACAAAACATACAGCACAATCCTAACCATGTTTACTCAAAAGTAAACCCCATTGTGTTCAGTGCATCTTACTCCCAGGAAAGTATCATTAGGATTGCAGCCTTAGTCTTTTTGTGTTCTCCAACCACATGAGAGTGAGGTGCAGAATTAAGAGCTATATCTATTAAAATTTCTGTTCCCAACTGTCAGGTTCAGAGTAATGCTCAGCTAAATTCTCAAGCGGCCATTCATCCTCATTTTAAAAGAGAAGGAAAAAGAGGTTTCCTGTGGCTGGTCAAGATGTCTTTTAAAGAAGACTGAATAGGCTTACAGAGGTAAAAGTTCACCATACATTACAAGCCACGATAAATATAAGCAACCTTTAGTTTATAGACAGTCTATCTCTGAGAACCAGAATAGACCGACTGGCAATGGAATACATTGCGTGCTATGTATCATTTAATAGGCCACTGGACATGGGCTACTTCTCACAAATGGAAGTGGCATTTGGTGGGCCACTTCCTGTGAGAGATAGGAAACTGGACTAGATGGGCCGTTGGCCTGATCAAGTATGGTCGTATGATTAGTTTGGTAAGCTGGATTTTTATAGTGGAGAAACATTACTACATCAGATTTCTTATAAAGATCCTAAATACTTCCCTCACATTTTACTGGGAAGGCCTCTGACAAGAGTGCTTTTAAGACTTGATGTGTAGCCTACAATGGGGCTCCCAGTCAGGATCCTTACAACACCAAACCTAAATAGATGACTGGCAGAGATAGGCTTTCTCCAGTTATGCTTCCTGGGGACTCATAATGGAGCAAGTGATATGTGTACTCTTTGGCACTACAACAACGTATTTGGCATTTTTCTTCCACATTACTGACTTCCACCAGAGGTAGGTGGGTGTGAAACCATACATGATCACAACATGCTTCCCAACTCAAAATACAGGTGATTTTAAACAGACCTTTTACTTTTCATGGAAATTCTGTTATATAACACCATAAAAAGTAGGGTGTTCACAACTGCTACTCACTACCTTCATTACTGTCCATTTTTATTTAATAAACTTTCATCAGTTTAAATGAAGGGTTGTTATTAGTTGAGCTAACAGCCAAATGATAATGCTCCAGAGAGGTATCATTGCTTGTTGATGCATTAACAAAAAGTAGAGCGGGTGGAGGTCAAGCACATGTTAATGCAAATCAGGCAATGGTAGGCACTAACAGCTTAATGCAACAGAATGTTTCAGATAATGGAAGTTACAAGATTAAAAGAAGAGATGAAGCTATCGATAAGTATATTAAAGGGAGTAAGAGTGATAAGATGTTACAAAGGGAAAGAAATCCTCCGCTGGCAAATTTTTACTTTCAAAATATCTTTACATCTCAAACATGAATTAACAAAACAAAACTTGAACTGGATCAAAATATGGGATGAGAAACAATAATGAAAAAGCAAGCTGAATGTAATGCTGAGCACCTCTAAAATATGTTTTCTATTCTCAGAAGTAGTGTCTTGATGATGGTTATCTGAACACGTAAAGACTGTCATTAAAAACTATTTTCACTCAGTATATGAGGAGAGCTGCAGAATCATACATAAATAGCCATGTGTATAAAAATAGCCGGAGGCAGGAATGTATATAGGCCAATACTCATGTCATAATGGGTTGTGGGTGGCGCAAGCGGTTAAGACGCTGTGCCTGTTAACCAGCAGGCCAGGGTTTGAGACCCGGGTCGGCCCCACAAAACAGGGTGAGCTCCTGTCCTTAGCCCAGCTCTGCAACGCCAGCTGGATCCAATCGTATTGGCTTTTCCATTGGACTAATTCAGTGGCATGGAGAGAGGGGATTTGCTGCTTGGGTAACAGCCTATGCTCCATAACAATCCAACCCAGGCTTTCATGCTTCACATGCAGTGTATGCAGCGCCGAGCACGATACCATAGTCTTTCAAGACTGACTGATTGCATGTCATAATGCAATCCAAAAGTTTCTTAACATTCACATGTTAAAATTTGTCACAAGCTCACTTCCTACAGCTTAGATAAGAGTAAATTTCACATTGTTTTCACTGCTGAATGAGAGTGAAAATCCTGAAGCCATCATGTGGAACTACTATAAAAATCCAGCTTACCAAACTAATCATAAGAACCCACTAGATCAGGCCAACGGCCCATCTAGCCCACCAAGTGCCATTTGTGAGAAGCATTTGTGAGAAGTATCCCATGTCCTAAGCAGGCCTCCGTCAGTCTTCGAGGCTATAAGAGATTTAAAAGGAACTAAAAAGAATGGGCAAAGGGTAGAGGCGAACACACACAGAAAGTTGAAAGTAAGTAGAGCTTCAAAGGAAAGTAGACCAGTGCACACATTCTCTAATTCCCATGGCTCTATCCCTGCAGGCCAAACAAGGTCTCTCTGTTAAAGGAGGGCAAGGCATTCACCTTATACTGTACTCCAGCTAGCAACTAGCAAATTGGAGCATTTATTTCCTGGAATGAGATATCAGTTTGGGCACCACCTTCCTTTCCCTATTTCTTCATACAAATAACGTTACCTACACCCTTGTATTTTAATCTTTGTTTCATTGTCACGATGCACTTTCTCCAAGTGCATATCCTAAGAAAAATGTATACTGTAATTTTAAACGTTAGAAATGCTAACTTTCCTATTCTGACACCCTCCTGAAGAACTCCCCTCCTCAAAAGATTATAACAACTGGATGAAATTCAACATCCCTCTAGTCCAGTATCCTATTTCCAACAGGGACCAATCAGACACCTATGGAAGGTGGCAAGCATGCACACCCCTCTCCCCCATCCCTTCCCTGGAAAAATGTGAAAAACCTGTTTATCTAGAAAAGCCTAGAAAACGCCATATTGCCATATTAGCCGGAACAGCAAGAAACTAATACAAAGAGGTGGTTTTTATATGACTGAAGACTCACTGATTATTTTTAAGCATTTTTCTAGCCCTTTTGAAATTATTTATTTTTAAATGGTTAAAAATGTCTTTTTTAGCTTAGTGTTCACCAAATGCAGAAAGAAGAAAGAAGGATGTAGGTACTTAAACTCAACTATCTTTTCATAGTCATGCAGGCCTCCGTCAGTCTTGGAAGACTATGGTATCGTGCTTGGCGCTGCATATGCTGCATGCGAAGCACGAAAGCCTGAGTTGGATTGTTATGGAGGATAGGCTGGTACCCAAGCAGCAAATCCCCCCTCTCCATGCCACTGAATTAGTCCAATGGAAAGGCAGAGCCAATACGATTGGATCCAGCTGGCGTCGCAGAGCTGGGCTAAGGACAGAAGCTCACCCTGTCTTGTGGGGCCGACCCGGGTCTTGAACCCTGGCCTGCTTGTTAACAGGCACAGTGTCTTAGCCACTTGCACCACCCACATGATGAGTGCAATAACAGTGACATCAACAATTAGCTTCAACAAAAATAAAGTCTGAAATTCACCCAGAAGGCACTCATTTGGTATTCATATCTGCCTTAGAACCCACCCCCTTTAAAAAAATGGACTTTTTTAACCACTTGGCCAAGAGAATATATGTAGTTTTTGCCTATAACTGGAGAATATTCTGGGACTAAATTGACTGCTGTCCTTCCTTTGCAGCTTCTGTATCTAAAGCAACTGACCACTACAAAAACAGCATAAAGCCATTATTCAGGAGAATGAATGTATGCTGGCTTTCTTTTGAGACTCTCCACCGCAGAAATTATGCTCCAGAAACCCATTGTTCTGTAAAATTCGCTCAAGACTAACAAGAAATTGGGGAGTTTGCATGAGAACATCTTAAAAGAAATCTGTTGCCCTTTTTCTTTTATTCGCATTTTGTTTCGTTCACTGTCTTCTAAGTAAAAAGTCCAACTAAACTGTGTAGGATAGATTTTTTTTTCCTCTGAAGAGAAGAAGCCTAGAGACTTGGGCCGCAAATCCAATGCACAGCACAGTTTCTGAGAGCCTCTCTTAGCATCATATATGGAACCTGCATATATGCATATATAACCTCAGTCTATCACGCCTTCTTTCTCCAACAAAGACACTGTGAACCTTCACGGCATACATGCACAAAATAGACATGCACACAATGATCGTATGCAACTTAAATTTAGACCTCAAAACTGAAACTGACAGAACATAACATAAATCATACAATAAAAATCCAAAGTAAGTCAGGAGCACACGTTTACTAATTTTACCGTATCTAATGAAAATGGGATGGTCACCAGAAAGTAAAGTTTGTTGCCATTTTACACAGCTCAGAAGAGGTATATCCAGGAGGCAACAAAACTGCATGCTTTGTTTGAGCTAGTCAACCAAGATGCATGTCAATGTAAAGTACTAAATGCTGGTCAAGTTTCAGTCACTGTAGAACAGTCATCATTGTGAGAAGAGGTGGGCAGAAAACATAATAATTCTTTAGTGGAGGGAAAAGGATAGACTATACATTTCTGTGTAAATTTTGCAGATCTTCTTCCATTGAAAAAGCATTCCTTTGACATCCCTATACTTGAAGATTACTGACCAGCCTCAAACTTCCCATTCTTGGGTAAGTTGCTTAAATATCTTGCTGCATCCCAGTTCAGGGATGTTGAGGAAAGTTCATTTTAAAGATTCCAGGGTCCAGTAAGAATTTTTTCCATTAGTCTCAAGCTTGAGAGACAGAAACCGTTATCATTTTCATTCACTGCTAAGTTAAAATGGGAAGGGGCTCATTATTCCAAGCATGCAACGTGGTTAACATAAAACATGATTAGCATAAAACATGATCAGGACATACAAAATTATGCAAGATATATAGAGAGATGCTCTTTTCTCTCTCACATAACACCAGAACTAAAGGACATCCAATAAAATTGAATGTTGGGAGAGTTAAGACAAAATAAAGTATTTCTTTACCCAGCGTGTGGTTAGTCTGGAACTCGTTGCAACAGGATGTGGTGCTGGCACTATACTCAATGCCTTTAAGAAGGGATTGGATAAATTCCTAGAGGAAAGGACCATCAAAAGGCGACAAGCTATGATGGTTGCATGGATGGATGCTACCTCAAAATGCCAGATGAAGAGGAAGAAAACTGGATGCAGGTGTCAAGTTGTTTTGGGTGCTCCCTGAGGATGCTGCGAGATACAGAAAGCTGGACTAGATGGGCCTTTGGCCTTATGCAGCAGAGGCTCTTCGTATGTTCTTATGGTTCTTGGTTGATCTACAATGGCTCCCTTACACAGTTTGGGTCTGGGATATTTAAAGCAGCCTGTACTCCTATAATCCCGCCTACCTTTTTCAGATATAGAAGAAGGCTTTGTGGGAACACACACGTAAGGCTTGTGGGAACACACAAGAAACAGCACCACCTTTACTATGTCCACTCAGAAGTCCAATTCTGGCTACAATCCAGAGTAACTACGGGACCTTTTACACCAACGTAGTTATGGTGACACCTATGGGAAATGCATAGAGCAATCCAGAGTAAGTGCCTCTTACATCTTCCCATAGTTACTCTGGACTGTAGGGTAAGTTAAACAGTACTTGCTCTCTGGTAAGTGTGCTTAGAGCTATAGCTGAAGTCTCCTTGGTAGAGGCACAAAAAAGACACTGGGATTCTGACCCCTGGGAGGCCTACCTAGCTGCTTCTCTTCTGAAGTTGGTAGAGACTCTTTTGTTTGGGCAGGCCTTTGTACTCATAATTGATGGTTCTTATCTGGTTCTGCTGCTTATCTCCACTTTTATATATGTCTGCAAGAGGCAATTTAATTGCTTATATTATCTTTTCAGGCTGTTATTGTAAGTTGTTCTGAGGACTTTATCAAAAAGCAGTCCATAGATCAGTTATTACTACTACTAATTACCTTCACACCAAAATTCATGGAATCATACAACTGTTAAAAATCAGTAAGAACATCTAAGCAAAGATTCTTTGTAAATTCATACTACAGACAAAACATCTATTAATACAATAAGTCAGATATAACAGTAGTTGACAAAAAGAAAAATAAAGTTTGGATCACTGATACTGCAATCCCAGAAGACAATAGAAGATAAAGAAAGTAAGACAGGATGCCTGTGAGTAGAGCTAGGGCTTCTCTGGAAGAAAAAGAGTCAATATTGTGCCAATTGTCATTGGAGCCCTTGGAGCAGTGCCTAGAAAAACTCTGAAATTGTAATGTAATCGTAATTTATTGTCATTGTATAAACATACAACTAAATTCATAAGACATCCAGAGACCAGCCCTGACCTTTAACATTCTTGACCTTTAACAATTTACACCAGCTCTGCTCAGCGATGGGCCCAGCCTGGCCCAACAACTGGTCCCCTGGAAGTGGGCGGGGCCAGGCCGGGTAAGGGGGCAGGGCCGGGGAAAAATTAAATTTAAAAAAATTTTAAAAATTTAAAATTTGACTGTCATGGGACTTACCTCTGAGTAGTCAGGTTGGGCTCTCAGGCTGCAGTGCCAGCCACACTTTCCTGGGCGTAAGTCCCATTGACTATCATGGGACTTACTTCTGAGTAGTCATGTTGGGCTCTCAGGCTGCAGTACCAGCAACACTTTCCTGGGAGTAAGTCCCATTGACTATCATGGGACTTACTTCTGAGTAGTCAGGTTGGGCTCTCAGGCTGCAGTGCCAGCCACACTTTCCTGGGAATAAGTCCCACTGACTATCATGGGACTTCTGAGTAGTCAGGTTGGGCTCTCAGGCTGCAGTCCCAGACTACCAGCCACACTTTCCTTGGAGTAAGCCCCATTGCCTATCATGGTGCTTACGTTTGAGTAGACATGCTAAGATGCTCTCAGGCTGCAGTCCCAGACTCCCAGCCACACTTTCCTTGGAGTAAGCCCCATTGACTATCATGGGTCTTACTTCTGAGTAGACCTATGCAGGATTAGTCAGTTCTCTTTCCTTACACACCCAGCCAGCCCTTGCCCTTCCCCCTCCATCCATCCATCCATTCCTCCCTCCCTACCTGTTGGAGATCCCCGGTGGCTGGAGGGAGGAGGAGGCTGCTGCTGCTGTCCCTTGCTCAGCCCTGCGCTCCCATCTTCCCATCTCCTGCCAGCTCCTGCGGAGCCTCTGCCAGTGCTGCTCCCTCCCCTGCTTTCTTCTCAGGCTTCAAAGGCTCGAGCCCAGCCCATCCTCCCTCCACCTTTTCAGCTGTAAAGCCCCACAGGCCAATGTCAGGACCGGGCTCTCAGGCTGCAGTGCCAGCTGCTACAGCTGGCTGCTGGCGCGGCTGCAGTGAAAGGCTCCAGCAGCCAGCTGCTGTCCAGACATTTTAAAATTTGCCGCAGCAGCAGCAAGGTGCCCCACAAGCCCCCACAAGCTTGTGGGGCGCCTCGCCACTGCCACAGCAAATTAAAAAATGCCCGACCAGCAGCTGGCACCTTTCACTACAGCCGCACCAGCAGCAGAACCAGTCTGCCTGGTTATGCCCCCCTGCCGCCGCTACCGGATCACCAGCAGCGGGGAAATTTAACAACAGGTTCCCAGGATCCGGACAGAACCGGCCTGGGCCCACCTATGGCTCTGCTCCAGAAAACAACTTTGCTTGGAGCACCAAGAATCCTGTGATGACCTCTGTAATACCCTGGATCCTAGCCGGATCCCAAATTGCAGAATATAACCTGTCCAGAATAGGCTCTGATAAAGCTTATTTCCCAGTTTAAGCGTTACGTTAATGGAGCATTATGTTAACTAACTGAGCTAAGCATCAGGGTTTGTATGCACCACACGACTGGAAACTGCTGCAGCATTCCAAACATATTCTTTTTGGATGCGCTCACATAATTTAACTACATAATTCTTTGAAATAATTTCTGATCATCTCTCTGCAAGTTTTAAGCCAATCATAAGAGCTCACTACAAATGCACATTTTTTTGGTCATGCAGCTTCCTACAAATACTAGTCATCACCAAAACACCATGATTCTTTGCTCCTGTTTCTGGGGAAAGGTTGTCTCTCTTATATTAATAAGTCTTCCCACAATTAATCATTGTACATTAGAACCAGCTGGAGTGTTTTGAGTGATAATGAAACCTGTAACAAGCCATCTTCAGATGCTTTTGCAAAACAATAAGGGAATTAAAATTTCAATTTAAATAAGAGGTTGGAAACATGCTTCAGTGGCAAAATTACTTCAATTAATGTGAGTGGAATACAAAGACTAGACTGCAGAATTGTGATGCAGCAATGAGAATTTATGGCATTAATGAGCTTGCATCAAGCCCACACAATGACTGCAAAGGTCTAATTTAGACCGCACATATCACAGAACTACAGGCAACAGAATATATCAGCTCTTCCACTTCAGTCCAAGGGATATTAGCAGCTTTGTTGGATCAATTTTGCCTTTGAGAAGCCAACAGCTGTTTACCATAAAGACAAAGGACAAGTCGATCCAGAAACATTATGTATTGTTTCTTGATGATAGTATGATAATTATTTATATACTACTCTGATCATACAATACAGGAGAATGGGAATTACTGAGCATAAGAACAGTTTTATAGTGTTATTCAAATCTAAAGACTCATCTAGGCTATCAGAAGCCAAGAAATACTATTATAGATGCATTGTTACAGCGACCAAAAAGAAATGCATACTTTGTTACCTGGTCACGTCTCTCCTAGCAAGACTCACACAGGGTTCCCAACTCTCTTGTACAAGTGTGAGAACCACTGTCATAGGATTCTATGAGGTCAAAACCTATAAACCATTTCAGAGTCTCTGTTCCTTCAGTTCCATTGGTTGCTCTGTTTTTCGTTTTGCACTTGTTCCAGATTCTTGCTTGCTTTGCTTTTTCAGTTGCTGTGGATTTTTAACTCATTGGTGTTGAATCACATCACCTGCATTCTAGCCTTCACCCTTGAAGCAATATGCAAGCCAGCAGCCAGGATTGATAACACCACAGAATGTGGCTTCCTTGCCTTTTAATTTCCTAAGTACATCCAAAGCTGGTTGATCTACAAGCTGACAATCTGACCAGGATCATTATTCTCTCGATGAGCCTCACTCCATCCTTATTCTCAAGAATGGTAGCTGAGCTCCATTGCCCTGGTCCCTTCAAGAACACTGGCCTAGGTCCAAGATAAGGTTTTGATTCATCTTTAAGAAATCTTTGAGAGACTGATTTTATGATTCCCATGGTTGGTTCTCTATAATTCTCTCTCTCTAAATTTCCCTCTATAATTCTCAAGGCTTGCAAAAATAGGAAAAGTAACATTGGTCTACTATGCAGTCTTATCAAGGACCGACACCCCTCTTACTTCTTATTTCATCTCACATGAAGTCAAACTGACTTACTGAGTCACTATTTGTACAGGGATATAGAAACACAATGTATGGAAACACTAGAGTTAGAAAAAAAACACATGGGGGCTGACTTCAGGTCAGAGCCAAAGAAAAAGTGGCACACATAATGGGTTCAGCTAAGTAGTTGTCCCCCTTCTTGTGCTGTGAGCTTGCAATACAATGGACTTGCAATACAATATCTGAGAAATTGGACTATTCGATGTAGCTTTGTGGGCACTAGGTCACAATAATCTAGATTTTTGCAAAAGTCCCTGAAACTACCCAGAAACTACCAAAGGCAGGGAAGCAAAGCTTCTTTCTGTATCAGAACTAGGAATCTGAATCAAACTTAAAAGAAACAGGGACCCAGTGCAGAAACAAAAGGAGAGGTGATCACGTCCTTGAGGGAGGACAAAGCATTCTGAACTGGAAAAAGAGAAGCCATGAGTGGCAAAGCTAACATGGAGATGGTTGTAGCAGTCTAGTTAGAGTGATGACCAGATAATAGAGAGAACAGGCAAAGTCCTTGGCACTGAGAGTCAAGAAAGAGAAGGAAATTTTGAAAGCAGAAGATGCAGACACAGGATGAGAGTGAATAACTGGAGGTTAAGGATACAGGGTCAATGTCAGCAGAGATTTCAAAACAGTCAAAGGGGTTAATAGACTGAAGATCATGAAAAGGAGTGAGTGACAGAAGAGGGCAAAGAGACAGACAGGGAGAACAATGTAATAGGTGAATAAGTGGCAGATCTAATTACTCAGACCCAGATAGCAAATCTAACAAACACTTATCAGACAGCTGTCTGTCAGAAATCAGCTTTCACCTCTTACCAGCATATCCGTGGAGGTGAGATAGTGCTTGCTAGCCATGCACTGCTGCAGTTTCTGGGGCACCTGTTTGATATTCTCAATTTCATCCAACAAATTCAAGACATGTTTGTGCTCAATGCCTTCAATCCACAACTTGCGCAGTTCATCCCGCTTGCAGTGCAGAAGCATCTTACAGGACAACAGATTCTCCTTCACCTGGAAAGGGCATAATGAAGATGTCAAGGTCAGTGCAACAGTTTCCCTCTTTGCAATCATCCTACATGGATTTCCCATCCATGTCAGATCACAGTATGCAGAACGCATCAAAAGGTCAAGTATAACCTGCCACCATAAATTAGGAGTGTACACACATCAGCTTCCGCAGTCTATGTGTTGCACACAGGTTTAATAAGGAACACTCCATGTGAAAAGAAAAGCCAAAGTATTTATTTAAACTTTAGCATCTCTAACTAGCAAGAGGGGTCACAAAACAGATTCCCCAATTTTAAGGTCCTCCAATATCGAAATAGCTATACAAAGCAGATGTTGGACTTCCAAGTCCTCTCTGTATGGGATAGCTCTAGTTGGAACCCTGGCCTGGTCACTAATAACACCGTAGTTCTGACAACTGACTACTGATTTCATCAATTTCTGCTGCGTTGTACTGAGAACTTTTAGACTAATTCAAAAATTGTGAGATAAACAGGCTAGTTCTCCTTCCTTCAGAGTTACCTAGAATGTGAATTTGTTTCCCACCACCCACCCAACAAGTTGTTGGCAGGCAATCAACACCTTACCGATAGGGTTGCTATTAGTGGGCGTAAAACAAAACAGGCTAATTTTCAAATAGAGAGACATGTCAAATGTGTTTAATGAAACCTGATATTACATACAGCCACAAAACCTTCTGTTGAAAGAGTTTGCAAAATGTTATATTGCTTTTGCTGGAAATAGCTCAATGATGGAAACAAAAGGTTACATCTTTTCCTTATGTTGACCAGGAGCCAAAAAATTTTACATCTACTTGGGTACTACTTTGGATGTGTGGAAATGTGAAGATTTACATATATCAAGTTTTCCATATACAGTAGCCCACATTGCCAACTTCTTTTGACACCAATAAGGCTTTACAATGGTGTTCCAGATAGATGAGACTGCGCTCTAAGGTTTACAGTAAAGGAAAAGGTGTACCCTGCAGTTTACCCTGCTAGTTGTGACCAACTCTAGGGAGTAGTGCTCATCCCTGTTACAAAGCCAAAATGCCAGTTGTCCGAAGATGCAACCATGGTCACTGAACTTTGGCGACAGAGCAATGAATACATTTTATGAACATTAGATGAAAAAAGCACAATATAGAGTTGTGCTCTCCCACCCAGATTGCTCTGAGTAAAAAATATAATTTATGGTCACAGGTAAACAGACAAAGCAGTCTGAATGAAGAATAAATGAAGCAAACCTTTTATTCACGTCTGCAAATATCTAATTCCTTAACAAAGGGGGAAGATAGGAGCACACAAAAAAGGAGGCTGTTGATTCAATAATGGGATGGGGGATCAGCATTAGTATCCTGTCTGTCGCTTCCCAAGAGGTTAAAAAAGTCACTTCAATACAGTTTGATTGAATTTAATCAGAAAAAGTAAATACCAAAATGTCCTTCACTCTTGGTGATTATTTTAAGATGGAATCTGAAGGTCACTATACCCTATATATTTGGCTCTGACCTGTTCACAGTTTAATTGTGTTCGGTAAGCCTGGGATATATTTCGTTTCAAATTCAGTGTAATTGATCTCTGCCTTCACAGGGAGCTGAGCTTTGTATATAAATCTCTGAAATGAACTCCTATCTGTATAGAAGGTTTCAGAGCAGTCTCACTCCCCTTTTGAAACTACTAAATGAAAGCTCAAAAGGGTTCTATGCATGTTTCAAGACAGGTGAGACCATTCAGTTCACAGAATGTCAACTTGGAAAGAAAACCTTCCCTTTTACTAGAGAAGTAGAAATTTTATTCTCTTTTTTTAAAAAAATTAGCTCAGGGGTTCCCAATCTGCATGTTATGAGGCACCCCCCTGGGGTATCATGGGAGGTCCACCATTTGACAGCAAAACCATGGTATGAGCCTAAAAATATATCACGGGATGTTGTTTATCTTATAATTCATATTATCAGTACCATCTGTAACCATGAATTCCAGAAGAAATTTTCTGTTGAGCAAACTTAGTTCAAATTTTCTCAGGCAGCATCATGTAATTTCTAGCAACTAGAGAAAAAAATAGAAAGCTTTCTCTCTACTTTTTGACATCTGTCAGAGACTTTGCTACTTTCCAGCCTTCACTCAAATATATTGGCAAAGATAAGGAACAAACAAGACCTTCTCTGATCCAACACATACTTTCACTTCCAAGAGAAAGCTACTTTTCTGTCTTAAGACTTTGTAGTATTCGTTTTATTATGTTTAGTTAACTGCTTCATTATTTTAATGATATTTAAGTAAAAGACATGTAGCAAGTCTATAAATTAATGAATAAAGCCAGAAGAACATTGGCAAATGTCTGGTGTTTCTGCTCTGCCCTGCCCTGCTCATCCCTTTCACCTGCTTGATCTTGTTGCGCGAACTGGTGATGCGCTCTGTAATGCTCTGATAAGTACGGATGGCAGTAGTGAGCTCGGTGTAGTGCTGAACAATCAATTCGTCCAAGTCACGATCACATTTCTCATATGCCTCTTCCAGGCGGCCCTTCTCCGTCTCCCTGTCTGCAACATCATCACTGGTGGACAGGGTCCTAAAACAAGACAGAAAAGTATAATGGAAGAAATAGTTTCATAGGACAATAAGTTTCCAGTTTGAAAGCCATCAGTACATATTTTTAACATTTACTATAGAAATTATTTTCAGGAAACATATCTGGCTGAATACCTACCATAACCAATCATCACTGCCCAAGTTGCAAATTCTTAATTACAGGTCCCAGTTAACAGATTCTTAGGAACACTACACAAAAGAGCAGCTATTAGACCTGAAAGGGGCTCCCACTCACTGCCATAATCTGTGTGGATGCTATAATTTATGTATTTATTTTTACTTAAATCTGAATCATTTCCTTGAATTCAGGGTGGGAGCAGCATAGCCATGGCACCATGGCACATGGTGATATTGCTACCACCCCCTTTCCTTCTCTAGCAGCTTCCCAGACAACTTTCTGCATTGCTGAGCCATTGTAGGCCCCTGAGCACAGAACTGTGTTTGCAGTTTTGCTGCACCTCCACGGAAGCCAAGAGTCTATTGGGAAGCTGCTACTCAATGACAACTCTCATTCAGTGATGCCCATGAATCGTGCCCTACTTGCAATACTAAGATATGCCACAGATGCCTTACTTGCCAGCTGACAAGTAAGAAAAACAAGCCATGACATTGCATTAGGGGATCACTGCGTTAGGGGATCAATGATAAGTCCAGAGAAGCAGTCCCGTGCCAATATTTCAGAGGTGCAAAGGGCCAATATCTACTCAGCAACCAAATGCCAGACAAAACAGGTATTTTTGAGCCCTTGCTGAAACACCATTATTATTATTAGTAGTAGTCGTAGTAGTAAAGGTAAAGGTATCCTTGGCAGGCTGTACTGCTAGTCATGACTGACTCTAGGGTGCAGTGCTCTTTCCCATTTCTAAGTTGACGAGCCAGTGTAGTCCAAAGATACTTCCATGGTAATGTGGCCAGCGTGACTATATGACAAGAGGCATGGGATGCAGTTACTTTCCCACCAAGGTGATACATATTTAGCTACTTGCATTTACATGCTTTCAGACTGCTAGGTTGGCAGGAGCTGGGCAAGGGACAGGAGTTCATGCCAGCTTGTAGCACCCAGGTTCTGAACCCCGGCCTGCTGGTTGACAGACAGTGTCTTAACCACTGAGCCACTACAGCCCTCAGTAGGAGGATGAGGAGTAAGCCGTCAGAGTTAGATGGTAGGCTTGGTTCATTGGAGAAATCCCTCTCTTCCAACAGACTTGTGAGAAACCTGACCTCAAAAACTCCCATGAGAAGCCCACACCCTGCTTGGTCAGCCAGTACAGACTTGTTAGCTGTGCTGCATCCTGAGAACTTCCTAGTTTTGATATAAACAAGAACATTAGTGGTCACAAAAGAAGTGCCTTCAAACTGTTTCCTCACTCTCTTCATTATAAATTCAGCCAGTGTTGCAAATTAACTGCGGAAGAGGCCCCCAGAGCAACCAAGGTCTCCTGGTGCAACCTCTTCACAGTGCTTCACAATAGCACACAACTGTCTCTGGTCCAGATGCAAAAGAATGGCCTGAGATGCGTTTTCCCCACAAGAGCAAGCTTGTCTATGACCCATGGCAATTCTGACTATTAGAATCAACTGAATTATGCCCCTTTCCTTTGTGAGGATTTTTCTTCCCTCTACTGGTCTCCCCAGTAACCATTTAGAGCTGAGTTTTATCTCACTGTGTATTGCATTATGTGCAATTCTTTTTATTCTCCTGCTCTGCAATTTATCCCCACATTAAGATCATATTTTGTCACATCACTATCCATGTCTTACTCCTTACACCAAATTGCGCCATGAGCCACAGCACTAAATCCTTGTACACAAAGTCAGTTTCCCTAACATGAACATGTTTTAGACTAGCCTGCCCTCTGAACTGGTTCGGTGATCACAGAAGCCAACTGGCTGATGACTATCATTTCCAACAGGTAGACTGGATTGTTCTTGAAAACATCAGAGATGACAACACATTAGCTATTATTTCATTTTCTCTGGAAATCACATTGACTGATTGGATTGATTGATTGATTGATTGATTGATTGATTGATTGATTGATTGATTGATTGATTGATTGATTGATTGGGAATACACCACAGGTCTTTTCTGCCTTCTGCAATGACATGGATTTCACAGCTCCTAAGGGAAACCTGTTTCCAATTGATCCTTATGCAAAGACTTTTCTCAAAGGAAATGCATGGGGATTGAAGGGAGAATTGGGAATTTAATAAGCACAGGACAGTGCCAAATGCCTTCCTCTAAGATTCCTATCCAACCAACCAATGAAAAAAATGAGGACCTGGACACAAAATATGGAGCATGTGAGTGATTATTGTCTTGAAGGATTAGGGAATATGGGGAGCCAAAAGCAGCCCTATGTTCAGCATTAATAACCCCTTAGCTTCAGTAGTCAGAAGGGGAGAGGGAACAAATATCTCCCACTTCTTCCCCAAAGCACAATGCAATCACTGCAGGATAGCTTCTAACCAAACAAGGGAGAAGAGCAAGTTCACACTCATGCTTACAACCTTCAAACCAGTGGTGAGATTCAGGGGGTTCTCACAGGTTCTATATAGCCCTTTGCTAATGAACACCTGGTTCTGAGAGTTACTAATGGGATAGAACCTGTTGTTAATTTAGGTTATTAGGACATAGAACCTGTTGTTAATTTATTTGAATTCCACCACTGTTTCAAACCCATCAAAGTTGGCCCTTCTCCTGAGCCAGAAACTAACCAGCTTAAACCAAAAAACTGTAAAGCAAAGAACTGGCAATGGCAGTTGGAGCTGGATCAAAAGTCAAGTGCCATTGCCAGTTTCTTTGCTCAAGCCAAAAGCGTCCCAATATGAATAGAAGCCCCTTCTCTCTCCCCCCTCACAAACACCCATCAAAACTTCCTTTCACAAATGACTGCAGAAGGGTCTAGGCAGTGTTTCTCAAAGTGGGGATCAGGACCCCTCTGGGGGTCGTCTAGAGCTTTCCTGGGGGTTGCCTAAAGACTCCTGGTGCAGGGGGCCAGGTCAGGCTTGCCAGATCTCCAGCTGTAGCTGTGCGCGCACTGGGGCTGACTGACAGCCTCAGGGTCCAATCCTATGCATGCTTACTCTGAAATAAATCCCATTGTGTTCAATGTGTGCATAGAACACACATTTCATTTGTAACAATGAAAATACATCCTGCATATCGGATATTTACATTACGATTCATAACAGTAGCAAAATTACAGTTATATAGTAGCAATGAAAATAATTTTATGGTTGGGTCCCCACAACATGAGGAACTTATAAAGGGGTCACGGCGTTAGGAAGATTGAGAATCACTGGTCTAGGGGAAGAATTGGCCACAGATGATATGCAATATTTTAAGACCCATTGCCAGGGGAACTGCAAGGATACAAGTCACCCAATGCGGAGTTAAGCATGTCACCCCTGGGATGAGCATCACACACCCCCAAACTGCATATGCAACAAGGTTGGCACATGCACAGTTCAAAGCGCTTAGATTCCTCCATTCTACTGAAGAGCAGGCTGTTCCTCCATGGAGCAAGGAATATGAGCGCTTTGCACCCAGCATGCGTGCCCAGTTTCTAGGCATGCACACTTGGCATGGACTGTTCTGCTCAAAGGAGGAGCAGCCTGCACCTCCTCAGAATGGAGCAGTCTGACTAGTGCACATGCCTATAACTCCAGACATGCTCAGCAGGCTCAGAGTACTCCTGTCCTGAGGAAGAATAGGCCACTCTCCCTCAGAGCAGAGCACTCTGAGCCTACTGTACATCCGGGCATGCGCAGTTGGCATCGAAGCAGACTGCTCCACTCCAATGAGGAGCAGGCTTCTCCTTCTCAGAGCAGAGCTGTCTAAACCTGAGGCCGCTGAAGGAGTGTCAACTCCTCTGGCACATCACCCATCAGGGAACATCACACAGTATAGCCCGCACCAGCCACACCACCCTGGTGACAGCCCTGCCCATGGTAAATATGAAGAATTACATTCCACACCTATCAGGACTCCAATTATTTTAAAGTTATTTTTCATATATTTATATCCCCCTTCTCCAAGGAGCTCAGGGTGGTGCATATGGTTCCTCCCTACAATTCCATGAAGTAGGCAAGGCGGAGAGGTTATTCTATTTTATTTCCATTGGACAAGTCTAAGGAGTGATTTCTCCCCTATGATATAAAATCTTCTCTCAAACTAGCAGGAATCAGTTCTCTTTTTCAAAGAGAGTATCATTAAGAAATAAAATACTGAAGACTTTTTTTTAGCTGCTCCCACAGTCCAATGGTTTTGAAAACCAGAATTTAGGGGAAACCCTCCAACGTCTCTAAGTGTGCATGAACGAAAGATTCAAACATGATGTCCCCTCATAGCACAGCAGGAGCCACTTAATATTCTCAAGACTATATTCACAATCCTGCTGACTTTTCAGAAAAGAAAATGAAGGGCATCTGAACACCACTGTCATCCTATTAAAATGTTTGTTGGCGGAAAGTCAAAGCATTTGGACTTTGCGGAATGAACAAGCGGAATGAAACTTTTCCACTTTCAAAAATTCTGAAAGGGATACAGCAAACAGAAGACATGATAATAAATACATTAATATTAAAAAGTAGATGTATAGTTAAGTTGATTTGTTATAAACCAATGCTTCAATGATTAAACATGCTGAAAAAAATGATCTCGATAAAATAAAATATGCACATAGTGTCCTAAGAGATACTTAGTAGGACTATTCTGTACAGCAAGACTGTAGGACATGTAGGACATGACAAAATTAAAGCTAAAAACACTGACTTATTTTGCTTTCATGTGAATAATTAAAACACTATGAGCACAGTCCTAACCATGACTACTCAAAAGAAAGCCCCATTGTATTAAGTGGGTCTTATTCTGACGAAAGTGTCTTTAGGATTGCAGCCTATATTTACTTATTACATTTACAACTATTACATATAATTTATTAATTACAAGAAGGCTACATGCCACCACACTTTCCTGGAAGGAACCCCCCTGACTGTAATGCTCTGCTGCTCAATAGAAAGGCACAGGATTGGGCTCTGAGGCTGCAATCCTATTCACATTTTCCTGGGAAACCCAATAACTACAATGGGTCTTACTTCTGAGTAAACTTGAATAGATTTGGCTCTCTTCTCCACTCCAGCTGAATCTTGCACTTGTTTCAATCATTTGCAGGACCTTGTCCTCTTTTTTATTATGGTCACCCTGACCCCCACATTTCTCCAATATGCAGTGACCATATGTCATAGCCACAAAAAGAGGACAAAACATAAGACATCCAAGAAAAATGGAGGTCATTTTTAAAAGCTAAAAACCCTCATATATATTGTTTTCATGTGGTTAACTTAAACACCATATTAGGTATTAGTACTGTATGTTTAAAACTATTACATATTACATATAATTTATGAATTCCAAGAAAGCTACATGCTGCCTGCTCACAAGGAAAAAGAGGACAAAGAAGATTTTTTTCCAGGACACAAGGCTAAAACAGAGGAAATGTCCTGCGAAAACAGACCATATGGTCATCCTGTCTAATCCAACACTATTTTATCCCCTACTTCAAACTTTTCTTCCAGCTCCCCAGAAGCCACATATTTGAATTCAAATAATTAATAATATATTTTTTCCTTCCTTTCAAATCAAGGGGGTAACGTCCACATACCTAAATATATTTTGGGGCAAGAGGTAAAAAAGTTCCCTGAGCCCTGTCCTAGAGCATAATGAAGGATTCAGACTATGGTATACTAAGCACAAGCATGGTATACTTGGGAGTCCTTGTGGTTGCTGCACAGAAACAAAATTACGAGAAAGGAGTACATAAAGAAAATTGGTGAGGGATGTGATTAAAAGGATAGTTCACCCTTTAAGTCCAGAAACTTTTCTCTCTCCTGATTTTGCAGAAGAGCTCAGCTGATACTGCTGCTACCTGACAGCCTCTTTTGGGAAAGGTTAAAGAATTAGGGTTAAAGAATAAAGGGTTAAAGAATAAAGTAGTTATTCTTTAATAACTAGGGTTAGAGAATAACTAGGGTTAAAGAATTAAGCCAAACAGAGATCAAAACAGAGAACATTTCAGAATTTACTGACAAATAAAAGATTTACAAGTCACTGGGAACAAATGACATCCACACAGCAGTTCTTAAGGAAAACAATTTACTGACCCACTGACTGTTTTTAAGGGAGTTTCTTACCTAAAAGCTCCTGTCTAGGGAGCTTTGAGAAAGGTGGTTTCTGACTGCTTTGGGAATATACCTCCTGTTACAAGGAGGTTGGCAAATCCAAAATACTGTCATTACCCGTTAAGGAGAGCAACCCATCCCCAGACTGGCTATGTCGCTTATAGGAATGGGCATAAATTTGCTGAGCTCTTGACATTGTTTTACTTTCTTACTTCTCCCCTCCGTTCACCTGTTAGCTAGGGCAGGTGCCCAAAATTTGAGGCTCTTCAGTCAAAAGAATGAACCCAAGGGTGGACATGACTGTGATTTTATTCCATTCACACTTACCAGGGAGACTAATAAGCTTCATTGCCACATGGATAGCTTCCAAGAGGCTGGCTATGATAATGCTGTTACTACTTTTAAAGACATACACTCTATTCCAGAGTCTATTGTCAGAATTTTGAGTCTATTGTCAGAAGGACCATCTCCATCCATATAATTCAATATAATTATATATTATAATTCTGCTCTCTGGTCCCATGTGACCAGTTTGACTGGCACCAATAAGGAATAGGATCTTTTTCCATGGCAGTGTCAGGCCTATGGAACTTTTTTGCAAGAAGTCCACCAAGCCTATGTCCACTAAATGCTTTTAGATGCTCTCTGAAAGATTCCCTCTTTCACTAAGCTTTTAATTGATTTACTTTATTCTTGTTGTGCTATCTGGGCTGTGGGTGGCACAAGCGGTAAAGACGCTGTGCCTGTTAACCAGCAGGCCAGGGTTCGATTCCCGGGTCGGC
The DNA here is from genome assembly GCA_030015325.1 of Cryptoblepharus egeriae. Taxonomy (NCBI): domain Eukaryota; kingdom Metazoa; phylum Chordata; class Lepidosauria; order Squamata; family Scincidae; genus Cryptoblepharus; species Cryptoblepharus egeriae. The sequence continues at coordinate 45,901,362 of JAREYC010000008.1, read as the reverse complement.
CCCACAAGACAGGGTGAGCTCCTGTCCTCAGCCCAGCTCTGCTATGCCAGCTGGATCCAATCGTATTGGCTCTGCCTTTCCATTGGACTAATGCAGTGGCGTGGAGAGGGGGGATTTGCTGCTTGGGTAACAGCCTATCCTCCATAACAATCCAACCCAGGCTTTCATGCTTCGCATGTAGCATATGCAGCGCCAAGCACGATATCATAGTCTTTCTTCAAGACTGATGGAGGCCTGCTGTTGTGCTGTGTTATGGTTTTTGTTGTTGGCTGATGAATTTTTGATGATGATTCTATCACTGATGGTTATTTATTGTTTTATTGCCTATAAATGTACCAGAGATCAGGAAGACATAAGAAAAGCACCAGATGAGCCTTTGCGGCAAGGGTGGTGCATTAATGGACTACCATAGCTGAAAGGCACTCAACTGATTTCAAATGATAGTCACCCAGAGAAGACTTTGATGATTACCTGAATGCACAGACATGTGCTTCAAACTGATATATATGCCATAGAGAATACATACATGGTACTGCAACAGCCATAGTCAGAAGGAAAATCATATTCTATGAAACTTACCCCCAGATGAATGTGTAACATTTCCAAGAAGTCTTCCAAAATAGCCCTAAGTATAAAGCACTCCAATAATCAAATCCGGAGGTGATCAGGGCATAAATCATGGCCAAGCTACCTGAAGCCCAGGACAAGTTGCAGCCACCATACCAGCCTTAGCTGAAAGTGCTCTTCATGACATGGAGGCCACCTGGGCCTTCACTAACAATTCAATAAGTCCCCTACTTACAAATGATCAACTTAGTTTCATTCTTACAAATACCCCTACTACACTATTTTTTCCAAACTAGGAAAAATATGAAATATGAAATTGACATTAATGAAATATGAAATATGCATTGACATTAATGGTGGTGCACTAATGAACATTTCAACTTACAAACAAGGTTCTGGAACAGAACTCATTTGTAAGTCTTGACTTTCTGTACTGCATCAATTGGCATCCTGACCCTTTTCTTTAGGAGAGAGTGCAACACCATCCTGAGAAGGTTGACCTCCACTTCCATGGTCAGATGAACCATCTATATCAACAAAACCTTGAAGAATGAGTTTCAGTTTATTTGGTTTGCATTAAGACTGTGACTGATCCCAGACATAACTTCCAGTCACCTGAATTCAATAAAGAGATGAGCATCACAATACTAACAGATGGGGCTGGTGATTCAGTTCTGCTGAATCCAAGCCTCCAACAGGAGCAGGCTGCTCCAGTCTCCTCAGATGTAGGCCGTCCCCAGAGGCATGGACTGATGCACAATGAACAATGCAACGGATTCCACAATGTAAAAGCCAAGCGGATGAGCAGAAGTCCTCCTGTGGCATCCTCCCAACTTGGTCCTCTGTGTGGAAATAGAACCAACCCAATGCATCACCCCCGCAACTCAATCTATCCTGGATATGCTTGATATAGTATCAATTCAGGGAAAGCATTTGAAAGAATTTCCCTTTGAATGAATCATTTGTTAGTTTTGCTTATTTGAAAAACTGTTTCTTTACTATACTTCCTCAGAAATATTGAGGTAATTCAATATTTGATTAATGAGTTAAAGAAAGACACTGAATTGATTAAAACTTCTGAGAAGTTGACAACTCCCATTCATTGCAACGGAGGGAAGAGTAAATTAAGACCTAAGAGAAAAAAATCAAAAGACTCCACTCTATTACATGCTGCAGCAAAAGAACAGATAATTCCAAAAGTCTCTAATATCAGGCAATCAATCAGAAAACAATTTGATAATTCTTCAGCTTTGACAAACTGCTATTCTCAAAAACGTACTGGAAGTAAACCACTGTCTTAAGGTTGTAATTATGACTATCAAATTTGAAACAAAGACGCTAAATAGAGAGGAAGTGGCCTCAGTCTCACTGCTGAAGAGTCAACAATGCAAACTGTCAGTAATTCTCCAGATTGCTACAAAAAATATTTTGGGGCTCTTTACAGACTTATTCTGAATAGTTAATTTATATCCTACCCTTAGTTATGCAAGGATTATTAACTCATCAGAGTGAAATTCAAGGTGGCATATTCAGGATTCCCAGGCAGTTTACCATCTAGACATAACATTTGCCAAGGTTCATAAAACTTATTAGATACTAAAAACTACTTAGCTTTTGTATAGTTCTATTTGAGTGTCCAAAGGAGTGTTCATCTATTATGTGTTTTATTATGCACTAACAAAAAGCGTACTCGCGTTGTAGGACTAAAATTTCCCATTACGCCATCCCCCCATAGCACGTCAACACCCCATGCGCATCAGTCACCCCATGCGCATCAACACCCCATGCGCAACTTCCTCCACGCGCAACATTCTCCCCAGTGCAACCCCTCCTTCTGAACACTATCCCCCCGGTGCACCAGGCACTGAGCACCAAATTGGCTGGAGTATTCCATGTTAAGTGTAGGACAAAAACACGTTGACCCCTTTTCAGCCCCTTAAGGGTTAAATTTCTCCACATGGGTTCTTGGTGGGTGTTCAGGTGACAGAAGGAACTCCGTCCCAGAATTCCATGCTTCTAGGCCCAGCAGTTAGGGCAGAATGTTGATGAGTCATCAATTCTTCAATGCAAAGTATAGGGAGGAAAACGCATTGCGCCCCTTTTCACCCCCTTCTGGTTGGAATTTCCAAAAACCGATTCTTAGTGCATCCCTCCATCACAGAAGGAACACCCGCCCCAAATTTCACACTTCTAGGCCCAGCAATTTTGGCAGGATGTTGATGAGTCAGTCAGTGAGTCAGTCAGTCAGTGACTTTTCTCTTTTATATATATAGATTATTTTGATGTAATCACCTTGCAAGCTCAGTGAACCCCTACTGCAGCTGGGGAGTTGATCCATAACCATCTAATGCACACATTCTTTCAAAAGACATAACAAAGCACATTTGCAATCTACTGGTCCTCTTGTTCTTTGAGGTTTTTTTAAAGCGTAAAATAACTGAAAAACAAGCCTGAGTCATAGAGGGAAAAAGAACAGAAAGGAACAAATATAATAAAAACACCACACTATGATTTTTAGTGCAGAATGTACATATCCTGTTACTCTTCTTTGACTATCTCCTCTCCCGCCTTTCCTTGCTTCTTCTGCAGTGAAATTATAGTACAGTGGTACCTTGTGTAAAAAGCACTCCTGCCCACAGCAAAAGCAACACTACTGCGCTATTCCACCTGTGGCCAGACGTCCACTGGGCATTCCTGACACTCTTTTAAAGGGCTGCCGGCCAGCACATCTGCCCCAACTGCCAACGAGTGTGCTTGTTAAGTGAAGCAACACTTGTTATGTGGGGTGGAATCCTAGATAAATTTTTGCTTGTTATGGCGGGTTTGACTAGACAAATCCTAGGTGGGTTTGACTAGAACTCACCCACTCACACGACTCACTCAGTCACATGATTCACACTGAGTCACACTCAGACTCATGCTCCACTCCCAGAGGGAACTCCGAATTCCCCTGCCTATAAACAACCAACAAGATGAAGCCCAGTCTGCCCTTCCAACAAGGTGAGGCCTAGACTGTTTCTAGACTGTTTCTAGACCCCCTTATAGACTGAGGCCCTTCTCCATCCACACAGAAGCTGCAAATACTCAGGCAAAACAGAAAACTCACCCCTTTATAAAGGAAAAAGGGGGAAGAAACATACCAGCAAGGTGAGGCCTAGACTGGCCCTTCTCCATCCACACAGAAGCTGCAAATACTCAGGCAAAACAGAAAACTCACCCCCTTATAAAGGAAAAATGGAAAAAAGCATACCACCAAGGGGATATATGATGGCATCAAGCCGGCCCTAGGTCCAACAATGAGGAAATCTGCCCCTCTGAAGTCTGCTACAGGCAAGGTCATCCAGGATAACACACACCAGATGGCACACTGGGTGCAGCACTACTCTGAGTTATACTCCAGACAAAACCTAACTGAAGAAGCATTAAACAACACTGAGTTCCTGCCTGTCTTGGAGGAGCTTGACAGTGAAGGAACTTTAAAAGAACTAAACGTGGCCCTGGATTCCCTTGCTTCTGGCAAGGCACCTGGGAAAGATAACATCCCTGCCGAAGTTCTGAAGTGCTGTAGAGGGACCATTTCCACTGAACGGTATGAAATATTCTGCCTTTGTTGGAGGGAAGGTGGAGTCCCACAGGACATGAAGGATGCTAATATAAGAACAAAGGCGATAGGGGTGACTGTAACAACTACCGTGGCATCTCTCTTCTTAGTGTTGTAGGAAAACTGCTTGCCTGAGTCATACTGAAGAGGCTTCAGGTGCCTGCAGAGAGAATCTATCCTGAATCCCAGTGTGGATTTCGAGCCAACAGGTCCGCTACTGATATGGTATTTTCTCTTAGACTGTTGCAAGGGAAATGTAGGGAACAACGATAGCCACTTTTTGTAGCCTTCATAGATCTTACAAAGGCTTTGGATCTGGTTAGTAGGGATGGCCTTTTTAAAATTCTCCCTGAGATTGGATGCCTACCTAAGCTCCTTAACATCATCAGGTCTTTTCACGAGGACATGAAGGGCACTGTAGTTTTTGATGGCTTAACATCAGATTTCTTTCACATTCGAAGTGGAGCGAAGCAGGGCTGAGTACTCATGCCAACTTTATTTGGGATCTTTTTTGCTGTGATGCTGAAACGCAATAGAGGGAATTTATCTCCGGACCAGATCAGATGGAAAACTTTTCAATCTTTCCAGATTAAGAGCGAAGTCCAAAGTCCAGCTGAAATGCTTGCGGGATTTCCTCTTTGCTGACGACGCTGCTGTTACTGCTGACTCTGCCAAAGACCTTCAACTACTTATGGACCATTTTAGCAAAGCCTGCCAAGACTTTGGACTAACAATCAGCTTAAAGAAAATACAAGTCATAGGTCAGGCTGTGGATCCACCTCCTTGTATTACAATCTCTGAACACGAACTGGAGGTTGTCCATGACTTTGTGTACCTTGGCTCATCTCTGACACTCTCTACTTAGATACTGAGCTGAATAAACGTACCAGTAAAGCGGCTACCACGTTTTCCAGACTTACAAAAACAGTATGGCTTAATAAGAAGCTGACGGAGCATACAAAGATCCAGGTCTACAGAGCATATGACCTGAGCACACTCTTGTACTGCAGCGAGTCTTGGCCCCTTTATGCATGGCAGGAGAGAAAGCTGAACACCTTCCATATGCGCTGTCTCCGATGTATTGGCATCACCTGGCATAACAAAGTCTCAAATGATGCAGTCTTGGAACGTGCTGGAATCTCTAGCATGTACACACTTCTGAAACAGCGACATCTACACTGGCTTGGGCATGTCGTGAGAATGGCTGATGGTCGGATTCCAAAAGATCTCTTATATGGAGAATTAGTGCAGGGAAAGCGCCCTAGAGGGAGACCACAGCTGTGATACAAGGACATCTGCAAGAGGGATCTAAAGGCCTTGGGAATGGACATCAACAGCTGGGAAACCTTGACCTCTGATAATTCAGCTTGGAGGGAAAGGACGCAGCATGGCCTTCTCCAATTCAAAGAGACACTTGCTCGGCAGGCTGAAGCAAAGAGACAAAGAAATCTGGGGGCTGGACAGGGGACAGACTTTATCTGTCCTCAGTGTGGAAGGGACTGTCACTCTCGAATTGGACTTTTTAGCCACACCAGATGCTGTCTAAGGACCTCCAATCAGAGCACAATACCATAGTCTTTTGAGACTGAAGGATGTCATTGACGACATACAGTAAATAACAGTATTTTATTACAGTAATTGTGTTCTGTATTATAGTGTTTTGAATTCAATTACAGTGTTTTGTCATCATTTTTACATCCAGTTAATATTTTTATATGAATTTTTTTGGGTTGTGGAACCAATTGTCTGAGTTTACATTATTTCCTATGGGAAAATCCACTTCATGTAAACAGTGTTTCACCTAACAAGCATGCCTCCGGAACAAATTAAACTTGTTACGTGAAGCGCCACTGTACTTCTCCTTTTAGAAGTTCATGGGGTCCTCCTGCAAAGGCAACATTTTGTGCTACAATCCTTTTCAACTTTCCATTCATAATGTTTTACACTGAAATATATATAGATAATTTATCCAGTGAAAAAGTAGCGCATGCTTCATGATAAGTGAAAATTCAATTGCACAGTCAGAAAACAAGAAGGGTACAACTCCATGCAAAACCCCACCTCAGCCAGATGTCCACATAAGATTGTGTCCTTCACCAGATGAAGAGCCATTTTCCTTCAAAGCAATTATTGACCAAACAGGAATATGGCATCAATGATAATGTAAAAATAAGTCAAGCTCTTAAAGGAAAATTACCGCATTTCTAGCAGGACAAAGAGCAATGTTAGACATGGCGGGATGCTGATGCACTTGGGGGGACGTTGCACATGGGGGAATGATGCACAATGGGGGGATGGCACACAGGGGGTATTTTACTCCTGCAACGTGGGTACATTTCACTAGTTATTCTTAAATCTGATTGAATTTTTGAATTCAAAATTTGAATTTTTGAATTGAAGTACAACTTGAACTCAGAGACATGGTTTAACTCAGAGACATGGTTTAAGGTGAAGTACAACTTTAACTTAGAGACATGGTTTAACATTACTAATAATACAAACTTCAGAATGCTAGTCTACTTACACACTTATCTGGAAAGTTCCACCGAACTCAGTTTGAGTACATAGGACTGCACTATTATATACTCATATATAATACTTATATACCCGTATATAATGCACTATTATATACCCATATATAAACATACATAGGACTGCACTATTATATACCCATCACACATACACAGACGCACAAAATGAAGAAACTTGCTGCATGTGTTCATGACTGAAAACAAAATGAAGTGTTGCTGCATTTTAACCCAGCAAATTAGTTTGCCCTAATCAGTTTGTGAACAAAATATCTCAAACCAATACACATCTGCCCTACAAAAATTATTTTTAGCTATGAATAGATGCTTATTTTATAAAACATTTTTACCAACAGAAATGACCAAAGGGACTGAAAGCTGGAGCTGTGAAAATTCAGCAAGGCAAAAAGGTATGACCGCTCCGCGAGCACATGTTTTTGAGAAAGAGGCATCAGCTATCATAGCTTTGTTCTTCATAAAGGTAAAGGTGTCCCCTTTCAGGTGGCCTTCTTATCATGCCCAACACTAAGGACAAGCTCAGTTCACTCCATCATGCAGTACTTGGATCTCAAACCACCAACCTGTCAACCTTCACATTGACCAGAAAAACATCTCTTGCCACTGAACCAAAGCAGCTATTTTCACTCTGCCTAACATCCCACCAAAAAGAAAAGGGAGTTGCAGGGTGATTTGATCTCTAACCTGCTTCCACCACAAATGTTATTTTGCACCCATAAAGAGCCAGGCACCCTCCAAAACTTTGTATGCTTTGAGAATCTCTAGTTTTGAAGTGGTAAACATTCTATCAGCTGTGCACCCAGATGCATGCATATCTCCCCCACTGGCAGAATGCAAATCTTATTTGAATTTTATAATTGAAAAGTTATTTTTAAGGACAAGTCCCAAGTGAAATCATCTACAGCTCCTGGCAGTACTTAACCTCAAAATGCATATCTGATAATATATTCTGAAATCCCATTGAAGCAATTACACAACTTTGAGGGGAGGAATAAGCTGTAAGCTACACATAGTAAAAGGAATTACCGTAAGTTATTTAGTAATTCAACAAAAATACAAACACATTATCTCTTAAATTTCATCGAGTACATACTTATTTTTAAAGAGATGGGGAGGGTCTTAAAGTTTCAGAAAAAAAACTACATATTAAAATGTCTGGAAGATGAAATATGCACCACAGGGAACAAACCGTACACTAGAAGTAATATCAGTATGTACCTGTTAATACAGTTGGGCCACAAGGGCAAGGAATATCAATAGCAGGAACTATCAAGTGACTAAAGAAAAGTGAAATCCTTTCCCCAGTGGAGTTTGTGGTACAGTTTCAATCCAGAGGGGAGAATGTGCTGTCAACCATTACCATATTGCTTGAACAAAAAGCACTCCTTACATCAGACTCCTCAGCTTACTTCTCAGAAGGGTTTTGCATTTTAAGTTCAATTGCTATACTGTATTGTCCTTGGGTTCAGGCAGCCTTCATAAATCCCTCTTCTCTCAGCTCCCCGAAATCTTAGTTATAAAATTATTAGCAAAATACCCATGTTGCAGGAGTAAAATACCCTCCATGTGCCATCCTCCCTGTGTTCCACCCCTCACTGAGCATCAACCCCCCTGGTGCAATATCCCTCCCACAAGCATGTGAAAGGCAAGTGCAGGATTTGGGGGTGGGTGCTGATCAGTCTTCAATGTTAAGTATAGGCCAAAAATGCATTGTGCACCAAATACTGAGCCCCTTAGGGGTTAAATTTCTAGAAATTGGTTCTTGGTGGGTGCTCCCGTCACGGAAGGAATACAGTCCCTGAATTTCATGCTTCTATGTCTGGGGGTTGGGGCAGAGGATCCATCAGTCAGGAATTCTTCAATGTAAAGTTTAGGGAGGAACACATGTGATGCTCCTTTTCACCCCCTTCTGGTTTGAATTTCCAAAAACTGGTTCTAAGTGGGTGCCTTCATCACAAAAGAAATACTCTCCTCAAATATCACGCTTCTTGGTCCAGAGGTTTTGGCTGGGCGTTGATGAGTTAGTGAATGAGTCAGTTACTTTTCAGTTTTCTATACATAAAATATAGATGATAGGGGCTGTGGTGGTGCAAATGGTTAAGACACTGTGCCTGTTAACCAGCAGGCCATGGTTCGAGACCCAGATCCTACAAGACAAGGTGAGCTCCCGTCCTTAACCCAGCTTCTGCCAACCTAGCAGTTTGAAAGCATGTAAGTGCAACAGCGTTCTGTACGCCTTTGACAGTCATGCTGGCCCCATGACCACAGAAGTGTCTTTGGACAACACAGGCTCTAGGATTCGCACTGCACCCTATAATTTGTGACGACTAGCAGTATAACCTGCAGGGGACACCTATACTTTTATACATAGATTTGATCAGAAAAATGAACATGCCCAAAGCACCGGTATTCAAAGTGGGGATCAGGACCAATTTTGGGGGTCATGACCTCAGATCAGGGGAGTTGCAAGAGGGTGGGATCCACCATCTTGAACTCTGGCACTGGGCTTTCCTGGGATTAAGTTTCATTAAACACAGGGGGTCCTGGACTGATATTTAAGTTTGAAAGAGGGTCCTGGGCAGAAATGCCTGAATACCATTGGCTTACAGCAATATAAAACATTATTTAATGTAAGAGAAGCAGCATTCTATTTTCTGCTTAAGTTAAACACACATCATGGGTTTCAATGTGGCCTTGAGAAGTAACTAGTTATTTCAAAGTTCAACCTTAAAATTCTGTCATGAACAAGTCTTCTAAGAATTTTAGAACAATAGATAGGAAAATGGCATCTATCGTTCAGCAAATTCATTGAAAAAAACAAAACAAGCTGCATACACTTTATTTTCCTTTGTGCCATTTACTTTAGCTGTCAGCTTGGACAATAAAGTTAAAAGGTCAGCTTGCATTTCCACTCCGTTCACTTTCAAAGCTTCAAACTGTAACTCAGCATCGTGAAACGTTCATAGCATACACTGCAGGAGGAAACTTCCACTGCCCACACAGGTACTATTTCTATTGATTTCTTTTGTAACCTAAATGTCAGAACTCATGCAATCCATTTTCATTAATGGTTCTGTTATATAATGTTAACTTACATTTTCAACCTAAACTACAGGTATTAACAAGTATCTGCTCCACATATCCAAATGACACCTGTTCATCACCATGGCCTCTACACTTTGGGGTATTACAGGAATCTATCCTAATACCCTATACTTTTTAACATCAACAAGAAACCAGTAGGGAAGATAATCTGGGATTTTGGTGAGGACTACCACCAACAGACGGCTATAGTGGCTCAGTGGTTAAGACACCATGCCCAAACACAGATTGGGGTTTGAGACCTGGGACCTACAAGTGAGCTCCCATCTCTTGCCCAGCTCCTGCCAACCTAGCAGTTCAAAAGCATGTAAATGTAAGTAGATAAACAGGAACCACCTCGGTGGGACAGTAAAATAGCATTCTGTTCAATCATGCGGGACACATGATCATGGAGGTGTCTTCGAACAACGCTGGATCTATGGCTTAAGAAACTGGGATGAGCACTGTTCCCTAGATTCTGGGCAAGTAGCAGGAGCTCATTCCATTGTGTGGTTATCTGGTCTTGAACTGCTAACCTTCAGGTTGACATGCACAGTATCTTTAACCACTGAGCCACCACAGCTCCTAATTAGATCCATACTAGGAAAAAACAGGAAAATTTTAATATTACAAGCTGACAGATTACACATCTGTCTTTACTTATGGAGACTTGCAACTCCTGCAACTCAACATAAAGGAAAGGAGAGTCATATGATTCACGAAGGATTTATTTACAATAAGGATTTATTTACAGTTTCTGCCAAACATGTGGTTACAACTGCCACACCATATACCAATGAGTTATAAAGTAATATTAACACAACAACCATACAATTAAAATAAGCACAACAGTTAAAATGTTCCAGTGCTATGCAACATTTTAATATACTAAGTGTGGGTGAACATAGCAAGTCAGAACACTGCTAGTAAACAATATGCAGAAAAAGCAGATATCAGAAAGCATCTGCATGAATGGGTTCCTACCAGCCAGACCAGTGACATTCCGGGGGGGAGAGAAGAGTAAATACCCCAGGTACCACATGTCCAGGGGCAACACCACCTTTGTTGCCCCCCCTCACCACCACCTCCATACAAAAGCCTTTGGAGAGCAAGAAATGTGTGTGCATTTTGATGCCTTCAGAAGGTTGAAAATCGCTCACGCAAGGCATTCAGAGGGCCAGGGAGGCACAAGGCCTCTCTGGCTCTCCAAAAGTCCCCCAAATAGCAGAGGCAGCACCCTGTGGTCCTGACCTCAGCCAGCACAGAGGCAAGGATGACCAGGATATATGCAGTATAGATGAATTCAAAACTGGAAGTTCCAATTCTGGTTTAAACACAATCAAACTTTCACTCTTTGGAAGCCTCAGGGAACCCTGCTAGCGGTCTACAAGGCTCCCACATCCCCTGGACTCAGGCAGCACCTCAATGTAGCCTCCTCTTTGCCCACAGGAGTGTGATCCTTTCTTTTGGGAAAGTCCAGGCATCCCCCACTTATTGGATGGGTTAAGGACTGGAGCATCGTACAAAACGTGAAAATGTTTAAAAGTGGAACCCAGTCTTTTTTCAGCTTGCAAATGCAAAATACTATTTGCAAAAGCCTAAATAGCACGTATTTATCAACACTTAGCAAAAAAAAAACATAAATTACACTACAGTAAAATGAGGAAAGGCATGTGTGGGCAATGAATATCATGTATTTGAATGATATTTTGAATGATGTATTTGAATCATAAGGAAATACCAAAAACTGTTTGATCATATGTCACATGCAAATCAATATCAGGGAAGACAATTTTAGCCTTTAAACTAGCAGTCAGAGGTTGAAAGAGTGAAGCATGTGTTGAATGAATGAGTCCTGGGTATAATTGAAAGGTGTTGAAAGGCCAGAACTGTCAGAAAACAAGCCAAAGTGGTAGATGCTTGCAAGTCTCTTCCTCCTCCACAAAGGAGGTAAATCTCCCTAGACGTTTGAGAACCACAGCACTACATTAGTGCTGGTCAAAGTGTGATTCACAGACCAGGTCACAGGCCACAGCATGTCTTCTAAAACATACCCCAAACCTTATTAAAGGCTCAGAGAAACTTATAAAACTATTCATTAAATCTGATAACTTTGGTAATCTATTCTATTTCACATACTGAACCAACACCCCACACATACATTATGGCCTTTGAGAAACTGCGGCTACAATCCTATATACACTTTCCTGAGACAATGGAACTTACTTCTGAGTATCACAGGATTGTGCTTTGAGAGTAATCTAGAGAACATTGATCATAAAATAGTTCCACTGAACTAATGGAAATCAATGGAATACAAGTTAGACTTACCATGAATTTCTGGTGCTTAGCCTGGACTAAGAGTACAATCCTACCCTAAATTCCAGCACCAATGCTACCACAAAGTAGCCCCAAGATTAAGGGAACAAAGTAAGAGAACAAGATCCTTCTTACCTTGAGCAGGATCTCAAGGCTGCCCATGCACAACAGAGTGCAGCAAGCACCTCACTGGAACGGCTGCATCAGCACCAAAAGGTTCGAATTGAATTGAATCCTAACCCTATGAGGCTACAATGCAAGTTTCACCAAATGATCCAAGAATTAGGAGATTGAGGTACACAGAGGTATTATTTACACATACCCCATAGATCAGGGGTCCTCAAACTATGGCCTGCGGGCCGAATATGGCCCCCCAGGGTCCTCAATCCGGCCCACCGGGCATTTACAGAACCCCCCCACAGCCCATGGCGCTTTCCCCTGACGCGCGGGAGCGCTTGCCACCAGGTGCACACACCGCCCCCCAGATCAGGTGGGGCGGGCTTTTCCCTGGCGTGCGGAAGGGCTTGCCACCAGGCGCGCGCGCCTCCCGCCAGCCAGCAAGAGTGGATCTTACTCCCAGGTAAATTGTGGCTAGGATTGCAGCCTGAGAGGGCAATCCTATGCATTGGCTACTCAGAAGTAAGCCCCATTAAAGACAATGGGGCTTACTCCCAGGTAAAATGTTGCTGGGATTGCAGCCTGAGAGGCCAATCCTATGCATTGGCTACTCAGAAGTAAGCTCCATTAAAGACAATGGAACTTACTCCCAGGTAAACTATGGGTAGGACTGCAACCTGAGAGGCCAATCCTATGCATTGCCTACTCAGAAGCCCCATTAAATACAATGGGGCTTACTCCCAGGTAAACTGTGGCTAGGATTGCTATAGTCCACTATAGTCCAGCCCCCAACAGTGTCTGAGGGACAATGAACCGGCCCCCCAGTTTTAAATGTTTGAGGACCCCTGCCATAAGACAAGAAAAATTGGGAGGCGACAGTTACAATCCTATATACCCTTTCCTGTGAGTAAGTTCCATAGAATATAATGGACTATCTGAGTAGACATGCTTAAGGTTGCACCCTAAATCACATCCCTATGGTATACCTATAAAAAGGGTTTAGGACTAGGGGAAATTGTCAGCATTCACAACTACTGTACATATAGAGGATGCAAGGGAGCTGCCTTAGTTGCACCAAGAGTACACTGCAAATGACTAGAGCACAAGAAGTTTGCCTCAACATCCCCCACAGTGCAATCCTAACCCCTCGTTAGGCCAGCACAAATCCTGGTACAAGTCCGGTGCTGGCCTGGGGATGTCACAAAACTGCGCCACTTCTGGAGGGGTTAGAAATGCACCAGCCACCCCATGTCAGTGCAGGAACAGGGAGATTGTTGAGTTGTGTTGACCTAAATTGGTTAGGATTGACATTCTTTTTCTGAGCATGTGAGTAGGCAATTTGGACTTCTCCCCTGCATACACCCCAGAACACATATATTTTCCCCCTACAAACACTTAAAAACTCTCTTACTATCTCGTCCCTCACTCATCCCCACCTTCCAGATGTCCAGATCTGTTGCTGTGCATTCTCTCTCTTCCCCCCTCGAGCTATACCTCCACCCCCCCAAGACCTCCTCACACAGCACCTTCTCAGAACACCCCTCTAGGGATCTGGGGGCTGTCAGACTTGGAGGGAGTCATTACAGGTGGAACTCACAGACACTTCCCTCTCCAAGCTTCTTGTGAATTAATTGTCCTGTAATGATTGGATTGTATTAGGTTAATTAAAATTAATTGTAATAATTCAGTGTAAGAAATAAACTGGTAATGAGCCATGACAAGTTCAAGTGTGTGTCCCTCTTTTATTTAGCAAGGGGAGAGTAACTGGTCCTTCTCACCCCAGCAATGTCTGATATAGAGGCTTCTGCTGGTATTCTTTTAACATCTTTTTAGACCGTGATCCCTTATGGGATAGGGACCCATTAGCCATTATTTTTTTCATTTTCTTTGTATAATGTTTTGTGAACTTTTTAGTTGAAAAGCATTATATATGGGTAAATATGATTGACTGATCGATCGATATGGACTGAATGGCTCCAGTCCTATCCACACAGAACTGGGAATAAGTCCCATTGACGACAAAGGGAATATTACTTCTTACTTCAGTGTAGTCATGCACAAGGTTGGACTGATATAGTCCTATCAAAACATAATAAATATAATTTATTAATAAGCCCCAGATTAAGCATCATTGACTATAATAGCACTATAAAGAGTAAACATGCACAGGATTGAGCTGCAAGGCCCATTGGTTCTAATGGGACCTACGCCTGAGTAGGCATGCATCCACACTGACCTGTGAGTAAGCGCCATTAATTCTAATGGGACTTACACCTTAGTGGGCGTGGATCCACACTAATCTGTGAGTAAGTCCCATTCACTCTAATGGAACTTACACCTTAGTGGGCATGAATTCACACTGGCCTTCAAGTAAACCCCACTGACTCCAAAGAGACTTACACCAGAATGGGCATACATCCACACTGACCTTGAGTAAGCCCCACTGACTCTAATGGGACTTACACTTGAGTAGGAACGCATCCACACTGACCTTTGAGTAAGATCATAATGGGGCTTACTTCTGAGTAGGTATGCATCCACACTGATCTGTGAGTAAGCCCCACTGACTCTAATGGGACTTAGTGGGCATATATCCAATTCCACATGGATTTATAAGAAAAACCAAAATGGGGCTTACTTCTGAGTAGACACACACAAGAGTGGGATCTCAGTCCCTCTCCCCTTCCAAAAGGGAGATGTCTCAGGACCCACATACAAACACCCCTAACCTGAGGAGTTGTGTCAGTGCTGCACAGGGAGGTGGGGCAGGCTTTGGGCTTCCTCAGCCACAGAGGGACCAGTGAGGGGTGGGTGGGTGACACCCCCCACCAAGAGCCCCACAGGGGTAGTCTCAGGGAGTGCTGTGAGGGGAGGTCTTAAGGGGGCGTGGCGTAGCTAGAGGGGGGCGCAGCTCTCAGTCTTGGAGGGAGCCTCACCCTTGGGAGCCATTACAGGCGAGGGGTGCAAAACGGAGCCGTAAGCTGTAATGGGTCCCTAGGGTGAGACTCCCTACAAAACTGACAGCTGCGCCCCCTCTAGCTACGCCCCCTCCCCCAAGACCTCCCCTGGGGAGGGGCAGCAGCACTCAGTCTCCCCTCCCAACGAGAGGGTGTGAGGCCCCCCTCAGGCCTTAGAGCGGGGGGAGGAGAGCCCCCCCTACCTGATGACGGAGATGAGCAGGCCGGAGGGGTCCTTGCTCTTGCTCATACTGCTCCTGTATCTGGCCGTCGCTTCCAAAGCTGCCATTTTGTCTCGCCCCCCTTCTCCGCCGCCGGACACGCCCCCTGGGCGCCATCTTGACCAATCCGCACTTGGTTATCTTATTGTGGAAACGAGGGTACTTTGGCGCTAGGCATTCTGGGAGATGTAGTTTGTGCTGTGAGTTGTGGCTGGGAAGGCTTCCTGGAGGGGTGCTGGAGGTGGAAGGGATGCAGACTCTGGGTGGATGACGCTGCTGCTGTTGTGGATGCACAGGAGATGTAGCACAAAATGTAGGACAGGACAAAATAAAAGTCAAAAGCACTCATATACAAAGGTGACCATACGTCATAATCAAAAAAGAGGACAAAATGTGGGACAGCCAAGAAAAATGTAGGACATACAATAAAAGTCAAAAGTACTTATATACACAGGGTAAGCATATATCATAAGCAAAAAGAGGAGAAAATGTAGAAAACCAAGAAAAACGTAGGACATACAATAAAAGTCAAAAATACTCATATATACAGGGTGAGCATATATGAAAGTACGTCCCGTTGACTTCTGAACAGACATGCATAACGTGGGTCAGGGTGAAGAGAACAGAACAGAATATAAATGTATTGTCATTGTACACATTTGCACACGTACAACGAAATTAGATATAATCATAAAATAGGACAAGGATCCTTCCAAAATCTAGGACATCTAAGAAAAATGTAGGACATGACAAAATAAAAGTTTTTTTCCAGGCTATCCACACTGAACTAGGAGCAAGCCCTATTGATTATAATGGGACATACACCTGAGTAGATATGCCTAGTATTGTGCTGCAAGGGTCCAGTTCTATCCACACTGACCTGGGTGTAAGCCTCGTTGACTAAAATGGGACTTACATATGAGTAGGCATGCATAGGCTGGCTGCAGTCCTAGCCACAATGACTTGGGAGCAAACCTCAATGACTGTAATTGGATTTACACCTGAGTAGACATGCATAGGATTGGGCTGTCAAACTGTACATGCTTTTTTTTTAGGAATTGGATTAATAACTTTTCTCTGCTCACTTTGAGTTATTTCAATGCTTCTTTTATTCCGTTCTTGCTTGCTTGTCATAATTTTTGGTACTTGTACTAATGTCTTTTTTTATATTGTTTTGTTGCTATGTTTTCATGGAAATGCAGAATAAAAACTTGCAATTAAATAAAATGCATTCTATTAATAAACAATTAATTCTACATTATTCTATTCTAATTAATTCTATTAATCAAAATTCCACACTTTAAAAAGCCCCCAAACCAGGAAGGATATGAATGCCCAAGGAAATAGGGGGAAGGGGAAAGAAGGAGAATAGGATGAAAAGCAAATTTTAAAATATTAAATTCAAAAACAAATCAAAAATTAAAATAAGTAACTCCCACATATAGAAAATGTTTATTGCTGAATTATGGTGATATGATGATTAATTTCAATATGGTACTGTCAATGTCCCCATCCAGCCCTCGAGTGAGATATAACTGAGCTGGTGTTCTGATTCCCCAGCAGTGTGAGAAACTAGAGATTGGCTGCAATCCTAAAGACACTTTCCTGGGAGTAAGACCGATTGAACACATTGGGGCTTACTTTTGAGTAGACATGGTTAAGACTGTGTCCTAAACACTTTGGAATGTTTTAGAACTGAAAAGTGGGACATCAAATGTTAACATCAATCAGTTATTTAAAAGCTGCCAGGAAAGACTTTTCTAGCTCTGTACATGTGTTCTTTGTGTCTCTGGCCATTGGACAGCCACTTGCTATTTATTTTGGGCAGGCAAGACGGAAGTTGCATCTTAAAGAAATTACAAGTATTAACTTGTTAATACTTCATTTCAGAAAATCCTTTGCCTTTCTCAGAAATGAACTGCCATGTATAAAAAAAGGCTTCCCAGCAACCTATATGGTTGATGCAGCACCCAGGCAAGCGAGAGATCAGATACACAGGTAGCAGACCATGAATCCTAGAAGATAAATAGAAAATAATCGATAGCGCACAGGGGTGAACAACCCAACTGTCAGTATGATTTTACTCCCTTTTTGCAGAGAAGAGGTACTGTAGAATATGCAATAAAACCTATATTGACTTTTATTTTCCAAGGGAAAAAGCAATAAACATGAAGCCTTCTGTTATGAACATCTTGATTGTTCAATGGTATCCTCGTCAGTTGGTCTCAGACATTACAAGCCAAATACACTTGAAAACCTTTGGAAATTGCCAGTATGCTCTCGCTTCCTCACTTTTTCTCTCTCTTTCCAAGAAATGGAGAGGGGGGAAACATGATTTCTGGTGATCTATTGAATCTGTGTTCAATGCCAAGGCTCAGGCTAGGATATGTGACATATAGCATAATCCTAAACATGTTTACTCAAAAGTAATCCCCATTATGTTCAATGGATATTATTCCCAGGAAAGTGTCTTTACGATTGCAACCTTAGGGTACAATCCAGAAGTGCACTTGGGTTACCCTATCTATCACTGGAGTGGTCCAAGTCCAAGATGGAGCAGCCCAGTTATACCGGAAAAGGCTTGGGGCAGCCTAAGACAACATAGGCTGCCCCAAGACAGGTGGACCTGGGCTGCACTAGCTAGGCCAGCCTAAGCAGTTCAGGAGAAGCATGTTGAGGGCATGTTTAGCATTGCAAGGGGCTGAGCAGTTACTCTGTTTCCAGAGCCTGTTTCCAGGGCAGAAATGCCCTCTTCCTATAACACCTCAGGAGCAGGTATAGTAATGAGTAGACCCATAGGGGTCCATGATAAGGCAGAATAAGATTGGCAGTGTTGACCAAAAATCTGAGTTCTTGGCCAGCCTAGCTGCAAGCCCTGCCTCTCAACCTCAGGATATGGCACAACTACAGCAGCTCACTAACCTGGGGATACAGCAGGCCACTCCAAGAAGCCCCTTGTATTCACTGGAGAATGCACTGGCATCTCGTCAGGGACTCCTTATAATGCAGGCACCACAGCTGTTCCTTGTTCAGTGTGATCTGAGGGGGGGGGTCTCCTCAGGAGCAAGCCCTTTCCAGGTGTCACTGACCTGGTGCCTACTTAGCATGCTCTGGAGCAGTTAGGGCAGCCCAGGCTTCCTGACTCTCTGGACACAGCATAACTTTCTGCTCTGGATTCAAAATAGTTGGAGCAGACCAGATAGGGCTCTCCTCACTGCCCTAACTCTGGATTGTGCCCTTAATTATGCACCTCTGGATCTGTGTCAGCCCTGTGGAATAATTGCCCTACATGCCTAGTGCTTTGAGGTTATGGTGTAGTAGGACTTTCAAATTTTAACTGCTGCAGTACTACTGTTGTTCAAAGCACAACACAGTGTTGTCCTTCACTGCAGCATCCTGCCTCATAAAAAACTAAGGTTGCCACATTTGGAGATATGGCATCACACTAACCAGTATCAGAGAAACAGAACTCCCAGCCCCACGTCTCCCATGCAATATTAATGTGAGAATTAAAACATTCATAGGGGAACATAAGTGGGAAGTAAAGAATGCGTAACTCTTCACCCACTTCCCTCTTCTCCATGGACATGTCTTTCTCTGAGTAGTTTTCAAGTCTTTTGCCCTTGTCAAACTCCAACATGGGAAGAACACCCAGCAAAAAACAACCCTTGAATAGGTTCTAGCTTGAGGACTCCAATAAGGACACAGTCTAGCCTTAGCTGTAGGAACTGAGAGCTTCAAATGGCAGTAGGCAGAAGTCAAACCAAAACACCAACGGGCCAGTCCCAGCATTCTCACCCTTGTCCCAACCACTGGCTTCCAGATGGGCTACTTCATGGCAGTAGTAGCTGCCATGGCAATCCCAGCAATGGCAATCCCAGCTTAGACGAGTCATCAACGGTCCCCAAGAATGATGTCACCATTGTCTGCCATCACGCTCCTCAGCTCTACATCTGCTGAGCTCCAGTCCTTCAGGTTTCCAGGGGAGGTGCAGAGACTGCTCTGGCATCAACAGTGAGCCCTGCTATGACCTGGGACCTCCAACAGTGCCAATGAAAATTCCAGGCTCCTTTTTCTCCTAAGTTATCACCTGCTCACTGCTTATGCCTTTGTCACAGTCACTGGGTTGACAGCACTGAAATATCAGGTGAAGAAAGGAGTGAGCTCTGAAAGGTTCTGGTGAATTCTGATTCATGGAGAGTAGAAGAATCAGGATGAATCATCCTTTTGAGATCTACAAAGATCAAAAGTTGAATGTGCTCAAAGCTCAATTGCTGTGCCCAAAGCTCAGAGAGCAGGTCGATCAATCTTCTGACCTGAAGATCTTCTGGAAAAATTAATTGGTTTACAAGGTCAGGACAAGTGACCCACTGACCTTGTCTGTTGATCCAAAACTCAATAAGCTTAATAATAATTAAAGTTACTGTAGCACATCATTGATCTGGTATTTAGCACCTTTGCTTTGACACTGGGGTTGCTGAGCTCCTTTGAAGCAAGACATTTATAAGCAATCTGCAGACAATTTCAACTTACCAAGAATGCAAAATGGCATTAGTCCTCCTGCTATCATTCAAGGGTGCCTATAAATGGCCCTGGATTCTGTTCCCAAAGCTAAAGTCACAGGATGCAATCCTAACCATGCTTTCCTGTACTATTGAACACAATGGGACTTACTTCTGAGTAGACATGCTTAGGATTGCACTGAAAGTTTAAAAAGTTGGTGACTTTCTTCCTGATTCTGATTAACATTTCATGTATGTGTAATTTTTAAAAATATTTTTAAAAATTTAAAATTATTAAAAATATATGTAATTTTTAAAAATATTGCATGGCGCAAAATATAAAGAGAAACAGAAAAAAGAAGTCATTGAGTCAATGGGGAACAGCTTTGTCATAAGTCACAACATAATCAGAGAGACAGCAGAAGAAGGAAAGGAGTAAATTGGGGACAGTTTCATGAAAATATACTTAGGGCTGCAACAGCCATTACTCCATGGAGGATTGTGTCCTTGAGTTTCAGCCCATTTGGGATATGCAACTGAAAACAGAACTAGAACCAACGGGGACAAACTGCAAGAAAGGAGATTCCAGTTGGATATCCGAAAAAATTCCTGATGAAGAGGGCAGTTCAGCAATGGAACAGATTGCCAAGGGAGGTGGTGGACTCTCCCTCACTGGGGATCTTCAAGCAGAGGCTTGACAAGCACCTGTTGGAGATGCTCTAGGAGGATTTCCTGCTACAGGCAGGGGGTTGGACTAGATGACCTACTGGGTCCCCCTGCAACTCTTGGATTATATGATTCTATATACTCAGGCTGCAATCCTAACTCCAGTTACAGGTATCCCCCCAAGTTGTATCCCCCCAAGTTGTATCCCCCCAAGTTGTATACTCCAAAGGTATCCCCCCAAGTTGTACTGCTAGTTGTGACCAACTGTAGGTTACAGTACTCTTCCCTGTTTCTAAGTGGAAGTGTCAGCACTGTCCAAAGATGTCTTGTAGACAGCATGACTATATGCCAAGGCACATGGAGCGTTGCTATCTTCTCATTGAAGTGGTACATATTTATCTACTTGCTTTAGAACTGCTAGGTTAATAGGAGCTGGGCAAGTGATGGGAGCTCACTCCATCTTGGAGTACCTGAGTCTCAAACCCTGGCCGGCCAGTTAACAGACACAGTTTCTTAACTATTCAGCCACTATAGCCCTGCAAGCCCTACAACCCTTTCTTAGGTTGACACAAGTCCTGTGCAGTTCTGAAGTCACTCTTGTGCCACTCCCAGGGCCAGTGCACAGGACAGTGCACAGTGTGTGCTCCCCACATTACTACAGGAACAAAGAACGGGTAAGTTGTGATCCTAAATTGATTAGGATTGCATCCTCACTCTAATTCAGGGGAGATTTAGGATTCAAGGATGTCAAGGGAGAAGCCTGGCAGCTGAGAGTGGTGGAACCAGGGAAGAAGAAAGTCACAGGATGTCACAGGAAGTACAGTTAGGCAATGAAAAGAGGGGATAAGATCCAGACTGTGTCATCAAAAACGGATCCACCTTGCAGTCTTCCCACCCAGTTCCTTTTCTTCCCCACCCCAGTTCCCTTTTCTTTTACCAACCCCACTCCTGCCCTGCCTTCTCCAACAGGTGAAGCTACTTCCAGTAAAGCACACAGAGCACTCCATCAGCAGCCATTTATAACACTGGAAGGCTCTCGCATTTTCATAAATCCCTGACAATCCAGTCTGGCACAGGATTGGGGCATGATACCCATGCCATTGGATTGGACAATGTGAGGACCGAAAGCCGTGGCTACATGACTTCTGTTGCAGCAGAAGGTGCAGAGGCAGCACAGCATGGATCTGAAGGGGCATAAACAGCCAAGCAGATGCTCATGCAACCATGTGGGTGGTTGAGATGGCCAGAGATTTTATGGGTGGCCAGAAAGGACAGAGCAACAGTCAAACAGATGCAGTTGGTAGGGGGAAGTTGGTTCTATAAAGAGCAAAGCTGGCAGCCAGGAGACAAAGGGAACAGCCACAGATAGGGAATAAAGAATTAAGGTACACAAAGATCCTAGGCCAAGGTTTAAGAGACTCAGACCCAGTTGTATGAGCTTCACATGGAGACTGGGCCACCAAATCCCAGACCAGTTCTCTCCAAAATCTCAGACCAGATCTCTCCAAGGAGACCTAGACCAGGGCTTCAGCTAACCCTACAGACAGTGTATAGAACAAGGACACCTTACCGAAGAGGCAAGGGACTACTTCTGATCACTGATCTTGCTAAGATCCATAGTCCCACCTCCTGTGAGACAGACTATTAAGTAGAACAGGGCAAGATAAGCTGTAAGGGAACATGCCCGCATATGAATGCAAAGGGTTTCCATGGAATAACAGAACAGAAACCTATCTCTGGTCTGAATGGTCCACCCATGTCAAGACAGAGTAAGCAATAAATACATGCATGGCCCCCTTGAGACCCATTTCCTCCCATCCTTCCCAGATGGAGACATTACAGAGTCATTTAAGGATGCAGAAGGACTGTCTCATATCATGCTATCACAATTCAAAATATACCTCAGCTGCTGCAGTTTACGAAATGGCAGGCTGTGCACTGTATGATGCCAAGGTATTATGGCATGCACACAATCAAGATGCATCTATGCCCCACAGAGAGATCTAACATTTAGGAGCCCTAGGGAGACAGCTGAACCCAGACCAATGGCAACACTGGTAATTCTCATTACACTAAATGTGTCCCCAAAAGACAACACAGGAACAGTAATTAACCAGGCACATGCAACATAAACCAAGGACTGCCCCTAATAAATAGCACCCAGTGACGTGTCAGCAACACCCAGGTATTTATGTGTCTTCACGTGGCACTATGACATCCTTTCTGATGACTGATTTTACAACCTTTTCTTGCTGTCTACCTTTCACCAAGTGGAAGCACGTACATCCCAGGCTGCAGCAATGCCAAACAATATGCCTGTCACTGTCTGTAGCATCTAATTTTTCTTTTGCTTTGTTCACAGGCACACACTTATTGCAGTCATTAACTCTCATTGCAATTTATTGGGATTTTTTTTTTAAAAATCTTTCAATGGCTTGTTTTTCAGATGGCATATCAGGACTTTATTTCAATCTGCTGGCTTTCTATCTGGAGACCATGGCATATGTTTCTCCGCAGGGGGCTGAGGGAGGAATTAAAATACTATATTTGCATTGCAGGTAAAGCTAGCACAATGGTGCAGAAAAATCTTCCAAAGGAAAGGAAAATAAGATTTTTTTTTTCTTTCACAGTTCTGTGGAAGTGAAAATTTGTAGCTGAGGTGCTGGCAAAATAATGCAGTACACTTTGGATTGTTTGAAAAACATTATGCCCAATCCTTTTGGGAATTACAGTGGCAAATCTCTTGATTTTAGCTTTTATTTTGAGATGTGTTACATTCTTCTTGGGTATCCTACATTTTGATATCCTCCTTTGTTCTCTTTTTGTGGTTTTGACATCTGGTCACCTTGGGCATCCCCCATATCCATGGATTCAGGTATCAGTGGGGAGGTGCCCCCTCCCCACAGATAACAGGGATACACTTATTATAAATAATGTGAAGAGCTTAAGTTTTTTAATTAATAGGAAATTTATTTAATGGGTTTCATTTATATACAGAGGTTTTCTACCGAAGGGGAGATAAACATTGAAGGGAGCCCATGCTACAATTTAAATCCATGCTACAAATAGAAGAGGCTGCTGAGTTTATACTGCCTATTCACTCACATATCAAACTGAAAATAACTGTTGGAACTGTACTTCCATAAGGGATTTAAAGATTTAATAAATAGCATTTTTCCAAAACTATCATATATGAGTGTTTTAAGCTTTTATTTTGTCATGTCCTACAGTTTTCTTGGGTGTCCTACTTTTTTTGGTGACCTTTTGCAGTTATGATACCTGGGTACCCTGACCTTCAGAAGGCCCTTTGGAGGTGACCAGAGTACTGCTCTGATCATGTCCAGAGGGGTCAGGTCAGGCCTTGTTTGGCCTCAACATGGGTCAGGGCCCGGGGGTCAGTAAGATTGGTGGAAAAAAATTAGTGGATGATCAGGCACCACCTGTACATTGACAGTTAAATGGATGTAGGCCTTAATTTTTTAATGTCATTTTGATATTTCCACTTGCCTGCCTGAAAGTTTCAAAAATGTTGGCCAGATACCCTGAGATGTTTTTCATATTTTTGCAAAGCATTGGATGTTGGCCAATGCCAAGTACAGACAATTGGACACTAGCCATCCTCTGATTGAATCAAACACTGCCAGAATTCTAGAACTACTCACTTTTGAAAGTCATTTACTGGACTTTTTGCAACCAAGAAGCCCTTGCTTGTCAAGTCCACACATTCTAC
Source organism: Cryptoblepharus egeriae (assembly GCA_030015325.1). Lineage (NCBI taxonomy): Eukaryota > Metazoa > Chordata > Lepidosauria > Squamata > Scincidae > Cryptoblepharus > Cryptoblepharus egeriae. The sequence continues at coordinate 45,877,055 of JAREYC010000008.1, read as the reverse complement.
ATGGAATTCCTTGTGTATATTATACCTAATTAGCTGATTGAACAAGCTAATTTTGCCTTAATAGCAAACCTAGTGTTTTCTGCCAACAAAAAACTTATTGAAGAAAAAAGGCCTTTCTTTCCTTTACTCTCTTTTAGTTTTGCTCTCAAAGATATGTGTGAAAACTCACATGGAGGTGGGCATTATCTGCCTATGGGCGCAATCCAGAGTACTGCCTATAGGAGTAATCTAGAGTCCTTGCTCCAGTGTAAGAACAATTTAATCTGGATTGCAATATGAATTTCCCATAGATTTTCACTAGGTGGTGCAGTGACTACGGGTACACGTAATGTCTCTTATGTGCTCCCGTAGTTACTCTGTATTGTAGGGTATGTGGTTTTCTGTATCTGTGAGACATCCACGAGGGCTTTACAGTGGAATATCCATGGGATTTTATTTTATTTTTATTCCATGAGTTTTGATTCTTCCATGTGGATTTTGTGGTCTTTAATATCTGTGGTTTCTGAATCCTTGGAGAAGATGAGGCAGTGTCCTTTGTCCTCTCCTTGTTATTGGCTTTAAAGGGTAGCCATCTCCTTTTTGTGATGTGTAGTTCCACGCATTTGAACTTTGGTTTTGATTTAATCATATACAGGCCTTACCCTGGTGGATCTTACAATCTGTTACCATAAGTCTTGGGCCACTAGTGTGGCAGCTACTCCACTATTCTGTGGGCCACCATCACCAGCACAAAGTTCCAGAGGCACATGCAGGCAGCACCAGCCCACAAAACCTCAGCCATCACTAGTAAGTCAGCAGTGGGGCCATTCAGTGGAAGGTTCAGGCAAAACAGGCTCAGTAGTGATCCAGGCTTGGGGTGGGGTCTTTGTTGCAGTGGTACACATCAGATAGTATCTCCCTAGCCTGAACTCAATCCTTGCAACTATTAGACTTACATCACCTAAAAGGTTGGGGTAGATCTCGGGATATCCGCTGAGTTCAAGTAGCTTATTATGGGAAGCTAAGTCAAAACGGTCTTTACTTACCTCTCCTAGGCTATCTGGTCCATAACATGCACTGGACACTCCATACTACAGTACATGCTCTGGGTTGTACAGTACATGCTCAGTGGATAGTATTGGGCTCTTGATCAACACATAAAGAACTCATATTTTGACTCTTCCAGTAACTGCTGTCAGTAGTGATGGGCCTCCTTTTTTACTTTTGGTGGAAAAAAGCTATCCAGGTGGGTTCTTGTCAAAAGTTGCTACATTGTGGAGCAGATCCGCTATATTTTGGAGAAGTTAAAGGACATGAGCTACTGGAAGAAACTTGACAAGTGCAGCTCATGGAACTTCAGAGGAGCTACAAAATGGTGAAGGAGGGCAATAGCCATTCCGGGTTTGCATGGATCAAAACCACTTCTTTCTTGACACCTGCTTCTTTCCCTGTGATCCTCACCACAATGATGTTCACCTACACATGCCCTGAGGTGAGAAACACCATCCATGGTCCACACAGAAGACTTCCCACATTGGATAAGATACTGAAAGCCTACTGTTGTTTGAAACATCACAACAGAAGTGTGCAGAACCAAGGAAAAATCATATGGATTCTTAGGATTCTGGTCTGTAGAACCAGGTACAAATCCTATGGAGTGGAGAGTAATTGGGAGAGCTAGAGTAGGGGCTTACTATACTTTTCACATTTATCACACAATGGATCAGACAAATGCTGCACTTGGTTAATCTGGGCTATCCTTTGCAGAAAGTCAGCAGATTACTCATTTAGACAGGATCAAGCATTTGAGAAATGTTTGGGCCCTATTTTATAAATATAGGATGCAAACCTAAAGTCGCTTTCCTGGGAGTAAGACCTATTGAACACAACTAGCAGTACAACTTTCAGGGTAAACCTTTACCTTTATTTTGTAAATAGCTGTGGTTATAATTATCCATTACATAGGAAGAATGCACTTTATATATGTGTAAATAGTTGTTGCTTTGGCATACAGCACTTCTTTTATTATTATTACCTATTCTTGCATTAAAATGCAACAAATGTGTTCTTTAAAATTTTTACCAGAACTATAAGAATGTTTATTTCAGAATGCTTAAACTGTGACCTGTTTAACAAATAAACCTGTTTCTTCCTAAAAGAGAACTCAAGCTCTCTATTTGAACCACTAATTAATCCATTTCTGCACCTCTGAAGTGGTTGCAGAAGAGGTTGCAGAGATTGTCTTTTAGCACTTCTGGAACTTTTTGGCAGCTCCTTTATGCACTCTCAGCACAATCCAGTGCAATTTTTGGACTGTTACCAATTGTATTGACTCTGCCATTCCACTGGACTATTTCAGTGGCATGGAGGGGGGATTTGCTCCTTGGGTAACAGCCTATCCTCCATATCAATCTACCCAAGCCTTCATGCTTCGCATGCAGCGTCAGCACGATACCATATTCTTTCAAGACTGATGGATGCCAAGTTTTTTTGCTGCGCCAGCCTGAGACTAGAGGAAAATTTTCCCCTTGCCCCAAGCAACATGGTACTAGCTAACAAAATTGGTGGCACAAACCTGACCAGCCCAAGGGTACTCAGCATGACTGGGAATGGGGCTAGGATCCAAAAGAAGTGCTTGTTCTGGACATGCCTCCTATTCCCAGCCTGTTTGCCCACAGTCCTGCCTGATGTCCACCCTCCCCCTGTCCTTCCTGCCCCGAAACACCTCCTCCCTGTCCTCCCTGCCCAAACTCCTGTGCTGGCTCTGTTGGTGTTGTGAAGCTGACATAACTCTGTGAGATAGCCTATCCCCCAGTAAAGTGGTGCATGGGGTCGCTTACAGCAGTGGTCCTAAACCTTGTGAGGACCATGACCCAGCACCATGGGGAAAAAATTTCTCATGGCACAGGCAGGATACGCTTGGATAGTTCGCCCTGGCTGTGGGTTGCCCACAGCCCAGTGCCAAGCTGCATGTGCACAGTTCCTCCTGGGTACAGAGTGAATTGCACAGGTGCAGCCCAGCAAGTGGGCTGAGCTTCTGCAGTTCTCCCCGGCTGTGAGGCAAGCTGGGCTGCACCTGCACAGTTTGCCCCACTTGTGAGGTGACTGGGCCAGGCTGGGGCTGAGCATCCCCAGGGCTTCTGCCTCTTGGCTGGGGCTCCGCTTGAAGATCCCCAGTGAGGGAGAGTCCACCACCTCTCTTGGCAATCTGTTCCACTGCAGAACTGCCCTCACGGTCAGGAATTTTTTCCTGATACCCAAACGGAATCTCCTTTCTTGCAGTTTGTATCCATTTGCAGTTTGTACCCATTTTGATCAAGTTAGAAATGGTACTATGGCTGCACCTGCTAACAGTGGCTACAATCCTATACATAATTTCCTGGAAGTGAGCCCAACTGAGGGCACAATCCAGAGCAAGTTCAACCTGTTCTGCCCTAACTGCTCTCTTCTAACTATTCTGTATCCAGAGCAGAAAGTTATGCTGTATATGAAGCCTGGGCTGCCCTAACTGCTCCAGAGCATGCTAAGTAATTGACACATGGGGAGGACTTGCTTCTGAGGAGACACCCCTCAGATCACACTGAACAAGGAACAGCTGTGGGCCTACAGTGGTGACACGACTCTGCACATCACCTGGTGTGGTAGTCTGTGCGTCACCCCTGGGATGCGTGCACCCCCCACCTGGACTGTGCAGTTGTCAAAGTTGGCACCTGCACAGTTGTTTCTGAAGCCAACTGGCTTCAGAAAGAGTACTGCACAGGCACCATCTCTGACATCTGCACAGTACTTTTCTGAAGTCTTTCGGCTTCAGAGGAGACTGTGCAGGTGTCAGAGTTGGTGCCTGTGCAGTACTCTTTCTGTAGCAATTCGGCTGCTGCTCCGCCTCCTGAGTGAGGTCGAATGGCTGTGCAGAGGCGCAGACTTCCTCCGCTCTAAGGAAGTCTCTTCTGAAGCTGTTCGGCATGCTCAGTGTGTTTCTGCGCAGTGCACCTCAGCTGGCCGTTCGGGCCAGCTCCGAGGACAAGTGGCAGCTTCTGGCTGCTGCTCCACCTTGGAGCAGGCCTGAATGGGCACGCTGATGCCTGGGGCCTGCCAAAGGACAGTCATACTCCTCCAGTGCATCACCCCATATGGAGCGCATCACCCAATGCAGCCCACACCAGCCACACCAGTCTGGTGATGCCACTGGGTGCCTGCCTTATAAGGAGTCCCTGATGAGATGCCAGTACATTCTACAGTGAATACAAGGGGCTTCTGTGTATCTTGAGGTTTGTGGGCAGCTGTAGTTTGTTCCATATCCTGAGGTTGAGAGGAAGGGGTTGCAGCTAGGCTGGCCAAGAATTTTTGGCCAACACTGCCAAAATGTTTTGGCCAGATTTTTGGTCAACACTGCCATTCTTACTCGGGCCTTATCATGGACCCCTATGGGTCTACTCATTACTATACCTGCTCCTGCTGTGGTATATCTCTGAGGAACTGGAAGAGGGCATTTCTGCCTTGGAAACAGGCTTTGGATACAGAGTAACTGCTCTGCCCTAGGCAATGCTAAACATGCCCTCAACTTGCCTCTCCTGAGCTGCCTAGGCTGCCCTAGTTAGGGCAGAGCAGGTGCACCTCTCTTAGGGCACCCTATCTTGCCTTGCTCTGCCCTAAGCCTCTTCCAGAATAACTGGGATGGAGCATCTTGCAGTTGCTCCACCCTAGTGATGGATAGGGCAACCCAAGGGCTCTTATGTGGACAGATTAGTTGCTCTGGATTGTGCTGTGAACTCTGAGTAGACGTGCATAGGACTGTCTACCACCTGGTACATTTTGGTACCTATAAGTCACTACCTGGTACATTTTGTTTAAAATTAATAAAAAGTAGATCTTGGATTGAGAACATATAACACTGCTTTCTGCCTTTCAAATAACAAAATCTGTGAAAAAAATAAAAACATCTTCAAACATTGGTAGTTAAGAGCCTGAGGTATGTCACAAGGCCAGTTAAAATATATCAGAATAAGCAGGGACTATTAACAGAATAAGCTGTTAATGACAGAATCGAGATTCTAAATCATTTTGATAAATCTTTTCTCTCATAATCTGGTGAGAAAAGATATCATTTCTGTAGTTTAATATAAGAAGAAGCCTGCGGGAGGCAGAAGGGGAAGGAGGCCAATTTCGATTTTTTGTTTTCGGCACCAGTATTTCTAGAGAAAACCCTACATTGTCAATTGACTGTACCTCACTAATTGCAACTGAACGGCTACCTGGATAAGAAAAAAACCCAACAATTCTGATACACAAACATAGGGAAAGATGTATGCAAATAAGAGCATTTACATTGATTGTATCCATCTGCAGAGTTCATTTACCACAGGGGGCCTGGCTATAAAGTGTTAGGAATTCCAGATTCTTTGAGCATCACATGCTATCAGTAATAAGTTCATGCTGCAGGCTATGAAAACTGCTGTGATTTGCTACCTGGGGAAATGTTTATTTTTGTGGCCAATCAGGATATATTGGTTGATGACCCGTAAAAAATTAAGGTGCTATATCCTCCACAATTTAAATTTTTAAGTGTCTCCAGGGGCACAATCTTAACTAATTTAGGCCAGCACAATTCAACCATCCCCCTCCCCATTCCCATGATATTGTGGGAAGACCAGCACATGTCTGTGCACTGCCCTAACCCTCCAGGAGTGGTGCAGTCAGTAACAATTCCCATGAAAAAGAAAGGGGGAAAAAACCTGAAAAAACCAGGTTGGCTGCACAAGCAACTTGGGGATCAGCTGAAGTTAAAGAAAGAGAAGTATAGGGAGTGGAAGACTGGAAAGATTACCAGGGAGGAGTACAGGCAGGTAGCCTGGTCTTGTAGGGAGGGGGTCAGGAATGCTAAAGCTCAGTATGAGCTGAGGCTGGCCAGGGGAGTCAAGGATAACAAAAAGAGCTTCTTTAGATATGCCCAAAGGAACAGGAGGAGAGACGAGGGGCTGGGGCTGCTCTTGGACAAGGATGGACAACAGGTGTCTGGAAACCAGCAGAAGGCGGAGCTGCTCAACTCCTACTTTGCACCCATCTATTCACAGAAGGAGGGCTGTGCAAATGGGGGTGCGGGATCATTGACTGATTCGGGGATGTGTTTACATCCCCTAAGAGGTAATGAAAACATGGATGGTGCAGAACAGCAGATTAAGATTGACAGAGAACTGGTTAGTAACCACTTATCTGGCCTAAATGAATTCAAGTCATTTGGACCAGATGAGCTGCATCCTCGAGTTCTTAAGGAACTTGATGTCCTTGCAGAGCCTCTGTCGATCATCTTTGAGAAATCCCTGAGGAGTGGAGAAGTGCCACTGGACTGGAAGAGGGCAAATGTAGTCCCAATCTTTAAGAAGGGGAAAAAAGAAGACCCAGGAAATTATAGACCAGTCAGTTTGACTTCAATCCCGGGCAAGATATTAGAGCAAATCATAAAACACACAATTCATGCACATCTAGACAAGTACTCTGTGATTTACCAAGAATAAATCTTGCCAGACAAATCTGATCTCCTTTTTTGATCGGGTTACGAGCTTACTGGACAGTGGCAATGCTGTGGATGTCATTTACCTTGACTTCAGCAAAGCATTTGACAAAGTCCCACATGACATTTTAATTGGGAAGTTGGAAAAATATGGGCTAGACAGGGCAATTGTTAGGTGGATCTGCAACTGGCTCGATGGCCGCACTCAAAGGGTATAGTAAATGGTTCTGTGTCAACCTGGAGGTCAGTTTCTAGTGGGGTACCCCAAGGCTCTGCCTTGGGACCGGTTCTCTTTAACATTTTCATTAATGACTTAGAGGAAGGGATACAGGGAAGCCTGATCAAATTTGCGGATGACACCAAGCTGGGAGGAGTAGCAAACACAACAAAAGATAGGAGAAACCTCCAGGAGGATCTGGATAAACTAGAATACTGGGCTGTAACAAATAGAATGAATTTCAACAGGGAGAAGTGCAAAGTTCTGCACTTGGGCAATAAAAACCAAAAATACAGGTATAAAATGGGGGATACTTGGCTTGGCAGCACAACCTGTGAGCGGGATCTTGGAGTCACCGTGGATCACAAGCTGAACATGAGTCAGCAGTGTGATGTGTCTGCAAAGAAGGCAAATGCCATTTTAGGTTGCATTAAGAGGTCTGTAGCTTCCAAGTCGCAAGAAGTTCTAGTTTCTCTTCATTCAGCATTGGTCAGACCTCACCTTGAGTACTGTGTTCAGTTCTGGGCACCTCACTTTAAGAAAGATGCAGCCAAACTGGAGCAAGTCCAGAGGAGAGCGACAAGAATGATCAGTGGGATGGAAGGGAAGCCCTACGAGGAAAGGTTGGAGGAACTTGGGATGTTCAGCCTGGAGAAGAGGAGGCTGAGGGGAGACATGATTGCCCTGTTCAGATACCTGAAGGGCTGTCATAGGGAGGAAGGGGCTCATTTGTTCATAGCTGCTTCTGAAAGCAGGACTAGAACCAATGGGTACAAACTGCAAGAGAGGAGATTCCGGTTGGATATCCGGAAAAAATTCTTGACGGTGAGGGTGGTTCGGCAGTGGAACAGATTGCCAAGGGAGATGGAGGACTCGCCCTCACTGGGGATCTTCAAGCAGAGGCTCGACGAGCACCTGTTGGGGATGCTCTAGGGGGATTTCCTGCTGCAGGCAGGGGGTTGGACTAGATGACCTACTAGGTCCCTTCCAACTCTATGATTCTATGATTCTAGAAGTGCCTTATGGCACTTTTACGACACCGCTGCAGGCCATCTCAGTACTTGTGCCAGCTTAACTGGGGATTTGGTTTGCTGCCTCAGTTGTTCATAATCTGGAAATCTTTCTTTCAGTTCCACTGAATTTTGGATGCATATGATTTTCACTCTACAGCTTGTTAAAAAAATCAACATGAGGGAAGGCAATTTTAGCCTTTATACCAACAGAACAGTTGAAAGAGTGAAACGTGTTGAATGAATGAGTCCTGGGTATAATTGAAAGGTGTTGAAAGAGCAGAACCATCAGAAAATGAACCGTCAGAAATTGTGGAATACCTACTGTGCATTTCCCAAAGTGTTCAAGCCCCAACACAGCAGTTCAAGGGGGTGAGACAGAGGCAGGACATTACAACTATCATCCAGATGAATGTCTCTGATATAGTCCAATCCTATTCTCACCTCTACTGATACAGCATTGCCAAAATGGCTTCTGTTGCATACTGTGGTGGTGGTAGGTAAGTTGTTCATACACCAGAGCAAGGACTCCCCGTTGTTAGTCTGTATTGCACCCTAAGAGAACATTCATTCCCTTACCTGGGAGTATACCAGTGATGTGTGATGGGGTTTATTTAGACCTGTGCTACTGAATTCTGTGATATTGCTGGCACAGGTACAAGTAGACTCAATGGGCTTATTTCAGTGGGGCTTATTTCAAGGCAAAGATTAATGCTCCAATGACCTTAACTCCACCCTCCAGGATGCAGCACATGTTGCCTATTGGTACTGCTGCATTGCTATGCTGCAGTAACATTAGTATCTTGCAGTTGCATTTTCATTCTCTGGTTAATTGGCCATAACCTTTGGTAGAATACAAAAATTTCAGTGTTGTTTGTTTCATTGCATTCTGCATTAAATTGCCTTTCCACTGATTTTATAACATGATGGTAGTATTTGTACAGAGCCTGTTTTTCACAATTTTGGCCAGTAGTTCCTTTGCCAAATTGGACTTGGCCATAAAATATTAGAAATTCCATCTTGTTGCCCCTAATAAAGCTTACCAACATGAATTTGGACAAGCTTTGGAAGCTAGTGGAGGATAGGGTGGCCTGGTGTGCTTCAATCCATGTGGTCATGAAGAGAGACCATGTGTCACGACTTAACGACTTAACAACAAACATCATAAAACTTATTGCCCGGTGTAATTGCTACCCCCTGCTCCCCTTTAGCTATGCTACTGGAAAAAGTTAAATTTTTGTTTGCCTTGTCAGGATGTGCCTTCTTCAAATGTTCAATCAGTCTGAAAGGCTTCATTGGAAAAGCCTTTTCTCATATTAGGCATGGTTTGTTGGTGCTGATAGAAATCCGTAATTCAATATTCCAAACCAGGTTGCTCTCATTTATTTGATTTTTCTGCTCCTGCCATTTCTGTACAATGAGACAAAAACACATGCAGTGATGACAATTTCTCAAAATTATCCAGCTCTGACTCGAGTTTTGCCCTACAATCCAGAGTAACTATAGGAAGACATAAGAGGCACTTACTCTGGATTGCTCTATGCATTTCTCATAGGTTTCCCATAGGTGGCACTGTAACTATGTCAGTGTAAAAGGTCCCATAGTTACTGTGGATTGTAGCCTTGGTCTACTTCCAGGCAGCCCAATTCAAAGCTTCCACATTGCTGAAACGGTTGCCAGTTATAGAGCTCAATCCTAACCATTTCTACTCAGAAGTAAGCCCCATTGAGTTCAGTGGGTCCTACTCCCAGGAAACTGTTTTTAGGATTGCAGCCTAACACCCAAATCCAGAGTAACTGCGGGAGCATGTAAGAGACTTTTCGTGCACCCATAGTTACTGCACCACCTAGTGAAAACCTATGGGAAATTCATATTGGAATCCAGAGCAAGTTGTTCTTACATTGGAGCAAGGACTCCCCATAATTACTCTGGATTTTGCCCTACGTCCTACAGGCTACTATAAGTGGCTTCTCAAGAGGAGGGGATTTCATCCCTTTCCATGAAATCAGGGAAGTAGCTCCATAATTGGTCTACTCAATTCTGCCCCAGCTCTGGAGCTGGAGAAGAATCAAGAGCTTCCATGGTGCACTGTGAGGCCTGACATGGAGCTCAGGATCTGGTGGAGGCAGGGGTGATGTGATAGTGCACATCACCCAGTGTGGGGGGAGCACATCATCCCTGGGATGCACGCACTCCTCCAGGATTGCGCAGGCGTCAAAGTTGGTGCCTGCGCAGTCTCCTCTGAAGCCAACTTACTTCAGAAGAGTACTGTGCAGGCACCAACTCTGACATCTGTACAGTCTCCTCTGAAGCACTTCCTCAACTATAAGGAGGAGCTGCCTGCAAAAGACCTGAGAAAGTCCTCAAACTTGTTTCTCTAGATCTCTTGCTAGAATCTCTTGTGGACCTTGATTTAACCAGAGCCTACAAGTTGATTTAAACCAGGCTTTGGGAAGCTGAATATGCTTCTCTTTTTGCTGGCCTAAATCCAGTACATTCCCCCTTATCTTTTGGTTCCCCCCACCTGATCACCTGCCCAAATACCTTGATACATTGACTAACCCCTCCCTAAGAAGGGCCTTTATGTTGGCATGCGTCAACATCTTTCTCTCTCCGTTACACTTTGGTAGGTTCTCCCATCCCCCCCTCCCCCGCAATCATAGGATGTGCCTCTTTTGCCTCCTCAAACCAGATACCCTCAAGCATATTTTGATCCATTGTGCAATGCTCCACTCACTTCACAACCTATATCTGGGCCCGTTTTTGTGGCATTTTGTGGGATCCTTTTATGGATCCCATCTTTACTGAGCAACAATTTGGCAGACATTACAACTACTGTAGCAAGTTTTCTTAACCAAATTATTAAACTACCCCTTCTTATTAACTATTCTGAGCTTATTTTTCCTCCTTTTCACTGAATCCCCTTTTCCCTCTCCCTTATCCCAGCCCTTATCCCTCTCTTTTTAATTGTTTATTATTCTGCGTTAAGTGTTTGTAACTATAGTTTTAATGCCAATAAAGGTTTATTGAATTTTTAAAAAAGTCTTCCAACCTGCTAAATTTTCCTGTGGGATGTACTGCAAGTTGTGACTTGCACAAGGAGTTGTGCTGGATTGGGCTGTTGCACCATTTCTGCTAATTTCAGTTAGGCCTGCTCAGATCAGGAGAAATTCCTTGGAGATGGTACCTGTGAGTTTTGTGTTCTTTCCAGAAATTGATTTGTGTATTACTTGTATATCATATAGAAAATATTTCTCCAACACACTTCAAAATAATCAAATATTTCACTGCATGATGTTCAGTAGATGAGTGGCAGTTTATCAACTAGCATGACCACAATGAAAATGGGGCTAAATGAGGGAGAAATCAGTGTCTGATCAGCAAATTATGGGCAAGGCAACAGATTCAAAGAATGAGCAAACTTGAGGATGCTGCAGAGCGAGACAAAGCATTAAATAGTTCTGATTTAACTGGAGTCACTCATCTATTCGACCCCCAAATATATGATTGTTAACTGCTCTTTGGTGTGTTTTCCCATTTTCATTTAAGAGGGGGTAGCATATAATAAACTATAGCAATATACCCCAGGCGCCCAGAGGATTTAATGAAGAATGAAGGCGGTTGTAACTACATAGCTGAAATAAGAGGAAGGAAATTGAATTATTCTTTCCATATTAAATGCATATATTCTTCAGCCACTCTGCCAAAATTACTTTGCTAGCCCATGGCGTGAAATATTTATTTATTTTAAGAATTCATACGTATATAAATATAACCTGTTTTCACTGGGGTGCCTTAAACAGAGATGCCTTCTTTGCAAAAGATTTGAAGAGGCAGTGGAGGAGTGTGCACTTAGGATGAAGAAGCACACCCAGCTCACGGTTATATTGGCCCTAAATTGACTCACAGCTGTTTCTGGCTCTATTAGATGGAAGACTGGGTAATTTATAGAAGACATTTTTAACAATTTGATTGTTGGTATATATCTACGGAATTGATTGGTTGCGGAAACAGATCTTTATTTTTATAATAGCAATAACATCCTTTGCACTTTACTGCTCAATTTGTCCCCAATGTTAGCAGCACCAGCCTGCATCTATCAGTTTATATTGAGGAAACAAAATATTCTATCTCTTAATTAGCTGTCTAATTGTGAAAAAGCAGGCCTTGCACGCCAGGAGTTCAGCTGGACTCATGGTGATTGTATGTCATAACCAAAAAAAGAGGACAAGTCCTCTCCCAAATGTAGGATACCCAAGAAAAATGTAGGACATGACAAAATAAAAGCTTAAGACCGTCAAATATATTGCTTTCATATGGTTATTTTAACACTACATTACGTACTATTAAATTTGAAACAATTACATATATTATACTTTATTATAATTTTATATTTATATAAATTTTATATGTGTATTATACTTTATTATAATATTACGTACTATTAAATTTGAAACAATTACATATAAACCAAGGTACCACTGTATACATATACATATACAGTGGTACCTTGGTTTATGAGCACAATTCATTTCAGAAGCATACTTGTAGTCCAAAACACTTGTACATCAAAGCAGGTTTTCCCATAAGAAATAATGGAAACTCAGATGAGTTTCTGCACAAACTTGTCTGCACATCTAGACAAATACTCTGTGATCAAAAGAACCCAGCATGGATTTACCAAGAATAAATCTTGCCAGACAAATCTGATCTCCTTTTTTGATCGGGTTACGAGCTTACTGGACAGTGGCAATGCTGTGGATGTCATTTATCTTGACTTCAGCAAAGCATTTGACAAAGTCCCACATGACATTTTAACTGGGAAGTTGGAAAAATATGGGCTAGACGGGGCAATCATTAGGTGGATCCACAACTGGCTCGATGGCCGCACTCAAAGGGTTTTAGTAAATGGTTCTGTGTCAACCTGGAGGTCGGTTTCAAGTGGGGTACCCCAAGACTCTGTCTTGGGCCCAGTTCTCTTTAACATTTTCATTAATGACTTAGAGGAAGGGATACAGGGGAGCCTGATCAAATTTGCGGATGACACCAAGCTGGGAGGAGTAGCAAACACAACAAAAGATAGGAGAAACCTCCAGGAGGATCTGGATAAACTAGAATACTGGGCTGTAACAAATAGAATGAATTTCAACAGGGAGAAGTGCAAAGTTCTGCACTTGGGCAATAAAAACCAAAAATACAGGTATAAAATGGGGGATACTTGGCTTGGCAGCACAATCTGTGAGCGGGATCTTGGAGTCGCCGTGGATCACAAGCTGAACATGAGTCAGCAGTGTGATGTGTCTGCAAAGAAGGCAAATGCCATTTTAGGTTGCATTAAGAGGTCTGTAGCTTCCAAGTCGCGAGAAGTTCTAGTTCCTCTTTATTCAGCATTGGTCAGACCTCACCTTGAGTACTGTGTTCAGTTCTGGGCACCTCACTTTAGGAAAGATGCAGCCAAACTGGAGCAAGTCCAGAGGAGAGCGACAAGAATGATAAGTGGGATGGAAGGGAAGCCCTACGAGGAAAGGTTGGGGGAACTTGGGATGTTCAGATTAGAGAAGAGGAGGCTGAGAGGAGACATGATTGCCCTCTTCAGATACCTGAAGGGCTGTCATAGGGAGGAAGGGGCTCATTTGTTCATAGCTGCTTCTGAAAGCAGGACTAGAACCAATGGGTACAAACTGCAAGAGAGGAGATTCCGACTGGAAATCCGGAAAAAATTCCTGACGGTGAGGGCGGTTCGGCAGTGGAACAGATTGCCAAGGGAGATGGAGTACTCGCCCTCACTGGGGATCTTCAAGCAGAGGCTCGACGAGCACCTTTTGGGGATGCTCTAGGGGGATTTCCTGCTGCAGGCAGGGGGTTGGATTAGATGACCTACTAGGTCCCTTCCAACTCTATGATTCTATGATTCGTTCCACAACCCAAAAATATTCGTATAAACACAGGGTGAAAAGATGATCAGAAATTCACAGACCTCCCCCTACGCCTGGAAAAAGGGAGGGCTAGCTGGACAGGGGGAAAAACCCCTCTACGGAATTTGGGCATTCCCTGGCCATTTAAACTTCCCAGAGTGGCAAAACAGTGAGAGGAAAGATCAGGAGGAGATCCCTCCCCTGCCTTGAGGACAGCAGCTTCTTCTCTTTGTCGGCCAGAGGCTTGAGCAGACACCTCACCACCTCCAAATCTCTCCAGCTGGCTCCACTCCTGGCAATCACCTACCCATGTAAGTGCCCCCCACCCAGATCCCCACTATGCCTTCCCTTACCCATCTACCTATCTTTCCCCTCTCCCACCCAGCTACTTACCTTTCCCCTTACCTACCCACACACCCACCTCTCTTCCCACTCATCTTTCCCGCCACCCACCCACCCACCCATCTGCGTGGCTTCTGATGCTGCAAGATGCTTTTGGAGAGTCTTACATGCCTGGGTCAGAATCATGTATTTGAAGTCACTTGCAAACTTCAACTCTTTTGCAAAAAGAGGGATTCTTATGAGACAGGACAAATGTATGGGGTCAGAATCATGTATGTTGAAGTCACTTGCATGTGGCTTGTGTTGCTGCAAACTGCTTTGAGGGTGTCTTACATGTCTGGGTCAGAATCATGCATGTTAAAAGATTTTCAGTTTTAAAAGTGAAATTAAGTACAGGAAACCAATGAGTATTTTTGCTTCATTTTAACATGTCCAACATTTGTCCTACATCTTGGGGTGTCCTACAGTTTTTAACCGGGTAGGAATTTTGGCTTGGGGGATACGAATTTTGGGGAACTTGGTGAGGAATTTTGGGTTTGGCATCTGGTCACCCTGACTAGGTTCCTCTCTTGCTTGTGAGGTTTTTGTTTTGTTTTTTGTTTGCTGGAGGGGTCCCACAGAGGACTATAGGTTCAGCACGGAGGGGGAATGCGCCACGAAGCAGCATCATTTGATATTTTAAAAGCTAAAGTGAGAGTAAAATGTTTGCATTCTCCTTTCATTTGTATCACACTGAATGCATGAAGTGTATTTAATTACATATAGCAATGTGTATCCTCAGAGCTGTGTGTATTCCGTGCTTTAAAATCACCTGCACTCAAAGGTTTACTGTCTATATGGCACAAGGTATTTTGTGCCATGGGCGCATATGCCCAGTTTGATATTATTGACTTGTAACATTAGCTAAAAGGTGTGTTTCAAATGCTTTGATGAGGTGAAATTTCAGTCCTTGCAATGGGTGCCATTTTGCCTAGGTACATCTCTGCCTGCTCTTTAAAAATCTGCACCTAGGATTGTAGCTGAATTCTGCAATCTGGGGGTGCATTCTTGGTCCATCACCCTTAGTACTACCTCTACTCCAGTGGTGGGCTTCAAGGGGTTCTCACAGTTTCTATAGAACCCTTTGCTAATGAGCGCCTGGTTCTGAGAGCTAATGGGACATAGAACCTGTTATTAATTTATTTGAATCCCACCACTGCTCTACTCCACAAGACACCTGTGTGAGACCCTGCAAAGCTGTTGCCAGTTGGAGTGGACAACAAGACTAGATGCGCCTGACTCAGTCGAAGGCAGGTTACTGTGTCCATTTTGATTCCAAACCGTTGCAGGCACATTTGTGCACATCCAACTGTTTAATCATATAAGTTTTCATTTATCAACAAAGAAAGCTCTCTGTAACTGAATGATATCTTTTCATATGGTACAAAAATCTGAATTAGCAGGAATCCCATTCCTTTTTTCCTACGAGCACAATCCTAACCATGTCTTGGCCTACTCAAAAGTTAGCCCCATTGTGTTCAATGGGTCTTACTCCCAGGAAAGTGTTTTTTAGGATTGCAGCCTTTGTGCTAGGTAGTATAGCACCCTTCCCCACCTTGCTCCAAGTTCTTCCCCCTTCAGTTCTGGTAAAGCTAATGACCTTAGTGCTCAAAAGTTTATTTACTTCCCAGCGTGATTTCTCCTTGAAGTAGGGATAGAACACCATTACCTTTGTGTCTTAGAACAGCCTTGCCAGCTGCCTGCAATGATTGGAAGAGGAATTTGTATCTTGTTTGGCCAAGAGTGCCAGCCTTTTAATCTTGTGGGAAGTTCAGATGTTAGCCTTCCTGCACTGGGATAAATTTTGTATTCTTTGGATGTTTCTTTGCAATGGATCTTTAATTAAATCTAGCACAGACAAGCCTTTAATTTTTTTAAATAAAAACCTTGTGTATATTTGCTGCCCACACAATTTTATCAACCTGACCTCCACAGATAATCAATTCAATCAGCCTGCCTTGCAACATTTAAATATATGTATAGAGCAGTGCCTCTGATTAATAGAATCTGCAATCCTAAAGACAATTTCCTGGGAGTAAGACCCATTGAACATAATGGGGTTTACTTCTTAGTAGACATGGTTAGGGCAAGTGGTTAAGGCCAGGGTTCGAGACCTGGGTCCCCACAAGACGAGGATTTCGTCCTATAGGCAGGGGGTTGGACTAGATGATCCACTGGATCCCTTCCAACTCTATGTTCTATGATTGTGCTCTTAATCACCCTGTCGGATCTTAAGATGAGAAGCTTGTGTGGAGCAGAGAAGTTCAAAAGAGGAAAGAAAATACTAGCAGGGGATTGGGAATGAGTGGTAAGATAACATAACTCTGTGATACTGGAATAGTATCCTAATTGGATCTGACCAGGGTAGGTAGGAATAAGCAACATTGGGTGCAATCCAGAGTACGGGGAGTCCTTGCTCCAGAGAAAGAACAATTTACTCTGGACTGCAATATGAATTTCCCATAGGTTTTCTCTAGGTGGTGCAGTAACTACAGGTGCACGTAATGTCTCTTACGTGCTCCCGTAGTTACTGTGGATTGTAGGGGTTTTCAGACTGAGGCTGCAATCCAGAGTTAGGTAGTAAGAAGTGCCATAGCTGGGCTGCCCCAACTAATCTGAATCCAGAGCAGAAAGTTATGCTTTATACAAGGAATCAGCAAGCCTGGGATGCCCTAACTGCTTCAAAGCATACTAAGTAGGCACCAAGTCAGTGATAGCTGGGGAGGGCTTGCTTCCGAGGAGACCCACTCAGATCTCACTAAATAAGGAACAGCTGTGGTGCCCGCAATATAAGGCGTTCCTGATGAGATGCCACTACAGTCTCCAGTGAATACAAGGGGCTTCTTGGAGTGGCCTGCTTCATCCCCAGGTTAGTGGGCTGCCGTAGTTGTGCCATATCCTGAAGTTGAGAGGCAGGGGTTGCAGATAGACTGGCCAAAAACTCAGAGTTTTGGTCAACACTGACATTCTTACTCAGCTGTATCATGGACCCCTATGGGTCTACTCATTACTATACCTGCTCCTGAGGTGATAGAACTCTGAGGAGCTGGACAGGGTGACCAGACGCCAAACACAAAAGCCCTGAAGGCCAAAATTCCTGATCGAAGGCCAAAATTCCTACTCCCTACCCGGAAAATGTAGGATAAAATGTAGGACATGTTAAAATAAGCTAAAAACACTAAAAATAAGCTTAAAACACTGGTATAGATTTCCTGTACATAATATATTACACAATATTAACTATTTTAAATTGAAAAATGATGAACTCTCTGCTCATCCTGTCCTAGTCTGGTTTGGGAGTTGTGGAACCAATTTTGGGGGTTCCCAAAGTTTTCCAAACAACTTTGCCAAACGAGGCATTCAGCTTCATGTAGGTTCTGTTCAGATTTGAATGAATTGGGGTAAAATTGGCACTTGTGTTTTGGCATTATGGAAAATAAAAGCAGATATTTATTTTTATGCCCAGACACTATGTTTTTTGCACAGGGTGATCAGATGACAAATGCAAAATCCTTAAACCCCTAAAATCCCTAAAATTCCTATGTGCTTAAAAAAATAAAGGACACCGCAAAAATGTAGGACACATTTAGAACATGTTAAAATAAAGCAGAAATACTCATATTGTTTTCCTGTACTTAATTTCAACCCTATAAAATTGAGAACCTTGTAAAATGCATGATTCAGACCCAGACATTAAAGAGACCGTTTGTAGTAGCATAACGCAAGCCATGACTACAACGTATGTGGTACAAACACAAACAAGATATCAAGCAGGGAGGGGGATAGAAAGGAGGACATCTCTGCATCAGGAAGGTGGGATCTGGAACCACCAAGAGAAATCTGCAGTGCCCCTGAGGGTGTGCAGAGTGCAAAAGCAGACTGTGAGGAGCCAGAAGGACCAGGATGTAAAGGACTGGGGAGGAGGAATCAGAGTATCCCCAGGCAGGAGTTACCTTGCAGGTCTAGAAGTGGAGCAGAGGCTGAGGCAGGGTTAAGAGGCACTGAAAGGGTTAAGAGCTGGAGTTTTTGGGCTAGGGAAATCTGAGCTGTGTGCATGGCTCGTAAATTCTGGAGGCACTCTTGCGTTTCCCTGCTCCCCCCCACAACAAGGTAATAAATACCGGAGGTGTCCGGGGAAAGCCGGATGTCTGGCAGCCTGAGCTGGAAGAGGGCATTTCTGCCTTGGAAACAGGCTCTGGATATAGAGTAACTGCTCTGCCCTAGGCAATGCTGAACATGCCCTCAACATGCCTCTCCTCAACTGCCTAGGCTGGCCCAGCTAAGGCAGCCCAGGCCTCAGTTATGCCCACAAATATTCTTGAAATTTTATTTCTGCAACAACATGTTAATTATGTTCATTTATTACATACTAGCGAAAAGCGTACCCGCGTTGCAGGTGTAACAGTTCTCCCCGTGCCATCCCCCATGGCGCAGAAACACCCCATGTGCCACTTCCCCCATGCGCATCATCCCGCATGCACATCATCCCCCCATGTGCAATGTCCCCTCAAGCACAACATTCCCCAATGCGCAACTTCCCCCAATGCACAACATTCCCCCAATGCGCAACTTTCCCCCATGTGCAACTTTCCCCCATGTGCATCAACCCCCATGCGCAACTTTCCCCCATGCGCAACTTTCCCCCATGCGCAACTTTCTCACATACGTATCAACCCCAATGTGCAACTTTCCCCCATGCGCAACTTCTCCCTATGCGCATCATGAACCCATGTGCATCATGTCCCCACGCGCATCATGTCCCCATGTGCATCATCCCCTCATGTGCAACTTCCCCCGTGCGGATTACCCCCTGTGCGCATCATCCCCCATACACATCATCCCCCCATGCGCAACTTTCCCCCATGCACATCATCTGCTGATATGCAACTTCCCCATGCGCAACTTCCCCCATGCGCAACTTTCCCCCATGTGCAACTTCCACCCATGCGCAACTTCCCCATGTGCATCATCCCCTCATGCGCAACTTTCCCCCATGCGCATCATCCCCCATGCGCAACTTTCCTCCATGTTCAACTTTCCCCCATGCGCATCATCCCCCCATGTGCAACTTCCACCCATGTGCAACTTCCCCCATGTGCATCATCCCCTCAAGCGCAACTTTCCTCCATGCGCAACTTTCCTCCATGTGCAACTTTCCCCCATGCGCAACTTCCCCTCATTTGCAATTTTCCCCCATGCGCATCATTTGCCGATGCACAACTTTCCCCCATGCGCAACTTCCCCCCATGCGCAGCATCCTCGCCCGTGCAACCTCTTCCTCCAGAAAACTTCCCCCAGTTCACCAGGCACTGAGCGCCAAATTGGCTGGAGGTTGGTCAGTTTCCCATGTTAAGTATAGGACAGAAACACGTTGCCCCCTTTTCAGCCCCTGAAGAGTTAAATTTCTCCAGATGGTTCTTGGTGGGTCTTCATGTCACAGAAGGATCCCTCCCAGAATTCCATGCTTCAGGCCCAGCAATTGGGGCAAAATGTTGCTGAGTCAGCAATTCTCAATGCAAAGTATAGGGAGGAAAACGCGTTGCGCCCCTTTTCACCCCCTTCTGGTTGGAATTTCGGAAAACTGGTTCTTAGTGCACCCCTCCGTCATGGAAGGAACACCCACCCCAAATTTCACGCTTCTAGGGCGGGCAGTTTTGGCAGGCGGTGATGAGTCAGTGAGTCAGTGAGTCAGTCAGTCAGTGAATCAGTGAGTCAGTGAGTGAGTGACTTTTCTCTTTTATATATATAGATGATTTATTGATTACGAGAATACATACTGTCTGCTTTCAAGGAAAAGGAGGATAATAAATTTTTTTCCCTAGGACTCAATGATAAACAGCACATGTCCTGGAAAAAGAGGACATATGGTCACCCTGGCCTGCAGGCATTATTTTAAACTCCTGCCCCCCCTCCGTTGCCTCTCAACAACTTATGTTTCTATATGTTTCTGGCTTGTTATTTGGAAGAGGTGTGGAAGAGGTTCATATGGAGTAGGTGTGTGGCAAACAGTTCATAGTTTTCTTGTGGTTCTGTATGCTTGTATTATAGTTTTCAGGTGTATTATAAATATCAGTAAAACTCATTCATTCATATAAGTTTTGTCTTGATATTCATTTAGATAAATTTATGTAAATTTATTCACATTTGAAATGTAAATTAGTTTTCCAATCCTTACACAATGTCAGAGAGAATATACAGCCCTCCTGCCAAAATGTTTGCCCTCCTCTGCTCTGGAGGAAGTTATAAAATAATTACAAATAATCCAAGCCAATTCATGCATGGAAAAAGAAAAAAGAAAATAAAGGAGAGCTCTCGATTGTTGTTGTTGTTGTTTTTCCCTTGTGTGCACATGGCATTAAACACATGTCTGATGCTTATGAGTGGTGGTTGAATAGATGCAGAAATGCTGCTGGCCCTGGAGAACAATCATTCTTGGTGATAAAGCCCTGCAAACTATAATTTTGCTGCCAAAGTCATAATCAGGTGTTGACTTAATTAAAATCCCTTGAAGTGATGCAGAGAGAGAAAAACATTTTTTTAAAGAACGCATCTCTCACCTGCGATTACAGTTACATCCAACTCTTCTCCCTTCCTTGGAAAAAGCCACATAGAATACAAATCAGCCTGCCTTAGTGATTCATGTCTGCTGGATTTTCTGTGGCAAAATACTGATGCCAGTCTCTACAGGGGTCAGAGTCCCAGGGCTGGTGCCTTGGTTGCGATATCATGGTTAGAACCTGTGGCATGTATGTCCAGGTAGCTGCACACCAGGTCTTAGCTATGATGTGGGGTCAACAAGCATTTGACATAAAGTTCATGGCAGTGTTCCTTGTACAATATGGAGCTCCAACACATTTTATCCAAGCATGAAGACATTCCAGGAGTAGTACTCCATATCGTGAAGATTCATAAAATCCAGCAGCACTTACAGCAGCACATTGGTCATGAGGATGACCAGCTAATTGCCAGCTAAGGACTAAAGAAGAAGGAGGAGGAGGAGGATGGAATAGGCAACCAGAGTCTCTCTAGTACTTCAGAACCTTTCTTTGACAGGAAGATGTTCTAACCTGTTGCACTGTTGACTCACCATAAGGAGAGCCATACCATTCCTGGCTGCAGCCTCCAACAAAACCAAAAAATGGTGTAATAAAAGTCCTGTTCCTCAATATAAGGTCATGTGCCTCAGTTTCTCCCATACCACAGAAACCTAAAGCAATTGAATCACAGAAATGTTTGGCCCATGCATGCATGCAACAAGGGAGAAGCGTTTCTTTGCTATGTCCTGCCAATGAGGATGGAGGGCAGTAGGCACGGGACATCTAGGCTACAATCCAGAATAACTATGGGAGCACATAAGAGATATTACGTGCACCCGTAGTTACTGCACCACCAAGTAAAAACCTATGGGAAATTCATATTGCAATCCAGAGTAACTTGTTCTTACTCTGGAGCAAGGACACCCCGTCGTTACACTGGATTTCACCCCTAGTTTCATTATTAGAGGTTATTAATAGTAATACAACTAATCACAATATGCTAAAGAGGACAGTTGGTAATTGCAGTTGTACAGGCTAAAATTATGAGCATTCCAATATACCATATGCTAATGGCTACCTAAAGGAATGGAAATAGGATTTACATAATTGCCTGGCTGCTAAGTCTCTACAGACTTCTGGGATAGAGGAACTCTGGGCATTCACTGCATGATGAGACATCAGGAAATATTAGAATTCCTAACTGCCCTCAACTACGCAGCAGTGAACCCAAGCATGTCAGTCACAATGAACCCAATCCATGTCCGTTGAATTCCTGGTAGTTAGTAGTTGAAGGAAATAGGTTTATGTTCCTCAGTAGGAAGCCTCCAACAATTCTGGGTTAGCTGAGCAATGAAAAGAGGATGAAGAATGGAAAGTAGTCCATAGTAGCTTGGACCAGGCATAGTGATCAGGACAGGGGAGTCAGGAATGGGAGTGGGTGGATTTGGCCCAGGAACGGAGCGGTGGTGGCCGACCCCCAATCCACCTGCATGGATCAGTGTGGACTTGCACCAGCAAAACTGCTGGAGCACATCCAAGCTGACCCATTGTGGATACTGTTGCTTATAAATGTTTCCTTACTTACCCAAAGGAGACTTCAGTAGCCAAAAATAATAAGATCATAAGAAGAGCGTCCACTGGATTAGGCCAAAGGCCCATCCGGTCCAGCTTCCTGCCCGCTCCTACATTGCTGCACCACCACACAGGGATTTGGGTAGGACTTGGCTGTTTATCTTGCTACTATTTTAGGTGTCCTCATCCTTTACATTTTTCTTCTAATCTGAACACTTTCCTTGCTCTGACACTTTTGTATTGTTGCCCATCTATGCTGTTTCCTGCAAGGGCATCCCAGAGAAAGGTGCCGTCTGCTTTTGTTTGCACCACTGTCATTACTGCACCAGCTTACAATTCTGAAATTGTATTAACTGCCAAACTGTTATCAAACTGCCAGATCAAATAGATTTAACAACAGTGCCGCAAAGAGAGATAGAGATCATCATGTTAGTCTCTTACTGAGTAAACAACCTGCTCTGATCTCATACAATTAATCAATGTGCTGTGTCACAGGGGAATTGGCAAATCTTGAACTTTCAGCATGCAGGAAATACAGCACGGGCTCATTTCTGTGTATGCAAGCAGCAGTTAACTGAACTCTTGGCTTCCCTGAGAATGGCGGCTGAGAAGGTGGAATTACACCTGGAGCTGCTAAAACACAGTCAGCACAAACATGAGAACTCCAGTGGGTCAGGAAGGGAGGATTGCAGATGAATCCGCCTTGAGAATCAAGTGGAACCATGGTGGGTATATATACAGGGTGATTCAAAATGACTGGGACAAAAAGACAAGCGTTGCTCTCCTTTTTGTCCCATTCATTTTGAATCACCCTGTATTACTAGTGCTTTAGCATCTTGTCTGGTTTTCTGTAGCATTCCCAGCACCATTCAGGTACGGTGGTACCTCGCTTAACAAGTGCCACGCTTAACAAGCGTTTCAAATAACAAGCAAAAATTTCCAAGAAATCTTGCCTCACATAACAAGTTCCGCTTCACTTAACAAGCAAGTGTGCTATGGACACGTGTGCTATGCAGCCCTGATGCTCCGCATGGAGGCTCTTTAAAATGGCTGCTGGCCAGTGCTGCTGCCTCTAACTGCCCCCAAGTGCCCCCACCAACCACCTCGAACCACCAGTAGCAGCCCAGGTAAGCCTCCCAGGAAAGTGTCTTTGATTGCAGTCTCCTAACTATGTCTTCCCAGAAGTAAGCCCCATTGTGTTAAATGGGTCTTACTCCCAGGAAAGTGTCTAGGATTGCAGACTAAGTAGACTTCCTGGGATCATGCACACTGAATGCATGTTTTGAATTCAATTCCAGTGTTTTGTCATCATTTTTACATCCAGTTAATATTTTTATATGAATATTTTGGGGATTGTGGAGCCAATCGTCTGAGTTTCCATTATTTCCTATGGGAAAATCCACTTCACTTAAAGAGCATTTTAGAGCATGCCTTTGGAACGAATTAAGCTCTTTATGTGAGGCACCACTGTACTTTCTGAATGCTTAACCTTTAATGCTTTTAGCAGGTTGAAACAACTGAAGTCCAACATATTTTGAAGTCTATTTCTACCATTGATGTAAGTCAACAAATTCTTGTTCCAGATGTCTACCATGTCTACACAAAAATGAGCCCCATTGTGGTCAATGGGTCTTACCCTCAGGGAAGGGTCCTAAGGATTGCAGCCCATTGAGAGTAAGACTCATTGAACACAATAGGGCTTACATTTGTGTAGACATGGTTAGGATTGTGGTCTACGGGCAAAATCTAGAGTAACTACGGGGAGTCCTTGTTCCAGTGTAAGAACAATTTACTCTGGATTGCAATACGAATTTACCATAGTTTTGCGCAAGCGGCAAGACGCTGTGCCTGTTAACCAGCAGGCCAGGGTTCGAGACCCAGGTCGGCCCCACAAGACAGGGTGAGCTCCTGTCCTTAGCCCAGCTCTGCGATGCCAGCTGGATCCAGTCGTATTGGCTCTGCCTTTCCATTGGACTAATGCAGTGGCGTGGAGAGGGGGGGATTTGCTGCTTGGGTAACAGCCTATCGTCCATAACAATCCAACCCAGGCTTTCGTGCTTTGCATGCAGCGTATGCAGCGCCGAGCACGATACCATAGTCTTTCAAGACTGATGGAGGCCTGTTTTGCATTTTTTAGTTACTCTGGATTTGGGGGTAGGTCTCTCTCATACTTCAGAACCCTTCCTTGACAGGGAGATGTTCTAACCCCGGGTTGCCCAAACCCTGGCCTGGGGGCCAAATGCAGCCCATGATGAGCCTCAATGTGGTCTGTGGCAAGATTCTCCACCTGGCCTGCGAGCAAACATTGTAATGCTCTGAACATGCCTCTTATACATTCTTATATGTAAATTTATTCAAATTTGAAATGTAAATAATTTTTTCCAGCCTCTGTCAGAGAGATGATGTGGCCCTTCTGCTAAAACATTTGGACTCCCTTGTTCTAACCGGTTGCACTGTTGACTCACCATAAGGAGAACCTGTACCTGCCCACACCACCTTTCGCAGCCTGGCAAAATATCACACTAGATTTTGGTTTTGGTTTGGAACAAGCCAGAGCACAGAACTCATATCCATTTGTTTGCCATCAGTTGGGAAAAGGCCTTTTGCTTTTTTCAGGCAGGAATGAATGGTCTGATCAAAGCAGCTTTTGGGGAGAGCATCCTTGCAGCTCCAGTTGAGATGGAGAGACTAATCATGGCTCTGAGATGCTGGCCCTTGATTCTCTCTGCAGGAGGTTCTCAAATGTGTCTGGGATGATGCTCCAGCTTGATCATGCTTTCTTCCTGATGAATAACTCTGCGGGGAGCAGGAGGCCGTTGAAGGTCACAAAACATTTCTGCAGACTGATGTTAAATGCTAAATTCTCTTTGCTTTCTACTTTGAAGTGGCATGACACTGCGCTTAGCTTCCCTCTCCCCTGCCCAGGGCTTATTTACTGAGCCAACTATGGTGCAGTGTGCATGGTGGGGCTGCTTCATAGCTGGCCATCCTCTGTCTTCACGTGAATCCACTGGGGACTCTGTGTGGGTTTTAGTGGCAGGCAGTCTCTCCAGCTTGCATTATCAGCAGGTTTTGCGGTGCTCAGAAATGTGGGGGACTTTTTTTCCCCTTGCCAGTTCCTTCCAGACCATTTTGGCCTAAAGAACAGTGTAAGATCCACATAATAGATCCCAGAATTTTGTGGGACTTTAAAATCCTGCCCAGTCACATGTGTCTGACTCATGCAGTATTGTTATTTGTAAGCCCCCAAGGTTCTGAGGAACAGACTATTGCCACATATGTTATAGCAGTGGTTTTCAAAGTCAGGGTTTGGAGTATACAGTGGCGCCTTCACTTAACAAACACCTCACGTAAAGTATGTTCCACGTAACAAACTAAATTTTCTCTAGGATTTTGCTTCACGTAACAAACTGTGCTTCATTTAACAAACAAACCTGTTGGCAGTTGGGGCAGACGCGCTGGCCGGCAGCCCTTTTAAAAAGCGTCAGGGCTGTCTAGTGCGCCTGCCCATAGTGAAAGCAACACTTCTGCGCTGTTCCTCCTGTGGCCGGGTGTCCGCTGGGCAGAGGGAGGGAAGAGCAGTGGAGAAGAGGGAAGCAGCTCAGGGCTAGCCAGAAGGGAGCAGGGGAGAGAGAGGCTCAGGATGGAGAGAAGGAGAAAGTGGGGAGACACTTGGAAGGTGTTTTGGACTGCAGCCTCCTAACCATGTCTACTCAGAAGTAAGCCCCATTGTGTTAAATGAGGCTTACTCCCAGGAAAGTGTCTTTAGGACAGCAGACTAAGTAGACTTCATAGGATCGTGCACACTGAATGCATGTTTTGAATTCAATTCCAGTGTTTTGTCATCATTTTTATATACAGTTAATATTTTTATATGAACATTTTTTGGGTTGTGAAACCAATTGTCTGAGTTTCCATTATTTCCTGTGGGAAAATCCGCTTCAGGTAAAAAATGTTTCACTTAAAGAGCAGGCCTCTGGGCACCACTGTCTGTCTGTCTGTCTGTCTGTCTATAATATACAGTACCTAAAATGTATATTTTACATTTTATTATGCATATTTTATTATGTATAATTTGTTAATTAAAAGAAAGCTGCCTGTTCTCAAGAAAAAGGAGGACATTTAAGTTTTTTCCCCAGACACATGATCAAAAGAGAGGACCATGTCCTGGAAAAGGAGGACACAGGGTCACCCTGAGCAGCCATCCCAGGGCTGCTGATCTCTGCATGTGCCAGACACTCTTTTGACCATCAGTGTCACTGTCCTCTTGCTGGACTACAGTATCCGTCATGCTATGCGGACAGTGCATCCGGGTTCCCTAATCCCGCATGCATTCTGGGACTTGTAGTTCATCGCTGCAAGCCGAAGTTTCACGTTCCACGCGGAAGGGAGAAAGTTTCCGAAGGTCTCGTGGCTTGCTGTGTGTTGCCCTGGACAACGGTGCCTCGACCAATAGGATCTGCGCGTGCGTGAGCGGAAGGCGGGGCTTGGAAGGCATCGAGCCAATGGCGGCGAAGGAGTGGGCGGGGCGAAGGAGTCTCCTTGGGCGCCTTGAGGCCTAGTCAGCCCGAGTGACCTCGGACCAGACTATGGGTGGTGGAGGGAGCACCCCGCGAAGGGTCAGCTTCGAGGCTGACGAGAACGACAACATCACAGTGGTGAAGGGCGTTCGGGTGAGATCTCAAGCGGGCAGGCCGGGAAGGGAAGGCCAAGGCGCTCCTTCCCTTGGGACCTACACGGGGAAAGCGAGGGCTGGGTTAGGCTCCTCCACTTTCCTCAGAGTAAGCCCATTGCCTCTAATGGGGATTACTTCTGAGGAGACCTGCACAGGATGGGGCTGTGAGGCTACCACCCTGGCCACACTTCCCTGGGAGTAAGCCCCATTGACTGTAAGGGCCTTACTTCTGAGGAGACCTGCACAGGATGGGGCTGTGAGGCTGCCACCTGGCCACACCTCCCTGGGAGTAAGCCCCATTGACTCTGGTGGCCTTACTTCTGAGGAGACCTGCACAGGATGGGGCTGTGAGGCTGCCACCCTGGCCACACTTCCCTGGGAGTAAGCCCCATTGACTCTGGTGGCCTTACTTCTGAGGAGACCTGCACAGGATGGGGCTGTGAGGCTGCCACCCTGGCCACACTTCTCTGGGAGTGAGCCCCATTGACTGTAAGGGCCTTACTTCTGAGGAGACCTGCACAGGATGGGGCTGTGAGGCTGCCACCTGGCCACACTTCCCTGGGAGTAAGCCCCATTGACTCTGGTGGCCTTACTTCTGAGGGGACCTGCGCAGGATGGGGCTGTGGTGCTTCCACTCTGGCCACACTTCCCTGGGAGTAAGCCCCATTGACTCTGGTGGCCTTACTTCTGAGGAGACCTGCACAGGATGGGGCTGTGAGGCTGCCACCTGGCCACACTTCCCTGGGAGTAAGCCCCATTGACTGTAAGGGCCTTACTTCTGAGGAGACCTGCACAGGATGGGGCTGTGAGGCTGCCACCTGGCCACACTTCCCTGGGAGTAAGCCCCATTGACTCTGGTGGCCTTACTTCTGAGGAGACCTGCACAGGATGGGGCTGTGGGGCTTCTACCCTCACCACACTTCCCTGGGAGTGAGCCCCATTGACTGTAAGGGCCTTACTTCTGAGGAGACCTGCACAGGATGTGGCTGTAGAAATAAAAGGCAGTATAGAAATTTTATACTTTGATCTGCAGATGATCAATTTGTGATTTTTTTCTTTCAGCTGTCTGAAAATGTTATAGAGCGTATGAAGGAGCCTTCTTCACCTGGTGGAACTTCTCAGCAGAAAGCTGGATCTGGGGGTCATGGCTTTGCTGGAGGCACAGCAGGTATATCTATATTTAACAGTGACTTCAGTTCCATTCCGAATTGTTTCAGTAGATCTTTAAAGTTTTATCTAGAGCTGATCTGAGCGACTCATTAGCTTTTGGTGGTCCTTTGACACAAATGGCAAGGATTCTTTGTGAATTTTTTTTTAATTTCTAGGTTAATCTTTTGTACATTCTTTTAATTGTCATATTGTGGTGCTTGAGAACTCATCATCCTTGTTAAGACCATAGTTGATGTTCAAAGTGGAACTGGCCTGGCTGAAGATCTCCATAACGTCTATAGTTAAATGCCAATCTGTCTAATAATGGTATCTTTTTAATCATTTGCAAGAATGACTTATGGCTGTAGTGTGTGGTTGTCTTGAGACTTTGAGCTACATGTTTCTTATATATTACATATGTTAAAATACATACTACTTTCATGCATTGCAATTGCTTTGTGTATGTACAGTGCACCCCACTTTGGGTTTCATGAGCTGCTGGTCCTACTTATGAGCAGGTAGCTGGACTAGTTAGAATTCAAGTTCTAGGTTCCCTGAATGGACAGATGAGCAAAAGCAACAGCATCATAAGCTCTCTTGCATATAATTTTTATCTCAGCTTCTCCTTTCTACTCTTCCTTATTTATTCTATTTTCAAATAGTCTGCACTTCCTAACCCATAGGTTACTGTTTACAACAATGGACATTTTTTTAAAAAAAGTTTTAAGCAAAACAATCACAGAACAGGGGAGAAAATGAAAGGCCAGCAGACCAGCCTCAAAAGTCAAATGAAACCTGGGTTCATAAGCCAGAAAGAAGAAATGAGTTTTCATCTGGCATTGCAATGCTAGGCACAGAAGGAGCATTATGAGCACTAGAGGCAGAGAGTTCCACAGATGAAGGATGCCCTTTCTTTTGTCGCCACCAGCTTGAACATCTGGTGGTAGAATGCACAAGAATGTCTCTCATCTCATATAATGTGAATTAGTTTTTCAGGTATCCTGACCCTAAGCTGTTTAGATTTTTAAGGGTCACAACCAGCACCTTAAATTGCACTTGAAAATACAGTGGTTTTCTACCTCTCTGTAGTCTACTACCTCAAGCAATATATTTCTGCGAGTCGCACATTATATGTCAGAGTTGAATTTAATTTGGCTTGCAAGCTGTAGTTTGGCCACCCTTGGTATATTGTAACATATGCTGTCATTGATTTTTGAAGTATTGATTGCTCTAAACTTGAGTTCTCTTAAAGAATTGAGTGCCATTCCTATCATGATGATGAAATTCATCTGAGTTATTTGACTGAACAGAACTTCTTTACTTGTCTGTTGGAATGTCCTGCTCCTGGTACCTTTGGATTGATATTTAGCAGTTCTCTAGCAGTTCCAGTGTTTTAATTTCTATGTGGTCTGTATTTAAAGAGAAGGTCTCTAATCTTTGTCATGCAATTTGTGTAGCCTGTGTATGTGTGTTACCTCTGTGGGTAATTCTTTATTCAGGAATTCATCTGTTCCAGAATCCTATTATATGTTGGAATCTGTGTCTGTATCTGTATACTGTTCAATATATCAATCATGTCTGTGCTACTGTTCAATCATCTGAACTCCTTGAATGTGTTTTGTATTAGTCCAGGGCTAGAAGGAAATGTTTTGCAGGAATCTGGCCCCTGTGCCACTCTTGTCTTCAGTGCTTCATGGCTTGCTATAGCAGGCAGCTCTCCTGCCAGGAAGGCTACAGTGGCAAGGATTCCCTCCAGGAGTTTGGCATACCCTGATCTGAGGGATGAGGACAAATTGCAGGAGGTGGGATTTGCATGCTACCTATCAAGGCCTCCATCCCAGCTAAGGATGAAGGATGGAAAGAGGCAAGGGCAGAGGATGATCCTGAGACCTTTCATGTGTGAGAGTCTAGAGGTGACCTTGCACAACCATAAGTGATGCTGGGGCATGTGAGCACTAGGGCTGATCTCTTGGTTACCAAAAAAGGCCTGCTCTTTACACTGTTTTTTCCCTGTAGAAGGCAATGTTGCTTCTGTATCTGTAACTAGCAAAAAGCGTACCCGCGTTGCGGGAGTAACATTTCCCCATATGACATCCCCCTCATGCGCAAAGTTCCCCCCATGTGCAACGATCCCCCCATGCGCAACTTCCCCCCATGCGTAGCATCCTTGCCAGTGCAACCTCTTCCTCCGAACAACATTCCCACTGCACCAAGCACTGAGCACCAAATTGGCTGGATGTTATTCAGTCTCCCATGTTAAGTTTAGGACAAAAATAGGTTGTCCCCTTTTCAGCCCCTGAAGGGTTAAATTTTTCCCATGGGTTCTTGGTGGGTGTTCAGGTGACAGAAGGAACTCCCTCCCAGAATTCCATGCTTCTAGGCCCAGCAGTTGGGGCGGAATGTTGATGTGTCATCAATTCTACAATGCAAAGTATAGGGAGGAAAACGCGTTGCGCCCTTTTTCACCCCCTCCCAGTTGGAATTTCTGAAAACCGGTTCTTAGTGCACCCCTCCCTCACGGAAGGAACACCCACCCCAAATTTCACGCTTCTAAGCCCAGCAGTTTTGGCAGGGCAGTGATGAGTGAGTCAGTCAGTGACTTTTCTCTTTTATATATATGTTAAGGTTTGTGAGGCCTGAAAGCCTGAACCAAAGAAACTTAGTTAGCTGCAGATTACTGAGTGTTAAGTGCAGCCACCTGGACATGGACTAAGTCATATGACAAGGCAGCTGAACAGAGTCAGCAATTAGCATCGTGATTGGTGGAAAAACTGTATATAAACAATTAATACTGACCAGGTTGTGTGGGTTGTTGTAGTGGAAGGAGTTGTGGTGGTTTTGGTGTTGGTGAAGAAGAAAATAAATTGTGATAGACTGAACGTTTGTCTCACGGCTTCTTATCTTGACTGGACACAAGGCTGGTAAGAAAAGCTTCCAGAAGGCGCTATTCAAAAAGGCTCTCCATGTTCCTTTTTGGTGGAGAACACAACAATATATAGATTTGTGTTTCCATTGTGTTCCTTTATCTTTGGGACATATGAATAGTGTGTGTGTGACATAGAAATGTGAAATGGATGGTTTAAGGCAGGGTCATCAAAATTTATTACACAAAGGCCACATAGTATTTCTGTCACAGTTTTGAGAGCAAGAAAATACATGAACTTGTGTACTGAGAGGTTGATTGAATCCAGTAAGTGGATGGGAATGGGAGGAGGAGGGGAGCCGAGGGCAAAATGGACTTGCACAGGAAGAAGAGTGAATGGAAAAGTGATGGGGGGGGGCAGCAGAAGGCAAAATTGATTTAGGCTGCAATCTTAAGCACACTTTCCTGGGAGTAAGACACATTGATCACAATTGGGTTTACTTCTGAGTAGACATGGATTGGATTGCACCCTTAATTAAAATGCACAGAACGATCAATCAGCAGATCATAGAAGCATGTGCAAGATTCTTCCTCCTCAGCATCTTGCAAAACATTCAGAGAACCAAATGTCTCAGAACCAAGATAGTTCTTGCATTTCTGACTTGCAGGAGAGACACACTTGACAAAAGCAAGAGTAAGCTGGAAAGTTCCAGGGCTGCAGTGAGACTGTTCGAGTCTACATCGGCTATTTTTCCAGTAAAGAGGGGGAAAATGTCAGGCTTTGCAGTTTCCCACTGTGTATAGGATCTGGTGGAGGAGACCTCTGTTGAGTGACATCATCCATTTCTGTTGGGCCTCTCTTCTCCTGCGCTGGAACACCTTTGCTTCCCACCCCCCAAATGCTGCAATACTACTTACCACCTTTGGCTTGTTATCCTCTTGTTAAGCTCTTTAAGCAAAGCAAAATCCCACAGAAATTTTTGCTCTTTATGTGAAACACTCGCTATTCGAGGCACCTGTTAAGCGAGGTACCACTGTATTGTATGTCACTTACAATTGGGCTGTAACTGAAGGGTCAAGAATGATTTCTCTGGAGCACAAGTTTATACTCGCTGAGCAGTTTGTTATAAGAAAGCCCTATTGCTTATTCATGGCAAGGTTAGTAGAGATGAGATTCCCCAGCCAAGGCAAAGTTAATGAGAATGCATACATTCAAAGACAACAAGAAAATAATAAATTCTATCTATTAAATAAATTTATTTGGTTCTAAGAATCCTACCACACAGGCAGCATGTTTTCCAGCAACTCCCTCAGACATGCTCCTTCCAGCATGCTCCCTCAGGCAGCATGTCTTCCAGCAACTGTAGGCAGGAGCATCCACAGACCTCTCTCATCTCTAGTTTATAGTTGGATCCACTAATTTTGAGGAGATCTTATTTTGGCCATGGTCTCCATGGCATGTCCAAATGTCCTGGCTTCCATCCATTTGACTTGTCGAGAATGGAGCTCATTCCCCAGATAAGCCATCATCTGTTCAACCTCTCTTTGAGTCAGAGGGCATACTATAGTTAGACTGTTCTGAATTTCTAATTTATTTCAGCTGGGGAGATATTAATTTTCAACCATCTCCAGACCTGGCTCCAAGTGGGGATCGGGTGGAAGGATCCTGCATCCCAGGCCTGGCTCAAAAAGGGGGAGATCCTGCAACCCCAAATCTATATCAAAGAGAAGATCCTGCATGCTCTAAGCACATGTTGCCCATGGCAATGGTGTAGTCATGGAGACTGCATTGCTCCCTTCCCTCTTTCCCACAAAGGTTTACTGTGGCTCACAAATTTTGGGAAATGTATGCTTAAGCCTTTATTCTTTATCAAAAAGCAGGCCTCCATCAGTCTTGGAAGACTATGGTATCATGCTTGGCGCTGCATACGCTGCATGCGAAGCATGAAAGCCTGGGTTGGATTGTTATGGAGGATATGCTGTTACCCAAGCAGCAAATCCCCCCTCTCCACGCCACTGAATTAGTCCAATGGAAAGGCAGAGCCGATACGATTGGATCCAGCTGGGGTCGCAGAGCTGGGCTAAGGACAGGAGCTCACCCTGTCTTCTGGGGCCGACCCTGGTCTCAAACTCTGGCCTGCTGGTTAACAGGCACAGCGTGTTAACCGCTTGCACCACCCACAGCCCATTCTTCTTTATATATCATTAATATTAAGCAGAACTGAGTTTAACAGAAATATTAATACATAAAAGTACCAATTATTATCTAAAGTGCCTGAAATTTAAAATATAAACTCCCTATCCTACTTTACAGGGTTGTCATGAAGTTAAATAGGCAGCCGAGAAGATAGGTACACTTGACCTCCATGGCGAAAGGAAGGTTGTCATTTAAAAATGTGTAAAACCAATTGTGTGCTGGGCAATATATGGTCAAATACCATATTTACTCGAATCTAATGCTCACCTCTTTCAGCCAAATTTAGTGTCCAGAATCAGAGTGTGCGTTAGATTTGATGGTGCATTAAATTTGAGATTATTTACAGTATTTTGTTTACAGTTTAACATATTGTAATAAAAATGTAACATAAACCCATTGTCGTACAAAGTAGTGCAACTAGGAAAAATCCTAACATAAACCCATTGTCATTTTATTACAGTGACACCTCACGTAACAAAAGCCTCATGTAAAGTATGTTTCACGTAACAAATAAAAATTTCTCTAGAATTCTGCTTCACGCAACAAACTGTGCTTCACGTAACAAACAAACTGGTTGGTAGTTGGGGCAGACGCGCTGGTCGGCAGCCCTTTTAAAATGCGTCAGGGCTGCCTAGCGCGCTGTTCTGCTGTTCCGCCTGTGGCCGGGCGTCTGCTGGGCAGAGGGAGAGAACAGCAGTGGAGAAGAGGGAAGCAGCTCCGGGCTAGCCAGAAGGGAGGAGGGGAGAGAGAGGCTCAGCATGAAGAGAAAGTAGAGAGACACTTTGAAGGTGTCTTTGATTGCAGCCTCCTAACCATGTCTACCCAGAAGCAAGCCCCATTGTGTAAAATGGGTCTTACACCCAGGAAAATGTCTTTAGGACTGCAGCCTAAGTAGACTTCATAGGATCATACACATTGAATGCATGTCTTGAACTCAATTCAAGTGTTTTGTCATCATTTTTACATCCTGTTAATATTTTTATATGAATATTTTGGGGGTTGTGGAACCAATCATCTGTGTTTCCATTATTTCCTATGGGAAAATCCGCTTCACGTTAAGAACGTTTCACGTAACAAACATGCCTCCGGAATGAATTAAATTTGTTATGTGAGGTGCCACTGTACTATCATATAACTCAATATTATATTCAGTAAAATTAAATTTTGTACTTGCTTTGCAGCTGCACATTACAATCTCCAGTAAACTTTTATTATTCTTTTTGAATAGGGGTGCTCAGTAGATTTGAGTAAATACAAGTAGCCTATTTATTTCCTATGGGAAAATCCGCTTCACGTTAAGAACGTTTCACGTAACAAACATGCCTCCGGAATGAATTAAATTTCTTATGTGAGGTGCCACTGTACTATCATATAACTCAATATTATATGCAGTAAAATTAAATTTTGTACTTGCTTTGCAGCTGCACATTACAATCTCCAGTAAACTTTTATTATTCTTTTTGAATAGGGGTGCTCAGTAGATTTGAGTAAATACAAGTAGCCTATGATCATTGATAACACATTTATGCAATATGTTGCTTCTCTCTTTTGACCCCTTTTTTTCCTCAGAAAGTCTGGCTGTATTTTAGGGAATACAAATATTCACTGGAGACAGGCCTGGAATGAAAGACAGATATGTATAAAGAGGCCACTTGAAGCATATATTGCTCAAAGGAGGGATCGAGTGAAGTGGTGCTGTATCTCCAAACAAGTGATAGAACTTGTGTCTTGCCAACTTCTGAAGTGTTCTATAGAATGAGACAGGCAAGAACGAATGGGATAGATGTTTAATTTAGTACACCTTCATGATGTTAAAACTCAATTTAGTCTCTTGAATAGATCTGCTGAAACAGTCTGACAGATCAGATTGGAGTTAGCTTACCTTCCAGTGACAGCTTCTGAAGAATCTACAACAGTGTGTTTGAGAGGTAGAGTGTCCCAATGTCCTTGAATCAAGTTCTTTGTTCTCCTAGTGCACAGCACACGTTTTGCTGCTTGCTCTTTCAAAAGCCTGCAAAAAGATGCCAGTGTGAATTTTATTGGGAGATCAATGTCTTCCCGTAGGATGCTTTTAAAAAGAGGCAGTGAAGTGTGGCAAACCTTGCTACTTTTTTGGTATCATTTTTAATCTATGGTTCCACTGGTACCCATGTTTCTGAATTGAAAAATACATATGAATATCTAAGAATGATATCAGTGATAACTTCTGAATGATCAGAGTGAATTTTAGGTGTTTGGTGCCTCTTAGAATGTTGGTCTCCTTTAAATCACATGGAGGGTTGATTATTTATTTTATTTATTTAGATTTATAACCCTCCTTTCTTCCCTAACCAAAGGGAGCTCAAGGCGGCTAACAACTATTAAATGAATAGTAAAACACCTAAAATTAGATAACAATAAATACAGATTAAACCACAATTAAAATGCAGTTAAAATACACTTAAATTATGCAAAAACATTTAAAATATCCCAGCCTAAAAATTTACAATAAAAACCGACTAAAAGAACAGAATTTAAAAAATAGCCCACATTGCTATGTAAAAGCTTGCAATGTTTTAAGGAGCCCTTATACTTTTCCATAGTATGATCTACAAGGCTGATGTGTAATCCGTTCTTTTAGTGATGACTACAACATGCAGAGGATGCACCAAGTCTCTAAATATGACTTGGACTATGCTACAAATTTGGGAGAAAGGGATAGAACACAGTTGGGACCATATGCTTGTATTTACCAAACACCACAATGCACAAAATATGCACCAAACACCAAAATGCACAAAATATGACATAACTGCAAGTAACACATAGTCTTTCAGCAATAAAAAGCAACTAATGGTTAGACAGAAGTAAGCAAACTTCATCAGATGAATTCTCAGCTGGCAGGTACATAAACACACCTCCTCTGCAGGTAAACCTGCCAGTTGATGATGCACCTGTTCCCCAGAAGAAACGTTTGTGCTACAATGTATATAGTACTAATACTATATAATATATAGTACATAAAAAGAAATACTATATATATAAAACAGTATAATCATACTGTTAACATAGGGTTAACATAGGTTAACATTGGGTGGTGATATGCTCTGAACTGCTGAGATGAGGTGGCATGTTGAAGTAAATGTGCTGGTGTGTGACTGGCCAAGAGATCAGTAGTTAATATGCTATACAGGTGTGCTTAAAGCTTTGTTTTTATGCTGGTGTTCCTAATGGTCCATGGTCTGGAATGGGAAGAATTAAGGCTGAACAGAAGTTGTGCTATGCAAAAGGATGTTCTAATTCAGTCTCTTTCAATAGAGGTGGATTTGGGGTACAAAATATTAAGTCTTTATAATGCAGTGATTTTCAGCCTTTTTCATCTCACGGCACACTTAAAAAGGCATTGAAATTGTCAAGGCACACCATCAATTGTTCTTACCTCTGACAAGACACACCAGACTGTTCAAATCCCCCAATTTTCCTATTAATGAATGTCAATCCCCAAATTCCTGCAGCACACCTGAGGACTATCCACGGCACGCCAGTGTGCCATGGCACACTGGTTGAAAATCACTGTTCTAACGGTAAGGTTACCAGTCAGAGATGCAGAGACTGCTGATGTGTACTAATAGCATTTTATGCCTGGAATTTGCCTTCATTAAAATAGATTATTTTTCTTTGTTTCAGTAGATACATAGGATCAGAATTACCTGTTTTATAGTATTTTGTGAACTTTTTTGGTCTCAGGTGGATTATTCAAAATTAAATTTCACGCTCTCTGAGCCAAGGCTAAGAGTGTTCAGTTTTGGATTTTACTGAATGCCGACATACGCTACATGAAGTTGCAGATAAAGGAAAACTATTTTTAGACCATTGAAATCACAGTAGCTGGTTGGGCGTTTTTGCTCTATTTGTATTTACCTGTTTTTCTGTGTTGAAAAATGGGATCTTTGGCATATCTGCTTTGTGCGTTGTTGGAGTTTGTGCAAACAGGAACTCATACCTACTGCTGAGTGATGATACATAAAATGTATAAATCAAAATGTCACTACACTTTTATTGTTCATACTGCTAAATGAAAAATTCATTTTTGAATTTTGGAGGTTCATATTAAATTTTGCACATGAAGTCTGCAAAAAAGTCCTTTCCCTAGTGGCTGTCGCTGTTACTGAGGAAAGTGAGTGGATGCCATTTGAGATTAGAATTATGTTTGTTTGGGTGTTTTGGGCATTTACCATAGTCTTTCGAGACTGAAGGATGCCAATAACTAACTAACTAATAATTAGGGCAGTACTACTCTGAGTTAGGGGGAGGAGTCATGACCCTCTCCCCCGTTTGTATAAAGGTCCCTCTGTAAGGGGACAGGTTCCTGTAAGGGACAGGGCAAGTGGAAAAGCAGCAGTGTGATCACCAGGACTGTCCCCCAGGGGCAATTTTCAAACGTTAGAGGGGCCACCAAGGTCTCGGGGCTAAGGAAGCCCACAGAGCTCTTGAAGGACTTCCCAAAGCTTGGAAATAGTGAAAGTGCTATTGCAATGAAATAGGAAGTAATTTTGAAATCGGAAGACAACAAAACTGTAAATTTTGTTATCACTACTTCTACTATTTTCAAGACTTGGGAAGCCCTGCGAATACTCCGAGCTGCTCCCCCCATCTCCCAGATCTTGCAAGCTTCTCTGGTAAGTTTGATCACATCACTGCCCTAACTTACCTAGGGAGTAAAGCTCTCTGAAAGTTTTGAGTACCACTAGAGAGAGTGTTGATCCTTGCTTGGGGGTGGATGTGTGCCTCATATGGAAAAAGTAGCTGATCTCTGAGAGTAGGGGTGCTCTAGCATTATTGCAGATGGCTGTGGTTTGCCCCCTGCCAAAGAAATCCTTCCTGGGCTCCACTGATCACTACTGGCAAGTCTCAAAACTCCTGTTCCCAGGCAAGGTGATCTCACTGACAAATTTGAAAGGTCTCTATTATCCTCCTTGACCTCTCTGCTGTGTTTGATGCACTGATCTCTGTCTTATTTAGCTCCCTTTAGGTCTCAGCTAGCCACGATACAATGGTTCTCTTCCTACTTGTGCCATTTTCAAAGTTTCCATGGGAAAGATGAACCTCTTCGTTGCTGCTATTTTCTCTGTTGGGGTCCCTTGGATCTCCCGTTCTCACTCTAAACACTTTTCTTAGGTAATCCATGGCTTTCAACACTGTCTGTATTCTGATGGCACACAGCTCATTCTCTGCACTTCAAAACTTTCTCCTTTCTTTCTGTGCTGTGCTTGGATTCTATGGATACTTAAACGCATTATGTCCAAGACAGAAGTTCTTATTTCTCCTCCCTGCTCTGCCTCAATTTTTTCTCTCTCCTTGTACTCTATTTCTATTGACAGTCACCATTCACACTGTTGCAAAGTTCTGAAACCTTGCTTTCCTCTTTGATTCTTCTCTTGCCAAAAAGTGATTCACATAACAAGCAAATTTTTTTTCTAGGATTTTTCTAGGCTTCACTTAACAAGCACACTCATTGGCAGTTGGGGCAGACGTGCTGGCCGGCAGCCCTTTTAAAAAGTGTCAGGGCTGCCTAGTGCTCTTGCCCGTAGCAAAAACAACACTTCTGTGCAGTTCTTCTTGTAGCCGGGTGTCCGCTGGGCAGAGGGAGAGAACAGCAGTGGAGAAAAGGGAAGCAGCTCAGAGCTAGCCAGAAGGGAGGAGGGGAGAGAGAGGCTCAGCATGAAGAGAAGGAGAAAGTAGGCAGCTTTGAAAGTGTCTTGGATTGCAGAAGAAAGTGTCTTTGATTGCAGCCTCCTAACCATGTCTTCCCAGAAGTAAGCCCCATTGTGTTAAATGGGTCTTATTCACAGGAAAGTGTCTTTGATTGCAGCCTAAGGACACAATCCAGAGCAAACTGCTCTGACCTAACTGCACTCTCCTAACTATTCTGTATCCAGAGCAGAAAGTTATGCTGAATCCAGAGAGTCAGGAAGCCTGGGCTGCCCTAACTGCTCCAGAGCATGCTAAGTAATTGACACAAGGGGAAGACTTGCTCCTGAGGAGACACCCCTCAGATCACACTGAACAAGGAACAGCTGTGGTGCCTACAGTGGTGACATGACTCTGCACATCACCTGGTGCGGAAGTCTGTGCGTCATCCCTGGGATGTGCGCCCCCCCTACCTGGACTGCGCAGTCACCAAAGTTGGTGCCTGCGCAGTTGTTTCTGAAGCCAACTGGCTTCAGAAAGAGTACTGCGCAGGCACAGTCTCTGACATCTGCGCAGTACTTTTCTGAAGCCTTTTGGCTTTGGGGGAGAGTGTGCAGGCGTCAGAGTTGGTGCCTGTGCAGTACTCTTTCTAAAGCCATTCGGCTGCCGCTCCGCCTCCTGAGTGAGGCCGAATGGCTGTGCAGAGGCGCGGACTTTCTCTGCTCTAAGGAAGTCTCCTCTGAAGCTGTTCGGCATGCTCAGTGTGTTTCTGCGCAGTGCACCTCATATGGCCGTTCAGGCCAGCTCCTCAGACAAGTGGCAGCTTCTGGCTGCTGCTCCGCCTTGGAGCAGGCCTGAATGGTGGTGCTGATGCCTGGAGCCTGCCAAAGGACAGTCAAACTCCTCCGGCACATCACCCCATACGGAGCGCATCACCCAATGCAGCCCACACCAGTCTGGTGACGCCACTGGGTGCCTGCCTTATAAGGAGTCCCTGATGAGATGCCAGTACATTCTACAGTGAATACAAGGGGCTTCTTGGAGTGGCCTGCTATATCCTGAGGTTTGTGGGCAGCCGTAGTTTGTTCCATATCCTGAGGTTGAGAGGCAGGGGTTGCAGCTAGGATGGCCAAGAACTCAGATTTTTGGTCAACACTGCCATTCTTACTCGGGCCTTATCATGGAACCCTATGGGTCTACTCATTACTATGCCACCTCCTGAGGTGGTATATCTCTGAGGAACTGGAAGAGGCATTTCTGCCTTGGAAACGGGCTTTGGATACAGAGTAACTGCTCTGCCCAAGGCAATGCTAAACATGCCCTCAACTTGCCTCTTCTGAGCTGCTTAGGCTGCCCCAGCTAGGGCAGAGCAGGTCCACCTCTCTTAGGGCACCCTATCTTGCCTTGCTCTGCCCTAAGCCTCTTCCAGAGTAAGTGGGCTGGAGCATCTTGCAGTTGCTCCAACCTAGTGTTAGATAGGGCAACCTAAGGGCTCTTATGTGGACAGATTAGTTGCTCTGGATTGTGCTGTTAGTAGACTTCATAGGATCATGCACACTGAATGCATGTTTTGAATTCAATTCCAGTGTTTTGGCATCATTTTTACACACAGGTAATATTTTTATATGAATATTTTGGGGGTTGTGGAACCAATCGTTTGAGTTTCCATTATTTCCTATGGGAAAATCCGCTTCCCCTAAAGACCATTTCACATAACAAGCATGCTTCCGGAACGAATTAAACTTGTTATGTGAGGCACCACTGTACTTGATTTTCAGTCTGCCTCTAAATCTTGTTGCATTCATTTCTACAAACAGCATAAAAATATGTTCCTTTCTTTCTTTCTCCTCAGTGTCATCCTCTTGTCATCCTTCACGTTGACTGCTGCAACCTTTCCCTCCCAACTCTTCATTTTCTCACCCTTGGGCCCCTCATGTCCATCTAGCTTTTTTTCTAATCACATCATGCTCTCCAAATACTTGCATTTGCTTCTTGTTGGATCCAGAAGCTCCTGGTCCTCACTTTCAAAGCCTCCCATGACTTGGCCTCTCTTTATTTTCTGCCTTTTGCTGCCTTGGCTCCACTACCTTCTACTCCCAAAAAGTCTCTTTTTCTCTTAAATGGCTCTTCTCCAGTCATTTGGAACATTTTTAAGTCAGCCTGGAACTCCTGCCTTGTGGGGATATTCTTCTCGTGGTCCTAAATGCACTGCTTGGGAGTATTAATTTGTGCTATGTAAATAAACTACCACATTTTGCAGAATCTCTCTTCTTGATTATCATTTACAAACTAAGATGCTTTTCCAGGTGTAGGGTTCTTGAGAGCATTGTAGGGTTTCTTCAGACAGCCACCATTTATCTCGGTGTGTGTTAATGAGGCCGCTTGGCTGGGATTCACTTGTTCTAGCAGTGATTATTCCACAGATCAGAACACCTTTCAGTTATACCCAGGATTCATTCGTTCAAGATATGCTCCAATCTTTCAACCTCTCTGCTGGTTTAAAGACTAAAATTGTCTACCTGATGTTGATTTGCATGTGGCATGGTGATCAAACTGGTTTTGACATTTCCTTATGACTTTCTTCAGTAAATAACAATCATTTAAACACTTAAGATATTCATTATTCACACATGTCTTTGTTCATTTTAATATACTTTGTTATGTACTTTGGCTATGTGTTAATAAATATGTGTGACTTAGGCTTTTGCAAGTGATATTTATGACATTTTTGGTGACCATTTTGCATTTGCAAGCTGAAAACGACTGGGTTTCACTTTTCATCAGTTTTCTCTTTTAGATGGTGCTCCTGTCCCTAACTCATCCAGTAAGTGATGGATGCCTGTATAATACAAAGAAAATTTAGAGGTGCAGATTTACTGTTTTTTTTTTCACCTGTGTGCTACTCCCAAGTTGTTGTTATTCTTCAGTTTTAAGTTTTGTCCAACTCTTTGTGATCATGTGGACCACACCACAGCATGCCAGGCTCCCCATCTTCCACTGACTTCCAAAATTTGTCCAAATTCACGTTCATTGCTTTGGTGTCACTACCCATTAGCTTTTAATTAGCTATTATTATTTTTCAATTTTCTTTGTAAACCGCTTTGTGAACTTCTTAGTTGAAAAGCGGTATATAAATACTATAGATAGATATCTGCAAATCATCCTCTGCCATTCCCTCCTCCTTTTGTCTCCAATTTTTCCCAGCATCAGGGTATTTTCAAAAGAATCCTCCTTTCTAATGATGTGGCCAAAATATTTGAGTGTCAGCATCTGTCCTTCCTATGAACAGACAGGGTTGATTTCCTTGAGGATTGAACTGATTTGATCTCCTTGCAGTCCAAGGGACTCTCAAGAGTATTTTCCAGCACCACAATTCAA
This sequence comes from Cryptoblepharus egeriae, assembly GCA_030015325.1. Lineage (NCBI taxonomy): Eukaryota > Metazoa > Chordata > Lepidosauria > Squamata > Scincidae > Cryptoblepharus > Cryptoblepharus egeriae. The sequence continues at coordinate 45,835,005 of JAREYC010000008.1, read as the reverse complement.
AGGCATCTGTTCCTTAGCGTTCAGCCATCCTTATGGTCCAGCTCTCATATAACTTCTGAGAAAACTTTTTCATCCTCATCAAGATGTTCCTTAGTTCCTCATCATTGCCAAGTTTTACCAAAGCTTTATTTTGGCTGTGAAATTAGACAAGCTAAGTGCATGGTTTGGTATTTCCTGTCTTTAAGGTTGCTAAGATTTTTTTCCCTTCAAGTTAAATAGATGCAAACCACTTAAAACAAACTCTCTTCTCTGGGGATGAACAATAGATAAATGCTGCTAATAACATTGTTTTTTATTCACACACCCCCTACCAGCCTAGCTTGTGTGCATTATTAAATGCTTTGTTTAAAATGATTCTTTTTTTACTAAAAGCTTCCTAAAATTTGAAAGGGAGTTACAAAATTACATGATTGGACGTGAAAGCATTGATCCATTTATTGCTGTGATTTAATGGATTAATTAAAACAGATTTTGAATGAGTTTTTGGTTTTATAATTTGGTTGTAAAATAGAGCAGCCTCATATGAACAGTCGTTGATTGCTTGTGGCTTTCACTGTTCCTTATGAATACCCTGTGACTGGGGAGAGAGGTGATGAAGATTGCATTTTTTTGTAACTTGGAATGAAACTGGAGCACTGAGTAGCCTACTTTTCAAAAATGAAATACTATATTGGAATATTATTTTTAGCCTTGGAATATTTATATTTAGTAATACAGTGGCGCCTCACGTAAAGAACGCTTCACGTAAAGTTTGTTTCACATAACAAACAAAAATTTCTCTAGGATTCTGCTTCACGTAAAGAAAGTGCTTCATGTAAAGAAAACATTCGTTGGCAATTGGGGCAGACGCGCTGGCTGGCAGCCTGTTTGAAAAGCGTCAGGGCTGCCTAGCGCACCTGCCCATAGTGAAAGCAACACTTCCATGCTGTTCCTCCTGTGGCCGGAGGAAGTGAAGAGCAGTGGAGAAGAGGGAAGCAGCTCAGGGCTAGCCAGAAGGGAGCAGGGAAGAGAGGGGCTTAGGATGCAGAGAAGGAGAAAGTGGGGAGACACTTTGAAGGTGTCTTGGATTGCAGCTAAACCATGTTTACCCAGAAGTAAGCCCCATTGTGTTAAATGGGTCTTACTCCCAGGAAAGTGTCTTTAGGACTGCAGCCTAAGTAGACTTCATAAGATCATGCACATTGAATGCATGTTTTGAATTCAATCCCAGTGTTCTGTCATCATTTTTACATCCAGTTAATATTTTTATATGAATATTTTTGGGGTTGTGGAACCAATCATCTGAGTTTCCATTATTTCCTATGGGAAAATCCGCTTCACGTAAAGAATGTTTCACGTAAAGAACATGCCTCCGGAACGAATTAAATTTGTTACGTGAGGCGCCACTGTATTATTATATAACAACCAGATCCTGATTTTCTATTACATTTCCCTGCATTCTTTCATGTTGTAGCATGACAGAATTTTTATACATGTTTTGTACATTTCAATACATTTTATATATGTTTATACACACTGTGAGTGTCTTGAAGCTCTTCTTGTGAAGTATAAGGCAGGCTGTAAATTAAAATAAAGGATAAAAAAGTAAAGGTGTCAGCAGATTGTACTGCTAGTTGTGACTGACTGTAGGGTGTGGTGCTCAACCTAATTTCAAAGCCTTTAGAGCCAGAGTTGTCTGAGGACGTTTCTGTGGACATTGGGTCACCATGACTGATGCAAGGAATGCTATTTTTACCTTCCTACAGAGGTAGTGCCTTTTTATCTACTTGCATTTGCATGCTTTCAGATTGCTAGATTGGCAGGAGCTGGGCTAAAGACGGGAGCTCATCTTGTCTTGTAGGATGCAGGCCTCAAACCTTGGCCTATTGGTTAGCAGGCACAGCATCTTAACCACTTGTGCAACTACAGCCCCTAAAATAAAGGAAGTTGCTTTTCAGATTGACTGACAAATTGTTCCTGCATTCCTGACCTGTAGGGCAGGGTGGAGGAGTCAGAATCTCCTCCAGAACTTCAGTTTACCAAGTATGTTTATCTCACAGGAAGAACCTTGGTAGTTCATATCCACTGCCACCATCTCAATCTACTGTGGGTGGGCAGGTGGGGAGCAGGATCTGGCACTTGTGCTGGATGCTAACCCTGTTCTCAGGCAGCCTGGGACAATCCCAGGGTGCTTGCATGTGTCTTGCATGTGATGCTGATTGATGTGGCACAGATCTGAATAGCCCCCTTGTAGAACCATAGAATCCTGGGCTACAATCCAGAGTAACTACGGGAGCACGTAAGGGACATTACATGCACCCGTAGTTACTGCACCACCTAGTGAAAACCTATGGGAAATTCATACTGCAATCCAGAGCAAATTGTTCTTACACCGGAGCAAGGACTCCCTGTAGTTACTCTGGATTGCACCCTTAGAGTAGGAAGGGACCCAGTGGATCATCTAGTCCAACTCCATTCCTGTAGCAGGAAATCCTTGTCCTGTGGGGCCCTGGGTCTCAAACCCTGGCCTGCTGGTTAACAGGCAGTGTCTTAACCACTTGGGTCACCTCTTGTGGTTTCCCCGTGCATCAGGGTAAGCTGCAGGCTGCCCAAAACTTGTGTTGGGCAACTTGTGTTGTGCCCATTCAACTTGTGTTGAATATATTGCAGGCATACTGGTATGTCTGCTCTAGCGCAAGTTAAGACTGTGCCCCAAATAATCTGCAGTGATGCTCTTCATCACTAGCAGAGAACATCATCAGCATGCCAGCATAAAGTCTGATCAAAAGCCCAGCACATTTCAGTCTAACAGGATGCAATAATTTTAGCAAATCACCTTTAGCAAGATTTAGCAAATAATCTTTAGCATAAAGATTAAATATGTGGGTAGAGATATTAATCACAGGTTCCAGAAGCTCTCCGAAAGAAAGATACTCAAGCCTTGGGATTGGGGAAATTCTGAGTAAGAAATCTAAAAACCTATAATGATGCTTTTATAAGCACCGAGCAACTATATACACAAGCAGAGTAATACCTATGGTAACCAAATTTCAGGTTCTTCAATATTGTAATCATTTTTATATGAATATTTTTGGGTTTACAAGTTCTTTAGATTACAAACATACTTCTGGAATGAATTATGCTTGTAAACCAGAGTACCATTGTATAAATATGTGTTGTAACACAATCACATACTTCTAAAATAGCACAATCTCTTATTGGTTTCATTTGAAATGGTAGGAATAGCATAAAAGGCTGTCCCACATCAAATGGACTATGCTCATCTTCCTGGGAGTAACACGATCTTTTCACCTTGAAAGCTATGTACTGTTCAAGGAGGCCCAGTACTGTATTATCAAACCAGACTGGGTGTGAGTAGCTCAAACCTGTAGATCTGATCCCCCCAGTAAAAAAGATAATGCTGAGTTCTGAAGAGGAGCATCTTGTGTAAGAGCTAATAAAAGCTAATTTAATCAGCACAGATATGTGTACAGTATGATATGTTTTTGTGTGCGTTGTTACACATGGGAGGTTGATTGTTTTTCAATAGAATAACGTGATAATTTAAATGGAAATAAGATGTCAGCATTAAATTTGGTCATATTAATCCTGTCAGGCAGGTGTAATTGACTCCTCTTGCTGTACCTGTGTACTGTAGATGATGTGCATACACGAGATAATGTTAGTGCTATGTTTGCAACTATATTTAGATACTGTAAGTTAATTTCATTATTATAGCTCATGCATCCTTTTGTATTTTTAAAAATTGTCATACGTGAAAACAGTACATTGATCATGGATGACAAATGGGAAATTTTGTCAAGTTCTGTTCCCTATTTTTCACAGCATAACCGTCCAGCCTTCTTCAAGCTCCACATCCAATATACTTAACAGCTGAAGACAAATTCTTGCAGTATGTTTGCTCTTCTTGTCTGTCATGCTTTTGATTACATTTGCTCTACAGAACTCAATTAATGACTTGTTCAATTAATAACACACATCTGTATTGATTTTAGTATTGGCCTTTATCGGAAATAGTCTAAGTACAGAAGAGGTGCTAGAACTGGAACTTCAGATCACTACTAGGACAATGTAAAACGACAATGTTATGATATAGAAACTAGCGAAATGTACTCACATTGCGGGAATAAAATACCCCCTTAGCACAACATCACCCCCTCGCATGTGCAACATCCCCATTACATATATGCACAACATCCCCCATATATAATATGTGTTTGTGTGTATTGTATATAGATAGATAGGGATTATCTATCTACTCTGTCTAATGGAAATACAACTATCTGAAGTCCCAAGAAAAAACAAGATATTGCTGGAATTATGATTTATTAAACAGGATAAACATAGAGGAAGATACAAGGAGGGAAAGAAGGAAACAAAAACATTCTGTGTACATTCAGGCATTAAATTAGCAGCCTCTGGCTTCTGACAGCCCAATCCTATTCATGACTACTCAGAAATAAGTTCCATTATAGTCAATATTACTTACTCCCAGGTAAGACTGCAGCCAGATTGAGACATTTCTAGGAGGAAAGTACCAAAGTGGTATTGTCATCGCCAAGCTAGTAAAAAACATCTCAGTGACTTGTTGCTCTTTCCAGTGGGTCCATGTGGAAACAGCCACTGATGGAGGAAGGTCTGAGTAGGATGACACTGGTCCCATCCAAATCAGTCAGAAAAATATCTTGCTGTGTCTTTGCAGCTTCTTATAAGGCTTAGGCGTGGGCCTAAGTCACAAGGGTCGCCTCATATTCTTAATCCACATCTGAGAAGACAGTACTATACAATTAGGAACATAGTCCTAACCAATTTAGGCCAGCACAACTTGCCCATCTCCTTATTCTCGTGAGGAGTGCCTTGTGGCACTTTTGCAACACCCCCAGGTCAGCACAGGATTTTTGCCAGGACTAAAGCTGGCCTAACTGGGGATTAGGATTGCAGCCTGGGAGTTGTCAGTATACAACTATCCCTCCATGCTTTGTCCTTGGTCTATGCCTCGTTCTTAGTCCAAGCTTGCAAGAAGGCAAGGTTTGATTAAACATGCCACATTATTTGTACAGGTGTCCTATGTTATCCTGTTCTGTTCTGGAACCACTGTATTTAAAGAAAACAATGGAAAAATAATTATAAAGATCCACTTCCAAGCTTCTTGCTCCTCTATTGTGCCTAATTGAATAAAGTAATTCCTCAATATCGGCAGGGATTTGATTCCAGTACTGAAAAATAGAATGATTGCTTGCATGACTACTTCTCTACAGCAGTAAGAAAGCAGTTTTTTTTAAAAAAACTGTGATTTGCTGAGGCTATTCATATTGAGTCAAATCTGTATATTAAAAATCCATGTATAATAAGTTTGGACCTGTATATTAAACATACTTTTTATGTAATCCTCTTAATACTCATCTCCCCTCAGAAAAATTTTAGCTCAATGCATTTGAACACCTATTTCTTTGCCACTTCCTCTCCTGTTAAATCTTATATTATCCTAGGAGAAATTTATCCATCCTTTTTCTGTGATGCTAAAGCCATAAAAATGAACTGTAAATAGTTGTCAGTTTATGACAATAGGGATTATTGTATACATGGAGCACTCAGCATCCGTCTAGCTGTATTCTCAAAGCATGAAATTTGATAAACTATTAAAAGTCTAAGTGTCTTCACTGAACTCCAAAACATCCAAAGCCCTCTAGTCATTCCCTTAATTCAGCTTCCCTGGAAGACATCAACTTTCTTTCAATAGATGCTTGACCATGGGTCAGTTTATTGTCAGAATGCCTTTCTTTTGGAAGATTTTTGCCGCTCAGGAAACAAGTCTTCCCTTGCCACCAGTTGAATTCCTTTGAATACATGACAGTGTGATTCCCTCCTGTGTAAACACAAAACTGAAAGTGTATTAGTGTATTTATTTGTAAGGCTTTTAGCACAACAATAGGCTGAAGTATCAGAATTTTACAGTTTTCATATTCAGTAACAGATGTAACAAATGATGATGCAAAGGCTTTACAATGCTGCTTTCAATGCATACACAGAACTGTATATATGACTTCTTCAATTCCAACCACAGCAATTCACAAATTCCTATGAAGCTATTCAGTATGAAAAGAGGGGGAACTTATTAGGAGTAATTTTATTTCCTATCGTTCCTAACAAAGAAGGAGAAAATGGGGCCAGTCTGCTGCAAAATGTATTTTCAGTCATTCACCAGATGCAATTCAGTGGTAAAAGAATGCACATTTCCCTCTTTATATATCCTCAGTCTGTTCATGAAATTGGCCCTTATGGAGAAAAAATGGATAATAAGTAGAATTATATTACATTAACACCAATGGGGAAAATTCTAACTTGCTCCAATGCCATTCAAGGTTCACCCCAAAATCAACCTCAAGCTCTAATACAGGGACCCCCATATTCCTGACAGTTCATTTTCCAATGAGCCACTCTTCCAACACATTTCAATACCTAATGCTCATTCAATGCATGCTCTTTCAACCTCTCTCTACTGTTCCAAGTCTAAAATTGTCCTCTTGCATGTTGATTTGAAGGTGACATGGTGATTCAAACTATTTTGGGGTGTGTGTGGGAGGTGCAGAGGGCAGCCCTGATGACAAGTGAGGCCAGGTTGGGACCTAGCAGACCCTGCAAAGCAACCTCTGGCTTTTCGTGTCTCCTTGGCTTTGTGGTGCCTATAGGGATGGGGTAAAACAGAGTAGAAACGTTGGTGTTACTGCCATCTTATTGAGGGTTAAGGAGAAAAGTTCATCTTGCCCCATAATAGAGTGTCAGCAGCCCCAACCTTGTGCTGGATAACATCGTTATGTCAATCTACCTGCTCCAGATCTTCTTAAGATAGAATCATGGAGTTGGAAGGGACCTAATAGGTCATCTAGTCCAACACCCTGCCTGTAGGAAATCTTCCAAGAGCATCTCCAACAGATGGTGCTGTAACAGGAGTATTGCAGGCAATACCCCTGAATGGCCTGAATGGATAAGTATCATTAAGCAGTAGAATCGTGTTCATCTTCATAACAGTTTAGTGGTTTACAGTGCTCACTTTTCTTTCTTCCTCTTTTTTCCACGAATTAGGTTTTTTACCTAGAAAAAGTACCTGTGTAGGAGCAGCATTTTTGACAACTATCCTCTTGTGATGTGACCTGTTGCTCAGAAATTCAGCAAGTATGTAACAAGGTCACTGGCAGAAGTGACTCAGGCATGCCTTCACCATTGACTGCTCCATTTTTTCCCTGAAATCCTTTCCTCTGTGTATAAACTGCTAGGTTTCTGAATGTCTCAAAGGGGTTCCTTTTTCTTAGAAGGAGAGGCAGTTTGGCTCTTAAAATAGAGCTTTATTTCTGGTTGTTACGGCAACAAAGGCAGGCTTGTTCATCTTGCAGCATCCATGGGTGATTTTAATGGTTATTTTTTATTATTTGATTAATGTAGAGGCAACTGATGCCCAACTATGACACGGGGTGGACTGCATTAGCAGTGAATTTTGTGGAATCAAAGGGCACCTTGGATTTTGGGTGTGCACACTCCTAATTTGCCATCACCTTCTCAGCCTGCTACTGATGCAAGTCTCAGTGATCCATTTGTTCAAATGAGATCCGCTGATCATCCCCTAGTTTCTTAAAAGCCAGATGTTCAGGGCTTCCACTTTTATGTTTAGGAACAGCGTGAATGAAAGAACCAGTCTGAAGAGATGTTAGGAAATCCTCATGCAACATTCTTGTGCTATGTCTGGAAACTTAATTCTTCTCCAGCTATGTGCCAGATGTATATTCAGGATCTGTTATCTTGTCAGAAGCACCCATCATGCTTAGCAACAGACAGGTTTGTTGTTGCCTATTGAGTAGCAAACCCTGTTGAGTAGCAAACCCTTTCCATTTAGGTCAAGAGGGTGGGATGGAGTGACCCAAGTGGGTTCCGCTCCTCCTATCAGGTAACATGATGGCATCATCAAAGCAGATTTATGAATCCAGAAGACCTCTTGTCCTCTCCCTGAGTCATCCTGAGTCATCTATTCATTGGGACCTCAGAGATGAGCAACCATGTGCTTTCTCAAAGTGCATAGATTCTTTGGACAAATGTAAGTAGTTAGCACATAGGGACTGACTATCTAGCTAGAATGTGTTTAGGGATTTTCTTTTGCTTTCTTTGCTTCCAGGTAGTGAGTTGTATTTTTTTGGTTGTATTTTTTTGTATCCCTGCTTCATATATTGGGTCTTATTTGTTTTAACAACCATGTTTTCCAGGCATTTTCCATGTCTGCTTATATTTTACTAACCCATTCTCCCCCTCCCTATTTTGTTAATTCCTCATTACAGTGCACCCAGGGCTGTGGGTGGCGCAAGCGGTTAAGGCGCTGTGCCTGTTAACCAGCAGGCCAGGGTTCGAGATCCGGGTTGGCCCCACAAGACAGGGTGAGCTCCTGTCCTTAGCCCAGCTCTGCAACGCCAGCTGGATCCAATCGTATTGGCTCTGCCTTTCCACAAATTCAGTGGTGTGGAGAGGGGGATTTGCTGCTTGGGTAACAGCCTATCCTCCATAACAATCTAACCTAGGCTTTCGTGCTTCGCATGCAGCGTATGCAGCGCCAAGCACGATACCATAGTCTTCCAAGACTGACGGAGGCCTGCATTACACTGTGACCCTTGGTCTGCCTGGTCCATGTTCATTGGTAATTCAGTAGCTTGTCACACCTCTTTATTCTTGATTTTCAAAATGAAATTCTCTTTCTGGGTAGATTTATTTTCTCTGTAAATCGCTTTGTGAATTTTTTGTTGGAAAATGGTATATAAAGACTGATGATTGATTTTCCCCCCCTCCTCTTCCTGGTTTTTATAGCCTATAAGGGAAAATAGGGAGCACTTTCCTACTAACCACTAGGTACTTTCCCTTTTATTTAGCCTGCCTTCTCAGGAAACCTGCTCTTCTATTGCCCTGACAGTTTTTTAAAATAATTTTTTAAATAAAGATTTTGATATTTTTTATAAGCTCTTTTCTGAGCAGTATAAGGAAGGAACCAGATATTATCCTGCCACACATGGTAACACGACAAGCAGTTCTTTTAAACTGCCTTTTAAGTTTATTTTGCCATACTTTGGAAAATCCTTCTGTACTTTGCCAGCACTCTTTTCAGATGCATTTTTTGCAGTGCTTTTTACCTTTTAGTATGTCTTGGCAAATGTCTAATTTGAGGCTGTGACTTGCCTCTTACCCCACTGGGTAACAACAACTGAATTATTTTATTAATAGCTGCATATTAATAGCTGCATGGATTTTTCTCAAAGGCTTTTAAAAAGGCATCAGCATTGGTTCAGCGGGTTCTCCTTTATGCCCTTTTTTGTTTGCAAACTTGAAGAATGATTATGCACTAGATCTGACAAACTGTTCAGGTGTGTTGTGGCTCTAGTACTGTAATGAGCTTTCTCACTGAAATTAGTGGGGAGTGCAGGAAAGCATTGTAGTCTGTGATAGATCAAAATCAAAATTAATCAAAATTAATTCAATATAAATTGAATTAGTTACCCAGCTTTTGCTGTCATAAAAGTATTTCTTTTCCAAATGTCTTACTATGTTAAAATAAATGTTTGTAGGGAAAATGTGTTTTTGTTTGTTCAGCCTTTTGGGCTCATCTGAGTAGTGGAAGAGAATTAAAGAGGTATGGAGCAAAGCAAAAGATTATCCTGGAGTAATTAGCTATTGAGGAAAAAAAACTGGCTGATGAACTGGAACATTGTGGGAGATCTAGAGTACAATCCTAATCATGTCTACTCAAAAGTAAGCCCAACTGTGTTTAATGGGTCTTACTCTCAGGAAAGTGACTTTAGGATTGCAGCTGTAGAGTCTGGTCCAGAGATACTTCTCTGGATCAGAGAAGCTGGACTAGAGTAGTTCCAGTAGCTTCTACAATCACTTTTCACACTTTCCAAACTTTTCAAATAATTATAAACCACAATTGTTTTTGGCACCACTTCAGGATTTGCAGGGATGGTAAACTTCCTTATGTTGGCAGACCCTGACAGCGTAATTATAACCCCCTCTTAGGCTGGCACAAGTCAGTTGCACTGGCCTGGGGGAGTCTCAGAAGTGCTGTAAGACATTTCTGCACCACTCCCAGGGGGTTAAACTAGTGTGCATAGCAGGAGTGGGGTGAAGGGTGAGTAGTGCATGACTGAACTAGTTAGGATTGCACCACAGTGCCCTGTGCCACAGAATGAGTACTCTTTTAGACCACTCTGACTAACCTGTTATTGGCAAGAGGCTGAAGAATAGGAGAGGTAGAAGGCTAATCCTTCATTGGTTCTTGATTTATTGCATATGGACCAAAGAGTGGCCAGTAGACTTCTTGGAAGAAGAATGTTTGTCTTCATGGAACCTGAATGGGCTTAAGGCTAGTGACAGCCCTCGGAGGTGAATTTATATGGTGAAATACTTGTGTGTAGTAAATCCAGTACCTGAGTCGTGTATAAAATGTGAACCACGCTGTTGTTCTGTAAACAGCTTTCTTCTTGAATATCTGCTCACTGGTTCATGTCACAAAAATTGCTTTTGGAGTTCTTGAAAGAACTTCGGAATTTGGCCTAAGACAGATTAGGTTCCTTTGCAATAATTTGTTCTCCCCTGATGACCTTAACGTGATTGGACTTGGAGTAATTATGCCTACTGTAATCTCCAGTGATTTATTTGCACACAACTTACTCACATCAACTACAAATAGAAATTGTTTGTGTAAGATGTTTTAACACCTCAGTGTGAGTCAAATTATTTGTTTTTCTGTAAGCACTTGGGCTGATAAAGAAAATTGCAGGAATTATTGCTCATACCTTGTCCTTCTTCATGGATTAGTCTGCTCTGCTTGCTTCAATTTCTCATTTGGGAGCCATCCTGCTTACATGGGTTGATAGCATTTCTATTTAATGATCTACAGCTTCACTTTTTATTCCCTGTTAGGTTCTAGCTGATCAATGCATAACCTAATTGATTCTTAAGGTCAAACATTCCATGTCATTATTGGCCGATACCAGATCTTATTTATTGTTCTTCAGAAGTTGCTTCTATTGGCCATTATCTTTTTTTATCCATTCTTACATTCAGGAGCAATAAAAACATGAATCATAGGTTGGTAGACACTTATTATTATGCATTGCCTGTGGTTAGGTGCCATACCTGGAGATTCTTCAATGTAGAGGCTAATCTAATGATCAACTGTAGCATAAAATTTTTTGCTGCTTTTGTGGTAGAGCTGGGAAGAAGAAAGTGGAAGAAAGTCAGAGTTGGCTTAAAAAAGAAGAATTTTAAGGGCAGCACAATCTCTGAGCAATTTTCGGCTGTTGCAAGAGTTCATGATTGCAATAGGGATGACATAGTAGTTGTTGGTTTCACCTGAAGTTACAGGAATGTTTTTGGGTTCATTGTGGAATATACTGTTGCTCATGTGATCCTCTAGTTCAGTGATTCCTAATCTTTTTTGACTGGTGGCTCCTTTGAATTACTGAGCCATTGACCACGGCACCTCATGGGGACTATAATCCCAGGGTGTGGGATTTTGTGAGAATTATGCGGCACCTGAGAAGCCATGGCCCACAGTTTGGAAACCACTGTTCTGATCCTTTCAAGTAGAACTTGGGCAAAGCTTTAACTTGAATTGTTGTGTAACAGACTCTGGAAATAACTGATTTCTGTTCCTTTAAAAGCTATTCACATGTTTTGCACGTGCTATGTGCATGGTCACAATGTGTTTGGATTTAATGAACTTTCAGCATTATGGAACGTATTATTATAGAAAAAGGGTCTAGGTGTCTATATTCGGTAGTGGTATTATGGTAAGCAGAAGACCTTTATTCATGAAGCAACTCACTAGTCCCTGCTGGATTGCTGCTAAAATAGAAGCAAAGATAGAAAAAAAGAAAAAATATATAGGACTATACTGTTAGAAAAACCACTGTTCTAGGGTTTGAAACTAGCATCTTTCCCATCCCCACCGGGAAATGCTTCCAGGAATTGAATCTGGGATCTCTTGCATGCAAACTTCACCTAAAGCCCATCTTTATCCCCTCCTCCCAGCCTTATAAAATGTGTCATCAGAGGACCTAGTAGTTTAGTGTTTTAAAAGTTATGAACCAATTTAAGATGGGCCTCCATTTCAGTGTGCAGGTTATTTTTAATATATTAGAATGCCTAATATATTAGGCTGCCATGGTATGTGACTGCATTTGGAGAAAGTTTATAGATCTGTACTTTTTAACAGGCTACTACGTATATGCTTTTAACAGTGATAGTCAGTGGAGCTTATTCTCAGGTAAAGGTGGAATTACAGTCTTTGGGGTGTTTGAGGATTTTTTAAAACAGATCAACAACTGCGAAGGAAGAGTTGGAGGGTTCTTTGTTTTAAATAAATTTTCAACTTTTACTTTATTGTAAACTACTTTTACTTAATTGATTTGATCTGATTTTGTCATTTGGGGGTGTTTTCCTGCTTGATGATGTAACTTCTTGCCATGATATTAAAATGTAAATGTTTTCCCCCTTTAAAACCTGGTAGCTGTGACCAACTCTAGGGTCACAACTAGGGTGTTGTGTTTATCCCTGCTTTTAAGGCGAGGAGCCAGGTTGTCCAAAGATGCTTCTGTGGTCATGTGGCCAGCTTGACTATATACCTAGGGGCATGAAATACATGAAACCTTCCCACCGAGGTGGTGCCTATTTATCTATTTGCATTTACTTGCTTTTGAACTGCTAGTTGGCAGGAGCTGGGCTAAGGATGGGAGCTTATTCTGCAGTATTTGCAGTATTCAGGTCTCAAACTGCTGATCTTCAGATGGGCAGGCATAGCACCTTTAACCACAAAGCAAACTGCAGCCCTCTCTGGTCTTTCCTTCCTGGTTAATGGAATCACTTTTGGTGGTTCCCAACAGATGGTCATTCTAAAATGTGGTGCTAACAGTTTTGAGAATCAGTGGTCTAATCCATTGCATCAGTACCAGAGTTAGTTGCAGCAACACCATTCTGAGTTAGATGGAGGGAGGCAATAACTTAAGCCTGTATGTAATGGAATGTTCTATCTGTTCCATTGCAGCAGCATCAAGTTGCCTCATTTATTGTCTCCACAGAGGCAAAACTTCCCTCAAACTCGACTCAGTTTTTTTGTTTTGTTTCCCTTGGTTGATCAGGGTGATCAGTTGGCCTGTGGCTTTTCATTGTGGGCGATAGCCTCACCATTTAAATTATTCCTGTCTTCTTGAAATCATCAATTAGTAGCTTATGAATTCTCTCTTCTGTATTCTTTCTATGCTACTCATTGATGAACTTTTGTTTTGGATGTTGCGCCTGATGCAGTTTCTGACAATCTCCTTTTCTCTTCCTTCAATGTTTTTATTTTTTTTTAATGAAAAGTTTTTTTTTAAGTGAAAAGCAGCCTTGTACTTGGCAGACCATATACAGTGGCACCTCATGTAACAAATTTAATTGGTTCCGGAGGCATGTTCTTTATGTGAAACATTCTTTACGTGAAGTGGATTTTCCCATAGGAAATAATGGAAACTCAGACGATTGGTTCCACAACCCCCCAAATATTCATATAAAAATATTAACTGGATGTAAAAATGATGACAGAACACTGGGATTGAATTCAAAACATGCATTCAATGTGCATGATCTTATGAAGTCTACTTAGGCTGCAGTCCTAAAGACACTTTCCTGGGAGTAAGCCTCATTTAACACAATGGGGCTTACTTCTGGGTAGACACGGATAGGAGGCTGCAGTCCAAGACACCTTCCAAGTGTCTCCCCACTTTCTCCTTCTCTCCGTCCTGAGCCTCTCTCTCCCCTGCTCCCTTCTGGCTAGCCCTGAGCTGCTTCCCTCTTCTCCACTGCTGTTCTCTCCCTCTGCCCAGCAGACGCCCAGCCACAGGAGGAACAGCATGGAAGTGTTGCTTTCACTATGGACAGGCGCACTAGGCAGCCCTGACGCTTTTTAAACAGGCTGCCGGCCAGCTCGTCTGCCCCAACTACCAACGAATGTGTTCTTTACATGAAGCATTTTCTTTACATGAAGCAGAATCCTAGATAAATTTTTGTTTGTTACATGAAACATACTTTACGTGAGGCATTCTTTATGTGAGGCGTCACTGTATATATATTCCCCCATGAGGAGGGATGCCTAGGAAGAGGTGAGGGAGCTGATGCTGTAAAAACAATAAGAAAAGAGAAGAAAAGGTTCAACACTCATGAGGTTGAGAAATGCTGCCGTACGTGATTTGTCCAAGTGGTAGAGAAGCATAGCTTTGTATGAGTTTCTTTGTAAACTGTTAGCTTTGCTAATAAGCAGGAATTGCATTGTGTTTGGTTAATAAAATGAAAGTATGATGTTAAAAACACGAAAAACAACCTGACCTTCTGGCTGATCATACTGAATGTGTGCTTTTGTAATATTTGTATGTCAATGACACGTGGTGTTCTTTTCAACTTTTTAGTGAATGAAGAACAGCTGAAGAAGAGAATATCTGAAGAATTGGCATTAGAACAAGCCAGGAGAGATGCAGAAGCTCATAAAAGGTTTGTTTTAGGAATAAAGGGCTCTTTTCTGTATATTGCAGTAAACTGGGAGATTAGAGGTCTCATATTTTTAAATATCAAATCTGGGTTCTAGCAATATTTTGGAACAAAGAGTCCGAGAGAGCTTGTTTCTTCTGTATAAAATGGTGGTAATATAAAATGGTGTTAATGTTCTATCTCACCTCAACCTTGAAGAGCGTAGCTGTGCCAGTATGTTCATTGTTGTAAAGGTGTGTGCATGTGTGTGTCCTTCTGGAGTCTTAGGGTACAATCCTATGCATGTCTGCTCAGAAGTAAGTTATTTTCAATTGGGCTTACTCTCAGAAGAAAGGGTGCATAGGATTGCAGCCTTGGTAAACTGCTTATTGAGGGCATAATTCTGAAAAAAGCTTTTTTTATCACAAACTCATCACATTCATCAAGAAAAAAATTTAAATTGTAGAGAAAATAGAAATAACTTCTGATTGCATCTGGGCGTCACACACTGAGGAACTGGGGAAGCCAGTGTGACCTCCTATGGATTTCAGTATCTGTTTATTTTTGGTATCAACATAGTGGAATCAACCTGTGAATACCAAGGGCCTGCTGGATGGGCCCTTCTTATCTTCAGGTTCAGTACCTGCTGATTGAACACTTATGCCAATGTGCCTAGAGAGCCTCATGGATGTCCTTGGTGCTTTCTGGTCATCTCTGGGAATTATTTCTTGTCACCTCTGGGAAATGTTCCGAGAGAGGCCCCAGATTCTTCAGAGAGGCACTTCCAGTTGCTGATGTGACCTCTTCTAATTGATTTAAATACCCACAAATATTGGTACC
The DNA here is from genome assembly GCA_030015325.1 of Cryptoblepharus egeriae. Lineage (NCBI taxonomy): Eukaryota > Metazoa > Chordata > Lepidosauria > Squamata > Scincidae > Cryptoblepharus > Cryptoblepharus egeriae. The sequence goes on along the minus strand of JAREYC010000008.1, from coordinate 45,819,633 downwards.
TTTGTGGGTGGGGGTGTGTGTGTGTGGGGGGGGGAACCTTGTGGATACCAAGTGTCCACTGTACTGAATCAGACAAACAGTCCATTGAGTCCAGTGCTAGCAGCAGCTTCCCAGGGTTGCAGCAGATATTTTTTCCAGCCCTTAATAACTTTTTACTGGAGATCCTGCCAGGGATTGAATCTTGAAACTTCAAGATGCACAGCATGTGTTTTACCCTGACCCAGAGCTCCCTAACTTTACCTGTGATCTGTTAAAACCATATTTGGAGTGTTGTCTTTTTTGGAAGGGTGCAGAACAGGCTTATTATTTTAGTTTTCTTAAATACGTTGTAATTAGTACTCCTAAAATTACTTGTGCATGCATTGCTCATTTCCCTCACAGCACTATATTATTATGTAATTGAATTAGATTATGTTGTGTATAATTGGATACCAATTCTCCCCCTTCTCTACTTCCCCCGCCCCTCCCAAAATATCATGTCTCTTTTGATTGAATGGTAAAGCAAATCAATGTGTTATGGTGAACTCTTTGCTCTTTGAAATATTATGGCTGGTCTTAATTGATTTTTAGTTTTCACAGGAAAATTTGTTTTGTGTTAGTGTTAATGTAATTAATGCTTGCATTTTAAAATGGAAGAATTTGTTATGTACTTTGATTTTTGCCCCCCCTTCGTCTCCGCTTCCATTCCAATGCTGTAAAGTATTGCATGCATTTTATTTTTCTTGTTCTCAGTTCTTATTGTGTGTGGCACTCACACAGAAAAGCACCAAGATAGGCTGGTTACCACAATTTCTCCATGTCAGGGACTCAGTCATCATGTCCCAGTGAGCTAGTACTGGGTTTGCTCTACTATTAAGTTTGCCCAATGTTGTGGCAAAATCTGTAGAAGTTTGTGCCCTGATCCTGCAAGACTTTGGAGCAATTAGTCTGGATGTGGTTCCAAGATGTCATAGAATATTAGATAGAATTGATAGAATTGGCTCTAAAAGTCATTCACAAAGCTTACTGTGAACATACATGAGGCCTCTGTCAGTCTTGGAAGACTATGGTATCGTGCTCGGCGCTGCATATGCTGCATGCGAAGCATGAAAGCCTGGGTTGGATTGTTGTGGAGGATAGGCTGTTACCCAAGCAGCAAATCCCCCCTCTCCACGTCACGGAATTAGTCCAATGGAAAGGCAGAGCCAATACGATTGGATCCAGCTGCGTCACAGAGCTGGGCTATGGGACTGACCCGGGTCTCGAACCCTGGCCTGCTGGTTAACAGGCACAGTGTCTTAGCCACTTGCGCCACCCACAGCCAGAAGGACGGCACAAAACGTGGGCAACTGTGTTGGGTTCAAGGTGGCAAAGTTTACAGATTTAACTGAATCTCTATATCCCCCAGTAGAATCTGATAACATCTACTGCCTTAATCATCAAGCAAAGCTGCTGGAAATATATGGGGTTAGAAGCTTCTGGTTAGAAGCTTCACTCTGTAGTGGAATAGAAATGTGAAAATATAATGCCCACCTTGAAACAACTGTGCTAGCATTACTGAGCTGTTTCTTTTTTATGTTTATGGTAATGGATTAAAATCTTGAGTATTTCATGTTCTTGCTGTTGAATATATAAGCTTTGTGCGGGTATTCACTGTTAATTATTGATTAGTCCAAAAGAAGGGTGTATGAGTGTGAAGAAAAAATGTGATAAAGCTAAATGGGCCCAGCTAAGGTTATCGATGCTCCCTTAAGCATTCTTTATATAGCAAGGTGTTCTTGTGGTGAGCTGGGAGTATTTTTCTGCTATGAACCATGATGGGTTGATAGAATTGCATGGAGAATGCTCCACCTGTGTTGACCCTTTCATGGGTCTCTGTAGCTTTGATTTTGAAATGTCAATTTCTTCCCCTGATTGAAATAATATTGTGTGGGGTAGTATACGATGTCTGCTGAACTAAGACAAGTCTGGCAGGTTAATGAATAGAAGGTGATGTGCTGCTCTGATTAACTCTTCATCAGATTCCTCAGTCCATATGTGAATCACTTTGATGGAGAGAAAAATGTAACTAGCTTTGACCCTCTAACCTTTGACATGACAGTTGCACACTTTACCTGGGGGAGCAAGCAAGGGCTTTGCTCATCCAATTTCTTTGCTTAAGACATACATGGTTAGTGTTTGGGTATGTAAAAAAAATCATCACATCAGCTTTTGCTTGTGATTCACTTGGGCACGATATAAAAGACTGTAAAATGAAGCTGCATGTGTGTGAGAACATGCCTAAAGTTAATTTAATTTGAAACTGTTGTCACTGTTAGCTCCTATTCTCTGCCAAAATACTTTAGATGGCATTCAGAAGCTACTATGATTTTATGATTTGTTTTTAAATGTATAGCTTTGTTAAAAAAAAAGACGGTCGCCTGTATTACACAGATATATTTTTATTCCTTTTAAGAAAAAAAGTTTTTTCCTAGTAAAATAATCATCAAATGTAAAAAGAAGCATTCAAGCCATATTTTTTAGAACTGAACTTTCTCTTTAAAAACAACATACTGAATTCCACATGTGTCTGTTTCCTCTGATTTCTCCCCTGATCTTTCTTTTCTTTTTTTGGTCTCTAGGAAGTACATGAGAGGCCCAGTAACGTAGGCTCACTTATAAGATGTACAGTGGTACCTCACATAAGAAGCGTTTCACATAACAAGCAATTCCGTAACAAGGAATCCTGTTTCACATAACAAGTTCTGCTTCACTTAACAAGCAAATGCGCTGTGGGCATGCGTGCTATGCAGCCCTGACACTCTGTGCAGAGGCTGTTTAAAAGGGATGCCAGCCAGCACTGCTGCCTCTAACTGCCTCCAACTTGGGGGCAGTTGCCTGGGAGTGCCAGAGGCAAGTGCCAGAGGCAGTTGCCTGGGAGTGCCAGAGGCAACTGCCCCCAAGTGCCCCCACCGGCCACCTTGAACCTCCAGCAGCAGCCCAGGGAAGCCTCTCAGGAAAGTGTCTTTGATTGCAACCTCCTAACCATGTTTACTCAGAAGTAAGCCCCATTGTGTTCAAAGGGGCTTACTACCAGGAAAGTGTCTTGAGGATTGCAGCCTCGTAACCATGTTTACCCAGAAGTAAGACCCATTGTGTTAAAAGGGGCTTACTCCCAGGAAAGTGTCTTGAGGATTGCAGCCTAAGTAGACATCATAGGATCATGCACATTGAATGCATGTTTTGAATTCAATTCCAATGTTTTGTCATCATTTTTGCATACAGTTAATATTTTTATATGAATATTTTGGGGGTTGTGGAACCAAATGTCTGAGTTTCCATTATTTCCTATGGGAAAATCTTCTTCACTTAAAGAGCATGGCCCGGAATGAATTAAGCTCTTTATGTGAGGCAGCACTGTATATAACATTTTTGACGCGCTTATGGATACATTCAATACCCAGTACTGAATAGGATTAGGATTCTGGTAAACTGGCCGTGTTACAAGTATTTTAGTAAGCTATAAGAATAATATTTTTGTGCAAATAGTTGCATCCCTTTTAAATTGCATAGGTAGGAATGTTACGGTGAAATCCAGATTAACTATGGGGAGTCCTTGATTCGGAGTAAGAACAAGTTACTCTGGATTGCAATATGAATTTCCCATAGGTTTTCACTAGGTGGTGCAGTAACTACAGGTGCATGTAATGTTTCTTACATGGTCCTGTTGTTACTCCGGATTGTGCCCATAGCAGAAATCAGGGTCACATGTTCTATTCAATGATATATGCTTATTTTCCCCTTTATTCTCCTCCCATTCAGGTTCTTGAATAGCCAGAATAACTCCCTGGCCTGAGATCAATGTTCATTTTCCAGCTGTTGGTCATTCCAACTATATTTTGGATAGTGGCTATGAAGAGGAGCTAAATTTGCTATTTGCTAAACTAATTAATTTGCTATAAATTTGCTATTAATGTGCCAATGAACAATGTTTCTGTAGGTGAAATAGTCTTTCTGGTATAAGGATAGTGTGCTCTGTGCCAGATGGGTGCCATGGCTCATGAACTTTGGAGATGAGAAATCTGCTCCTGGTCAGCAAGATGCACCTGCTCTCCCAGTGCCTGTGGAGAAACCTGCTGAGAGATCTCTTCAGCTCAGTGGAGCACTGTGTCTTGCCTTAGGGACAGGGTGACAGACTGAAGCTTGTTGTTAGAGACTGCTAAATAACTGAATTTACATTTGCATCAAGGAGAACTGTGTAGTGAAGGTAGAATTTCATGTGAAAAATCAGTAAACTGAATTTACTTGAATCGAATGCGCTATTGAATCTAATGCACACCCTTATTTTAAAAGCCTTAATATTTTTTTTTAAAAGTTTACTGGCAATTGTAATGTGCAGATGAAAGCAGGTATAAAATTTAATTTTACTACATATATATAACAACATAATGTCAATGTTATGATTTTTACCCAATTACACTACTTTATACAACAATCGGTTTATATTACATTTAAATTATAATACGGTAAACTGTTAAACTAAATGCTGACCTATGCTTATAATCAAAGTACCTGTATTTTCTCAAATCTAATGCGCCATTGAATATAATGTGCACCTCAATTTTGAAGACTAAATTCAGCTGAAAAAGATGAGCACATTCAAGTAAATTTGGTACTTTTGCTATGTTGAGTTTTGATTTGCTTGATTTTCCTTCCCCCGGACACTAATGCCATAATTCCTCTCATATCTCCCATGTTCTGTCTCCCATGCCCATCAGCTAATACTTGGGCAACACTTCAGTTAGAAAGCTAGCTGAACCTGGAGTGAAACTGAGGCTTCTACTTATAATCTAAGACTTGTTTTATTTTCAGTTGTAGTCTGACTAGCTATTGAAATGGTAAATGTTAAGTTAATAACTCTAGATGCGTATGTGCCTGCGTAGAGACTTGATTTTCTGCTTTTACAGAACTCTTTCCTAAGTGGTCAAAGCACTTTCAATTTTGGAGTTCAGTTTTTCTCTGCACTGGGGTTGGCTTTAGTGCAAGGCAAATTTTCTGTTACCTTTATGAATTTATAGTTTAAATTGCAGTCAGAGAAGATTGGGATGCCTTGGGAAATCAAAAGTGGGAAGATAACTTAGTGGTTTTATTATAGTGATTATGATATTGATGAACTCGCTACTGAGGTTTGTGTTGTCAGGCTCAATGGAATATTGGATTTCCACAACTCAAATATATACTGGAGGTGCTTGAATAAGGAACATGTGTGATGGTAAAGATAAATCTATGAAATGATTTTTTTCCTAATATTTAAAATTATCTGTCTTTCACACAGCTTGCATTACTTCGGAGTCTTCATTAAAATAACATGGTTATACAGGAATACAGTATATTTCTGAGGCAAATAAAGTAATGATTTTATTTAGAACATGTGTGTGCTGTCCCTCCGTTTCCAGAATTCTACCCAATGTCTTTCAATAATCTTAATTGGAATAAGTCAACAGGAACAAGCTGAACAGCAATAAAACCAGTTAAAAAATAAAAATAAAACCAGTTAAAAAATAAAAATAAAACCATCTCAGATGGGAAATTTGATTAAATGCACTTTTCTTTGTTTGGCACTAGCAAGCCTTCCGGGGAGACATGGTATGTGTGTGGTGAGTCCGCGAATTCCCCTCTTCAGGAAGAGAGATATAAAGAACTTCTGCTGAAAGATTATACCATGGTTTATATCCTGTAAAAATAATATACACCCTGTTTTGTGGGGCCGACCCGGGTCTCGAACCCTGGCCTGCTGGTTAACAGGCCCAGCGTCTTAAATGCTTGTGCCACCCACAGCCCTAAGATGCTGTGCCTGTTAACCAGCAGGCCAGGGTTCAAGACCTGGGTCGGCCCCACAAGACAGGGTGAGCTCTTGTCCTTAGCCCAGCTCTGCGACGCCAGCTGAATCCAATTGTATCGGCTCTGCCTTTCCATTGGACTAATTCAGTGGTGTGGAGAGGGGGGATTTGCTGGAAGGATGTTAGGTGGAAATAATTAGCTTGACCTGCATTATGAGGGTGGAGATTGTAAAACATTTTTCCCATTAATTTCTTCCATGTCTTAGCAATTTTTCTAGATTTATAACATACTCGTAGGCTGCAAACCTAAACATGCTTTCTTGGGAGTAAACCCCATTGAATACATTGTGACTTACTTCTGAGTGACAAAGCACTATGCTGCTAAATGTTGGCTTGGTAGTATTTTTTTCAGAAGGAACAAAGAAAGCGACAAAAATGAAGAATGACATTGGGAAAAAGAAATTGTCCCTGAAGAAATGATATTAAAATCAATAGTAGGGCTTAACCTTTTATGATACTGTATTTTTAAGGCTTCCTATTGATTTTTCTTTTAATAACATGTTTATTCTAGAATTTGGGGTAGGTCTTAAGAAATATGTCAGAGCAAAGGTAAGGAACGAGGGTCAACTGCATCAGTGTCCCCACTTGCTCCCCCTTTTATTAATTAGGGCTAAATGGGCCTCAAAGACTACAGTGGGAAGGGAGTTACCATCTCGTTCCTCCTCATGTGCCTCTGGATTCCTTTCCTGGGGTATGCTCATCTCCTTGGTGCAGGCTGTCTTGAAGCAGTGTCCTTACCTGTGGTGACTTCAACTGGCTTGACTGGTCCCTGTATAGGCAGCAGGGCAACCTGCAGCCAGTAATGGCTAGCAGGGCAACCTGCCAGTTTCATGTAACTAAGGGCACTTTGCGCTTGAGTGCTCAGCTCTTGAAGAAATATATAAATGACAATTGAAACTGGTGAAAGTTATTTGATGATCTAGCCTGTGTTGCATTTTGTTGTTTAAGGAGGCTTCCCTTAAATAGCAACTTTCACTTGGGCATGTGTGTGGCTGTGGCAATGTCTTTTTCATAGAATCATAGAATCATAGAGTTGGAAGGGACCTAGTAGGTCATCTAGTCCAACCCCCTGCCTACAGCAGGAAATCCCCCTAGAGCATCACCGACAGGTGCTCGTCGAGCCTCTGTTTAAAGATCCCTAGTGAGGGAGAGTCCACCACCTCCCTTGGCAATCTGTTCCACTGCAGAACCGCCCTCACCGTCAGGAATTTTTTCCAGATATCCAGCCGGAATCTCCTCTCTTGCAGTTTGTACCCATTGGTTCTAGTTCTGCTTTCAGAAGCAGCTATGAACTAATGACCCCCTTCCTCCCTATGACAGCCCTTCAGGTATCTGAAGAGGGCAATCATGTCTCCTCTCAGCCTCCTCTTCTCCAGGCTGAATATCCCAAGTTCCCCCAACCTTTCCTCATAGGGCTTCCCTTCCATCCCACTGATCATTCTTGTTGCTCTCCTCTGGACTTGCTCCAGTTTGGCTGCATCTTTCTTAAAGTGAGGTGCCCAGAACTGAACACGGTACTCAAGGTGAGGTCTGACCAATGCTGAATAAAGAGGAACTAGAACTTCTCGTGACTTGGAAGCTACAGTCCTCCTAATGCAGCCTAAAATGGCATTTGTTTTCTTTGCAGACACATCACACTGCTGACTCATGTTCAGCTTGTGATCCATGGCGACTCCAAGATCCCGCTCACATGTTGTGCTGCCAAGCCAAGTATCCCCCATTTTATACCTGTATTTTTGGTTTTTATTGCCCAAGTGCAGAACTTTGCACTTCTCCCTGTTGAAATTCATTCTGTTTGTTACAGCCCAGGATTCCAGTTTATCCAGATCCTCCTGTAGGTTTCTCCTGTCTTCTGATGTGTTTGCTACTCCTCCCAGTTTGGTGTCATCTGCAAATTTGATCAGGCTCCCCTGTACCCCTTCCTCCAAGGCATTGATAAAAATGTTAAAGGGGACTGGGCCTAAGACAGAGCTTTGGGGTACCCCACTTGAAACCGATCTCCAGGTTGATGCAGACCCATTTACTAAAATTTTTTTTATCCTAGCTATTGTACTGAACTCAGCAACTTTATAGATTGTCACCATAGTATATAAAGCCATTCCCATTCCAGCTATCTTAGAATTTTCTGGCCATGAGTAGTTGCTCAGTTTCATTCTTTTTGGCCAGCTCATAGTTGGTGCTTTGCCAAACCATAATTTGAAAGTATGGATTGAAGGAGGGTCCATGGCATGTTCTTGATCTTGAACTATCACCGTTAAAATATTTTAATCCATATTCTGGTAAGATCTTCCTCTGGACCTACATCTCCCTGTTATGAGATTCCACATTAAAATATCTGAATTGCCAAACATCACTGATAAAATATATTTAGAAAAAGAGCTTTGGTGGTTCATTATTGTCTGTGTAAGCTTCTTTTTTCAGTAGTTGGTACAGTAATTATTTTGCTTCATAGTAAAAAAATTGGTACTTTGCAAAAAGCACCTTCTGTGTGAAGTTAACTATAGATATACTGGTATACTGTGTTTTTATTTGAAAGAGAAAATTTATTGGAAGTCACTTAGCAGTGCTTTGGTGGTGGAGTATTATGGCAATATCATGTAACTGGATGGAATAGTAATAATTTTTTTCTTCTCCCTCACCAGTGGGAATTCACAAGACATGTTTGCTTCCAAATTGAGATCTTTCAATTTATAAAGCAGCAAATGTGTGGCCATTGGAGAGCTACTCTAATTATTGTTTTATATTAATCTGTCATTTTTTTTAAATGAAGAACACATGACTCAGACTGCTGGGAAGTTGTTTTGGCAGGACCTGCTGAAACAGAGGGAAGTTGCACAGAAGTTACTTGTTTATCTACTTGCACTCGCATGCTTTTGAACTGCTAGGTTGGCAGGAGTTGGAACGATTGATGGGAATCACTCTGTTTTGCCATGCTCACATATTGAACCGCTGACTTCCTGATTTTTCTGGTCAACAGGCACAGCACCTTTAACCACAGAGCCACAATAGTCCCTTGGTAAGATGGATGGTAACATGATAATCATAAGAAAATAACTTTTTTGACCATAAGCGCCCACCTAACCTCCCAGCTATTGTGACTGTTGCAGTGCATGCAAACTTGGTAAACAAATCTGAGAGAGCCCTGATTTGTTCAGCTAAGTCTCCTTGATACACACCAGGTCAGACCCTCTTCCTGGATTAGATACTGGACTAGGCATTGTTCTTATTCACTGACCTGATATTCAAGAGCAATCATTTGAAACTCATGGGATCATTGCCTATAGCAGGGGTGTCCACATATTTTAGCAGGGAGGCTACATCATCTCTCTGACGCTGTGTTCGGGCCAAAAAATGATTTACACTTCAAATTTGAGAAAATTTACATATAAGAGAGCATTGGAGACAGAGCTGAAGGAGCAGTAGGACTATAAGGCTCACCTGCGAGCTGGATGAGGGGTCTTGCCACTGCCTGCATTGAGGTGTGCCATGGGCTACAGCTGGCCCCTGGACTAGGGTTTGGACACCACTGGCCTACAGTGCCAAGGATTGGGGAAGGGCCGGAAAGGAGGACGGGGCAGATAATGTGTTATCAAGTAATATACTTTTAGATTTATTATCTCATTTTAGGGAAAACAATGTTAGAAACTTTTTTGATTGGGCTAGCTGCTACCAGTAAAAGGCAAATAATCTGTTATTTTTGTTGTAATATAATAAAAAAACCATAGTCTTTTGAGACTGAAGGATGCCAATGAATGAATGATGAATAAAAAAACTTATTAGAATAGCCTTATCATTTTTGGAAAGATAGGCAAGCTAGAATTTTTTTAAAGAGAAATGCATCACTGTACAGAAGCGCTTCCCAAACTATTCAGTTATGGTGCCTTCTTTCCTGGCCCTTGAATCATGGTGGCTTTGGAGAGCAGGGAAATGCAGTGAGTCCTGTACAGCCATTGTGATCACAGTTTGGGAACCACTCAGGGAGAAAATTAGTTTGTCTGCCCCAGGCACAAAAGTGTTTTGGGCTGTCCCTTCTTTGAAGACATAGGGCAAAATCCAGAGCAGTTACGGGTCCACGCAGTTACGTTACCCTCTAGTGTTACCTTATGAAAAGTCATCTTAACTGCTCCAGAGCAAGGGGCTTAATTTCACTTTATGATATAGGTCATAGTTACTATAAGATAGAAAAAGCAATCCTTAAGTTTAGCCCAGTTTGAGTTAAGGTGAAGAACCCAGATGTGAATCTGTTTGGGTGTGAATCTAATGGAAATCTGCAAAAATTTGTTGGTGAGTTGTGGGATCACTGGTACCTATAGTAGTGTACTGGCTGAGAAGAAAACCAACTGTGCTGGCCACCAGCTCAGGGCTTAAGTGAAGTAAGAAGTGAGTTTAGGTGAACTGTTTCCTTGGCACTGGTTTAAGTGAGCAGTTTCCTCCAGGTTCCTGCCAGCTGCAGTGATTTCCTACCTAAGTCTCTTTCTTTCTACAGTACTCAACCTCATTAAATATTAAGACCAGCATTCAGGAACTTCATTAATATTGTACCATGACCTAAACTGCATTCTTCAAAGCGTTTTAGAGTATTATGCAAGTCTGTCAAATAACATTAACCAACTTCCTCATGGTGGAAGAAAGCAATAAATGACAAAATCGCTGTAAATCACTGTAGATGTGTGCTTATATTTGATAGGAGGTTCTTGGAGCACATGAACACTCTTGCAACCAAGACCATTCAGGAGATGAAAGCAATCAGGTGGGATAAGTATTTCCAGTCATTGAAACATGCTGTACATAAGCTGAAGGTAAAGTGAACCTGATGTTCTAAAAATGCGGACTACAATTGTTTTGCCACATCTAAATTAACACCAATCAGCTGCTACATAAGCTCCTCCACTGGAGAGTTCAGTGAGCAGCACCAAAAAAGACATCTCTCAAACTGGTTGAGGAAGACCTAAAGAACCAGCAACTGACCACTGAAAACTTCACCATCTATCGCAAAGAATGGAAACTTATTGTGAGTGATGCATGGAATCAATCAGCACATACAGCAGTGTGTTGATTGAGAGGAGGACCCGCTTCCCAATCCCCAGCTAAGGACTGAAGATGAAGATGGTATTCCTTTAAAGAAAACTGGATCTTCATAATTTTTAAAAAAGAAAGCAGGGCAGAGTGCCACTCTCTTCCTTGACTTCAGAGATCCCTAGATCAGTTGTGTGATCACAGGTGCTTATTGAATCAGGGTGATCAGATGTTATAACCGAATAGAGGACAGGGCACCCAAGAAAAATGTAGGACATGACAAAATAAAATGTAAAAGCACTCAGATATATTGCTTTCATGTGGTTAATTTACATACTGTTAAACTTAAAACTATTGCATATATTGCAGCCTCTCTAATTGTTATAAACTAGTGAAAAGCGTACCCGCAGGAGTAACATTTCCCCATATGCCATCCCCCCACAGTGAATCAACACCCCATCCGCATCAGTCCCCCATGCACAACTCCCGTGCGTGTGCATCAGCCCCCCATGCGTGTGCATCAGCCTCCCGTGCGCTACTTCCCCATGCGCATCAGCACCCCATGTGCAACTTCTCCCATGCGCAACTTCTCCCATGCGCAACTTCTCCCATGCGCAACTTCTCCCATGCGCAACTTCTCCCATGCGCAACTTCTCCCATGCGCAACTTCTCCCATGCGCAACTTCCCCCCATGCACAACTTCCCCCCATGCGCAGCATCCTCCCCAGTGCAACCTCTTCCTCCGAATAACAAACCCCCAGCACACCAGGCACCGAGCACCCAATTGGCTGGATGTTGGTCAGTCTTCCATGTTAAGTATAGGACAAAAACACGCTGCACCCCTTTTCAGCCCCTTAAGGGTTAAATTTCTCCACATCGGTTCTTGGTGGGTGTTCATGTGACAGAAGGAACTCCCTCCCCGAATTTCATACTTCTAGGTCCGGGGGTTGGGGCGGAATGTTGACGAGTCATCAATTCTCCAATGCAAAGTATAGGGAGGAAAACGCGTTGCACCCCTTTTCATCCCCTTCCGGCTGGAATTTCTGAAAACCGGTTCTGTCACAGAAGGAACACCCACCCCAAATTTCACGCTTCTAGGCCCAGCGGTTTTGGCAGGGTGTTGATGAGTCAGTGAGTGAGTCAGTGAGTCAGTCATTGACTTTTCTCTTTTATATATAGAGATTTAATTGCATTTTTTTGTGTGAAGCTGGTGGTTGCCTGCAAGCCCCATGAAAAGGAGTACTGGAGCTAATTTGTATCCGGGCCCAGGGTCAAAAAGGGGGCCCAGGAATCAAAAGAGGGCCCCCAGATCTTATATTTTCCCATCTCATATTTTCCAACATGGTGCTGTCCGTATGGAATGCTAGGCTGTAGCTGCCAGAAGCCATATGCACTAAGCCAAGAAATGCATACATAAGCCAAGAAATGCATACATAACACCCCTGAAAGTTGTTAAATCTGGGGGGTAGTTGGCATTCTACAGTAGCTCTTTGGCTTGTGGATCTGCTAATCATGAATGAATGTATCAAGAACACACTTGTGGGATACAGTTGCTGTAGAATTAAGCTTTGGTACATGTACAGGACATTTCCCATTCTAGTATGATCCTAAATATGATGATCTAGTTTTCTGATATGATAGTCCATATTTTTAAAAATTAGAAACTTAGGAGTATGTTTAATGTTCTGTTTCGCTGTACCTAGCTGCCAACAACGTGTGGTAATCCACATAAACAGAAGTGGGCTCCACATTGGCAAGCACAGAAGACTGGGCTTCAAAAATTTTTCCTGTTGCCACCTTACCATGCCCTATTTCACCCTCCTCACTCTTGTCGCCACCCCAACTTTCTTTCACTCCCTCCTGCTTACCTCCAATAAAATTCTTATTGGAGACAATAAAAATATCTTGGAAACATTTCATGTGGTCTGTGCCAATTCCAGTTTTTGTCTCAGTGGTCCATAGACAACTAAAGCTTGGGTACCACTGTTTTATAGAAAAGCTGCTTTTTATAGAAAAGATTAATTCAATAATCTACTGTATTTTTTGGTTTATAAGGCGCACCTAACCATAAGACGCACCAAAGTTTAGAGGAGCAAAACAAGAAAAAAATATTCTGAACCAAATGGTGTATTAATATTTTTCATAATATTACAAGCATGTATAGTCAACAGTGGTATTAAGAACCATCGTCACTGTCATTAAAACATGAGGAAAGACTTTTAAGTTTCAAGCGCTCTTCTGATTTTCTGGAAACCCCAAGAACTCATCACTGGTGTCAGTGATTTGTGACTTTTGCACAAATCTCATTGCACATGACCAGACACCAAAATTTTGCACAAATAAATGGTCCAGAGAGGCGGGGAGGGTTTTTTGGGAGGGGGGGGGTGTAGGGGGATCCAGGCAGGCAGGCAGGTAAGTGGGGAGGGATGCAGGCAGGGAGGGATGCATAGGATTGCAGCACTAAGGACAGATCCGGTGCATGTCTGGAAAGGATGCTTAGCCTTGCAGCTATAGGAACCAGATCCTGTGCATGTCTACTCAAGTGTAAGCCTCCCCCACCCCTGGAAAGGATGCATATGATTGCAGCCCTAGGAACCAGATCCTATGCATCAGGAGCAAGCCTCCTCCACCCCTGGAAGGAATGCATAGGATTTCAGCAGCAAGGATCTCTCTCTCCTGGGCTGCGCTTCGTCCTCCCCTCTTTCCACCAGTGCCCCCTTGTTTCTGCCTGCCTCCATGTTCTGCTGTTCCTCTGGGCTCCGTTTGTTTCTTTGGGGGAGGAGCCTGTGGGGAAACCTCTGTCCCTCCTTCCCAGCTTGCCCTTGCCTTCCTATAGGTTTGCTCTGCTTTTGGAGCACAGCTACAGAAGGTGCTCCTGGATTGGGGTCCAGACATTTCAACCCCCTTTGGGGGGGGAGGGGGGGAGTGAGTCTTTTAAGGAGAAAAATACGGTAAATCTTGGTGTTGTAATACTTCAGATGTCCTTCTTACGCATGCTTTGATCAGGTCTTGTTCAGAAATACATGGGGATCCTGTATCTGTGGTTTTGTTTATCTGATGATTTGGTCCAGGGTGCATCTCCTGCATCTTTTATATATGCTCTGTAGGGTATTCTGGGACTAGCAGAGATGGCACATGACTCTGAGAATCTAAAAAAAAATTCAGAAAAAAGGAGATTAAAAATAAAATTCTGAGTTTAGCTCTTTCCTCCAGGTTATTCCGTGGTACTAATGGTTTTGCTTGACTGCAGGAGATTCTGGAATGGAACCTCCAAAGGTACTGGGGCTCATCTGTATGTTTTTCGGGGTGAAGAAATTCTTATAGTATTATTGTTGCCCTGCAATAATCACCGACATTTGCCTATGGCCTTCTGAATTATCTACCTGTGTTTTGGAAGTTAACATTTGGATAGTGGAAATGGACTTTCTGCACTCTTCTGGTTGCTAAAAGACTGTTAATGAAAAAAATTGCAAAGGTACCGTAAATGCCTTCTGGCTCTTCCTTTCAATGGATTGAAAACCTTTTGGCTTTAATGACTTTTGAGCCAAAAGCTTACTTATTTGTGGATACTTGGAAATCCTGGACATCTACACATAAATTGTTGAAAATAAGCAATATTATGGATTGGTTAAGTATCTTTATAATTTCTTAGATCATTTTGAATCTCCCCTTTTTGAAAGGAAAAAAAGATAGTTTCTCTTTGTAATTGTCTTAGAAACAAATATATCTTAGTATCTGCAGTTGTTTTTTTATAGTGGACCATAAAAGCAGCAAAATAAGAGTCATAATGGTGCAGTACAACATATCATGACATACATTATCATAAAAGTGACTTTTTAAAAGCTGGAAACAGAAGTCAAACATAGAAGAAAAAATGCCACCACCCCTTTAGGGTTATGTGTAAATGTGTGTATTAGTTTTTAAAAGCATCAATAAAAGACGCTATTTTCCATCCTCCATTTGCCTTCAAACTGGAATTTCATATTGAATTGTGGGAACAATTGGCTTTATTGTAATGAAGAGAAAATCATCCTGGTCCTTTTTTGTAGGTTTATATAGCTTTTGAAGTATAAAATTACATTGATAGGATGTGATTTGTATCTGTACCTGCATATAAATTACAGGTCTCAGATTTTTTTTAAAAAATATTAAGATCGTTATGGATTTTTATTGTCAGAGACATAGCTGCTATGCATTTCTTTTTTGTTTCAGTGCATATTGAGTGCCAATAAAAGGTGCTGAGGGAGAAAAATACTGCAGTTTGATGCAAGCAAGTGTTTGAGATCTTAGGGCAGTACTGCCTTGTGTTTGTTTCATTAAGCTCCTTCAAGCTATGCAATTACATAATGCAAATAAGTCAGGTTTGCATTCAAAACTGTACTGCTTGGCACTGAAACTCCCATGAATCTCAGATGAGTTTGGGATATTTGTGTAAGACTTTTAAGTCAATAAAACTCTGCTGGTATTGCTATGGTGATGTCCAATTTCAGAAGAGAGAATTAGTTCAAATGTTTTGTTGCTCGTTTTCTAAAATGTATTTGGATATGTTTGTTCTTATTTGACCCAAAGAAACCTAGGCTTTTAGCCTCTTCTCCTATGAATGGGAAGGTATGCCTTTATTCCTCCTTTTAGGGCATGAAGGCTGCATGTGATGAGCTTCTGGAGGCACGTTAATCGGATTCAGGGTCTTCCAGTTTTTTTCTCCATTCCTACATTATACCACTTGAGTTCTCTAAAGATGTGGCCATTCATCTTAATTAGAAATGCAGGTAAAATTCTCCTGAGCCAGACTTGGAAGCTAATTTCAGGGGCTTGTTAAAGCTTGCCTGCAAGGCAAACTTTACACAAACACAGACTGAATTCGATTCCTGTGGATTAAGTACTGGATTCTCCATTCCCCCACCATTGTATCTATGGTCTGTCAAAGCTGCTTTTTGATCCTCTTTATTGACTTGGATGAAGTGCTGAGTTATTTTGAACTTTCTGGAAAATAACTTTGTTTCCTTCAAAGGCAGTCTAGGTGTGGTGTCCTTTCCATATTATCTCGGAGCCCAATCTTATCCAACTTTCCAACACTGAAAATAGCCTTGCCAGTGGAGCATGCATAGCATCCTGAAATGGGGAAACAGTCCCAAAGGTGTCCTCAGGGTAAGGGGATATTTAATTCCTTACTTTGGGGCTGCACTGCTGCTGCATTAGTGCAGGAATGTTGAATAGGATTAAGCTCTACTTCATAGTGATTGGTGAACAACATTCTCTGGAGTGAGGATTAGGGTGCATTCAGTCAATGACTGGGTTATGCCCCACCCACTCCAGAGACAGGGCCGGATCTAGAAAGTTGTCCCCTTCCTGTGCGGGGCATTGCCTCCCCAGTCTGGCTCTGTCTCCTCAAGAGCAGGTCGGGTCTCTTTAGTGCTGTGCTCCTTAGAGCACAGCCAGTCCCTTTCTACCGTCTCCTCTTTCTTCTATCTCTTCTTCTTCTTTGGAGGACCAGGGCCCTGGACCAGCACCCCTAGTAGGGGGGTTGTCCAACTCACAGTGCGGAGGCTCCTACTGGTATCCCCCCCCGCTGTGTTATCACTCGTGCCCAACGGGGCGACGATCATCTTCTCGGCGGAGGTAGCCTGCAGGCCCGCACCTCCCCAACAGTAGCGGCTGACTAGAGCAGGGAGACCTCCTTCGGGCTGGGTCTCGCCGCTTCATCGCGGCCTCGGCAGCGCCGTGGGAGGAGCGCGGTGGAGAAGCCGCTCCCAGGAGCCCAGCTTCCCTGGAGACCAGAGCCTCCGCATCCTGCGGCAACAGTGCCATGGAGCTCTGCCTGCCTGCCCCCGCAGTGTCCATCAGGCCAGGACGCTACCCGGCTCTTTCCAGCGCCGCGAGGTGCCATTTTGGAGCGTTCCGTTTTTTCCTGCGCTCTCTACAGAGGCAGCAGCTGCAGGTGCCATTTTGAGCCTCCTCTTCCCACGCTGGGCAAGCGGCGGCCATCTTAAAGGGCCCTGGTCACAGTGAGTACAGTGGGACCCTTGGGGAAAGCAGGGGAGGAAACGACCATCTAAGGCCTCTTCTTGCCAATTAGGATGGCTCAGGGGCACAGTCCTGGAGTCCTTAGGGAGGAGGACGATGAAGGTGACAACCTGACAGCACCAAGCATAACCCAGGCCTCTGGTTCAGTCATGCTCTCCTCTCAGGACCACCTGCTTTCGCCATCTGCCCTCCAGCAGGCCATTGACGCCGCAGTGTCCCAAAGCCTTCCCACGTTAGTGATGGCTGTCAAGGCGGCGGCGACCAAGACCACAGCACGCACCAAAGGGTCGGACAGGAAGCACATTAGACCATTGTCCAGTAGACCAGACTCTACTGCCTCCTCGGATGAGTCTCCGCAGTCGCCCCCGCACAAGAGGAAACAAAAAACCAAACACATTGAGCATATGCCCAAGCATAAGCACCACAGGGTCACTAAGGACCACAAAACCAAGTATGTTCTGGATTCATCTTCCTCTTCCTCCTCTTCCCAGGTTTCTTTCTCTGAGTTGGAAGAGGGAGAGCTGTCTGGAGAGGGACGGGAAGAGCCTAAGGCCCAAAAGGAACGGCGTTTTCCCTTGGATTATCTCCCACAAGCAGTAGACATGTCAGCCTCCTGTCTCCACCTCAGGCAGGCTAGTGACATAGACTCTGATTCTGGCCAGGATAGGGAAGAAGTTTTCCCTAGGAGCTCTTCAAAGCAAATTGTTTTCCCATTCCCAAAGGCCTTCACCAGTGTGTTCTCTGAAGAATGGTGCCATCATCCCAGAGGCTTGGGGTCTAAAATGATCAACAAATTTTATACCTTACTGGATAAGCAAATGACCTTGTTAAAAACTCCCACAGTGGATGCCCCTGTGGCCGCATTGGCCTCGTCCACCGTTCCAGTTGATGGGGACGTCTGGCCTAAGGATCCTACAGATCGGAAAATGGAGAGTTCTCTTTAAAAAAGCTTTTGAACTGTCTTCCTTCTCCTTTAGGGCTTCCGCAGTGAACTCAGTCATGTCTTGGGTGGCGTTCATCTGGGCCCAGGATGCAGCTAAGATCAAGGGGCTTCCTAGATCCCTCAAGAAGATCTTCAGAAAGATTGCGCTGGCCTCGGCCTTTGCAGCAGACACGTCAAGGGATTCCATGCGGCTGTCTGCACAGACAATGGCTAACAGTGTTTCTGCTTGCCGAGCCCTCTGGCTACGCCCCTGGTCAGGCGAAGGGAGCTCCCACACTAAACTGATAAATCTGCCATTTGAGGGCACAAAGCTTTTTGGCAAAGCCTTAGATCCCATTTTGGTCGAAGCGAAGGACAAAAGGAAGATCCTATCCCCCAGGCAGGAAGTCCTTAAGCAGGAGCAAACAACCATCCTTTCGTTCCTTTCGTTCCTATTGCGACCAATATAGAGACAACTCCAACCAACAGCCTAAATCCCGTTGGACCAACACCCCGCTTATCCCTTGAGGCAAACCAACCTATGGCAAGCGCAGGAAATACCGTAAGTCGGGAAACAAGGAATCCGGGCGGCATGACGTTGGGCCCTCAGCAGAGACAGCAGCCATTGGGGCCCGGTTGCTTGGCTTCGCTCTCTGCTGGCAGGGATCTACTTCCGATGCCTGGGTGTTGTGCACGGTGTATGCAGGTCTCTCCCTGGAGTTCAGAAGCACTCCTCCAGACAGGTTTTGGCGGGTTCCAGTATCTTGCGACCCGCTCAAGCATGCTCAGAAGCTTCAGGCTATCAGGCATCTCCTCGACATCGGAGCCATAGAGCCAGTTCTGCCTCGCCAGTGAGGGACGGGCGTGTACTCGGTCTTCTTCCTGGTCCCGAAGAACGGGGACATGCGAACAATCCTGGACCTCAAATGGCTCAACAGGTTTGCTATCCGGAAGCAGTTCAAGATGGAGACATGGCGCTCGATCGTTGCAGTGCTCGAGCAGGGTGATTTCCTCGTGTCCCTGGATTTATTGGAAGCTTACCTGCACGTGCCAATCTTGCCGGCTCATCGAAAATTCTTAAGGTTCTCTTACGGGAACAACCATTACCAGTACCGGGCCCTACCTTTTGGATTGTCGGCGGTGCCCAGAGTGTTCACCAAGATCCTGGTGGCCCTCATCGCCAAGCTTCGCAGACAGGGAATACGGCTGTTTCCCTACCTGGACGACATCCTTATTGCAGATTCGTCCAGCTCTCGTGTCTTGCAGGATCTACATACCACCATGACCTGTCTGAGGCGCCATGGGTTTGTCATCAGTCTGGAAAAGAGCTCCTTAGTCCCTGCACAGACCATTACTCACCTTGGCCTCCTTATCGACACCACATCTTACTATCTGTTCTTGTCACAGGAATGCAGAGAAAGGATGGCTCAAGTGATCCAGCGAGTCAAGTCAGCCTCATGTGTCACTTTGTTGGAGTTGGCTACCTTACTCGGGCTCATGGTATCATGTCAGGACGTGATACCATGGTCACGGTTCCATCTGAGGCCACTCCAAAGCTTCCTCCGGCCTTTTGAATATCTCATCGAGAGGAAAGCTCATTGATCCTGCCGGACCATCTTCTCTCAGACTTGTCCTGGTGGGAGGCTCCGAGACGATTGGAGCAAGGCACCAGCATGGAAGTCCCAGACAGGTTAGTCATCACAACGGATGCCAGCTTACACGGTTGGGGGGCACGCCTGATGTCCCACTGGGCACAGGGGACCTGGTCGGACCGGGAGAAGGTGTACTCCATCAACAGACTGGAGCTCAGAGCAATTCGGCTGGCCCTCCAGTTCTTCCAACCTCTGGTGTGTCGGGCTCATGTCTTGGTCCATACCGACAACATCTCAGCAAAGGCGTTCGTTAATCGTCAAGGAGGCACCAAGTCAAGAGGTCTGATGAAAGAGGCTGCTCTGCTTTTTCAGTGGGCAGAGCAACATCTCCTTTCTATCAAGGCAGAACACCTGCCGGGTGTCACAACTCTGGAAGCTGACTGGCTGAGTCGAAGGAAAGTGGATGAAGGAGAATGGAACCTTCACCCCAAAGTGTTCCGTCAAATAGTCGACTGATTCGGGCTACCAAGCATGGACTTGTTTGCTTCAAGGAACAACGCCCAAGTTCCGATGTACCTGTCCAGGTACCGGGACCCTCAAGCCCAGGGCCTGAATGCCCTCTCCTTCCCGTGGCCGAAAGGTCTCCTCTTTGCCTTTCCTCCTTTTCCCCTCATACCAGCTGTCATCCAGCGGGTGCGGAGGTTTCGAACGTCTCTCATCTTAGTGGCTCTGGACTGGCCACGCCGACCTTGGTACCTGTCTCTCCTGGCTTTGTCCTCGGCGGACCCCTTTCGACTGCTGAGCAGGCCGGACCTTCTCAGACAAGGTCCGCTCTGTCATCCGGATCCAGGGAAGTTCAATCTGACTGCCTGGCTTTTGAGAAAGCAGGACTAGCCAGCAGGGGCTATTCGGAGCGGGTACTTACCACCATGATGTCGGCGAGACACCCCTCATCCAACAAAATATACGCCCGAACATGGAGATGGTTCTACGCTTGGTGCGAAAAGGCTAAAGTGTCTATTGAGAAGGTCAAGTTAAAACACGTTCTGGAGTTTCTTCAAGAGGTCGTGGATAAGGGCCTAAGTACAAATACCATCAGACGCCAACTATCCACAATTAGCTCCATTCTTGGCCCTCGAAAGTTGGGACTCCTGTCCACTCACCCCCTGTCAATCTTTTAGTAAAAGATTCATCTAAGGGCTAAAATTGACCAAACCACCACCTGTACATCAGTTCCCAACATGGGATCTACATTTGGTCCTTAAGGCCCTTATGGGTCCTCCATTCGAGCCTTTGGCCACGGTGCATGTCAGGTTTGTCACCCTGAAAATCCTCCTCCTAGTCGCCTTCACCTCGGCTAGGAGGGTGTCGGAATTGGGGGCACTGTCAATGCATTCTAACCTTTGTATTTTTCAGGACAACAGGGTGACGCACAGGCTAGACCCATCCTTTATGGCCAAAGTAAATTGTCTTCCATAGGTCACAGGAAATAGTGTTACCGACCCTGTGTCCTAATCCGGGGTCATCAAAGGAACGGGCCTGGCATTCCCTGGATGTAAAAAGGGGCCTTAGGTTCTATCTTGACAGAACAAAGGAGTTCAGGAAGTTGGAGACTTTCTTTATTCTCTATGGGGGTCTCTTGAAGGGTAAGAAGGCTTCGTTGGCTTCCTTAGCTAGATGGCTGAGGCTGGCCATTATAGAAGGCTACAAGGCCGTGGATAAGGAGCCGCCTGGGGGCATTAAGGCTCATTCCACCAGGTCGGCTACGACCTTGGCGGTTTTTGAGGGTACTTTTTCATTGGAGTCCATATGCAAGGCTGCAGTATGGGCTTCACCTGACACCTTTATTAGACACTATAGGGTGGACCGAGCATCTTCGGCTGAAGCTGCGTTTGGCAGAAGGGTTCTACAAAAGGTGGTTTCCCCATGAGGTGGTCTATGTCTCTCCCACCCTGGGTGTGAGGCTTTGATACATTCCAGTCATTGACTGAATGCACCCTAATCCTCACTCCAGAGAAGGAAGGAATTCCCTTACCGTGAATGTCCTTTTCTTGGAGTCGAGGATAGGGTGCATTCAGGCCCAACCCCGGACAGAGACACGTACCACTATCATTTTCTGTATAGGGGTGGAGTTGGGCATAGATTTTGTTTTTCCAGACTGTCGTCCAGTATTCCCAGGTACCTGGACCCTGGTCCCGTTTCTGGATTTCTTCTTTGCCTTACCTGTTGTAGTCGTCTCTGTGGGGGGCTCGTTTTTCTGCTGTTCTATTTTACTGTTTTCTTCAGCTTTCAGTGTTCTGCAGTTCCTGTTGTGGTTGCAGTGTGTGGTGGCAGCTTCCTCTTTTTGGCTCTGGTTTCGGATTGGGGAGGCGATGCCCTGCACAGGAAGGGGACAACTTTCTAGATCCGGCCCTGTCTCTGGAGTGGGCAGGGCATAACCCAGTCATTGACTGAATGCACCCTATCCTCGACTCCAAGAAAAGGACATTCATGGTAAGGGAATTCCTTCCTTTTGTCCCAAGTTTCCAAGTTTTGGGAAACTTGGGTTCCCTCATTTCGTCCCAAATTTCCATTTAGTTACCAAGGTGCGCAATGTAGATTTTAATTTATAGGTCAAGTTAAAAACAGGCCATTTTTCCTGTTTTAATCATGAGTTATTGCCCCTGTGCTTGCCTGTTGTTATGGGGCGGGGTTGTTATTTGCCTGTTATCTGTTATACTACTTCCTTGAGTTCCTTATGTCAACCTCTTCATTGCTCTGTGCAGGTGGAGTTCTGTGTCTTTAAGCAGACTATGTCAGTTTCTGGCAGCCTTGAAAGGGATTTCTGTACCTGTGGCAGTATCTAACTGCCCAGAGGGATGGAGAATCTTTTTCACAAAATTCACTATTTTCCTTTCTTTCCAGCATTTAACAACCCCTCCTGAATACCTTGTTTCCCCTTCATATCTTGCTTTCCACTTTCTTCTTCCTCCTTGTCCCTAGTGCATCTCTCACCTCCCCTGCTTCCTAGACATCACCTTTTTGTTCAGTCCCTGCATCTTCCACCTCTATACCAACTCTATCTGCTCGTACTTTAAGATCCTTCCTTCTGCCACCTTTTGCTCTTCACATCCATCTTCCTTTCCCTTGCACTCCATGCCAACCTTTTCTAATCCATGCACTCTTGTAAAAACAGATAAGTTTGCCAAACTGGTACGTAAATCAAACATGTAAAGCAAGAGATGCTTGTATAATGCCTATGAGCATTCCATGAGTTTATGAAAACTTAGCAAGTTGGTGCCATATGGAAGCCTTCTTTGGAACTGTTTAATCAAGAAGTCTAGAATCCTTGAACAAGGGAGTAGGATTCTCTCTGAAAATATTATTTATTGTAATAATCAATTCTGGCATAACTTCCTGCGTATGTTTTGACTGAAACACTTAAGAGTTATCCTGTGAGTGTCAAACATGGCATCAGAACTGCTGGCTGTTATTGAAATTAGCTCAGGTAGGCATTCCGCAGAACACTAATTGCAGATTAGTTTCCACACCAAAATTAGCACTGATGAAGTGGTGAGAAAGTGCTGTTTTATTTTTTTCAAGACAAAAATCCTTTACAAACTTCAAATTTGTACACATGGAAGTGGCCATTCCTTTTTCTGCACCAGTGAGTGTGATTTGATTTGGTTGGAATAATTTTGAGGATCTTGGGAAATCACTTAATGGAATTTAGTCCATGTCTGCATAATCTAGTGTTCTGCTTGAGTAATTGGAGATGCTGCTTAATAAACTTGATAAAAACTCCCATTTGGTTCACATTCTAGAGAGCTGTATCTGGAGCACAAAGGCAATTCAGATTTGTTATTGACTGCCTTTCTCCATCCACAGACTTCAAGTATTTCCTTGGGGAAGAATAGAAAGTTCTATAATGGGGGGATGTGGTGGGGGTACCTTTCACAAAGTGACCCTAGACACAATGATTTGTTCTCTGAGACTCCCTTGGTAATGCACATAAGTGGAGAAAACTCTGAAACCTCAAATCTGCTGTGATTTCTGAAGCCTGTTTGAAGAGCTGTATTTGATATTCTGTTACCAGTGGCAAACGTTCAGATGTTGACTTTGTGCTCAGCATGGGAACATGCATAAAGCAGGTATATTTTATTAGCTGCATTATTTAATACATATTTTAGTCCCAGTATATGATATGTAGTGTTAGAACTGCAGGTAGTCCATTAATGATTTCATTAGTTTGGACAGCTTTTGAGGTTTGCCTTCTCTCACTGTTGAGTTTGCAATCATAAGCTAATATACAGTACTTTGAAGAAGTCTGTTGCTTTCCTCAGAAGACCAAATGGACACTAATATTGTAAATATGGCATAGGGCACAATCCAGAGTAACTACGGGGCGTCTTTGCTCCAGTGTAAGAACAATTTACTCTGAACTGCAATATGAATTTCCCATAGGTTTTCACTAGATGGTGCAGTAACTACGGGTGAATGTAATGTCTCTTATGTGCTCCCGTAGTTATTCTGGATTGTTGGGATATGGTCATAAATCTTCAAAAATTGGCAGGAGTTGACATCATTAGGGCAAGAACCTGGGCTTTTCCAAATCCAGGCAAAATCCTTCATAGACAATCATAGAAGCAGAAGAACTTCATACAGTTCTTTCCTCTGACACTTTTTTTTTAAAAAAACTTCCTGTTCTTATACTTTCTTCTTATTGTACCCATTCTTTCCTCTGATTCTTGGCTTGCTGAGTGACATGAATCCTCCAAGTATTCTCTCCCACAGTCCTGTACATTCTGTTCATTAACTACTACCTGTAACTGTGTAGGTCTGCTTAGCTCAGTTTTCCTTTCTTCCACCTCTCCTTCCATGTGAATCATTTTTCTGGCCTGGGCCATATAGGTGGTTATCCATTTTGGTACCTGTGGATGTGCATACCCAACAAACCTCAAACCTACAGGTGGGCCACAGGTTCAGAACTCATCCAGAGCTGTGGTCTAGTCAGGTTCCTTCTAAGGCATTCTCATGGCCAAGAAGCAGAACTTCTAAAGGCCAAAAAAGCACAAAATTGTGGATTTCAGCCCGCTGAAGGTCTCAGAAGACATTCTGAGGGTTGTCCTTTCCAGTCCTCTGAAGGGTCTCTGGACCTGACCAGAGCTCAGCTCCAATTAGGTTTCAAGGGCTTTGGCACCTCACCCCAAAAACCATAGATTCCCTTATTTGTGGGTTTTCTTGTCTGCAGAGGCTCCTAGAATGGAACCCCCAAAGGTAATAAGGACCACCCTTCACTCAGCTGCGGTTGAATTTCTGCCTGTGCTCAGATGGGTTTCAGTCTGTCTGGAAAAGTTCCTGATAATATGTTTGGGATTTCTGGTATGCCCCCTCATACCTTCAGCTCTCTAGGTTAAGAAATAGTAACTGTCCCAATGCTAGTTCTTCATGGATAGGGTTCCTCTTGGCTGAGCAGGAATTTAAACCTGTGTCGTCCAAGTCTATATGCAACAACAGAACTTCAGATGGCATCATTTCGTCTTTTTGAATAGATTTCTTTTTATTAGTAATGATTTCATATCTTAATGCAGCACTGATAATTTGAGATAACATTTGTGAGACCACCTTTATGCATTTATGGCATTCATGCTGAGATGTTCCATGTGCCTTTTAAAACGGGTCATTTTGTCACTGTCCCAGAGCTGCTGGATGCTTTGTGCCTAGTATTTGAGCAAATATTTAGGAGAGCATCTTCCTCACATTCTAGTGCTCAGTTCCACACAAATTCATTATTGTTAAGTCTTCCGTTTGTTTCAGTGATCCAAGAAAATTATCTAACTTATTTGGGTTATCCCAGAGGACATATGTTTTAAATGCACAGTTCATTTTTGCGTCTTTTTCATAGATTCAAAAAAGATCAAGTACGGGAAGAAATCAGCAAAGTCATTGAGCAAGAACGTGCTGCATCAAATGAACATTTGGCCAGAGCCATTTTGAGAGAGAGAGCTTCAACTGAAGAGGAACGCCTGAAAGCACAGCTCTTGGTAAGTTCAAGCGTTTTCTAAGAAATGAGTGGATGATGTTGGAAATGGAGATGGTAAGTGGGCTAGGCAGAATTTCTGAAAGTCTGTCTACAGACCAATTCTATTTGTTTCTGCACTGGTTGAGCAAGTGTTCCATCAGTGCCAACTCCTGAAAAAGTACCATAAAGTGCTTTCTGGCTGCATGCTCTGTAGTGCGTAGCTTGGCACTGCCTCTCATCGTCAGCTCTCCTCACTTCGTTTTTTTTGTTGAGAAGCCATGTTTATTTTCATTGTTGTCTGTTTTTTAAGTAACTTTTAATTCTTTAGACATTTCCTCTTATGCTGTATGTGTGTTTTAATAAACTGTAAAAATATAAGGCATGTGGAAGAAATATCGTATCTACTCAGATCGAATGCACCATTGAATCTAATGCTCACCCCTATTTTAAATAGCTTGAGATTTTAAAAAAATCTTTACTGCAGTTTGTAATGTGCAGCTATAAAGCAGGTGCAAAATTTAATTTTAAAATTTAAAATTTAGTGCATATAATAATGAGTTATATGATGATAATAATATGGCAATGGGTTTGTTATGATTTTTTTACCTAATTCCACTACTTTGTACAACAATGGGTTTATGTTACATTTTAGTAAACTGTACATTTTAGTAAACAATATAGTAAACTGTTAAACTAAATACTGATCTACACCTATAATCAAAATATTGTATTTGTTCAAATCTAATTCAGCATTGAATCTAACGCACACACTGATTTTGGAGACTAAATTCGGCTAAAAAAATGAGCATTAGATTCATGAAAATAGGGTAATATTGTAACCATCCCTCCCAGGATTTATTTTTGAAAGCTTCTATTGCCATTCGAGTTGTTTTGTGGATGGAAGGTGATAATTTCCCAGTAAACTCAGTCCTAATAAACTCAGAAAACCAACTTTCATCCTTTAAAAGTCTACTTGTAAACAGTGATTTTAAACAGGAAGAGATGGTATAGTGAAATCAGGGTAGCTTCAACCTGGAGCTTGCATGTTGTAGAAGAGATTAAAACTAGGGGTTTTTTTTGCGTGGGAGCCTTGGCAGCCTTTGTGCTGTGTCCCACAAATCATTTTAGAGATTTAATCCAGTAACAGCTTTACATTCACAAGTAGCTCCTTGCTATTTTTCCTTGTGCCTCAAAACTTCATGTGAACCATTTTTTAAGCAGTTTTAAATGTCGTGTCATTGCCATAAATAGCTTATTGACATTCCATCACTGGAGCCATTATGAGTGTCAACTTGAGCTATGGAGAATGTGGGATAAAAAAACCTAAAAATCTATAGATAACCACACAAGGGCAATTATTTCCATCTCCTAATAATGACTTGGAATTAATTGTTAACATATTTGCTTCACGGCTTGGGCTAAAATGAGAAGTCATTAAATCCTTCATGTTGGAAATCAGGTTTACTGAATTGCCATTGACATTAGAGTCAGATCTTATTGGAGAGGCAAAGAAATATAGTTTCTTCAGTGGCTTCAGGATGGCTCAGACTTGGTATCTAGAAATGAGACCTGAATAGCCAGGGTCAGATGATCTGAGTCTTTCTGGACTTGTTCTGGTTCCTACATGGTCAGACAATAGGGTCTGCTTTTTGCTCCACGAGTCCTCCAGTTTAAGAAGATTGGGAGCTCAGCCTCAGTTTTTGCTTGTTAATTCGAAACAGGTTACAGCCCTTCAGGAGCTGAACTTGGAGTGCTGGGCAGCAGTTGGCAAAAAAGAATACAAGCAGTGGTCCAGTAATCCTTAGATTCCCAGCCTGGTCAATTTGATTAATGCAAATTAGGCTATTTTTAGATGGGAATCTAATGGTTAAGGTAACTACAGCAGCAGCTGATCTGGCAAGCTTTTTTTGAGTGTGCAACATTTTTGTTCAAACCCCTTGCTCACTAATATAAGCAAAGGGAGGAAGCACGCTGGCCAGTGTTAGGTTGGAGGGGAGTGGCAAGGATGCTCAAAAACTCACGTAAACTCAATCTTTCATAGGTCCCAGAAGATAATATTGTCTTGGTTCTTCCCCAAAGATGTTTAGCCCAGGGAGAGAGAGTGTGGCACACTCTGAACACCTGCTGGGTGCTCAGCTTCTACCTGAGGCTCCTGATAATCCAGTAGAATTCTCCGTGTCTACTAAAATACTCTTTCTGGTACGGAAGAAATTAGGGAGTTAATCTTGTAGTTCAAACCTGAGAAAGCAACTGGAGCGATGCTATTCTCCTGATATGTTAAAATGTGATCCAAGCTGGTGAGCCATGATTCTGGCAGCCATGTTTACAATGATGGAAAGAATGGGGAAAACTCTTGAAGTGTGGAACTGTGCAACAATGGTTCCTGTGTATAAAAAAGGTACTTAACAGCCTTTTGGTGCCCAATGCCTGGTAAGGACACCCAAGTGCCTATTGCCCACTAAATAATTGTATATTATAATCACATGCTAAACAGGGGAAAATAGGAACTGCTAAAGTGTATGCTATTTTTATCAATCTGCAGGGGGCTTTTGATTCAGTAGACAGAGATAACTTATGAATGAGAATGGAGCTGCAAAAATTAGGAACTGATAAAAGATTCCTATTCAAAGTAACATCATATTCAGACACATTCTGTCAGGGCAGAAACTCCTGGAAAGGAGATTTAACTACCATATTTCCCGGCTTATAAGACGCACTTTTTTTCTCCCAAAAAGGGGGGGGGAATGTCTGTGCATCTTATAGAATGATAGGGCCAACCCTGGAGCACCTTACCCCATGATGTCATATGTCGTTGGATTCGTATTGAAGAGCAGAATCCAATGCAAAAATCAGTTTTGAGATATCTCCTTTTTATGGCCAAAAAACCAAAAAACAAAAATATAAAAACAAAAAATACATTTTTTGGCAATTTTTTAAAGCGGGTAGGAATTTTGGCTGGGGGGGGGGGAGTAGGAATTTTGTCCTGGGGGTAGGAATTTTGGCCTTGGGGTTCAGGAATTTTGGGTTTGGCATATGGTCACCCTGGCACAGTTGCATTCCTAAGCAGCCATCCCTGGCTTGGAGACTTGCTCCAAAGAGGATATGCACAAGACCTGTTCCCTACTTCTGCATGCCTCTGCATCCCTCCCTGGGTTGGAGATTTGCTCCAAAGTAGACATGCACAAGACCTGGTCCCTGCTGCTCCATGCCTGTGCATCCCTCACCCTTTCCTATCTATCTAGATCCCCTCACCTTTCCCTAACCGGATCCCCCACCCCCAAAGGAACCCCCCCCAACTTACCTACCTTCCTGGACCATTTGCAATGAGATTTGTGCAAAATGTTGGTTGGTGTCTGATCATGTGCAAGTCACAAATCACTGACACTAGAGATGATGAGTTTTTGGGGTTTCCAGAAAATTAGAAGAGTGCTTGAAGCTTAAAGTCTTTCCTCATTTGTTAATGACAGTGATAATGGTTCTTAATACTACTGTTGAGTTTACATGGTTGAACTATTATACTGCTATATTTTATTAAATATATTAGTACACTATTTGGTTCAGAATATTTTTTTCTTGTTTTGCTCCTCTAACCTTTATAAACCTGGTCTTATAAGCCAGGAAATACCATAAATTTTTTCCAACCAATGGAGTAAAGCAAGGAATTATTCTAGCATTGACCCTATCTCTTCCTAAATGATTTTGCAGCCCATCTAACTAAAGAGGAAAGACACAGTCCAAGACCATTGGGTCAAGTTGTGTCCCCTTACATTTTTATGCAGACAACATGGTCTTTTCCTAAACATGTCTAGCTTTGAACCATTTGATCAACAGCTGATTAACTGTCCCTGTTTATAAAAAAAACTTACTGGTTAACAGCTGTGAAGAATACCTACATAATAAAAAATTAAAATTGAACAATAAGAAAACCACAGTAAAGATTTTTGTCAAATCATGAAAAAGTTTACCTGTAAATTTAGGGGGGAATGCCTAGAACACGTTAAGCAATTTAGATATTTGGTAATTCATTTCCACTATAAGCACCTTTGTGGTCTCACATGTCTAAGCAAGCAAAGTTCAGCGCAACTTTCAACCCAGTCTATCATTAAATTTTAACAAAGTTAATAAATATGTACCGGCATAAAATTCATAAGGTAAAAATTATGCCCCAGGTCTTACATGGTGTCCCTGTTTGGCTTAACACATTAGACTGCTCAACTGAGTGGATACAATCTTCCTTTCTGTGGAAGATACTTTGATATGTCCACTATTCAGTCCTCTGGTGACTGTTCAATCCTGTCTTGAAACAACAGCCTGGCTGAACTCTATCAGTTTCTGGCTATGTATATATTATAAAGCAGATAGTGATAGCTTGACACATCATCTACTTGTGCAGGGGTCTCCAAACTTTCAACTTCAGGACTGCAGGACCTTTAAGAATTGTGTAGAGGAAAAATTTCAGCAGGTGTAGCTTGTGATCTGTGAGATGAAAAGTAGAATATGAAGCAAGCCCAATCAGTTGGCATTAGCCTTAACCAGAGAGGGAAGCAAGGCAAGTGAGTCAGAGCTAGAGAGGGGGCTTATTGAGAAGTGGCCAACAAAGGTTGGCTGTTCAGTCCATATTGGCATGGTGACTTTGATTAGGAAAAAGGGTGGAGATGAAAGGGGAGCACGGATTAACAGGGTCCAGCTTAGCATAGTGGTCATTGGACTTAAGGTTGCAAATGAACATCTGGCCAAAAGATGTATAATACAAGAGTCTAGTGATGTAGTTTTTTAAATAGATTTTTTCACTTACGGAAGTATATTCCATAAGTAAAAAACAGGGCATTTTTTTGTTAGTTGATTGTCTCTTGATGGATGCTGTCTATGTGTTTCAAGGCTGTATGAACTGGATGGAGGTGGCATTGGTTAGTTTAGGAGATCTACTCATTTCTTCATATCTTCCATTAGTCATTGGAATGAGGAAGGCAGCTAAGGTTAGGGAATCCTTTTCCTTTTCCCACACATATCCTGGATCCTTTGTTTTGGTAACAGCCTGTTTTTCCCAAGTCCAGAAGTTCTTAGGAGGTTTTTGTTACAAGATTCTAGAAGGGTGCAGTTATTAAAATTCTGGAGGAAACAGCACTATGTCTGGATCATCCTGATCAAAATTACAGTATTGTTACAGATAACCTTTTATTATTTTTACGTTTTAATACCTATTCATTTTTTCACTACACAGGATGGTTTTTTATACACTGTTGCCAATGGTATAAATAATCTAGGCGGAAAGAGAGAGAGAAAGAAAGAAAAGTGTTGCTCCTTAGGTCCAACTCCATATCCCTGATAAATGTTTTTAAGCTATAGTATATGCAATGAGGATTTGTTTTTGCTTGTGAATCTGTTTGTGATCAGGTTTTAACTTCATCTCCTTCAACTAAAAGGAAGCTGCTCTTTTTTTCCCAGAACAAGACCACACCTGACTGTTCTTTCTCTTTGACCAATCATGCTAACTATGTTTTAAGGATGATTTGTCTAAGTAAATACTGCAGGGCAGAATTGCCAATGAACGAAAGTGTTCTCCCTTAAGAGAATGCTAGTTTGTTTCCTTGCCTACGGTATTTTATTACATACCTCATTTAACTCATTCATCATTTTAATAGAAAAATGAGGCCTTTTTATATGATTCCGAAATAATTTAAGGGGAACTACATAGCCTTAAACTGAATGTGATTAGTTATTCTAGGACTATTCAAGCAGCTAACTTCTAAAATGGTAAGACTGGAAAGTTCAGTAGTGGTTTTTTGTAATGTAGAGACAATGTCAAGAAATTAATGTTCATCCTTGAAAATTAGAACTGAGCCCAGAACAGAATTTAATTTTATGAATTTTTTGGGAAAGCAACTGCAATTACCCTTCCTATTTTGTAGCTGAAGTTGTGTCCTGTAAGTGTGTTGCAACAGCATGGCTGCTTATAGCAATAGTAGCAATAGTAAGAAAGTCTTGCAAGAAAGCATCCTGTTGGTGCCAGTCACTGGTGTACCTGGGAGGCACAAGAGTTGCAAATGCCGTGTTTTCAAAGGAGCATTGTCATCCATTCCCCCATGTCCCTGAGTGGTGCCAGTGTTTTGTGCCTTTTTTTAAGGAATAAAGGAGATGTTGCAGTTGCCCAAGGTTGCAGCATCCCTGGACAGTGCATCAGGTCATCAGTGATAAGTCATCTCCAAAGGCTTTGGGAAATTGGAAGCATCCAAGTTAGAGAAAAATTTGTGATTTTTACAGCATCTGAATTGGAAAGTAAGTGGCTGTTATGGGGTTGGTTAGATAGAGGTGATTTTAAGTAATATTAAATATAGCTTATATATTTGAGGAGTGTTAAAAGGTATATACTTTGATCTTCTGAAAAATGTAGAGTCAAAGGAATGTGGCAATATCCTGTAACTGTGGCTCTTCAGCTTTTTGACTCAGGATGAAAACCAGAGCCTCTTGAAATGATGGAATGGCAAGGAAGTGAGGTATGGGTTTAACATACTTTCATATGCTGAGTGAACAGGCTCGAATAAAGACCTTGAAATGAGGAGATAACAAGAGGAGGGTTAGATGACACAGAGTTGTAAGGAATTAGAGGGAAAAGTTTTATTGGCCAAAAGTATAGAATGAAGATGACTCAGCAAAATTAGAAGAATATGATTGGTCCTGATCCCTCCTGGATCTAGAAATTTCCTATAAAGATAAAACAGACCGCCATCCTATAGTCCACCTTATGGCTTTATCTCCCATAAAGCATTCTGCAGGATACTGGTAATATCATCAACACGTAGATAGTTAGGTTTTAGATTTTCAAAGTAGAATAGAAAGTAGCTAGGCATTTATTTTATGTGTGCTGACCTGGAAAATACCATTGTAAAGCTCCAGTCTCATTCTTCAGTGGGATTGGTATTTTCCTAGAAGGCACCAAGCCTACTCTGAAATAAAATCATTTCTGCTTTGAATTGGTTTCTCTATGGCTTTTCTGTGTAAGTGTGCTCTGACAATCTTAGGCTGCAATCCTAACCCCTTGTTAGGCAAGACTAGGTCCCAGCACAAGTCCCATGCTGGAATGGGGGTGTCACAAAAATGTTATAAGGCACTTCTGTGCCACTCCTGGGGAAGGATTAGGCCGGTGCACAGACATGCTCTTGCCTCCATACATCACCATGGGAACAGGAAGACCCATGAGTTCTGCCTGCCTGTACAGTGGTACCTCGCTTAACGAGTGCCTCGAATAGCGAGTGTTTCACATAAAGAGCAAAAATTTCTGTGGGATTTTGCTTCGCTTAAGGAGCTTTTTTCGCATAATGAGTGCCCATTGGCTGGGCTCTCTGTCCTTCTCCCTGCATTGGCTGGGCTGAGGGATTGAGGTGGGACTTTCTCCCCCTCCCTGCAGTACCAAAGAAGAGGCGAGCAGGGGGAGCAGAAGAGCTTCTTCATCAGAACAACAAACATGGCTGCCTTCTGCAGCCAGAAAACATGGCCTGCCAAGCCTCTGCAAGCCTCCATGAGGTAGGAGGGAAAACTACTCCTGCACCCCCTTTGCAGCCCCCCTCAAACAGACCCCTTTCCCCCAAGGAAGCCCCCCCTGTCTGGACCCCACTACAACCACCCCTCTGCCCCCCACTACCTTCCCTGCCTGCACTTTTCCTTTCCTGTAAGTCCCAGTGGATTCAAATGGGGCTTGAGTCTGAGTAGACATCCCAGGATCTGGCCCCTTTTGAATGCAAGCTGCATTGAATGCAATCCTGTGGAAATTGCATCTGGCCCCTTTTGAATACAAGCTGCATTGAATGCAAACCTATGGAAATTGCATCTGGCCCCTTTTCAATGCAAGCTGCATTAAATGTAATCCTATAGAAATGGCATTGGATTGCATTGCAATCCAATGCAATCCTATGGAAAGAGTAAGGCTTGCATCCTATGCACTTTCCTGTGAGTAAGCCCTAGTGGATTCAATGGGGCTTGATTCTGAGTAGACAGCATTGGATCTGGCCCCTTTGCTGTTGCAGACTGCCTATCTAGTTTGCATAGATAGATCTTACACAGAGAGAGGTTCCTTGTTAAAGATGCTCCAAAAGACACCAGTGACTTTTAGTGAAAATTAGTCATCCTTGGCCATAAAGGTTTTTCTTTTCTTTATTCCTGTACATAATATTACAGTGTTTTATTACAGTAATTGTGGTCTGTATTGTATTATAGTGTTTTGAATTCAATTCCTGTATTTTGTCATCATTTTTACATACAGTTAATATTTTTATATGAATATTTTTGGGGTTGTGGAACCAATGGTCTGAGTTTCCATTATTTCCTATGGGAAAATCTGCTTCACTTAAAGAGCGTTTCACTTAAAGAGCATGTCTCTGGAACAAAGTAAGCTCTTTAAGTGAGGCACTTAAATTAAGCTCTTTAAGTGAGATATGACTGAGGTATCTGAGGGACTGCCTTCTTCTGTACAATCCGACCCATCATCTAAGGTCATCTGAGGGGGCCCTATGTGCCGCCACTAAGAGATGTGAGAGGTGTGGTGGCCAGAGATAGGTCCTTCTTGGTGGTGGCACCCCAGCTGTGGAACTCCCTCCCCTTAGAAATGAGGAAAGCTCCCTCAGTACAGAGCTTCGGGTGGAGCCTTAAAACTTTTTATTTTAAAAAAGCGTTTTAAATGGGGCAGAGGTTGGGGGCAGTTGTTTTATTGTTTTATTTTATTGTTTTAACAAATGTTTTTAGCTTGTTTTTTATTGTTCTTAGTCTTTTTATTCATTCTAATTGTATTTTAATTGTATTTTAATTATGTTTTATCCAGAGGTTCGCCCTTGGGGCCCACCGCTGGCCTCCTGAAGAGGATGCGACTGTGCTTGCAGTCGCGTCCTGTTCAGGAGGCGTCTGCGCACGCGCCAACCTTGGAACTTCTGGCGAACCTTGAACTTCTGGCGAAGCGGTTGTTAGGGCAGCTGGGGCCCACCCCTGGTTTTAACCTGTATTTATTAGCGATTTTAATGGTGTTTTATTCTTCTCTGATGTTAGCTGCCTTGGGCTCCCTCTTGTAGGGGAGGAAAGGCGGGGTATAAATTAGAAAAATAAAAAATAAAATAAATAAATATTAGGATTGCGCTCCTTGTACATGTATTTACTGGCTCTGTACTAGCACACTAGTGTAGGTGAGGAGAGACAGGCTTGGCCATTTTGAATTGCCGGGTGGGCATGCAGGCAGATCTTGTGACCAGAGGGTTGTTGAAGAGTGGAGCAGTCTGCTCCACTGACCAAGCAAGAGTCATGGCAGGAATCTGGGCTCAACCAGGTTTACAGTTTCAAACTAGCACTTTTCAGTAGTAGTTCCATACTAAGACAATCCAAAACTAACTATTTTTAGGGACTGATATAAAGAGCTAGCTAGCAAATAATAACAGTAAAGATGACAAGAATCTGGATGTTTTATTTCCTGAATTGCTTCATAAATATTTCATGAATTCAATTGCTAACACTCCTGTTGTTTAATCATATTTGGAGATCTTGCTTGGTCAGGCTGATGAAACCATTTTTCAATCTTCACCACAAGATAGGAAGAAAAGAACTGGAAAAGGAAAAAGCACTTTCTTCTCCCCTTCGCAGTGCAGATAAATGTTTTTCATTGTGTCCATAGTTAATCACTTGAAATAGCAATGGTTAACCAAGCAGAGGCGCTATTCTTCCAGAACTATGGCACTAAAGTGTGTACTAATGTTCCTAACTGTGAGAAAATAGCTGCAATTTGATTCATATTTTTGTGGGGGATGCACTTAAGACGTGCTTGTATGCAGTGGATATGACACAGTTGGCATATTTGCAACTATATAATTCTAAATTCTAAAAGAGACATAGGAAGGCTTCTCTCAGCTGGGAAAGGTATAGAAGGTGATGGACAAATGGAAAATATTTATATGCCTTGTCTACTCGGATAAATCAGATACAGGTTGTAAATAATTAAAGGCCTTAACAATTCAGTGAAAGTTGAATTGGTGGGAATTGCAAACTGCTTCCATTCAGAAACTGTTTAAAGAAAAATGCCCAGAA
This sequence comes from Cryptoblepharus egeriae, assembly GCA_030015325.1. Taxonomy (NCBI): domain Eukaryota; kingdom Metazoa; phylum Chordata; class Lepidosauria; order Squamata; family Scincidae; genus Cryptoblepharus; species Cryptoblepharus egeriae. The sequence continues at coordinate 45,784,161 of JAREYC010000008.1, read as the reverse complement.
GGCCAATTATCAGGTTCAGGTATAGAATTGATGTTTGGAAAAAGATTCCTAGACCTAGCAAATATAAGATGGGAGTGGGGGGAAAGACAGGGTGGAAGAAGTGCTGATGGTATTAGATTGGGTAGAAGGAAAGCCACCACTTCAAGGCAGTGTTAGATGTATAGACCTGGGGCTGTGCCAGGAGCTGCATACCACCCAAATGTTACCATTTTTTCAAGTGATGTCCTTGTACAAAATATTATTTATTTCTTAAGAAAACAAAAAAAAATATGTTTTTACAACTATTGTATAACATAAAAGTTAGGCCAGAAGGGAGCAGGGGAGAGAGAGGCTCAGGATGAAGAGAAGGAGCAAGAGGCATTATTTCAAGTGGGTGTTCTTCTTTTATTTAGCCGGGGGAGAGTAACTGGCCCTACACACCCCAGCAGTGTCTGTTCAAGTGGCTTCTGCTGGTGTTTCTTTTTTCTGCTGGTGTTCTTTTTTGGTGTTCATTTGGGACAGGGACCCATTAGCTTTTAATTAGCTATTATTATTTTTCCATTTTCTTTGTAAACTGCTTTGTGAACTTGTTAATTGAAAAGCGGTATATAAATACTGTAGATAGATAGAGGGGAGAAAGTAGGGAGCTTTGAAAGTGTCTTGGATTGCAGCCTCCTAGCCATGTCTACCCAGAAGTAAGCCCCATTTTGTTAAATGAGGCTTATTCCCAGGAAAGTGTCTTTAGGATTGCAGCCTAAGTAGACTTCATAGGATCATGCACATTGAATGCATGTTTTGAATTCAATTCCAGTGTTTGTCATCATTTTTACATCCAGTTAATATTTTATATGAATATTTGGGGGGTTGTGGAACCAATATTCCAGTGGAATATTTCCTATGGGAAAATCCGCTTCATGTAAAGAACGTTTCACGTAACAAACATGCTTCTGGAACAAATTAAATTTGTTACGTGAGGCGCCACTGTGTGTGTGTGTGTGTATATGAATGACTTTCCCCATCCAGAAGCTAGAAGATCTCAATTGCTGCAACTTCCACTAATCTTGACCTGGCCTAGGCTTCCCTACATAGCTAGCCACGATCAGAGGACCAGTATTTGTTGCAGCCTAAGCCTGTTGATGATTTTTCCCTCTCATGCTAATGAAATCTTTTTATTGTCTATCTATAGTATTTATATACCACTTTTCAACTGAAATGTTTAAACCTCTGTGGAATTAGTGTCAGTCTGCCCACACTGCAGGTATTCCTGGGAGAGTGAGAGCATTTAGCAACTTTCCATAACATACCTGGGGAGGGATTTTACCCAGTGAACCCCTCTGGGAAATGCATCTCTCGGGCTGGTGGCATCAGACTAGATCTAATAGGTCTGGTTCCACCAAGCTGGTTCCACCAAGTAAATGGTTTTGAAGGGTAGGATGGGAAAGGAGTGAATGTTACCCTGGACTGGTGCTTGGTTGTTGAACGTTCTCCCCTCTTTCATGACACTAAGAGGTGTCCATTTGGAGGGAAAGAGGAATGATTGCATATGAACTTTGGTGAGCATTCAGCCTGATCCTAACCATGTCTAATGGAATAAAGTCCTATTTCTGGTTTAGTGAGGGTTACTTCCTAAACCTGTTACTTTAAGCTCATAGGAACCTGCCTATTCTCCCTCTTTTCCTCTGTTCTGTCACCTGAATGTCACCTGTTAGCAGTTTTATTCAGTTGCCCTCACCTGTAGACTTTTGGTGTACTCTAGTAATGGCTTCTGAAAGTACAGTGGTGCCTTGTTAGACATACATAATTCATTCCGGAAACATGTTTGTCTTACAAAGCGTTTTTCTTACAAAGCGGATTTCCCCATAGGAAATAATGGAAACACAGAGAATTGGTTCCACAACCTCCAAAAAATATTCATATAAAAATATTAACGGTTTGTAAAAATGATGACAAAACACTGTAATCAAATTCAAAACACTGTAATATAATACAGAACACAATTACTGTAATAAAGCATTGTAATATACTGTAGAACAGTGGTTCTCAATCTTCCTAACGCCATGACCCCTTTATAAGTTCTTCTTGTTGTGGGGACCCCAACCATAAAATTATTTTCGTTGCTACTTTATAACTGTAATTTTGCTAGTGTTATGAATCGTAATGTAAATATCCAATATGCAGGATGTATTTTCATTGTTACAAATGAAATGTGTGTTCTATGCACACATTGAACACAATGGGATTTATTTCAGAGTAGGCATGCATAGGATTGGGCCCTGAGGCTGCAATCCTATCCACATTTACATGGGAGTAAAGGCCCCCTGACTATAAAGGGATTTATTTCAGAATTCGGCATCCATAGGATTGGGCGCTGAGGCTGTCAGTCAGCCCAAGTGCGCACGCAGCTACAGTCGGAGGTCTGGCAAGCCTGACCTGGCCCCCTGCACCAGAGGTCTTTAGGCGACCCCCAGAAAAGCTCTAGGCGACCCCAAAAGGGGTCCCAACCCCCACTTTGAGAAACGTTGCTGTAGAATAAAACAAAAGAAAAACCTTTATGGCTAAGGATGACTAATTTTCACTAAAAGTGTCTCTGGTCTCTTTCTGAGCAGCTTTAACAAGGAACTTGTTTTTGTGTGTGTGTGTTTCCAAGTTTGCAGCAGGAGCAGCACCAAAGGCTTCTGCCTGATGCAAGTGGGCAAGATCCTATGCTGTCTACTCAGAACCAAGTCCCATTGTATCCACTGGGGCTTACTCACAAGAAAGTGCAGTGGAGAGGGGTCCTGGCAGGGAAGGTGGTGTGGGGGGGGGGGGAGAGGAGTATTTCCAGTAGAGTCCAGGCAGGGAGGGTATTTCCTTGGGGAAAGGGGTTTCTACTGAGGGGGATCAGGAGGGGGTTTCCCTCCTACCTGATGGTGGCTTGCTGGCTGCAGGAGGCTCAGGCATGCTTGCTAGGGAGGCCCAGACATGGCTGCTGCCTGTGTGTCCCTCTGCTGGCTGGTCACTGGTACTGCAGGCAGGAGGAGAAGTCCCACCTCAGCCATCGAGCTCAGCCAATGGGCATTCATCTTACAAAGTACATTTGTCTTGCAAAGCAGAATCCAATATACATTTTAATTTGTTTTTACAAAGCATTCATCTTACAGGGCATTCATCTTAAAAGGTACCACTGTATCTGCTTTGGCAGGATGACAACTTTGTTTTCCAGGGGGCCAGAAACAGGAATAGCACAACTGCATCCCAGTTGTAATGTGGTAAAAACCAGCAGTGTGCAAAATTTAATTTACTCTGTTTGTAAATGTATATTAGGAATAGTTTCTATTTTGCACAAGCAAGATGGAGAACGTTGCGCAAATCCTGTATTCATATAATTCTAAGTTGATTCCTTACTTGCTTGATGGCAATCTGCTGTCGCTTCTTCTCTACCATCTCATTTGTGGATCCTTACCCCTCTCCACAAACCTGGTACAGCAAGGGTTGGTAACCTTTTGCTCTATGCAGACGTGGAAGGCATTGCATCCACTGGTCCACTAGCAAGGTGCTCTGCCGCAGTGCACTGTCTTATAAAGCTGTTTAATTCTGATCACGTTTTAAAAAACAATATTTCACTCCACCTCATTTTCCTAATTATCATGCAGATAAACAGTAGGGATCATGACATTAGGATAAGTAAGTGGCTTATGATTTTGCCTTGGAGAAACTCTCTTGCTGCTTTCCTCCCCCCCCCCCCCCTTGGGCGGCACAGTAGTAATAAATGAGCAAGTTCAGAGTACTTTATGATAGATAGTTAATGGTGCTGTGACTGAGCCAACAGGCCTGTTTCTATAGCATCTGTCACAATTCATAGTCATTAGCATGCCTTTAATGGTTTCTTTTCATAATAATTTCTATGAGAGCATTTAGAATACATCAAGAAAAAGGGAATTCTAAATGCGAGCAAATGTTCATTCCCATGTATGATTTTAGAAGTGAGTATTTTTCTTCAATATACACACAGGATATCTTACTGTAATGTGCTTTGGGATATTAATTTATTTTCAACACTTCTCAAAGTCCCTCTTGATGTAACTCCTGCAAGCCATTTTTTATACCTCCGGCAAGCCACTGACAGTTCCACTGCGGAACCTTTTCAGTGTCTGTATTGTTAATATGTAGAGTGTTTGAAAATTGAACATCTCAAGTTGAAACACTTGAAACATCTCAAGAAAGGAAATTGTGGCCAAGCAATTTGGTATTGTGTGCATCTGAACCAAAAGCCTGTCCACCAGCTTTGCAAAATGAAATCAAGATAAGACACTGCAGCAATAACCAAGTGCTATTGGTGTTTCAGTATGATGGAAGCAAGTTGCAGTAGAACATGGATTGGAAATGGATTTTACCCAGCGTGACCATAAGACCAGAAAAACCCAGATTTGTCCAGATTTTCAACCTCCTGTCTGGGTGTCCTACATTTTGGCTTCATTGTCCTACATTTCGGCTTCATTGTGAAACTTCGCGATAGTGCACAGTACCCCATCCTGCCATATATCGTTGGATTTGTATTGAAGAGCAGAATCCAATGCAAAAATCTGTTTTGAGATATCGCCTTCCTATCAAAAGTTATGGTCAAAAAACGGAAAAACAAAAACAAAAATTACATTTTTGGCAATTTTTTTAAGCGGGTAGGAGTTTTGGCCTGGGATTAGGAATTTTGGGCCTGGGGTTCAGGAATTTTGGCCCTGGGGTTCAGGAATAATCTGGTCACCCTGATTTTACCTTAACTACTGAAGGTACTCTTCAAATACATCTCCACCTCTGAAATATTAATGTTTTGGGAGGATCCATTGCTATGCCAAATTTACATTGATCGTTTTCCCTGCAGCTGTTAGAATACTGTCTCTTACCACTGATATTGATGAAAATCACATCTTAAGATTTAAATTTTGAACAAAATATTGAAAGCGTAAGTTAACTGAAATGGCAAAATCCAAAGTGAGCCTTAAGCCAATGCATGTTCCCTACACTGACCTCTGGGTGTCACAAAAGTGCTGTAAGGCACTTCAGGGCCACTGGGTGAGTCTTGAGGCCAGCATAGAGGTGCTTTTGCCAGGGTCTAAAGGCTTTATACAATCCCAGCAATGGTGGCAGAAGGTGAGTTTGTGCTGATGACAGCCTGCTGGTTTTTAGAATCTGGAAAGGTGGGACAGTGGCCTATGAGTGGACTGGGCCTGGAAGGTGGGAAGGAGCCAGGTTCTGGTACTTAGCAGCCCAACCTAATGGTAATCTGTTGTGGAACAGATCCAAATAGCATCATTCAGGCCACTGTTGTGTTATCCAGAGGAAGGGGAGTTGATTCCCCTGACTACATGTTGCGCCACTTTTATCCTTACAATAACCCTGTGAGGTAGGTAATGTTCTATGGGCAGCTTATAGTACTCTTATATTGCTTTTTAACAAAAAAGTTCATAAAGCAGGTTATATTATGTTCCATCACTCTAGCTCTCCTGTCTTTGCTGCAAGCTCTCTTGACTCTGCCCAGCCTTCCTTGCTTCCACTCCCCATCATGCATTAAACCTTTAACAGTGACTGAGAGGATCCAACAGCCTCAGCAGGGAGAAGGGAATTGAGAAGATACAATGTGCTATCTATTTACTTAGCATTTACGTATTTATTCCTTTTCCACTAAAAAGTTCACAAAGCTTTTTACAAAGAAAATGAAAAAAATTAACTGCTAATGGATCCCTGTCCCAAAAGGGCTCACAATCTATAATGCAAAAGAACACCAGCAGAAGCCTCTAGAACAGACATTGCTGGGGTAACTGCCATTACCTACCCTGTTCGCAGTTAAGAATTTCCTTATTCTGCTGAGCTTTCTCTTACTTTCTTGTTACTCTTCTTGTTCTTTTTTGGGATTTTTTTGATGCTTTAATGTTTTACTGATTAAATTTTTATGTAGTTTTAATGCTGATTGTTTTTATTGTGATTTTTTTGGTAGCATTTTAATGTATGGCCTTCTGGGCACCCTGATGTTTGGGGAATGCAGGATATGCATATTCCAAAGAATGAAATTCTTCAGTGTTCAGTGACAGTGATAACTGCTTCAGTGATTATCTGTAATTTTGTGTGTTTCTTTTTATTTATATTTTGTGTCAGCTTGTGTTAAATTATCGCTGAAGTCTCTAGGACTAGCAGCTTGCTAGAAGGTGGACCTAATGCACTTTCTGAACCTGCGTTTACCTTCTTATGGAGGTCACGGGTTAATTCATTATCTCAAACACTACCTCATCTTTTATTCCGGTCAATTACAAGCATTGTTTTGTTCAAGGGAGCTCTCAGAATAATGGTGGGCTGTTGCTGCTGTTTCTCTGCTGGTGTGTAGTGTTGCTGATGAAAGTTTCCCCCAATTCCAGGATGGTTTGTCAAAAGTTACGCATTTGCTCAAAGACTCTATAAAGCAACTGTGAAGAATCTCTGCAGGGTACTAGTGTGGTACCTTAGAAAACGGCAGTTACAGCTTACTGCAAGCAATTTTCTTTTAACTTGCAGTTGATATAGAACAATTTAGAAAATTGATGCATCTGTCATAATTCTAAATGGGTAGGGTACACTGCCAAGTTTGGAACAAACATACAGTAAACCCACAACTTTTGCTAATAGTAAGGAAAAGAAAATCCATTTTATGCTCCATTAAACTGTTACACATCATAAATAATTTATGCTCAACCCTGCTCTATTCTGCAATGTGGATGATAAACTAGTCATTTTCTGAGCATTTAAATGAATGTAATAGTTTTCTTTATTCTCTTTCTTAAAAAAAGGTCCAGGTGATTTTTGAATTCCCATCGTCATTTGTATAATGATAACAGGATTAAAGGATCAGAAAGTGGGTGTTTAATATGTACAAGAAGATGGCTGACTATATAGTGTTTTTTGCTGGGTGCCTTTGAAAATAATGCAAATGATGGTAACTCTTGAGTTGTGCTCACATATGGAAAGCAGCTAGCATTCTCTAAATACTGGATACTTGAATTATTGGATATATATGGTCATGGGTGTATGTAGAAGCTGAGCTCCCTCCTGCCTGCGTTTTGCAGTGGTCTAGTTTGATTTGATATATCACAACTTTGGTGTGAGGCAGAGTGGCTATGGGACAATGCTGAAAAGGCAAGTGATGAAAAGACCCCTATACCTTGATAGAAAGCCCTCTATGTTTGTGCAACACAGTCGTGGCTTTGATTTTTCAGCTTGTGCAACTTCTCTATTTTGAAATCAGGATCAGCTTAACTTGTGTTTGTATTGAAAGTGCTGCCTGGCCATACTGGAAGAATGGACCTGGAAGCAGTGGTCTTGTTAGGGGGGATACAGTCTGCACTGGATGATGACCCTGGGGGGCGGGGGCAGTGATGCAAATGCAACCAAGGCTGGTGGTTATGTGCTAAAATTGCAGCAGTTAAGAAAGACCCCAACATGCATGAAACCAGTGCACATAGTTCCCCCTTGTCGTCCCCCCCAAATCTGAGAAGTACCCCCTAAGCTGACAAATGTATCAAGCCCTATGGAAAGCGAAAGTAAGCTACAAGAGTGTGTTTACACACAAGTCTGGGATTAAACCTTATGTTGATCGTGCTGGAACGCTGCCTTGAGCTAAAGAATTTTTGCATGTTTTATATTGTAGCATTTTATAGTAATTTCTATAAAACTTGCTTCATAGTGATTGATGACTTTGGATTTTGACACACAGCTTTTGTGTTAAAAGTATCTGGGTGTAAGCCTCCACCTTCGGCGACTTGCTAATTATGTAGTTGCATTTGTTTCATTTACAAGGGGAGTTGAAAAGCATTTAGTGGTTGGGTTATATTTTAAGAAGAGGAATACTGTAAGTATATAGTGCCTGTGGGTCATAGTGAAAAATGCTCCAGAAATTCTCTTTCTAAATTATGCTGTAGGAATGTTTTGAAAGTCTAATTAAAGACCTGATATTGCTCTTGCTACAACTGTTAGCATTTTTATGAAAAGCAAATAATGTGTTTGTAAGCATTAAAATAATGGAATATGGCTAATGGGTAGCTGACTACACCAGATCTGTGACTCGGAGATAAGGAATATATTTGCCAGCAAATGCTTGTGTGTCAGTTCCATTAATGCTATTATGTTTATGCATATATCAAGGAGCAAATATACTTCAAGTTAATGTCTTTGAGAGTTGGAAGAGGTCTCTCTGTCTCTGTAATATTAATTTGCAGATGCCTGAAGAATGTTAGCGTTCTGCTATTGTTACCAAAGAAAATTCTTTATGCCTTGATCCACCAATCCTCTCATAATGTTCAGATGTGGTTATTGGGTACCTGAAACTTCTAGTACTATTCCCCTATTGGAGTCTGCCACTTCTGGAAACTAGAGGCAGTTTACTCTTTTGCTCTCCTTTTCATGAAACCTGCAGAGTTTTCTGATGCTAGATATGATCAACAGGGAATCTAGTTCAGTTTCTTGGCAAAGTAGCTTCATTTCTGCATGCAATTGCCACAGCTGCTCAGGAATAAGTAAGAAAGAGCATACATGTGTATCCCAAACAAATATGGATCTTTGATAATTGATCATTGTGCAATTAATGGGACTTGATATTTTAGAACAGCCATTTTCAACCACTGTGCTGTGGCACACTGATGTGCTGTGAATGGTCTGCAGGTGTGTCACAGGAATTTGGGAGAGGGTCATTAGAATCACTGGTTATGTGAAACCCTCTACTAAGAGCATGGTGTAGCCTTTTGATAATTTATGTATCTTATCAATGTACTCGGAGACAAAAAAGTTGAAAATCACTATTTTAGAAGGAGGAGAGAGAAAATCCAAATGATTCAAATCACAAATACAGTTTATGAAGTATTGATTTACTAAAGTAAGAGGGAAAATCAAAATGCGAGGTGATAGCCAAAATAATAAATGAAGTCGAAGAGGCAAAGCCAGTTCTTTTTTTCCTTGGAAAAAGGTGCCAGTATTCACCACAGTGGCGTAGCTAGTCATCTCCATATGACTTATTAATTAATTGCTGGGGGTGGGGCAGGTAGTAAAAGGTGCCAGTACTGAGTAGTGGTGAGTACCCCCAGAAAAAAGCCCTGGGCAAAACAATAATACTATACAAACTTACAGTTACAATCCTACTTACAAGGTGCATATGTGTGTGTGTGTGATCCCAAAAAACACAATTTTTTGCTTAACTGAGGAACATGCCTCGCTGGCAGGGAGTCCTTATGTTTGATGGCCACAGCAGAATGTTAACAGGAAGCAGGAATTGTTGGGGGACAGGCTGAAATAAAACACTGTGGATACTGAGACATACATACACACACCCCTATATGTATTTCCACATTTTAAAAAATTAGAATATTGAAAACAACTTACAAAGTGCAACACTACAATTTAAAACAAAAACCAATCTTAATTTCTAGAACAGTTTGTGTAAAATGTTATCATGAGTAGGACCATGCCTTGCTGTTTGTTTCAGTATATACCGGTATGTTTTAATATCTGGAAAGGTCAAAAATACTGAGTGTACTGTTGGTTGTTTTTTCCTCACATGGCAATAGATACGTTGGTGGTGCCTGGAGTGCATAGGTGACTGAGAATGCACTTCAACCTGTAGGTCTGCCAGCAATGTGCTTTTACAAGGAAATGTCCTCTGGCAAATTAGGGATAATTTTTGTTATGTGCTGTGTAGAGCCAACAGCCATTGTATTAAAGCTTAATAACAATGCTTTGTTAATTACCAGAGTGGATTTATATATTGAGTAAATTGTTTGTAAATGCTGGATTATATTAACCAAAGCAGCTAATTACCAGCAACAGAATAAACATAAGGTTTGCTGAAAGCTTCCATCCATAGCTAGAAGCAGTCACTGCTGTCTGATATTGTAGGCAGTGCTGAAAATAAGGTAATGACATTACATATCCATCTATAATGCAGGCCAATTTCTTTCAAAATGCGTGTAAGTATTTTTACTTTTCTGGGAGACTGTGCAATATGATTTGTTTAATGCATTCAGCTCCTCGAATGTTAAAGATATAATAATTGAGATAGGGAGGGGGAAAGAGAATACATGCAATTTATGGTACATGAATCATGGTCTAAAGTGCTTGTAATTTTAAAGGCACTTTAGGGAACTGTGAAATGTAATATAATGAAGAATTAGGATTGGGAAAGGTTAAAAGAAGAATGGAGCAATGTAGAGATTACTTTATGATGTAACCAAAGTCATGATAAGAATAAGTCCAAATCCTAAAGTACAGCCTCTGCCATATGATTATAAAGAACACTCTTTGGATGGCCTGTGCAGCTCCCATCCATTTTCATGGAGCTTGTCAGAGTCAAACTCTACAGAATGATACTGAAAGAGGTCTGGGAAAGCACTTCCTTGCTTCAAGAAAAGGATGTTTGGTGGTGGCTGATGTATTTAATGCTTGCTGCCTGTGTCTTTCCATCACTTGAGGCAACTCATCTCTTGAATTGGTTTCCTTTCCCCTGTGCTTCTAGACCTCATCCTGTAATGCAACTGCATCAAGCCCAAGAGATATAGAGAGAAACTGAATGTTGTAACACTGCTGGCTGTTCTGAATGAAGTGTCTGTGCCTCACAACTGCAGGATATGCACTTTCTCGCTGTGTCTAGCTTCCACAGTCTCCACTGTAGACCTCATAGCTGTGAAATTGGAAATGGGTAGGCTTAGCAGGATTGGGGAGGAAATACTTTAAAATGGTATTCAGTTGTTGGGTTAAAGCAATTGTGAAGCACAAGTTTCCACTAACATAGGAACATAAGAAGTTTCCTTGAGTCAGGTCATCAGTAATTGAAACTCATTATTGATGCTGACTGGTTGCGACTCCCCTGGGCATCAGCTAGTAAATTTTCTCTGCCTTATCTGGAGATGCTGCCAGAGATTGAACCTGGAACCTTCAACATGTGAGCAGGTGCTCTATTATTGAACCTCCTATTATTGAAGCTCCTTCTTGTAGCTTAATTACTTGGTACACAATGACAAGTGATCGAGTGATGTTTCAGAGCTTCCAAACAGTTGATTGTGGTGACCATGGCAAGCATGAAATTCAGATTTTCCTATCAATGCTTGCCAAAGCATTTAGTCAGGGATTCACTTTGCAGTCAGTATCAGTTTTGTAGTGAATTCTTATGTACATCTCTCATGGGCTGACTTATGCTCAAGGGTGCCCTTGCCATGTGAGGAAACAAACATAGATATTTATATATTGTACATCCTTTCAGGTCATTGGGTTTCTCCTCTGACTGTATTTCCTGGTGGTTTACATGGGCAGGCTTTTCTAACCCTTGACAGAGGTTGACAGATGTTCTGTCTTTCAAGAACTTTCTACATTCTGCAGTGGTTCCATTAATGTCTGATTTCACTCTCTGGCTTCTGTTTTGCCTTAGGATAATGTACTCAGCTGTGGCTGGCTTTTCTTATCTTTACACATTCCACAGCCCAGCATCAAGGGCACAACTTCTGGTGTTTTCAAGCCAGTGACTTTCAGATCTTATATTTGGGGAATCAACCCTCTAGATCAGACCCATGGATTGCTGCCATGGAGGTGTCTGTCAGCTCTAGTGGGCAGGGGAGAAAATCATATAGGCCCGCAGAGTCTTATGATGGGGAGAGGTTTGTACTGTGATTTATCTTCTGCTGCCTCAGAGTTTTCTTCCTTCTATTAGATGGGACTCATAGGGGTTACCTACTAAACATTGCCTTCCACGTTAACTCACTGGCTTGCCTCCTTATTGTAGCCTGGGTCAGCCCTCACCCCTTCCTGCTCACCCTGTTGATCCCAGGTGCTACCTCTAATTGTCCTCAGGCATGTTCTTATTCCCTAGTCATCCTGTTGTCTTCCCCTTGCCCATGGAAGTACCAGATGCCTTGGCACTGTGGCTGAGCTGCACCCAGTTGTAATGATGATAAGGCCTGTTCGTGCAAGGGTCTGCACCTGCAGGATGCTGTAGTGAGTGTTTAGGTCAGTGCTTCCCAAACCTTTTAGGATCAGGACCCACTCTTTAAAAACAATCTATTGTGACCCACAATACATAATCTAGCCTCAGTATCTTTAAGAAGGGATTGGACAAATTCCTAGATGAAAGGACCATCACAGGCTACAAGCCTTGAAGGGTGTGAGTGTGTGAGAGTGTGTGTGTGTGCATGCACGCTCATAGACAGACATAAGCAAGCAACCTCAAAATGCCAGACGCAGTGGAGGGCACCTGGAAGCAGGTGTCTCGTGTGCTCCATGAGGCATCTGGTAGGCCACTGTGTGATACAGGAAGCTGGACTAGATTAGCCTTTGGCCTAATCCATTGGAGCTTTTCTTATGTCCTTATGATCCACATAGCATTATTATGTAAAACTCAAAGTTGATAGAGAAATAGGATTATTAAATAATCAGGGTTCTATGGCTGCTAAAGACATGCATATAGTAGATGTGTATATATATTAGCTATGTAGTTTCTCCCTAGAAATGGAGTTCAAGGACTGTTCCCCTAAAACTGCTATTGTTATTGCAGAGTACCTGAACAGGAGAACAACATATGCATTTAGGGTTTTTCAGGCTACACAGAGCTGTAACTGGGTTCCCAAGTGATCTACAGCATACCAATTACTAGAGAAAATTAGAAAATGTGACCATTTGGCATAGGTTAGCATTCTAGCTGGGAGAGCAGTGCCTCTATCCACAATGCTTGCTTTTGCAGTGTTCTGCTAAACTGGACAAGGGTGCTTGCAATATTTCAGAAACTTTTTCTACCCACCCAAAACCAGCTCACGACCCACTGGTGGATCCTGATCCTGAGAAAAAACAGGAAATACTGGTTTTGACACATGTCAGGTTTCTCAGCTGTGTCATCCTGGCCAGCTCCTTTGGTACAGCAGTTGTAATCTGCAGACACCTTTGTTGTCTATGTAGTGTCAGCATATTATATGATCAGCTTATAATAAGAGTACAGTACATGAAGAGCTCAGTGTGAATTTGTGTGCATATCTGAAAGTATTTTTTTACCCTACAATCCAGAGTAACTACGGGAGCACATAAGAGACATTACGTGCACCCGTAGTTATGGCACCACCTAGTGAAAACCTATGGGAAATTCATATTGCAATCCAGAGTAAATTGTTCTTACACTGGAGCAAGGACTCCCTATAGTTACTCTGGATTGAACCCCTAGTTTTCTAAACCATTTAATAGTGATAGGAAATATCTGTTCTCCTTGTGAATAGTACAATCTGAATTACCATATTTCCCAGCTTATAAGATGCACTTTTTTCTCCCCAAAGGGGGGGAATGTCTGTGTATCTTATAGAGTGATAGGGCCAATCCTGGAGCACCTTACCCCATCATGTCATATGTCGTTGGATTTGTATTGAAGAGCAGAATCCAGTGCAAAAATCAGTTTTGAGATATCTCCTTCCTATCAAAAATTATGGCCAAAAAAAAACAAAACAAAAATACAAAAACAAAAAATACTTTTTTGGCATTTTTAAAGTGGGTAGGAATTTCGGCTTCGGGGTGTAGGAATTTTGCCCTGGGGAGGTAGGAATTTTGGTCTTGGGGTTCAGGAAATTTGGGTTTGGCATCTGGTCACCCTAGCACATTTGCAATCCTAAGCAGCCTTCCCTGGCTTGGAGACTTGCTCCAAAGTAGATATGCACAAGATCTATGCTAGTTGTGAGGGGATATGCCTGTGCATCCCTCACTCTTCCCTACCTACCTGGATCCCCTCACCTTTCCCTACCTACCTGGATCCCCTCACCCCCAAAAGAACCCTCCCCAACTTACCTGCCTTCCTGGACCATTTGTAATGAGATTTGTGCAAAATGTTGGTGTCTGATCATTTGCAATGAGATTTGTGCAAAAGTCACAAAGCACTGACACTAGAGATGATGAGTTTTGGGGGTTTCCAGAAAATTAGAAGAGTGCTTGAAGCTTAAAGTCTTTCCTCATTTATTAATGACAGTGATAATGGTTCTTAATACCACTGTTGACTTTATGTGGTTGAAATATTATTCTGCTATATTTTATTAAGTATATTAGTACACCATTTAGTTCAGAATATTTTTTTCTTGTTTTGTTCCTCTAAACTTTGGTGTGTCTTATGGTCCGGAGCATGTAATAAGCCGGGAAATTATATAATACATTTAATTCAAGTTGTATTCCCAAGATCACTTAGCACTGATTATTTTGCTTTTGTAATAACCCTGTTATACTCCCAGCCAGTACAGTGGCACCTCACATAACAAATTTAATTCGTTCTGGAGGCATGTTTGTTATGTGAAATGTTCTTTACATGAAGCGGATTTTCCCATAGGAGATAATGGAAACTCAAATGATTGGTTCCACAACCCAAAAAATATTCATATAAAAATATTAACTGCATGTAAAAATGATGACAAAACACTGGAATTGAATTTAAAACATGCATTCAATGCCCAGGATCCTATGAAGTCTACTTTAGGCTACAATCCTAAAGACACTTTTCTGGGAGTAAGCCCCATTTAAAACAATGGGGCTTACTTCTGGGTAGACATGGTTAGGAGGCAGCAATCAAAGACACTTTCTTCTGTAATCAAAGACACTTTCAAAGTGTCTCCCCTCTTTCTCCTTCTCTTCATCCCGAGCTTCTCTCCCCTGCTCCCTTCTGGCTAGCCCTGACCTGCTTCCTTCTTCCCCACTGCTCTTCTCTCCCTCTGCCCAGTGGACGCCTGGCCACAGGAGGAACAGCGCGGAAGTGTTGCTTTCGCTATGGGCATGCTAGGAAGCCCTGACACTTTTTAAAAGGGCTGCCGGCCAGTGGGTCTGCGCCAACTGCCAATGAGTGTGTTTGTTACGTGAAACACAGTTTGTTACGTGAAGCAGAATCCTAGAGAAATTTTTGTTTGTTACATGGAACATACTTTACGTGAGGCGCTTGTAACGTGAGTTGCCATTGTAGTAAAATATAGCATTATTATACCACTTAGGAACCAAATTATACACTCTGTATTCTGTTCTGTATTCTGAGTATTGAACCAGGTGTGGTAGTTCCCTTACTTAGTATAACACAGAGAACAAGAACCATACCCCTAGTTATGTAATATTGATGAACTTGCACATCTCATTGATCTTTCAAAGTATTATGTGTGTTTTATCTCTGAGTTTATAGACCTGACATCACACTTTCCATGAATCAGGAGCTCATTAAATAGATCTTGACCAGTTCTTCCTTTCAGCTGTTTTGATTTGGGTTTTCCTTGGTTCTGTGTTGATGCTATGGAGCACAATGCACTGAAAGAGTAGACTTGTTCATTTAAGAGATTTATATAGATATAGCAGTATCTATATTGCTTTCCCTAAAAAAAGATCAAAGCAGCTTTCAGATAATTAAAATACATAAAACATACGTATTTATATCAAAAACAGATACAAAATGCCCATGAGAAATAATTGGTTAACAAAATAAATAGCGGCCAACACATTTAATATAATCAAAATAGCCAAGAAACAAAGAACTAATATTTTGTGATTTTTTTCCCCCCACATAATTGTTGCCTTTTAAAGTAACTTCTTTCGCATCAAGTATCCTTGTAGAAACTTGGAAAAGGACAACTTCAGCTACGAAAATAGTGGCTGGTATTCTGTGTGATCAGTTGACTTGCCCCAGGGGCAGAACTCAGAAACAGAACTCATTTGAAATAACGACTCTGGCAGAACAGGTGGGTCTACTGATTCTTTGCAGCAGGTTATGTTAGGATGGCATATAGGATGTTAGGATGGCATATGGACACATCCAGAGCTCTAGATACTCATGAGAAACACCGTGAGTTTGGTTTGTAGATTTCTGTGAAATCTCCTGTCAAGTTTTTAAGGAGGCCTGATGCTGGCTTGGCAGGCAGTGAGGTTACAGGCTTCTAGGGCAGTGGTATATAGAATGGTTTGTGGTAAATTGCTTTTATTTAACACATTTTTTCATATCAGCAAGTAGTTTCAGAATCAAACTCCTGCAGATATCAAGGCACAACCTTATTAGGAACAATGCAGGAGCAAGAAAAATGGAAGTGGATCTTTAAATATCCACTAGAACTTTTTTATCCACTGATTTTTTTTAATCCATGAACCTTTACAAATCATCTGGAACAGATTTACTTAGGCTGCAATCCTATCCACTCTTTCTTGGGAGTACGCTCCATTGACTATAATGGGACTTACTTCTTAATAGACAGGCATAGGATTGGACTCTTAGAATGGAACCTGTAGGTAGTTCACAGCCTAATCATATACATGTATATGCAGAGGATACACCCATTACAGAAACACCTGGCTTACTCCCAGGCAAGTTTCGATAGTTTTTTGCCTTCAGTTCACTGAAACATATGAACTTGCCTTATACTGAGTTGGATTATTAGTCCTCTATGTCTAGCAGCCTATATGGGTGCTTGTTGTTTGGATGAATGTATTTCATTTTACTAGTTTCCTAATGATTTAAGTTTCCTAATACCCTTAAGTTGAACCTTTCTTCCTGGAGAGTAACTTCAGTCTTCTATGTTTGGAATTTTTTCCCCCGTAAGAGAGAATTCAGACATTCAATCTTAAGTGACCAGCCTGCAATTTTACCATTTTACAATAATTGTAATTTTACAATCTTGTATGATTGGTTGTATAAACTGGGCTGTAACAGGACAGTATGCAAGATGAAGGTGACAAGGAACAATAAAAAGTTTCTGCTACTTGAAAGATGTCCATCTCTGTCTTTGAGAATCTTGCTTTAAATTACCGGAATGAGCCCCAAGTGTCATATTTTATTCAAAAGCATTAATCCCTATGTGACGATATTAGCGTCCTTCATGTCCTGTGGTACTCCACCTTCCCTCCAACAAAGGCAGAATATCTTGTATAGTTCAGTGGAAATGGTTCCCTCTACACCACCTCAGAACTTCAGCAGGGATGTTATCTTTCCCGAGTGCCTTGCCAGAAGCAAGGGAACCCAGAGCTGTGTTTAGTTCTTCTAAAGCTGGTTCACTGTCAAGCTTCTCCAAGACAGGCAGGCACTCAATGTTCTTTAATGCTTCTTCATTTACTGCATTTTCTCTGGAGTATAGCTCAGAGTAGTGCTGCACCCAGTGTGCTATCTGCTGTGCTCGGTCCTGGATGACCTCACCTGTAGTGGACTTAAGCGGGGCAGATTTCCTCACTGTTGGACCTAAGGCCTGCTTGATGCCATCGTACATCCCCTTGATGTTGCCTGTGTCAGCTGCTACCTGGATCTGAGAGCAAAGCTGCAACCAATAATTGTTAGCATATCTCCTGGCAATCTGTTGGACTTTGCTACGGGCGGCTCGCAGGGCTTGAAGGTTGAAGATTCATTAGTCACCATGGTAAATAACAGCTTTTGTATAACATGAAAATAGTGCATATATACTTATATATATATATATAAGTGCATATATAGCGACTTGCAGCCCAATCCAGAGCAACTAATCTGTCCACATAAGAGCCCTTAGGTTGCCCTATCTAACACTAGGTTGGAGCAACTGCAAGATGCTCCAGCCCAGTTACTCTGAAGGAGGCTTAGGGCAGAGCAAGGCAAGATAGGGTGCCCTAAGAGAGGTGGACCTGCTCTGCCCTAACTGGGGCAGCCTAAGCAGCTCAGGAGAGGCAAGTTGAGGGCATGTTTAGCATTGCCTAGGGCAGAGCAGTTACTCTGTATCCAAAGCCTGTTTCCAAGGCAGAAATGCCCTCTTCCAGCCCTCAGAGTTATACCACCTCAGGAGCAGGTATAGTAATGAGTAGACCCATAGGGGTCCATGATAAGGCCCGAGTAAGAATGGCAGGACTGACCAAAAATCTGAGTTCTTGGCCAGCCTAGCTGCAACCCCTTCCTCTCAACCTCAGGATATGGAACAAACTACGGCTGCCCACAAACCTCAGGATACAGCAGGCCACTCCAAGAAGCCCCTTGTATTCACTGTAGAATGTACTGGCATCCTTGTATTCACTGTAGAATGTACTGGCATATCAGGGACTCCTTATAAGGCAGGCACCCAGTGGCGTCACCAGACTGGTGCGGCTGGTGTGGGCTGCATTGGGGATGCGCTCCGTATGGGGTGATGTGCCGGAGGAGTTTGACTGTCCTTTGGCAGGCCCCGGGCGACAGCACACCCATTCAGGCCTGCTCCAAGGCTGATTTTCCAATCAGCCAGAAGCTGACACTTGTCTGAGGAGCTGGCCTGAACGGCCATCTGAGATGCACTGCGCAGAAACACACTGAGCATGCCGAACAGCTTCAGAGGAGACTTCCTTAGAGCAGAGAAAGTCCGCGCCTCTGCACAGCCATTCAGCTTCACTCAGGAGGCGGAGCGGCAGCTGAATGGCTTCAGAAAGAGTACTGCACAGGCACCAACTTTGACGCCTGCACAGTCTCCCCCGAAGCCAAAAGGCTTCAGAAAAGTACTGCGCAGGTGTCAGAGATGGTGCCTGCGCAGTACTCTTTCTGAAGCCAGTTGGCTTCAGAAACAACTGCGCAGGCGCCAACTTTGGTGACTGTGCAGTCCAGGTAGGGGGGGCGCGCATCCCAGGGATGACGCACAGACTTCCGCACCAGGTGATGTGCAGAGTCATGTCACCACTGTAGGCACCACAGCTGTTCCTTGTTCAGTGTGATCTGAGGGGTGTCTCCTCAGGAGCAAGTCTTCCCCTTGTGTCAATTACTTAGCATGCTCTGGAGCAGTTAGGGCAGCCCAGGCTTCCTGACTCTCTGGATTCAGCATAACTTTCTGCTCTGGATACAGAATAGTTAGGAGAGTGCAGTTAGGTCAGAGCAGGCTGAATTTGCTCTGGATTGCAGCCTTAGTTTAGCAAAACGCCTACCACTTCCCTGCTCATTTAACTGCATCTGATATAATTTCATTCTTTGATATCAAGATTAAAGGCTATTGGTCAGTGGTGGTACCTGATGCTTTTGTTGCAGTCATATCAAGAGAATTTCAGAGCTTTTTATGGGATAATGTTGACAGTGCTAGAGGTAGATGGGTTTTTTTCCTCACATTCTTTTTCAGTTTTGAAATAGACAATCTGATGGTCAATTACACATAATTAATGGTAGTTTCACTTTCCCAGCCCTTGTTAATTGGGAGAATCTCTCCTTGCTTAGAAGGAATGTCTGTCTTGGCCTTCATGGAGCTACACAGAATCTGGTAGCTGGATCTGGCAAAGTGGAAGTCAGTTGGAAGTCAACTATATACAAGGTGTGTCTTGTGTTCTTGTCTTCCAGTCTGGCAACATCTATAGGAGAACTGAGCTTATATAGCAGTGCAGGTCACCAATCATTAATGTATCAGTGACCTCTGATTTTTTATTGGTTGTCTGCTGTTGGCTTGTTGGGGAATGTGAGCTGGTGTTAACAGGATGTTAAGGTTGAATTCTGTAGGTCTCTCAGAAGTCACAAGGTTTCCCCTGAACAGGCATCTTTCATATGCTCATCTCAGATGGGTTTTGTGACCTTAGGTGTGCTTATGAAAACTCTGACCCCCATTCTCAGGGCACTATTTTGTTTCATGACTGTGACACTGCCCTCCAAGTTGAAGTTTTGCTTGCATTTCTGGTTGAAGTCACCCCAAGAAAACCTCTGAATTCCACATTTTTATTTTGTCAGTTTTTTGTTTTTTATCTCCATCTGAGGTAAGTGCATTTGAAAATAGGTTGAACAAAAACCCTACCTGTTAAACCTTCCAAAGGATACAAGAGTATATGGTATGTTTTGGGTGCAGATCATGGAAGAAGCTGCAAATTTGGTCACAGGTTGGCAGGTAATGAGTTCAGTGGGTTGGCAGGTAATGAGATCAATAAAAGGAAATGTGAAGTTCCAAAATGCTTAAAAATTCCAGTATTTAAAGCAGATGTGGCACTAGGGTTTACAACATCCATATGAATGACCTTCTTCCATAAATTACATTATAAACACAATCTAAATACTGTGGCAGCACTAGAGTTGGTGTAAACCATAATTTATTTTTACTACATAACAGTATTATACACCCAACAAATCAGTTACCAACCAACCCACAAAAGTGGCCAGTTTGATGACACTCAACTGTGTAAGAGTCCTAGTATTAGCTCTGGCATATGGAAATAAGAGCTGGTGTATCCTAACACCTTATTGGTTTCCTGCTGTGCTCTCAGAACAATTAAGGTGCAATTCTTAACAATTTTCCAGCTCCAGGGTAAGTGCAAGGCAACTCTGAGAATCACTGCTTTTCTGTAAGGAGGCCTTTACTGTGAGAAGGCCTCCCCAATGGCAGGATGCTGCACAGGCCCCACTGGCACAGCTATGTCAGTGCTGGAAAGTTTGTTAGGATTTCACCCTCCGTTTCATTGGTTAGATTTGCGTTAAGAAAATCCACTTTTTTGTCACAGAAGGCAGTTGTGTTTTCCTTTTCTGGTTATTTGGCAGTACGTCACCCAGTGTGGTTTGCATCCCCAGAGATGTCACTGGTTTATTGCTGTCAGCCCCCCCCCTTTTAAAGTATAGTATCTTGAGAAATCTTCCTCTGTTTTCCTGAACAAGGAAACCCTGCTTCCTTTTTAGCCTCCCCCTAGACATATCTATTTCAAGGAAACTGCAGCCTTTCTTTCATCCATTATAAATGATTTTCATTTGAACATGTCATTTTGCTTTTCTGTTACAATGGAGATCAAAGTGGCACCAGTTCACTGCCGGTGTTCAGCAGTTCTTTGTGGTTCTGGACCTTCAAGTAATAGGATCCAGTTTAATTTGTTGCTGTCTTAGATCTCTCTGAAGGCATGTTGAGTGCTTGCTTTTGTGATGGATTTCTGTTATTTATAAATAAAAAATAGATGGGTGTTTTATGACTTCAGGCTCCATGACAATGGTCTGTTGATACAGACCTAGCTAAAGAATGATGACATTGAAAGAGTTTTGAATCTGTTTTAAATGGAACCATGTATTTGAAAAAACCATTTCTGATGGTATAATGAAAATTCCAAGACATCTGTTGGCAGAATAAGCTATAGCATTTTCTCAAGTAGGGTGTTAGATATATTCCTTTACCAAGGAAAAAAATGATGAAACAAGGTTTTAGCAAGTTACAGTCCAAGCTGTCTGAAAGCCTGGCGAATAGTATTTCATGAGGACCAGCTTTTTGTCAAGGTCTCCTTAGGGACATATACACCACTACCAGTTGTGCCTTATGCTCAATGATTCAACAAAGTGTCAGAAAAAGATACATATCCCCAAATCCAGAGAAACTGCAGGAGTACTTTACGTGCATAAGAGACTTTACGTGCCCAACTACATAAGAGACTTTACGTGCCCAAGTAGTTACTGCACCACATAGTGAAAACCTATGGGAAATTCATATTGGAATCCAGAGTAAGTTCTTACACTGGAGCAAGGACTCCCTGTAGTTACTCTGGATATTGCCCATTGTAACCTGAATTTTTCCATTTTAGCCACAAGCACTAATTATGTGGATAAAGTTGCCCCATTTCATCCATTTACAGACGTGCTCTTGAACTCATTTAAAGTTTTCTTTGTAAGATGGAATCAAGTGGCAACACCTGCAACTGGGTATGAAAATATAAGTATCTCTGCAGAAATAATTAACAATAATAGGCATTATTGTTCATATCTCCAAGAATGATGTGCTAGTAGTTGTAAAGGAAAAGATTTGTGTTTGCATGGGATACACGTTCATCTTTTCATGTTCACAAACAAAATGCAAATTCCCCTTTAACTCATAAATTCCTGCTGCCGCACAAAGATTTCTGTAAATGAATTCTCATTAATTCCTTCGGGAACGGGATTAGACCATGGGGGAGGGCAGTTTTGGCCTTTAGAACAGTAAAGAGAGGTTGAAAGAGTGGAATATTCATTGAATGAGTTCTGCATATTAATGAAAGCTGTTGAAAGAGTGGATCATCAGAGAACTGTTAGAAAGTGAGAGATACCTGTACAGTTCTTAGGGTGATCTCAGATCATGTTATTGCTAATCAGATGCATAACGCTGCTGTCTTGAGTTGAATTTCTGTTCATGTCAGACTTGATTTGTGTTACCTTTCTGTATTTTATGGAAGTGAAATGCTAGGCTTTTTGATGTGATCTAGCAAAGTGCAATTGCTGCAAGAGGGCAGATGGAGTGGATATTGAAGAAATTGTATAAATAGTGCTGCATTAAGCCTTGTATGGAGTCCTCGTTGTTGTTCAAGTTGATTATACAAAAAGCTGTGCTTCAGCAATGCTAGAGAAGCAGCCCATGAGTACTTTGCCATAAATAAAGATGTATTCCCAGGAATACTAATCAGTATTATATTGAGACCCTAATCTATCCTCTTCCCCTGTCGCCACTGCACATAAAACAGGTGCACAGTATCTAGTGGGCCAGGAGGTTGGATCAGGAGGCTTCAGGGATATAAGGGAATCATTACCCTAAGGATACGTAAGTCCAACCTTGTTATACAGATTGAGACTCCCCATTATGTTTGGTCCTGATAATCCCTATGAATACCTATTTTCATGTTATACAAAAGCTGTTATTTACCATGGTAACTAATGAATCTTCAACCTTCAAGCCCTGCAAGCCGCCTGTAGCAAAGTCCAACAGATTGCCAGGAGATGTGCTAACAATTATTGGTTGCAGCTTTGCTCTCAGATCCAGGTAGCAGCTGACACAGGCAACATCAAGGGGATGTATGATGGCATCAAGCAGGCCTTAGGTCCAACAGTGAGGAAATCTGCCCCGCTTAAGTCCACTACAGGTGAGGTCATCCAGGACCGAGCACAGCAGGTAGCACACTGGGTGCAGCACTACTCTGAGCTATACTCCAGAGAAAATGCAGTAACTGAAGAAGCATTAAAGAACATTGAGTGCCTGCCTGTCTTGGAGGAGCTTGACAGTGAACCAACCTTAGAAGAACTAAACACAGCTCTGGGTTCCCTTGCTTCTGGCAAGGTAACAAAGAGAGTATGGCTTAATAAAAAGCTGACGGAACATACAAAGATCCAGGTCTATAGAGCTTGCGTCCTGAGCACACTCTTGTACTGCAGAAAGTCTTGGACCCTTTATGCATGGCAGGAGAGAAAGCTGAACACCTTCCATATGCGCTGTCTCCGACGTTTTCTTGGCATCACCTGGTGTGACAAAATCTCAAACGACGCAGTCTTGGAATGTGCTGGAATCTCGAGCATGTTCACACTTTTGAAACAGCGGTGTCTACGCTGGCTTGGGCATGCCATGAGAATGGCTGATGGTTGGATTCCAAAAGATCTCTTATATGGAGAATTAGTGCAGGGAAAGCACCCTAGAGGGAGACCACAGCTGTGATACAAGGACATCTGAAAGAGGAATCTAAAGGCCTTGGGAATGGACATCAACAGCTGGGAAACCTTGACCTCCGATCGTTCAGCGTGGAGGCAAAAGACCCAGCATGGCCTTCTCCAACTGGAATAGACACTTGTTCGGCAAGCTGAAGCAAAGAGACAGACCCGAAAGCAGCGAAACCTGGGGCCTGGGCAGGGGACGGAATTTATTTGTCCTCAGTGTGGAAGGGATGGACACTCTCAAATTGGCCTTTTTAGCCACACTAGATGTTGTTTCAGGACCTCCAATCAGAGCACGATACCATAGTCTTTCGAGACTGAAGGATGCCAGTGAACTACTGAATCGATCAGTTAGGATTCATTAGTCAGGGAGGCAATGAATCACTTTCCTTTTCCTGGTTTAAAACAACTTTTTTTCAGACTGGTCTTTATTCCCTTGCAAATGGAAAGCGATTTTGGAAAGGGAGGGATCCTTTAAGCCTAGAGCTCCTAGGCTGAAATCTTATCCTTACTGCAGACACAGAGTGGAAGATTTATTGCCTGCCACATTACTAAGGTAAGCAGGCATCTTTCTAAGCCGTTAAGTTCTGTCTAAAGAGACATTACTAAAAGAGCCAACCTTATTTGCGTTGCGAAAAAATCACATATAAATAGGTTACGCCTGTACACAGATTTGACTCCACCAGTGCAAATCACAGTTTAAAAAAACTGCTTCTCTACTGTTGTGGAGAGGTAGTCATGCAAGCAATCATTCAGTTTGTTTCAGTCTCAGAAACAAACCCCATACAGATATTGCCACAGGATATGGTGGTTGAGTCTGGCCTGGATGACTAAAGACAGATTTCTGCTCAATAAGGTTACAAATCATGATAGGATATGTGGTTGGTTTTATAAATATTGAGCCTCAGAAGTGGCTCAATAGATGCTGGAGCCCAATAGGTGATGGCCATGTACTCAACCTGATCTTGGCAGACACTGGTGCCAGGCCGCCGCTTCAGCTGGGGCAATGTGTAGTGGAAGCAGTTTCCTGGTGTGAGTTTCTGCATAGAATCTTTGCCCTTGCTGTGCCTGTGATCCATTATGCAGGTTTAGACTGCGAGAAAGGGAACTTTCAGGTTGCAAGTATGAAAACCCAGTATCGGCTTCTGTAGTTGAGAATGTTAACACGACCCCTTTTAACTTCTTGCCATCAGTCTCGAGTATGGTTTGTATAATTAAAGGGTAATTTTTACACATTGCTTATCCTTTTAATTGAGAAGTGCAGGATATGCTGATGTTGCATCCATGAAATCTTCTGCATCATTTAAATGGGGAGTGTTCTTGACACTTTTAATTGGCATTAACAATAAAGAGTAATTTGATGACTATTCAGTACTTGCTCTTTTGGTGACACTGGAGTCACATTTCCTGTTGATTGTTGGCTGAGATAATATCTTTGTGATGCCAAGAGGTTTTCTTTTAAAGAATACGGGAATTTATATGTATTTGTTTGCAGCTGTATGATTACTACACATGAAATTGCTTTATGATGGTGTGTTCCCTGTACATCTGGCTCAACCTGAGGTGTGAGTTCTGAACATGCAGAGATGGCTCTGAGTTCATTTGTGTAGGCAAATTGATGCAACTGTGAAAGGTCTGTCAAAGAACAAATCCAGAAAATACAAAAAACCATGTTTTGGCCACAACTTCAGAGTGAACTATAGTTGGCTGCTGCACAAGCTCCTCTGATGTGAGTGACCTTCCTACTGCGGGAGGGAGGTGATGTTCAACTAGCAATGCTAAAGAAAAAATGAAGGGTTTTTTTTTTTTTTGGAGGCATGAAAGGAATATTTTGAATAATATCTGAAGTGTCTGATATTCAGATATCTGAATAACTAATATTCCACCTTGAGGAATATCTGAGGAACCAGTGATTGACCACTGACAAGGCTAGAAACCTATGTGGGTTGAGAGGACAGTTGACTCCCCAAGGGCCAACTTTGGGGGAGGAGCTCCTTGTTCTCCACCACTACCACCATGTTGACAGGCTCTGGAGTTAAGATAATGCTCTTGGTTCCCTCCACCACCACAAACAAACACTGGATCCATCCATCTTTCACCCTTCTCAGGGTGTCAACTTACTAACACCTTATTGGTTCTCTGCTGTGTCTTAATAACATCACAGTGGCTCCAATCAATTTCATTGGTTCATTTTGAGTTAAGGAAATTACTTTTAATTACATAGGCAACTGATGAAGCAAGGGCAGACTGTATCCCCTGTACCCCACTACCTATCCCACTGCTATACATGTCTGTTCAAAAGGTAGTGACATTGTGTTCAATCAGACGTACTCCCAGGAAATCTATCTATATAAAACTGAAAAATGACTGACCTCACTCACTCATCAAAGCCCAGAAAAAACCGGTCACCCTAGAAGCATGAAATTTGTCAGGGTGCTCCTTCCATGATGGAGGCACCCACTAAGAACCGGTTTTCAGAAATTCCAACTTGAAGGGGATGAAAAGGGGTGCAGCACATCTGCCTCCCTATACTTTCCATTGAAGAATCCCTGAGTGAGGGACTCTCTACCGCAACCCCTGGACCGAGAAACTTGAAATTTGGGGAGGCTGTTCCTTCTGTGACAACAAAACCCACCAAGTACCGTTGTTGAGAAATTTAACTCTTAAGGAGTTGAAAAGGGGTGCGACATGTTTTTATCCTATACTTAACATTGAAGACTGACTGATCAACATCCAGCTGATGCACTGGGAGGGAGGATGCACAGGGGATGATGGTGAGCATGGGAGGAGATTGTGCATGTGGGTTGTAATGCGCATGGAGGATGATACACAGTGGGGGTGTTGGTGCACTTGGGGTGGTGCTGCACAAGGAGGATTGGTGTGCCTGGGAAGATGGTGTGCATGGGAGGGTATTTCACATGGGGGTTGATGCGCATGGGGATGATACACAGTGGGGGGTTTTGGTGTGCATGGGGTGGTGTTGCACAAGGGAGGTATTGTGCATGAGGGGTTGATGCGGATGGGGGGATGATGCGCATGGGGGGGTTGATTCACAGTGGGGGGTGTTGATGCGCATGGGGAGTGTTGATGCACATGGGGGTTGATGTGCATGGAGTTGTTGCACAGTGGGGGATGGTGTATGTGGGGAATTTTACTCCTGCAGTGTGGGTACGTTTTTGCTAGTTGATGTATAAGATTTTAGCTTCTCTGTTGACTTGAGTATCTCTAAGTTTTAAATTGACCTATAAGAGGAACAGTAACTGTTGAAACGGTAAGCATACACTTTCAGATGATGTACATGTGAGTTGCAGCAGCTGTCCTTTTAGAAGAGACATTCTCTCCTGCATGAGAGAAATTGCAGTGTTCTTTTAACACTATATTTTCTATTAGAGGTTTCTACAGGGTTTGTATTAACACTTGTGATTTTTTCTCTTTTTAAAGCTTCTGTCTATTAGTTGCGAGCGCCTTTTCATTGACTGAAGATTGATCTAACCAATTAAATGTTTCACCTCTGCTATTTTATTGATACATCTTACAAAATGTGTGGACGTTTCTATGAGTGCTGTGACTCTTGAATTAAAATAGAGGAACACACATTAGTGTGTTCTCAGATTTTATTTCAAAAAAGCAAAGAAAAATTAACAGATATTTCCGAAAACCCCAGCAGTGCCGTTGTGGATAACTTCCTTGTGATTTTCTGTGCACTGACAAGCAAAGCTACTATAAATATTTTCTTTGCTGCCATAATGATTTGTGTCTTGTGGAAAAAAGCACTGATGAAATCAGCAAAGCAGACTTTCCTGTAGCTCTGCTAAGGTCAAGGATAACACCTCCAAGAGATTACTATCTACCGAGTGAGATTGCATAAGTAATTTGAATGGTGATCTCTTGTATTAAACTTATGTACTAAAATTTAAAATGTATTTAATATTTATAAATCATCAGGTGGTCTCTTTTGCAAAGCTGATTGAAATAGGCAAGGCAAGGCAAGGTAACCTCAAGTGCTCTTTACACATTGGTGTTTCAATTTTATCAAGACTTAAGAGTAAAGGCAGGTGAAAGATGAAGAGAATTCACAGTGCATCCCTCGGGAAAGTGAGCCAAGCTTTTCTTCAAGCCTTCCAACTGAAATCATATACATATACCAGAGATCACATATGCACGCCTTCCAACTGTGCTTCAAACAAGTTGCATCTCCTTCTCTATTTGCAAATGATTATTCACATAGTTCCTCTCCTCTCTGCAAGTGTTTCACTTCCTCAGAAATACACAACATTGAGAAGAGTTTCAGGTGCACATGAATGATAGAAACATGTAGGAAACACCAATGCTGACTCCATTGCCTCTGAATTAAGGAGCCATGTGAGTATGAGGAGCCATGCAGATTCAGTAGTGGTAGTTATTCACTTATTCCCATTCTCATTTTGGATATTTTTGTGTGAAGCTGCATGTTACCTCAAAGCTATAGGGAACAGCTCTCAGTAGTACATATTTTGGAATCCATCAGGGAGTCACAGTCAACACACAGACCTTACGAGGTGTAGCCTTGTAAAGTCATAGCTTCCTAGTAGCACTTGCTGATGCACTTGCTTGGAGATCTTGGAATCTCCAGTTTCTTCTCTCCCCCGCATGATTTCAGGATAGGGAAAGTCTGCGTCTTTAGAATGTTGCTATCAAACTAAGAGGACAATCCTAACCGGGTCTACTTAAAAGTAAGTCCAATTGTGTTCAATGGGTCTTACTCCCAGGAAAGTCTCTTTAGGATTGCAGCCTTTGGCTGCAACCAATGGTGTGAACAGCATAAGGCAGCTTCATATCTAAATTTAGAGAAGGCATCATGTCATTGGACACAATCTGGGTAGCATCTTTAGTATTACTATGGTATTTCATCTGGTACTCTTACTAAAGATGGAAGGCTGGTAAACTTGGTGTGTTATCCTTTTTTCCTTACTCTGATTTTCCTGCAACTGAATTCATTAATTTCCCTAGTGGATTCCAAATACAGTAAAACCTTGGATTGAGAGTAACTTGGGTTGAGAGTATTTTGCAAGACAAAATTTCTAATAAATTTTAACTTGATATACAAGCTATGTCTTGATAAAGAAGTGAAAAATAGTCCTGGCTGAGATAAGGCTTGTTTCGGTGCTCTGCCATCATCTCCTTAGCATCTTTTGAGAGACCAGTCTATGCATGTCTGCTCTAAATAAGCCCTATTATTATCAGTGGTGCTCACACCTGTGTAAAGAGGCAGCTTGCAACCTGAGAGACTAATGCTGCGATCCTAAAGATAATTTCCTGAGAGTAAGACTCATCGGGGCTTAATTTTGTGTAGACATGGTTACGATTTTGCTCTAAGGGTGAAATCCTAAGCATATGTACTTTGAAGTAAGTCCTATTGTGTTCAGTGGGGCTGACGCTCAAGAAAGTATGGTGAGGATTGCAGGCAAAGTCTGCAATCCTCACCACACTTTCCTGGGAGTAAGTTAATTTATTTTATTTTTCTTTTGCATTTTCTTTATTATTTTATATTATATTACAGTAGAGTGTTGTAATCATTTTGTATGAATATTTTTGGTTCTTTGATATACAAGTGTTTTGGATTACAGGCATGCTTCTGGAATGAATTATGCTCGTAAACCAAGTATATTTTATTGGCACTGTTCCCCATATATTTGAGGTAATCTCTGCAGTAAGCCTCTATTTTATTGGGGGAAGGACTGCCTTTTGTAGCAGTTGTTAAGCTCCATGTGCACTGAACTGGGACCAATCTGGTAGCCTTGCACTCCCATTTACCTGTTCACATTTGCTCACTTGTGAACGTGTGGCTTAGTTTTCACTTTTTGCTTTTTCACCTTGGAGGGGGAGGCTTCCATCTTGGAGGTGTTGGGGGCTGCGTTCATGAGATTGGGATTATCCTTTTGGCATTGGATTCCTCTTGGACTGTCCTTTGCAGAACAAGGCACATTTGCCTACCCATGAAAAAACATGCAGTATGGCTCAATTTTATTTTCCATTGGGGCTTATGTATTTGCCTTTTCGGTTCATAGCTTAAGCTTTGTGACCCACCAGTAACTAGGTACCAACCCACCAAAGGGGTGGCAACTCACACTTGAGAAACCCTAGAATGAAATTTACAGAAACCATTTAAGATTTGTATGTTAGTTATAGAACAACAAAAAAGAACCTGATGTTGCCAAACACCAGTGGTGTAGCTAATGATCATATCCGGAAAAAAATTCCTGACGGTGAGGGTGGTTCGGCAGTGGAACAGATTGCCAAGAGAAGTGGGGATCTCACTGGGGATCTTCAAGGAGAGGTTCGACGAGCACCTGCCGGGGATGCTCTAGGAGGATTTCCTGCTGCAGGCAGGGGGTTGGACTAGATGACCTACTAGGTCTCTTCCAACTCTAGGATTCTATGATTTAGGCGGTGCAAAGCTCAAAATGTTGCCTTGGAAGTGATGTCACAACTGGACGTGTTGTCATCTCCGGGCATTTAAAAAGCTTAAAAAAATTTCCCTTGTAACAACAAAATCAAATTTAATTAAGTAAAAATATGAAAATTGTGCCCCTTATTGGTTAGGGAAACTGTGTTGGGCCAAAGAGGAATGATTATTCTTTCCCTGCTAAATATAAGAGGAGCATCACTTAGAAGTGCCTGTATATCCAGTTAGCATGGGTAACTGTATTAAGATACAGTGGTGCTTCACGTAACAAGCGCCTCACATAAAGTATGTTCCATGTCTCTAGGATTCTACTTCACGTAACAAACTGTGCTTCACGTAACAAACACACTCATTGGCAGTTGGGGCAGACGCGCTGGCCGGCAGCCCTTTTAGAAAGCATCAGGACTGCCTAGTGCTCCTGCCCATAACGAAAACAACACTTCCATGCTGTTCCTTGTGTGGCTGGGCATCTGCTGGGCAGGGGGAGAGAAAAGCAGTGGAGAAGTGGGAAGCAGCTCAGGGCTAGCCAGAAGGGAGCAGGGAAGAGAGAGGCTCAGGACGAAGAGAAGGAGAGAATGGGGAGCTTAGAAAGTGTCTTTGGTTGCAGCCTCCTAACCATGTCTATCCAGAAGTAAGCCCCATTGTGTTAAATGGGGCTTACTCCCAGGAAAGTGTCTTTAGGATTGCAGTCTAAGTAGCCTTCATAGAATGCATGTTTTGAATTCAATTCCAGTGTTTTGTCATCATTTTTACATGCAGTAAATATTTTTATATGAATATTTTTTGGGTTATGGAACCAATCCTCTGAGTTTCCATTATTTCCTATGGGAAAATCTGCCTCACGTAAAGAATGTTTCACGTAACGCACATGCCTCCGGAATGAATTAAATTTGTTACGTGAGGCGCCACTGAATATGGAAATGAGAGCTGATTAATATTAACACCTTATTTGTCCCATACAGTATCAGAATTGCATCTTGTTGGCTCTCAGAACAATCAGTATCAGGGAAAGTTGAGTTAAGAAAATGCACTTTTTGTTCCATTGGCTTTTGTGTTT
Organism: Cryptoblepharus egeriae; assembly: GCA_030015325.1. Lineage (NCBI taxonomy): Eukaryota > Metazoa > Chordata > Lepidosauria > Squamata > Scincidae > Cryptoblepharus > Cryptoblepharus egeriae. Next base: position 45,753,351 of record JAREYC010000008.1, on the reverse strand, counting down.
TCATTTTCTGGTTAATTAGCCATAATGTTTGATAGAATACAGATATTCCAATGCAGTTTGTTTCGCTGCATTCTACATAAAATTACCTTTCCAACAGTATATAACACAATGGTATTATCATTCATATTTAGCCCATTTTTCATAATTTAAGCCTCTAGTGTCATGCTCAGTTTGTAGCTCCCCTAAAGGTTGTAGCCTGGTGCAAGTGCACTCCCTAACTATGCCACTGCCAAACACAAATAAATTTTAAAAACCAACTAAACCATTGAGAAGATAGCACCATGAATCAACAGAATTGAACATAACATTGAATTGCTATGGAAGCTGGTTTTAAAGTGGAGAATTAGTTTGTACTATATTACAGTACTAGCAAAAGGCTTACCCGCGTTGCGGGAGTAACTTCCCCATACAACATCTTCCACGGTGCATCAACAACCCATGCGCAACCTACCTGCATGTACAACATTCCCCTGTGCGCATCATCCCCACGTGCAACTTTCCCCATGCGCATCATCCCCCCACGCGCAACTTCCCCTGTGCGCAACTTCCCCCGTGCGCAACTTCCCTCCATGCGCAACTTCCCTCCATGTGCAGCTTTCCTACATGTGCATCATCCCCCCATGTGCATCATCCCCCCATGTACATCATCCCCCCATGTGCATCATCCCCGTGCGCAACTTCCCCCAATGTGCAACTTCCCTCCATGCGCAACATCCCCCATGCGCAACATCCCCCATGTGCAACTTTCCTACATGTGCATCATCCCCCAGGCGCAGCTTCCCCCATGCGCAACTTTCCTACATGCACAACTTCCCCCCATGTGCATCATCCCCCCATGTGCATCATCCCCATGCGCAACTCCCCCATGTGCAACTTTCCTACATGCGCAACTTTCCAACGTGCGCATCATCCCCCCATGCGCAACTTCCCCTCATGCGCACCATCTCCCATGTGCAACTTCCCCCATGTGCAACTTCCCCCATGCGCATCATCCCCCCATGCGCATCATCCCCCCATGCGCAACTTCCCGCCATGCGCAACTTCCCGCCATGCGCAACTTCCCGCCATGCGCATCTTCCCCCATGCACATCATCCCCCCATGCGCAACTTCCCCCATGCGCAACTTCCCCCATGTGCAACTTCCCCATGCGCATCATCCCCCCATGCGCATCATCCCCCCATGCGCATCATCCCCCCATGCGCATCATCCCCCCATGCGCAACTTCCCGCCATGCGCATCTTCCCCCCATGCGCAACTTCCCCCATGCACATCATCCCCCCATGCACAACTTCCCCCATGCGCAACTTCCCCCATGCGCAACTTCCTCCGTGCGCATCATCCCGCTGTGCGCATCATCCCCCCATGCGCAACTTTCCCCCATGCGCAACTTCCCCCATGCGCAACTTCCCCCATGCGCAACTTCCTCCGTGCGCATCATCCCCCCATGCGCATCATCCCCCCATGCGCATCATCCCCCCATGCGCAACTTCCCCCCATGCGCAACTTCCCCCCATGCGCAACTTCCCCCCATGCGCAACTTCCCCCATGCGCAACTTCCCCCGTGCGCAACTTCCCCCGTGCGCAACTTCCTCCGTGCGCATCATCCCGCCGTGCGCATCATCCCCCCATGCGCAACTTCCCCCCATGCGCATCATCCCCCCATGCGCATCATCCCCCCATGCGCATCATCCCCCCACGCGCAACTTTCCTACATGCGCAACTTTCCTACATGCGCAACTTTCCTACATGCGCAACTTCACATCATGTGCAACTTCACCCCATGCACAGCATCCTCGCCCGTGCAACCTCTTCCTCCAAACAACATCCCCCAGTGCACCAGGTTCTGAGCACCAAATTGGCTGGATGTTGGTCAGTCTGCCATGTTGCCCCCTTTTCAGCCCCTGAAGGGTTAAATTTCTCCACATGGTTCTTGGTGGGTGTTCAGGTGACAAAAGGAACTCCCTCCCAGAATTCCATGCTTCAGGCCCAGCAGTTGGGGTGGAATCTTGATGAGTCAGCAATTTTCAATGCAAAGTATAGGGAGGAAAACGCGTTGCGCCCCTTTTCACCCCCTTCCGGTTGGAATTTCCAAAAACCGGTTCTTAGTGCACCCCTCCGCCACGGAAGGAACATCCACCCCAAACTTCACGCTTCTAGGCCCAGCGGTTTTGGCAGGGCGGTGATGAGTGAGTCAGTGAGTGAGTGAGTCAGTCAGTCAGTGTCTTTTCTCTTTTATAAATATAGATTGTAATATCTTTATATGAATATTTTTGGTTGTGGAACGGATTGTCTGAGTTTCCATTATTTCTTATTTGCTTTGATAAACAAGTGTTTTGGATTAGAAGCATGCTTCTGGAACGAATTATACTGGTAAACCAAGGTACCATTACATGGGACAAAGCTCCTCTCTGAAGCTTGACATCCACCAAGCAGAAAAGACCAAATTTTTGTCATTGAAGAAAACATACAATTGAAATCTACAATCGGTACATATACCGTAGACTTTCTGTAATTTGGTACCATTAAGGTTTTGGTGGTGCTGGATGACTGCAAATGCTAGACCAGTGGTTCTCAATCTTCCTAACACCGTGACCCCTTTATAAGTTCCTCATGTTGTGGGGACCCCCAACCATAAAATTATTTTCGTTGCTACTTTATTACTGTAATTTTGCTACTGTTATGAATTGTAATGTAAATATCCGATATGCAGGATTATTTTCATTGTTACAAATGAAATGCGTGTTCTGTGCACACATAGAACACAATGGGATTTATTTCAGAGTAGGCATGCATAGGATTGGGCCCTGAGGCTGCAATCCTATCCACATTTACATGGGAGTAAAGGCCCCCCTGTCTATAATGGGATTTTTTCAGAATAGGCATGCATAGGATTGGGCCCTGAGGCTGTCAGTCAGCCCCAGTGCGTGCGCAGCTACAGCCGGAGGTCTGGCAAGCCTGACTTGGCCCCCTGCACCAGGGGTCTTTCGCCGACCCCCAGGAAAGCTCTAGGTGACCCCCAAAGGGGTCCCGAACCCCACTTTGAGAAATGCTGTGCTAGACCATACACAGTCCCATCCTTCCTTCACTGATCCCCAGTGTCCACATCACTAGAATGATGGGGTCAACACTGTACCTATTGTATTTTCATTCAAGCTTTTTGGGTTGTTTCTGAGTGACTTTGTTGACTGTGGAAGCAAGTCTGACTAGGGATGTCACTCAGGAACAACAAAAGTGGCTTGAATGCAGAGCACCTATTATTAGTTATTGTATTAACATTCAAGCCAGTCAGTTGTCACTTAGCTACCTTTTACCTTGTGCTTCCAGTACGCAACTGTGCTTATTCAGTGGCCATCACATTTTGTTAATTGGGTGCCAGATTATTGTATTTCCTGGTAATGCTTATGTTAAAGCAGATGCAATCCCTACATTTAAAGTTATTCTTACAAGCCTTGATTCAAGACTGTTTGGGGTTCCTGAGAGTTTGACTAAAGTTTCTGAGGTGACCTCCTCCGTCAAGGTCTTTCTAACCATGGGTTTTCTCTGTTAGAACTTCTTTGAAAAGAAGCAGTGAACCTTGTACAATTGCTTGTTACAACTAAAATGTAACATTCAGCTAATTGAATACATAGCCACTGTTAATTATTTTGTTACAGCTAATTGATATTCACTGAGATCATGTTCTGCAGCCCCATAAATTTAATGTTACCTTGTCAATGTGTACCAGCAGTGAGCTCTCTGCCAGGGGTGTGTTTATCTGTGGCTTCTATTATTGGTATTTTACTTGCTATGCATTATTTTGGGAAATACAAATTTCTTTGGCCACTTGATGGATACTACTCAGGTGAATAGTTATATATTTGCAATTCTTGCAATTTCTTTTACAGAAAAGAAAAATGTACTTCTTGGCTCTCACTCAACTTTTTTGTTGCAGTAGAGATTATTTATGCCTCTGATACAGTAACAAGAGTTACTCTACGATTCAGAGTAACTACGTGAGCACGTAAGAGACATTACGTGCACTCGTAGTTACTGCACCCCCTAGTGAAAACATAAATACAGCATAAATATAAATCATAATACAGAGCATCAAAGTCTCTAGCATACCTTTCGGTATGTTCCCCCCAAATACATCACATTACACCATCAGTTATATACACATACATTTCCAATCATAATACTGATTGTGTCTTACGATTGTGTCACTATGGCAGTGGTCAGGGAACAGGGGTAAATTACTCCAAATTGGGTAAAAATGAAATTCCTGGGGGTAATGGAACAATATAGGGGAAGCAAGGACCACTAAGGAAGGGATGGATGCAGGGTTTGGTGGGGGTAACGTCAGTGTATCAAGGGGGTAAAAGGTAAAAAAGTTCCCTGACCCCTGAACTATGGGAAGACTAAGAGGAAGCTACTCTGGATTGCTCTATGTATTTCCCATAGGTTTCCTATAGGTGGCATGGTAACTACGTCGGTGTAAAAGGTCCTGTAGTTACTCTGGATTGTATCCTAATTCCCTTTGAATTCCCTAATGCCAATGCAGATGCCCAACATGGTTCACAAAGCTTTAGTTTAGGGGTGTCCAACCTTTTAGCTTCCCTGGGCTGCATTGGAAGAAGATGAGTTGGTTTGGGCCGCACATAAACACTAACAACTTTTTTAAAAAATGTAGGATGTCCTATGTTTTGTCCTACATTTTTAAACTTTGGAGAAAGTCTCATTGATTTTAATGGGGCTTACTTCTGAGTAGGCATGATGCATAGGATGGGCAGCGATCCTCTCCGAGATAAACCTTGGAGATATGCTGCAATCCTGAACACACTTGTAGGGTACAATCCTTTGTAGGGTACAATGGACCTTACTTCTAAGTAGACATGGTTGCGGCATATCTCCGAGGTTAAGCTTGGAGAGGATCACAGCCCATCCTATGCATCATCGGGCTCTCAGACTGCAACTTGGGAGTAAACCTCATTGACTTTAACGGGGCTTACTTCTGAGTAGGTCTCAAGGGCAGCAGGCAGCAGTTGGAATAGAGGGGATTTGGGAGATGCGGGTGGGTGAGTGCTGCAAGGTCTGCAGGGGCCTGAAGTGCTCTGAGTGTCAGGAGGCAGGTAGGGGGAGGAGCCAGGCAGCCCAGACCAGCTTTGTGGTGGCTGCCCAGGGCAGTGTGCAGAGAAGCACCTGAAATTTGAAAATGGCTGCTGCCACAAAGCCGGTTTTTCCAATGGTGGTGGCCAGCTTTGCAGGAGGGCCGCATCTATCCACCTCCTGGGCCGCATGCGGCCCTTGGGCTGCGTGTTGGACACCCCTGCATTAGTTCCTCCCCCTACTGGTGTCCTCACAACTCTGTGAGGGAGGTGAGGCTGAGTGGGGTGATTAGCCCAAGATCCACCTAGAAAGCTTTATGGACAAGAAGGGATTAGAACCTGGGTCTTCCACGTCTCAATCCAACTCTATTACACCATCCTGGCTTTCTGTGAGGATGGGATCTCCCAAATGCGTCAGCATTGTTGAGAGAAGAGCCCACCTTGGCATGCTTAATAGATAGATGGATTTCTAGCCTTCTCCATCTGGAAGATGCAAGACATGTAACAACACTAAAATGTAATTAAATGTACTAGAAAGTAAAATACACTTTAAAAGACTTAAATGTGTCTTAGAATGTAACATTATTCTGTGTTTGCTTAACAGAAGCCAATTTAAAACTGATTATCTTCTACAAATATCAGGATATCAACCATTAGATACCATTACCAGACCAAATAATAGGAGTCAAGGATCTGATTTTGTATGTAAATATTTTTAGATATACAATATACTGATGAGTTTTTGCCAATGGAAGATTCAGGTTCAAATCCCTCTTTGGTCATGTCCTCACCTACCTCACAGGGCTGTTCTCTGGAGGAGTCGGAAAAGGGCCACTCATCAGACATGGGTTTGCCCCACGCCCTGTTCAGTCAGGGCCGGATGAAATCTTTCATCTCCTTCCGGTGCGGGGCATCCCTTCCCCAGTCCGGCTCTGACTCCCTAAGAGTAGGGTCGTGGTCTAGCTATGCTCCAGAGAGCATAGCTACTCTCCTTCCTTCCTCCTCCTTTTCCTGATCTATCTCTCTCACTCTGTCACTCCTCCCGGATTGGGACCAGGACTGGTGGATGGGACAACCCCCTTGGACCCCCCCCCCGCGGCTCCTGATGGGTGCTTTTGGACGGAGGGGTCTTCTCTAGACCCCCTCCGCCCAAAATACCGTTGTGCGGCTCACAGGCACAGAATTGGGCCGCCCTCAGGCTTAACCCTCTCAGCTTGCCGCATCTCCCTGTCGCCTGTGAGGTACACGTTGGTCCGGGCTGCCCACCGGCTTAGCCCCTTCGCTCCGCAGCACCTCACCACTGCAAGAGGCCGGGCTGAGGCCGCTGCGGCTTAGCCTACCCCCAGCCGATCCAGCCAGCACTGCCTGTGCGCGCTGCAATGCACAGCTCCCAGCCTTGCTAGCCCGACTGAGGGCTCTGTCTCTGAGCTGCGCGGCATCCTGCAGTTTGTTTGCAGCCGTAGGGCTCCGCTCCAGCTGGCTAGCCTCCTCCCTCTGGCCACAAAGGGCCTCCGGAGGCTGTGAGGGCTTCGTTTTTCTGGCGGCCGCCATTTTGGATGACCACATTTTCCCGCTGAAAACGGCGTCGGCCATCTTGGGCCCCTCCAACCTACCAGCACCGCAGTGAGTAGCAAGGCCTCGCCTTGCAGGGAGAGGGAGTGTGAAGTCTGGAGGGGGAGAACATCTGACTATAGAGTGATCAATTGATTCTATCTACAGTCTTTTGCATAGTTACGTTTATATAGGCATCTTATAGTCGCAATGACTCAAGAGGGAGGAGACATGTTGGCAGAGGGGGGATAAGGGGCCTCTAACCTGACAGGGACGGGTGCCTCGCAGGGCCCCATAACTGCCCAAGTTCAGGGCCTTGAGCCAGTGATTGCGTCCTTGAAAGACGCCTTTGATGCAGCTGTATCAAGCAACCTCCCAGCCCTGGTCAAGTCTGCAGTCCTAGAGGCTACTTCCTGTAGGTCCTCTGCCAAGCAGAAGACCGTACGCTCTCCCAGTCCAGCTACCCCGTCTCTTCTCTCTCTGATGAGTCCTTGCAATCTTCTCCTTGCAAGAAAACATGCAAAACAAAGCACCTTGAGCAGCCCAAACGCAAGCACAAGTCTTCCAGGGGTCATCGCAGGCGTCATCAAGTTTCTTCATCATCATCAGCGACATCTGACACAGTGTCTTCAGATTCTGAGGGAGACCATCGGTCAGGCACGGATACTGAGGAGCCTTGCAAGATTTCCCGTCTTTTTCCCTCGGAGCTCCTTGAACCAGTGGTAGAGAGGTCTGCTAGATGCCTTACTTTGTGCAGATCAGCCACTATGGACTCCGACTCAGACCAGGACAGAGCCGAGGCCCTCCCCAAGTCAGATGTCCAACAGACAGTGTTTCCGTTCCCTAAGGCGTTCCAGTCTGTCTTCTCACAGGAATGGCGAACTCACTCCAAGGGTACAGGATTCCGCGTGGCTGATAAGCTGTACAGATTGCCGGAGAAACAAATGGATCTGCTGAAAATCCTGGCTGTGGATTCCCCTGTGGCAGCCCTGGCTTCTTCCTCAGTCCCTGTGGATGGGGATGTTCTACCTAAGAATCCTACTGATCGCTGCATGGAGACGCTGCTTAAGCGTAATTCTGAGTTCTCCTCCTTTGCCTTCAGGGCCGCCTCGGCGAACTCTGTTATGGCCCGTGCTGCCTTTATCTGGGCACAAAAGGCAGCCAGAAACAAAAGGCTTCCTAAGGAATTCAGAAGCACTCTAAAAAACATAGCCTTGGCCTCTGCCTTTGCGGCTGACTCATCATTGGATGCCATGTGTTTTTCGGCGTGTGCCATGTCCTCCAATATTTCCACTCGCAGAGCCCTGTGGCTGCGTTCCTGGTCGGGGGAGGCTGGCTCTCATTCCACCTTGGACATTTGGTGATAGATATAAGTGAGAGGTGATAGATATAGGCTTGATTTGATATAGATATAGGCTATCATTTGGTGATATATATAGGTTTGAAGCATTTGCTACTATGAGTGGGTAAATCTGGTTCTGAGTGAGAGGTGTAGAAATACTCCTTTGAGCTCTTCTACTATACTGCTTTGGGCTACACTTTCTCTGTGTGCTGGGAGTGCTCTTGCACTTTGGGTATCCTTATGAGTGTCATTTTATAGATGGTCTGTGTACATTAGAAATATTACCAGATATTTTTGTGAATCATTCTACTGTATTTGGAAAGTTGTCCTGTCCTTCTTACTCATCCATGTCAATTCATATTCTGGTTTAGCTGCTGGCTCTTGACTTTCTTGTGAATGAATTAGGTCAAGATGTCAAACTCAATCAGCACAAGGGGCCACACAAGGGTTTACACACTTTTTTATTGTTCAAAATACAGTGGCACCTCACATAACAAGCATAAATTTCCAAGAAATCTTGCTTCACATAACAAGTTCCGCTTCACTTAACAAGCAAGCACGCTATGGGCACGCATGCTATGCAGCCCTGACGCTCCGTGCGGAGGTGCTTTAAAAGGGCTGCCGGCCAGCGCTGCTGCCTCTAACTGCCCCCAACTTGGAGACAGTTGCCTGGGGGTGTCAGAGGCAGCTGTCTCTAACTGCCCCCAAGTGCCCCCACTGACCACCTTGAAACTGCAGGAAAGTGTCTTTGATTGCAGCCGCCTAACCATGTCTACCCAGAAGGAAGCCCCATTGTGTTAAATGGGGCTTACTCCCAGGAAAGTATCTTTAGGATTACAGCCTAAGTACACTTCATAGGATCATGCACATTGAATGCATGTTTTGAATTCAGTTCCAGTGTTTTGTCATATTTTTACATCCAGTTAATATTTTTATATGAGTATTTTTTGGGTTGTGGAACCAATCGTTTGAGTTTCCATTATTTCCTATGGGAAAATCTGCTTCACTTAAAGAGTGTTTCACTTAAAGAGCATGCCTCCAGAACGAATTAAGCTCTTTATGTGAAGCACCACTGTATTAGATAAATGCTCTTTACCGAGTCAAAATCTTGGAGAGCATCTCTCTCATATCTCCCTCTAGTGGCTGAAAATCTAACTTTACCACATATAATTTCATCTTTCTTCATGAACGCATTCTTTTCTCAACATGAAATGGCCAGATAGACCAGCAGAAGATGCCATCAGCATTAAGATGTGCTAATCAACATGTACTATTCAACAATTGCCAAAGCTAACCTAAGCCAACTTGACTGTTATGAAAGTTAACCTACAGTAACTTCACTACATTGGGTGCCACTGACAATAGCAAGGAAGAATGCAAACTCCATTGAGATTTCTTCCATAGGATCTTAAATGCCATCACTGTCACCCATCAGAATAGGGTGGACTTGTAGGGTAGAATATCAACCTTTGAAGGGTAGGGAAGAATATCAACCAGAGGTGAAATGGAAAATAGCTTCAATTAAATAAGCTTGTCAGCTACTCTGAATTTGGTGAAAATGGTAGAAAGCAATGAATGACTCTGTTTTCCAAATTATTATTTTTAAAAGTAATTTTTATTATTTTTTTTAAAAGAAGAAAAAATGAGATAAGAGAAAAACAGAACAAAAATGTTATTGAAAGATATATGGCAGCGTAGAATTCGCGATTTACTTTAGTCTAATATTAATTTCTACTTCCTAAAAATCTATCTTAAACTATAATCTTATTTAACAATTCCAACAAATATAGAAAAAGGAAATAAGAGGTATATAACAATTGTCTACTCATCAAATCCACAATTCATTTGACTAAGCATCCCTTTCTCATGCAGAAAGTCTATGAATGGTTTTCAGTTTTCCCTAAAAGTTTTCACTTCTCCTTAAATGATAAGTTTTCCATTTCAGAAAAATTTTCTGAGATGCCTTCTGTGTTTAAACTTGTGTCAAATACATAAAGCTTATTTTGATGACCATAAGGAACAGTACCTAATTAGTGTCCCAGTTTGAAGCAACCTGTGAGTTGGTAGAGATAGCCTTAAGTGTAGGCTGATTCACAATTGCATGCATACTGCTATATTAGAGGCTGACTCACAAGTGTGACTAGGACCAGTCCAGAAACTGCTGAACTTTTCACATCTCCATTGATCCTGTTCTTGTATCAGCGAAGTCAGTTTACCTGCCATCAACTGACCAGCAATTCAGTGAAAATATATGGGGGATTGTGGCTTAAATTAGGTTGTGTGTGTGCATATTCTACTTTTTAAAGTTTAGTCCCTCTTAATTTCCTTTTCCTCCATTCTTGTTCCACAGCAGTGAATTTGTTTGTTGATTTGTCGCTATTGTTTCCTTCTGAGAGACTCTGGCAATTGCTTTTAATTGATTTGGTGGAATTTGTTTGCAATCAGGTATCTTGCAGCCTCCCTAGGCACTTATTATGCATAGCTGACCTTTTTGTGTTTCCTAGAGCTGTGAATTGTTGGAAATTCAAATTGCTTTCTGACTTTTTCTGTCTATCAATTGACTTCTCAGATTCTCTTGTGTTTAAGGAATGGGGAAGACTATACTGATAGGAGCATATTAAGTCTGAAATCCATATGCTGCAGTGGTCCTTGTTTATAAGGGTCAGTCTTGATGTTCTTATACCTATACCTGCTGTTGCTTAATCACTGCCCTTGTCACTCATTAAAGTCTCACATGAAAACTCCATTGTCAGAAAACTCCCCAAGAGGGCAAGTCCTCTTATGGAACTGGTTGAAGACCAGGGTATAGAGAGTTGGTGTCAATAGCCAATTTTCACAGTTGGGGAGATGAAAAGTGGTGTGCCCCAAGGATCAGTCTTGGGACTGATGTTTTCCAGTGTATTTATAAATGACCTGGAATTCAGAATAATCAGTCAGGTGGCCAAGTTTGTAGAGCTTCAGAATTGAGTATCAGGAGAGATCGAACAAAGGTATGTTTCGAGTATATAATTAATCTGCATAATGTCTTGCCACTGGGTATGGTGGGGGCACCTTGCCTATGTGCTTCTAAAACAGGGGTCCTCAAACTCTGGCCCGGGGGCCGGATACGGCCTGCCAGGGCCCTCAATCCACCCCCCCCCCGAGGCTTGCTGGCAGCCACTGGGAAAAGAGGCTTGGTGGCAGCTGCCATTTTAAATTTGGCACGCTGCTGTGTGCGCTGTGCTGTCCTGTTGCTGTCCTGTGCTGTCCTGTCGCTGTTGCTGAGTGGCTGCCAGGCGAGAGCAGGCAGGGAGGGGGAGGAGCCATCCCCTCACGACAGTGCCGGAGTGGGTGCCCACCATGGCAAGAGGCTGCCTGTCTGTTTGCTTGCCCACCCACCTGCTCGCCCAGCGGAAGAACGTGACTTGGATTGGGGGCTGCGAAGCTGAAGCGCCCCATCCATAGCTTCCTTGCCCGGCCAGGGGGCTTTGATGGGGGACCGCGCGGCTGCAGCGCCTAATCCACAGCTACCCTGGCCAGCCAGGGGACTTGGATGGTGGCTGCAGGGCTCCCCAGGTAAGTGCCTCCCTTTCTTCCCCCGATCCCCACCAGCCTTCCAGTAACTCCACCCCCCAGAAACCCCCATTAGCCCTGCCAGTAACCCCTACCCCCAGAACCCCCACCAGCCCTGCCAGTAACCCCCACCCCCCAGAAACCTCCCCACTAGCCCTGCCAGTACCCACCACCCCCAGAACCCCCACCAGCCATGCCAGTAACCCCCACACCCCAGAACCCCCACCAGCCCTGCCAGCACCCACCACCCCCGAGAAACCCGCACCAGCCCTGACAGTACCCCTCCACCCCCCAGAAACCCCCCACCATCCCTGACAGGCCTTCACCCCCCCAAAAAATCCCCCACTAACCCTGACTGTACCCACCACCCCCCAGAATCCCCCCACTAGCCCTGCCAGTACCCCCACCCCCCAGTAACCCCCACCCCCCAGAAACCCCCATTAGCCCTGCCAGTACCCACCACCCCCCAGAAACCACCCCTATTGTCTGGCCCCCGACAGTATCTGAGGGACAGTGAACCGGCCCCCTGTTTAAAAAGTTTGAGGACCCCTGTTCTAAAAGAAGGCTGGGTTGATTTATGGAGGAATTATTCACAAATGCTTAGAAGTTATGATGATAAGATTTTAGAAATTTCCAATCTGAATGCTTGATACAAGGGAGTGGCCACAGTATACAGGTACCTTGTTGTCTTGCGTACTTCCTAAAGCATATGGTGAATTATCTGGTCAGAAATGTTGTGTTCTCCACCAAAAAGGAACGTGGAGAGCCTTTTTGAATAGCGTCTTCTGGAAGCTTTTCCTTTTCTTACCAGCCTTGTGTCCAGTCAAGATAAGAAGCCATGAGACAAAGTTCAGTCTATCACAGATTTATTTCCTTCTCCAACACAAACACCAAAAAACCACAACTCCATCCACTACAACAACCCACACAGCCTGGTCAGCATTGTTTATATACAGTTTTCCCACCAATCATGATGCTAATTGCTGACTCAGTTCAGCTGTCTTGTCATATGACATAGTCCATGTCCAGGTGGCTGCACTTAACACTCAGGAATCTGCAGCTAACTAAATTTCTTTGGTTCAGGCCTCACAAACCTTAACACCCCTCTAAATTTGTTTGCTGCATGATTTCTGTACATTGCTACATCTTTATACATTAGCTTAATGCATTTTTCTTGTTCACAGCATTTTTATACATTTTACAGCACATTTCATTTTATTCTGTACACATTTCTATTCCTAGAAGCTCTAGGCCCCTTTCATGTTTTATTTTAGAGAGTGCTTTTGTCAAAATGTCTGCTGCATTTTCCTGACTTGGACAATATATAAATTTTATTTGCCCCTCTTGCACAGCAGCCCTTACATTTTGATATCTCAGATCCACATGTTTACTGCGACTGTGTACTTTTTCTGATGTCGCCAATTGGATACATGCTTCATTGTCCTCATTTACTATGATAGCCCCTTGGTCGCTGATTCCCAGATCTTTGACTATCTGTCTGAACCAGACCAATTCTGTCATTAACAATGACAATGATGCAAATTCTGATTCACAGCTGCTCATGGAAATACAGGATTGTTTCTTGGCTTTCCAATCCACAAGAGTATTTCCTTTCATGATGGCTGTTCCTGAGGTTGATTTTCGGTCTTCTGAACTTGCCCAATCGCTATCGGCATAACATCTCAACCATAAGGGACCTGTGAATTGTATTTTCAGTTTGTAGGCAACTGTCCCTTTTAAATATCTTAACACTCTTTTCAGACCATTCCAGTCTTTCACTGTTGGATTGGAGGCTTTTCTGCTTAACACACTTATGGCATTACAGATGTCTGGACGTGTCTACATGGCAATATGTTGCAGACTGCCAAGTAATGATTTGTAATGTCCAACATCACAGGGTTTCTCTTCCCCTTCTATCACATTGTTTTCTATTGCCATAGGGGTTTTGGCTGCTTTACAATCACCCATTCTCCATTTTTGCAGTAGATGTAGTATCTTTTGTGACTGGCAAAGTCGATACTCATTGTCCAGTTTTTGTATTTCTACACCAAGATAATTGCTAACTTCCCCCTAGGTAACTTAGTTTGAATGCCTTTTCCAACTGTTGAGCTATTTGTTTTGCTTGTTTACTATCAAGACATGAAAGTAACACATCGTCCACATAGAAACATAAAATTGCCTGATTATTGCCTGTTCCTCTTGTGTAAATACAAGGATCCGCTTTAATAGGCTCAAAACCATATATTGCCTTGTTCAATCTGTACACCTTAGCTGTACTCTTTTCTTCAAATCCTGGCGCCTGGTGCATATAGACCTCCTCCTCTAGCGGAGCATTCAAGTACGCTGTCCGCACATCATAATGTTGAATCGTCCATCTGCGATGAGTTGCTAAGGTAAACAGTACTCTGATGGAGGGTGCTGCCACAGTAGGTGAGAACACATCTGTGTACTGTGTCTACTGTTCTTGGGCAAATCCTTGAGCTACCAGCCTAGCTCTGTAAATGGGTTCTTTCCCCTCTTCCTGAGGTTTAATTCTGAAGACCCATTTGCTTCCCACTGCCTTATGACCTTCAGGCAAATCACACAATGTAAACACTCCCAGTTTTTCCATAGCATCCATTTCCTCTTTCATTGCCTTTTCCCATTTCAGCTTGTCACTCTGAGGCATCTGACAAATTTCCTCATAAGACTGAGGCTCTTCCAGCCCATTGTCTGTAGTCACTTGTCCAACCACTAGGCGTTGGGGAGGAATCCCCCTGGTTGATCTACTAAAAATCCTGCCTTGAGGGCTCAAGTTCTGCTCATTAGGGCTTACAGCCTCCTGTTTCATTTCTACAGTCTGTCTAGAAGGGGTTAACTCCTTTTGTTCGCTCTCCCCTCCCTCTGCTTGCATTCCTCTCTGTTTATCTGGAGAGGCCTGCAGCTGCATAGTAGACTCTGCAGGAATCGGCACATAGAATTCTGGCTGACTATAGTCTGTTGGTACTTTCTCACAGAATTTTGCCGATCTGGAAATTACAATGCTTCTCTTATCTGGTGCAAGGAATCTATACCCCTTTGTCATTGGTTCGTACCCAACAAATATTAATTTTTGCGCCCGATTCTGGCCTTTTCGTCTTCGTTCTTTTGGAACATGAACCCAAGCTCTTGTCCCAAAACATCTCAGGTAAGACAGGTCAGGAGCTTTCCCCCAAAAAAGGGTGTATGGGATATTTTGGATAGAATTGCAAAAAACTCTGTTCCCAAGAAAATTTGTTGTGAGTATTGCCTCACCCCAGTAGACCGGGCTCAATCCTGAGTCTGCCAGTAATGCATCTTTTATGCTCTGAATCCAGCCCCTCTGCGTTCGGCAACTCCATTTTCTGCCACTGAGTAAGGGTTTGTCTTTCTATGCAAGATCCCTTTTCTTTGAAGCCATGTGGCCATTAAAGAGTTAATGAATTCGCCACCTCTGTCTGTTTGTAATTGCACTACTTTCTGATTGTGCCTCCTTTCGACCATGCTGACCCACCGTTTGAACTTCTCGAATACCTCACTCTTTTCTTTTAGTAGATAGCAGAATGAGAATCTGGAGAAGTCGTCTGTTATTAGCAACACATATCTGCCCCCCCCCCCATTGAGGGTCTTAAAGGCCCACACACGTCTGCATGCACTAATTCCAGAATCCTGCTGGTTTGCCTTAAGCTCTGTTTGCTCACAGATGCTTTACGTGTTTTTGTTATATTGCATGGCTCACATTCAATATACTTTTTGCAGTCTTTTATTATTATACCTCTAGCATGTTCTGCCATCTTTTGTACATACTTAAAGTTTACATGTCCTAGGCATTTATGCCACAGATGCTGGCATGACCTGTGTTCCTCCTCATTGGCTAAATGCACTTGAGCTTTCTCAGCTCCAAAGTAATCACCCAGCGTGAAGACATTGTCCTTTAAAGCAGTCTTCACAGACCTGGCTCTGTTACTCAGGATACAAGTCTTGTTTTTGAATATTACTGTATACCCTGCTTGTACTAGACATGCAACACTCAGTAAATTCTGTTTTAGAGATGGTACACAGAGCACATCATTTAAAGTCACATTGAGACAAGGTATGTAAACCTTTCCCACACCTGTAACTGGCTCACAACCACCATTTGCAAGACTCATGTGGTCTCTCTTAGACTTTTGCAGCATGAGGAATTGTCCTGGATTGCAGCAAATGTGTTGGCTTGACCCACTGTCAATCAACCAGTGGCTTTTCTCTGCAGGCTGAGTTTGTACCATTGCTGCCTGGTATCTCATTGTTTCCTGTTGTCTCTTTCCTTTCCGTGCTGGTCTCCTAGCTGTGCAATCTTTAGCCAGGTGGGAGTCATTTCCACACCGGTAGCAGCAGCGTCTCCTCACCGTGTGGACTTGTGTTGAGTCATCACCTCCAAACTTCTGCGTTGTCCTCGGCGTTGTAGGAGCTTTTGAGTTGTTTCTCCCTCTGATTGCTGAGTTTTCTAGCCTCTTTTCTTCCTCCTCCGGAAGCCGGCCAGTCAGATACGAAAGGGTTAATACTCTCTCAGGCACAGTCTCCAGAGTTAGAGCAAATGTGTCCCACGAGCTGTCCAAGGAGCTCAAGACTGTTAGTGCCTTTTGAAACTCCAGGATAACAACCCCCATGTCGTCAAGGTCTTTGAAATATTGCTTCACCAATCTCAGATGTTCTTTTAGACTATCTCCGGGCTCTAACTTTGTCCGGTACAGTCTTCTCGATAACGCTATCTTGGATGCCACAGACTCTCTCACATAAATCTCTTTTAACGCTTCCCAGCATTCTTTAGCTGTTTGTAATCCCCTTACATGTACCAGCAATGCATCGTCCATACTTACGATGGTCAGGGCTTGCGCTCTCTCATCCCTATATCTGTCTTCCCCTCTCAGGGGTGTTGGGGGATCACTTACAAATTTCCACAGAGATTCCCGATTCAAGGCCATTTCTGTCTTCAAGGCCCAAGCTTGATAATTCGTGTCTGTTAAACGACATACCGGGTATGCAGTGGCTGGTGCTGGCAACACAGCTTGCGCAGGTCCTGCCTCGTCTGAGTCAGACATCCTTCCTTCATCTGGAACCCGACCGGACTCTTACTGCTGCACGACTGGAACAATACTGCTGGGCCCCATAACCTGTTGTGTTCTCCACCAAAAAGGAACGTGGAGAGCCTTTTTGAATAGCGTCTTCTGGAAGCTTTTCCTTTTCTGACCAGCCTTGTGTCCAGTCAAGATAAGAAGCCGTGAGACAAAGTTCAGTCTATCACAGATTTATTTCCTTCTCCAACACAAACACCAAAATACCACAACTCCATCCACTACAACAACCCACACAGCCTGGTCAGCATTAATTGTTTATATACAGTTTTCCCACCAATCATGATGCTAATTGCTGACTCAGTTCAGCTGTCTTGTCATATGACATAGTCCATGTCCAGGTGGCTGCACTTAACACTCAGGAATCTGCAGCTAACTAAATTTTTTTGGTTCAGGCTTTCAGGCCTCACAAACCTTAACGAACTCATAAGCATT
The DNA here is from genome assembly GCA_030015325.1 of Cryptoblepharus egeriae. Taxonomy (NCBI): domain Eukaryota; kingdom Metazoa; phylum Chordata; class Lepidosauria; order Squamata; family Scincidae; genus Cryptoblepharus; species Cryptoblepharus egeriae. The sequence goes on along the minus strand of JAREYC010000008.1, from coordinate 45,736,275 downwards.
TCATACCAATTCCTGTGCGGGACAAAACAACCATATTATCCCCATGCAGTAGGATGAAATAGGGGTTGTGGAGCTCAGCTTGGCTCTGTAAGCCTCTATACTTGGCAAATGCAGTCAGTAACAAATAAGTTAACAAAGTGGTGGACTATGGTCATACTACCCTTTGGAACCATTCCAATGGGATCTACCGAAGGGTAGAGGGATCAAAATGGAGCCATATGGCTTTGTCTCCCTCCCGAATAGCTCCAAAGGGGAGAGATCCCTTGCACATTGCTGCGTAGGTCCTGCCTTGTCTGAGTCAGACATCCTTCCTTCATCTCCCGCCAAGACCCGGGACTGACTGCTCTACCCCCTCTAGCTACACTACTGCATGTATGAACACCTTCTGTGATGACTGGGTGGGATGGCCACTGAGGAGATAATACTGGGAGAAGAGGAACCAGTGGGCAAGCGGACCCTATTCTGCAGATGGTAGCAGGTTATACTCTCTTCCCTTTAAGATTTTCATTTTGCTACAGCTCTGATATTTTTAGGTTTTGTTTTCAGACCCAGTTAGTAAGGTCCTCTAGTCTGACCATGCATGTGAAAGAATGTTGCTGCACTTTTATATCCAAAAACTATTTTTGTTTGCCTCTAAATTTCCTGATAAAATGATCAAAGTGCCCATAATTGCATATTTCATGGTTCTATTTAAATCAGGTTTGCTTCAAAATTAATGGTTTTATTTGTTTTCTGGATTTACATGCTTCCAGGAGATGGATATCAAGGTAAGCAGCAAAATCAGAATCCCAGTAATGGAAATAGAATGTACATCATGTGAAACAAACACCTCATGCAGATGACTATTCTGTCCAGATAGTGGATATGAGGGTAAAAGCAAAAAATCATGTGCTCCAGTATGTTCCCAGTACTATATATTTAAATAATGGGAAGGCATCTGCAATTGTGTAGTAAGGCCAAAATTTCAGAATCTTAGGGCACAATCCAGAAGTGCACTTGGGCTACCCTATCTATCACTGGGCTGGCCCAGTTGCAAGATGGGCCTCCCTAGTTATTCTGGAAAAAGCTTGGGGTAGCTTAAGGTAACATAGGTTGCCCTAGCTGGGCCAGTTTAGGAGAGGCATGTTGAGGGCATATTTAGCATTGCCTAGGGCAGAGTAATTACTCTGTATCCAGAGCCTGTTTCCAGTGCAAAAATTTCCTCTTCCAGCTCCTCAGAGTTATACCACCTCAGGAGCAGGTATAACAATGAATGGACCCATTCGGCTCCATGATAAGGCAGAGTAAGAATGGCAGTGTTGACCAAAAAGTCTGAGTTCTTGTCCAGCCTATCTGCAACCCCTGCCTCTCAAGTTCAGGATATTGCACAAATACGACAACCCACTAACCTGTGGATACAGCAAGCCACTCCAAGAAGTTCCTTGTATTCACTGTAGACTGTACTGGCAATCTCATCAGGGACTCCTTATAAGGCAGGCACCACAGCTGTTCCTTGTTGAGTGTGATCTGAGGGGGGTCTCCTCAGGAGCAAACCCTCCCCAGGTGTCACTGACTTGGTGCCTGCTGAGCATGCTCTAGAGCAGTGAGGGCAGCCCAGGCTTTCTGGCTCAGGATGCAGCATAACTTTCTGCTCTGGATTCAGAATAGTTGGGGCAGCCCAGCTAGGACACTCTTCAATGCCCTAACTCTAGATTGTGCCCAAAGGCTGTAATCTCCATTTAGGCTGACCTAAGCCCCAGGACAAATCCTGTGCTGGCCTGGGAGTGTAACAAAAGTGCTGTAATGCACTTCTGCGCCACTCGTGGGGGTATTAGGCCAGTGCACTGACATCTGCTTGATTCCTTCATTACCTTTCCCTTCATTACCACGAGAATGGGAAGACCAGTGAGTTGTGCTGTCTTAGGTTAGAATAGTACCCTTAAGAGCTCCAGGAGCAAGAGAGCAGGCCGATAACTAAGCAGTAAAGCTCATACTTTGCATATCTTAAGGTTTCATGTTACATCTTCAGAATTTTCAGTTGATAAATTTCAGATTGGCATCTCACAGGAAAACCTATGCCTCAGTCCTGGGAGAGCTGCTGCCAAGGGCTACATGAAATAATGATCTGACTGTGGCAGTAACATATAAGAGGTGGAGCAGTTGTTGAGAGAGGTCTGTAGAGAACAACCGAACTAGAAGAGAGGCCAAAGGGGAACAAACTCAGTTTTGCAAAATGTTTCAGAACAAATAAACAAAATGTTTTCTACAATATATTCGAGACTCAGAAGACCTTGAAATTGATTCATTTGACTAGAATGGCAGTGGACTGTTTATTAAGAGAAGCTTATGGCTTTTCCCTGGCAACATCTTTTATTTCTCTCAGGAGATCTGCCTCACACTTTGATCATGTTGACAGTGTTGAAAGATGCAAGAATGTTGTCTAGATAGACCAAAATTAGGTTTTCAGATCCCCATACAGTTTGAGTCTAAGCATCTGTGAGGGTTCCATTCTGGGAACTCCAATGGATGTGATTTTTGCATTAAACAAAAACAATGATAAGATTAAACCACTTTTTAAAAACAACCTGCTTATCATGGTAATGTGGCAGGCAATGCATCAGTTTGCCTTTCCTGGACATAAAACAGCTTTGTTTTTAGCATGGATACAGACCTTTCCCTCCCACTGGAGCAACAACAGAATGCAAAGCAATTGGGAAGTAATTATCACTTTTTACTCATGCTGCTCCAGGGGAATGGAGGGATCTACCTCCCAGCTGAAATAAAAAACCAAAGCTGAAGCCTTTCGAAGCTCTGGAGAGGAAGAGTGCATGGCAACATTTTGTTTAAACAGGCTGTTTAGAAGCCATTGCTACTTAATGGGAAATTTATGTATGCTGTAGTTATGCTAGTGAATGTAACAAAATCTTAATGCTGTACCAAATTTTTCTATACAGGTATAGGCAATTATAACCTAATTATCAACAGACTTATTCAAAACCTGCAATAATTTTTTTCTCAATGTGAATGAGGATGGTCCTTTAAATTAAAAGATAATTGTCCCTTTGGCTGCTGTGAGGAATAAAGCTTCATTTTTCCTTCACTATTCTTGTGTTGCCAGAATAGATAAACCAATTCTGGTAAATTTCATCATGAGAGATGCTTAGCTGAAAAGGGTCCATGAAAACCAGGAAATCTGCTTGATAAAGTTCAATAATTGACCGTGACATTCTGGTTATTTTCAGCCTGAGATGAAATTTCACTGTTATCTTTGAGATGAAATGCTCTTTGTTGTCTTGCAGATCCCTTGACAACCATTCTATTCTCAAGGAGTGTTCTTTGCGACCCCGTTTCCTTCTCTATTGCTTGCACTGGATAGGCAGGGAATAAAGTCTCTGATCAGCAGTGGGGAAGTCTTTGTGAATCCAAATATTATTCAGAGATGGAAATCTTTAGTTGGAAATCTGTGAGGATGTGTCTGTCTCTCTCTCTGACCTATATCACACAAATGAAAACTTTCCAGTTATTGAAAAACTGTTATTCAGTAACTCAAAAATTATTGAGGATCCAGTTCTACCCATTGTGCAATAGGGCATGCACTGTGTCCTGTGATGGGGAAGGCAGTCATGGAGGTTCTCCTCAAGGTAAAGAAATATTTGATCAACCAGTCAATCAATTTTAATGCCAGGTGCTTGGCCAGCACAAACAGGTTCCAAAACATGATAAAGATTACAAATGAAATTTTAAAGAAAAACTTAAAAGTAAAATCTTAGCACATAACACAACGTGGTAATAGCAGCAAATATGTAACGGTTAAAATTTAGCTACATGGCTGACAATGCTCTTGTTTTGCAAGACATGTTACATCTTACATGTTTTGCAAGCAGCTGCTAAGAAGCTTGCACTCCGAATAGTAAGCTGAGGGTTAGTTCCCAAAAGAAGCATGTTGGTAATCTCTATTTTGGGCAAACCTGAAAATTTCTGTATCAGGGGGGTGATATACCTATCACGTATCCCCTGGTAAAACAAATATTTTATCCCTTAACCTTAGATCTGTTTTAGGGATGCATCAGTGCTGGATATTTGGATCAGACTGGGCCCTAATGATAGTTTCTTGTCCAAAGATATATGCTGCAATCCTAACCACACTTTCCTGGGAGTAAATTTTATTGAACTCAGTGAGACTTACTTCTGAGTAGACATGCTTAGGATTGCACTGATAGTTGCAAGTGTTCAAGTTGCAGGCATCTCATGCTAGGGACTTCAGTGGTAGGGAGTGGTTGCCATACACCTGCGCCACAGCGACAGCTTGAAATTTGAGGAAAAGAGCTTCTTTGATTTTGGTTGCGTTGCAGTGCCCCGTTGTAGATGGCTGTACATCTTACCAATTACAGTTACCAGCCTAGCATGGATTGCTTGATATTTGTTGGATTTAGGCATCTGACCAAACATTGACAGTTTGGAAGTTCGTCATGCAGATCTTTGTAATGCTCATTTTTGGAATTTTATTAATCATGCTGGCCTCCTCAGCTTTGGACTGAAAATCTTGGCAATGCACAGGGCTGATCTTTCACCAGAGAATGAATTCCAGCACAGCTTTGCCTGGTACCCTCTTATATGACTCTTTCCAGATTTATTTGGATGAACTGCGACACAGCTGTTGAGCAAACAGGGAAATACAATGGGCAAGCACTTAACATTCTCAATGCGCTAATCATGCTCTTATTAGTATACTATTTTAGCAAATTGTGCAGGCTTCAGGCTTCACTCTCTAAGAGTTAAAGGCACAATTTATGTTAGACTTTTGCTTTCATAGTGTTACTTTTTCTTGATCCAGTTGTCTCTTTGTGTGTGTGTTTCTTTTTTAGGCCAAGCAGCTGGAAGAAAAAGACAGAGAGCTGAAGAAGCATGATGCTTACTACAAAGAGCAGCTGTCTCGTCTGGAAGAGAGGGTAAGGACATTTATTCGGTTTTAATGAAGGGGCTTGCTATTAATTCCTGGGAATAGCTAAGTAGTGGTGGTGGAGGAGAAAGCATCTGAGAGGCAGTGAATCTAGATCATTATAGAAAAGATATTGTACTCATAGGGTTACTTAAAACTCTCTTGGGGTGCAATCCTAATCATGTCTACTCAAAAGTAAGTCCCATTGTGTTCAATGGGTTACTCCCAGGAAACTGTCTTTAGGATTGCAGCCTTGGTCAGGGATGGCCAAACTTACTTAATGTAAGAGCCGCTTACGATAAACTTCAGACATTTGCGAGCCCCAAGAGAGATGTTTAAGAGTCACAGTATTTAAAAAGCATTAAAGTTCTTAATGTTCACTATGAACATTAAACTTGCATTTCAATTTTGTGGATTTTCAGTTTATTTCACTAGATAATTATAATGCTTGAATTTTTTTTATTTACCACTTATATCAGTGCAAAAAAGTGTTCAGTCAAGTGACTCCTGATATTGAGGCCTCACAGGTGCTTCTGAAAGACCTGCAGAGAAGGTTTACCTGGTTTGCCTTGTTCTTGTTGGTTGTTAGTATCCATCTTTTCCTTCGTCCACTGACTGGGAAACAAAGAAAATTGTTTTTGAGCATAGCTGCTGTCTCTGGAGGTACTTGCAAACTAAAGGTTAAAAAGCTCTGGTCTAGGCTATAGGCAGGGAGTAGTCCAATCTACTTCAATTGTGATTCCCATGTTGTTTATTCATTTTGTTCCCTTTCCTAAAATTTTCACACTTTGGCTTTGAGTTAATGCAGCAGGAAATTTCTCATTTATGTACGTTTTTGACAGTGCCGAGTATTCAACAATGATGCCAGAGACTAGGGACTTGCATTGATGAAGAAATTAGCATTGCACTTTAGAGTGTCTTGTGGAGTTATCAAAAGAGACAAATTCCTTGATCAGTGGTATTTTTTCATAACACCAAGTAATATGCCTCCAACTATGCATCATTTTGCAGAGGGCCATCTTACTTTTTAGAAGAAAAAGTTCTTTTTTGTGCCGTAAACAGATATTGATCTTTCCTTTTGTTCTTGTATTTGCTCACCAGGAGGGTATTGATGGGTATCTTCTCCAAATTTTCTCTATGATTTTAATCTCTATAATCTCTATAATTATGATTTTATTTACAGCCATAAATGTACCGGTACTTTTTTTAAAAGGGAAGTTACAACGTCTAAAAAATAGGGAGATAGGCCTCCCGTTTTGTTTACCTCCAATACCTAAATAATACCTTGATGGCAACTAAATTGCTGAATAGTGAGCTAGCATTTTAATTTCACTGTACTCTTTTTTAGGCTCATTATGGAAGGGAACAAAGTTGCTTTAGAAGGCATTGCAAAATCTTACTTTGCAGAATCTTAGGATGGTGATTTGTTAACTCTGGTGTTCTTGATTTGGAAAGAACTATGGAGTCCAACCTCCTGCTCAGCGCAGACCATGGTATCCCTGACAAGTGGCTTTCTAGCCTCTGCTTGAATATCTTAGTGAGGGACAGCCTATAACTGCACATGACAGATTGTTCCAGGGCTGGAAGTAAATAAATTCTTCCTTTTGTCTAGTATAAATGTAGGCTATTTTTTCCTGTAGACTACTTTGAAGATATTGTCCAGTGCAAAATAACACAGCTAGCATCCAAATGTTCCAAGATGAAAAGGGAATTGCTGCTTCCTATTTGAAAACATAAAAGTATTACTGGCAGAGCAATGGAGGGGGCAAGTTTATGCGTGTGACTCCTGCACATCTAGAATTGAACAGAATAAACAGAAATAACAGCTCTATTATTGATCTATGCTTGCTCCCCTAATCAAAACTGTGTTGATTAGTTGGCCATTAGATGTATGCTGCTTCTGATCATCCTGTCTAGTGGTCACTCATTAATACTCCTCCCCTTTATGATCTGATGAACAAGTTAAGTTTTGACACTGGGGTATGTGAAGTGATACAAGACCCACGTAGTATGTTCTGAAGATACCTTCAGCTCTACTGGGTAAGGAATGTGCCATCAAAGGAAGAGGTTTGATATTGAGTAGTCGTCAGAACAAAAAAGTTGCAAGTACTGGTTATGTTGGCAAATGATGCTAACTAAATTCTAAACTGATTCCTGGGTAATGTTTCTTGGTTCCTGTTAAAAGACATTTTTGAATATTGCATCATTATCAGTGCACCCTGGTATAATTAATTAGATATTTTTATTAGCTTCCCTCTCAATTAGCAGTTTCATATTCATGTTTTTCTATATAATAGAAATGCCACCTTAGGTTACAATCCAGAGTAACTACAGGACCTTTTACACCAACGTAGTTACGGTGCACCTTTGGGAAACCTATGGGAAATGCATAGAGCAGTCCAGAGTAAGTGCCTTTTACGTCTTCCCAGTTACTCTGGATTATAGGGTAAATTAGTCACTGATAATAAAGGGAGGCAATAATAAAACAGATTCGTGTCAGCAAAGTATCTCTTTCTTTAGAATAACATACCGTACATATTCACTGCCATATGATACCAGTCTCTGAAAATATTCCAGAGGATGGAGTGAAGATCAACAATCTTTTTTTAGTGAGGAGTAATGCAAGATAAAATGATTGTTTGCCAGTAGTAGCTGGAGCATGAAACCATAATCCATAAACTCAGGACAATCCATTTTATAAATAAGTTAAACCTACTGTATTTACCTAATTTACCTGTTCCCTAAACTCATGATACACCAAAGAAAAAGTGAGATTCTGTAACCAACTGCTGGTATTTGTAGGTCAGTGATGGCATAAAGGTTCAGGTTATTGCACATTCCACAGCAGCTAAGTATGATGGAATAGTTTAATAGAAGAGTTAAAGAATAATCTTCCTATATAATATATCTGCTGAGGCTATAAAGTTGTTATTTAAGAGTTTCCCACATTAGCTTTCAAGAGACAGATTTATTTGTCAGTACTACTCGTATAAGGACATTTTCTTATTCAATCCCAGAGAAAATATGAGTTATTTCTCCTGATTCATGTTGATATCTACCCTTTCACTACAGGCTCAATAGTAGAGAATGCAGTGGTATTGAGTTTGCCTTTCTTTTTTTAAATGTTGAAGAAAAGCCTACTAGCTGATGGTATAAAAGCAGAGATCTAATGCAGCTAGAGCCCATAGTGGGCTAATTGCCATTCTTGAATAGGAAATAGCAGATCAATTGGAAAACAGATTGAAATAGTGAAGATATTTAGAATGGAAACACTTGTTTTTTCCTTCAGCAGGAACCTCAGCACATCTCTACTAGATATTGCAGCATTATGTTACATTGTTACTTAGTTCCCAAAGTTCAGATGTTAAAAAATTGAAGAGAAACTGTTGTCTATCGTTACCCAGTCCCCTTTGTTCTGCATGTGCTACAATCTCACATGTAAGCAGCCCTCCTTTGGAGCCTTTTTGGGCAACAACTATAATGTGCAGGCGCAAGATTAAGGGGAGACTAGAAAAAGATAGGGGGAAACACTGAGCCCAGGAGCTTTGCAGAAATCAGGAGTTCTTACCGTGGGCTCATATTCTGGGAGGAGGAGGAAGGAAGGGTGCTCTCAACTGTCTGGTTGGTGCCCTTCCCTCACACTGGTAGGCCGGACAAAGAGTTTCTTCTTCCTGGGAGGGCACCCACAATTCCCCAGTCTGTCACCAAGCTGTGAGAAAAGTACCCTCCAATAATCGCCTCAGAAAACTCAGACTGAGGACTAAAATCAAAAGAGTTAGTTAGTAACTCTGCATCTGTCAACTCAAGATACCACAAAACAGAGACAAGTTAACAAGGTAGAGGAAGGTTAAGGTTATACATGCCTGACCTTCCCACCCCTGGACCTCAGGACAGCAGCAAACAGTGATGACCCCTTCCAGGCACCTGCCCAACCTAGGGAGGCAGGGAGACCAGGGAGGCAGGTAGAGCACCCTCCCATCCTCCTCCCAGAACAAGAGCTCATGGTAAGAACTCCTGTTTTTCTCTGTAGGAGGAAGGGAGGGTCCTCTCAAATAAATTGATGTTCCAGAGCCGTACTCATCTGATAAGAAGGGGTGGGAAGAATTGCGAGGCCCTTGGTCGCCACCACCTTCGGTATAACTCTCTATCTAACAGCAGCCTCAGCAGAAGCTGCTTGGTCAATCTTCTAATGTTTAGTGAAAGTTTTGGGACATACGGCTTTACAGATATCTTCGAGGGAGGCAGCCCTTCCAAAGGCTACTGATGCCGCTGCACCTCAGATCGAATGTGCTGTGATACAGACAGGAGGGCTTTCCCCTTCAGATGAATATGCCAACTGAATGGTTCCCTTCAACCAATTCCCCAGGGTATTACAAAAAGCATGCTTTCCCACTGATGGAACCTAGAACAAGATGAACAATCAGTCTTCCTAAATTGCTTTGAATTTTCTATATAGTATTTTAGTACCCTCAGTCCTACCTTAGACCAACAGGACTCTGTTTCACAGGAGGGCTTTGGGCAAAATGAGGGCAACACCGGGTCTGGGCTCTATGAAACCAGATGTTAACCTTTATAATGAAAGATAGATCAAGTCTCAATACCACCTTGTTGTTGTGTAACACACACAGATTCGGATTAGTCGACAGGGCTCCCAATTCCAAAAGACTTCTCGCAGAAGTAACTGCAACTAGAAAAAACAGTCTTAAAGGTAAGATGAATAAAGTCAGTAGACAACAAAAGCTTGAAAGGTGAACCTCGTAAGGCAGACAAGGCCACTTGGAGATCCCAAGATAGGAATTGGTGGATCTGGGGAAAATTAAGACCGCCTACTCCCCTCAAAAAATGGTTCACATTTGGCGGAGAAGCCACCAGTTTACCCCAAGCTGCCCCCAGAGTACTATCCAAGGCTGCTACCTGCCTCTTCAACGTACTGGTGCTTAGACCTAAGTCCAGGCCATCCAGAAGGGAACCTAAAATTTGCTTGGTCTACGCATAATGGGGGAAAACGCCCTTTGTAGACACCAAGTTCTAAATTTTTTCCCATGTGGCACCATATATCTTAATTGTAGAGGCTTTCTTGGAGGCTAATGAGGAGTCTGTTATTTTTTGGAAAGAGCTTGCTGCATAACCTCCATGCTGTCAGCTGGAACAGTTCCAGGTGAGGGTGACAGAGTGGTCCCCTTCTCAAGAGATCTGGCATGGCAGGTAGTTTCCACCCCTGACCCAGGCTGAGCTTTAGCAGATCTGGAAATAACAAAACATCCTGGCCAATGAGAAGTTGACATGGAGGTCATGTCAGTATGACCTCCACCTGACATTGCTAATCTCCTTAGGAATACCTAGAGTAACTGGAGAGAAAAAGGAAAAGCACACAGCAGTTCTCCTGGCGACTGTTGTTGAAGGGTGTCTGTTCCTTTGGCCCCCGCAGGTTGGAAATGCATTGGAATACTTAGGATCAACTCATCTTTCCCTGGAAGTGAAAAGGTCTATGACTGGCCTTCCCCATCTCTTGGACATTATCTTAAGGACCTTGGGATGTAACTGCCACTTTGTGCCACTTAGCTTCTGACTGCTCAGCCAACCCTCTGTCACTTTGGCTGTACTGACTAAGTGTTCTACTTTTAGGGTTAGTAAGTGCTCCTCCACCCACAGAAAGAGGAGGAATTCATTAGATGTCTGTACCGGATCCCCCCTGATGATTCACACATGCCTTGGCGGTCATTTTACTTATTTGCACCAAGACATGTGAATCCTGTAAGATGTTGCTTAATTTCTCCAGAACCAGGTGTATCGCTCTGAGCTCTAGCCAATTTATACTGTGGTGCATTTCCTGGAAGAAATAGGTCCCCTGAACAATTTCCCCATCTAAATGCACCACCAATTTATCAGAGATGCATCTGTGGTGAGGATTCCACAAACCGGAAGCACCATACTCATTCACTGAGAGAGCCCGAGTGGAGGCAACCACCACAAAAGGGTGTCCTTGAACTTCTTAGATAGAAGAAGCTTCAGGTGCTTTCTCCATCTTTTTTGAATTGTAACACCACCACCACCACCACCCCCAGAAGATGTAATTGCACTAAGTCTTTGAAGTAGCTTAAGTTATGCAGAATCAGTGTCCAAGTTCATGCATGACTTTGGCAGTGGGTGTACTTTGCCCCAGATTCATCTTTAGGGTAAAATACTCAATGATGGTGTTCCTCCGTGACTGGAAAATGTTGCATCAGCTGGTGGAATCTGTCAAATTTTGAGCTCAAGTTCCTAAGATATAGGACTGACTACTGAGACAGAATCCATTTTGTTCTGTGCCCCCCAACCCCATTTATATTTCCAGGTAGGATTTCCGCTTGTTGGATTGACACTTAATTTGTGGCATTGGTTTACCATATAGACTTGGAGGAGTATTAACCTTCAAGTAAGATGAGCACGCAGACTGCAAAGCTGTGAGCTGATGGCACACACTATGCCAGGTATTAACCAATATTATCCATCCCACTTGCTGCAGTAAATAGGATTTTGCTATTATGATGTGTCAGGGTTTTCACAGCAATCAAATTTACTAGACACTAAACTGCTCTCCTCTCTGCTGAGCTGCTTTAATCTGGATTTTTGTGCTCACATTAATCCTGTTGGTAGAAAATCCTCATCCCGATTGTGTAGAGAAATTATAATTTAATGATCTCTTCACATTTCCCTCACCACCTCCACCCATGCCCCATTCAAGGCTTGAAAGGAATGCAGGGATGTTTCATGAGTCTGAAAAGGAGATAATGCACAATTTAGCTGCCAAGACAAGTAGAATAAGAGAGAGAGAAAGAGAGAGAGAATATAGTATGATCAAAAGTATTACAGTGTGAATCACACGGATCTAAATTTTTCTTGTACTTACTGTTATATTGTTCTCTTTTCAGAAGTTCAGCGTGTGAATCATCCAGCAATTGGATGGCCTCTTTGAACTCTGCCTTGTAAATATTGGCTGTACCTACACAAATATGTGTCACTATAAAGTCCTAAATATTATGGCCTAGCTGAAGCAAAAGGTCCATATTATCTCTGAGTCACAGAAAAATTTCCAAAATAGAGATCACACTGCTGGGAATTTAATGTCCTACTTGCACCACTACAGTGCACGGAAACACATTTGGGGCTCCTTGTCCTCCCCTTCTGCCTTATCAAAGAGGCTCTTTATGAACAGCAGGCAATGCTTTTTCATCATTTTTTTGCAAGTTCAGGACTACAAGGGCAAGTGGAAGGGCATTCTTCAAAGCTGCCCATTGCAGTTTATAATTGTCTTCCTTTCACTGAAAGCCCAAATCCATGTACCTACCATAAATAAGATCTTTTATTCTAGCTTTTGGTGGCAAGGATTTGGAAAGGGTTTTTTTTTTTAGATTTTTAAAGCTAGGCGGGTCCTGAAGGTTTAAATACTTAAATTGAACTGGGCACTGAGTTGATATGGCTGAAAATCACTGATATGTGTGTGTTTGGGGGGGGGGGGGGGAGGTATTATTACAGGCAAGTTACAGAGAAAATCCACTTGGTGCATCAGAGTTGGCTCCCCCTTATTTAATTTTGTAAACTTTATAATTATTTTAACTTTCCTGATGATGTAACTTCTGGCCATGACATTACAGCATCATGAATAGATTGTCATTCTATATAGCGGATCTCACTGCTAAATGTTTCAGACCCACCCCAATACACATTTCTATGGGAATAAGCCCCAGTGAACACAATGGGATTTACTCTGAGTAGACATGCACAGGATTGCACTGTAAGTTGCTAAGAGTGTTTAGAGCAGTTCACTTTTATGAGTGGAAATTAGGACATATCTTGGCCAAGAATATGACCAAGAATGTTTGAAAGTGGGATGGGGCTCAAATTCTCATAATGATTCAAAACAGCCAGCTGTATCTCTGGTATCAAGTTAGTCGTTGGTGATTGATGTATATGATGACTTTGGACAGCTGAGGTGGAGAAAGAGTAAGCAGGAGATTCTAAAATATTGGTGGGTGGTTGGCAATAAGTATGCTGTAAAAAGGGCAGCAGCCAGGGGAAAAATATTCTCCAGATTTTCTTCTAGGTTGACCAAATTTCATCCTTTTGGGGAAGCAAGTTTCTGGCTTGTCTGGAAAGAAGCAGTCTTTTATCATTTATCAATCAATCATTTATCACTGCAAGGATATTATGCCATGGAGCGTTATCTCCATGTCATTCTCCAGCTCTCTTTAGTCAATAGCCTTGTGAACCAAGAGCTCAAACATCCTTCTCATCCGCATAGAGACCCTCATTTTCTCTGCTGTCAGCCTGAGTGATATTTTAATTTTTCTGCCCCTTAGAAAACTTCAGTCTCTTATCCAGTAGATAAATGAGTCCGCCCCCAGGAAATGCTGCTGCAGGAGTGTTTCCCTTTGCAAGTGCAATAAATACAGGAGCTAATAAATGTCCTCTCCCATCAGGAGGAGCTGTGTAATGAGTAAATGATGGAAAAAGGAATTTGGGAAACAAACGATCAGTCCAATCTAAGACGACAAACCATTTCTTAATAACCTGGTCATCCGCTGAACAGAGGTCTTTTTGCTACCTATGGGGGAACTGCTGAGGCAAAGATGTGGGAGAGCCATGTGTCTCTGGAAGCTGATTGGTTTTGTAACTCTGCCTTCTAGGTTCATTGAGCTGTAAGCTGTGATTCAGAGACACTCTGTTGCATGTGAAGTTGCCAGATCACTATGCTTTTAAGTGTGTGTGTCTGCAGGTTCGGTCTGCAGGTGAAATAGCTATGGATAAATTAAGTATGAATAAAAATGCACTAAATGTTCTGGGAAGATTTGAAGGTTTAATTCATACCCAATTCATTAAATACCGTACATAGCATCCATGTCTGTACATGTACAGCTGTCAGTGATGCACATAACTAACAACTAAAATGGAAGCTGAGAACTTAGTATTTATTATTTACTAGCAAAAATGTACCCATGTTATGGGAGTAAAATTCCCCCGTATGCCACCCCCCCCAATGCACATCAACCCGCTCAATGCACATCAACCCCCCAATGCGCGTCAACCCGCCGTGTGTAACATCCCCCATGCCCATCAACCCCCCATGCGCAACACACTCCTGTTCACACCACTCCCATGTGCATCAACCCTCCCATGCCAACCACTCCCATGTGCTCCAACCCCCCACTGCAGATCAACCCTCCATGCGCACCAACCCCAATGCACATCAACCCCAATGTGCAACATCCTCCACTGTGCATCAACCCCCCATCCACATTAACCTCCCATTCACACCACCCCATGCACATCAATCTCCCATGTGCATCACCCCCACTGCACATCACCCCCATGTGCAATACCCATCCATGAGCACCACCCCCATGCACTCCAACCCGCCACTGCAGATCAACCCCCCATGTGCACCAACCCCCATGCACATCAACCCCCCATGTGCAACATCCCCCACTATGCATCAATCCCCCATGTGCAATACCTTCCCGTGTGCATCAACCTCCTATGTGCCCCAAGCCTCCATGCACTCCAACCCCCATGCGCAATACCCTCCCATGTGCACCACCCCCAGATGCACACCCCCTCATGAACATTCACCCCCCATGCGCACCTAGCCCAATATATGCGCACCCTACCCCATGTGTGTGCACCCTCATGTACACCCTCATGCGCACCATCACTCTCTGTGCACCCGGCATCCCAGTGTATCAGCTGGATGTTGATCAGTCAGTCTTCAATGTTAAGTATAGGCAGAAAATGTCTTGCACCTGTTTTCAGACCTTCAGGAGTTAAATTTCTAGAAATTGCTTCTTGATGGGTGCTCCCCTCATGAAAGGATTACATGCCCTGAATTTCATTCTTCTAGGTCTGGGGATTGGGGCAGCACGTCCCTCAGTCAGTGATTCTTCAATGTAAAGTATAGGGAAGAAAATGCATTGCACCCCTTTTCACTCCCTTCTGGTCAGAATTTCCGAAAACCAGTTCTTAGTGGGTGCCTCCATCATGGAAGGAACACCCTCCCAAAATTTCACGCTTCTAGGCCCAGCAGTTTTGGCTGGACATTGATGTGTCAGTCAGTGAGTCAGTGACTTTTCAGTTTTATATATAGAAGGGTTTGTACCCCACCTTTCCTGTGCCATAGCAAAATGCTATGGCATTTACATAGCTTTTAAACTTTTACACATTTACATAGCTTTTAAACTTTTGTCCTCACAACAACCCTGTGAGGTAGTAATTATTCTATTGGCAGTTCCAGATGGAATCCTTCATGCTGAGGTCACCATACCTGGCATCAGGGAATGCCTCCCAAGCTTTCAGCAGGAGCTGTAAACAGCAACATGGCTCTGTTTTCTCATGGCAGCTTTATTTGGTCTTCCATCCAGAATTCAACACTGTCTGTTCCTGTTTAGCCATCTTCAGGCTCAACTATCTTCACTCAACTATCAAATCACACCAGCTGCCACAGATATGCAAACTATATTTGGTGGCAGCAAAGTATGAACAGATATGCACAGTATGTAAGCAGGCCTCCATCAGTCTTGAAAGACTATGGTATTGTGCTCGGCGCTGCATATGCTGCATGCGAAGCACAAAAGCCTGGGTTGGATTGTTATGGAGGATAGGCTGTTACCCAAGCAGCAAATCCCCCCTCTCCACGCCACTGAATTAGTCCAATGGAAAGGCAGAGCCAATACAATTGGATCCAGCTGGTGTTGCAGAGCTGGGCTAAGGACAGGAGCTCACCCTGTCTTGTGGGGCCGACCCGGGTCTCGAACCCTGGCCTGCTGGTTAACAGGCACAGTGTCTTATCCGCTTGCACCACCCACAGCCCTGGCGCATATCAGTGACACAAAACCTAGGCACAGGTTTTGCACAACTGTGAGAATGAGATCCTTTTTGCGATATTGTGCCCAAGATTGCCATCAATATAGTTTAATTTTATTAATTATTAATTTGTTAATTATTAATTAATTAATTAATTAACAGTATGTAAACCAGTCACTGATTTCTCAACAGAATGAAGACCCGACAATTGATAATTTTTGTATATATGGGTAGCATATGTCTGTTCAAGTGGCTTTTGCTGGAGTTCTTTTTTGCATTTTAGATTTTGAGCCCTTTGTGAGCCCTAATGGTACATTTTAGACATTTTTTGCATTTTAAATTGTGAGCCCTAATGGGATAGGGACGCATTAGCTATTAATTAGCTATTATTTTTTCATTTTCTTTGTAAACCGCTTTGTGAACTTTTTAGTTGAAAAGCAGTATAGTGGCGCCTCATGTAACAAATTTAATTCGTTCCATAGGCATGTTTGTTATGTGAAATGTTCTTTCCAAAAAAGCGGATAGTCCCATAGGAAATAATGGAAACTCAAACGATTGGTTCCACAACCCAAAAAATATTCATATAAAAATATTAACTGGATGTAAAAATGATGACAGAACACTGGAATTGAATTCAAAACATGCTTTCAGTGTCCATGATCCTATGAAGTCTACATAGGCTGCAATCCTAAAGACACTTTCCTGGGGGTAAGCCCCATTTAACACAATGGAGCTTAATTCTGGGTAGACATGGTTAGGAGGCTGCAATCCAAGACACTTTCCAAGTGTCTCCTCACTTTCTCCTTCTCTTCATCCTGAGCCTCTCTCTCCCCTGCTCCCTTCTGGCTAGCCCTGAGCTGCTTCCCTCTTCTCCACTGCTCTTCTCACCCTCTGCCCAGTGGATGCCTGGCCACAGGAGGAACAGCGCGGAAGTGTTGCTTTTGCTATGGGCAGGCATGCTAGGCAGTCCTGACACTTTTTAAAAGGGCTGCCGGCCAGCGCATCAGCCCCAACTGCCAAAGAGTGTGTTTGTTACATGAAGCATAGTTTGTTACGTGAAGCAGAATCCTAGAGAAAGTTTTGTTTGTTATGTGAAACATAGTTTATGTGAGGCGTTTGTTACGTGAGGTGCCACTGTAGGTAGGTAGGTAGGTAGGTAGATAGATCAGTAAAGCAGGCAGTGCTTAAACTTAAACTTCAAAAAGTTGTTAGGGTGCAGTCTTAAGCATGTCTACTCAGAAGTAAGTCCCATTTTATTCTATGTTTCTTACTTTCAGGAAAGTGTGTATATAGGATTGCATCCCTAGTGCATCTGCCAGAAGTGTGTGAGGCACTGGCTGTGTCATTGCAAGAACCGAAAACAGGGCAAATAGGTGAGCATGTCACATGGGTTCCAGTCTTTGCTGTCTGATGGCAAAAGGGAACTCTCATTGTCTCTGGAAGCGACTAAAAGATAGTATACATGTTTTGGCTCCTAACAAAGCTCAGATAACCTGGCCTTAAAATACGTTCTTTTTAAATGGCAGTCCTTGGTTCAGCACAAGCATTAATTAGGAAGAGCACTCTGGAAAACTCAAACTGCATAACGGTTCTGTTTGAGTTTCTCCAGGGAGACACACAATTGAGAAGTTGAGCAGAGATGCTGGGTACATTGCAGTACCTTTGATCATGGGGCAGTGATCATGAGTCTGTTAATGAGGCAGACTGAAAGGGTTGCTTCCAATGGTGATTTGGTGGGAAACAGCAAACACCAACCACCATGAGATTGCCCCGTCGCTTTCTTTTCTCACCGTACAAATCTATTGTCACTGATCCCATATATTACAAAGTCTGCAAGGGAGATTGGATCCAGGAGCAGCAACATGGTTTTGATAAAGGTGGAAAATAAATTGTCCTGAAGCTATGGAAATGTAGGGTACATTATGAGCATATACAACTGAATGGCAAAAGTTTTCCAGGGTTTTCTGCAGGTCTTTTGCATTACCTCCCTTATTTAACTGGAGTTGCGTGGGACTCAACCTGCAACCTTCTACTGGCAAAATATGCTGTACCAATGAGCTATAGGATCTCCTTGTAATGGGAAAAAATGAGCTCAGTATCCTCAGGAAATAAATAATTTAATTTTGAGTACTCTTATTAAGGAGCTGTGATTGCTTCTGTAGATTTTTAAAGTGAATAAAATTTCTTCTATGCTAAAAATAAGTGAATTTTGGAGAGAAAATTGTCTTGGATTTCCACATACAGCTTAGGGAACAGTGTTATATTTTAACAACCCAAATGACTTGCATTAGTGACCTTTCTTGCTTTTGTACCACTCTTGTGGAATTAATTGCATCAGTCTCTTTATTTTTCTGATTTTTTAATGTGTGTTTCAGACATAATTTTCTGTACAGAAGGAATAATGCTTTCTTACTGTGGGATCAGTATTTTATGGAAATTTTGCTACAGTTATAAGGGCGGTCTGCCCAGAATTGGAGGGAAGGAAAGTGGAGAAATAAATTAATGGACCACCACCTACTTTTTGGTAGGCTGAACAGAGGTGATAATGCAAGCATGACAGTGTGTTCAGCTGTGTTTAGAATGTGTCATGGTGAATCAAGTTGCATCGCATATCAAGCATTCTGAGAACCATTATACCTGAAAGCTTGGGCTTTTCAATACATCTCTATTCAGATGCATATTTCTGTGCCAGATCTTTGAAAAGGCCTTTCCTTTGAAATATGGGAAGGTAATCATGCCATTTGAAATGAATAGTGACTCCTTCTGAAATCTTCATTCACCCCCTCAACACTAACTAGCTGGGAGTTTGACTCTTTATTATTGTGTATCACATATTCCCATGGAATTACTACTTCATTCACAGCTAGACACACAAACTGCAGCAAAATTATACTTGGAAAAACACTATCAAGAATGAAGGAATTGAGAGCCAACAAGGCACTCTGTACACCCCTTTTCTACCGTTGATATATCCAACTACTATTGAATGACTTTTTGTTACTTTATGGGTTAATCTTGAAATATGTCTGAAGATAAATTTCTGGACATTTATTAAGGTAGCAATTTTAAGAGCTATGTGCACCTTTCATAAAATATAGAGTCCCTTTGATCTTGATGGGCTCTGAGCAATCACATGTGAGTTCCTTACACATAGGAGGTCAAACTCAGAAGCTTTTAGAACTTTGTTGAGCAATCTTCTCCTGTCCTTGATTCAGGAGACCTTGAGAGTGCTTCATGGACTTTTGAGCACTACTTTAACAGCAGTGCAAACGGTCAGATGTTTGCAAAGCTCCTGGGCTCAGTGTTTTTCCCCCCAATCATTTTCTAGTCTCCCCTTAATCTTGCACCTGCACATTGCTGTCGCTGCCCAGAATGGCTCCAAAGGCAAGTGGGAGGGCTGCTTACGTGGCAGATTGTAGCACATGCAGTACATATTGCAATGCCCCCTTATAGCTATACCACTGGATAGAATACAATCTATAAACCTCCCAACCATAGAAGAGTAGATAAGACCAGGATAGAGTAGCTAGGTGCTTTCTGAAATAAGAATGACTTTGATTGATTTCTATATAAATATAGGGAAGGAGGGAGCCAGCCTCAGTTCCTTGAAGAAATAGCTCTATTGGTGTGGCATTGTCACTGAAAAGGCTGTTTCCCTGGTGGCCACCAAACACATATTTCTTAGAGGCAGACCAGAGAGCACACTCTGACTGAAGATGGCTGTATAATGTTCCCTTGCTCCAATGCAGAGTACTGGTCTGTCTGGACCAGTACTGTCCATTCTGACTGGTGTCTGCTCTCTAGGGTTTTGGAGGCCTTTCTCTGCCTTGTTGCTGGCATGGCCACTGAACTGTGGTCATTCATTTGTTCGTCCGTCCATCCATCCATTAGCCATTAGTTATTTCATTTTATCTGTAAACCACTTTGTGAGCTTTTTCTTAAAAAGCAGTATATAAATATAGTCAATTGATTGACCTATTCATCCATCTATTCTATTTTTATCCCACTTTTCTCTCTGAGAGGACCCAACTAGTCTTATAATACAATAAACAGAGCATCATCTTATAAAGATCCCACCCCTAAAGGCCAGGATGTTAAAAGATGTTTAAAAAGGTCAGGAACTCTGAAGGCTTGTTGAAAAAGAAATGTCTTCTGGCCTTGCTAGAAGTTTTCTAAGTAGGGAGCATTTTGTAAGAAATTTCCATAATGTTCCTTTCCATAGATACAATACCAGAAACTGGGAGCAGGTCTCAAACATGGCAAGAACATATCACATTTCCACTTTGAAAAGGTCAAGCAATGTGTGAAGTGATAAGAGTGTTTGGGAATGCTTGGCAGGTTGAAATGCTCTGTGGTGCTGTACCTTCTTGTTAATGCCTCTCTGGCACTGTGCTTCTGAATACAAGTTGCTGAAAAGCAATTGCAGGAGAAAGCTATAAATCTCCTTTGTTTTTCCCCCAGCGAACTTTCCAGAAGCATCTGGTTGGTCACTGTTGAAATCAGGATTTTGCATTAGACAGGTCTTGATCCAGGAAATCTTAGGTGATCCTCTTTTTCTCTGTAGGAGGAAGGGAGAGCGCTCCTAACCAATGGGTGCTGTCCCCCCTGGAGGATGTTGGCTAAAAACTTAGAAAATGTTAAATGAAAGCTACATTTTATTCCTGAGGCAGCAGCATATGAGAAAGTAACTGGGGGATCTGCATATACCCAGTATGTGCAGGACTATATCCTTTGTGTGCTTAGATGAAAATCATGAATGGTAACATTTGCTTTCCAAAGGAGGTGGGAGAAGAGGAGATTGAAAGAAAACAGGAGAATTATGGATGAATTACAATAAACAGATGGATACATAAGTTCTTATGGTGGATAAATGACAATGGGAGCTGAAGGGAAACTTGGACAGAGGTAATAATTGGAAAGCTGAGTGAAGAAAGACTGAAGAGAAAGCTGCCATAAAGATTAGGGGATTTGAAAGAGAGTGAGAGAGAAAAAAGGAGCCGAGAAGCAGGTAATAATTGGGTTAGTGGACAAAGGAAGCATGAGATCCCTCTTGCAAGAACTGTTGAGTCAGTGAGCTTTCATCACAGAGCGTAGGAAGGAATCAATGTTACCTGATAGGAATGAAACCGTGTAGCCCTGGTGTTGACTCTCAGAGAAGAATGTCTGATTTGAGAAAGGAAGAGATGCAACTAAGAAATAGCAGCCCCAGTTCTGAGAAAACTGAACTTCAAGTAACGCACAGCTGCCAGTGTGAGATTGACTTACAGGAGGTCATGAATTGTTTTGGTCTCCAATCAAAAAGTGTTCAGAGCATGAATTGAAATGCCTCGTTTATTCTACTGCACTACATACTGCATTTATTCTTCAATTCTTTCAGTCTTTTATTATTTCGTTCCTGGTCTTAGTTGCTGTGGCTTACAAGTTTAAAATATTCCAGGGGCATAAATCAAGAAGCATTAGCAAAATCTTGGAATTAAATAGATATACAGGTAGTTCCAGATTTGAATAGATCTCAAATATGATACTAGAAGATTGGAGCAAATAAAAATGTTTTTATCTGCAGCTGAGGCTACAATCCAGAGTAACTACAGGACCTTTTACACCAACATAGTTATGGTGCCACCTATGGGAAACCTATGGGAAATGCATGGAGCAATCCAGAGTACATGCCTCTTATCTCTTCCCGTAGTTACTCTGGATTGTAGGGTAATTCAGCAATAGGCATGCCTTCCTAGAGAGATTGTTGCACAATAGGGTCCTCCCCTAATCATCACCAACCTTACTTCAGGAAGCAGGCGGATTCTGAAAATTATGCTATTTAAGCAACATGATTCAGGAAAAGGTGTCTTTTCCTTTGTTGCACTGGGCACCATTTTCCCAAGAACATCATAGTTTAACACAAATGACTGCATCATAGATTGCAGGCCTTAACTTGCTCACTGCATCCTTTTGTATAATTAAGTGGAAGTGTCCAAGGAGTGAATTAATAAGATATAGCTTTCCTATTCATGTCCCAGTATCTGTGTATGCCTCTGTATTCAAGGGAACTGAATGGTATGCAAACTGCTTCTAACCTCCCCAGACATGATTATAGGCAGATCACCCCATAGCCAAGTAGGCACTGGATTAATTTGGAAATTCTTAGATTAACATCCAAATAAAATCCTGTTTAAATATTAAAAGAAAGAAGATTCTGCAAAGCCCAACTTTCTGAAAATCACTGCTTTGCAGAATTATTCCAAGGAACTCAGGGGACTGTGTGTGGGTTTCTCTCAACCTGGACTCCTTTCCAAAAACTATTCCAGGCAAAGTTCTTCCAATAAAGATTCCATGACAGGCAAAGATTGTTGAATAAAGTTGCTGGGAGACTGAATTACATAAAAATGATTGAGACAGAACTCTGCTCTGCTGTGTGGATTGGCAACCTCAAGAGGCCATTCTCTTACAGAACATTGAATACACATCCATGGACTTTGTGGTGATGGAGACAAGCAATTGTGGCATTATGTTCATCAGCAGATTAACCTTCATAGTGAAAAATGAATTGTTGTATGTGTGTACTTCTGAATGTGCAAATTTGGCTGGTTTCCTATGGCATGCCAAGTATAGGTTGTGCCCTGTAAAAGAAAAATCAGTGGATACCAAATCAATGGAGAAATAGCTTTGAAGGCCCATTTACAGGACCTTAAGCTCATTGATATATACACCATGAGCACAATCCTAACCATGTCTACTCAAAAGTAAGCCCCATTGTATTCAGTGGGTTTTACTCCCAGGAAAGTGTCTTTAGGATTGCAGCCTATATCTCATTCAGCCACTGGATTGCGTGAATAATGGAATCTGGTGTAATGAAATTATAATTACAGTATTTAATAGTGCAAAGGTAGGAAATTGAATTTTGATGCTTTTTTCCTTATTATAAGACATTTAAGAATAGACCTCAATATCAGTGGTATTAAGAATAGACCTTATAGAATAGACCTTACCAATATCAGTGGTATTAAGAATATCAGTGGTATTAAGAATAGACCTCAATATCAGTGATTAGAGGACATCAAATCAGTGGATACTGACATCTGGACACCTGTAGATGTTAGAGATGTGCCTGTGTTTTGTTAGGTGTGCATTGTTAGAAATGTGTCATTCTGCAAATGTGTTCTCATAGTGCAGATTGCCCAAGTGGAAACAATGAGAAACTTTCTATTTCAATTAATTCTCCAGACCCTTCTCAAAGCAGAGTAAGACAATAGAGTACTGACAAATTGCAATCATTTGTAATGTAGCAAGAATTACATTGGTCATATGTAGTCTCACAGATATTGGGAAATGAACAAGAAAACGTAAATGCATCTAGCTTTGATTTGGCATCCTGTCATCAATAGGATGTTTAAATATTGTTGTGCATCTAAGCATGTACCAAAGATTGAGAACATTTTGCAATAACAGAACATGCTTCAATTACATACAAATTAGATGGTTGGGTGAATAAACTACAAGACTTGTGAAATAGGAATATCCTTTGATGAAAGGTTTTCATTTTCTTTAACATTTCTGGGTATTAGTCAGTGAGTGTTTCAGTAGTGAAATGAAGTATTCACTCCTTTGAGATGGTCTCAATTGGTACTATTTGAGTTGTTGTGAAGAAACTGGTTCTCTCTGCCTAAGGCAGAGGTTTAAACCAGGGATGTCAAACCCATTTCATACAGTCAGCCGAATAACATTCACTGTGCTTTCTGAGTGCTTATAAGTGATGTCTGTCAAGAACTGATGTCATTAACCGGGTGACAACCAGAAATAAGCACTTTTATCTGAGCTAGGAACTCGTTACCTGCAAACAACAGAAGAACAAATACACAAATTTTGATCATATTTTCAAAATATAGGACAACCCAGTTATCATGACATATTAATATTAATCAGACACTTGAAGGTGTGCTCCTCTTCCTATGGGAGCACATTTTTTTCTGTCTGTCTGTCTGTCTCTCTCTCTCTCTGTCTGTCTCTCTGTGCATGTGTATACATGATTTCATATGAAACTGTAGCACCTGAACTGAACCCAAGTTCATAAATGGCAGCTTGATAGTCTGCAGTCAGATTAAAGCTTCTCAACATGTGTAGCAACTCAGCTGATCACTCAAAGAGCAGATTAAAAAGAAAGAAAAAACTGAATAAGTACCCTAAAAATATTGCCTTTGTGTCAGAAATGTGCCTTCATGCTTTTAAAATGATAAAAAATTGCAATTGATCCTTACAACTGTTGTGTTCATCTTTATTGATCAGACGCAAGAAAGATAAATCACTGCCCAAATAAGATTATAGTAAATGTTAGCACTGGAGGAGACTGTTGGGTGATAGAGGACTATTCATCATCTCAAATGGTGACCTGTCCGTGTGCGCATTGTCGTCTGTCTGCTTGTCTAATCACATCCCTATTGATTTTATCTGTATCTGAGGAACCTGGATGTGACTGTCATTGGACCAGTGAGATTGCTAAATGCAAAGGGGGTCAGCGGTGTGAAGAGGATTTCATTTTCATTTTCTTACTGGCCAACAATGATTTATTAAAAAATAAACTACTCCCAAAGTCATGTGCTTGGAACTCCAGTCTGCAGACAAATGAATTATTAGTCCTGGGTTTCAGGAGCAAGCTCTGAGCTGAAAGACCACGATGGTCCCTCTAACCTTGTATTCTCTGCTGATGGTGGTATCTGTTACACAATTTATTATAATTTCTGTAAAAGGTGCGAGGTCTGGAGTATGATTTTACTCATTTTCTTGGCTTAATGCTTTTTCCAATGATTTTCATAGTTCCCAAAGGTCTAGAAAAGCATAAGACTCAGGCTCAGATGATTAACTGTCTGCCATTTTTACTTTTGAAAATGGAACTTCTTCTTTCAGTTACCATTGAAATGAGTTTGATCACATCTTAGACTTCACAGTAAATGAAATCTTGTTTGATATTCCCTGTCTTCTAGTTTAATTTTGCACAATTAGACTATTTTATTGTGGGCTTTTTTCCCTTCATATAAAGACTATTTTAATATAGAAAACAGAATGCCTTTATCACAGTTGGTGAGAGGCAGAAGCTCCTCAAAGAAGAAGAGATATCCAGCCCACCAAGAGTTGGATTACATATCAGGTAGTGGGAACTGGATGGGCAGCTGTGGCAACCTGTCTCTGCTCCTGTCTCTGCTCCTTTCACCCGGTTGCTTGCTTGCCTGCCTGCTCACCCACTGCCTGGTGGCTGGATGGGTGAGTATAGAAGCACTATGGAAGGAGAGGAGAGCGGGAATTGGTGAACTGGGGGAAGTGAGGAGTGAGATATGTACTGTGTCCCAGCTCTAGCGCTCCCCCTCTTCCTCTCCTCCCTCCCTCCCCCCCCCGAGCAAGTGGCCAGGTGCCCACAGTGATACTGGTCACTTGTTTCTCCTGTTCTTCTCAGGCATTTGGAAGATCTGGCAGGAGAAACTCATGCATGTTCTTCCTCCTCACAGCATTGCTTCCACCAGAGGACTTAGCCAGCTGGAGAAATCAGGGTGGCAGCTCAGCTGCTTTGCCACCTTGCTCCAATCACTGGCATTGGACTGGTGGTTGAAGCCCCCTGAGGTAGACCATGGCAGTGCAAGTAGCTACCACATGATGAATCTGCCCCTTTCTGCTATAACATTTATTTGTGTATGGTCCATTGGAAAAAGCAGGCTAAGAGGAATCCAGTGATGTCAGAATGTACTTGATGTGTACGTGTTGACATATAAGAAGTTGTGTCTTTGTAGCTTCAAGAATGAATGAATTCTACCATCAAAGAGTGTTTATTTAAAAAAAAATCATTTTGTATATGCTTGTTGAGAATCATTTTGTATTTTTTTCCCCAGAGTGCTCAGTTCTACAAAGTCACCACGGAGGAGTACCAAAAATCTGTTGATGAGATTAATACCAGATTCAAGTAAGCCCTCTTTTATGTTGCTTTTATAGATCATGAATCTTATTTTGCTTTTGTTCATGTAAAAGCAGAATTAATTTTTTTCCTCATCCAAAATAAAATAGTTTGCAAGTATTGGTGTGAGTATTGCAGGAATTGCAGGAAATGAGTATAGCAGGAAATCCTCCTAGAGCATTTCCATCAGGTGCTTATTGAGCCTCTGCTTGAAATTTTCCAGGGAAGGAGGGAAAAATTTCCATGAGAGAGAATCCACCACCTTCCTCAGCCATCTGTTCCACACCAAACTGCCCTTTTGATGGAAGAGGCCCTTTTGATGGTACACTCAGCACAGCCTAGGAATTCAAAGTATACTCGTAGCATATATATGATACTGTATAGCAATAGTCTTGCGAGGAATGCATGTTTCCAGTGTTATCCCCATTCATTCCTCAATTTTGACATTTTTGGTAGACTGTTCCTCCCATGAGCAGCTGGAAAGATATTTAAATCAGCCATTTAATTTTCCCCTTAATGGTGAAGGTCAGGTTAAGTTGTCTTTATTATTCCTCTGGAGGGTTAAATGGAGATCCAGTAATTGCTTG